>OW028688.1:16312500-18712500 GCA_932294315.1 Epinotia nisella | reverse complement strand
TCTTGTTCTTCTTTGTGACCCACTTGTCCTTGTCATCCGGAAAATATACGGAGGCCTTTAAACAATTATTCCTTTAAACATGACAATACACTTTGCATGTTAATTGCTGTTTTTCAGTCCAATTACACTTCCATATTTCCTGGTTCCTTTGTCCATAATGTCAATCGTCGGCAGGTGGCACGTTGCCGCCGGCCTTAAGTCCCCCTTTTGATCTCCAATTTACGGCTGTTTATACAAAATAATGTTTAAGGAGTGCAGGTTATGTTTAGGAACAAGTATTTTTGCGAATATTATACGCTGGTATTGGAACAGGTTTTCATTATGACGACCGAATAGGCTTAGTGGTTAGAGAACCTGACTATGAAGCTTGAGGTCCCGGGTTCGATCCCCCGCCGGGGCAGATATTTGTATGATGAATACGAATGTTTGTTCTTGGATGCTTAATATCTATTTAAGTATGTATTTATCTATATAAGTATGTTTATCCGTTGTCTAGTACCCATAGTACAGGCTTTGCCTAGTTTGGGACTAGATCAATTGGTGTGAATAGTCCCACTATATTTATTTATTTATATTATGTCTAGGAGTCGTTCTCTTTATTACAAGCTTTTATTTAGTTTCACCTGTCCCGATTTTTGTCATCAAATCTTGCAAATTAAATTTGATCTACTTCCCCGTAACCGATTGAACTGAAAAATTGCATATACATGTGTACAACGCGTGACAATGCAGTATTACGATGACACCGTGCTGATCTGATGATGGAGCTGGAAGGCGGCCATAGGAACTTTGCAATGAAACGACAGATCCTCATCGAGTTTGGGTTCGTTAGAATCGTCTCAATGAGTAGTTGATGACGGTATACAGAAAAGTACGGTCGGCAATAAAAGCTTGTGCCAAAAATTAAATTTTTGACAGAAACTTATTCAAGCTAAGGTTGGAAATAGGGCTACTTATGTACCTACTATTTATGTACCTACTATTTTTAAAAACAGTACGTTTATTGGGACGTTAAAATGACAAAGATGTAGGTAACTTTTCCTATCGCGAGTACGAAAAATCTATAATACTTAAACAGATAAGTTCGCGATTAGACAATGTTTTGTAACCTTTTTAAATCTACAATGAAATCAAGGTATACATAACAATATAAATTGAAATCTGCTTTCACAATTGACAAACGAAAACAGATTTCGCAACGCCCTGCCAGGCCGAAGGGCAAGTAACAGGTAGGTACCTCATCGAGTATTTTATACCTGTACGAGTATGTACAGCAACGTTTATTTACCTTTTGATGGATGCCACTGAAGTCCAACAAAGCGCTTAGCTCATACAAACCTATCCAGCCGTACGCATCACAACGGAGTTGCGAACTTCCTACTTGGGCGAAGAAAGACGCTTATCAAAACGCTATTCACAGGATTGAGCACCACATTTAAAGGGAATAAAGTCGAGTTTTCTTTATGAATTAGAATGGATTTATGTTGTTTGGCATTCCAAGAGTTATTAGTGATGTTATTCTAGTAGCCGGTGAGAGTAACTTTGTGCTATTTTTCCTCTAACTACCTTAATGGCAGGATACGGAAAGTAAGTTTCAGCAAAACAACTAATAAATAATATTCTTGTAAACAGGGGGAGTCTGTTTTTGCAAAGGTGATGTTTCTTCTAAGCTTTTACTCATTTACTCATAGGAAAAATAAGGTAAACGTCCCAACTGGTTGATACTTATATTTCACATTTATTGTCATGAATTAAAATTGATAGTGTCAAGTATTAGACCAGTGTCAAGCAAGCTGGGTGTTTACCTTACATCTGTTTACAATAAGTTGCGATGTGTGGAGGTATCAAGCTAAAATTTATATCAAATACTCAGATTTACTGTCTCCTGGAGCTGTGAAAAAATTCAAAACTTCTAAATTTCCGCAAATTTTCGAAACTCGCAAGGGAATCAAAACCTACAGGGTACTTCCAGTGAACTCAGAATCTTTAAATTTGGTACGGAGCAACGTCTTAAAGCACAGATAAAGGAAACATTGCGAAAACCGTAAATTTTTAGTTACATCATATAATAAAAATATTTTTAACTATATACCTACATGTTTGTACGGAACCCTCGGTGCGCGAGTCCGACTAGCTTCTTTTTTCGTTCAAAGCATTACGATAACCACTACCACTGATAACAGTCCCTTATTAAAATCGAATACTATGAACTCCATGGCGGTATGCTAATGAATTTAAATTTTGAAGAAGCTGGATGGTTTTTGGGATTACAATTAAGACATATATATACACACGCAGACAGCAAAATAATGAGATAATTTTTATGACCCTATGTCTATGAAGCTGGCGATACCGGGTCCGAATCCCGGTAGGGGCATATTTGTCTGATGAGCTGATGAGCACGAATATTTGTCCCCAAGTCTTGGATGGTTCTCTGTAACTATTCAAGCCTTTACGAGTATCTATAAATAAATATTATGAGTGTCATCGTCTAGTACCTACACATCCATTCCATAGTAGAAGCTTTGCTAAGTTTGGGTCAAATTCGATTTATGTAAGATTGTCCGCCAATATTTATTTATTTAATTTGCAGAAATCGCGAAACGTCTGGTCGATGTAACTGGTGACCGAAGAGCTGGCGGCTTTCTCGCGCAACGCATCAGCATTGCAATTCAGCGAGGAAATGCCGCCAGCATCCTCGGTACAATGCCTCGAGGGCCTTTTTAGGGTTCCGTAGCCAAAATGGCAAAAACGGAACCCTTATAGTTTCGTCATGTCCGTCTGTCCGTCTGTCCGTCTGTCCGTATGTCACAGGCATTTTACTCGAAAACTATAAAGTGTATTTGAATAAAATTTTGAGGATAGGTGTATTTTGTTAGCCGCTACATAGTTCTGTAATTAAAATGACAAAAAAAAATTTTTTTAGGGGTACACTCCATACATAAAACTAAAAGTCAAATTTTTTTTTTCATTGTGACCCCCCGTGTGGCACATCAATCGATAGGCCTTTCAAAATAAATATAAAGTTTCTTAGCATTTTTTTTGATTAAGTGAATAGGGTCGGAGATAATCGCCCCGAAAGTCACTAAAATTCTGTCCCCCCCCTCTAATTTTTGAACGGTGTATTTTAAAAATATGGAAAAATTCATGGACATAGGGCTTATTAATTTCATTCACCGAAAATTATTTTGAACAAGATCGGTTCAGAGGTTTTCGAGATATTGCTGAAAAACTGCCTTGCTCAAAGAAAAGGACGTAAGTGCCGTAAAATTACTGTGACGATACGATCTTTTTAATAGGCAAGGAACCCTTCGTTTTGCGTGGTCCGACACGCACTTGGCCGGTTTTTAGATTTAACTTAGTTTTAATTTATCTTCCTTTATGTTAATCATAATCTTGTATTTGCTTTCAATAAATTATGTTCATTACCTAAGCAAATAACAAACGGTATATACCTATCAAGATTGTTTGAAGCTAATCTAAAAGAAAGCAAAATTACATTACTGACGAAAAGATTTCCTTCCATCTAGGCAATTTACGAATTATTCCCCATCTCAAATTACGTTTTTGTTTCGCCGCAAATCTTAATGTATATCTTGCTTTCTTTTACCCATAAAGATAAGTGTTTTCTGCGTTATCGCCGGGATCCTCTATTGTCTGCTAAGTGCTTAGATAAAAGTCTTAGCCTAATGGATACGCGTTTAGTAAGCCAGAAAGTGGTAAATTTTGGGAGGTCACCCTATTATGTAATGTTAGGGCTTGATATGAATGGGGCCGAATCTACACCGTTTGGCTTCGTACCCATGTAATGAAAGAATGTTCGGGTTTTCAAGGACATGAACATTAGAATTAGCATAACATACATAAATATGCGACTATGTTGCCAAAAGATGTAGGCAGAGGACATGGAATATAATTTTCAGTAGGTACCTTTTTTTCTTATATACGGGGTGTCTCATTTAAATCGGTCAGTATGTGAAAGTCTAAAACTATAAGACATACAAAGATCTGTCTTTAGGAACAATTTCATCGATTTTCATAATTCAGCAAAGATGTACAAATAACCATAGAGAATCGATGTCATGGTTCCTAAGAACAGATTTTCGTATGTCTTATAGTTTCAGACTTTACCGGTTTAAATGATGAACGCTGGCAAAACTGGCAAACAAGCTTACGGTCCGCCATAAGGTAAGAGGTTACCGTAGCCTATGGTCGCTTGCAACTCCGCGCGTTGCCGACCCTTTAAGAATTTATACACTCCTTTTCTCTCTTGAAGAACCCGATACTCCAGTCACTCGGGAAAGCCCCGGCAAGGAGCTAATTCCATCTTAGCAATTGCGGGTTTAAACTTTGAAAGACGGAGATACTTAATGTGATATCGGAGCGACAAACATTAAAAGAAAACCATTTATTTAGGTACCAAGCTCATATTTTCATTTATTTTTTGTGGCTATAGACCTCAATAATCAACCGCTAATGATACTTCTTTTTAATTATGCGTATAATTATACTCCGACGTTAGCAAGAAGAAAAAGTTGCTCCTTATAGAAGTCCATCGACCCATCGTATATTTAACATTCTCTTAATTACGTCTATTCACCTGTCATTTAACCTTACAGGGCCCTTTGGCGTCCGAATCAGCAATAATTTAATGGACATCACTTACAAAGCTTTGTCTAAAGCTGCGCCGCCATGTTGGTTTCCAAACGTTCCAATCGCACCAATCAGGAGCGATCGAGCAAAGGGCAGCGCCGCCGGCTACGCGTTGATCTATTGCCTGTTTATAGGGCGACAGCACACGAGGCAACCTAACGGAGACTTGGTTCAGTGCCGGTTTTAGCACTACCTGAGGAGTGCCAAAGTGACCGATCCTGCGCCACCCGCATCTAGCGCCTTTACCATGGTCACCAGTTCACCTTGTGGGGGGACTACTCACGCCGCGCCTTCCGGTACGTGGTCGCCACTCGAGAACCTTTCCGCCCCAACGGCCATCGGTTCTACGTACTATGTGCCCCGCCCACTACCACTTAAGTTTAAAGTGATTCGGAGGTCTATATCGGTTACCTTGGTTCTGCTGCGATCACGCAGAGAAACTCCCAAGTCCCAGAATAGCCCTCTCCATTGCACTTTGGGTGACTTTGAGCCTTCTTAATATGAGGCCCAATAGTAAGCGACCACGTTTCAGTGCCATATTTATGGCATATCAGATTAGTGCAGATGATATTATGGATTTCATTAGTAACCCATTACATTAACCTGAATATTAGTGTCACGGTCGCTTACTATGAGCCTCATAAGAAGGCTGAAAGTCACCCAAAGGGCAATGGTGAGGGCTATGTTAGGAGTTTCTCTGCGTGATCGCATCAGAAATGAGGCTATCCGCAGCAGAACCAAGATAACCGATACAGCCCTCCGAATCGCTTAACTTAAGTGGCAGTGGGCGGGACACATTGCACGTAGAACCGATGGCCGTTGGGGCGGAAATGTTCTCGCGTGGCGACCACGTACTGGAAGGCGCGGCGTCGGTAGGCCCCCACAAGGTGGACTGATAACCTGGCAAAGGTCTCGGGAGTCCGCTGGATGCGGGTGGCGCAGGACCGGTCACTTTCGCACTCTTTCTTTAGGGGAGGCCTATGTCCAGCAGTAAACGGTTTCGGCTCATATGATGATGATAATATGATGATTAGTGTCATTTTTATGCATAGTATCAAATAAAGGGCGTATCGTGCGCAGAGGCCCTTAGCCGAGCGCAAGTCGGTTGCCATGGCGCGGCGCCGGAGAAAGGTCACTGCACGTAAATATCACCACAACTTATTGCTCATAATCAACGTTTGCGAAATGTAAGATTGCTTTTATATTAAGGTCGAAGCACCACTGATAAAGTAACAAAGTATTAGGTAACAGAATATTTTTTTTTTTATATAAAGAATTAAATTGGTTCCTGGTTGCGACCTCCGTACATCCAGGAGTCTTAAACTCTCTGTCCTGTCTCACCGTAACCTCCCAAATTGGTTTCCTCTCAAATTCCTTCGCTGTTCAGGCTATTCGTCTGTGGAATGATCTCCTTCTTACCGTCAGGCGAGCTCAGAGCAAATTGTCCTTTAAACGCAAGTTGCGTAACGTAACCATTTCTACTACATATTTAAGATTGATGATCGTAATGATTTATTTTATTTATTTATTAAAAAAATGATATCTTTGTACATATAATTATATGGATTTATGTATGTATAAGTAAGTTTATATTGCATTATATAAGTTGTATGTATATTCACGTAGGTAATTAATTGATTTGTGTTTCCATTCGAGTCTCAGTATTTAAAGAAAAGAAAGAAAGAAAGAAAGAAAAAACATTTATTCGTGACAAAAAAACAAACTGTAGACACAATTCACACATACGTACACACATACATTTGCCACGAAATTGGTCACAACTCAGCGTGATGCTGAGTTGATATTTAGGATCCTGCACCACTAAAGTTTCTGTTTAGCCCAATGGTTGATTGGTAGAGAATGCCTGATGGCATTATGTCCGCCAATTGTACTTTTATTTGTATATTTGTGCAATAAACTTTAAGTAAAAAAAATAATAACGAAACCTGTAGGTATTTCTGTCTGACCAGCATCGCGTTTATATCGGGCGCATAGCAATCATCCCGATAAATGTGCGAGAGCGATAGGGACGAATGCTTTATCTTCCCACTTTGCTGTCTCTGTCATTTTGATTTGGAAATAAGTTGACATAAAAGTATGTTCTGTAAAATATCGCAGATGGAATTGCCCTCATACTTTATAAGCTTAGATTTTGGCACAATTATTTTGAAAAGTTGTTTGAAAAAGCTCAACAGTCAACAGTCTTCTATGACGTACTGTAATCTTTACCTGGGTCACAGTAAAAAAAATACCTTTCTTGTAGTCAATGTACGTATAAATTCGCAGCAGACAATAATATCGGCATTTAAAGCCTACGCCAAATCCAAACACCAACATGAGGGGAAGAATGAGGCTGGTTTAAGGCACTCAAAGCTCTTCATAGAAGGAGTGGACTCGGGCTGGACCAAAAAACTTTGGAAATCGAGCAGAAAGCAACTCAGAATTATATCTGGGGTGTTCACAGGTCACTTCGGGGTCAAAGATCTTGGATAGTGTAGACTGTAGAATGTGTGGCGAGGAGGATAAGACTATGGACACGTACTGTGTGAATGTCATGCCCTTGCCAGACAAAGAGGATCACTTTGGTAGCGCCTAACCGCAACCAAAGGAATTCAAGGTGCTTCCGCTGAGTTGCATCATCCGTTTTATGGAAATGATGGAGCGAGCTGGATGCAGGTGGCGCAGAACCGGTCAATTTGACACTCTTTGGGGGAGGCCTATGTCCAGCAGTGGAAATCTTTCGACTGATATGATGATGATGATGATGGAGCGATCTTGGGAGTAGGTTTAAAGGAGAGGGCAAATGCATAAAAGATCCCACTGGGTAAAAGTGTATCCGAAAGGGCCACCATCTAGACAAAATAAGATAAGATAAGACGTATCAAGTATGTTTTAATTTCATAGAAAATTAGAGATCAGAGGAGACGTCGTTCATGCGAATTATGAGCCCAACCAAAAATTTGGCTACATAATAAATAAATAAATAAATATTAGTGGACAATCTTACACAAATCAAACTAGTCCCATAATAGCCCTTAACTTTAGCAATGTCCACAGAAAAGACACGAACCTGTATATCTACTAGACCCCGTAGGTACCTGACACTACCACTTTCATTATTAATGCACTTCGCACCAGTTGGTCCTTCGAGCCGGATTAATTCATGCCATTACGCGCCGTCTTGACTTTCTTCGGCGCCGGCGCCGGCCGGTCATTAGAAAGGCACAGATTTACTGTCCACCGGACCCTCTCAACAGAAGGGCGTAAAATCAACCTTATTCCAATGACGATAAGTCTTATTGTGTATGTAATGGGTGGGTGTGCGACTGGTGAAAACTACTAGGTACGAGGTCCCGGGTTCGGTTCTTGAGGGTCAGACACATCATTATGATATAGTAGTAGTTCTGAGGAAAACATCTAGGTATACCTAATATGTATAAATGAAGACTGGTATAAATAAATATTGTTTTTAGGGTTCCGTACCTCTAAAGAAAAAAACGGAAATTTCAACTCAATCGGTCCAGTTTCGGAGCAAATCAGCTGTGACAGACGAACAGATAGACGCACGAGTGATCCTATAAGGGTTCTGTTTTTTTTCCTTTTGAGGTACGGAACCCTAAAAAAATACTAATCAAAAACATACTTGGTCGATCTTCGACATAAGCAGGGCGGAATCGGTATCAGTAATTACAATAAAATTACACAGTAGCATTTTATTGCGCGGAAGCGAGGTACACAT
Source organism: Epinotia nisella (assembly GCA_932294315.1). Classification (NCBI taxonomy): domain Eukaryota; kingdom Metazoa; phylum Arthropoda; class Insecta; order Lepidoptera; family Tortricidae; genus Epinotia; species Epinotia nisella. The sequence goes on along the minus strand of OW028688.1, from coordinate 18,704,108 downwards.
CCAGTACCGAATGTGTACCGCATCGCTTGGCTTCCGCTCATCCCGCGCTAATCGGGAAGCACTCATTCAAATATAACTTTACTAAAGCTTAAAAAAGTTGAAAACCCTCTGACATTTTCATTCCAAAGTTCAATAGCTCTATATTAATTAATTGACCAGCGACCTCTCCTTCTCATTAATTAGGTTTTATTACGTATAAGTTATATTTTAAGTTCTGTATCTCTCTCTGGGTGCCCTGAAAACCTGCACCTTCAGCATATATTGCTACTGGCATATGCTGAGTGGCATCCATTTTGGTGCATTTCAGATGTAATAAACACTTGTGTGATTTCTTTGTCACACCAAATAAATATATTTGTTTCTTCTTTCTTTCAATATCTCAAAAATGGCTAAACCGATTTTGTTGAAACGTAGCTAAAAACCATCTCGATCACATCAGCTTTCGGACAAAAAATACCGCATTAAAATCGGTCCATTCGTTTCGGAGCTACGACTTTTTGCGTCGGGGGTTAATAAGAGCCAGCGCAGTAAAGAATCTGTACAGACTTGATCGACAGATAACACTGACAGTGACACTGACAGGTACCGTACCGCTAAATTGCTATCCTGCGATACAGGCAAAACCTGGTACAGGGACTGGTACTTATATTTATTTGGTTATTAAATTTCTTATGCCTTAAACGTGGAAATGGCAGACTAGCATGCTCCAAGACAAGTTTGTTGTCACTAAAAGTATCTTAGTTGGCGGCACCGTAATTATGATGAAATACTTGTTTTGTTTACATCACTTGCTATTCCTGATTACCGCTAATGCTAAGCATAATAATAAATAAATAATAATTAATAGGGGCCCATCTAGCAGTTGGCGAGTCACCGTCTGCCAGAGATAAAAAGTGAAACAGTTTTATTAGGCAGGCGTCCGATGTTTCACCAATAGCCCAGTCACTAGTCCATCATTTTCACCCAATAACCCGTTTTATTCAGATTCCACCAACCAGTAATAGTCCCTATACACCCCAGCGGGTGCTGTCTCTGTGTGCGTCCCATGACACGGGCAGGGACAGCATCCGCTCGGTGTACTCCTTGCATTCCATTAAATTGTCAAAAGGGCCTCTACGTGTTGGCTCAGTTGGTACTTTGTAGGTACCTAGCCCCACGCACGCCTCCCAAAGGTCCGGGATATCATGTCCCGTGAGCGGGAAAGACATACATAATAAATAATAATAATCATAGATAATGTTTAGATATATATACAAACATAATTATAAAGAGTGTATATTCGCCAACAAACTGTTATGCAGTTTGGCGAAGACATAGATCAAGTTATTCATAATTTTGTTGTGGAAGAAATAAATTTAAAAAAATATATACCATAGGTTCAAGAATTAGCTTTGTTTTGGCACATCTGTTAGTTTAACTTGAGATAACGTTGTTTTGGCATGCGCGGAGAATGGTAATAGCAGAGGGCAGAGCCATGTCATGCATAATATGCTCCGTAAAGCTTGCCTATACCGGCCGCTGTTACACCGGTCCGTAATCTTTGATCCATTGACTCCCGTCAATGACAGACAGACACAGAATGACAGAGTAATACCGTCATCATCATTATAGGAATTATAGTAACTTACCTTACAGCTTACTTTGGATTTAGTGTACGAAATTAGTTTTTACTATGTTTAGTGCATGCCGTGTTTGCCTGTAATTGGGTATATACTCTAGCAGTAGTTCATTATCTGTTGTAAATAAGTTTTTTTTATTGTATTACATCTGTTGGCAAACCGTAATAAATAAATAAATAGTACATTCTCCTCGGGAAGAGATTTTTTTACGAATGAGAGACCGACGCGTGTCTGCCGCCGACGACGTTCGGATGTTTTGTTCGGGAATGTTTAGTCATAGTCATAGTCATAGTCATAGTGATTTATTTGTAAACATAGGTGCGATACATTGGTGGATAAAATGGGTTGTGGAACACTATGTTTTGCCTGTAGGCGTACAAAATCATTAGAATTATTAAACTTATTAATTAATTAATTTTAGATGCATTAAAACATAAAAATATCATAACAAAAAGAAGTAAAAATTAAAATTAAAAAACATGGTCAATATAAATAAAATGTGAAATGTCAAATAATACAGGAATACATTAATTAATTCAATCCAATTAAATAACTAATTTTATGTCATGTTTGAGGGTGGTTTCTCTGAAACGCCGCAGCGGCGCTAGGCTGAGAGCCCACTATGCAATATCTGAATGGATCTTTGACGGGGTAGCAGAAGAAATCGGCCTTTGTATACATCTAACGTTACAGTGTGACACGCACCCGCACACAAACAGCGATGGGTGAACTGCACGTGAATATTTTAATTATATTGTGTTAGGCTTGATGTACAGTAAGGGAAATGTATTCACGTACCTTTTTCGCTCTTCTGTCTATGCCAATAAGGCATAAAAAGGTACGTGAATACATTTCCTTTACTGTACGCCAAACGACGCGCCGTGTTTGTTTTTTGCTCCCTAGAGCCTCGGATAAAGCAAACATTGTCTAATTGAGATAAGGCAATGGGTTGTTTTGGATATTCAGGCCTGCTTACCGTTTTGTATTAAAATCATAATTTACGAACCGTTTCCGGGTAAATTTGGGTTAAATACACATTGAAGTTTAAATAAAACCCTTTTTCCAAAAGCAAAGGCTGCAAGCCTGATTTTATGTTTTGAAGTGCACAATGTTACGATATTCAATTTTGTTATTGGTTACATATCAAAATTGTGTATAGATAAGTAAGTACCGTATTATGTTGACTTGTATTTTTTATTATCAATAAATAATGAGTATGAGTACGAGTATGAGTATCTACATATTTGAAGCTTCATATGGTGCGGGAAAGTAAAAATATGAGTACCTGAAATCCAATAGAACGTTCAGTTAGTAAACACAATGCATTTACTTTAAACACGATCAAGTTTTGATCATTGAGAAGACACAAACAAATGGCGTGCTTAGAACTTTAGAAGTTACAGAGGACCGATTTTTGACTTTCAAGCGCTGGACTATTTCACTCGAAAACTGTCAAAAATGATGAAATGCTATTTTGAAATAGCGATCGGAAATTGAAAACCGGACAAGTGCGAGTTCAACTCAAAATATTGAGAATTTTCCCGTACTTTGAATACTCAAACTTCTAATAGGTTTTCCTGTAAACTTTAGGCAAGGAACTATTTTCCATATTTTTTTTAGAATTTTAAGCCTAGTAGGAACGGAGATGAGGGGGGGAATGGTCAATTTTCGTCTTTTTTCATAAATTACTTCAAATCTATTTTTACTAATATTATAAAAAATATATATCTGAGATGCTTACAACAACCCCTTTCGTTTGATATGTCACACAATAAAGTTTGCGAAACTTTTTTTTTTAATTTTCCAGTTTACCCCCCAAAAGTGGCCCCCTTGTTCAGAACTCATTAATTTACTTTACGCGTTCATCTTTGGGTCACCAATTTACATATGTTTAACAAATTTCAACTAAATCGGTCAAGTAGTTTCGGAGCAAATTGGCTGTGACAGACGGACAGACAGATGCACGAGTGATCCTATAAGGGTTCCGTTTCCTTTTGAGGTGCGGAACCCTAAAAACGAGTGATATTGACCACGTTTATTCATTTCTATCGGTACAAAGTAAGTTCCTGCAATTTCAACACTACAATCCTATTTTCTATTATTTCATTTTTGAGTGCTCGAAAGTTAGAAATCGGTCCGAAGGCGTGAGCCTGACAGCTCGCGTGTCGCGCCGCGCGCAACTCATGTCCATAGACAAGACCTACGAATCACCATCCTCCTACCATTTCTTGACACCATTAATCCCCCTAAACAAACAAAACTATAATTGAAGGAAAGATAAAAGGAAGGAGAGGCAGGGGAAGGCCAAGACGTGCGTTTATGGACCAAGCTAAAGAGAAAGTTAATGTAATGTCGTATCGGAGCTCAAAACAGTGGCAGAGAGAAGGAATGGCGATTACTCCACCGACAAGAGCCTGGCTCTTAAATTTATGATGATGATGAATCCCCCTAAAGCCTCTCATTAGACTGGCGCGGCCTCGCCACGGCGGTCAATAGTAAACTTGTCATTAGCTGTCAAATTTACTATTGGCCACCACCGCAGGCCGCGCCAGTGTGTTCCATTGCAGGCTTCATTTATATCAAATGATACAAGTTTTTTTAAAGGCCTACCAATACCTAAAAGCTCTACCTAAAAGCTTGTAAAGTAGACGATATCTTGGAAAACAATGTGTTTGAACAGAGACGGATGTTCGGCCGACGTACAATTTCCGATCACATTTGATGGATTTTCTTCAAACTAAGGAGTGGCTAAATGCCCCTTAAACAACTACGTTTGTTGTACCTACGCACATAATAAGGCCGCGGGTCGATCACGTAACTAGATCTAAATGTCACTTTTTGTATGGAAAAACCGGACAGAAATTAGCGATGGCTAAAGCCCTTGTCCGGAGCATGTGTACGGGCACGCCGTACATTACAGACATGAATATACATCATCATCATCATCATATCAGCCGAAAGACGTCCACTGCTTGACATAGGCCTCCCCCAGAGAGTGCCAAATTGACCGGTCCTGCGCCACCCGCATCCAGCGGACTCCCGCGACCTTTACCAGGTCATCAGTCCACCTTGTGGGGGCCCTACCCACGCCGCGCCTTCCGGCACGTGGTCGCCACTCGAGAACCTTTCCGCCCCAACGGCCATCGGTTCTACGTGCAATGTGCCCCGCCCACTGCCACTTTAGTTTAGCGATTCGGAGGGCTATATCGGTTACCTTGGTTCTGCTGCGGACATAAATAATGATATGACAAGGACATAAGGATATGACAAGCTTGAGGCGAGGCGGGAACTGGCCCTCGTTTCATATGTAGTTAGAGTACTAAGAGGCGAGTTGTGCAACCCCGGGGTCCTACACGCGGTGGCACTGTATGTGCCGGATAGGCATGTGGAGCGCCGCCGCCGGCCGCCGCTGCTGGCCGTACCCGTCGCTCGCACAAATCTTCTGAAAGAAGCCCCGCTAACGAGGGCTTTTCGCGCCATTAATGAAGTAACGCTCGAGGTGGACATATTTACGTGCTCCCTGATTCCTGAATGATCTCGCTAAGGCCGCTATGTTTATTTTTTGTTATGTATAGGTTAAGTGTGTACCTAAATTTTATTTTATTTTACAATTGTCATTGTTTTGCTATTTTATTTTATGTTGTGTTCAATGTAGCTTGTCTATCGCATTAGGTACCGCCTGTAAAGATAGACTTAAGTTGTTTAAATAAATAAAATAAATATACAAAGAACCAAAAACACAAAAGGACACTTGGCGCTAAAAGGACCAGTCAACCGCAGCCATATCAACAGTTGGGGTAAAAAGCACTGTTACGGACACCTGTGTTTGTTCGCTCGTGTTTACCCTCCCTATTGGCGTCCAAATGCACCCCTAAATGACCACTTGACGAAGCTTTTTACTGCTGTGTTTGGACAGTGCCTGGACGTGTGGTTTAAGCATGTATCAGTAGGTATTTAATGAAGAGTACATTCTATATCGTCTCATAGAGTCTGGCCAGGGAAAGATGAGCCTAGAAAAGAGCGGCAAATTAAAAAAAACACTGTGTGTAACGCGATGAAACAATAATAATACTTGAACAATTATTATTTTTCTTCCATTTACACAATGCAACTGATCAAGCAGAAAGAAGTAAAGTTAATTGAAATAAAACTCTTTAATTTCATTCTACTTCATATTTAAGAAGAATAATCAAAACCACTCTCATAATAATTAAAAATAAATAAATATCGTGGGACAATTCACACCAATTGTTCTAGTCCCAAACTAGGCAAAGCCTGTACTATGGGTACTAGACAACGGATTGTAGCGGCCTGCTCGGCCGCCACGGCGCAACGTCCGCGCGCCTGCGCGCTGCAGCGCTCCGTTGCCGCGCAACGTAGCTAACAAACCTGTCATCTTCCTTCTACTTTTTCACAAGGCCGTTAAACATATAAAAATCTTAATATTTATTGTCTTATGTAATACCTATATTAATTTGTAAATAATTCAGTAAATAAAACTCTAAACAGACTGTCTTGGCCTTTTCCATCATAGGTAGGTGTGAAGTTACTTACCTACCTATAACTGGTGACCACCGATTCAAGAACATCTGGTAAAGAAAATTTGTAATTTTTCTAACGATGGGCAACGACAATTTGGAAGAACATTGTGAGGACGACGCTGCCGAAGGTCAGGTATGCAGAGTAGGCTTTAGAGTACCACCGTTCAACGTGGTTGAACCCGCGTTATGGTTCGCGCAGATCGAAGCGCAATTTGTACTCTCGAAAATAATTAGCGACGAGACAAAATTCTACTACGTAGCGGGACAACTCGAAGCCCAGTACGCCTCAGAAGTTAGAGATGTCATAATTGACCCTCCCGCTGCCGATAAGTACATTAAAATTAAAACCGAGCTCATCAAACGTTTGTCTGCGTCGCAAGAAAGGAAAACACGGCAACTACTAGTACATGAAGAACTCGGCGACCGACGACCGTCACAGTTTTTACGGCACTTACAAAATCTAGCCGGTTCAGCTGCTACTACCGACTTCGTGAAGACATTATGGACCGACCGTCTTCCTCATAATGTGCAAACGATTATTGCTTCGCAGATCGACTTACCTATAGACAAACTAGCTGACTTGGCGGACAGGGTGTACGACTTAGCACCGCCCACCCCTCGCGCTCTGCAGGTGGCGTCTAGTTCTGGAGCTGCGACTACATACACACCAGCGCCATCTGTCGTCCACTCATCACCTGCTGTCTACGCGCCCGCCCCGTCAACCGACGCTATGGCGCAGCAAATTTGCGAGCTTACTAGGCAAGTTGCTTTACTTACCGCCCACTATGGAAGAGGTCGCTCACACTCGCGCTCACGCTCGTCGTCATCGTCAAGGAGGTCCAGCCGCTCACGTTCTCGTATACCGCAACCGCCGCCAAACCATCCACATTGTTTCTATCACTTCAACTTCGGACGCAATGCTTACAAGTGCAGTCAGCCATGTAGTTTCAAATCGGAAAACTTCCCGGGCGGTCGGAACTAGCGGCCAGCGACTGCCCCACTGCATCAGGCCGTCTATTTATAACGGATCGGACTACAAAAATAAGGTACCTGGTTGATACGGGTTCCGACTTATGCGTTTTTCCCCGATCAGCTATTAAGACGCCATGCCCACAGTCCAAGTATGACCTCATTGCTGCCAATAATACTGTCATTCATACTTACGGACCTATTCAGATATGTGTCAATATTGGGCTACGAAGGGCATTTCCGTGGAGCTTCACCATTGCCGATGTTTCACGTCCTATAATAGGAATAGATTTCCTCGCCTATTACGACCTACTTGTTGATTGCAAGAATCAACGATTACTAGACAACGTCACTACACTGTCAGTAGCCGCTGTACATTGCGAGCCTGCCGAAACTATAGCTTCTGTCAAAGCAGTTACGGGTGAAACTGAATTCCACGATATATTACGTGAGTACCCTGATATAACAAAACCTCCAGGCAGACACACTCCTTCCAAGCACAACACCTTGCACTTCATCAGGACTACTCCTGGACCGCCTGTATACTGCAAGCCTCGCCGCCTTGATCCCATGCGTATGCAGGCTGCGAGGAAGGAATTCGAGGATATGCTGGCATCAGGTGTAACTCGACGCTCCGAGAGTCCTTGGGCCAGCCCTCTCCACCTGGTGAAGAAGAAAGATGAGACCTGGAGACCATGTGGTGATTATAGAGCACTGAATGCAAGAACAATTCCAGACCGCTATCCTATTCGTCATATACACGACTTTTCTCACCAACTGTCGGGTTGCACAATTTTCTCGACCATAGACCTGGTGAAGGCGTATAACCAAATAGCCGTGAATCCTGATGACATTCCGAAAACTTCGATCCTGACTCCATTCGGCTTATTTGAGTTCCCATATATGACGTTTGGATTAAGAAACGCCGCGCAGACCTTCCAGAGGTTTATAGACGAGGTACTGCTAGGACTGGACTTCTGCTACGGTTACCTAGATGACATCCTGGTGTTTTCGTCATCCTTAGAGCAACATAAGAGTCACCTTCGTCAACTGTTCGAGCGATTGACACTATACGGCGTGTGGATCAACATTTCCAAGTGCTTGTTTGGCCAATCCGAAGTGAACTTCCTCGGATACCATGTGACAGCATCAGGTACCAAGCCTTTGGAATCCAAAGTTCAAGCCATCCAGGATTACGTCGTACCGAAAACTGTTAAGGAGCTCAGACGATTCCTGGGTATGATTAACTTCTACCGTCGATTCGTACCCAACGCTGCTCACCTTCAAGCACCACTTCACTCCATTCTGTCAGGACCTAAAGTCAAAGGATCGCATCCAGTAAACATGACTCCAGAGTTGCTCCAGGCTTTTGAAGATTGCAAGTCCTCGTTGTCTAAAGCAACACTCCTAGCTCATCCGGATCCAACTGCTCAGCTCGCAATCTTCACTGACGCTTCTGACACTTCTATCGGCGCAGTCCTTCAACAGCTAGTCGGCGACACCTGGAGACCTTTGGCTTTCTATTCTCATAAGCTCACCACACCACAGAAGAAGTACAGCCCGTACGACAGAGAGCTTCTAGCAGTGTACGAGGCCATCAGGTACTTTCGTCATATGGTAGAAGCCAGAGACTTCGTTATATACACGGATCACAAGCCACTTACCTTCGCTTTTTCCACGAACCGAGATAAATGCTCACCAAGGCAATTCCGATACCTGGACTTTATCTCGCAGTTCACAACCGATCTTCGTTACTTACCTGGCTCTCTCAACGTTGTCGCTGACGCCTTATCGCGCGTCGAGGAGATTACAGTCCCCATCGACTATCAGGTTCTTGCACAATCTCAGGAAGCTGATCCAGAGCTGCAAGATCTGATCCTCCACGGCTCGTCACTCAAACTGAAGAAGTTGCCTTCACATGATGGTACCTCGACAGTCTTCTGCGACACATCTACGGGACAACCTCGTCCCTATATCACGCCAGAGTTCCGGAAGCAAGTTTTTGAACAACTCCATCAACTTCATCATCCAGGAAGGTCAGCTACAGTGCGACTGGTCACGGAAAGATTCATATGGCCAGGGATTCGCCGAGATTGTAGAGAGTGGGCGAGGCAGTGCCTACAATGTCAACAGAATAAAGTCATCCGTCATACCATCTCACCACTTTCCACCTTCACCACTCCATCCTTGAGGTTCGCTCATATTCATCTCGACCTCGTAGGGCCATTAACCCCTTCCTCTAATTACAGGTACTGCCTCACCGTCATCGACCGATTCACGCGATGGCCTGAGGTGTTTCCTCTCACAGACATCACAGCTGAGTCCTGCGCTGCTGCCCTCGTATCTGGCTGGTTTGCCAGGTTCGGATGTCCACTTCGAGTGACCACGGACCGTGGTCGGCAGTTTGAGAGCCAGCTCTTCAAAGCTCTCACCTCCTTGGTTGGTGCGTGCCACTTCCGCACCACTGCCTACCACCCAGCTTCCAACGGGATGATTGAAAGACTCCATCGCCAGCTCAAATCGGCCATCATGTGTCATTCCTCAACATCCACTTGGACAGAAGCTCTACCCCTCATTCTCCTGGGTATTCGAAGCGCCATAAAGGAAGATCTTCAGACTACGCCAGCTGAACTAGTCTACGGCGAGACGCTTCGTTTACCTGGCCAGTTCCTGTCACCACAAGACGATTTCAAAGTGGCAGATGTTACCGAGTACGCCACACGTCTGCGCTCTCATATGGCCAAACTTACACCGAGACCTGCATCGTGGCATACCTCAGCTTCACCATTTTACATTCCGAAGAGTTTAGAAACCTGTTCGCATGTTTTCCTACGAATTGACAGAGTACGACATTCACTCGAGCCACCGTACGAGGGACCGTACAAAGTCATCAAGAGGCAGGCAAAGTTTTACACAGTTGACATTAAAGGAAAACAGAATACTGTCTCCATTGACAGGCTAAAACCCGCATACATTCTGCGAGACACATCGCCTGGCACACAGAACAGCGGCGCGAAACCAGAGACCGAGACTCGGACGAGAAGTGGCCGTGTAGTGAGATTTCCCAGCAAACTTCAACCGTATAGTCACGGTCTGGCCAGGGGGAACATGTAGCGGCCTGCTCGGCCGCCACGGCGCAACGTCCGCGCGCCTGCGCGCTGCAGCGCTCCGTTGCCGCGCAACGTAGCTAACAAACCTGTCATCTTCCTTCTACTTTTTCACAAGGCCGTTAAACATATAAAAATCTTAATATTTATTGTCTTATGTAATACCTATATTAATTTGTAAATAATTCAGTAAATAAAACTCTAAACAGACTGTCTTGGCCTTTTCCATCATAGGTAGGTGTGAAGTTACTTACCTACCTATAGGATAAACATACTTATATAGATAAATACATACTTAAATAGATATTAAACATCCAAGACTCGAGAACAAACATTCGTATTCATCATACAAATATCTGCCCCGACCGGGAATCAAACCCGGGACCTCAAGCTTCATATTCAGGTTCTCTATCCACTAGGCTATTCGGTCGTCGGTAATTGAACTTACATTAACCCTGCAGCCTAAACCGTTTGACGGATTTCGACATATGAGGTGTCGTTGGATTCCTCTTTATCGCGATAGTGACATAGGCTTTAATGTTTGTAAAAAAAGCAGTTGGGTTTTTTGAAAATTCTTTTAATTCCACTTGTTATATCTAAAGGATTTACATGCCAGCCCTGCTAGCATAACTTGACTCGGTACTCTACTCGCGCGCGTGATAGACTATCTGTCACTTTTTGACAGCATTAATCAGAAAGTGACGGACAGTCTATCTCGCGCGCGAGTAGAGTCGAGAGTCAAGTTATGCTAGCAGGGCTGGTATTTAATAATGGCATTGTTGTGATAACCTTAACGCGGACGAATTCGCTGGAAAAAGCTAGTAAGTACGTAATTGAGTACTTTGGGGTAGTGTTTTGTACATAGACAGATTGGTGTATAATATTGTGTTAATATTGGTGTATTGGTAACTTTTTTGGAATGTAAATACGGCATCCAGTAAACACACTTTAAAACGATATTATTCTCAAACATTCCGAGACATTTTCCATTTCGTTGCCTCGGTGTCGATTGCAGATTCCCCACGCGCCTAATGAAAATGTATGAGCAAGCCGCTTTAAAGTATAATTTGACTAATGAACAAATTACATTAGGAGTATTGAATTCATTAAATATAATTAATAGTTTAAAAAACACTAGAAAAACACGCTTGTATAAATGCACGTAAAAACCAAAAATAAATTATGGATCGTTCAAGTTATCTCTATTTCTGGGCTGAAGTGTAAACTACGTGCTTTTAATTATAATATTTGATTGTAAAAGCGTGTGGCTATACGATATTCCATTTAATCGTGGTCAAAGTTCATTACAAGACCTTTCTAACAAGTTCAAACACGGCTATGATACGATATTCCATCATGGAATGCCAGTGCCTATCTTCCGGCTTCATCATCAGACCTTGAAACCTAATCGTGGTCAAAGTCCATTACAAGACTTTTCTAACAAGTCCAAATACAGCTATGATACGATGTTCCATCATGAAGTTCCAGTTCATATCTTCCGGCTCCATCATCAGATCAGTTCGACAGTACCATATTATTGTATTGTCATCAGAACTACATACATCTGCCAATTTTCATGACGCTACAATCCTTGGAAGTTGGTTAAATTAGTTACCTTAGATTCCATTACATAATTAGTTACAGTATACAGGATACAGTCGACCTAATAAAAGCGAGTTAAGAAGATTTCTATGTCTTAAGCTAAAGTAGCTTTATTCAACCTTTGATTCCAAGAAAACCAATGTCGCTTGCTTAATATGTAATGACAAAATGTAAGATGAATAGTACCCAATCATAAACGATTAAAAGAGGAACATTTGATTGGCATAATAATAATTTTAAAAAAAATACAATAATAAAATAAAACAATATTCAATTCAATTTCTTTATTTCGGACATACAAGTATCCATAGAGTGTTAGTAAAACATAACAGATATCTTAAACTAGTGTTAGTATTTATACAATTCACAATACACATAGGCAACTATATTAATAATTTACTTTAAAAACAAAGTTTTAACCGACTTCAAATCAGTAGCCAAATTGCTTCAAGTTTGCCTATAAAATATGAAAAGTTCCCTCGATATACTTTCAAACAAAGAAAGAATTTTTCAAATCGGTTCATAAATTACCAAGTTATCGCGCACACATAAATAAAACATACAGTCAAATTGAGAACCTCTTCCTTTTTTGAAGTTGGATAAAAATTGTACAATGCTTTTAAATTCAAACCTACAATAACAATAAACTTAAGATTAACTTAAGCCTAGTCAAAAAATCCCCCTCGAGTCGTTCCTGGCGCAAAGGTTATTACGTAAGGTACCCATACCCATCACACCAAACCATTTTTTTTGCCTTTTTAGGGTTCCGTAGCCAAAATGGCAAAAACGGAACCCTTATAGTTTCGTCATGTCCGTCTGTCCGTCTGTCCGTCTGTCCGTCCGTCCGTATGTCACAGGCATTTTACTCGAAAACTATAAGGTGTATTTGAATAAAATTTTGAGGACGGGTGTATTTTGTTAGCCGCTACATAGTTTTGTAATTAAAATGACAAAAAAAAAATTTTTTAGGGGTGTACTCCATACATAAAACTAAAAGTCAAAAAAATTTTTTTCATTGTGACCCCCCGTGTGGCACATCAATCTATAGGCCTTTCAAAATAAATATAAGGTTTCTTAGCATTTTTTTTTACAAAACATTCGTTTAAAATTATGACCTTGTCGGTAAAACAAATGTAGCTAAACCAACTTGTCACTGTTTAAGCTTACCAGTAACTTTATCCTATTATCCTAGTGATTATTTAAAAATTATCCTTTTTGTTTAAGGAAAAAAAACACCAATGCGTTTGTAATTTTATTTGGTTTATTAAACCGTTACGTTATTTGTCCTCGTTGCAAGCCAGTGTATTACACAACATTTCAAATATTTTTGTGGAAATCTTTGAGATCATAGCAAATTGAGCACAAGATTGGTACTATAAACAATGTTAAGTTATAAAATAGAAACTGGGAGATCTATCTGGCAGTACAGAAGCTATTAAATGTAATTATATGGCCGGACACTGGAGCTGTGGCGTGTTTAAGTCAGGGTAAAAACCTAGTCGCACACCTAGCCACCAAAACCACACCAAAAAATGTTAATAAGTGGACTGTAGGTAATTTAAAACGAAAACGAGATCTAGAATAAGTTTCACCACCGACAACGATATGGAGCCTTGAGGTCACTAAGAGGACACTCACCTTTACCAGGAGCCGCTGGGGCGCTCCTCCGTCAGGTGCAGGACCCCGAGACCTGGCTTGAACTGTACAGACTCACCCGATCCCAAGGTTACCTGGCACCTGAGTCTACCCGGCTGATGAGGTGTCCTTTGCTTCCCCAAGGCACTTGCGGATTTAAAACTGATCTAGATAAATAGCTCACACTAACTATTGTGACTATTTGTGTGGAACTCAATTTTGCAGAACCGTACTTCGAAACGACACGACCTAGTCTAGCTCCACGCTACACTAAACCAATATCCTGTTTATAGGGTTCCGTACCTCAAAAGTAAAAAACGGAACCCTTATAGGATCACTCGTGCGTCTGTCTGTCCGTCTGTCACAGCCGATTTGCTCCGAAATGACAGGACCGATTAAGTTGAAATTTGGTATACATATGTAAATTGGTGACCCAAAGATGGACGCGTAAAGGAAATTAATGAATTCTGTACAACGGGGCCACTTTTGGGGGATAAACTGGAAAATTAAAAAAAAAGTTTCGTAAAGCGTATTGTGTGACATATCAAATGAAAGGGGTTGTTGTAAGATACTCAGTTTTTTTTTTAATTTTAGCAAAAACAGATTTGAAGTAATTTAGGAAAAAATACGAATTTTGACCATCCCCCCCTCCCCCTCCCTCTTATCTCCGAAACGACTAAGCTTAAAATTCAGAAAAAAAAACCTATAAGAAGTTTGAGTATTCAAAGTAACGGGAAAATTCTCAATATTTTACGAAACCCTCACCGCGCGAGTTGAACTCGCACTTGTCCGGTTTATTTTATACTAGCTTCCGCCCGCGACTAAGGTAAACTATCTTCGTGAGAAATTTCATCCCAATCGGTTGAGTCGTTTATGGGTGATTGAGTAACAAGCATCCCAACATCTAAACATCCAAACATCTAAACATCCAAACATCTAAACATCCAAACATCTAAACATTCAAACATCTAAGCATCCAAACAGCTAAACATCCAAACTTTCGCATTTATAATATTAATAGGATAGTAGCAAACCACCATATAACCAGACCTGACTAGATCGATTTTTCGTCCCCTATATTGCAAATTTCATCGAAATCCTTAGATCCGTTTTTTTTCGAGAACGTGATTACATAAATACATATACATATGTTGTTTATACAATAACTGCTTGTTTAATAAAATATGACTTACAAAGATCACATCTGACCATCTGTCCGTATGTCACAGGCATTTTACTCATAAGGTCTATTTGAATAAAATTTTGGGGATAGGTGTATTTTGTTAGCCGCTACATAGTTATGTAATGAAATGACAAGCAAAAAAATTTTTAGGGGAGCTTTTCATACATGTAACTGCAAGTCAAAAAAAAACATAGTAGGTCCACGTCACATCAATCGATAGGCCTTTCAAAATAAATATAAGGTTTCACAGCAATTTTTTTGATTAAGTGAATAGAGCCCGAGAGTCGTTACCTTGGTGTTGAGTCGCAGTGTGTTCCGCAGCCATGCTATGGGTAGAGGAATTGTGGGTTCCGGTCCTACGGCTCTAGACTCTGAACCTTCCCTAGCCAGTGCATCCGCTGCGTCGTTACCGCGTGAGTTGCTGTGTCCTTTGATCCATTGCAGGGTTATGTCGCTAGTGGTGCTTAAGAAGTAAAGCGCAAGCGTTCCTCCAGCCCACCACTGAGGCACAAAGACGGCAGACGGAGAGGTTTTTTAGTGGGTAGACTCGGGGCCTCATTAGCCTACTACGAGAAGTCCCACATATCCACCCGGGTCCGTCTCCACACCCGGGGGGAATACGAAAAGCATTTTTCCTCTCCTAAAAAAAAAAGGATCCCCTTCCCCCAAATCGTCTTACGTAATAAATGAATAGACCCTAACAAGTTTCTCGTATTTTTGTTACAAGCTTTTATTGCCAAATTTTTTTTTACACAGTTATCCACTCATACACACAGTTATAAACTTAAGTGGCAGTGGGCGGGGCACATTGCACGTAGAACCGATGGCCGTTGGGGCGGAAAGGTTCTCGAGTGGCGACCACGTACCGGAAGGCGCGGCGTGGGTAGGCCCACAAGGTGGACTGATGACCTGGTAAAGGTCGCGGGAGTCCGCTGGATGCGGGTGGCGCAGGACCGGTCAATTAATTTGGCACTCTCTGGGGGAGGCCTATGTCCAGCAGTGGACGTCTTTCGGCTGATAAGTTGATGATGACAATGATCCACTAATACTACTAAGACACGATGGGTTTATCTCGTGTAGTCTAGGAGTAGCCATGGCCAGCTACTGTCTCCTTCATCAGATCAGCTTCCGTAGCATTGTTGGCATTTTATCACTTATCGCTGTGGATGCCATCCGTCACGTTCCGAAAAGTAGGTATGCTAGCGCGAGAGCGACGGATATCTTATCAACAGGGCTCGGATTTTTCATCGCACGGTAAGACGAAAGAGTCCACTCGATATTAACATTAAAATTTTACTCATACTCATACTCATTCATTTACCAAACGTACCGATTGCAAAAATAAATAAATGACAATGTTAGGTTAGGTTACAATATAGTATGTATAACTAGGTACGTTAACTTGGCACTCTTTGGGGGAGGCCTATGTCCAGCAGTGGACGTCTTTCGGCTGATATGATGATGATGATGAACTAGGTACGTAACTAAAGCGGCCTTTAGACCTGTCTAAATGTAGTGCAATAACTGCACTCACACTCACTGACTCCATTCCCTCCCCCAGTTAGTGCACTGCATTTAGCCAGGTCTAAAGCCGCCTAAGAAAATAAGTGAGTATGAGTAAAGTTTTCATGTTAATATCGACTCCATGGTCTTCTTTCGTCTTACCGTGCGATGAAAAATCCGAGCCCTGCTTATCAACAACGATAAGTGATAAAATGGCAAGTTCCTTTGTATTGTGTTTTCACAGAACTTACCCAAGTGTGCCAAATTTCAGCTCAAGCAGTGGCTAAAAGTTAGTTTGCTTAAGTTTTAAAGACCGCTTACATGCTTACATATTTACTTACATATATATTCGAGATGATTTCAATTTTATATTAACTTTTAAAAAATTGTCCACCTTCCAAATTCTAGACTCCGACTTTTCTTCTCTAATGAGGCTTCTTTCTAGAAGTTTTTTTTTTTTTTTGGGCTATATTTTCCCGGAAATGTGTGGCTGGCAACTATGGGCATCTTGCTCTCACTTCCATGCCAGAACATGATGCCGGCCACTTTCCGTAAAAGTATAGCCCTTCTAGAAGCCTCATAAAACAAAAAGCTCCGAACCAAATCATTCTTATACAAAAACCACAAACTCGTTAAACTTCAAAAACGTGTCTTAAATATTAAAACAGGAAACAATCTCGAAGGCACAACCATTAATTAGTTTTTAAAACCTGTCTGCCCAAATCCCTTTCAAACTTCCCAAGATAATAAATAAATTAAATTTCAAACAATGTAAAGGCAACTTAACGTACTGTGGCGGGGCGCTAAAATTTTCCTTAATCCAGTTTTACCTGACCCTGAGAATGGTTACATGTATAACTGATCGGAGGTCTGAGTTATATTGGTTAGAGTCTAGTCTAGTTAGACTGCGGTGAAGTTGTGAATACCGTCAAGGCTAACTTAGACGATAAATTAAAACTAAAGCTCAAGCTCAAGAAACATTTGCACTCGACTACAATACACTAGTACAATAAAATTAGTTTTTTTTTTTTGAGTCTGATTGGAAATCAGATTCCCTTTGGGAGCGTAGGTTCGTATCCTACCGGTTGCGCCATACAAACGTTCAGGGAACACATCAATTAAACACAGATATCAAGCAATGACTAACTGATATTTATTCACTACTCAATCAGGGTAGACATGGATTCGCACGAAATACAACTAGGTACCTATACATTAATATTTTGATTATTAAAGTTGTTTGGAAGAGATCGCTCTTCAGCGATAAGACATGTTATTGTATTGTTTCTCTCTGTAACTGCTTTGTGTGAAGTGTGCAATAAAGAGTATTTGTATTCTATTGCATTGTATTGTAATATAATGACACCCCTATTCGTATTGAGTTATATTCATAATTCATTCATTCATTTATTGCTTTTCCATGTAGTTTTACAATAGGTCTTATATTACAATTATGCACTAAACATGACCCTGGTAGGGCACAGCAATGACTTAAAACTAAAAAAATAATTATATAACACTTAACACAGCGGTAATATTATGAATTACTATAAGATAAAAACAGGATTTTAATGTTAGCTATAATGTCGTAATCAATTTTATGTCAAAACTAAATGCTAAATAATTAACAACTAAATGCTAAATGAAATTATAATGTCAAAAGCTTAATTTTCACATAGAAATGTCAGACAGGTATTCATTCGTAGAGTAATAACATTTGTCAAGGAGCAACATAGTCAATCTTGATTTGAATTTATAGTACATTACTGCAGACGCCGGGAAAGAAGGGCTTGCCGGGTGAGTAGGTATAGACGGCCGACCGTAGGGAGGCCGGATAGTGATACGAAGCCGGCAAGCCCTTTTCACGGCGAGGCATATATAGTGCTTTTCTCAAACATATGCAATGAAATAAAACAATACAACACTAAAAATAGTACATTAATTTTCCCTCCAATCCTCCATACTTATTGTTTTTTTTGCGAAAGGCGTCCGTATTTCGCGTGTGTATAGAGTTCGTATAGACCCTATTAGGGCCATTATACATAATAAATAATAATAAATAAATAAATATTAGGGGGGACATTCTTACACAAATCGAACTAGCCCTATAGTAAGCTCAATAAGGCTTGTGTTATAGGTATAATAGACGACGATATATATAATAGATTTAAATACTTAAATACATAGAAAACATCCAAGACTCAGAAACAAATATCCATGCTCATCACACAAATATTTGCCCTTACCGGGATTCGAACCCAGGACCTTCAGCTTCGTAGGCAGCGTCACTACCCCCTAGGCTATCCGGTCGTCGAACATAACCTTCTATAATGAATAAAATAAAGAGGATTTTAAATATTGTCTATTAATTTCTATAATGAATAAAATAAAGAGGATTTTAAATATTGTCTATGGTCTCTGTTGACTTACGTACATAGATAATATTTTAAATTTATTCATCAAGACATTGAATCATACAGGTTTGTATTCTTATTAAAGGTTCGTGTGTAATAGGCATTAACGCGGATATTTTTGGTCCGATAACCATTCTGCCACTAGAAAAAATTAAAAATAATAATTCAGCTGTTTAGTCCGTAGATGAACACTCACAGACGCCATGTTAACATTAAAATTAAAAAAAATTACTTCCCGGCCTAGGCCTTCAATTTTGTATGAAATTGCTTACCAGTTCTCTCGAGTAGTTCCGCCCGAAACGTGACACTTTGAAGCCTGTTATAACGCACGTAAGGACGACATTTTATTGCATGTTTGAGAAAAATATATTAATTTCATCCATAATTATATCCGGCAATTTATTATAAATTTTTACGCACATCGCAAAAGGACCCGAATGTACCATTTGTAGCTTTGAGGGTGGTCGTGCCAGCTTGTTGCGAGGCCTTAAGTGTTGTGGCCGCGAGTACTATAGTATTGAGCAGGTCTATATGAATCATCATCATCATCATCATCATATCAGCCCAAAGACGTCCACTGCTGGACATAGGCCTCCCCCAAAGATAGTCACAATGACCGGTCCTGCGCCACCCGCATCCAGCGGACTCCAGCAACCTTTAGCAGGTCATCAGTCCACCTTGTGGGGGGCCTACCCACGCTGCACCTTCCGGTACGTGGCCGCCACTCGAGAACCTTTCCTCCGGTTCTACGTGCTATATGAATGGCTAGCATAAATAAGTTTGCGCGTGGTGAACTACTCTCATGGGATTACTTTATCACTGGCGGGTGGTCGCTAAATAGAAGGAGTGAACTCGGGCTGGACCAAAAAACTCTCGAAATCCAGCAGGAAGCAACTTAGCATTATATCTGGGGTGTGAATTATATCACAGGTCACTTCAGGGTCAAAGATCTCTTGGCCAAGATGGGACTATCGGATAGTGTAGACTGAAGAATGTGTGGCGAGGAGGATGAGACTATGGAACACTTACTGTGTGAATGTCATGTCCTTGCCAGAAAAAGAGTGTATCACTTTGGTAACGGCTATCCGCAACCAAAGGAATTCAAGGTGCTTCCGCTGAGCTGCATCATCCGTTTTGTGGAAATAATGGAGCGAGCTTGGAAGTGGGTATAAAGGAGAGGGCAATTGCACAAAAGAGACCACTGGGTCGAAGTGCATTTGAAAGGACCCTCATCTAGATAAGAATTCCAAGATGGCGGCCTGATGGAAGACGTCAAGGAAAATGATCTAGCTGGCCAGTGTATATGTTGCATTAGTTAGTCATAGCCTATACATAACATTATCAACCACCTGCAGCCTGCCAGGGTGTTGTTCCTGCTTTCCGCATTCGTAGCATAAATAACTATTATTATTTATTCTAAACGGTCCAAGTTGGACTGTTCCAAACAAATGAGCATGAATAGAAATAGAAATAGAAAATATTTATTGTCACACAAACAGATGCGCAAAATACATACAGAGATAGAAAACAAAAACAAGATTATTTGTGTAACAAAAGGAATGAGCTCAGCATGTGCTGTGACAGTCATTGCGGCTGCACAGTGCTGGTTTTCAGCTCGTTCCCTTTCCACTCATACCATCAACATGAAGACATTCCACTGTACAGTTACCCCTCTAAACTGCAGTTCCACGGGGTTGTTGACGATCTCTGATTCAAGATACATTAGGTTGACTGAGTGAGACGAAAATGGTTGTGAATAGCCCATTTTCACCCCATTTATTTATAAATGACGAAGTTGGGAGATTCGATAAACTGCTCTTTGAGAAGCGCGTGTAACGTTTACCAACTGACATGGGTTCTTGAAAACTTCGAAGATTGTGGTTTAGGATTGAAATGTATTTTCACATCTGCCACTCAGAGTTTTTGCTCTCGGTGGCAAAATTATTTTCGTTTCGAGCGTAAACACTTGAATCCTTTAGAATCCGTCGCTACGCTTGGGATTTCGTTGCAGAAGCTTTCGCTTTCGCGCAGGATTCAATATACCGCCCTCAACGTAAATAGTAATTTGTGTCTCAAGGGAGCAAAGTCATATAATTCACTTATCATGCAAATACATATTGTGCTTATTACCTACTTGCGCGTTTTGTTTAAAGTGTACATTTTGCGCTGAAACAGCCAATAACACAACAAAATGTTTTACATAAGAAACGCGGAAGTACCATATTTATTCTTAGCAGCAAGAAGTTTTCACCTACCTATTGTAGACCTTATGTAGTAGGAATACGGCTCTAAATCTGCCTTAAGATACGCTGACAAGAACATCAAAGCTTAATCCTTGGAGCCTTAATCACAACGCTTGTTGAGTGCACCGGCGAAACAACCAGCATTGCCTGAGCTTTGATTACGTATAGTTACTATGGATCACGAGGGTCAAGTAAATTTGGTATTTGAGATACAACGTTTTGTGAATGTGGGGTAGTCTGGTATCCATTAAGCATCTTCTGTAATAATTCATGGTGGATTAAGGGGCTCAGAACGTTACGCTGTTCCGTGCTCGATATACCTGTTTACTTAGGTATACTCCATTTCATTTGCGAAGGCCCGATGCCACTTGAAACTAAACAATGAAGCTCTGTTTTTATTTTGTTGTCTAATTGTTTTATTACCTAACTTCCAATTGGTACGTGTTGGTGCAAGCTGCATACAAAAAAACACAAAAACCACACCAACCAGTCAGATGACAGTCGCTTTCGTAAAATTAGTGCCTACGCCAAATCTTGGGATTAGGTGTCAAAGCGGACCCCAGGCTACTTTAGGGTACAGTCGAGTTCTCCAATATCTATACAGACAACCTTTCAAAAATATCTATACACAGTCTTTATCGTTACTGACATAAGATGCATGTGCAGATGTTTTCGAAAGGATGTTTGTATAGATATTGGAGAATTCGACTGTACAACCGGGAATAACGCTACATGGAGAGAGGGGAGAGAGGTAATAATTATAATTATAATCCTACTAATATTTAAATGCGAATGTTTGGATGTTTAGATGTTTGGATGTTTGTTACTCAATCACGCAAAAACGGCTGAACGGATTAAGACGAATTTTGGTATGCATATAGTGCATAGCCTTTTTTTTTTTTTTTTTAGGAGGGGAAAATGCGTTACGCATACCACCCGGATGCAGGGGGTGACCCGAGTGGTTATGTGGGACTCCCGTATGGGCTAATGAGACCCACGGTGTACCCACTAAAAACCCCCCACTTGCCGCCACGCCGCCTTGTGGGGAGGTTACGGGAACGCTTGCGCACACATCCGCGACCCCGCCGGCGGCAGCCGCCCACAAGCGGCTCCTTCGTGGATGCCCGAAGGCCCTCCACGAGAGGCACGCCAGATGTTTCGGCGCGCCTGCCTCCTTGATCTCCACCAGTTTAGTAGCGGACCCCCCTGAGTCCGCTACGAGGAGATCATGGGTGCGGGGAATTCCAGCACCCGGTGGCGGATCAGGTCTGTGGTCCCGCCACCGATCACGTCTCGGCCGCAGAGGATAGGGAAAGCGGCGCACCGTAATACCGGCATTCCTCTTCCTCTGCGGTCCCACTAATGCCGTTTCAGCGGAACGGCCCCGCCAAGTTCGCAAGGGGTAGGGAGAGTGGCGCACCGTAATACCAACACGCCTTTCCCCCTGCGATCCCGCCTCGGCCGCAGAAGATAAGGAGGTACTCCTTTTCTGCTGCGGTCCCTGCCCAACGCATCCTAAGCGGGCAGTGCACAGCCCGCTAGGAGCGCTCTCCTCGGGCCAGCCAGCAGGCCCCACACAGGCCGGCCCTGGGTGCCTCTTTAGCTTCGCCGTGGGTTGCAGTCCACGGTTACTAAGCCCCCCCGCCCCGACAAGGCGGGCACCCTCGAGGGGGATATAGTGCATAGCCTGGATTAACATATATAATACTTTTTATCCCGGGAATCAACCCCTAAGGGCCGAAATGGGGGGCGAACGTTTGTATGGAGCTACGGTATAAACGAGTTCCACGCGGACGAAGTCGCGGGCAGAAGCTAGTTATTTATAATCGCTCACCCGAGTACAGTCGACGGCAAAATATAAGTCTACACATTTGCACCTTTTTTTTTGCTGGACATAGGCCGCCGCCAAAGAGCGCCACAATGACCGGTCCTGCGCCATCCGCATCCAGCGGACTCCAGCGACCTTTACCAGGTCATCAGTCCACCTTGTGGCGGGGCCTACCCACGCCGCGCCTTCCGGTACGTGGTCGCCACGCGAGAACCTTTCCGCCCCAATGGCCATCGCTTCTACGTGCAATGTGCCCCGTCACTGCCGCTTAAGTTTAGCGATTCAGAGCATACATTAATATATTTGCCGTGTACAGGGCTTGAAACAAAGGGACGAATCCGCAAAACTCATACGTTTCGGGAGGGGCAGCGAAAACACCCAAGGATATATGCCACAAAGGAGCTACATAATATATATTTAGGTATGTACATATGTTGCCGACCTTTTCTGACCTATTTACTCGTTTATTGAAGAACCTCATGTTACTGCGCAACGGGAGCTTCTCAAGGCCATAGGTACAGTCGAGTGCAAAAATATGTATCGATTTAATCCTCTCATAAATATGTATCCAAACCTTAATCCGCTGACATAAGAGCGATGGTGGGTAGGCCCCCCACAAGGTGGACTGATGACCTGGTAAAGGTCGCGGGAGTCCGCTGGATGCGGGTGGCGCACGACCGGTCAATTTGGCACTCTCTGGGGGAGGCCTATGTCCAGCAGTGGACGTCTTTCGGCTGGTATGATGATGATGATGATAGTAAGTCGGCTCCGCCCAGCGTAATACAAAAGACGATGGTCGAGCCATTACATATGCCATTGACCAACTTGAATTGACATTTCTTCAACAGTAGAAACATTTTCATCGTGTCATTACCGGTAGTTTCGGAGCTTCGACATACCTACAAACTCACAAAATAACAAACTTAACATCGTTATACAAGGTGGGCCCTGTAACAGGAGCAAAAAATTAACGGTAGATTATTAAGCTTGTGAGCAATTGTTTCTAAATGGTTTTTATTAAAAAAAAATGTTTTTTCTTTAACATAAGTTTACATGTACTTCTTTACTCTTCTGGAGTGATATAAGTAACTTTTTATTTTAAAAATACTAAAAAAATATATAAAAAATTGAAAAAATCACAAAAATATCTTTTGAAAATCACAAAAATGATAAAACTATTATGACATGATGTTATCTCAAAATCTGCATTGACTACTGTGCTATGATCTCGTGGTGCCAAGATACATTACTCGGAGGTCACAACTTTAGATCAAAATTTCTCCAAGTAAAAAAAATTGAAAAGAAATGGACAAATGGGGTTACTACAGATGCTCTAAGGAAGCCTCCTTTTAAATATTTGCTCCGGTTACAGGGCCCACCTCGTATATAACTATATTCATTATTTTTACTCATTAAGTCCTCTCATTACCGTCTCATTAAGTCTGTGGAGCCCGAATCTGGCGCCGATGAGGCCTAAGTTTTAAAGGATGGTTTACTACGGACTACGGCCCCCCATTCAGGAAGTTAATTTCCCTCGGTGTAAGGCACTGGCTCTTACCATATCTTACTGCCACAGTCAATCCTTGCGACACAGTATGTTAAAGTGAATAGGTACTTATTTTGAGATATACATCACTTTATGCTCTTCAAAATTAGACTTGTAATCTTGACATATGTCAGAGTGTAGTTTATGCTGTGATTGTTGGAGTGATTTTAGTTAAGGGACATTCTAGGAAGTGATAAGATAAATCATCTGGTACGAGTAGGACGATCAAGTCAGTTCTGAAGACGAATTATTATTGTAAGGGTGATCACGTGATAAATGACAGGATCCGCGACTTTTTGTCAAGGTGTGTAAGAGAACTAAGAGAGAATCAAATGATTTGGTATATTGAGAAGAGAGGAATGGCGGCGTGTTGTGAAGTTTGCTACGAACACCTGAAAGACTTTATATATAATAATTTTTCATATCTCATGCTCTGAAAGTGGGTCGTTGTTGTTCTAAAAAGTGCGCAGAAAGTGATACGTTTCTGCTCTAGTGCAGAAAAGTAGTGTATTCCAATTAGTCCTCGCCTTATAAACATTATGCGAGAACTAATTCTAATAAATATCAATACTTACCCCGCCACTGACAAAGGGAAATGATTTTATTCTTACTAGTTCATGGAATTTATTTTATTAAATATAAAACAAGTTTATGTTGTAAATTAATTACTTTTATTTTAGCTAAAATATTCACTAGGCTCTATGAGGTGGTGATAAATGGAATACACCCACAAACCTTTTTTAACTTAAAGTTGTGCATGTGAGCTAAGGCAGAAACGCATACAGCCACTCTTCAACTAATAATAAATACAAAACATATTGTAATTTTTTCCGTCAGTGTTTTTTTTACTTTCCTCGTATTCGATACGAAAAGTAGTGTATAACTCGGGTGTAAGTCACCCATTTCTGTCTCGAACTATTGGCGCTCTCACTTCGTTCGAGCACCAAAATATCTCGTCAGAAATGGGTGCCTTTCAGCCCTTGGTTAACAATCTACTATTGACTTACTGTAGTAGTGGTATCTACTGCGCAAGAGTTGCAGTCATTAGCGCGGTGCGGTTGGCAACATCGTAAAGTTTTACGAGTCGCGTCCGCCTCCGTTATGGCCACACCACGTGGCGTACGCATTAATAAACTTATGAAGTCTATGCTTTGAGTGAAAATTCCTGTTCTACCTATAGGAGAGTGGCAATAGGCGTGATGAAACATGGTTTATAAAACCGGACAAGTGCGAGTTCAACTCGCGTGGTGAGGGTTCCGTAAAATTCCTATTCTCTAAGCATTAGACGCTCCATACAAAATACACAAAAATATTGAGAATTTTCCCGTTATTTTGAATACTTAAACTTCTTATAGACGACCGAATAGCCTAATGGTTAGAGAACCTGACTATAAAGCTTGAGGTCCCGGGTTCGATCCCCGGTTGGGGTAGATATTTGTATGATGAATATAAATATTTGTTCTCGAGTCTTGGATGTTTAATATCTATTTAAGTTTGTATTTATCTATATAAGTATGTTTATCCGTTGTCTAGTACCCATAGTACAGGCTTTTCCTAGTTTGGGACTAGATCAATTGGTGTGAATTGTCCCACTATATTTATATTTATTTATTTATAGGTTTTCCTGTAATCTTTAGTCAAGGAACTATTTTCCATATTTTTTTCAGAATTTCAAGCGTAGTAGTTTCGGAGATAAGGGGGGAATGGTCAATTTTCGTTTTATTTCCTAAATTACTTCAAATTTATTTTTGCTAAAATTATAAAAAAGAATATCGGAGATGCTTACAACAACTTCTTTCATTTGATATGCCACACAATACAGTTTGCGAAACTTTTTTTTTAATTTTCCAGTTTACCCCCCAAAAGTGGCACCCTTGTTCAAAATTCATTAATTTACTTTACGCGTCCATCTTTGGGTCACCAATTTACATATGTGTACCAAATTTCAACTCAATCGGTCCAGTAGTTTCGGAGCAAATCGGCTGTGACAGACGGACAGACAGACAACCGAGTGATCCTATAAGGGTTCCGTTTTTTCCTTTTGAGGTACCGGAACCCTAAAAACGATCTAAACAGATTTTATCGCGTAGGTATATTATATAATAAATACCTACCTATAAACCTTGAACCTTTGTCACCGTCTGTCAGGTACTTACCGGGCATTTCAGGACTGTCAGACTTCGGTTTACTCTCTCTACGATTAAAGGGCTAAATTATGCCACATGTCTGGTACCTGTTGTCACATGACGTAAATATACCTTCCCTTACAATTTTGACTGGAAGTGAAAGATTTCTCGAACTTTCGGCCAATTTTAGGTGCACAACTTTCTCGACCGTGTGCCATGCATTTTATCATGTTGTCAGGTGACGTAGGACGTACTGGGCTTGGACTTACGGACTAAACAATAAACAAGACCACAGGCAGGTTCATTTTTAGATAGCTATCAGCACAACATACATGCGTCAGAGCCCTGCGTTCAATTTTCGCTACATATGAGGATTAAGCTGCTACGGACTACGATGTAGCGCAACGAGCGTAGCTTAGCAGTGAATGAGTTAGTTTTTGCAGGTTTGCCCTGAACATTTATGGGCGAATTAACGCCTTGTAGACCATATTTTAAGCTGTACAGTCAGCATCAATAGTAACTACGAAACCAAATCACCAAAAGTCTTTATTAAAAGGGAATAAGAGCTTTGACGCCTTCGATTGCGTAGTTACTTTTGATGCTGACCGTACCTAGTTCATCCTTTTCTTAAATTTAAGAGTTATCCTTTTCTCGGTGGAGTATTTTCCATTTCTCTCTGTCGCACGCCAGCCCTTTGATTTGCTGATACGACACGACAACAGCTTTCTCCTTTATTTGGTCTATATAACTGCGCCGTGGTCTTCCCCTGCCTGAGTTCATCCTCTACTGGAAAATATTTGTGGTAATGACAATGTGCCCTCATCTCAGCAAGGCTAGGTTTAGTGATCCACCGATAAAACTCCCATGCAGTAGCTCGTTCGTATATCTCACAGGAGCGCAAATTCGTCAGAGTATTCCAGTGTTAAATTAAAACCACCCGCGTGGCCGTCTCGAAGGTTTCCCCCGGGTTTACCCCAGTAAAGAAAACAAAAAAAAAGTTGTCCCTCTTGCTCACACGTGTAACTAGATCCGAAAGTTGAAGTAGGCTGACAATACATCATTTAGACCAAGCGGTATAATATGGCGACGTGACATTGCGTACGTCAGCCATCTCATACCTCTCTCACACTCGTACATTTGACGAATGTAATGATGCAGTATAGTGTAGATGCGGGAGCGGGACTGGTTTACAATATCATTACATAACTAGGGTGGTGATATCGTGAATGCCCCAGATCGTAGGTGTTTGTGGCCCGAATGAAGGTGAGGGCCATAAATATGCGATCTGGGGCTTTACGAATTACCGCCCGTGGCTTGTCTAAAGTTTTACGTCTTGTCTTGGCCAGGAAGTGAGATTTTCTCCTCGCGTAGCGGGCAGAAAATCCCACTTACGGCCTAGAGTGACGTAAAATATTTTATTTGGGATGGAATCCATAGGTGTTAGTTAAGTCTGTAACAGTGTTAATTGTTGCTTAAACATTAAAAATTAAAGTTAGATTAATAAGTATTCAAGTACGACCGAATAGCCTAGTGGTTAGAGAATCTGGCTATGAAGCTTGAGGTCCCGGGTTCGATCCCCGGTCGGAGCAGATATTTGTATGATGAATACGAATGTTTGTTCTCGCGTCTTGAATGTTTAATATCTATTTAAGTATGTATTTATCTATAAGTATGTTTATCCGTTGTCTAGTACCAATAGTACAGGCTTTGCCTAGTTTGGGACTAGATTAATTGGTGTGAATTGTCCCACTATATATAAAAAAAATATGGAGCTTAGTCCATCTCTGTAGTACAAGGGGGGGTCCCAAGTGTCCCAACTATCCACTAACGCTATCATGATGTCGTTGGCGCTGCCTCCCCAGCGGTTTACACCGTTTACGCATGATGGCCGCAAAGCCATCAACCTGTGCCTCCGCAAACTTCCCGAGGCACTGCAGTGACGTTCAGTGAGTTTATAAAAGAGCAATCTTACTTCCCACTGCAGGAGGTATCTTTGTAAGTTTGTATGGGGTATAGGAACTGCTAGTTCGATTTCAAAACTTCTTTCATCTGTTAGAATAATGGACTATTTAAATGGACATTTTAGGATATGTTCTATCCCGAACTCATCCTTCAGCGGGACGAAATCGGGGGTGGAAGTTTCTTAAATGTTAACCACAGGGCACTGCGGATGGGTATTTTTTATAAAAAAAACTGTACCTTTTTGTAAGTAGGTGCTTATGTATTAAAATAGGTACTTATGTTCTATGGATTTACCTGGCTACACTTTATCAACAACAAAAAAACAACTTCCGTCGTTTCAATTGAAATTGGAAGAGTGAAATTAAGAAGGATATAACTTTCAAAGATAATATGAAACTCTCCGTGTCCACTTTGAACTTTCCAGCGTTGAGTGAAGAAACCTCTTATAAAATCACCTCTGTATGTGTCAGTTTCATGATTTTATGTCGCATCTATCCATCTAATATCATCCACAGTAAAACGTAGGAAAATATCGCTAGGTTTACGACACGGCGTCGGTTGTCGTGACCGGAATACCTTGAAACGGAAGCTAGCTTCGAGATAATATGTCTCTTATTGCGTTGATTGAGAGACTATTATCGCTTAGCTGTGGTGGTGATCACGGGTAGTTGAATATTACGAGTTCCATATACGAACATGTGCAGCTAAATCATACTGTATTAGGCATATTTATGATTTAGCTCCATATATTCCTATTTTTAGGTATGCAGTTTTAGTTTCCTTGCGAATAAGCTATTCTCACGGAATTAATTTGTGCTTGGGCGCAAAATGCACAATAACTACACGCACAATGCGGCAACTGGTGAAAAGCACAATGTACATTACGCACATTGTGCACACGAGAAAAGTGTAAACTAGGTATAAAACCGGACAAGTGCGAGTTCAACTCGCGTGGTGAGAGTTACGTTTGTAATACACAAAAATATTGAGAATTTTCCCGTTACTTTGAATACTCTGACTTCTTATAGGTTTTCCTGTAATCTTTAAGCAAGGTACTATTTTCCATATTTTTTCTGAATTTTAGTAGTTTCGGAGATAAGAGGGGGGGGGGGGAATGGTAAACAACCCCTTTCATTCGATATGTTACACAACACAGTTTGAGAAACTTTTTTTTTTAATTTTCCAGTTTACCCTCCGAAAGTGGCCCCCTTGTTCATAATTTATTAATTCACTTTACGCGTCCATCTTTGGGTCACTAATTTACACATGTTTACCAAATTTCAACTCAATCGGGCCAGTAGTTTCGGAGCAAATCGGCTGTGACAGACGGACAGACAGACGCACGAGTGATCCAATAAGGTTTCCGTTTTTTCCTTTTGAGGTACGGAACCCTAAAAATTGCTTTGTGTGTGATTATGCCAAATTATCAGCTCAATCAGATATCGGCAATTGGCTGAAATACATATTAACAGTGCAAATTAAAGTGAAACTTGAAAGAAAATGTGTTATAATAGATATGCACAATTTTAAATATAGTCCCTGGTGGCTTACACACAAACATATTACAAATACTACGAAAAGTTAGAACATTTAGGTCCTAATATTACGAAACTCAATTAAAACTCGCATAACAGCACATTTCCGGGTTGAAAACAAACAAAATTACTCCAAGCATGGCATATGAGGCAAAGAGCAACACACAATTAACTAAATCCTGCATTACATAGTGATCTTGCATTGGATATGAAACTTTAGTTGCTTGAAGCACGGTCCAATTTACTTCAACCAAATAAATGCATATAAGACTTTGTTATAGTTATTCAGAGTAATGTGTGTCAAGGACTGCCAATTTATCTCAAACACGAATCAACCTAAAATTAACTTTATTTACGCGATTTTAGAATTATATTGGCGTAGCACAAACAAGTTGGGTTGTATGGCACTGACTGAAGTACTAAGTGCAATTATATTTTGAGAGAAACTATTTGCAAAATGGCGGACGCGTAGCAGAGCGTGTTTTTCGTAGCTGCTACGGCTACGGTGTAACTGGCGTAGCAGATTTTAATTTACGCTACGAAGTCGCTTGAGTTTCGTCGAAATTGTCTGCACAGTAGTTCATGTTGAAGGCTTTTTGTCAAAAATATTAAATAGAAAAAAATATAGTTATTCCGTAAAAATACTTTTGCATTTCATCGATTAATAATTGTTGGAAGAAATACATAAATCCTAATCTATACATCTCCACCATCAGCCTGTATGTCTCAGACCTCCCGAACACTACGAAACATTATATTATAACAACATCCTCAAACCATCCATCCTCATAAAAACTTTTCCACTCACAGCCCCAAAACCAAAAAGCAATATTGTAACTAAGATATTCCTTTAACATATAACTTTTGGTGCGGTTAAATAATATGGCGGCATATCACGCACGTGAAAATAAGCTTATCGAAATCGTTTTTTTTTCATTCCTGTGGACGACATTCCATTACAGCACATATCATTCTGGTGTATATTTATTATACCGTTTGCTTTTATTTTCATTCCCATGGACTGTTTATATCATCTCAGTGTATAGTTATCATTCCGTTGTGAGTTTCATTTTTCACCCTCTATTATCTCAAAAACTATTAAAGATATCAAGTGCCCGTTAAGAAGATTTTCATAAAATAGTCTGAAGTGTTCTTTGACATCAAAAAAACTACGGTAAAAACGAAACAAGGAATCGCACCGGAATGATACAAAAAAATGTACTGTTGAAATTGACCCAAAACGCCGCCTTTTTGCGCGTAATTGCTGCAAATCCATCGGTATGTGCCTCTGCAAACATCAAGGAGGCGCTGGAAAACATTGGCAGCACAAGCAACATTCTGAAAGCGTTAGTGTTGTACTGTACCTTCAGAGCGTTGTATGATTTTTTGGGTATAGTGAACCCACAGGCTGCTTGTGTGAAACGATGACAGTTCATCGTTTCACAGCGTTATTTTACCTGTTTTAGGGTTCCGTACCTCACAAGGAAAAAAACGGAACCCTTATAGGATCACTCGTGCGTCGTCTGTCCGTCTGTCACAGCCGATTTGCTCCGAAACTACTGGACCGATTGAGTTGAAATTTGGTACACATATGTAAATTTGTGACCCAAAGAGGGACGCGTAAAGTAAATTAATGAATTCCGAACAAGGGGGCCACTTTTGGGGGGTAAACTGGAAAATTGAAAATCCAATGAAAAGGGGTTGCAAAGCATCTCAGATATATTTTTTTTTATAATTTTAGCAAGAACAGATTTGAAGTAATTTAGGAAAAAAGACGAATTTTGACCTACCCCCCCCCCCCCCTTATCTCCGAAACTACTAGGCTTAAAATTCTATGGAAAATAGTTCCTTGCCTATAGATCACAGGAAAAGCTATAAGAAGTTTGAGTATTCAAAGTAACGGGAAAATTCTCAATATTTTACGGAACCCTCACCACGCGAGTTTTACTCGCACTTGTCCCGGTTTTTGAACATCAGTTCTTTTATGAAGTCGGTTAAAAATGACTGGCAAAAATGCTATCAATTCATTACAACAGAATATAAGTTAAGCTCAACCACATTACAACTATGTATATTAAACTAATCATTTGATTACTGTCACGCTGGCAGCCAACAATCAATCCACGTCCGAACTACGCATTCGTCGGCCCCATTGACTCCGATGAATTTCAGTTTTACATTATCCAAGCCAAGGGTCTTGGATTCATAATAAAGTCCCTTTGTGTTTCTAACCCTTGAGCGTTCTATACAAATTATGGGGGCACAATTGATTTGGACCCCAGTCCGGCAATCACTTTGATGGGAAAGCCCTTTTAAATAAAAGGACCAATTTTTATTCATGGCCTTTTGAAATGAAAGGAAATATGGAATGAGTATTTTCCACGGTGTTTGATGTTGCTTTGAGGCTGTTGATGTTTTGTGGAAAATTATGTGGCAATTTTCCTTATTATAATAGGCCCGTGTCCTAATTTTTTTTATGATGTGATTCGAACCAGTTTTTGGAGAGCAACAAATGTTTGCATTAAACAAAAAAAACCGGCCAAGTGCGTGTCGGACCACGCAAAACGAAGGGTTCCGTGCCTATTAAAAAGGTCGTATCGTCATAGAAATTTTAAGGCACTTACGTCTTTTTCTTTGAGGAAGGCAGTTTTTCAGCAATATCTCGAAAACCTTTCATCCGATCTTGTTCAAAACAATTTTCAGTGAATGAACTTAATAAGCGCTGTGTCCATGAATTTTTTCATATTTTTAAAATACACCGTTCAAAAATTAGAGGGGGGGGACAGAATTTTAGTGACTTTCGGGGCGATTATCTCTGACTGTATTCACTTAATCAAAAAAAATCCCGAGAAACCTTATATTTATTTTGAAAGGCCTATCGATTCATGTGCCACACGTGGGCTCACAATAAAAAAACAATTTTTGACTTTTAGTTTTATGTATGGAGTACACCCCTAAACAAATTTTTTTTTTGTAATTTTAATTACAATACTTTGTAGCGGCTAACAAAATACACCTATCCTCAAAATTTTATTCAAATACACCTTATAGTTTTCGAGTAAAATGCCTGTGACATACGGACAGACGGACAGACGGACAGACGGACAGACGGACATGACGAAACTATAAGGGTTCCGTTTTTGCCATTTTGGCTACGGAACCCTAAAAATTGAGTTAAAGACGGATCTCTCTGGCGGCATCCGAAAACGTTTCATACTAATTGACATTGAATCATGACGTCACAGTATTTGTACTAATCGTTGTAAGAAAAATCAAGTTAATTCCTGTTTCGGTCGCGAAATACTGCGTTTAGGTAAAAAAGCGTAAGGATTCTATTGGTAGCTTTAAACTTACTTTTGAACAAAACAACAACCTTTTTAGGATTTTAATTATATTTTTTTAATTTATACTTTATTAATTTAAACATAACAAACTACCCAATTAGGAAACATACCAATCCAAATCCAAATAATACTTAAACTCGCTTATTAAATATGGGTTCTTCTCCAGAATAAGAGTTATCACGACAGTGTCGCTTGAAGAGTTTGAATTAAAACATGTCGCCCGTAATGGCAGTTAATATGTGACTTTAACCGTATAATTTTATTGGGAAGGGATGAAGATTTTAGAAGTGGCTGATAGTTTTTTTGGTGGTAAGAATAACCTTCCTTAGCATAAAAAAAAGTTTAAAATTTTTCAGCTGCGTCAATTATTTTTGAAAAATATAAACAGTTTGCTCACTTACGTTTTGGGTCAAGGACGGCACTTTCCTAGGTCCGTCTCATATTACAAAAAAAATATCTTAAATATCTGTGATAAACTGGCTCTAGCAATGATATTGACAGTTGCAGCAGCTATATTTGTCAACAGTGTCCAGTTTTGTTATCAGTGTCAGTTTACCATGATCAAGGAAAGCGTCTATTTACCGTCCTTGACCCAAAACGTAAGTGAGGAAGCTGATTATATTTTTCAAAAATAATTGACGCAGCTGAAAAATCTCAAACTTGTTTCTGGTCCTAAGGAAGGTCATTCCTATCACCAAAATAATAATCAGGCAATTCTGATATTTTCATCCATTTCCCATTGGTAGTATAATTTTAATTAGGTATACCAATGATTTAATAATGCTTAAGGTTGCCTAGTTTGGGACTAGATCAATTGGTGTAAATTGTCCTTCAATTTTTTTTTCTTTTTTTTTTTTTAAGGTCTGGTAAGTTTTATGAACAAAGGCTTTAAAGAATAAGCTGATTTGAATCATTAGGACGCTTATATCATTTGAAAACAATTTCCAATTTATAGGCATAAATTAAAGCAATTATTCGAAATGTATTCAAGTATGTTAAAGATAAATAATTAACGGCATTTTCTCCGAGAAGAAGCCGCCGGAACAATAAAGTTCTAATTATAGGAGTTTCAAAGTAATTTTGAACGTTTATTCGACTCGTGAATCTCATCAAGGAAATGCGAAAGTTTTGGATGTTTAGATGTTTGGATGTTTGTTACTCAATCACGCAAAAACGGCTAAACAAATTAAGATAAATTTTGGTACACATATGGTGTATAGCCTGGATTATCATAAAGAATACTTTTATCCCGGGAATCATCCCCAAAGGGGGAGAATTGGGGGGCGAAAGTTTGTATGGAGTTAAGATATAAACGAGTTCCACGCGGACGAAGTCGCGGGCAGAAGCTAGTATAATATATTTAGTATCGCATTTCTCAACCGATTTTCAAAATTTTTATGAGCATGTTGATTAGTTATAGATTGTTTTGTAGATTCAGTATTTCGAAATTAAAAAAACCGTACAATCGCGAGTCGGCCTCGCCCACCGATGGTTCCATACAAAATTACAAATTGTTCCCAGTACTTGTAGTATAAGACGATATTACCTACTTGCCAATTTTCATAGTTCTAGGTCAACGGAAAGTACCATATATGATCGAAATATATAAATTTTTTGCGGCATAAACGGCCGGAAGTATCTTTTTTTACGTTAACTTAGAAGTTTGATTTTTTCACAGCTTCTAGGCACTGTATTCTTTATTCTTTATTCTTTATTATATTGTAGTCATGTTCATAGTACATTGAGGTGTTACAAGTATAGGGTGGTAGGTACATGACACCCTGTAAAGGGCACTCAATATTTGTGGTTCTTACATCTAGATTCATAATATAATTAAATGTGTGTGAAGATTATTTATACTATAACATATTAAATTAATAAATTACCTAACTAATTCACGTATTCAAGACATGCGACACTTAATGACATAATCCGCCGGTCTCTTGCCAGCATCAATGTGCCTGCTCTTCTTGAGCCGCCTGGCATTGTCAGAGATGATGGCAAAAGACCTGATGGTGTGTCTCTGGTTCCATGGAGGTTGGGATGCTTGTGTGGGACGCCACATGTGTAGACACACTGGCACCGTCTCATCTCCAACGGACTACTTCTAAAGCGGGTGCAGCGGCGGAAAACGCCGAAAATCTGAAATGTAATAAATATAGAGGCCTCGGCAGAGAGTACGACTTTGTACCTTTTGGCGTCGAGACCTTCGGTCCGTGGGGTCCCAGTGCGCATAAGTTATTTGCAGAAATCGCGAAACGTCTGGTCGATGTAACTGGTGACCGAAGAGCTGGCGGCTTTCTTGCGCAACGCATCAGCATTGCAATTCAGCGAGGAAATGCCGCCAGCATCCTCGGTGCAATGCCTCGAGGGCCTTTTTTATTTAGATTTAACTTAGTTTTAATTTATCTTAGTTAATGTTCATTATAATCTTGTATTCACTTTTAATAAATACTTTCATTCACGTATTAGCCCTAGTAAATAACATTAACATAATAAGAATTTTGATTGTAGACTTGAGTATATGGTTTTAATTTCAACTTGATACCTTCACGTGTTCCCGAGATAAAGGGTCTTAACTGATAATCAGATGGACAACAAATCTTTCTTCTTCTTTCTATTTTGTCCTTTTGAGGTAGGTACGGAACCCTCAAAACAATACACTATTTCGAATAAAAAAAGAATTTTGTAAATCGGTCTAAAATTGACAGAAAAATCGGTGAACATACAAAAAAAATACATACAGTGGAACATGAACCTCCTCCTTTTTACCCGACTGCCAAAAGAGGAGGGTAATGTTTTTCGAGTGTATGTATGTATGTATGTCTGTTTCTTTGTGGCCTCCTGTAGCCTAAACGGCTTGATGGATTTTGATGTATGAGGTGCCGTTGGATTCCTCTTAATCGTGGGAGTGACATAGGCTATAATATTTGTCAAAAAGCAGTCGGGTTTTTCGAAAATTATTTTGTTTCAAGTCAGTTAATAAAAGCACTCTATACTCCAGGCAAAATACTGTTTCGAAAAACATTAATTTATAATAGCTTTTTTTTGTTTATTTCATTCTAAAACGTTATTCTAAGATGCTTTATTCAAGAATCCAACAAAGTTTCCACCCGGAAGTAATTATATAGATTTAAATTAAACATTCATTGTCTTTTTTATTTTATTTATATTGAATATTTTAAAGCAAATGTAAATGAACCTAAATAAAGATAAAAAAATATATTAATATTTATCCGGACTTTTTGGGAGCTAATTAAATATTAATTTTTTGATGTCTGATTTTTTGTTGGATTTTGAATCTAGGTAACTATTTAATTGATAATATAACCGTTACATTAAAAAAATTATCTATTATAAATTATTTCCAAATCTGTCATTTTTTCCATACAAGTTGTCAGTTCATTGCCTGGACTACTACGTCTGCATACACAAAAGGATGCAAATATATCATGACAAATGGATGTCGGCGTTATCTGACTGATTGTAGGATGGCGTGTTAGCGCAACTAGATAAGAGGCTTTTTTTCACATGAACTCTGAACTTACGTGATGGACTGATGGCACAAACGGTGATGCGTGGCGGGCTTCAAAATAGAACGAAATATTAATTAACTATGGAAAGTGGTAGTATCCGTTTAAACAAAATATTTGTGTTCTTATGTTATTCTAATACGTAGGTACCGTATTATATTGACTTGTAATTTTTATCATCAATAAAGTATGAGTATGATGCCTATCAAAACCAAAGGAAGGGTATACAACACAGCAGTAAGACCAGCAATGCTGTACGGCTCGGAGTGCTGGCCCATGCGAAAAAATGATACACAGAGGCTTCATATGAACGAGTTAAAGATGCTACGATGGTCTGGAGGCGTCACCCGTCTGGACAAAATAAGTAACGAATATATCGGTGGCTCCTTCAAGGTTGCTGATATATCCTCCAAACTGGTAGAAACTCGTTTACGGTGGCACGGGCATGTGATGCGCCGACAGGATAATCACATGACCCGTAAATTTATGGCCATTGAAGAGGGCAAACGAGGCAGAGGACCACTACCTGGACGCGAACCATTTCCGCTGACATGAAGACGTTGGGCATAAACCCAGAAATGACACAGAACCGTAAAAAATGGCGTGATAGTATTAGGGGGGCCGACCCCGTATAGGGAAAAGGCAAGGAGACAAGAAGAAGAATAAAGTATGAGTATTATATCGAGCTAACACTCTATATTCCGCAGTGTCTCAAGACGAGAGTCTTTGACCAGTGTGTGTTGCCAGTGATGACATATGGCACGTAAACGTGGTCGCTTACTATGGGCCTCATAAGAAGGCTCAAAGTCACCCAAAGGGCAATGGAGAGGGCTATGCTGGGAGTATCTCTGCGTGATCGCATCAGAAATGAGGCTATCCGCAGCAGAACCAAGGTAACCGATATAGCCCTCCGAATCGCTAAACTTAAGTTGCAGTGGGCGGGGCACATTGCACGTAGAACCGATGGCCATTGAGGCGGAAAGGTTCTCGAGTGACGGCCACGTACCGGAAGGCGCAGCGTGGGTGGCCCCCCACAAGGTGGGCTGATGACCTGGTAAAGGTCTCTGGAGTCTGCTGGATGCGGGTGGCGCAGGACCGGTCATTGTGGCACTCTTTGGGGGAAGGCCTATGTCCAGCTGCGGACGTCTTTCGGCTGATATGATGATGATGATGATGATGAGCTAACACTAACGGGCGAGCGAGATAGAATTCCCTCTCAATCAGATACTTGACTTGGGAGAGACCAAAATCATCAGCGACACATTTCAATCTTAAATTACCTATCAACCGAGAACTTATAATTATGGTATCGAGCCCACCTTGTATTGTGCAATAAAGGCTAAATAAATTTATCAACATTATTTAAGTGTAGCTCATCGCACTTAAAGAGTCAGCAATGAACTAGAAAAACTACAACATAGAAAAGTTGAAAAACCCCCATTTTTAAATTTCAAAGTTCAATATCTCAAAAACGGCTGAACCGATTTTGATGAAACGTAGCTAAGAATAAGAACCATCTCGATCACGTCAGCTTTCGGACAAAAAGCCGCATTAAAATCGGTCCATTAGTTTAGGAGCTACGATGCCACAGACAGACACACAGATACACAGACACGTCAAAATTATAACACCCCTCTTTTTGCGTCGGGGGTAAAAAAGGCACAGAGATATGTACTCGTAATTCATAGTGACGCTCCATGACAACTCGCCCCCGTTTCAATCTAAGTACACCGACCTTGCTTTAGAGCAGTCTATTTCCTGCACAAGCCTCCTCGCGACACAATAGTCCATACCTTTATACATTCCCAACATAATAATAAACGTCCTTCCGTACAAATGGAATTCATATAAAACGTACATTTAAATTAACTTACGCAAACACTCATTTCTCTAAAATCGCGAGTGCAAAAAGCTACCTAAACAGTACTGAAATAAAGTTAAGATTGCTTTGTCGGTGAATGTAAATGACGAGTTTGAGTGTGTCGCTAGTGATGGGACAAAAATACATTTTTATCCTCGGAAATTGTGCGTATCCGGCAGGGCCCCCGGCCCTTTTCGGGGCCTTTATCAATCGGGAACTTTCCTGTAAAGACACGC
Organism: Epinotia nisella; assembly: GCA_932294315.1. Classification (NCBI taxonomy): domain Eukaryota; kingdom Metazoa; phylum Arthropoda; class Insecta; order Lepidoptera; family Tortricidae; genus Epinotia; species Epinotia nisella. Next base: position 18,665,321 of record OW028688.1, on the reverse strand, counting down.
ACTTGACGATTCTCAGAGATAGGGCAGGATTCGAATTTATATTTCGACGTCCTATCATTTTTCGCTACTATTTTTGTAGAAAGAAATCCTGGATAGATTGTGGTTGGATTTCTCTGAACGCCAAAGGTAGGTACTACGTTATCCGTTATGAATGAATGAATGATATTTTATTTCATGTAACCATAGATACATATTTTATTAGTCGAACTTACAAAACTAAGGGGTTAGTTGGCACAGTCAAGGGCCAATATGTATACACCACGAAGTCTCAAAAATATGTACACAGTCATTATTTCTGCATCAATAAGGTCATAGTATACATGTTTATGAAACATTGAGTGGATACATATTGGTGCCCTTGACTGTACATCTAAGGGGTACTTAATCACGTTTTGAACGCGCGTTGGGTAGACCCAACTGTCATTTTTAGGGTTCCGATACGTCAAAAGGAAAAAACGGAATGCTGTATATTTAATATTAATGTAATTAAAAAAAAAACAGTCAAATAAGTTAAACTGTAAATGCCATACGATTAAATAAATAGGGGTACCCCCCACCGCACTACTTAGCCAAAATAAAATCTCAGAATATAAAGATTAATTTAGCTAAGAAAGATGTATACAATTAATTTTTAAGCCGATCGGCTTAAATACCTTGTTAAGCCGATGTACTTTCCGTGGACGGCGCCACTTAACCTAACCTATACCTATTTATATATTCCATTAACCCTTTATTTGACGTTGTCTATTGTGATATACACTCGCAAATAAAAATTCTACGCAAGTTGTTTACTTCTTTAAAGATATATTTTTTTCGAATACTGGTAACTTAATCTATGAGTAATTGGTATTAAATTATTTCATAGTCATGGCAACACTTTTAGCTCTCAGTCTAAAGCCAAAATGGCTAAACGCCGCAAGCAGCCGCCGCTTCGCAAGGTATTTAGCGTTATTTTTAATATTTATAACAGTGTATATGCATAGAAAATTGATAAAACATGGTAATAGATATATCTTGTGACCAATTCCGTGATTTATACATTGTTTTTTTTTTGTTTTGCATCTTCTGTGGCCGTCTAATCTTGTTTGTATATCACAGTATACAATGCCAAGTATGCACGAAATGACCTCAACATTTGTGTGTATACTGTGGTATACATTGCCAATTCCACGATAAAGTAACATTTTATTTCTATGTATACTGTGATATACTTTGCCAATTTTCTGGTTTTTCCTTTTTTGGGTTAATTTTGTTTTGTTTTGCTTGATAACAGCATGTGGTTCAGACTAGATCAGCCAAAATATTGGCCCTTATTCCTAACGAAAATGCCCTTTCTGAGACAAGTGATATGTCCGATGATGAGATAGAGCTAGACTATCATAAGATGCTTTCTTCGCCTGAATGTTCGTCTGCAACGCCTTCTCTTGATTCTTCTTATGAACGCCTGAATTTGCTTTGTAGCTCTGATGATGACAATAATAACTATGACATAATTAACCTAAGTGAACACCAAGACCAGTTTTGTAATCCTGACGAAAGTGCCACTTTGAACCCGATTTTACAAGAAAAAAATAACGACACAGAACACGGAAACCAGTCTCGCAATCTTGACGACAATATCCGTTTGACCCCGATTTTCCAAAAGATTCGTCCTTCAACAAACAAAGAACCCGACTATTTTCAAAACCCTCCACGAGACAAACAAGGAAAACGAGGGCCAAGAAGCAAATTGCCCCAGTTGCCAAAAGAACTAAAAAACTCAAAAAGTTTATCCTCCAGTACAAATGGACAAAAGCCGCATTTCATGCAACATGCCGCGTCTGTACCGCGGTACCGGTGTCGAGTTGTGCTTTTGGCATTCCAACTCTTGACTGTAATTGGTTTAGTATTTCCAAGGAAAAGGGAGGTGAAAAACTGCTATGGGAAGCGAAAAGCGGAGTGAGATTTATAAGCCAGATCTTGCACTCTGTCGTCTTGCTTGTGAAACAGTGCGGGGGGTGTGTCCGCGTGGGCTCGCCCTTCGGGCCTTCGCCCCTCGGGCTCGCGTAGAGATAGAGCTCTGAAGGGACGCTTCGGGCCTTCGGCCCTACGCGGAACTCGGCCTTCGGCCTCGCATGCCTTGCCGCGAACCTGAGGGCCTTTGGCCCTCAGGTTCGCTTGTAAGACACACGGGGATAGGGTTTCTGAGAGCGCGCTCTGAAGGGACGCTTTGGGCCTTCGGCCCTACGTGGAGCTCGGCCTTCGGCCTCGCATGTAAGACACTTGGGAATAGTAAAGTGTCCGCGTGGGCTCGCCCTTCGGGCCTTCGGGCCTCGGGCTCGCGTAGAGAGCGCGCTGATGGGACGCTTCGGGCCTTCGGCCCTACGCGGAGCTCGGCCTGCGGCCTCGCGGGCGTCGCCGCTCACCTTCGGGCCTTCGGCCCTCAGGTTGGCTTGTAAGACACACGGGAATAGTAAAGTGTCCGCGTGGGCTCGCCCTTCGGGCCTTCGGCCCTCTGGCTCGCGCAGAGAGCGCGCTCTGATGGGACGCTTCGGGCCTTCGGCCCTACGCGGAGCTCGGCCTGCGGCCTCGCGGGTCTCGCCGCTCACCTTCGGGCCTTCGGCCCTCAGGTTCGCTTGTAAGACACTCGATGCAAATTCTGTCATAAATTGACAACTGTTTTTTGCATGAAATGTGATGTCAAGTTATGTTTCGTGACTGAGAAAAACTCCAGAAATTGTTTCCTTAATTTCCATAGCACAAATTATGAACAATTTTCCTTGTTTTGTGTATGTTTTGATGTTTAACAATAAATAATTGAACATATTTTTGTTATTTATTATTCAAAATCCTTTTGGCTAAATTTGGCGTTGTCTATCTCAGTATACAATACCAAATAGGCATAACACTTCGCTTACTTGGCATTGTATACTGTGATATACATTGGTTTTCAGGAATCCTGAAATCATTAGAATTTTTTTAATAATTTTTCCTAGCATGTTTATCACCCTAAATCTTAGAACAGTTGTCAGATTATAAAATTTACACGATTTGTATTCATGCCAAATAAAGGGTTAAACAATCGGCGTCCAAATTTTCTTTTAGCGAAAATTGGCGTACGAAATTTTGGAAAAAAACGGAATAATGGTGATTTCGTTTTGACTCTTCGGATTTTTTCTGTGTTCCCAGAACCTCGAAACAATCTAATTGAAATGCGCACTTTGAATACGTATTAAATCGGTCACGTATATCATTTTTCATTTACCAATAAACTAGAGATCCTATTATACTGTTGCGCGGCATAGCTAGGCAAATTCTCATTGTGGAGTCACCTTCGGCAGGTCGGCAGCCCCATTATGCAAGACCCTGGCGCCTGGTGGCCGTTTATGTCTCGACTTAAATACTAGCGAAAAATTTGATAGTTTGGGTTCTGTATCAAATAACTATACATAGTACATAATAGATATTGAGAGGATGCATCGGTTCTTTTTAAAACACGCCCAGCTCTGCTAGCATAACTTGACTCTCTACTCTACTCGCGCGCGTGATAGATTATCTGTCACCTTTTGATAGCATTAATCAGAAAGTGACGGACAGTCTACCTCGCGCGCGAGTAGAGTCGAGAGTCAAGTTATGCTAGCAGGGCAGGTGTAAGAGACACGACGTTTATATCTTCGCACACGGGAAAATGAGCAGAAGCACTTCAAAAAAAGTTTTTTAATGAATATCTGCTTCTTATATGACTTATTAGATATGTGGTAAAATACCGTAATTTTAAAGTGGTCAATGGTCATGAAGGATTTAACCACAGGGCTTTATCTCCTGGGTATTGATCCCGTAAGCGAACCACAGTACAGAAATGAAACATAACCACTTGACAGTCCCACGATAGCATACTCGTAGTATCCAAAACCAAAATGCTCCAAACCGTCCTCGGATACCTAATAATTCCAAGGTGTGCAGGTATTATTACCAAATTCCTGCTGCACAAACGTAGCCTAACCAAATTATTTGCTATAAAAAATGTAGATGGCAATGTTTGCTTGCTTTCATATCTATTACAAAATATATTTGCCAGTGCTTTGTGAAACTGCGCGTGAAAAAAAAAAGGGAAAATGAAAAATGAAAAAAAATATTCAGTTGTACAACCCTTGCTTTACAGTATTTTCTTCTGCCAGACTGCAGGACAGTTTGTTGGCAGAGCGTTTGTGGAGGACTCGTAGTTATCATCATCATCATCATCATATCAGCCGAAAGACGTCCACTGCTGGACATAGGCCTCCCCCAGAGAGTTCCAAATTGACCGGTCCTGCGCCACCTGCATCCAGCGGACTCCCGCGACCTTTACCAGGTTGTCAGATACATATGTGATTCAATTATTACAACAGTCTTTCAACCACTTCTACTTCATTGATCCTCATGAAATTTTTATTTCGATAGTTTTAACTTTCGATCCTTGAATCCTGATGATGCAGGGGTACTTTTAACAAAATTATTTTGACAACATTTATCTACTTCTGACACTGGATACTGTGTCTGGATACAGTCTTCACGAACGGAAGTGTATATCAGTTGTAGAGTTAAAATGTTTGAAGAAGTAGGCATTTGTTTAATTTATATATTGCTATCTTATTGAGAACGATATGTGTTGGTTGTGATACCATTGGAAAAGTGAAATTGTATATTTTTCTGATATGTCATAAAAAAGTCAAATAAAAATCTTTTAGCAATTTTTTTACCGTTTTACCTCGATTATAGTCACTAATCATGTATATTATTATTCTATAAAAAGTATTTGTACGTTCATGTATCCTTCAATATGTTTTCTTTATATAGCTTTTGTGTCCAGCAGTGGACGTCTTTAGGCTGATATGATGATGATGATGATAGCTTTTGTACTTTAGAAGATATACAGTCGTTTTTGTTAGAAAGTTGCTGATCGGGCGCGGGGCGTGCGTCGCTAAAAATCCCGGACGGTTGAAGGGAAAATGGTGTCACGGGCTGGACTGTCAAACTTGAAGAACATTTTTCCTCATTGAAATTACCAGAAAATACAATTTAATATTAAAACGCTTTCAGCAAGGACCCCAAAGTAATCTAGTTCGAAACCACGCAATTTTAACCTTTAAGCTTTGTGTTTATAGCTGATAATCCTGTAGCAGTTTATTATAATATTGTTGACAGTGTTCTATCCACATTTGTGAGTTAAAGTGGACCCAAGGATACGTCTGAAGTCAAGCACCGTCTAAACGATATGGAAAATTTAAATGTATTCAAATAGTTGCTTTGTTTATGGTGTTCTATAATTTTACTTGACAACCAATTCTTACACAAAAACAGTTTTACTACTTATACCTGACGATATCTAAAAAGATAGAACGAATTTCTCCGTTTCAGCTTGGAAAAAAAATCTTTCGTATGTCCGGATGTCCGGCTGTCCCGCTGTTCTTTCATTCATTCATTTATTCCTTGATAAAACATAGTTTTACATGTCAGTATATATATATTTATAGTTTAGGTCATTCTTAAATAACATTAGGTACCTACCTACATAATATCATCAGATTTATAACAGTTATGTCTTTAGTTACGCAGAACGCTGGTCAATACGATTTGATTATTATTTAGTAGGTACATTTATAAATTGTCGTGTTTGTATGAGAACAGTTAATATTATTTTATCGTAGGCCCTTAAACATCACAGTATCGATTGCTTGGGTAGCGAGCCAGTTGAAAAGATGTTTGGCCATCAGTGTACATAATTCAGGAATTCGTCTATGCAATAGTATGCATCGGATGCTTGTTTAATTTTAAGTTTATTCACAAAACACCTCATACTCGGCGCGTTTTTTACTTCTTGGGGCAACTTGTTGTATATCTTGGGGCCTATCGAGTGGAGACATTTTTTGGCGTTTGCGAGACTTCTCTACAGGTCGCATTCATCAACCGATTCTCGTGAAATTTTGTGAGCAGATTTCGATAATTATATAGTTTTTTTTGCTTATTTCATTTCCTAGATTTTTTTCGAAAAAAACTTTATTTAAGCCTCCCGAGTTCTACGACTCACAGAGCCACTGGTTAGCATTTCCAAAAGATCTAAGTGCTTTTCAAAATTTCTTCTCATTAAAAAAATATATCTAAAAAATTACCAACCGTACAAAACGCGGGCTTTCAATTCAGTCAAATAAAGTTTAGGCAAAGCAGAGAGATGATAGGTTTTAGTCAACGTGTTTTTTTTTAAATTACATTTGGGTCGTTCTTCTTTTCGACCGACAATAGCCTGTCCTTCGTCTTATTACGGCATCTCATTTGAGTAATGATGTTTATGGTTTTATAATGTTCGAATGAACGTTCATATTATTTTATTAATTAGTGATATATAATATTTCACTTTCTCTAACTAGCATTTTTTTAAATGTTTGTTTTTTTCGTAGAATGCCGTGACAGAGTGGTAAACCAAAATGTTGTCCCCACTGAAATAGTCCACTTTGTCACATGTTTTTTTTAGAAACCAACCGTAAATAAATATTTATATTGGCCAGAAAGTAAACTTTAATTAGTTCTAATGAAGAAACCTATGCATTTTTTTTTAAATCGCACTTCAAAACCACAATTTTCGATAGTTCAAAAACCAAAAAAACAGAAAAACCTCGATTCATTGTCGGTAAAAAAGAAGAACGACCCATTTATCGTTAAGGGCTGACAACTTTCTATTATACATACTTAGTTGTTCACTTGTTTCGAAAAGTAGTTCGTTTAGCTACAAGACAAGTAAAGTGGTTGGGACGGGAGTTGGGAGGAAGAACCCTCTTCCCACGAAAAAGATCGTAAAAGTGAAGTAGCGCGTAGAAACTTTTTTTCCTTTAGCAAAAGATAACAATAAACCCATCCAATTACCTTTACTCAAAGCAAACTTGTTTTTTCCTATAACTCCCAGAAAGTTAACGAAAGTTAATAATCAGGATATTTTGTGACGTTGAACTTGTATGAACAACATTTATGATTTCCCTCAGCAGGTCATTTTACCGTCATTTCGTTCACCACTAATATAAGCTTGTTGAAAAAAATCATAAAAGGTACAATACAATACAATACAAATACTCTTTATTGCACACCTCACACAAACAAAGCAGTTACATAGAGAAACAATACAATAACATGTAGGTAGAGGTAGACAACAGGCGGTCTTATCGCTGAAGAGCGATCTCTTCCAGACAACCTTTGGGTATCGGAGAAAGAGATAAAACTAGATTATGCAGTAGGTGGTGCAGAGATTATTATCAATCAAAAATCAAGAAATTATAAAAATAAACGTACATAAATTACAGGTAATATATTTATACTAGCTTTTGCCCGCGACTTCGTCCGCGTGGAACTCGTTTATATCACAGCTCCATACAAACTTTCGCCCCCCATTTCGCCCCCTTAGGGGATGATTCCCGGGATAAAAAGTATTATATATGTTAATTTAGGCTAAACACTATATGCATACCAAAATTCATCTTAATCCGTTCAGCCGTTTTTGCGTGATTGATTAACAAACATCTGAACATCCAAACTTTCGCATTTATAATATTAGTAGGATTTTTTAAATGTATGAATGGGTTGAAAAAAAAAGAAGCTACGGTAGCCTAGTGGTTCAGGCATGCGGCTTATGTACGGAATGTTTACCGTTAGCTTTTCGGTGAAGGAAAACATCGTGAGGAAGGGATCCCAATAAGGTCTAGTTTTCCCTCTGGGTTGGAAGATCAGATAGACTAGTGCCTACGCCAAATCTTGGGATTAGGTGTCAAAGCGGACCCCGGGCTTCTTTAGGGCACAACCGGGAATAACGCCAGGAGGAGGATGATGAATGAGTTGGAATGTGGAAAGACACAATAAGTAAGTTATTATTTTGGTTCGGAGTTTGAGCGACGGCGGCCTGTCAATTGGGAATGGATGAAAATTTTAGAAATGCCTGATTATTGTTTTGGTGATAGGAATAAGGGTCGTTCTTCTTTTCGACCGACAATAGCCTGTCCCTCGTCTTATTACGGCATCTCATTTGAGTAATGATGTTTACGGTTTTATAATGTTCGAATGAACGTCTATATTATTTTATTAATTAGTGATATTTAATATTTCACTTTCTCTAACTAGCATTTTTTTTAATGTTTTTTTTTCGTAGAATGCCGTGACAGAGTGGTAAACCAAAATGTGGTCCCCACTGAAAGAGTCCACTTTGTCACATGTTTTTTTTTAGAAACCAAGAGTAAATAAATATTTATATTGGCCAGAAAGGAAACTTTAATTAGTTCTAATGAAGAAACCTATGCATTTTTTTAAAAATCGCACTTTAAAACCACAATTTTTGATAGTTCAAAAACCAAAAAAACAGAAAAACCTCGGTTCATTGTCGGTAAAAAAGAAGAACGACCCATAACCTTCCTTAGCACCAGGAAAAAATTTCAGATTTTTCAGTTTTTCAATATTTTTTGAAAAATATAAACAATTTCCTCACTTACGTTTTGGGTCAGTTACGGCACCTTCCTCAATCAGTGTCAAATTACAAAAAAAAAAAAATATGTGTGGTAAACTGACACTGGCAATGATATTGACACTTGCAGCAGCTATATTGGTCATTACCAGTGTCAGTTTACCACAGATATTTAAGACAGCTTTTTGTAATATGAGACAGATCAAGGAAAGTGTCTATTTACCGTTCTTGACCCAAAACGTAAATGAGGAAACTGTTTATATTTTTCAAAAATAATTGTCGCAGCTGAAAAATCTGAAACTTTTTTCTGGTGCTAAGGAAGGTTATTCCTATCACCAAAAAAATTATTCCTCATTGCGACAGGGTTCTACGGTGGTACGTGAATACATTTCCCTTACTGTACATGACTTTTATATATCTTTAAGCCCTACGATTTTGACCAAAAACTTCTTTCTTTCTTGAACTTATTTACGACGGTGAAGTTTATCCTCGACTTCGCCAAAGGTTGATATATGACTGTCAACACAAAAGGTGTCCATCCATCAGGGACACAAACACCATCCGTCTTGTCCGATAGCTTAATGTCTTCGCAAACTAAAGGGTTTACTAGTGGGGAGCTAGATAATAACGAGGCTGAGAGGTCTATTGGATTGGCTTATTAATAACTTTCCGCCCGCGACTTCTCTCGCGTATAATACAGTTCCTCATACACTTTAGTTTCATCTCCTTAAAATGTGAGTTTTGGTATATAAGAACTATCTTACGTTCATCCTCATAAATCGATATAAGTAGCCAATACAGCCATTTAGGCGAGAAAACGGGACATGTAGACAGACATAGTTTTTCATAAGTGTTATTAAATACGTAATAGAATTTTAGTCAAGTGCGCGGATTTTAGTTTTCGCATACATTTTAAGACCCAGCGCCTGATGAATGCAACGAGCGAAATCATTTGGTCTCCATACAAAGTTTCATCCCCTTGTTCGTCCCTTAAATGGATGAAATTTGACATACATTATAGGCTATATCCTATTCTGATATAGAAGGTACATAACTGGAAAGTTTCATATAAATTCGTCCAGTAGTTTTGGAGATTAAGTGGAACATACATCCATCCATCCATCCAAACTTTCACGTTTATAATATTAGGTAGTAGAATAGGACGATAATATTAACCTTTTATTTCAGGCATCTAAAACCTATAGTTACAAATACCTTTAAGATTAACATACAATACAATTACAAAATTAAAACACCAATTATATAGGCGACGAAACAGTTGCGTCGACAAGTTCGGTGTAGAATGGAGCCGTAGCATGGTTGGCCTTGTCACGCGATAGGTGATAGGATAGAGCGTGCGTCACTGGCTGACACCGTTCGATAGAACGAGACGACGCTCTTATCTTGTCACTTGTCGCGTGATAAGGCCAACCATGCTACGGCTCCTGGTAGGTATTGATATTGGTAACTGATAGCTATAATCTGCAATAATGAACATGTTTAGTCATAAGATCTTTGTAAGTCTTTGAGGCAGAACATAGCTGGACTAATTTATATACAGTAAAAGGGAAATGTATTCACGTACCTTTTTCGCTCTTCTTAATATGACAATAAGGCATAAAAAGGTACGTGAATACATTTCCCTTACTGCACATACCATAGAGCATAATTACATTATGTGGATACCTATTGCTCACATATAAATGATTCTGAAGTTTAATTGGTTACCTATCACAACCTCGAATAACCGTTTCTTCATAAATTTGTCTGACGTAATGAAGCCGAATTCATATTCATATTTGAAATGAAATGAAATGAAAAGTTTATTGAGGACGTAAACACATTACATTACAAAAATAGCATTGAGGCAGTGGATCCCAAACTAGGCCGAGCCTGTATCTTGGGAGCCGAAAGATGTTACAAAGTGATTACACGTGTTGACAGATATATATACAGATGTTTTAGTAATAAAAAGTGTGGTAAACTTTTAAGGCAAGCATAATTATTAGGTACTATAAAAACAATTTTTAAGGTAGGTACACTCAGCGTCAAATACTTTGTAGCAACCAAAGTAGTCAAATAGTTCGGTACACCATATATTTAGTATGGTGTACCGAACTATTTGGCCACTTTGACTGCTGCAGAGTATTTAACGCTGAGTGTACATAGAGATAAAGATGTATAGACAATTTTATATTTTTAAGATGCGTGTGTGTATGTGAGTGTGTGTGTGTGTGTGTCGTGACGCGAAATGACGCGACAGAACGTTATCAGCACCATATTTTTAATACGAATTTAATGACGCTCATCTGATGCCCTCTGATGTGACAGCGCCTGTTATGTCAGATGTCAAAGCGCATCACGTCAGATAAGTCTGAAATGGCTTCAGTTATTTGCAAAACTAATCATGTGTATGTTGTAGTTTGTTTAACATTGTGTTGTCTCTTGTTTTAGATTTTTCAACCGATCAAAACTACACCTTTTGTACAGGTTTTTGAAGACTTTCGTGTAGCCTCCAACCTTGACGCTGGCATAATTGTCCCACTAGAAAGTAGCCATTAAAATTAAAAATCGATCGATCGATCAGTTATTTGCCAAAGTTTATTTACCCGAATAGATTTTTGTTCAGAATCAGAATTATTGTTAGTAAACAAACGTAACCTAACTTAATGGGTTATATGCGTTCAAGTTAGGAACAGTTAATGGTTTGAAAAATAGGTCGCAAATCGCGTCGCGCTCAATGATAAAATTGATTATAATCGACAGGAGATCATTTTAAGTGATATTATTTTCTACATAGTTCCTCTTTACCTTTCGACAAGGCAAAGCGCGCAGCGCAGCTCATTCCGCTTATATATGGAGCAACGCGGACGAATCTCTATCTTACAAAATGCCACAGCCATAAACATTGCTTGATTGCTCTGGCAACACAATTTTGCGTTCCTGGTAGTGAGGAAGGTAGACAGAGCTCCAGAGAATGCACTATATTGATGGGCACTTGTATTCGTCTCAAATCCTCAATGAATTATCAGCAACATACGTGTGTGTGCTCCTTTAAAATCCCGTAACGTTTTGTACGTGTGTAGATATATATATATATATATATATCATGTTTAATGTGAGAAAATTGAGATGTCCTAAAGCGTGTTTGAAAAGTTAAGTTACCCCTTAGGTTACTGTTTACGCCTACCATCGGGGCATTTCCCATCAGTAGTAAATATAAAAAATAACCGGCACTTACTAGTCATTCCCTTAATTGGGAAAAACCATAGACAAAAAGAGAAAATTTTCCTACAACGCACAAACATGTTTTGACTCGTACCCTCCCCAATAACCGACACATTTAGACATACGGACGAACCAGGCTAATGGCTTGTTAATCTAATAATACGCCACTCCTATTCTGGACATTCAGTGTTCGGAAAAAAAATTGTAAATGGTTATCGCTCCTTAATAGTTTTGTCTCTTATATTTTTGTCACTTTATGCGTTTGTGAAACTTTGTGCGATTCACGATTTTCACGCAATAGATGGTAATTAACCTCAGAGACGTAAATCAATAAATTTTATTGTAAGTTCCTTTAATAAAAGAGAACAGAAAATGGTATTTTTACAAAAGTATATAATTTAGATCAGCAAATAGGATTTTATCCCGGAAATCGACAGTGGATGAAAAAAATACGTAAGTTCAACGTGGTAGTTTTGGTTTTTAAAATAGTGCAATGTAATAGTTACAGTATTATGTAGCTAATAATCAAGTGAGTCGAGAAGATGAGCGGGTACAATCAAACTGAAATCTAAATATCAAAAAATAGACAAAGCAAAGGAAAGAATAGAACAAGTGGAATTAAAAGATTTTTCAAAAAACCCAACTGCTTTTTGGCAAATGTTATAGCTTATGTCACTCCCACGATTAAGAGGCATCCAACGACACCTCATAATATGACGAAATCCGTCAAACGGTTTAGGCTGCAGGGCGTGCCAAAGAATAAGACATACACACATAGATACAAACATACATATACGTACCATTATGTTAGACCTATTTTGTACCACATGATACTACGCAATAAATGAATTATGAATAACATAATACATATACATACATACAGGCGTGGGTAGGCCCAAGGTGGACTGATGACCAGGTAAAGGTCGCGTGAGTCCGCTGGATGCGGGTGGCGCAGGACCGATCAATTTGGAACTCTCTGAGAGAGGCCTATGTCCAGCAGTGGACGTCTTTCGGCTGATATGATGATGATGATGATACATACACACATACATACGCTCGAAAAACATAACCCTCCGTTCCTTCGGCAGTCGGGTAAAAAGAAACAGAATACGGCCCCAACAAACACTCCCTTCGTAAAAAAACACTTGCCATTTATCTTAATTCCGTGTTCGAAGCCATAACAGCACTCACCTCGGTCTATACGAACGTATAACTCTGGTCATTCGGCTGACTAATGTCCTATTTAATGTTCGTGTAACTCGTAAATTTAATAGAAACAGCTTTTTATGGATTAGATGATTAAAAGTTAGCATTAGGCTTATTATTTCTGTAATCCGCTGTCAACAGCATTATTACGACTTTTTGGATTTATGAGTTTTGTACAATGCCATTTGGACTGAACAACGCTCATGGAAAATAACAGAAATTGGCACTAGTTTTATTAAACAAAGTGTCAACAAGTTCTAAAGATTTTAGGCGAGCTTACTTAACATTAGGAACAAAACACCACATGCGTACAGTCAGAGTATGTAGTGATGTTATTATGGCCGTCTTCTATAAGCCACGAAATGCTGGAACAACATCCCTCCGCCTATTCGTAATTGTGCAACTTTGGGTAATTTTAAGCTACACTTTGAAACATATTTATTTAAACTACAACTCTGCTAGCCCGGGTCGTTAACTATTATATATATATATTTATTACTTGAATGTAGCTGTAGCGTTACGTTAGTCTCTCAAATCGTCATAATTTATTCTGGATTATCCTATATTTTATTATTATATGCTAAGTACATTGCACGTGTCTTTAATAAGCATGAAATTTTCCACGTACAACCACCTCCCTTAAAAACTCGTCATATGCGTTACTACCTAGTTATCTTTTTTTTTTACTAAATATTAGTACCACGTCTGCCACTTTTTGCTGCTTCAAATCTATCCTACAGCCTTAGGCTCAACGAAAGACCAGCGCTGTGGCATTATTAAATGTCAGAGCATTATGCTGAGTGGTGTCCACTTGCGGCCACTATAGCAACACGCCACCAGTCTTCTCTTTTATCTGTTATTCTAGTTTAAGTGTAATAGTTAAGTTTCTCTTGTATATTGTGTTTTCTTATTATGATGTGTTGTTATTTTGGCTCGCAATAAATAACTAAATAAATAAGGCGGAGAATTTTCCACAGTTGGGCTGTGTGATCACGTTCTAAATTCTCTTCTAATTTTAATAGTAACCATTATCATCCTATTGACCCCACAGTCCCAAGTGATACATACTACCCACTTACTTTTCATATACATGTATATCAAAATATTTACATACATTCATGAAATCTGAATGCGGGATGGAATCTTTTATTAATACTACGCATTATCGTCGTCTCTGCATAATCGGGGGACATTATACAGGTCAGGTATCTGGACGGGAGTTCAATCACCTATGACTTTGTCGAGGTTTCTCGAAACTCTGGGAATGCACATTTGGCTTGACAACCGAGGGCGGTTTTTCCGTCAAAAACTTGTTGGCCAGCGGGGAAAACTTAACTTCAGAGGTTAACCCTTAAATGCATAATGATGTATATATGCATCGTATATTTGATGGTCCGTGGCTCAATATGCAGCTATCCACTTCAGCTATCCGTCAATCTATACAACATGACACATCTATTTCAATTTATTAAAAAGTTATACAAAAAATCATGCATTTAAGGGTTAAGTTTTCCCCGCTGGCCATCAAGTTTTTCCAAGTGTTTATCTTTTGACGACCGAATAGCCTGGTGGTTAGAGAACCTGACTATGAGGTCCCGGGTCCGATCCCCGGTCGTGTTTGTTCTCGAGTCTTGGATGTTTAATATTTATTTAGGCACTTGTCCCACCGCTGGCGAGTAAGCGATGAGCTATCGGCGATTTTCTCGCCCAAGAAACGAACAAAAGATAATCGCTCCCGTGTAAATAAAAGAGAGATATATATTTATAGTTCATCGCTGGCTGTTCACACCGCGATGAACTATATCTCTCTCTTTTATTTACACGGGAGCGATTATCTTTTGTTCGTTTCTTGGGCGAGAAAATCGCCGATAGCTCATCGCTCATCGCCGGCGGTGGGACAAGTGCCTTAGGTATGTATTTATCTTTATAAGTATGTTTATCCGTTGTCCAGTACCCATAGTACAGGCTTTGCCTAGTTTGGGACTAGATCAAATGGTGTGAATTATCCCACTATATATATATATATATATATATTTTATATATATTAAATATGCGTAGGTATGTAAAAAACTTGACATATAGATACCTTCCAGATTGGTCCCACTGATATCAAAACTCCAGTTTGATGATGGGACACGCGTAGAGTTATTTCGTTATTTTCTATTAACCTTTGGGATGTTTTGACGCTGACATTGATGAAGGATTATACATTTTTCGTTTCTGGCATATAGTCAATTTTCAATAGCACTAATCAGTGCTAAGACATACCTACGAAGAGTTAATATTACGCGAGGCAGATTTTTGTACATGCCATGAGTTAGAACCCTGAAAAAACATGGTCAAGCTTTCCATACTTAAGGAAGAATATAAATATACAACGTGTATTTTTAATATTACCTCAAATTGTAACCAGAAGTAGATGTTAGGGCTATGAACATATATATTGCAAGAAATTTCTTTTAACTACCAACTTTTTTGTACATATAAAATAATTCAGCACGCAATGGATCACTACTTTGTCTTACTGACGCAACGTCACAACTGTCACAAGTGACCCGCTTCTTCCATGAGTCAAATGTGTGTACGCAATACATTGGTGCTCGATAAATTTTCAAAAATTAATTACCCACAAGGTGGACTGATGACCTGGTAAAGGTCGCGGGAGTCCGCTGGATGCGGGTGGCGCAGGACCGGTCAATTTGGAACTCTCTGGGGGAGGCCTATGTCCAGCAGTGGACGTCTTTCGGCTGATATGATGATGATGATGATGAATTACGCTTCAGTAGTTAAGATTAAATTAAAATTTTCTTGCAATATCGGTTCACAGCCCTAACACCTACCTCTGGTTACAATTTGAGCTAATATTAAAAATACACGCAGTATAACCAAGCTGAATGAATACCACCGTAACGATAGGCTAAGGAGTTTGTCTAATGCACACAGATTTTTATTACCGACAATGAAAAACGTTTACGGCATGAGAACCAATCATTATATGCTTCCAAAAATAATAAATAGTCTCCCGAAACACATACAGGATTTATACCTATCCAACCCTACATCAGCTAAAGATGTAAACAAGCATTATATGTCAAGTAACAACTATGATTACGCCTTGTAAGTTATATTTGTATGTAACCTAATGATAGTTTTGTTATTGTTCACCAGTAATACAGTAAACGGAATACAAGTACATAATGTTTATGGAAACTGTCACGATCCACACACATTATTTTTACTAAACCACAGAGGTTAATATAAATAAGTTACATATGCGATTAAGTCTCGTTTAGTAAAAAAATAATTTGAATGTAAACTACATACCTAGTAAATAGTTAGTCCGAACTCACAAGTACGTCACAGCTTCCGATATGTTTCCGTTGAAATCGCTACAATGAGTACAGTCGACTACAAAGAGAAAGATACAACCAAAGTTACAAAAAAATGTATCCACGACTTTATTGCCTTAACATTAAGGTCGTGTATACATATTTTTGTAACTTTGGTTGTATCTTTCTCTTTGTAGTCGACTGTACCAAAGGTGATTCTGGGATACTTGAGGAATCGACGGAACTAAATATTATCGGCTCACATACAGCAATTTGGGTTCTTTTCTGTAGTAAAAATATTGCGTCGATTGCATTTGCTCTCGGAGAGCAGTTGTGGTAAAGCGGAAAGGAAATTTGTAAATGTTCATGTTTTGGCGGAGTACTGAATTGAAATCAGTTATAATTTTAGTTTTAAAGTAAATTATATCTTACCCATGTACCTTTATGATCTAAGTACTACTAGGTACTATCATCTGTTATGTATTTTAAATAAGCCAGGAATTTGACGTTAGCATGATGTCGCGTTAGGGCAATGCACGACAATGAAAATTAAGAGCGGAAAATAGGATTTTTTTCTTTATACATGCATGGATATATTTATATTCACTGCGATAGAATTACAGAGTCAATTACAGGTTCTTACTTATAGAACTTAATTATCTCACAAATAACTCTCCCAATTAAACCACACGCAGCATAAGGATAGGTGCTACAAGACATTTAACAAAAAAAACCGGACAAGTGCGAGTGCAACTCGCGTGGTGAGGGTTCCGTAAAATACTGAGAATTTTCCCGTTACTTTGAATACTCAAACTTCTTATAGGTTTTCCTGTAATCTTTAGACAAGGAACTATTTTCCATATTTTTTCAGAATTTTAAGCCTAGTAGTTTCGGAGATAACCCAACTAACATTTGGGTAATAGCTAAGGGTATTATTATAACCTTAACCTTTATAAGTGAGTTATAATGTTCTCAGTTATAACTAATAGTCTTATAAAGGAGTTAAGAAAAATAATTAAGTCCTAAAGCATTATAAGAGCGTTACTCAAAGCAATTACACTTAAGATGTTAAAGCTTTAACCTGTTTTTAACACTTAAACACTTACAAGAGTCTTAGCTACAGGCAGAGACTTTATAACAGAATTAAGTCTCTTGTAAGTATTGAAACTTTTTCTAACGCTTAAGGTGTTAGGCAGATACACTTTAAAGACACTGTAAGAGTGTTGTAAGTCAATAAGCGTTATAGTTGAGTTAACTAACGCCTAAAGCTTTAAGGTAATTCGCCATTGTTTTGGTGGACTCTAACCTACAAATTGATTAGGTTATTCAATATTTGACATCAAGATTCTTCATTATTTATGTTACTCTTGCCATTATATGGATGCCACTTAATTTATCATGCCACTGGCCAAGAAACAAGAATAGAAAATGATAAAAACTTTAGATGTATATTTTAATGTTCATAAGTTTTATTAGAAATCTTTAATAAATCCTGGGCGCGTTAAAATTGAGATGGGAAACATGGTATACACTTACCGTAAAATCACAAGGGCAGACTGTTTTCACTTCATGTCACACACACTTCCAATTTAATTCACTTTCAATTAATACGACTCCATAGCTGTCAAATATTAATACCTATACTAACTATCTGCGCCATTTTGTCGGAAGACTATATTTGTCTCATAATTTTATGGGTAAAGAAAAGAGTAAGATGCTCACTTTATACTGCGTAAGAGCTAGACTCTTATAAGACTCTCAGCTAACACCTTAACCTGTAATTCGTGGGCCTCTTTCGTAGTTATAAGGGTGTTAGAGCACGCTATAAGACCTTTTTTACAGGCATTCTTAACACCTTAACACTTGGCTGGAACCGATATAAGAATGATATAAGGGTTATTTTAACGCTAGTGTGCTAGTTGGGAAGGGGGGCGGATTGGTCAAAATTCGTCTTTTTTCCTAAATTACTTCAAATATGTTTTTTCTAAAATTATAACAAATATATATCTGAGATGCTTACCCCTTTCGTTTGATATGTCACACAGTTTGCGTTTTTTTTTTTTATATTTTCCAGTTTACCCCCCAAAAGTGGCCCCTTTGTTCAGAATTCATTAGTTTACTTAACGGGTCCCTCTTTGGGTCACCAATTTACATAATGTGTACCAAATTTCAACTCAATCGGTCCAGTAGTTTCGGAGCAAATCGGCTGTGACAGACGGACAGACAGACGCACGAGTGATCCTATAAGGGTTCCGTTTTTTTCCTTTTGAGGTACGGAACCCTAAAAATATCAAAAACACAGAGACCAACATAACTTTAGTAAACCGAACCCAAACCTGTGCCCAAAGTATCACCCATATAAAATCGAATTAGTTTATTTCTAATTATAATAACCTATTCATGGAAAAATAATCATCCATCCAAGTAGAATTTCGTCAGAACGGTCACCGAGGGCGAGGGGCGAGGGAACAAAGGGGCAGGAAATTGGACCGCCATTCAATTGAAGAGGTAGTTGACATGACGACGGGCGTGGAGATTATCTCAATTATAGGGCACGGGCAGTATAAAACTCCTGTAAAAGAATATGTGGGCATTTTCACTAAAAGTGTACTTTTTCTTTCTCTCAGTATTAGGTTATAGGTTATAGGAGTACGCGGGCGGTACTGGGTTACCGCAACTCGACGTCATAAACGCCTATTTTGCGTATGGGTTGGCCCTACTATTATTTATGCCAGCCCAGTTCCACCAGGAAGCCTAGCAGACCCTTTATGTTGCCGACGGCCTCCGGCAGTGACCCCGGTGTTCCGAGGTGCTTTGCCCGGTAGTCTGCCACCCCATGGCACGTCAGGATGACGTGGGCGGCTGTCTCATCCTCTTCCATGCAGGCTCTGCAGAGGGGACTGTCTGTAACACCTAGGGTGAAAAGATGTTTGTTTAATAGTGCATGACCAGTTATGGCTCCCGTCAGAAGACGGAGTGCCGGCTTCTTTAGCTTCTTTAGCTTCCTTGACAATCCGGGGTTGATTGCCGGGAGGGCCTCCCTGGTTTACCTGCAGGTTACTAGGGTGTGCCAATATTTTTGGTGTTCTACCTTGGTGTTTAGTCGCAGTGTGTTCCGCAGCCATGCGGGGGGTAGAAGAATTGTGGGTTCCGGTCCTACGGCTCTAGACTCTGAACCTTCTCTAGCCAGTGCATCCGCTGCGTCGTTACCGCGTGAGTTGCTGTGTCCTTTGATCCATTGTTCTCTCAGTATTAACTAAGTAAGTTTAGGTTTGACCCGTCACATAGCGGAAACTTGACTTTGACGGATTTAGACATATGAGGTGTCGTTGGAATCCTCTTAATCGTGGTATATAATAAGTATTAAGCCGACGATATTCATATTTGTGCTTATAAATGGATAAATAAATAGTATTATATACCTACATAGAAAACATCCATGGCTCAGGAACTGAACATTCGTGTTTTTATATGTTATTAGTCATTTCATTGTGTTTATAAATGATATGTGAAATTCATAAATATGATATAATATAACAGATACAGATTGTATCTGTATACCTATACAGATAAAAAACGAACATAATGCATTCGATTGTTCATTGTTCCTTTATTTTTTTATTATTTATTTCAAAAGCATATTTCATCATGGATAGGGATATTTGGCAGCGATAAAATCCTGCGCTAGAAATCTATCGCAACATAAATAGGCTTTCTACTGTAGTAATGTGAAGAAATGGAATACTGTCGAATAAGTTGGAAATTACTCCATCGTTAAGAGTAGCCTCGTAAATTTATGAAGATGGAATTATATGTTGTACTCGTAACGTCGACGCCAAAAATAACTTAACACTATTCGCCTTATTGCAATGGAATAAGGTGCAAAAGTGTAAACGTATTTTTGGCGTCGACTTCGTGATAAAATCCTGATATATATAAAATCATCATCATCATCGGCTCACTGCAGTCCACTGCTGAACAAAGGCCTCTCCCAAGGCGCGCGCCACAAAGCCCGGTACTCTGCTTTTGCCAGTTGCTTTCCGCCGTCTCGGCGAGACGACATATGTAGATATGTCGTCTCGCCGAGACGCGTTCTCCACTCCGCTCCGAAACACGCTTACATCAGCGATTGTGAGTTTTAAATTGAGGCAGCCTACTGCCACTTCAGTTTGCTAATTTTATATGGTAGTTCAATATGCGTCGAAACGCCATAGGCACCTAGCAGCGCCGCGTGAACGACACCTAGCATGGTTGGCCTTATCACGCGACAAGTGACAAAATAAGAGCGTCGTCTCGTTCTATCGAACGGTGTCAGCCAGTGACGCACGCTCTATCCTATCACCTATCGCGTGACAAGGCCAACCATGCTACGGGGCCAGAGGCAGTTCAGTTTTGCAATTCCTCGGTATAAAATCGCTTCTAAAGTGCGTGTCTAAAGCAAACTACCACAAGTATCGTACAGTACAAAATTTAATGGAACGAGCGAGCGAAGCGAACGAAATTATCTGTTACAGCTTGGGCAAAATGTCTTTCGTATGCCCGGCGTCTGTCCGGCTGTTCTCCTGTATAGGGCACATTTCTCGACCGATCCTCTTGAAATTTTGTGAGCAGGTTCAAAAAGTATATAGATTTTTAGCGTTTCGTACCCAAAGGGTAAAACGGGATCCAATTTATACTAAGACTCCACTGTCCATCCGTCTGTCTGTCTGTGTGTCATCAGGCTGTGTCTCATGAACCGTGATCAGGTCAGATAATGTATTTCTGTTGCCGCTGTAACAAAAAAACTAAAATAACAGAATAAAATAAATATTTAAGGGGGCTCCCATGCAAACCTTAACTATTTTATATCTATTATATATATATCGTCGTCTAGTACCTATAACACAAGCCTTATTGAGCTTACTGTATTTAGGCTAGTTCGATTTGTGTAAGAATGTCCCTTAATATTTATAAAAAAAAAAAAGGATTTTTAAGATCCTCAAGAGAAGAAGTGATAATGGTACGGAACCCTTCGTGCGCGAGTCCGACTCGCACTTGGCCGGTATTTTTGTCAATAGGTACAGTTTTCCGAAATAAAAAAAAGAAATGACGAAAAAGACTGGTTTGCGAGAGCTACTATACGATAATTGATTGACACATCAGTTCTAGTCACTATTCTGATCACGAAAACATTACGAGTATTATCTGCATCTGTGTAGCAGCCTGCCTAAAAAAAACATTTATTTCGGACCACAAAAAAAACCATTTTATGTACCATTTTTTGGTAGGCAAAAAAAAAAACACTAAATCACAATTTATTTAGGCAGGCTGCTGAATCCAGTTACCATGACGTGGGTGACGTGGGTCCATCTTAATGCACGTAAATTACCACTCCAAAACCAGATTTATGCAGTTCAACGTACCGACGTAAACCGTGTTAGCATAATGCTGGCCAGATGGCGTTGGGCACGGTCAGGTCATGACGCGAAGGTTGGCGACCCGGCTAATCACCCCTGGAGGCACAGAATGGATAATCGGCCGAACGGAGTGAGTTCTTACGTTCAACTAAGGGGCAACTAGAGAATTTGCGATTTTTCCGAATGTTTGTTTGACTATAATTTACGACCCATCTACTCACCCCTGCCTGGAGGCATAAAATGGATAATCAACCGGAGTGAGATCTAACGTTCTACGACAATTGCGATTACATTTTGGAATGTTTGTTTGACTATAATTTACGACCCAGCTACTCACCCCTGGAGGCACAGAATGGATAATCAACCAGAGTGAGGTCTTACGTTTAACTAAAGGGTTGATCAACTAGGACAATTTTGCGATTACATTTTGGAATGTTTGTTTGACTATAATTTACGACCCAGCTACTCACCCCTGGAGGCACAGAATGGATAATCAACCGGAGTGAGGTCTTACGTTCAACTAAAGGGTTGATCAACTAGGACAATTTTGCGATTACATTTTGGAATGTTTGTTTGACTATAATTTACCCAGCTACTCACCCGTTTCTTTTTGCGCGCTGGGTTGTTAGAGGGTAGGTATTTCAATTTTGATGTGATCAGGATCACGTTTTGGTTGCATTGTTGATACGAAAGTTGACATACGATCATATAATATACTAAGAGTAGTTTTGTGCAAGTATAGGAATGAATGAGTGGCAGTGGGCGGGGCACATTGCACGTAGAACCGATGGCCGCTGGGGCGGAAAGGTTCTCGAGTGGCGACCACGTACCGGAAGGCGCGGCGTGGGTAGGCCCCCCACAAGGTGGACTGATGACCTGGTAAAGGTCGCGGGAGTCCGCTGGATGCGGGTGGCACAGGACCGGTCAATTTGGAACTCTCTGGGGGAGGCCTATGTCCAGCAGTAGACGTCTTTCGGCTGATATGATGATGATGATGATGATGATAGGAATGAATATGGAGACGAGGAAAATTGCTATGTATTTACAAGACAAACTTTCCTTGGACCCTCCGTAGGGTTAAGCAACTGGAACTGGAAACTTGTGAAACTTGTCTAATCTAACTAACTAGAGTTAACATTTCCAACAAAATACTGTCTGGCTCTAAAATGGTTAACCTTTTGAGAGCTAAAGACGGCTGTGGACGCGGACGAAAACTCGTGCCACTGAAGCCACGGACGGCCACAGCCGCGCGTTTACGTACGTACATTAATTTTGACATATTTATCAGAAGTTTCATTGTATTCATATTTTGTCTGGCTATTGTTTTTGTTCTGGCCTTAGTTGGGCACCTTTTTGTTTTGCACCCTCGCTGTCAAAAGGTTAAGATACTTAAAAAGTTGTTCTAATGCGTTGTCTTTGTGTAAACACCGTTATTTTTAACCCACTCGTTAAAAAGCCATGGTGAGCACCATATATGAATAAAATAGTATAATTTACAGTCCCCCACGCTGCCCCAAATCTTATTTAACGTAGTTCACACGTCCACACGATTGTACAGGCGACGCCAAAAATACGTTTACACTATTCGTCTTATTGCAATGGAATAAGGTGCTAAAGTGTGAACGTATTTTTGGCGTCGACTGTACCATTTACCAGTTCTCAACAACCCTACCAAATGCACAGAGCACGTGCATAAAACATGGCCACCGAACAAAACACGCCGCCACGCCGTGATTCCGACTCATGTATAAAAGAATGCTTTTATTCATAACTGCTTTGTTGATTTGCACGTGCGTCAACCCTAGGGTCGTGGCCGTTAAAAAGAGCGTTAAAAAAAATAGTAGTAAAATCGGTTTACGGGACTTATAAGTTTCTTCGGTTACTTATAGTTTTCCGGGTAAGTTAATGTCTTTAATGCAACTTTTACAACGATTACACAAATTTATTAAGGTGCGTACGAATTAGAGCAGCCTCGGGCTGAGGCACGCACGGCGCCTATTTTGCTCAAATTCGTACGCGCTCACGCGCTGTGCGCGAGCAGCGCGCGGCGAGCCGGCCAGAGGCGGTCTCTTGACCGTGCTCAAAGGCGCCTCAATGTGCGTGCCTCGCGTAACTTGGACGTGTATCTGAGCGTGCCGCGGACAGAGCGACAAGATCGTACTTGTTTGTGCGCTAGGCGCGTACGAATTTGAGCAAGTGGCTGAGCCGTGCGTTGCTAATCGTTTGTTAGTAAATTTAGGACAATTATTGATACAAATACATGAAAAGCAAAAGGTGTTGTGGGCCCCGAAATGAATCAGCTGTCATTGTGTCGACGCCATTTTGAATGTCGGCTCGCGCGTGCACGCTGCCTCACCCGCGCATGTTTATGTGGAACTATTTTGCGCGCGAGCAGCTCGCCGCGCGGGGCGAGCATGCCTCAGGCTGAGGCTGCTCTAATTCGTACGCACCTTTAGATATTCAAAATTACAAATTAACCCGACATTTCGAGTGAGCGCGACCGAGGCTAGGTACGAATAGCTCTTTTGTCCGGATCTACTCTATTCAGCACTTTAAGGTTTTGACGCCCACTCACACACATAACACGGGCGATAATTTTACGTGATAACATACATATTAAGAAAACAGTGATGAAAAATTGCATAGCACATATTTACTCATTTATCGTTAGGAATACTGCTGTGAAGTTTCGAATGAAATAGTCTAACTAATCTTGTTTCTCCACACGAACTTTGGACCCCCACTTCACCCCCTTAGGGGGTGAATTTTGAAAAATCCTTTCTCATTGCACCCCTTGACCTTACAAGGAACCTACGTGCCAAATTTGGAATTTCTATAACCAGCGGTTTGGGCTGTGCGTTGATAGATCAGTCAGTCAGTCAGTCAGTTTCTTCTTTTATATATTTAGATTTATGAATTTTTCGTAATATTTAATAAAATTGTCACAATAAATTATAGGTACATTTTAATGAAATCAAAATATCGATGATTGTTATATGGTGTGAAAAATTGTATGTGTCACTCAGAAGCAAATTTATTTTCGTCATGTGCGTTAACGCTTGAATCCTTCGTTACGCTCAGGATTCTAACTTAGAATCCCTCGCTGAGCTCAGGATTCTATCGTAGAATCCTTCGCTTCACTCCGGATCCAATGTACCGCCCTCGCCGTAAATACATCATTTTGCTCCCTTGTGACACAAATAACTATTCATTTGTCCTGTCTCGTTCAATTTTGGAACAAATTAAAATTCGTATTTATTATCCGAACCGCTTGGTTCAAATTAGATATTTTTGTATGAGATCTTAGGAGGATAGATTGAATTTGACTGTAGTCCCTTCAAGTGGATACAGTCCTATGCAAATATGTTCAGGATCGTATAATTTGCCACCTATAAATATTTAATTCAACAAATCAAACCAAGCCATCCTTTTTTTCGTGAATTAGAAACTTGAGTGGCCTTTAATATTTAAGTGGACGCATAAAATAGAAAAGTCCGAATCGTTCGGGCCATCGAGCTATTCGATTCGAAGCATCACTCAAACAGGGTCCCTAATGGCAAACCCCTGTCTGTGAGGATCGCGGAAAGGTTGTATGGAACGTTAATAATGGATGCAGGCGACATAGACGTAAATAAGGGAGTAGTCATGTTTTATTTTGGGCTCAAAGGCCAGCTGAGCTTAATATTTCTTCGATTTTACAAGCTTTATATTAACTTAACCTGATCGTATGTAACTAAATAAGTGTGTGCGCTGATAGAAACAAAGTTACTATATAATGGATGGCCAACTAGATTTGCTCAAGGGGCAAGATTGGCTCCGGTCCGTATGCCGTTGTTTCTGAGCCTTTCCTGGCCAGTTCATCCGCTGCATCGTTTCCTCTTGAGCCACTGTGCCCCTTGATCCATTGTATAGTAACTTTGTTTCTATCTGCGCACACCTCTGTGAGTTTTTGGTGGCATTCGTATATCAAGCTAGATGTGATGTTGTCACTACACAGTGCTTGTAGTACCGATTTACTGTCTGAGAGTATTCGTATGTTTGTGTCCTCGACTTGACGTTTCTTTATGGCATTGCAGACTTCAATTATCCCTACACATTCCTGGAATACCGTGTTTTGTTCACCCAGTGGTTTGGATATGTGTATGTTTAAATCCTCTAAGAACACTCCACATCCCGTTCCCGTATTTGTTTTTGACCCGTCTGTGAAAATTCTTAGGTCTGTTTGGTTTAGCCCCTCTTTCGGGGTCTTCTGTTAATAATATCGACGGTGGAAATTTCAAATGTCGTAAGGGACATAAGCCTCTTATGTCCCTTACGACATTTGAAATTTCCACCGTCGATATGTCGTAGTCTTTCCTGAAGACCGCAGTTTTCGGTATTTTATCAATTGAAGCCTCCATCATTGGGAGGCTTGTGATCAGTCTGTCATGGATCTTCGTGAGGGGTGTGTTTAGTTTTGTCCATAGGTTAAGGATTTTTAGGCGTATTGCCGTCGCAGCCGCTTCTTTTTGCATGTGTATATGTAAAGGTAGGAGTCCTAGCATGGCTGGACGTAATTTAGGTCATTGTAGCTCTGTATGCTAGCGCGTCATGAAGCCCTTTACGAGCAAGTGTGATGAAAAAATGTCAGACCAGCTTATCGCTCGTTTATTGGTAATTTAAGCGGAGAGTCGAGCGACGCGGCACCCGCGCTCAACACGCCCAAGACATAAACGTAAGAATGATTGCGCACGAGCGTGCGCAATTTTCATATAAGTAAGCTTCATGCGTTGCTCGCCAACGCTACGTGTGCTACGCCGTAACGCGTAGCAGCATGCAACAAATACTCAGCCTGCAATTGCCATTCCGGCTGAGGCTAATATACCTAGTGCTTTTCTCAAAAATGGGGGAATAATAAACATTAAATATCATTGTACAACTTGAAAATATTACTGATTTCCCGCCGTTTTTCTTTTTAAACCGAATCGCAAGTGTATTTTTCCATCGAAAAACGCAAAATATTTGAGACACATAGAAAAACGTCGCGTTTGCAACAGAAAAATACGAGTTGAATTGGCTGAATACGACCTGTGCCGACTTTTATATGCCGGTTTCAACTTTTTAAAAAGTTTGGTACTCGACAAATAATGGAATTTATATGTAACATTCCAGGCGGCCTGCAATGTTTTTTATTTTTTAATTTTGATCTGACCTGAAACTATACACTTTTTACCTTCCAATATGTAGCGACTAATGCACACTTTGCGGGCCATTTTTGAGAATAGTTATTTGTGTCACAAGGGAGCAAAATAGTATATTTACGGCGAGGGCGGTGTATTGAATCCTGAGCGTAGTGAGGGATTCAAGTGTTAACGCCCAAGACGAAAAAAATTTTGCTCCTGAGTTGTAACGTTCGAATTTTGGTTACAGTATCTTTTATAAATATTCTCAATCTTTAGGACAGGTAGCGACATCTCGTGGGCTCATGAGGAGATATTTCATTTCAAGATTAGACGTCACGGTTAGCTGAGCGTTGCAGGAGCGCCACCTGTGGGCGCATGCAGGAATCACGGACACATAAATCGTTTAAGTAAAACATTAAATTTGTTTTCTTTTGTGCAATTGCTAATTTGTTTTTTTTGTTTCAACTATAATTAAACTCAATTGATTGTGATAGACTGTTTCCTCGCCGTTTAAAAAATAATAACTATCGTCAACTCGTCGGAAAGTTTGTGTCTGCTCAAACCTGCGTGTAAGACGTCACATAGGACAAGTGGGGACTGCGAGCTATAGAAGGATGAGCGGAAAGGCGTTCTTTCCAAATTTTGTCGTCGTAATGTGAGCACGCATCGACTGAAAGCAAGCGTTAGACTTCGGCCGTGGGGCCTTAAAGTACCAAACTACAATTAGTTGCTGTAAGAACCAGAAACCAGGTATGTTGATAATCTTTCAATGTTAAAAATTGAGGTAATTCTGCACAGGTGCTTATCGTGTTGAATTCTTGTTTCAGCCAGCTACATCTAATGATTTTGATCATATTTTATTGACGCAACGGGACAACGAGACATACTCCACTGGGGAATGCTGAGCAAGTGGAAGTGAAAGGAATGAAGTTTTAATCGCCCACAATTCCGGGTAAGTTTCCGCTACTGAAATGCCACGCTGGCGCCGTGAGGAGCTTTGAGGTTATGTAAGCGTGGACCCATGTTTTCTCTTAGCTATCTCTAATATTTTCATTTTATTCCATCCTTTTCTGTCGCACTTAATTGCAGGGAATATTTAAATGCTTTTCTCTACTGTCATTCTAATGCAAACAATCTTTGCAGCTTTAAAAGGCCGGTCGCTTCATTGCCTGGAGTTTGTATGCTGAGACTGCTGTGTGTGACTGCCTTGGAACCGCTTTCTATTTATGGGTGTGGCACTGACACGTGTCCGAGACAGCACGTCCGTCGTTCCGCGGTGTGCGTCGGGAAGATTCCAACACGAGCGTGTAACACTGCTGTGTTGCATGGGGATTGGACCCGGCAAATCTCCTGCTGGGCTGCAGCGTCTGTGTCGATCAGGTGATCTCGTTCCTTGAACATTTTCTTTTTTACACAACACACGCCCACACACACAGTGCCTTAGTTGTGTCTATTGTATTTTGTCTGAGGGCTTGGACCCTGAGGTGAATAGCTTTCATGAACAATCTTTAGTTATTTTTCTTGATACGGGTGGTTTCTTCACATCGGCTGCCATGTTAAGCCATCTAGATTGGTGAATATGCACCCCATCTGTACTTTAATTTAATCATTATTGTGTTAATATTACTCTGCCTGACAATGTGTCAAGTTTGTGGGTGAAGTGACCCCTTGCTGTAAGAATACCTATATATATTTTTTATTGAAATACAAAACCCTTTCTGTGTACTCATGCATTGTTTGATTTGATTTTTTTTTCTTTTTCACCTTAATATTTAATATCAAACCTTGGTGTTAGTTTTAGGTTAAAACACCTGGCGTCCAACATTCTCTTTTCTTTTCTAATTAAGCC
Source organism: Epinotia nisella (assembly GCA_932294315.1). Taxonomy (NCBI): domain Eukaryota; kingdom Metazoa; phylum Arthropoda; class Insecta; order Lepidoptera; family Tortricidae; genus Epinotia; species Epinotia nisella. The sequence goes on along the minus strand of OW028688.1, from coordinate 18,636,696 downwards.
AGATCAAGTAGGACCGACGTGTAGTGTCACTCTGGACAGGGAGCTCACGATCCCCTGAGAATCTCTCATTTTGTCTGACTAGTCCCGGCAAGACATTTAGCATCTAGAGTTCGCTTACCACCCTGCGCAGTTAGAGTGTTACATTTGGCGCCCAACGTGGGGCGCTGTCTTTTTTAGAATCATCATTTATTGTCAGTGTGACAGTCTGTCTTGCTCAGATCTGGTTTATAGTATTGCATGAGTTCTACAGAAGTGGTCTTAACATAAGATTTTGTTTATGTACTTTTATTTTGTTACAAGTACCTCTTGTGTTTTTGATTTTGGCTGGTTTCTGATGTGTTATTTTTTTAGGAAGCATTTATTGATGCTATAATACTGAATACAATTTTAAAGCCCTTGTTTTTTTTTTGTGCTTTTAAGGAAAGCCATCTTGCTTATGTTTGTATTATATTTTCACAAAAGTTTAAATCATGGCTTTACATGTGGATGTAGATTATTTAGTTAAGGATGAACTTATATTTGAATTGTCATCTAGAGGCTTAGAGGTGGACAGTGACGCAACTGTTGAAGATCTGAAACGACAATTTAGAAATGCAAAAGGCACATCGCATGACCACACAAAAATAAACACATACATTTCAAGTTTGTCCGTCGATGTGGAATTCCAGGTCTGTGAGGAGAAAGTGAACCATGTGCTGCAAGCGGACCACTCCTCATCGTCGTGCCGGAGGCGGTGTCTGTCGAAGTTGTCTCACGTCATATTGAGGTTAGAAAAATTCCATTCTTTAACGGGTGATCAGCAAATTAGGAAAATCTCTTTACTGGCTAGAGCCTTTGGTGCGATTGAGACGTTGAAATGCAATCAACCTGATGTACCTGCTCCGGTGTTACACCGTGATACTGTTGAGGCCTTGCCTGCTACTTCATGTCAGAGGCATGCCTCACAAGTGCTTAAATGGAATCTTGTTTACGATGGACGAACCCCGGTTCAGGATTTCATTTTTAGATTGCAAGAGCTTCAATACTCTTCAGAGATTACAGATGCTGAGCTTTTGAGAAATGCTGTTCATCTCTTTTCTGGTGAAGCATTATTGTGGTTTAGGATAAACAAGGCACGTTTTAACTCATTCGAGGATTTAGTGGATTTGTTGAAAGCCGAGTTTCAGCCAATTGAATATGAAAGATGTCTCTTGAATCAAATAAGGGCTCGTTTACAAGACAAGGACGAACCCATAAAATCCTATATAAATATAATGCAAAGTTTGTTCTTGAGATTATCCAAACCTTTACCAGAGTTAGAACAGCTGGATATTATCATGACTAACATGAGTCCATTTTTTATATCCCGATTGGCTTTAACAGAGGTGCACTCAATTAGGGATTTGAAAGAGATATGCGCTCGGTTAGAAGTATCTAGGTTCAAATGTGAGAACAGAGGCTATTTGAATACTGGTAGGGATTCAATACTTCCTGATTTCTGTAGTGGGGTTGCAAACTCATTCCCTTCTACGTCCGGTGTGCGATCACACAATGCGAATATAGAACGAACGAGAGAGACAAATAGTATCATATGTGGAAAGTGTGGCGGGACACACCACTATTCTCGCTGTGATGTGCATCCAACTCCAATGTGCTTTAACTGTAAGAGACCTGGAGTTATTACTAGATTTTGTGATTGTTCAAAAAACGGGATGAGAGGTCAGAGATAATTGTCACCACGGGTGACCCAGGTGTCTCTGACCAGGCTTCGCAAACAATAATTGATATGTCACATTTTAACAATAACAGTTTGCGTTCTCTCCCTTTATTTAAAGAGGATGATGGGGATCCAAGGCCATTTCTTAGCATAGGTATCTTGGGATTGGAATGCAACGCACTAGCAGATAGTGGAGCGTCAGTGTCAGTTTTGAGTCAGGATGCACACTCTACTTTGAGAGATGAAGGGTTGCATTTTCCTCTGCATGCATGTGATAGGACTTTGACTGTAGGGAATGGTGCACATTTATCTGTTTTAGGTACTGTAGAAATACATATAGCTTATAGAAGGAATTTACACTATATAACTTTATATGTATGTAGGAATGTGAGCACTCCTATTATATTAGGAGTAGATTTCTTAAAAAAGTTTCAACTTTGTTCTGATATTTTGACTGCTAGAAATGGAAACGGTGTTTCTCACTTCTTAAATTTACTTAAGAATTCAGATATTCACTTACATAAATTTGAAGACTTAGATATGGGACAGAGAGCTCGATTAGATAGAATAGTGGAACAATTTAGGTGTATAGCAGCTGATGAGAATACTTTAGGCTGTACTATGTTGGAGGAGCATGTTATAGAGACTGGTGATCATTCCCCAATTAAGCAGAAATATTACCCGATACCTTATCATCATCGAGAATATGTAAGGGGAGAGATTGAAGACATGTTGAAACTAGGTATTATCGAAAAAAGTAATCCCCCCTGGAATAGCCCTATTTTGCTAGTCCCTAAAGCTAATGGTGAACTGAGAATGTGTCTGGACAGTAGGAAACTGAATAGTATTACCAAAGTTGACACATATCCAATGCCTAGAGTACAAGAAATTTTAGATTCGCTAAGTAATGCTAAGTATATGACTTCTTTGGACTTAAAGTCTGCTTTCTTTCAAATTATGTTGTCTCCTGAGTCACGCGAGAAGACATGTTTCTCTATTAGTGGCCTCGGGGCCTATCATTTTAAAAGGATGCCGTTCGGATTGGTAAATTCAACTGCTAGAATGATGAGGCTCATGGACAAGGTTTTTGGGCCAGAATTTGCAAATAATGTATTTTATTATGTAGATGACATCATAATTATTTCAGAGACTTTTGAACAGCATACTACCTTGTTAGGGCAAGTATGTGAGCGATTAAGACTGGCGGGGCTAACTATTAACTTGCAAAAATCTGTTTTTTGTAGACCTTCATTAAAGTTTCTAGGTTATGTAATTGATCAAAGAGGCTTAAGAACAGACAGTGACAAGGTTAAGGCCATCGTTGAGTATCCTCGCCCTAGTACTCAGAAAGAACTTAGACGCTATTTGGGAATGCTTTCCTGGTATAGGCGTTTTATTAAAAACTTTTCCACTGTGTGTGCCCCTTTGAATCGGCTAACTAGAAAACTACCTAAGGGTGAGCATTTTAAATTTACACCGGAAGCAGAAGAGGCTTTTAGGAATAGCAAGGAACTTCTAGTCTCTGCACCCATACTATGCATGCCTAGGTTTGACAGAGCTTTTATAATCTCCACTGATGCCTCGGACAGTGGATTAGGATGTGCTTTATCACAGTTAGACGACGAGGGTCATGAGCACGCAGTTGCATATGCGAGTAGGACTCTGTCAGGTTGTGAAAAAAATCACTCAACCACAGAAAAAGAACTGAATGCTTTAATTTTTGCCTTGGAAAAGTTTAGGGGTTATATAGAGGGTTCTCCTTTTAAAACTACAGTCTATACAGATCATAGTAGTTTGAAATGGTTAGTGGGTTTAAAATCTCCAACAGGACGCTTGGCAAGATGGGCACTGCGTCTCTCACAATTCAATTTTGATATACATTATAGAAAAGGATCGGAAAATAAATTGGCAGATGCTCTTTCGCGAGCACCTATTGTATCAGAAAACGTAGGTTTAATTTGTCCATTAAACTTAGTCAGGGACACTTGGTATTCTAACTTATTTGCTAGGGTGGAGACAGCTCCACACAAGTATCCTGACTTTAAAGTATTAAATGGAAACCTCTATAAGCGCATTAGGGCTAAGAATCCTTTGTCTAGGGATTGCGAGTGGAAACTTGTGGTACCTATGGAAAGTAGGCAGGACGTTCTGAAACAATGTCATGATAACCCAACCGCTGCTCACTTAGGGATTTTTAAGACCTTGAAGCGTGTGGCCCAAACATATTATTGGCCCAAAATGTTAGGTGACATAAAGAAATATATAAAAAACTGTCAAATTTGCTTAGCTTATAAGAGTACAAATGAACCACCACCAGGTCTAATGGAAAATCCAAAACGAGTGCAGAGGCCGTGGCAAGTTATATGTACTGACATAATGGGACCTCTCCCGCGTAGCTACAGAGGCTATAAATTCATTTTGATAGTCTGTGACTGTTTTACTAAGTATACTTGTCTGTTCCCCATGAGAAATTCACTAGCTAAAACTGTTGTGGATTTAATAGAAAATAACGTTGTACTGAAGCATGGGGTACCTCAATGTATCATTGCGGACAATGGACCCCAGTACATTTCCAGGCTAATGCGTGCACTAGGAGAAAAATATAAAGTCCCAAAGTTGTTTTATAACTGTAGATTCAGTCCACAGAATAATCCCTCTGAAAGGGTTTTAAGAGTAGTAGGCACGGCTGTTGCGTCTTACGTAGGCAGTGATCATCGTACTTGGGCGGAAAATCTGAGTGGAATTGAGTTTGCAATTAACACTGCTGTTCATGAGGTTACGGGGTACAGTCCTTATTTTTTAAATACTGGACGGGAGGCTATTCTCTCAGGTGAATGGTATCCATCGGGACCTTTGACAGGAGAGGAGTTGCAATTTAGTGACAGAAGTTTGTATGCATCTTTGCTAACACATCTCAAACCTATCTTTCATAAGGTCAATGACAATCTTCACAAGTCGTACCAAAGAGGTAGGGTGTATTATAATCGTAATAGGAGATCGGTTGAGTATCAAGAGGGTCAGTTGGTTTGGAAGAAGGAGTATCCATTGTCTGATGCTAGTAAGTTCTTTGCTCAGAAACTAGCACCTAAGTTCAGAAAGTGTAAGATACGCAAAAGAATTTCACCTCTGACATATGAGTTACAGGATCCTGAAACTGGTAAATCTTTAGGGATGTGGCATGTAAAGGACATCCTGAAGATTCAACCAGCTGATTGTTGACAGGAGAACTCACCTTCGTTCAGCATCGTTCCTATATTCATTCTAATGTTTGTTTCAGCTTGCTATCGGACCACAAAATGGGTATTTTTTTTTGTATGATACTAGGTAGTCTACATGATCAATATTTTAGATAAACTTAAATATTGCACTCTGCTGCCGCTGAGTTGATGTTCTGTTTCATTCTATTATTTCTCTTAACATTTTATTTTGTATAATGGTAGATGGGATGGCTCAACTCCCATTATACCTATTTTATTTTGTTTTAGACATCACAGGTGGAGTGTGGAGCACTTAGTGCCCTTCAAGTTTATATCTATACCTAAAAGGATGGCGGTTATGGTCAATTTTGTCTTTAATTTGTCTGTGGATGTGTAAAACACGGTACTACGACTTGGCGTTCCCCGTGTGGTGTCGGGCTAGAATAACACCTCCCCCATTCCTCCCGTGGGTGTCGTAGAAGCCGACTATGGGAATAGGATTTAGGTGTGTTGCAGGTGATTGGGCCTGTAACCTCTCACAACAACAACATATTTTTTTAGGATAGTTTATTTCAACAATTTTTTTTAAAAGAGATAATTAGGCACCTCCACATCTAGGTTACATTTTTTTTTTTTGCATATTAGGTAATAGGTAACAGTTTAAATTGGTAAGAAACCAGGCTGTATAGGTTAGTTTATTTGCTGTCGGTTAGAGATCTGTAGTGTCCCTCGCAAATAAAGGATGCACTTTACTCTCCCAGGGATACTATTGTTATTAGCTCTTGTAAGGCTGTAGGTATTATTGGTAGATGTATCTACATTCTCTCTCTCTTTGCGAGCATGGTTTTTTTTTTGTAGTTTGTTCGTGGAATTTCCTATTATGAAAATAGGGTTTAGGTAATTGATTTTTCATATTATGATACGCTTTATACACGCTGTTAACTTGTTTTCTTGTGCCTTGCATGTTGGGCTGTACTATAAATTAGTTTACACTTTGTGGTTTTTTTGATGGGATCCTAAGTTTCGATTTTGTTTTAAGGTAAAGGGGGTCACGCTTCCACAGCAGCACTTTAGCGAGCGCATATTTTAGGGTATCGCAGTGGTTCGAGTTAATCTATACATTTGTCTAAGTAGCGGTCAAGGAAAAAAAAAAAAATTTTTTTTTTTTTTTTTTTACTTTGGCACAGTGGTAATGTAACGTTCGAATTTTGGTTACAGTATCTTTTATAAATATTCTCAATCTTTAGGACAGGTAGCGACATCTCGTGGGCTCATGAGGAGATATTTCATTTCAAGATTAGACGTCACGGTTAGCTGAGCGTTGCAGGAGCGCCACCTGTGGGCGCATGCAGGAATCACGGACACATAAATCGTTTAAGTAAAACATTAAATTTGTTTTCTTTTGTGCAATTGCTAATTTGTTTTTTTTGTTTCAACTATAATTAAACTCAATTGATTGTGATAGACTGTTTCCTCGCCGTTTAAAAAATAATAACTATCGTCAACTCGTCGGAAAGTTTGTGTCTGCTCAAACCTGCGTGTAAGACGTCACATAGGACAAGTGGGGACTGCGAGCTATAGAAGGATGAGCGGAAAGGCGTTCTTTCCAAATTTTGTCGTCGTAATGTGAGCACGCATCGACTGAAAGCAAGCGTTAGACTTCGGCCGTGGGGCCTTAAAGTACCAAACTACAATTAGTTGCTGTAAGAACCAGAAACCAGGTATGTTGATAATCTTTCAATGTTAAAAATTGAGGTAATTCTGCACAGGTGCTTATCGTGTTGAATTCTTGTTTCAGCCAGCTACATCTAATGATTTTGATCATATTTTATTGACGCAACGGGACAACGAGACATACTCCACTGGGGAATGCTGAGCAAGTGGAAGTGAAAGGAATGAAGTTTTAATCGCCCACAATTCCGGGTAAGTTTCCGCTACTGAAATGCCACGCTGGCGCCGTGAGGAGCTTTGAGGTTATGTAAGCGTGGACCCATGTTTTCTCTTAGCTATCTCTAATATTTTCATTTTATTCCATCCTTTTCTGTCGCACTTAATTGCAGGGAATATTTAAATGCTTTTCTCTACTGTCATTCTAATGCAAACAATCTTTGCAGCTTTAAAAGGCCGGTCGCTTCATTGCCTGGAGTTTGTATGCTGAGACTGCTGTGTGTGACTGCCTTGGAACCGCTTTCTATTTATGGGTGTGGCACTGACACGTGTCCGAGACAGCACGTCCGTCGTTCCGCGGTGTGCGTCGGGAAGATTCCAACACGAGCGTGTAACACTGCTGTGTTGCATGGGGATTGGACCCGGCAAATCTCCTGCTGGGCTGCAGCGTCTGTGTCGATCAGGTGATCTCGTTCCTTGAACATTTTCTTTTTTACACAACACACGCCCACACACACAGTGCCTTAGTTGTGTCTATTGTATTTTGTCTGAGGGCTTGGACCCTGAGGTGAATAGCTTTCATGAACAATCTTTAGTTATTTTTCTTGATACGGGTGGTTTCTTCACATCGGCTGCCATGTTAAGCCATCTAGATTGGTGAATATGCACCCCATCTGTACTTTAATTTAATCATTATTGTGTTAATATTACTCTGCCTGACAATGTGTCAAGTTTGTGGGTGAAGTGACCCCTTGCTGTAAGAATACCTATATATATTTTTTATTGAAATACAAAACCCTTTCTGTGTACTCATGCATTGTTTGATTTGATTTTTTTTTCTTTTTCACCTTAATATTTAATATCAAACCTTGGTGTTAGTTTTAGGTTAAAACACCTGGCGTCCAACATTCTCTTTTCTTTTCTAATTAAGCCAGATCAAGTAGGACCGACGTGTAGTGTCACTCTGGACAGGGAGCTCACGATCCCCTGAGAATCTCTCATTTTGTCTGACTAGTCCCGGCAAGACATTTAGCATCTAGAGTTCGCTTACCACCCTGCGCAGTTAGAGTGTTACAGAGTGACACATGTAACTTTTCACACCGATTATGAGGAAAATTGAAATAAAATGCTCTAAAATTAATGAAAATTTTAAGTGACAATTTTTTTTAATATTACAAAAAAATATAAATTTTCATATAAACGTTGTTAAAGTTAAAACTTGAAATGTTCGTTTTTAATCGATTGCGATGAAATTACAATCAATTATTTTATTAAGATCTGTGTTCAATTGGCACATTGCGTAAGTGCTAGGTACATGCCAATGAATAAATTAAAAAAGTAGCTTGAACAGAAAAGTGGCATTTTGCTCCCTCTCGTCGGGGACCAAAACTTACTTTTCTGAATGAGAGGTGTGAAAAAGTACTTTGTGGATTATTGGCCTGGTTGGGCTCATAGGCTGATTTCGAAAAAATTTAAACGAACGGACAAAGTTTGAGAAACGATTGATTGAATAAACATAATAAACAACTTTCTAAGTAGGTATATGTAATGAATAATGATTTACAAAGTAACCTTTCACTTCCTTTTGACGTTAACTTTCGGCGCAGAATCTATCTTCTCCGAAGTGACCTCGTATTGTGTGTCCAATCTGAAATGAACACATGATCAGGAAATACCACTTAACCCTATATTGTCAATAGTTGCGGGTTAAGTATCCAGCTCTGGGAGGTAGGCGTCAAGCGTGAAGTCTCAGTTAGGGAATGCAGATCAATTTGAACCGAAACCGAAGAAACCGGTCATAACCGATTGTTTCGACAAAATGTCATAACCGGGTTTAAGAATTTTAAAAATCGTTTACGGTTATATTTGGTTATACTTTTCCTTACTTAATTTATCAAATTTGAATTATATTTCTTGCATTATTTCTGTGGTATCGGGTTAGAATAGCACCACCCCCTTTCTTCCTGTGGGTGTCGTAAGAGTCGACTAAGGGAGGTTGAAGTGTGTTGTGGGCGATGGGCTAGCACCCTGCCACAGCGATATCACATTTTGTCGATCTTTTATACCCACATTTATGCTAAAAGTGGTACTGGAACATAAGTTTCATGTGCTTTGCCTACCCCTTTTAGGGATAAAGGCGTGAATGTATGCTATAACATGCTAAAAAATAATAAAATAGAATAAAATGCTAAAACAGTGCGCTCATGCTTAGAATAGAATAGAATATTTTATTTGTAGAAAATGGGTGTACATAAAAGGTCTTATCACTTATTTTGTTAGTATTGATTTAATTAATAATAATAATAATTTATTCATAAAACATAATGTGCATAGTTACTAAAGACTAGGAGCTTATTATTAGAGGCAAATAACACGTGCCTGAGCTAGGATACCCTGTGTTTCAGGCAAAAAAGGACTAACAATTGAATATGTTATTCACATGCAAAAAATAATAATACAATATCATTCTTATTGAATATAGTACAAATAATTAGGAGTTTATAACCTATGCGGTATAAAGGATAGAACAAAAATTATATTAGAACGACAAATAACTTCTCTGTATCGTCATAAGACATATTTAGTAGGGCTTCTCGTAGCGTTGATTTACATTTCATGTAGTTTAGGGAATATAGATCTAGCCGAGCATTAAGTCTATTGTAAAGAAGTGGACCTAGGAAAAGAAAAAATCTAGAAGAGAATGCGTGTCGTAGTTGAGTATATTTAGAACAAACAAAATCTTTAGGTACGCCTTTTACTAGCATGATCAGTGTTGTATGGGGTTTTGGTGTGCTGTTTTAAAACTGTGTGCAATATGAATAATTGTCGGACTGTTAGAACTTCACATGATTTATAAAGAAGGTTAGTGGGGAATTGATAGGAGCGGAAAGTAGAAACCTTCAGGATTGCTCTCTGAGCTCTTTCTAGGTTTAGTAATGTGAATGTGGTTTTAGCTAAGCCACCCCATGAAGAGATGCAGTAAGTTAATACAGACATAACGTAAAGCGTAACGTTAAATTTGACATAACGCAAAGTAAACTTGTTTGATTATGTGCGAGTCTGCGATAGTACGTAATTTTTTGAAAATAAATATTAATTTAGGAACTCTAGTGCACTCTAGTGCACAACGCTTCTACATGATGTCGGAAAGACAGAGCCTCATCAATTATGATTCCTAAATACTTTACTTTGCTTGTGGTAGCTATGCCCGGACATGCACACCGGTTATTTGTGGGATGATTACAATTGTGAGCATAGAGATTAAGGTTAGTCGGAGTCGGAGCTAGTTTGGATTTGCGCATGGAAAACTAAAACGGTACTAAAAAAATTATAACGGTGCCTATGTTTTGAAATAGTTATTGTATTCCCTATTCTCAGCCGTAGTGTAGTATCCGAGAGACGAAGACAGACGTTAGAAATAGTGGGTAAAAAAGGTCGTATCGTCCTTTTCTTTGAGGAAGGCAGTTTTTCAGCAATATCTCGAAAACCTCTCTTGTTCAAAACAATTTTCGGTGAATGAAATTAATAAGCCCTATTTCCATGAATTTTTCCATATTTTTAAAATACACCGTTCAAAAATTAGAGGGGGGGGGGACAGAATTTTAGTGACTTTCGGGGCGATTATCTCCGACCCTATTAACTTAATCAAAAAAAATGCTAAGAAACCTTATAGGTATTTATTTTGAAAGGCCTATCGATTGATGTGCCACACGGGGGGTCAAAATTAAAAAAAAAATTGACTTTTAGTTTTATGTATGGACTACCCCTAAATTTTTTTTTTGTCATTTTAATTACAAAACTATGTAGCGGCTAACAAAATACACCTACTCGTATCCTCAAAATTTTATTCAAATACACTTTATAGTTTTCGAGTAAAATGCCTGTGACATACGGACAGACGGACAGACGGACAGACGGACAGACGGACATGACGAAACTATAAGGGTTCCGTTTTTGCCATTTTGGCTACGGAACCCTAAAAAAGGATCTTGTTACACTCCTAGCAATAAGTCACAACAACTTGCTATAGTCGGAATGAAAGGCAAATAAATGTATGATGTCTTATTCAAATGATAATCAGAGCCCGGATTTTTCACGGCAAAACAAAACACTATTGTAATCTAGCCAGTGATAGAAACATTATTATATCCGTTACATCCAAAAAATTAGCTATTATAAATGATTTCCAAATTTGTCATTTTTTCCATACAAGCTGTCAGTTCATTGCCTGGACTAGTTCGGGAGTTCGAGGATCAGCGCAAAGTTGACCTTGATTATAAACGCGACCAGTTAAAGGCCCGCCCATCTGGCCTACAACTACCAGAACGGCGTACTTACGTGCCCGCAATCTGCACGGAATTTCGCCGCAAGGATAGGCTACATTACCTTTAAGCCATCTTCGAGCGCATGAGCGCCAAAACGTCGCCATGGAGTTGGAGTGGTCGCCATGGCCGAAAACGGTCGGACAGATCATTGGATGTTCCAAGTACAGTTTGCGCATACCTGAGGGTCCTGAGCCGACAGTCGGAGATGGCGGACGCGCGCGAGCGCGAGTCCCCGCGCAGCGGCGGCAGCGAGCCTGTCCTAGACCGGCTAGACCTGCCCATTATACTGTAACAGACAATGGGGAATGGATGAAAATTTTAGAAATGCCTGAGACTTTTTTAAGTGATAAGAATAACCTTCCTTAGCACCAGAAAAAAGTTTCAGATCTTTCAGCTGCGTCAATTAGTTTTGATAAATATAAACAGTTTCCTGTTTCCAGGCTAAGTCCTTCAGACCCATCAGCCTTTCGTCATTCTTGTTGAAAACCATGGAAAAGATTTTGGACAAGTACATTAGGGAGAGCTGCCTCGAGAACAAGCCTATCCACGACAGTCAGCACGCCTATCGTAGCGGCAGATCTACAGAGACCGATCTAATTTAACTAAATTAAATTAAAACCAAGTTAAATGTAAAAAAGGCCCTCGAGGCATTGTACCGAGGATGCTGGCGGCATTTCCTCGCTGAATTGCAATGCTGCGTTGCGCGAGAAAGCCGCCAGCTCTTCGGTCACCAGTTACATCGACCAGACGTTTAATAATTCATTCATTCATAAAAAATCTAGAGTACCTGGATCGATTGAGAGTCTTGCTCTTATTGGTAGTGGAGTGAGTGCGCATCTTGGAGTGCTGCGCGCCCCTGTCGTCGCCGCCATGCGGGGCGGGGCTCTCGGTCGTATCGGTGCTTCTTTCGAGGGAGTCGAATTCATTAAGCTGATTTGTTGACTCCTGGACAGAATCAGCATGATCAGCAGTGATCGGATTTTACGGTGCAACACGGCGGGATATAGAGTAAAAGTATTAATATGGACATGACCAAAATCACGGCGTATTACAAAATGATGCAAAAAAATGCTACTGAGAATTATGATAGTTGAAATTAGGCCGCTAATAAGCTATTCGGCAGATCAGTTTTAAAGAGAGTAATTTAGCAAACTTTTGTGTATAGTGAAATTATTTTCGAGCGAGGGAGCGAAGCGAACGAAGTTCTATGCTTCGGCTAGGACCAAAAGCCGTTCGTATGTCTGTCACGATGTCTGGTATCCGTCTGTTCTCCTCTACAGTTAGCAGCAGACGATTTTGTTGTCAAGTCACTTTCTTTTATGACCGTCTTGCGAATTCTACTGCTCATAGAGTCACTAGTATATCAATTGTTAAAGTGTAATTCAATTTTATTTCATGTAATATAATCAGAATTATTGTCCTCCGAAAACAAATGTAAGTCCCGGAATCCCGGAGCATGTTCATATTAACATAATGTTTGGGGTCATTCACTCCGTATTGCACCGGGAAATCCGATCATTGATGATCAGTGACCAAGGATCGGACAAACGCCCGTCATTTTCAAAACATAACCCTGTTGCGTACAGCAGAGACTTCCTTGTGATGTCACGATATTATATTTTATATTATTTATTTATTAACACGTTTACACAAAATAAATCTGGCATTAAGCTCGAGATTTGTACATATTTTTTTTTGTATTTTGTGCAATAAAGTTTAAATAAATATCTAGTAAGTGTAGTTTCCCATCTATCGATACAGAAAATACGACGAAAACAAATTTTCCCGGACTGAGACCTAGCTAGACCATATACATACATATACCAAATTTCATCGAAATCGTTAGAGCCGATTCCGAGAACGTGATTGCAAATATAAACAAGTATTGCTCGTTTAATAGTATAGGATTATACCTACTCCTGGCCCCGTAGCATGGTTGGCCTTGTCACGCGATAGGTGATAGGATAGAGCGTGCGTCACTGGCTGACACCGTTCGATAGAACGAGACGACGCTCCTATCTTGTCACTTGTCGCGTGATAAGGCCAACCATGCTACGGCTCCAGTACGGAATAAGAGTAGGTATTCGTTTTCGCCGTATTTTCTCTATTTTCACCCGAACAGAGCTCGGTCGCCCAGGGACTGTATCGATAAATGAGAAACTACACTTACTAGATATTTTGTATAAACGTGTTAACAAATAAATAATATTAAATATAATATCGTAACATCATAAGGAAATCTCTGCAGTACAGAAAAGGGTTACGTTTTGAAAATGATATACGAATAGTTTGATTAGGAAAGCATGTATTAGAGGTGCAAAATCACGAATTAACAGAGCGTAATTATGCAGAGGTGAACGAAGATGCGTTTTCATACATTTTGACATCTCGCATGGTGGATAAGAATGAATTCACCCTTTTTCGCGATGCAAAATAACTGTTACGGTCAGATACCAAAACGGTCTCTGGAATCGTAGTTAGGTACGGTTCTATCTCCAGTCTCATTTGCACTGTGAAATTAAAAGAAGCGGGTTGTGTCGGAGATACAACCGTTAATTAAGTTTAAGTTGATACTTCTTTGTTGGCTATGGAACCCTAATAAAAAAAACCCGGCAAGGTGCGAGTCTGACTGGTATAACTAATCGGTATAATAATAACTGTCCCTGTCCTAAATTGTATCCCATGGATTTGCAATTTCAATCTAAAGGGAAAATCTACTTAGATAAGCATTTTCAATGAATTGTTAAATTCAAAGTGTTTTGATTATTTAAAGGAATCTGCTATTATGGTGTACCCATAAAATATATATCTGAATTCAATCACGAAAATCTGTATAAGTACAGATAAATCGGTATACATGGCAATATTGCCTGACGTAGCTCATTTGACTCGCGATACATTGAAAATGGCGGTCATTTCAGCATTATCTTCATGTCCGCCACATAAATTAAATAACATTTTGTGTTTAACAACTAATGGCAAATAAAGAAGGATTAAAACATGTAACAAACAATTATTTGAAACCAGCTTAGGCTTCTCTACAAAAAGTTATTCCGGAAGTCACGTGATACATTTTGAACTGTATACCCCTGTACAAGAACGCGAGCAAAGAAGTATCCACTTCAAAAAGAGGAAAGTAGATTTTCTCGTCTTGTGCGTTGTGACGTCAATTGAATACAGGGGTGGATTGCAAAAAAAATTGTACCTAGGTACGAGTAGGTACATAGTTAAGAGCCTTAATCTAAACTACGATTTAACTTTTTACAGGTGCGTAACGACAATTACCTATACTCATCATCATCATCATATCAGCCGAAAGACGTCCACTGCTGGACATAGGCCTCCCCCAAAGAGTGCCACAATGACCGGTCCTGCGCCACCCGCATCCAGCGGACTCCCGCGACCTTTACCAGGCCATCAGTCCGCCTTGTGGGGGGCCTACCCACGCCGCGCCTCCGGTACGTGGTCGCCATGAGAGAACCTTTCCGCCCCAAAAACCATCGGTTCTACATGCAATGTGCCCCGCCCACTGTCACTTAAGTTTACTGCCACTAAAATTAGAATAGTAATATATTATTTTAGATACCCTGGAGATCTCTTCTCCCGGAGTGTAATTGGTGACCTTTTGCAGAAGCTCGCTCTCAGTCACCATATCTGAAGACACGCTTTCGCCCTGACGGGAAATCCAAAAGTTATGATCAACTAGTTCTAAAATATGGCTTGTCGAGCACCCGTTCTACACTTATAATGAATTTATGTCGTATAAAGACAAGACTATTTAATGTTCATAATTTTGTAATGGTATTATTATTTTAATGTATTTAATTTTACTACTTTTTGACATGTTAATTGTAATGTTATTGTTTTTATATGTATTTAATTTTCCTACTCTTTGACATGTAAACTGGTTTTATGAATAAATATGAATATGAATATGAATATGAATATGAGGTATCACCTTTTCAGAATAGCTAACAGGTAGTAGGTACTCGTAAGATAACAAGGCCTCCTGAAAAATTCACCAGCGTCATCCAATAAACATGTTTTGCTATGGTATGGAGGTCCCTAAATCATCTTGATCACAAAAAATATCATCTTGATATTTTTACTTATACTTTGGAATTTGCCAGAGATAATTTAATGAAATATAATACTTTACGTTTATTATTGCCAGTAGACTTACGAAGGTAAGACTCTCGTAATAACTTTCCTCGTCCATGTAATCTGGTAAAAAAACTTTGCCCGGAAACCTGGTAAAAAAACAAAAGATAATTACAGACACAATGAGATACCTACATCATTTTCATTATTTAATATCGAACGGGCCTTAGACTCTGCGTAACTAATTGGCGCCACCTATTAAGAGTTTTTTTTAAATGAGTGCATAATTGGCGCTATTGTTTTAATGGCACAGATACCTCTCTATTAGTGGAACTAACGACGATTATTATTTTAGAGGGCAACATTGGGAGTCTCTATAATTTACTAGTCTCTGAATATCCCTCACTAACATATACACGATGATTTTTAATCCGTGATCAGGAACCGAAAAATATTAATAAACAGCCAAAACAGATTTCATTGGATGAGATCTCATGCAATTAAATTACTGTTTAGTTCATTAACTATAATGATAATGTTAACACTAATACCCACTGAATGTTTGGTCACCCTATATTTCAGCGCTTTGGAGGGAAATTTGATAGGTACATCCCCTGTGTGTGTGCGTCAATAAACTGTAACTTGTCATCACTGACAATTGACAGTTTATTACTTTTACTTTAATAATATGACACAAGGGTTTTGAGGTTCATTGATGTAACTGATTTTTCATGGAGGTTTTAGTTTTATAGATTTGAACTACCGTTAGGATGGTGACAATGATTTTTAATTAAAAAGTAATTCCTGATTCAGTTTAATTCAGGAAAAAACGTTTGTTTTAGGTAAACACAAGTTTGGCATCAATAACTGAATTAGAAAAATTGGTTCCTGATCACGAATTAAAATCACCGTGTAGGTATATATCAAATGAGTATACTTATTTCGTTAGGTACCTATTAAGTTTTTTTTAATCCCCAATAATACGAAGTCGGGTTTCGAACCTACGACATCCAGAGTCCAGATTAAAGATCGCGTCGCGTGCCTTTACCGCTCGACTACAATGGTTCACTTTACCCAAAAAAAACCGGACAAGTGCGAGTTCAACTCGCGTGGTGAGGGTTCCGTATATAATACACAAAATATTGAGATTTTTCCCGTTACTTTGAATACTCAAACTTCTTATAGGTTTTCCTGTAATCTTTAGGCACGGAACTAATTTCCATATTTTTTTCAGAATTTTAAGCCTAGTAGTTTCGGAGATAAGGGGGGATGGTCAAATTTCGTCTTTTTTCTAAATTACTTCAAATCTGTTTCTGCTAAAAGTATAAAATAAAAACTGAGATGCTTACAACAACCTCTTTCATTTGATATGTCACACAATACAGTTTGCGAAACTTTTTTTTAAATTCCAGTTTACCCCCCAAAAGTGGCCCCTCTTGTTCAGAATTCATTAATTTGCTTTACGCGTCCATCTTTGGGTCATTCATCACACTAATATTATAAATGTGAAACAGTGTCCATATGGAAATCCATGTGGTCAAAGATACATAATAAAGTAACATCGACGGAAATTGTATTTATACAACTAACGTTAAAAACTTCATGCAGAGCTTCACGCATTTCCAGGCATATTCTAGCCGTAGTAGGTAATTCTTCCGATTTTTCTATGCGTTTAAACTCTGCCAAACCATATGAGAACGTATAAAAAAGAGTTTGATGGAGTTTAGGTATCGTAGACAGAGTTTGAGAAAGACCGATTTAAGAACACATCACCAGCGCCATCTTTTGGTAATCAGTAGAAACATGGATTCTTCGCTAATGTGGTGTAGTGGCGTTTGAGGACAGATTTAACAAAAATATGCGAACCGATTTTATTGAAACTTTCCAATATTGTTGTTTATACCTCAGAGTAGAACATAGCGTGCCGTTTTTTTAGATATAATTACTTCAGAGGGTGGAATAAGGAACCAAAGATTGTATGGGACTTAAATTTTTTTTTTAAATAGAAACTTGAAACTTCGTACATTGATTTTAGAAGGTTACATTATATTTTAATGATTTTTATAATTACAATATCATTGTTTTTAAAATAAAACTGTACTGTTTACTAGAAGGCGACATATTTGTATAAGTCAGCTACTGTCTGAAAGCATCGCGCGTGTGGACCAAGGTGAAAAAGTTCCATCTCACGACAAACATGCGAGTCCAGCTGTTTGATGATGTAGAGTCGAGTGAGTATGCTCAAAAATTGCTTGATATAGGCGACGGTCGATTTAAAACTGATGATGAAGGTATGATTCTATTCATCAACCAACTTTGTCATGTTGTGGATTCGGAAGACGAGCTTATTGCTCAAGTTTTTCCGAATCTGCAACAAAATATTCTGGATGAAAATTGGTTGTGTGAAAGAACCATACTGGCACCAAAAAATGAGACAGTATCAAAAATAAAATAAATTTTTTTGGAAAAAATATCAACCGAAATAACAGTTTACAACTCCATAGATAAAGTAATGACATCCGACGACAGCACCAGTTACCCGGTTGAGTTCTTAAACTCTCTGGAGCTATCCGGGGTACCTTCCCACAAACTCGAATTAAAAGTAGGCGTACCCGTAATGTTAATGCGCAACTTAGATGCACCAAAATTGTGCAATGGAACAAGATTACGGGTCACTAAATTGGGAAAATACATAGTAAAGGGCACAATCTTAACTGGTGAAGCGAAAGGAGAAGATATTATACTCATACCCCGTATTCCAATTATACCTAATAACTTGCCATTTAACTTTAAACGACTACAGTTCCCTTTAAAAGTAGCGTTTTCAATGACAATGAACAAATCGCTACCTTAAAAGTAGCGGGATTACATTTAGGCACGCCATGTTTTTCCCACGTGCAGTTTTATGTAGCTTGCTCACGTGTGTCTAAATCTAAAAATCTACATGTTTTAGCAGAACGAAATAAATCATACAATATAGTTTATAGAAGTATATTGGAATAAGTAGCAGCAGCGAAGCGGCCCACTTATTTTTTTTTAGTTTCAGTATTTTTGTAAGCTTTTCGGTTTGGTGCTTTATTGTCTGACAATATACTAGGTAAGCAAAGTAATTTTTTTTAGTTTTAATTATAAATAGCGTGAAAAAGAAAATAATCTCTAGAGGGGGTAAAATAACAACAATATGTGTAGTGAAACGAATTCTACGCGGACGAAGTCGCGGGCAAAAGCTAGTTTACATATATTTACCGAATTTCAACTCAATCGGTCCAATAGTTTCGGAGCAAATCGGCTATGACAGACGGACAGACAGACGCACGAGTGATCCTATAAGGGTTCCGTGTTTTTCCTTTTGAGGTACGGAACCCTAAAAACATGTAAGTGTCAAAGCAACTTCCTCACCAGCACTCCCTCGGTATCTCCTCCACGACCGGCACATCCACCGACTCGGAGCTCGGCCACTTCCTCAGCTGCTCTTCCACGACCTCCTCGACAACCCTCACGTTCTGCCGGCCCCACGAGTCCTTGGGCGAGGGGGCCGCCATCTCGTCGGGAGTCCAGGACTCGACCCGCTTCGGGATGTAGGTGGGCGGGTAGGCTGATGGCTCCTCGCCGGGGTCGTGGCGGTAGAAATGCCTCGAGAATGTCCACAGTGTTTTAGAGTAAGGGTAAGGCAAGAAGAAACCATTTCGAGCAAATAAAAGGGAAAGTTAAGGTTGTGGCATACCCGAAAGTAACGGAAATGGCGGAGGATAGACGGCAATTGCTCTACGCTACCACAGGTAGCTTTTTATGGTTCCGTAGCTACAAAATAGCAAAAACGGAACCCTTATAGTTTCGAAACTATCGTTATGTCCGTCTGGTCGTATGTCACAGGCATTTTACTCGAAAACTATAAAGTGTATATGAATGAAATTTGTAGTATATGTGTATTTTGTTAACCGCTACATAGTTGTGCAATGAAATTACTAAATAAATATTTAGGTATTTCGAAGTGCACTCCATACATGTAAATGCATGTCAAAAAAATAAAAATCAAAGTCCACACGTGGCACGTGACCATGACGTCACCGATATAACACAACTAAATTATAAACGATATTAGACGTCAAGAATGTATTAGTCTTCTGATACTTCCTATTTAGTAAGGTTTTACCATCGTCCTTTTCTGGCATACTACGCTAGGACGCCATCTAGTAAATCCTCTATCTACAACATTTATAGAGGACTGCTACGTTGAAATGAAAAGTATGTACCTATTGCTGTCTCATTCGAACAACAGTAAATTGTGGTGACAAATTGCTAGGTGGGCATTTTTCAAAAAAAGTGTATCATATGAACTTTTTTTTCATCTTTTTTTTGGGTTTTTCTTACTCAGAATTGATACTTTCGATTGTTATACAAGAAAACAATTGTTATAAATAAATAAAGACTGCATACAAAAATGTGAGGATCTGGTTCTGGAATGGAATATTTGGGACACTTTTTTTCTTGTATCAGGATCGATAGTATCAACGATTCTGAGTTAGAACAACCCAAAAAAAATCGATTTCTGAAAAAAAAAGTTCATATACACTTTTTTTGAAAAACACTCAGGTGTGTAATGGCTATTATGGTTGTAGGTACCATTCGATAAGTTTGAACCAGGCCTGCGCTGCGCAATGCACGGTAAAGGGCGCAGTCTGGCGCTCCATATATCTCTCGAAGCCAATCCGCAGCGCTTCTTCCACTATCTCCTCCCGCATCTCCAGGACTATCAGCTCGTTGTCGTCTCTCTGTAGGACTTCGGCCCTGGACATTTGAGGGTCCGGTTAATGTATAGGTACATCCTAATAATGCGCGTCCGTTATGTCTCTGGCTCTTTTTAACAGATGCATAACAAGAGAGACAAATATACCTTCGTGGACACAGGTTATTGGGCCTTACACCGGTCCCTTCGATTAACATTGATCGTTGGCTAAAGCCTCTGCTAGACGGTCGCCAACAAACCCCTCCGACCGAGCGACTTGCTCAGCACCGACCATATAGACAGTTGTTTGCTTTGCAGCAAAATTTCATACTACAACGGTCGGTGCCGACCAAGGTCGCTCGGTCGGAGGAGCTTGTTGGCGACCGTTTAGCAGACGCATCAAAGTTGTATTCACGCCTGACAATAAATTATTTTAAAAACACGAAACCTTCACATTGCTATGCATATTCTATCAGGCGCATGGCGAAGTTCATCAATGAGGAAACAGTGTTTTAAAGCCGATCGAACCTGTTAAAATTAGAAGTACATATACTACCTCATTAGTAAATTAGCTGCATCCCTATCTGTTATCTATACTATAAGATTACAAAGAGTTTGTAAGAATGTAGCTTTCTAAGTTTGTATTAAGGGAGTATACTCATCCAATTTTAAAAATTATTTCATCGGTAGGTTTAACTAGGTATATAATGAACCTTCAGGATGGACATGTGCTATACATTATCCCGCGGCTTCGCATGGAATCTGTAATACGCAGGCAGCTAGTGTACAATAAAATGCAAATTTTGTCAAGTGGAAAACCAACTAACTTAGCAACCTAAAGTACATTAGTCTCTAACCCAAACGAAATAATAAGGATAACTAGCCATACCAGGTTCGCTCGGGGATAACGTCTCTAGGCAGTGCAAAGAGCACTTTCTGATCATCTACAGTCAACTTGCGTCCCAGCCGAGATACGTGGAATTTGTTCATAGCTATATTTGGTGGGCTGTGGGACTGTGAGTGTAACGGGGGTGCCATTATAGCGAAAACGAGTCAAAGCGTAGCGTACCGAAGGATATAAATATTATCGTTTTGTTAATGTTTCGAGTCCTAAATGCATAGGAAATAAAACATGCAGAACGTTGACACGTATGTAGAGCAACTTTTTAAATTTGTATTTTTGACAACACACTTCATTGTTATCCAAAATCAATTACATTTAGGTTGAAGGACAGGATATTTGTATAGGTAGGATTATTCACCTAGGCAATACATTTATCGCAAACGATATACCTACTTTTACTGATAAAATCACATGAAGGAGTAACTTGCGAATACATATTTGAGTTGAGAAACGTGTGAAACACCCTAAAACCATAAAGTTAAAATAAAAACAACACAGATGGCCAGAAACACTGAACCATAAACAAACGGCTGACAGCTGTTTGAATAAGTTTGAAGGTGACAAAAACCGAGCGTAAATTATCACAAAATCCATTGAATATTATTCAACAAATAATATCTTAAAGTGTAGAATATGAACGTTTACAATCACTAAAAAGTGTACTCAGTACAGTGTACGTTAAATAATGAGTGTGTATGTTGTTTGTCAGCTTTTGTTGTAACTGATCAAAATGTATACTTTGAAGGGTATATTTCCAGAACCTAGTAAGTACAATGCACTTTGTTACTATTTTTTGGCTGTTTATGAGTGAAAGTGAAAAGTGGCCCATAAAATTTGATCCAATAACATCTGTCTTTGTTGGCATTCACCAACTGTCATTTACAACACGCTTAGTGTATATTAAATGATTCCGCATATTATAAGTTTCTATGATAATTTTACTAAGCCGGACTGCAAATCTTTTCAGAAAAGGAGCAGAAAAAAAACTTCATCAGGGAAAATATGAAACAGCTAAAATATATTCAAGGCAAATCGCCTAAAGAGTCTCAACAGGGCCTAAAGAGCGTCCTACCGCGGACCCAGAAGCAACCAGCCGTGACCCTGAACAAAGTCAAGTCCTCGCCTTCCAGTAAAAGCGGCAAGTCTGCCCTCATCCATGGCAAGAATACAGTCGACTCTCGGAAGAAATGCACAGATGTTCGAATAAAAAAAGGCGACATGGCAGAGTTCCTACAAAGGAAAGAGATGAGACATGCCAAACAGGTCAAGGAGGACGGTGAGACAGAGGATGAGGATGTCAAATCTACGGATTCATCGGGTTGCTTAAAAGATATAGGATGTCAAACCATAGAGTCGAATCTAGCGGACCAACTAGCCAATTGCACTAAGCTAACCATGTTGTATCCTAAGAAAGAAGATGAGGAGGCTAAGTTGAAGGCGAGCGGAGATTCGGGTCTTCACCATCGTAACATCTCAATCTCACCCAAAGCGCGCAAAGGTAGCGATGACATTGATTCTGAGAAGAATCGCAGCCGGCTAAATGCTATTTTGGAACGGAAAGACAATAAAGATCCATACTTACCATCAGGTAAGTTTTATTTTCTGTTCCTACTTACACTAATGAATTCAAAAATAAATTATCAGGATTTTGACAAAAAATTTCACATTAATGATTATAAAGTTAAGCAATCCATGCTACTTACTAAATTAAAAAAAATTACATGATTTGTAATTCAACGATTTGGATAATTGTTGCATAAATTTTTAAGTTGGCAAGTTTGTGTTTCTAAAGTTTTGACCTTCAGTTCAAAGAAAAGTTTTGAAGCATGGTTTTAATATATTTTTAACCCCTGACGCAAAAAGAGGGGTATTATAAGTTTCTGTGTGTTTGTGTCTTTGTGACTGTCTGTGTCACCGTAGCTCCGAAAAGAATGTACCGATTTTAATGCGGTTTTTTGTCCGAAAGCTAACGTGATCGAGATGGTTCTTAGCTGACGTTTCAACGAAATCGGTTCAGCCGGTTGAGATATTGAACTTTGAAATGAAAATGTCGGGGGTTTTTCAGCTTTTCCAAGTTGTAGTTATTATCATATATCACAAAACTCAATTCAAATTCGGGCTGCAACTAGAGTAACTACCCTGAACTACTGAGTATAGATTCCTTTTGATTTTTTAATTTATAGCCTCTTCAGAAAATTACAATGACAAAATTCGTAACACAAACAAAACCAATAGCCTATTTGAACAGTCCACAACTAAATTCAAGAGGGCCTTACTTAATTTTTTTCTAGTTCTCGAAATGCACAATAATGATTGATTGACATACACTCATGAATTGCGTTTTTGTGACTGTGGGGTAATGCCGTATATTTTTACATCAGGCTACCAGCGCGGCGTAGTGCCGGCTTACCTGCGCGCGCGGCGCGAGGGCCCCGCGGGGGCGGGGGCGGGGGCGGCGGCGGGGGCGGGGGCGGAGCCCGAGGAGGCCTGCCCGGCCGGGCACGTGGCGCTGCCCGACCAGGAGCGCAAGGAAACGCTGCGCATGCTCAGGAACAGTTAGTATTGCTCACAGCCAGGGAAGCCAACTGTAAAGTTAGCTTTGCTGTGTTTGAAAGCTGAGGGATGCTAGCTAAGGGTGGTAACTAGCCGTTGAGTGATAGTTGAACACTGCTTTATTGTTTCCACCGATTCCTATAAAGATTGCGACATGGCAATGCAAGCCATGCAAATATTAATAAGTGATTAGGTATTTTACTTGTGCGAGTTGAACGTATGTGCGTCAGCTCGTACATCTTGCCAGCCCGAAAAGAAGATGGCAGCTTTATAATTGCAAAAATAACAATAAAGCTTAAGCTAAATTTTAGTAGGTAAACATTTTGTTATGAGGCAATACTTGTAGAAACAATATTAGCTGAAGAAATGAAAGCTTATAGTTTTCACTGTTCTTACCCATGTTTTATCAAAATCGGTTCAGTCGTTTTTGAGATATTGAACTTTGAAATGAAAAAATCGGGGGCTTTTCAACTTTTCTAATTGTTATATTTGTAAACCCATTCCATGGTGGGACTCCTTACCATAATAGAAACTCTGTCACTGTTGTCTCTTGGCTTACCGGGACAGAATAACAACAACAAAAAGTTGATTGACCGTTATATTAGTTTACCTTAACTCTATACAACTTTCCAGGTTTTGCAGAACTAGTAAGCGAACTAAACAAGATGCCGGTAAAGACCGACACGCTACGGATGCGCAATCGCAAGATGGAGCTCGAGAAGCAGCTCGCCAAACTGGAGGAGGGCATCAAGGTGTTCTCGCGGCCAAAAGTGTACGTCAAGATCGGCGAATAGGCTGTCGATCTTACCCCGACTAACATGCATCCGATCTTGCCCCGCCCTGATAATGTTCCGTTCTTATCCTGACCTTACATCCATGTAAAAGGTTTTTTGTCCATTTATACCAGATTCTCAAAATGTATTTCCGAATGTATCCTAGCATGTTCCCATTATTAGATGCCCTAAATACAAACTCGGCTTACTTAAACGCAAGTTAACTAATACACTCAAGAGCCAAAGTTTTGGGTACAGTTTGTTCTGAAATTCTATACAAAGTGTACCCGAAACTTTTGCTCTTGAGTGTATATCGTCTTCCCCGCCTCTGTATTAGAAATAGATGACGAATCAATTGACATTGACAATCGGTTAGTCAGTTTTTTTTATGCACGTCGGTGGCAAACGAGTGTACGGCCACCGTAGTCTATCATCATCATATCAGTCGAAATACCTGGATATGTCCAGCAGTATGTGCTGTAGTGGCGCAGGACCGGTCAATTCGGCACTCTTTGGGGGAGACCTATATCCAGCAGTGGACGTCTTTCGGCTGATATGATGATGATGATGATGATGACTGATGTTTTGGGGGAGGTCAGGCATTGCAACATATAAAACCTTGGCCAAAAGTATTGAGCACCCCACGTTCTCCTTTGTTACTTATGCATAAAGTATTATTTTTCAATTTCATAAATACACGAAGACGTAAAATATAATAAGTCTTTGAACATGTGCGAATCATTAATATATATCATTTTGAAATTGCTATTTGCGTGTGGAAACTAAAGCTAGAAAATGTCGGGTTTTACAATAAAGGTTTAATTGTACCTACGAGTATATTGTTTTCGCGGAATTTCCGTTAACGTCAATAAATATGACTATTTTTTTGATAGATGCACAATTTTCTATCATAAAATATATAAATGCACCTTTTAAAATGTGTCTTTTGTATGAAAAACGCATGGATGCTCAACACTTTTGAACAAGGCTGTATTTACAGAGAAAAATGCGATACGAACTGATAAACTTCGAGCCATGTATAATTGCACTATGTTGTAGCGAAATTGTCTTTTGTCCCGAACTTTAGTCTTTATGTCGCCTTCATTCTAAACTTTATAAATAAACCTGTAAAATTGAAAATAATTGGGTACTTTCCTGGGTAAAAAAATACAATTCTATTAAGTCCGTCTGTTAGATAATCAAAAAATATTAGACACGTATTTTTTTGTTTGTCAATTAAACAAAAATTGACGAAGATGTAGCCCGATTAAGTTCCGCGTGACGTCACATTATGCTAAAAAGTGTACCACAATGTGACGTCACACGGGCTATATCTTCGTCAGGGTTTGTTTAATTGACCAACAAAAAAATACGTGTCCAATATTTTTTGATAATCTAACTGGCGGACTAGATAACTTTTTTTAGGAAAGTAGCCAATTGTAGCTTAGTTTCACACATTATAAAATTCAAGTGATCTCTCATAAGTTACTTTATGCATGTCTAGAGTAATTATTATGTTATTTGTTTCTTGTAATTAATATAAATGAGATTTGTTTGTATGGTTTACAGTGTTTCTATAACGTTTTGGTTTAAATATCTACATTAAACATACTTAATTTTTTGACTGGCTTTATTTGTTCAAGACAAGCTTTCATCATCATCATCATCATCATGTCAGCCGAAAGACCACTGCTGGACATAGGCCTCCCCCAAAGAGTGACCGGTCCTGCGCCCGCATCCAGCGGACCCCCGCGACCTTTACCAGGTCATCAGTCCACCTTGTGGGGGGCCTACCCACGCTGCGCTTTCCGGTACGTGGTCGCCATGAGAGAACCGCACCGCCCCAATGGCCATCGGTTCTACAAGACAATCGAAGATCGGTTAAGACAAGCTTTACTGTATCTTTATTGTTAACTAGCTTCCGCCCGCGACTTCGTCTGCGTGGACCCGGGATAAAAACTATCCTATATTTTAATCCAGGCTATAAACTATCTTCGTGCAAAATTTCATCTAAATCGGTTCAGCCGTTTAAGCGTGATTGAGTAACAAACATCCAAACTTTCGCATTTATAATATTAGTAGGATATCTTATGCTTGAACTCCGGGGTAAATTCATGGTCATAAGAGGATTTTCATTTTAAGATGCAGGGTTAAGCTTAACTTAACCAAAATGTACCTTAAAATGCATTATCGATGCTGTGCTTCAGATTGGGCTGAAAATCGTTTGTATGCCCATCTGGCACGCTGTCCAATCTGTTCTCTTCTAGTTTTTTTTTCAATATTTTCAATGATATAAACCGTCAGAAAAATAAAAGCACCTTTAGACAACAAAAATTTATTGAAACTTGACTAGTTTACCTAATGATAACATGAATTATGTCATTGATCCTGAATACTTACTATATAAACCAGCAAATAAATGTATGGAAAACATGCTTACTGTTCACACCGCCCAGTCCGATATCGGAGCATGCTCCATACAAACAGTATCGTTATAGGATCCGTCACCGACAGTTACGAATTGGTGTGAACAAGCTCTTGGGGTGAATAAAGTAACAAACCCATTGAGACTATAAGGTTACTTATTATGTTTATCCCTTCGAACGAAAAACAGAAGCGGGTTGTGTCTGAGATACAACCGTTAATTAAGTTTAAGTGAATACTTCTTTGTTGGCTATGGAACCCTAATAAAAAAAACCGGCCAAGTGCGTGTCTGATTCGCGTACCGAGGGTTCAGTACAGTTTGTTTTGATTATTTAAAGGAATCTGCTATTTTGGTGTACCCGTAAAACATAGATCTGAATTAATTCACTAAAATCTGTATAAGTACAGATAAATGAATAAATATCGTGGGACAATTCACACCAATTGATCTAGTCTACTACTAGAACTAGGCAAAGCCTGTACTATGGGTACTAGACAACGGATAAACATACTTATATAGATAAATACATACTTAAATAGATATTAAACATCCAAGACTCGAGAACAAACATTCATATTCATCATACAAATATCTGCCCCGACCGGGGATCGAAACCGGGACCTCAAGCTTCATAGTCAGGTTCTCTAACCACTAGGCTATTCGGTCGTCAAATCAAATCAAATCTCGCGATACATTGAAAGTCATTTCAGCATTATTTTCATGTCCGCCACATAAACTAAATAACATTTTGTGATTAACAACTAATGGCAAATAAAGAAGGATTAAAACATGTAACAAACAATTATTTGAAACCAGATTAGGCTTCTCTACAAAAAGTTATTCCGGAAGTCACGTGATACATATTGAACTGTACCCCTATACAAGAACGCGAGCAAAGAAGTATCCACTTCAAAAACCATAGAAGTTAAACTAGCCCCGAAAAGTGGCCCCACAAAAAGGATGCTCATTGCCATTATGCGGACGTGGGGGCGGGGTGTCAGAAGGATGCCAAGCAGCCGTTTAGTTCACGTTTTGGGCACCAGTTTGGGTAGAAATTTGTAGGGAGTTCGCCTTCTATGGCTTTTTTCGTTCGCTGGTTTACTTCTATGTACAATTGTACAGTCGAACTCATAAGCTGACCTTCGTACCTTGTCTGGCTTCGTTTAAACATGACGTTAAAGCGACACAAAGATGAGATGTTCAGCTCCTTTCGAGGACCATCCGCTACAGTTTTCTGACATGCTCGAAGAGGTGATCATTGAAGATGATGGGGCCCTTCCTGTAGAGCAGCTCATGCCCGTCGTGCCATCGGTAGAAGGAGAACTCTGGGAAGAAGAACTTTATCTCCCGCTCCGCTGAAGGTGGGGAATCTGGAAGGAACAGGTTATTTATTCGACTTCGTCCGCGTAGAACTCGATAAAATAATCCCGCGGGTCATAAAAGCCTATAAAATAATATCTATTAGAATTTTGGTCAAGTGCAAGTCGGATTTTAGTTTTCACTTACAGTTTAAGACCCAGCGCCTGATGAAGGCAACAAGCAATTTGGTCTTCATACAAAGTTACAACCCCTTTTTCGTCCCTAAAAGTGATGAAATTTGACATAAATTATAGCGTATGTCCTATTCTGATATATAAGGTAGGTACATAACTGGAAAGTTTCATACAAATTCGTCCAGTAGTTTTTGAGATTAAGTGGGTACATCCATCCATACATCCAAACATTCATGTTTATAATATTAGTAGGATTTTAAAGATGACAATGAGGAAAGGGCATTGGGCAACCTTGTATGGAAAATAATGTCGTATTTTTTTGCAGCAGCCAAGTTTGTTTTTTTATAATAGTTCAGAAGACCTCTTATTACGCATCTAAATATATAAAAGAAGAAACTGACTGATTGACTGACTGACATAACAACGCACATCCCAAACCGCTGGTTCTAGAGATTCCAAATGTGGCACGTAGCTTCCTTATAAGGTCTAGTGGTGCACTAAGAAAGGATTTTTCAAAATTCACCACCTGTGAAATGGGGGTTCAAAGTTTGTATGGGGAAACAATATTAGATAGATTATTTCATTCGAAACTTCACAGCAGTATTCCTAACGATAAATGAGTAGACACGTGTTTTAGGTTTTTTGAGAATTCAACCCCTAAAAGGGGGAAGTGTGGTGACAAAGTCTGAAAATCAACATGGCTATTGTTTCTATGGTTTATCGGGTCGCTGATTACGAAATCAACAACGATTTTAAAATCCAACATGGCGGACATGAAATACCGTCTCCCCTGTTGGGGTGCGATGGGGTTGAAATGTTTAAATATCAATATGGGTCTCGTTTTTATGGTTTTTAGGGACGTTCATTACGAAAATAGCATCGAATTTGAAATTCAATATTGTGGGCACCTATCCTCTATCTAAATATATAAAAGAAGAAACTGACTGACATATCAACGCACAGCCCAAACGGCTGGTTCTAGAGATTCCAAATTTGGCACGTAGGTTCTTTATAAGGTCTAGGGGTGCACTAAGAAAGGATATTTTAAAACTCACCCGCTAAGGGGGTGAAATCAGGGTGCAAACTTTGTATGGGGAAACAAGATATAACATATATAGTGTTATAGAGGTATAAATTCAATTAAAAAAATCTCACCAGAGCCGTGAGCAACATTCCTAGTATCAGAGATCCCAAACATGCCCCGGAGACTATAGGGCTGCTGGAACTGCCCCTTGTATACACTCGTAGGGCCGAGCAGGCGCCGCCATAGCTCTATAGCATTTGAGTGCCCCATGATGTGAAGGTCCACGCTGCCACTGGAAACAGAATAGATTTTTTTTTAATGTAAAAACTAATTGCTAGTTTAAGATAAAGAAAACTGAATAGAGCACAGTTTTTTTTTATGTCAAGGAGTCTGTATCAAACAAGCCCACAAAATGTTATAAACCCATAAGCGGACTGAGGACTAAGGACTAGACAACAAGTGAATGAACGCGGGAACCGATCGTCATCACCCGAGATGAGGTCCTGTTATTATAACTGGTGTCCAAAGAGAAACTCATGCTGTGTCCGCCATCCAGGGGAGCATACGTCATAGGAAAAAAAGGTTAATTTATCCGTCAGAACTTTTATTTTAAGCGGTTTACTGGCACTTGGTCAAGTAGGCATGCCTTTAGTAGATACTTTAGACAAGTAGAGGTCAGATGAGTGCATAGGTTATGTTAGTTTTTTATTGTTATACAATATTACCTCGTCATGAACGTCACCAGCCGATTATAGAAGAACTTGCCAACATGTTCGCTGTAGAATTTCCCAGCTGTTTCTTTATCCAAGGAAACTCGTTTAGTTTTAATAACTATAAACTTATTTTTTATTACGTTCCTAATGAAAGAAAGAGCCACGGGATTCTTCACAGCGTGTGGCTTGATTATGGCCAGGGTTAGCTGTAGTTTCTGCATGGTGAGATGTTATCTGGGTTTGGTTTTCTTCATTTTCGTCTCTATTTTGAATTCAAGAAATTTGAAAACTTGACAAAGTGACACTGACAAGCTCCCAAAAAGTCAGGGCTGCCACCTTAAAAAATAAAACTATCGATTCGATAACAGCCATTATAATCGATTCTCATAACGATGATGCGTTTTTAGTATTCGCTGAAACAGCTTTTGTGTACATGTCAAGTCAAAACAAAACGACGCTAGGTTAGGTTTTGCCATAAAATTATTTTATTAGGATTGCGGACTTTATATACTTTAAATATGCCCGAATTGGAGAAAAGAAAAGCTGACGACTATTCAGTTGTTCCAGCTAAAAAAACTCGACATGAAATATCAGTGGTCGGTACCAGGGAGAAGGCTGTCGTTACTTCCTCAGTAAGTTAACCTGTAGTTTACTAACCTCGATCTGTTTACAAGCATATTTACAATACTTCAGCTTTGTCATAAGCAAAGAGGATGCTTTTACCAACCTTAAACTCTCAAAATCCACAAATATTTATTGTAGATATAAAGTACCTACTCTGCATTTAGTTGTTCTAAATTGCAATTTCTCAATTGTTTTAGGTACCACGCACATCAAACCTCTATGCACCTATTATGTTGCTGGAGGGTCACCAGGGAGAGATATTTACTGCCAGATTCCACCCTGAAGGGAAACACTTAGCTTCGGCAGGATTTGATAGACAAATCTGTGAGTTACCTGTTACTCCCTAAACTGCAATAATGGACCATCTTACTTACTTAACATACACCTTAAAATTAAATATCCTAGTAAACTAGTGAACCATATTGATTTGTCCATATAATCCTCGTAAGTACCATTCTTAAATCAAATCAAGATTTGAACTCTAATGGAATTAACACCGCTTCCACATTCAAACTCCCAAAAATCCCAAGATTTAATTTTTCAAGGATATTTAATAGTAGTTCCCGTGCCTGATCATTTCTACCCTAAACTATTATCTATACTAAATTGATTCTATACTTATTTATTTATTTATCATATGGCTTATTAACTTATTATGTTTCTCTACTTAAAAGATTTGTAGGTTAGATGTTGGTTCAGGATCATGGAATCTCAGCGATGGAGGTTGGGACTTCTGTTTTGTCCTTTTAAGGTTGGCTAGGTCTTCATGGGCAGGAAGGGTTGGGGATGCCCGGTTTTTTATTTTAAGGCCAAGGCATCTTTCTCTTCGCATATGAGGAGGCAGTATATGAGATAGGGCTGGTTGCCAGTAAGTTGGAGTAGGCTTGACGCATCCAGAGATGAGGCGCATTGTATGGTGGAGTTGGATGTCACCCAGGGAAGTGTGAGAGCTGTTGAGCCAGACCGCAGAGCTGATTAAAAAAAAAAAATATACACAACCCTGATCATACCCATTGATGATGTTATCCTCCTATCCCTCATCAGGGACGTAGGGCCCTTTAATTGGTTTCCCATAAATTTCTTGATCTAGGTGAAGACTTCAAATGACTTCAGTCTCTGGTAAATTCATTGATTTAATATGGGTAAATCAAATGTTCTTTTTTTTTAAATGAAGGAACTTCAATTTTTCAGTCGTATGGAACGTTTATGGACAATGCGAGAATGTGATGGTGATGAAGGGCCACACTGGGGCCATCATGGAGATCAACTTCTCACCAGACGGGTCGCACATGTACTCCTGTGCCACGGACAACTCTGTGGCAGTGTGGGACGTCCCCACTGGAACGAGGATAAAGAAGCTGAAGGGGCATGCCAACTTTGTTAACTCTGTCTCGGGTATGGAAAATTGAATAATAATTAAATATTGGGACAAATTTACGCTAATCGAGCTAGCAGCATAGTAAGCTCAATATAAAACTAGTCCCATAATCAAACATCAATCTAACTAGTCCCATAATCTAACATCATAATAATCAATCTAGTCCCATAATCAAATATCATAATAATCAAACTAGTCCCATAATCTAACATCATGATAATCAATCTAGTCCCATAATCAAATATCATAATAATCAAACTAGTCCCATAATTATCATCATCATCATCATATCAGCCGAAAGACGTCCACTGCTGGACATAGGCCTCCCCCAGAGAGTTCCAAATTGACCGGTCCTGCGCCACCCGCATCCAGCAGCCCATAATTATGCATCATAATAATCTAACTAGTCCCATAATCAAACATCATAATAATCAAACTAGTCCCATAATTATACATCATAATAATCAAACTAGTCCCATAATCAAACATCATAATAATCAAACTAGTCCCATAATCAAACATCATAATAATCAAACTAGTCCCATAATCAAACATCATAATAATCAAACTAGTCCCATAATCTAACATCATAATAATCAAACTAGTCCCATAATCTAACATCATAATAATTAAACTAGTCCCATAATCAAACATCATAATATTCATAATAATCAAACTAGTCCCATAATCAAACATCATAATAATGAAACTAGTCCCATAATCAAACATCATAATAATCAAACTAGTCCCATAATCAAACATCATAATAATCAAACTAGTCCCATAATCTAACATCATAATAATCAAACTAGTCCCATAATCAAACATCATAATTTATTTATTTATTTATTTATTTATTGATAAGGACGTTTACAT
This sequence comes from Epinotia nisella, assembly GCA_932294315.1. Classification (NCBI taxonomy): domain Eukaryota; kingdom Metazoa; phylum Arthropoda; class Insecta; order Lepidoptera; family Tortricidae; genus Epinotia; species Epinotia nisella. The sequence continues at coordinate 18,604,001 of OW028688.1, read as the reverse complement.
GACATTACAGTGTACACCAATGCATCACGAAACTTAGACTAACAATTTAAAATATACATAAAACAATAACAAGTAACAAATAAATTAAATAGGAACAGTGGAGCACCTATCATCCATCGCCTCACAAAATCTCAAGCATTCACTAGACACAGCCGCCCATCGCCACGCAAACAAGTCGCATTCCGGTGTCGATGCCAGCAGCGCATTCAGCTGGGAGAGAGCGCGAGGCAGAGGGGAATTCCTGCACGACACAGTGCGCGCCGGCGGCACCGCCAACAGCTCGCGTCGCCGTGCTCTGAGGGCTATCCGAGGGACATCCGGGACAACCAGTCTCACAAGACGCTCCACCAGTTCGGGACAGTCAGCCTCCCCACGCAAGACACGACATGCTGAGATCATTAAATTATTGTTTCGTCTGACCTCCAGAGAGTTGTACCCGAGAGTGCCCAGAAGATATTTAGTTGGGTACAGATACGGGTAGTACCCATGTACTTTCTTATACAGAAACCGTAAAAACGCTTTTTGTACCTTCTCAAGAAGAAGGGTATAAGTCGATTCATGGGGATGCCACACGACCGACGAAGACTCCAACTTACTCCTAACTAATGAGTTGTACACAATCTTTATTGCTACCGGGTCACAAAAATCACGTAGGTTTCGGATTACAAAACCCAGTCTTCGATAATAATCAAACTAGTCCCATAATCAAACATCATAATAATCAAACTAGTCCCATAATCAAACATCATAATAATCAAACTAGTCCCATAATCAAACATCATAATAATCAAACTAGTCCCATAATCTAACATCATAATAATCAAACTAGTCCCATAATCAAACATCATAATAATCAAACTAGTCCCATAATCAAACATCATAATAATCAAACTAGTCCCATAATCTACCATCATAATAATCAAACTAGTCCCATAATCTACCATCATAATAATCAAACGAGTCCCATAATCAAACATCATAATAATCAAACTAGTCCCATAATCTAACATCATAATAATCAAACTAGTCCCATAATCAAACATCATAATAATCACACTACTCCCATAATCAAACTAGTACCATAATCTAACATCATAATAATCAAACTAGTCCCATAATCATGCATCATAATAATCAAACTAGTCCCATAATCTAACATCATAATAATCAAACTAGTCCCATAATCAAACATCATAATAATCAAACTAGTCCCATAATCAAACATCATAATAATCAAACTAGTCCCATAATCAAACATCATAATATTCATAATAATCAAACTAGTCCCATGGTAAACGTAATTAAGATTTTCTCTTTATCACACAATTTGCCCTTACCGGGATTTGGACTGAGGACAGGACCTACTACCAAGACTACTGTCTTTGCAGACAAGGTCACTAACCACAAGACTCACAAGGTGGGATGGGTCATCATACATTTTTACATAACAAAAAAACAATAGGCATAAATTACACTTGTTTAACTTTAAACAACAATGCTTAACTAACAATTAACATGTATGTATGTATTTGTAATAAAATAGTACAGTTTGATAATTATCATTATTACAGTGAAACTTGAACCTCCTTGTTCAAGTTTCACTATAATAATGATATCAAACTGTTCAAGGTCAATGACTCACATATGAGTCACGTCTCTACGAGCGATTTCCGCTACAAAGCGGAAAAACGGTGCTACGCGCTACGGCAGGGCCTAGCACATGTAGCAGTGCTTGGCCTTGAATGGGTTTACAAGTGTCACTTTACATAACCTTTAGTGGCATCACATCACCCTTACCATTCCAGGAGCTAGAAGAGGCCCGGAACTACTAGTATCCGCCTCAGACGACAACACCATCAAACTCTGGGACGCCCGCAAACGGAACCCCATAGCCTCCTTCGATAGCGAATACCCGGTCACAGCAGTCCTGTTCAATGACACAGCGGAGAAGATCATATCGGGAGGCATCGACAATGTTGTCAAGGTGTGGGATATACGGACTAATAAGATATCGTACAAGATTAAAGGGCACACGGATAGTATTACAGGTATGTTTGAATTGATAAAATATCCCTTTTTATACTCGTCGACTTTAATGTTTGAATTAAGACTTCGTACACTAAACTATAATCTGATGCTTTTTTTTCTATGGAGCTCCCAACTCAACTGAAAAAAATATTTCACAATTGTTTAGACAACTAAAATAAATTCGACCAATCACGTGGCTCCTTAACTGAACTATAATAAATTTGACCAATGGCACGTCACGTTGGCTACAGTACAAAAGACATCAACGACGTTGAGCCGGCACCTCTGACTTGCACCTCGTTTCAGCAGGGCTTAGATTTTCATTAGATACCAAGTTTGTTCTGTTGACTCGTATAAAAAGTATTGTATACAATTAGCTCTTACAATACATACGATTGAACTGACTAGTATTCCAAAATATTCATTTTAAACAAGTGTCGGAAACTTATCCATAAGTAGAATGGCCCAATTATCATAATAATTCATTGAAATAAGTCCCAGAGAAGAACCGAAATGCTCAACCACTCATTCTCCAGGAACCCCGCGCTGTCTGTTTATTACCTAAATGGGTCAAATCAACAATTTCTTCTCATAAAAGGTGTGAATTGAATATAAATAATAATTGTTCAAGTATCATTATTATTTTATCTCGCTATACACAGTATTGCAACACACAGTTTTTTTTATTTACTTGCCGCTCTTTTCTAAGCTCATCTTTTCCTGGCAAGATTCTACCTCGTTTGTGTCAGGGGTTAAAATTTCGTAACGCGCAACGCACGTAAATATTTTTTTTTCAACCCCCGACGCAAAAAGAGGGGTGCTATAAGTTTGACGTGTCTGTGTATCTGTCTGTCTGTGGCATCGGAGCTCCTAAACGAATTGACCGATTTTAATGCGGTTCGTTTTGTCCAAGACCTGACGTGGTCGAGACGGTTCTTAGCTACGTTTCAACAAATTCAGTTCAGCCGTTCTTGAGGTACTGAACTCTTTAGGGGAGGCCTATGTCCAGCAGTGGACGTCTTTCGGCTGATATGATGATGATGATATAGTGAATGATCCCAGGCCTGGCGCTGTCGTACGACGGCTCGTACCTGCTGTCCAACGCCATGGACAGCACGCTGCGCATCTGGGACGTGCGCGCCTTCGCGCCCACCGAGCGCTGCGTCAAGCTGCTGGCCGGCCACCACCACAACTTCGAGCGCAACCTGCTGCGCTGCGCCTGGTCCCCGGACGGCTCCAAGGTACACATCGCTTAAAGAAAGCCTTCGCGCTGCGTCAAGCTGCTGGCCGGCCACCACCACAACTTCGAGCGCAACCTGCTGCGCTGCGCCTGGTCCCCGGACGGCTCCAAGGTACACATCGCTTAAAGAAAGCCTTCGCGCTGCGTCAAGCTGCTGGCCGGCCACCACCACAACTTCGAGCGCAACCTGCTGCGCTGCGCCTGGTCCCCGGACGGCTCCAAGGTACACATCGCTTAAAGAAAGCCTTCGCGCTGCGTCAAGCTGCTGGCCGGCCACCACCACAACTTCGAGCGCAACCTGCTGCGCTGCGCCTGGTCCCCGGACGGCTCCAAGGTACACATCGCTTAAAGAAAGCCTTCGCGCTGCGTCAAGCTGCTGGCCGGCCACCACCACAACTTCGAGCGCAACCTGCTGCGCTGCGCCTGGTCCCCGGACGGCTCCAAGGTACACATCGCTTAAAGAAAGCCTTCGCGCTGCGTCAAGCTGCTGGCCGGCCACCACCACAACTTCGAGCGCAACCTGCTGCGCTGCGCCTGGTCCCCGGACGGCTCCAAGGTACACATCGCTTAAAGAAAGCCTTCGCGCTGCGTCAAGCTGCTGGCCGGCCACCACCACAACTTCGAGCGCAACCTGCTGCGCTGCGCCTGGTCCCCGGACGGCTCCAAGGTACACATCGCTTAAAGAAAGCCTTCGCGCTGCGTCAAGCTGCTGGCCGGCCACCACCACAACTTCGAGCGCAACCTGCTGCGCTGCGCCTGGTCCCCGGACGGCTCCAAGGTACACATCGCTTAAAGAAAGCCTTCGCGCTGCGTCAAGCTGCTGGCCGGCCACCACCACAACTTCGAGCGCAACCTGCTGCGCTGCGCCTGGTCCCCGGACGGCTCCAAGGTACACATCGCTTAAAGAAAGCCTTCGCGCTGCGTCAAGCTGCTGGCCGGCCACCACCACAACTTCGAGCGCAACCTGCTGCGCTGCGCCTGGTCCCCGGACGGCTCCAAGGTACACATCGCTTAAAGAAAGCCTTCGCGCTGCGTCAAGCTGCTGGCCGGCCACCACCACAACTTCGAGCGCAACCTGCTGCGCTGCGCCTGGTCCCCGGACGGCTCCAAGGTACACATCGCTTAAAGAAAGCCTTCGCGCTGCGTCAAGCTGCTGGCCGGCCACCACCACAACTTCGAGCGCAACCTGCTGCGCTGCGCCTGGTCCCCGGACGGCTCCAAGGTACACATCGCTTAAAGAAAGCCTTCGCGCTGCGTCAAGCTGCTGGCCGGCCACCACCACAACTTCGAGCGCAACCTGCTGCGCTGCGCCTGGTCCCCGGACGGCTCCAAGGTACACATCGCTTAAAGAAAGCCTTCGCGCTGCGTCAAGCTGCTGGCCGGCCACCACCACAACTTCGAGCGCAACCTGCTGCGCTGCGCCTGGTCCCCGGACGGCTCCAAGGTACACATCGCTTAAAGAAAGCCTTCGCGCTGCGTCAAGCTGCTGGCCGGCCACCACCACAACTTCGAGCGCAACCTGCTGCGCTGCGCCTGGTCCCCGGACGGCTCCAAGGTACACATCGCTTAAAGAAAGCCTTCGCGCTGCGTCAAGCTGCTGGCCGGCCACCACCACAACTTCGAGCGCAACCTGCTGCGCTGCGCCTGGTCCCCGGACGGCTCCAAGGTACACATCGCTTAAAGAAAGCCTTCGCGCTGCGTCAAGCTGCTGGCCGGCCACCACCACAACTTCGAGCGCAACCTGCTGCGCTGCGCCTGGTCCCCGGACGGCTCCAAGGTACACATCGCTTAAAGAAAGCCTTCGCGCTGCGTCAAGCTGCTGGCCGGCCACCACCACAACTTCGAGCGCAACCTGCTGCGCTGCGCCTGGTCCCCGGACGGCTCCAAGGTACACATCGCTTAAAGAAAGCCTTCGCGCTGCGTCAAGCTGCTGGCCGGCCACCACCACAACTTCGAGCGCAACCTGCTGCGCTGCGCCTGGTCCCCGGACGGCTCCAAGGTACACATCGCTTAAAGAAAGCCTTCGCGCTGCGTCAAGCTGCTGGCCGGCCACCACCACAACTTCGAGCGCAACCTGCTGCGCTGCGCCTGGTCCCCGGACGGCTCCAAGGTACACTTTCCTGTTCGTTTGTTTGTCACTTTCCTGTTCGTTTGTTTGTCAGTTTGCTAGAGGGTCAAATCTTGAAACTGAATTATGAACCAGTTAACCTCAACCGATGTAGCTGAATAGACTTGTGTCCAAAAAAAATACGACGCCATTCAAACCAGTTTTTGGAGAGGAACAAATGTTTGTATGGGAGCAACTACAATTACAAAATTTAATTTTACTGACTCCTTAATTTTGTTTAGGCATTTAAAAGTATTTGAAAAGTTAGGAGACACGTATTTTTTCTTTTCATTTTATTTTAAATGAAACCCCCTTAACTTGGGTGTTTTAAACTACCACATTCGACAAGGGCAGAAGTACATTTAAAGGATGAATAAGATTAGTACTTGGTCAATTTATTGAATTAAAAAGTATTAGTATTAGAGATGTTACGAATATTCGCATCCGCATTCACATATGCGAATGGTTCGCATCATTTTAAACATTCGCATCGATATTCGCATTCGCATCAAACGATGCGAATTTTTTACGAATGCGAATGTGTGCATGTTGCGTTGAGTTCGCTACGCCGGCCACACGTCAGCGTCGAGTCGCACATGCCGCACATGCGCAATGCGCGCAGACCGGTAGATACGTGATTAATTTTGCCCAAAATGAAACATTCGTAGATTTGTACCCCGCTGGTTGTTTGTGATTACTTGATTAGTTCGCCTTGTGTTTTTGGAGTTTTTGTCAAGTTCAGTTTTTTTTCCTTTTCCTTGACATTCGCATTCGCATTCACACATTCGCATTTGAAATATTCGCATTCGCGAATGTGATAAATCTGACATTCGTGACATCCCTAAATTAGTATGGTTTGGATGACATTTCATAATTATGGTACCATCGAGCTGATCTGATGATGGAGACAGAAGGTGGCCATGGGAATGCAGTACTTAACCGACGTAACCCTGTTGAGTTAGGGGCTCGTTAGAAGCTTCTCAACGAGAAGTTGATGACAGCATACAGAAAAGTACAATCGGCAATAAAAGCTTGTACCAAAAATGAAAATTTTAACAAACTTATTTTGCTATTTGTTACCAGTACAAATTTGATCCTCTAAAAACTGGTTTGAGTGGCATCATAAAAACCACACAAAAAAAAGGAAAGTAGCCAAGGGTTATTCCCACCTGTTACCACCTATTTGTTACTAATGGTAACAGTTGGGAATTTAATTCCCATCTTTTACTAATGGGAAAAGTAATTAATGGTATCTACTGTTTTTTTCCCCAGTAGTTCCCACCGAGTTCTATAGTAGTACCACTAGTAACAGATGGGAAAAATATTCTTAGTTGGTAGTTACCACCGAGTACTTTAGAGGTACAAAATGTAAAATAAAAACCCAGCTGTTACCACTGGCAACAAATTAGTGGTAACAGGTGGGAATAACCCATAGCCAATTGACAACATTTCAAAATATGTAATGATGCCTAAATTTAAAACTATTGCGGTATTTATGTTATCTGAACGTAATAAAGTAGTTCAGTTTTTTTTCGCACTCCTTTTTAAGAAAATCGTGAAATTGTATAAGCGTGTTTTAAACCGTGTGTGACGTCAATACTAAGTATGTCATATGAAAGGTGTGCAAGCTGCCATACAGAGCCTTAGTATTGACGTCATAATTTTCTTACGACCTTCCGGAATTCGCTACTTTTCAATTTGATATTTCTGAATGAAAATTACAATTTAGCTAGAAATAAATAAAAAAACACGTGTTCCTTAAAAAAACATTTTCTAGTGAATTAAATCACAAAATGGCCCACTTTAAATAATGAAATGTTGTCAATTCAGGTGCGGGTTTTTTATGTATGTTGTTGTGTATGCAAATATGTATGTATGTTCCTTAAAAAAACATTTTCTAGTGAATTAAATCACAAAATGGCCCACTTTAAATAATGAAATGTTGTCAATTCAGGTGCGGGTTTTTTATGTATGTGGTTGTGTATGCACACGGTAGGACCTAAAGTATATAACAAGATCCCGATCGAGACAAAACAAGCTACTAGAGATGGATTAATCAATAAAAAACTTAAAAAGAAATTGGTATTAAATACCTTTACTCGGTCGATGCCTTTTTCGAGAACTAACCTATAGTAAATTGGATCAACACCAAAACGTGACTAGTTCGCTGACTCAGCCCCGCCTCCCAAATTTCTAACGTAACCTTAATATTAAAATACATAGTTATTATACTATACAATTATCAAATTGTATTAATAAACGAGAAAAAATATTTGGTCTCCGTCTCCATACAAAGTTTCATCCCATTTTTCGTCCCTAAAAGGGATCAAATTTGACTGATGATGATTTTAAGGGATGAATTATATAGGATAGGATAGGATAATATTAGTAGGAAGGATATTTAAATTGAATTGGGAATGGATGAAAATTTTAGAAATGCCTGATTATTTTTTTGGTGATAGGAATAACCTTCCTTAGCACCAGAAAAAAGTTTCAGATTTTTCAGCCGCGTAAATTTTTTTTGAAAAATATGAACAGTTTTCTCACTTACGTTTTGGGTCAGTTACGGCACCTTCCTCGATCGGTCTCATATTACAAAAAACTATCTTAAATATCTGTGGTAAACTGACACTGGCAATGATATTGACACTTGCAGCAGCTGTATTGGTCATTACCAGTGTCAGTTTACCACAGATATTTAAGATAGTTTTTTGTAATATGAGACAGATCAAGGAAAGTGTCTATTTACCGTTCTTGACCCAAAACGTAAATGAGGAAACTGTCTATATTTTTCAAAAATAATTGTCGCAGCGGAAAAATCTGAAACTTTTTTCTGGTGCTAAGGAAGGTTATTCCTATCACCAAAAAAATAATCAGGCATTTCTAAAATTTTCATCCATTCCCCATTGTTTTCGTGTGCCAGGTGACGGGCGGGTCGTCGGACCGGTTCGTGCACGTGTGGGACACGACGTCGCGGCGCGTGCTGTACAAGCTGCCCGGCCACCGCGGCGCCGTCGCCGACGCGCGCTTCCACCCGCACGAGCCCGTCCTGCTGTCCGCCTCCAGCGACAAGCTGCTCTACCTCGGCGAGATCGAGCCCTAGCCCGCCTGACGATAACGAACACACCCCCGTAAAGCCAGAATTACATTACGAAATTAATTTCGTGACATTAGTTTTACGAACAGTTTCACGTGTAATTTATTAATTTCGTAATGCGTGCATTAATGTCGTGCATGCAAATTAGTTTCGTGCTCTGCGCGATTTTTTGGTGAAATTAGTGTCATGCAACTAGTTTCATAGTGTAAAGCCGGAATTACATTTCGAAATTAGTGTCATGCATGTTGAAATAGCTGATGCTGATGGCGCCATGGCCACTGCGATACTGTTGTTTTCACGACACTAATTATGTTACGAAATTACTTTCTCATATATCGAAACTACTTTCGTGAAACTGATGTCAACATGCATGACACTAATTTCGTAATGTAATTCCCGCTTAAAGCTGCGTACGAATTTGAGCAGCCTCGGGTTGAGGCACGCACGGCTCGCCCATTTTGCTCCAATTCGTACGCGCCCAGAGGCGGTCTTTTGTCCGTGCTCAAAGGCGCCTCAGTGTGCGTGCCTCGCGTCACTTGGACGTGTATCCGAGCTTGCCGCGGACAGAGCGACACGATCGAACTTGTTTTTGCGCGAGGCGCGTACGAATTTGAGCAAGTGGCTAAATTTGACAAGTATTGATACAAATACATGAAAAGCAAAAGGTGTTGTGGGACCCGAAATCAATCAGCTGTCATCGTGCCGACGCCATTTTGAACGACGCGTAATGTCGGCTCGCCGCGACACGCTTCCTCGCCCGCGCATGTTTATGTGCAACTGTTTGGCGCGCGAGCATGCCGCTCAAATTCGTACGCAACTTATAAGGCCGAGCAAATTTTTGGGTTATTCCCACCTGTTACCACCAATTTGTTACCAGTGGTAACAACTGAGATTTTTTTCCCCATCTTTTACCACTAAAGTACTCGGTGGTAACTACAGGAAAAAAACCCCAGTAGTTACTATTCCCATTAGTTCCCACTGGTAAAATATGGGAATTTAATTCCCACCTGTTACCACTAGTAACAGATTGGTGGTAACAGGTGGGAATAACCCTAGGCTACTGGTAATTAATGGGGAAAAAATTCCCATCTGTGGACACTAGTAACAAATTGGTGGTAACAGATGGGAATAGTCCTTTACTTTAAGACTTAGTGTAATATATTTTAGGAAAATAAAATAAGTGATTGAATAAGACCATGTTTTATTACTCGCGTAAAACTCTAATCCATTCTGCTGGGTCATTAAAAGTCGAATGAACTGCGCCGCGTCAAATTCGGTCCATGAATGCCAAAAGTCCTCCTACAGTATAATTATGAAGCTCTCAATATAGAAACGCCTTACCACAGAATAAGTAATAGTAGGCCTTACATGTAAAGTCGGCTGCTGACAAATGAAGGGGCTCGTCCTAAGCTAAATACCTACGATCAATGGTTTTTTTTTGAGACCGATAGAGAACATTTTAACCCATTTTAGCCAGCAGTTGGAAAATGACAATCCGGTGGACAATATAACGCCTGTGCCTGGAAAAGGGTTAATTACATAATAGAGGTAGACTCAAAATTTATTATTACAAAAAGATATGCCTAATGACGAAAATCCCATTCGAATATCTCAAAAAATTACCAAACTACAACCATTTTAATGTTATTTTTTGTTAGAGAGAGAAACCGCCCAGGGATTTTAATACTTTTTCGAGAAAATACTACCCCTATTAAATAGAATTTGCGGCCTGTTTGAGAATTAAGATCCTAGATTTGACCCATCAGAGATAACTATAAAATTATAAATAAAATAAGTGATAAAAATATACTGTTTTATTACAATACAACCCTTAGCTTAGTCAAGTTATCACAGTGCACATTAACTACTTATTTTCTATCCCTCCCTCATTTATTAAACTTTAAAAAAAACCTCTGTTAATTAAAACATGTTCTGTCCCTGTCTATAGGTTTGATGAAAGTTTACGAACATATAATATAATATATTTTTTAATACAGTTGCTCAAAAAGTGCTACTCTAGAAAGCTGGTTTTCGCGCACTAGTGCTTTTTCCTTTTCCTTGTACAAATTGTACCATTAATTATTACGTCAATAAAAAATAAATAGTAAAGAACTGTATATAAACTGTATTAAACGTAATTTTTTTCAACTGTATTAAAATGATGTTACAGAATGAATAATATAAAAGTTTCGAATTCCTTAGTTTTTGTTTTTCTTATATTTTCGCAACTGTATTAAAAAAACGTCGTTCGATACACGTGCGGAAATGTCATTCTTCACTCGTCCCGAGTCTTGCCACTTGCCTACGGCTCGTGGCAAGATATCTCGGTACTCATGACGTAATGACATACTTTCCGCACTAGTATCGAAATGTACTATTACAGTACACATGGTGTTACTTTCCCGCACTATTGCGCAAATGAGCACTTTCCGTGCATATGATGAAATTTTAAAGAGCCATATGTACTGTAAAACGTTGTACGATACACGTGCGAATAGGTAATTCGCAACTCGTGTCTGTTTAAAACACTCCCTTCGGTCGTGTTTTAATTTATCGCCACTCATTGCGAATTTCCTATTTTCTGCACTTGTATCGTAAATAACTATGATGATTCTACATTTATATTTATATACATAATGCATGTGGTGGCGGTAATTCCGGTATAAATCCTAGTTTAAAACTGTCCGCCTTAAACATTTCTAAATCCTCAGCGGATATGTCATTCATGTTACTGTACACAGCAGGATCATCTGCCGGTGTCTGTTGAAACACATTTGCTGCCTGACAAAATACGCTACCCGCATTGCTTGTTTGGGCGAACGGTGATGGCTGTTCAAAGGGGCTTCTGAATGGTGTTGCCGTCTGAGATTCAAATGGACTGCCTGCTGCTTGTGCAAACAAGGACTTAGCTGGGTCCGCAGTATTGTTGGCTTGAGCAAAGATTGATTGTGCTGTGTTTTGGGCAAAGACGTTCTGCTGTGCCGGCTGGCCAAATATACTCTGATTTTGTGCAGGTTGAGCACTAAATACATTCTGAGTTTGAGGAGACTGTGATCCGAATACAGCCTGACTTTGAGCAGGCGGCGAGCCGAATAGACTTTGATTCTGAGCAGGTGGTGCACCAAATACATTCTGTGATGCTTGAGAAAATAAAGACTTTGCTGTATCTTGCTGGGCATATACATTTGGTTGGCCAAATACGGAATTACTTTGACCAAATGATGGCACATTTTGAGGAGAGTTCTGTACAGCGCTTTGGAATACTGAAGCAGCATTGTTCTGAGCCTGTCCAAAGGCATTCTGTGGTGTTTGGGTACCAAATGGTGATGATACCGTTTCACCATTATAGAGACTCCGTAGTGTCTTGACCATGTTCGGAGATGTTGTGAGTAGTTGTTCATATTTGCTCCTGGCTTCTTTTGTTAGGTTATTCATGTAGGCCACCTGTAACATGATAGATTGGGTAAAGTTAGTTGATAGTTTTAAGTATTAAAATGCTTGCTGGAACAAACTCAAAATTATATTGTGGGCAAATATTTTATTTTTCTTATTTCCTACAATTAAATTGTGTAAGTTCCTATCCTAAACTTGATAAAGATTGTGTAGTTAATCAGATGTAAATTGCACCAATTACGTTTTATTTGGCACTTTAGTGCAAATTATATTTCGCCACCCATATCAAAATGGAGGAGAATGATGATCAAAATAATCCCTATGATGTACTTTTGGCCCAATAACCTTGATCCCCTTTGATCTCGACCAAAAAGCCGACAACGCTCAGCTCCGGCGAGGCGTGCGGCCGAGCATGCAGACGACTGGCGTTGCTCGCCGAGGCACGTCTGCACTGAGCGCGCACGCTTGGGCCAGGAGTGCTCAGCCGAGGCATGCGTCTGGTGTAGACACAGCTTATTGATAACAGCCATAGAAAGTACAATTTTGAATATAAAATAATTCTACTACTAAATATACTCACAGACTGTTCAACAGTATTGTTAGCTTTAGCTTCATAGATAAATAGCCTAGCTTCCTCTGCTGACAAGTCAGTGAGGCCTGGGAAGTTGGGCTTCTTGAACGGAGCATAGCAGGATAGGATCCATTGGCCTCCCTTGAGCGCCGACTGCACGTCGTTGTGGACTTGTTGCAGTAACTGCTCGTCTGTTACCCCGCCCGTGGCTTGCTTTTGGGGCTGAGGGGCTGGGGCATTTGCTGAAAGTGAGGTTAATGTAATAGTTTATACGGCTACTTAGCCCCAAAGCACTGATAATCTAGTGATATTGATAGTTATTTTTATTTAATTGATGATTAAGTTGAATACAAATGAGACTAACCATGGTAGCTGTATTTTGTGCCGTAAACATGCTCAAAACGGCAGTTTTGACCGTAACGACAATAGCCCTCTTGGAAGAATTTGCACACGACCATTGTAGCAGATCCACCACTGGTGCACCACTGTAAGGCCAAGCTTCAGAGGCTTGGAAACTAGTACAGACAGTAGTTTTTGACTTGACTCTTAACTGAAAAAACAACCTACGAACATAATATTTTAAAGTGTCAAAGACCACAGAGAATAAAAAATTTGGGAATAGTTGGTTGTAAACAGCAGAAAAGTGGCGATGTTTTTATAGTGTCTCGAATATCATTATCGTTGTAACCAAACGATTTGATAAATCGATTTGTATAATCGAATAAAATAAAAGTTTGGCATCAAACAAAACTGATTCAACGTGCAACACTTTTCTTTCCTTCAATTCAAAAATCAAAACAAAACTGGATGGAAGTGGCGGGGCGGGGACTATTACACCGCAGGGTGTTTACTATACATTTACTTTTTTAAGATACTTATTTGAATTGGTATTATTTAAGAATTGATTTCATTTCAATTAAACGCTGATCGTCAAGTACAAGATGGAGTTGGAACATATCTTGGGTATCCAGGTTTTATTTCTAGGCGGCATCACTGTTGGATATCGTAAGTCTTGTTTACACATCATCGTAAATATTATTTACCTTGCTTTATACTGTTCTGCCGACATGAAACGAAGCTTTACTAGTGTCCGTTGTTATTTATTATATTAAGTTGCAACTTAACAAGTAAATAAATTGAGGTTATATATTTTACGTTCAAAACAATTGATGAGAAGAGTAGTAGCACCGGAAATTGATAATAACCAACCTTTAGAACAGGCAGAATTAGACCACATTACTCTACAATTGATCATATCCACGCAGTAGAACAGCACGGTTATCACAAGACGGCGCGCGAGTCTCTTCTAATTAGAACACTTAGAAAGAGACGGATAGCCTATCTTGCCGCGAAACAGCTCGCGCGCCGTCTTGTGATAATCATGCTGATAATTGAAAAATATGAAGAATTTAACAAATCAATCTATATAGCATTCGTGGATTACTCCAAAGCTTTAGATAGTATCACACATTCATCGATTTTGCTCGGTATAGAAAATAATAACATAAACAACACATAGATATAATAAAAAACATTCATTCTAAAAGTGTAAGCAGAGTTAAGCTAGAAAGGCCAAGAGTTCACAATTGGAAGAGGAGTAAGTCAAGGAGACCCACTCTCCAAAACTTTTCATAGTCAGTCCTTGAAGACATTTTGAAGACATACACTCACAAGCAAAAGTATCAAATCACTGCATTTCTTCATGTGCACACAATATCTTTGTAATTTCCCACCCAAATTTACAAATTAAATTAAATGAATTGTCTGTTGGTGATCCTTAATAAATAAATAATAATAATAAATGGTACCAAATAAAAGCTAATAATGTAGCGCAATGAAAAATGTGCTAATTTAATAATATTCAAGGTCCAAAGGCTGAATTAACCCGAATAATTGAAGCAGCCTGAATATGCTCTAAAAATAAACAAGGCAAACTAAATAAAAGGCTTATTTAACGTACAAGACGATTTATTATAATTAAATTAGTATCGGGTATTGCCACCCCTAGCCCTGTTGACACAGTTTAAGCGATTTTTCATCGAACTAATTAATTTTCCAACGTAGTCTTGAGGAATAGCGTCCCAATCCTCCAGCAAAGCTATCTTCAACGCGTCAACAGTGGCCGGGGCAGGATCCCGAGCTCAAACCTTTCTCTTCAGGTAGTCCCACATGTGTTGAGGTCCGGACTCATCGCTGGCCAGTCCATTTTCGCGATGAGTCAGCAAAGTCCGGCGAGTCCAAGTAGAATGAATCAGGGATCGGAACCGGTTTTTTCAAAAGTCCCCGAAGTACTCTAATATTTTGAATTATTTTAGGCTCTTAATGTAGGACTCTATCATGTATTTAGGTTATATTTTCGTATTATTAGACAGCCTGATCAAAAATGATATTATAAACCAAAGAACGAAATTGAACGAAATAAAACCGGTACCCGATCCCTGGAATGAATGCGCAAAATAAATATAAAGCGGATGAGCAGACCTCCATGGTTCTCTTTCTTTGGTTCCATGTTTTATTTTACATCATAGGAAGACATAAGATATTTTCTTATCTTAATAACTACGGCATAGCACAAAGGATAACAACTGTAAACAAAAAATATAGCTTAAGAGGTCACAGCATATTTACTGTATTAAAATATGAACTCTATTCTACAGGGTGCAAGGTTCAATATTGAATAGGTACAACGAAAAGGTAACACCAAAATATTGTCATAAAAATAACAGAGGGCCTACCGCGAAACGATATTCGTTTTCGTTCGTGTATCTCCGTCTCTGTCGCACTTGCTAGTTCAAGCGACAAAGAGGGAGATACACGAACGAAAACGAATATCGTTTCGCGGTAGGCCCTCTGGATGTTTTCTTAACAAGGAGTCCATTGTTCTAGTCCAGGAACAGTAAGTACTGTTGAAAGGTCATTTAACTGCGGCTAGCATGATCTTGATTATGGTGGACAGTTGTACAGTCAAATTCTCCAATATCTACACAAACAACCATTCCAAAATATCTAGACAAAGACCGTGTCTAGATATTTTTGAATGGTTGTTACTGGCATGCATGTGTAGATTATCTGTGCAGATATACGAGAACTTGACTGCACCTTGTTTTATTAACGAATGTTTAATTGAATCTGTTTCGCAGATTTTTAAGTTTGTTTTTAGACAACAGTATACTTTTGAGGATTGTTATACAGCAAAGCCAACCCAACCTGATGGGTTCCACACATTTACATTTACCTTTTAGCTGTACATAAAGAAGTAAATAACTTCAAAAAAAAAAACTGAAATGAAAATTCTGTAAAACAATATATTTGATGAAACAGTTGTCAACGAAATAAGGAATTTTCGCCTTACATATCTATATCACACTAATATTATAAATGTGAAATATTGGAAACTATAGGTCTGTTTAGTACTAAGATAGCATTGTACGAATATCTTTGTATGACTGTTTGTTTCATAATAAAAAAATAAAAAAAATAAGGGGACACCATGTTGGTCATAAAGAATTCTCGATCGCCAGGAGCCGTAGCATGGTTGGCCTTGTCACGCGATAGGTGATAGGATAGAGCGCGCGTCACTGGCTGACACCGTTCGATAGAACGAGACGACGCTCTTATCTTGTCACTTGTCACGTGACAAGGCCAACCATGCTACGGCTCCAGGAAACTATTATGTCAGTTTGGCGAGTAGAAATTGAAAATGTACTAGGTACTTACCTTATTGAAAAAAAAAAATTGGTCCCTCTTGTACTTACATGCTTGGTAGTAAGAGACAAACACTTTACATCCTACTAATATTATAAATGCGAAAGTTGGAATGTTTAGACGTTTGTTACTCAATCACACTTAACAACGCAACCGATTTGGATGAAACTTTGCCTCGAAGATAATAGTTTATAGCATGGATTAAAATATACGATAGTTTTATTCCGGGTCCACGAAGACGAAGTCGCGGGCGGTAGCTAGTCTAACATGAATGTGATCATGCTAGGAGCTAACATAATACTAAAATAATTATTACATTAGTGTTTTTAACTGGGAGCCCATTCTTACACTTGGAGTGGATCACTGAACTTGTGTTAAAGTGTCTGTGAATGAGATTGAAACAATAATTTCAAAAGGAACAAAATTTCTCTGTTTTTTAGATTCTGAAAGCATGGATAGTGCTGCATTGCAGAAATATCTGCTGTTATTTGGTGAGTATTGATTTATATAATCTCATAAGTTTATTATTTATTAATTACTTCCTTTTTAGGGTTCCGTAGCCAAAATGGCAAAAACGGAACCCTTATAGTTTCGTCATGTCCGTCTGTCCGTATGTCACAGGCATTTTACTCGAAAACTATAAGGTGTATTTGAATAAAATTTTGAGGATAGGTGTATTTTGTTAGCTGCTACATAGTTTTGTAATTAAAACTACTTAAAAAAAAATTGTTTAGGGGTGCACTCCATACATAAAACTAAAAGTCAATTTTTTTTTCATTGTGAGCCCACGTGTGGCACATGAATCGATAGGCCTTTTAAAATAAATATAAGGTTCCTCGGCAATTTTTTTGATTAAGTGAATACAGTCAGAGATAATCGTCCCGAAAGTCACTAAAATTCTGTCCCCCCCCCCTCTAATTTTTGAACGGTGTATTTTAAAAATATGAAAAAATTAACGGATACAGGACTTATTAAGTTCATTCACTGAAAATTGTTTTGAATAAGATCGGATGAAAGGTTTCCGAGATATTGCTGAAAAACTGCCTTCCTCAAAGAAAGGACGTAAGTGCCGTAAGATTTCTATGACGATACGACCTTTTTAATAGGCACGGAACCCTTCGCTTTGCGTGGTCTGACACGCACTTGGCCGGTTTTTTTTTATACGATGTGAAAATGCTTCCGCCGCTATCCGAGGAGCATACCCACTAAAAACACCGGCGTCACCCGCATTACCGTTCAGGGGGCGCCATGGGATCGCGAACATAGCTAGCTACCACTAGCTAGCACAAAAGGAAAATCATCGACAAGAAATTAGAAATTACCATTTAGAAATTGGACCAAAAATCAAAAGTGAATTAGGTAAAAATATAATAGGCATGATGACTAAAATTTTATCACGAGGCCATTAGAACCAGTTTTCGGATGGGAACAAATGTTTGTATGGGAGCAACTACAATTAAAGAACATAAATACCCAAAAAATTGTGACAAAGATTGACCTCGCTGGCGGCATCCCAAACGCTTCATACAGATCGACTTAAAAGTATGACGTCACACTTAGCTATTTGAAATAACCGTTGTACGGAAAATCAAGTAAATTGCTGTTTCGGTCGCGAAATACTGCGTTTAGGTCCATAGTTGTCATACAATTTTGTTTCTATAAAATGGTAAGGATTCTATTGGTAGCTTTATATTTACACTTGGACAATTGGAAAAATTGCAAGTTTTTTTTATGTTAAAATATTATATTTTGTAGTTTATACTTTATTATAATCATTTGATGGTTTACTATCCATTTAGCAACACTATGTTATCAATTTTAACATGAGTCATAATGCCTATTGTGTCTACCTATTCTTTTTTTAAACCAATTTTTTTCTTATACAAAATGAATCTAGGCTAAATGGAATTTTATCCAGAATGAAATAGATTCATATTTAAATACGTGCAATGTGAATGTTGCCTAATTTAAGTTTGTGTAAAATTTTAATATGAAAATCGTCCATTTTTGTACAAAATTCATATAAGACGTATTTCCGATTCCTCATATTTCTGGAGTGTACTTAATTCCATATGGACGGATTTTTTTCGACCCATATCGATGTCAATTTTACTTTTAGGGTGTAATTAATTTTTTTCATTATTCTGGCCGGACAATTTTCCATGTCGAGGATTATCAAATTGACATTATTCAAATTCGAGAAATAATTTCGAGTTGTCAATTTTCCATTTGTGCTGTATGACAGTAAATCCTTTTATACTGTGAGAACCAGACACCTGATTGATTTGAACCATTCCTTTGGTCATAAGGAGTAAAAAATATTATAGGAACCCAATGATGTAATATAAAAAGAGGTAGATATGTTGTCTATACGAAATTCCTGTTTAAAAATGGCCACCAAATCTGACAGCTAACGTTTTTTTTTGGAGCGCTGGAGTCGGACTCGCGCACGAAGGGTTCCGTACCATTATCTATAAAAACGGCAAAAAAATCATGTTGTATGGGAGCCCCAGTCCGACTCGCACTTGGCCGATTTTTTAGTATTTGTTGTTATAGCGGCAACAATGAAATGAAATGAAATGATTTATTTTTTGCGAGAACATACACAGGTGTTAATAGTACATGTCTGTGAAATACAATGTTTTACATGAATGCATGTTCCGCCACAATATGGCATGCAAAAACTTAAACTAATAAAAAGAAATACAAAAATCAAAAAGTCAAATTATCAAAATATTCATTTAAATTATAAAATGGTCTAGTCAGCAAAAATGATTTTAAGTTTTTAGAAAAGTCATTAATACTATTATTATTTTTTATGTCATCATTTAAGAAATTGTAAATTTTAATTCCATTATATTCCAGACTTCTTCTAAAATGCATATAGTTCTTAGATTCGGGTAGCAGAATGTCAGACTTATATCTTAATCTAAGTGGTCTACTCGTATTGTTAGCTTTACATGCAAATCTAGACTTATTCTTATGAACAAAAATACACACTAAATATATATAAAGAGATATCACTGTCAGTATTCCATGCTTCACAAAAATGGGACGGCAATGTTCCAGAGGCTTTGCCTTCTCAACATACCTCACAGCCTTTTTTTGTAAAATAAGAACAGGCTTCACGTGAACGCTATTTCCCCAAACCTCAAGGCCGTACCGTATCAAGCTTTCAAAATATGCAAAGTAAACAGTCTTAAGTGCAGATGAGTTTAACATTTTTGATAAATTTTTTAAAGCGTAACACGCACTGGCTAATTTTTTTCTCAGTAGGTCTATATGAGTTGACCAACGTAGTTGTGTGTCTAGTTGTACACCCAAGAACTTAACATTGTTGGTTTTTGCTATAGGCAGAGGCAAGTCATAAGTCATGCTATTTGCATGTCTCAAAAACGTCACATATGATGTTTTATCTATGTTTATTTTAAGGCCATTACATTGGAACCAGTAGGACAGTTCTGTCCAAGTCTGGCTAACTTGATCGTTTAACGCTGCCATATTTTGATTAGCAACTATAATACTTGTGTCATCTGCATAAAGGTAAGCTGTACCATGAGATATATTATATTGTAAGTCATTAATGAAAATAATAAATAGTAGGGGCCCAAGGACAGATCCTTGGGGCACCCCACAGTCAATAACTTTATTTGTAGAATTAATATAATCAATACATCCTGAGTTATCTATATCCAACAATTGAACAAATTGGGTTCTATCAGTCAGGTAAGACGTAAGCAGTTTTAGAATAGGTCCACGTATTCCGTAATATTGCAACTTATCTAACAGTACTTGGTGGTTCACACAGTCAAATGCCTTACTAAGATCGCAAAATATACCGGCACATTTAAGGTCTCGGTTAAGATTGTTCATCACTTGTAAAACAACTTCAGTAATAGCTGCTACAGTATTTCGATTTTGTCTGAAGCCATATTAGACCTGCGGCTGAACAAAACTGGGTTTCGATAGCATTAAAGTTTTTTCTTTTTTGATATGTCGTTGGAGGCATGTTAAATAATACTTATGTAAAAAGTTAGAAATTTTCAGGTTTAGATTTCGGCTATATTGAAATATTTAAGTTTTTTGCCAAGAACTATGCAAATATAGAATTAGAGTCACAAAAAACTGTAACCTATCCAATAACATTTTAATTTCTTTACTATATTCTGTTTTTAGAAGTCTGGAACATCTGCGTTCTGGTGAACGAAAAAATGCTTATAATTCCGAAAATAAAGAATTAGAGTCGCTGATATTGCAAAATTATGATATTATCGATCCACTTCATATACTTGAAAAAAGTTGGAGGTGTAGACAATCGGCTTGTCTAGATATTGATTTCTAGCTAAGCAGTATAACCAATATTGAATTAGAGTTTGTAGAGTTAATAATAAGCAGGTCATGATAATGATCTCTGTTACCAAACAAAAGTTTATAAATATAAAATCACGGCGACACTAAATACTGATACGTAAGCATTCCGGGCCTATATTAATACATTTCAAACTCGCTGTATGCGCGCGCCGCGCTGCGCACTGTGCCACCAGACCCCTATTCCGTAACTGGTTTTAAGTTCACCTCAACGCTCACCAACAAATATATCTTGATACTGCGGTGCGTAGTAGCTAAGCGTAGGTAGAGGTCTAGTTTCGTTAGGTGACGCTGTTTTAAGTTCACCTCAACGCTAACCCACAAATATATCTTGACACTGCGGTGCGTAGTAACTAAGCGTAGGTAGAGGTCTAGTTTCGTTAGGTGACGCATGGGGTGAGGCGCATGAGCGCGTAGCGAATAACGGCAGCGATCAGTGGGGGCGGGGTAGTGGCGTGCCCTTGACTCCACGTCAACCTGCGTCCAGATTCCATAAAAAAATCCGCAAAGCGTGTTTTAAACTAATATCAACCGAAAATAGTTAAACTTACCCTAATTTATTAGTATAGGGATTGCCCACGGTTTTGTTCGCGTAGAACTCGTTATCGTGTTATAGAAATAATCGATATGAAAATTATCATACAAATGACCATTCTCTGCAGAAATACCTACTAACAAATGATATACAATGTATTTTTTTTGCGAAGTGGCCAGTAACAGTAAGCTATGGAATAGATGGGTAGTAAACCGCAATTTACCTACCACATGAAATTGTTTTTGTATATTCAGGATGTAGGGTCGGTTCGCCGGTTATCGACCACCTAATTTAGTGTGCCAGTTTGCGACCACTCAGGTAAATTGGTGAACCGAGAGGATATTTTCTAGTTTTTTCAGTAGATTCCTGCCTAATAACTACATTAACTAGGTACTTAGAGCCTGTTCAAATCTATATATATAAAAGAAGATTCTGACTAATTCATACACGCACAGCCGAAACTACTCGGACTAGAAACATGAAATTTACACCCAAACTACCTTTTATAAAGTTTTTTTGGAACAACGGATAAGAAGGGATTTTAAGAAATTCCATCCCTAAAGGGGGTTAAAAAGGGGTGCAACGTTTGTATGAGGGACACTTTTTTTTGAGCTAGAGACTTAAAGTTTTGTAGAAAGATAACTTATTAAAATACAAAAAAGTACTTTCAGCGTTTTGGAAAATTCTATCCCTAAAGGGGTCATAAAGGGGTGCAAGATTTGTATAGGAGAAACATTTTTTTAAGCTATAGACTTAAAACTTTGTAGAAAGATTACTTATTAGAATACTAATAGTGCTTTCAGCGTTTAGGAAAATTCTACCCCTAAGGGGGTTAAAAAGGGGCGCAACGTTTGTATGGGGGAAATTTTCTTTTTTGAGCTATATACTTAAAATGTTGTAGAAAGATTACTTATTAAAATACAAATAAAGCACTTTCAGCATTTTGGAAAATTCTGCCCCTAAGGGGTTAAAAAGGGGTGCAAAGTTTGTATGGAGGAAACTTTTTGTTTTGAGCCAGACTTAAAACTTTGTAAAAAGATTACTTATTAGAATACAAATAAAGTCCTTTCAGTGTTTTGGAAAATTCCGCCCTTAAGGGGTTCAAAAAGGGGTGCAAAATTTGTATGGAGGAAACTTTGTTTTGAGCCAGACTTGAAACTTTGTAGAAAAATTACTAATTAGAATGCAAATAGTCCTTTCAGCGTTTTGGAAAATTCCGCCCCTAAGGGGTTAAAAAGGGGTGCAAAGTTTGTATGGAGGAAACTTTGTGTTTAGAACCAGGGACTTAAAACGTTGTAAAAAGATTACTTATTAGAATACAAATAAAGTCCTTTCAGTGTTTTGGAAAATTCTGCCCCTAAGGGGTTAAAAAGGGGTGCAAAGTTTGTATGGAGGAAACTTTGTTTAGAGCCAGAGACTTAAAACTTTGTAAAAAGATTACTTATTAGAATACAAATAGTCCTTTCAGTGTTTTGGAAAATTCTTCCCCTAAGGGGTTAAAAAGGGGTGCAAAGTTTGTATGGAGGAAACTTTTTATTTTGAGCCAGAGACTTAAAACTTTGTAAAAAGATTACTTATTAGAATATAAATAAAGTCCTTTCAGTGTTTTGGAAAATTCCGCCCCTAAGAGGTTAAACAGGGGTGCAAAGTTTGTATGGAGGAAACTTTTTGTTTTGAGCTAGAGACTTTAAGCTTTGTAGAAACATTACTTATTAGAATACAAATAAAGTCCTATTAGCGTTTTAGAAAATTCCACTCCTAAGGGGGTTAAATAGGGGGGTAAGCTTTGTATAGGCAACGATTTGTTTGAGCTACAGACTTAAAAGTTAGTAGAATGATTACTTATTAAAATAAAAAAGTGGATTCAGCGTTTAGAAAAATTCAACCCCTAAGGGGTTAAAAAGGGGTGCAAAGTTTGTATGGAGTAAACTTTTTGTTAAAACTTTGTAGAAAGATTACTTATTATAATACAAATAAAGTCCTATTAGCGTTTAAAAAAATTACACTCCTATGGAGGTTAAAAAGGGGAGTAAGCTTTGTATGGGCAACACTTTGTTTGAGCTAGAGACTTAAAAGTTAGTAGAATGATTACTTATTAAAATAAAAAAGTACTTTCAGCGTTTAGAAAAATTCAACCCCTCTAAGGGGGTTAAAAGAAGGTTCAAAGTTTATATGGGGAGCAAGAAATTTTTAAAGTAAAATTTCGGTCTTATCATGTAGTTATGTTAAGACTTCAAAACTAATTTCAGAGTTTTTTTTCAAATTCGTCCCTAAGTGTTAAAAGGGGTTTAATGTTTGTGTAGAGAGCAACACATTTATAAAGTATGAGATTTGTAACTTTGGTTTTAGACTGTTTGTTTAAAAACTAGAAAAGGAATTTCATTGTTTTTTATATTGATGCAGGCCTGAAATGGAAAGAGGAGCTGGATGCCGTTGAGCATTCCATTTCTTCAGCCTGTTATGCTCTGAGAAGCCTGAGGGAGGAACTCACTAGACAACAACTTAAAGTCATATACTATGCGTTAGTAGAATCTAAGCTTAGGTACAATATCAGGCTCTGGGGAAATAGCTTTAAGTATAACCTTAACAAAGCTTTGGTTGTTCAAAAAAGAGCCATCCGCACTATTGTACGCATTCCTCAATGGATATCTTGTAGAGAACACTTCCTGGAATTGGGCATTCTAACAGTTCCTTGCTTGTATATACTCGTGCGGCTTACTATTTTGTCAAAAATATCTTAAAATATGAATCTATCGAAGAACAAGATTTGCGCCTACAAACACGAACAAAAAACATTACACAAAGTTTTTTCCCGAAGCTCAAAGTGGCGCAGCACAGCACAAAACATCAGGCTGTAATTTTTTTTAACAAACTGCCCCCTGACTTAAAAAATATCACAATTTATAAGGTATTTCATAGACAATTAAAAGCATTTTTATTGAGAGGGTGCTTCTACAGTATTGACGAGATTTTTGTGCGTGATATCTAGTTATAAGAATTAAAGACATGACATGTATTAAGTTAAATAAAATGTACAAATTATAATTAGTTAAGCAATCTTTTTATGTATAATATTGAAGTAATTTTAATTTTAATGTAGATATTTCAAACACAATATTTGTATTGTTACTGAATAACTAATAAAAAATATATATATAATATGGGGTTAAAAGAGGGTTCAAAGTTTGAATAGGGAGCAATCATTTTTCTAAGACGATAAAAACTTCTACGCGGACGAAGTCGCGGGCAACAGCTAGTGTTTACCATATCTTTAACTAGCTTTTGCCCGCGGCTTCGCCCGCGTACGAAGCGAAATTTTTAACCGTCTACAAAAAAGGAGGTTCTCATGTTGACCCGTATGTTCCGATTGAATTGCAATGTAGCACAAATATTTTCAATAATTTTCATGTCCACAATATTAAATTTCAAAATCGATGCCATTTTCGTAATGAACGTTCAAAAAAGCAATAAAAACGACACCCATATTGATATTTATATATTTCAACCCCATCGCACCCCAACAGGGGAGATGGTATTTCACGTCCGCCATGTTGGATTTTAAAATCGTTGTTATTTTCGCAATCAGTGACCCGATAAACCATAGAAACGATACCCATATTGATTTTCAGACTGTCACCAAATGTTCCCCTTTTAGGGGTTGAATTTTTTCATCGTAAGCCCACGTGTGGCAATTTAATCGATAGGTCTTTTCAAAATAAATATAAGGTTTCTCAATGTTTTTGATTAAATGAATAGAGGCGGAGCTAAATCGCCCCAAAAGTCACTAAAATTGTGCCCCCCCAGGGATCGGAACCGGTTTTTTCAAAAGTCCCCGAAGTAGTCTAATATTTTGAATTATTTTAGGCTCTTAATGTAGGACTCTTTAGGTAACATTTTCGTATTTTTAGACAGCCTGATCAAAAATGATATTATAAACCAAAGAACGAAATTGAACGAAATAAAACCGGTATTTTGGTATGGTGAAAATACCAGTATCCGATCCCTGTGCCCCCTCCTCTAATTTTTGAACGGTGTTTTTAAAAAATATAAAAATAATCATAAACCTATAGGGCTATTAGGGCTTATTAAATTTTTTCACCATAAATTATTTTGATCAAGATCGATTCATAGGTTTTCGAGATATTGCTGAAAAACTGCCTTCCCTATAGAAAAGCACGTAAGTGCCGTAAGATTTCTGTGACGATACGACCTTTTTAATAGGCAAGGATCCCTTCGTTTTGCGTAATCCGACACGCACTTGGCCGGTTTCTATAGATAACTAGCTTCTGCCTGCGACTTCGTACGCGTTTAAATTATGGATTTCATGATTATGATTCGTCCTAAAAGGGACGACATAAATTATACCCTATTAAATAATATCAATTAGAATTTTGGTCAAGTGCGAGTCGGATTTTAGTTTTCCCATACATTTTGTGACCCAACTCCTGATGAAGGCAACGAGCAAAAATATTTCGTCTCCATACAAAGTTTCATCCCCTTTTTCGTCCCTAAAAGGGATAAAATTTGACAATAATTATAGCCCTTGTCCTATTCTAATATATAAGGAACATATCTGGAAAGTTTCATGTACACTCATCGGTATATTTTGAAATTACGTGGAACGTACATCCATTCATACATCCAAATTTTTACGTTTATAATATTAGTAGGATGGTACGGAGTCCGACTCGCACTTGGCCGGTTTTTTACTGTTACTAAGTTACTACAAATAGTCAGTCCATATATCAAATTTTTTTTACTCATTTTGAAGTCAATAACTTATTAAATTCACATAATAATAACCGAATGTAATTTACCGTGATGATATGATTTGAAATACAAACGCAGCGCTTGCGCGGCGGAGCGGGGGGCGGGACGAGGTATCACTCTAGGGGCTCTCTCTAGGTTCCCGCGCGCCGCCGGTACGTGGTACCGCGGCGTGGTTATTTATTTCGCGCCTATTTTAATAGATTATACTATTACAAGGCAATCTATACACAGAAATTTCTTACTTTCCATTATATGGCTGCATATATTATTTTATAGTATTAGACTAATCTTTACAGACTCTAATTCAATATTAGACCTTACAGGACAAAAAACGCTTATAAAAATTCTTATTAATGAAATCTTATCTCTAATTCCTCCAAATTTTTGGCTTTGTCTATTAACTTAAGGATTTAAAGATATTGTTGTGAATTTTTGAAACTTTAATTCAATATCGACAAAATAATAACCGAATTCTGGTTTGACCCAGTCGCTCGTTATTTTTTTTTCTACAAACTTAACAGCATAAAGCATCATACATATTATAAACGATGAAGCTTAAACTTTGCACTCTAATTCAATATTCACAAATCACCAATAAAAAAACATAAATACCTAATTTATACCTAACTCTCGTTCTGACTTTTCGTCATATTTTACAAATATGCTTAAAAATATGTCCCATACCATATAAGCATAACTTTTCCGACTTTAGAATTATCGAAACTTGTAGGGCAAAATTCCGGTCCGGCTACAGGGCTATATTGTTGAGAACAAAAATAATTGTTTTTTTCTAAATGATTAATTATTCTCGTCGCAATTGCTTTTTCGAAAGTTTTAGAAAAAAACACTCAATAAAGAAATGGGTCGATAGTTAGATATCTCCGTTTTGCTTTTCTTTTTATGCAAAGGAATTACTTTCGCTGTTTTAAATTGAGCGGGGAAAATCCCGTCAGAAATGCATGTATTGAATATGTTACACAGCGGTACACACAAGACATCAATGGTGTATTTTACCAAAGTGGTACTTATATCATCCGGGCCGCAAGAATTTGTGTTCTTAAGAGACTTGACAATTTTTATAATTTCTATCTCATTAATAGGTGACATGAAAATTGATTTTGAGTTGTTTATGCGGTTATTTTGTAATAGGTTTATATGTCGACCACTATGCCTGGCATTAATATCTGAAACCTTACCCGCTGTAATAAAATATTCGTTAAAAGTGTTGCTTATTATTTTAGGATCATCAATAATCTTGTCATGAACACGTAGTTTGATCATACCTTTATCTGCAATTGAATTCTTGCCCGTATTAGCATTCACAATTTTCCATATTGCTTTACTTTTAGATTTTGCCTTTTGTATTGTATTTTTTACGTGTATGTTTTTTGCTGTAAATATAAGTTTCTTTAAAGTACTGGCGTAGGTTTTGTAAAAGTTCTTTAGATTTTTATCGTGTTTATGTTTACGGGTTTTTAACAATAAGTTAATTTCAGTTAACAACAGAAATACATAATCTGTTAAAATTTCAACTCTCTAGCTATAACGGTTCTTGAGATATAGCCTGGTGACAGACGGACGGACGGACGGACTGACAGCGAAGTCTTAGTAATAGGGTCCCGTTTTTATCCGTTGGCTTGGGTACGGAACCCTAATTTTATTCCATTCTGTTACCGTTTCCATACTAAGCTTGTATGCTGGTAACGGAATGAAAAACCGAAAATTGTAAGTAACATTTTGGACACTTTTTTCTCCTATTAGGTTCGTAAGTGCTTTCGATTCTGAGTAAAAAGGACCCGATTTTATCAACATTAAAAAAAAGTTGAGTGTAAAATGGCCCACCTAACACAAGCCTTATTGAGCTTACTAATACTCCAGGCAAAATACGGTTTCGAAAAAAAATATATAATAGCGTTTTTTTGTTTATTTTATTCTAAAACGTTATTCTAAGATGCTTTATTCAAGAATCCAACAAACTTTCCACCCGATTATATAGATTTAAATTAAACATTCATTGTCTTTTTTATTTTATTTATATTGAATATTTTAAAGCAAATGTAAATGAACCTAAATAAAGATAAAAAAATATATTAATATTTATCCGGACTTTTTAGGAGCTAAATTAAATAATGTTTTTTTAATTGATAGTATATCCGTTACATAAAAAAATAGCTATTATAAATTATTTCCAAATTTGTCATTTTTTCCATACAAGTTGTCAGTTCATTGCCTGGACTACTTACTTATGACCAAACCGAGGACATTATTAAAGCCTAGCTCAAAGTACACACACACATACACACTCACACGTGCGCACACACACACACGCACACACACACACACACACACGCGCGCACGCACGCGCGTTGTTGTGTGCGTGTTGTAAAGTAGGTATTCGTTTTTGTATTTTATTGTTGTAAAGCTTTAGTTTTTATATTTTATTAGCGCGGTCATCTTGTTCCATTATTTTAAATTCTACTTGTTAAATCTGTATTCTCAGCTCCCAAGTAAGCTGTGCCTAGTTTGGGGCTGAAGATTTTCTTTGTTTGTTAAAAATGTGCATGTTAACAGTACCTAAGTTTAACTCACTCGGATGTAACGCTGTTATGGTAAATATTGTTACGTCTACGGGGTAGGTAACGTGATAGAAAATACACTAATTGACCACTAATTAAAAACACAAACTTTATTACAAAATTACTAATTAACAAGGCTTTCTTACTTAATAAATCACTATACTGAATCACTTCACTATAACGCACTTATTCGCTTTTCACGCTATTCGCTTCGAGACTCGCACTGTTCGCGGTGTAGTTCCGAACTGCCCCTGCAGTGTGGGCGCGCGGCTTATATAGCCGGAAACCTTCGCTCCAGAACATTCCGGAGAAATCTCGAATAATCGGTCCCAAGTTCAATTCCAGGAACGGCGACCCCTCGCATCGTGAGTGTTCTAGATCGTCTAGATTGTTCGATACTTGTTTGACCCGACTGGAACATTCCTGACTATGCTGTCCTTTTCTAGTTGTCTCTTTCACACACTTCTTGAACCTTCTCAATATAGCTGTCTCTCTCTAATAGTGCTGTCTCTTTCACTCCTTCGAGAAATTTCACCATATACTGAAGTGTACTTCAAAGGTCCATAAAGGGTCCTGAAAACGCCTGAAAACGGGTCTTCAGGTTATTGCGCCATCTGATAGAGGGTGTCCTGAAACGGACTGAAAACATGTTTCAGGCGCCTGAAAACAACGGCAACTAGGGTGAATTTCCGATTTTCTAGTATGTGGAAGAGCTACCTCCGAAACGGCCTGAAATCACTTTTCAGCCTGCTGAAAACGCTTCTAAAGCATGGATAATCAAGTTTGAAGTTTATGCCTATACCACCGGCGCAACACTACCCCCTCCTAGGACTTGCTCGTCCCGAGCATCATTACTTCCGTGGTACCTCGCCAGTCGGTCAACATGAACAACCTTGCATGGACTACGTGGATTTCGCTGTATCCGATACGTGACGTCGTTGATCTTTGTAACTACCCTATATGGCCCTTCCCAATTTGGGGACAGTTGTCATGGGTTCAAATTATGATTTTCTTGGTGGATAGAAACAATTGGCAACAGTGACAAAAAAAACAATTTAATGAGTAAAACAAACCGCATAAAATTATAAATCACAAACATATAAAATGTGGAAGCTAAATGAAAAGGTAAAAGAATACAACTCATGCAAAATTAAAAGAACAACAGTAAAAATTGCTAAAAGTAAATGAACAAAAGAAAACTAAATAAAAGTAAACCAAAAGTAAAATAAATAAAGCATATAAAAACACAAAAAGATATTTTTCTTCACACGCCGTGGGTTTGAACCCGGGACTCGAGCTTAGCAGCCGGCTATACTTGCCACCCGACCAGAGCGCCAGTTACTAACTGTGGCGAAATACGTAGTCTTATCTTGACTGTTCTTAATGTATTTCTCGGAACCCGAGATTTTCGCAACAATGCCCGTACAGAAAGGGCGTTCCCAAAAACTGTGAACAAACAAAGTCAAAGTCAAAGTCAAAGTGATTTATTCTTCAATTTAGGCATATTACATGCACCTATGAATGTCGATAAACTACCACCGGTTCGGAAAGTAAACCTCTGCCTCGAGAAGAACCGGCGTAATAAACTCGGCGAGGTGTCATTTTTTCAAAACAGTATACAATATATCATATCAGTATCAGAGTATTATAAAATTTTAAAATTACATTGCTACAGTAGAAAGCCTATTTATTTTACGACAGGTTTCTAGTGCAGGATTTTATCGCTGCCAAATATCCCTATCCATGATGTAGTCGTTTATCTTATAGTATGCTTTTGAAATGAGTGTCCGTTTTACGACAGATTTGAATTTAGAGTCAGTAAGTTCGGTAATGTGTTTTGGAATTTTATTGTAGAATTTTATACAATTTCCCAAGAACGACTTTTTCGCTTTTACTAGCCTGTAAAAAGTTGTTTTGAGCTTCCCTGCGCTTCTGGTAACCTTGGGCCTATCAGTGTTTGTTGGGTAGTTGTATAAATTCTTCCTAACATACATTATTATTTCAAATACGTATAGCGACGGCAGTGTTAGAATATCTGTTTCCTTGAAAAATTCTCTTAATGACTCACGCGACCCGAGGTTATAAATTGCTCTAACAGCCCTTTTTTGTAAAATAAATACAGTCTCAATATCTGCCGCTGATCCCCATAAAATAAGACCATAAGTAATTATACTGTTAAAGTAAGCGAAGTAAACTAACCGTGCCGTTGCTACATTGGTAAGCTGCCTTATTCTCCTGACTGCAAACGTCACTGGGTAAATACCGATGAAAAATACTTTCCAAGCCCAAAGTAGATTTTAGCATAATTCCAGTCTACATAGGTATAGCTCGCTGAGACACTTACCCCGTGACTAAGTTAATCCACACACACGCACCAGTAACACATATTGCCGTAACTGTCTTACACACACAATGTCCAAAATCTAATACATATTTTTTTTTAAGTGTGGTTTTAACACCGGCGGAATATTTCACGGCGTTATTCTCCGCCTCTCTTTTTTTTCCGTTCCGGTAGGTAGATTCCGTTTCTCTTCACAATGCAATGTCAAGTTCACACCCTCAAATTTGTAATCCAATGTCTTCTCTCAACAGCGCAGCGGGCATGTGAATAGTTTTCAACTCTTCACAAGTAGATGGCGTTACTATGACTATATTCGATGTAATCAATACATATTAATAATTAATTGGAGTCATTTAATGGCGGCGATGCACAGGCATCACATATCCCCCCTCCTCTGAAGAATCCAACCGGATTCAAATTGCACGCTTCAGATCGCTAGAGTGCCAGGTTCCTAAATCTTTCCCCCTGAGACTTTTAAGTTTGTATACATCATCTGAGGTCTTTTCTGTGATCACGGCCTTCTCAAACTTTGGAGCTAATTTGGACATGTACCTCTTGTTCGCATTTGATAAATACTTGGTGCGCTTCCACACAAGATCGCCCTCCTTATACTCACACGCGCGACGACGCAAATTGTAACGTTTACTGCTTATCTCATGGGATTGTCTCATTCTTTCACGAACCTCTTCATATATCTTATAACGTTGATCGACATTTTTCTCAAATTTCTGCTGATTAAATACAAGAGGTTCGTCTGGAGAAAAGTTGTAGGCTTTCGCTCCGTGGATGGACGTTTCTCGACCGAAAAATAAGTAGGACGGGGTTTTTCCCGTTACTTCGTGCACAGATGTCCTTATTGCATGGCCAATGTGCGGGATGTACCTATCCCACTCCCAGTGATTGTCTTTGACATATGAGGCGACAGCTGCTCCAACCACCTTGTTTACCCGCTCTGTGGGATTCGCCTGTGCGTGGTAATAGGGAGTGTACCAGAGCTTTGCTCCATAACTGGAAGCTAGTTCTTTGAAGTAGCTGGAGACGAACTGTTTGCCGTTGTCGCAAATAATGACGTTTGGAACGCCATACATTAGAAAGATCTGTTCTTCCAGTATCTTGCATATTGCTGAAGACTTTCCGTTTCGTAATGGGAACAGAAAACTAAACTTGCTAAACCAACAAGAAATTACCAACAACATGGTGTTGCCATTCTTGGATTTCGGGAATGGTCCCATTAGGTCCATAGAGATGATCTGGAAGGGTTCAGACACCTCTCGCTGTCTTCCCATTAACCCGGTTGGCTTAAGCTGTGAGTGTTTGTAACTAGCACATACCTCACATTTCCGTACATAGTCCTTAACATCCTTGATTAATGTGGGCCAGAAGTAATGTTGTCTGACCCGGTTTACAGACTTCTTAACACCCAGGTGACCTGCGGTTGGGTTATCGTGACATTCCATTAAAACTTGTTCTCGGAGGCCTTCTGGTATTGCCAGTTTCCAATCGTAATTTTCATCTGGAAATTGTTTCAGTTTAAGGTATTTCCATAACTGGCCTTGACTGAACTCCCAGTCTTGTCCATTTTTCCCTGCTATTACCTTGGCTTCCTCTGATCTATACCAATCATCTTTGTGCTCCGGTTTTACCTCTAATAAATTAATATTCTCTGTAATTGCTCTTGATAGGGCATCCGGAACAGTATTATATTTCCCTTTGCGGTGAATAATGTCATAATCAAATTGCTGTAGTCTCATGGCCCATCTCGCCAAACGACCATGAGGGTCCTTATTACGATGCAACCACTGTAGAGCACTATGGTCCGATATAACCTTAAAGTGACTCCCTTCAATATAGGGTCGGAATTGCTCGACTGCATGCAGAACACTAAGTAACTCTCGCTCGGATGCCGAATACTTACACTCCCTTTCCGACAGCTTCTTACTAGTGTATGCTATGGGTGTTTCCATGCCGTCAATTTCTTGTGTCAGTACCCCTCCTGTGCCCCTATTCGAAGCGTCACACTGGACTGAGAAGGGTTTCGTAAAGTCTGGCACACTTAGCACCGGCGTAGATGTGAGGGCTGTTTTTAAATCGAGGAATGCCCGCTGTGCCTCCTTGTTCCACAACACCTTTTTACCCTTTTTTCCTCCCTTTGTTAAGTCATGCAACGGAGCTGCCACTATGGCAAAATTTGGGACAAATCGCCGATACCAGCTAGCTAATCCGATAAAACGCTTCAACTCAGTGTAAGTGGTCGGCTGAGGATAATCCAGAATAGCCTTAACCTTGTCTGGGTCCGTCCTCAGCCCCTCTTTATCTACGATGTACCCAAGGTATTTCAAGGATGGTCTTGCAAATACACATTTATCTAGGTTTACCGTCAGACCCGCCTCTTTTAGTTTATCTTTCACATGATTTAATGACAATAGGTGGTCCTCAAAATCACTGTTACATATTACTATGTCATCCAAGTAAGTGAACACTTTCCCCTCAAATTCTGGGTGGAACAAGCGATCCATCAGGCGCTGTTGTGTCTGTGACGCATTGCTCAAACCGAACGGCATTACTTTAAACTGGTAAAGGCCCAGGCCTGCTAGTCCAAACGCAGTTTTTTCCTTACTTGACTCTTCTAAGGGTATTTGCCAAAATGCAGAACGTAAGTCGATCGTTGACAAGAATCTAGCATTTCTCAAACTGTCCAGAATCGTGGTTACTCTCGGTAGTGGGTAAGAGTCTTTTACTGTGACTTTATTTAGCTGTCGACTATCCAGGCATAGGCGGTTCTTACCGGAGGCTTTCTTTACTAGTAAAATAGGTGAGCGCCAAGAGCTAAATGAGGGCTCAATGACATCGTTATCAAGCATCTCTTGGATTTCTCTCTCCAGTTCTCTCATTATAGGCGGAGCAAAGGGATACTGTCTCTGGTTAGTAGGCAAGCTATTTCCCGTATCAATCCTATGTTCTATCAATGAGGTTCTCCCCAATCCTTCACCTACTTCCCTGCCCATCAATTCCAAAATACCATTTAAACGAGCTTCTTGTTCGTAGGTCAGTTCATCACGTGATACCACTGGATGCGCGCAGCTGATTTCTGAAATTTCCTCAGTTGTATTCGAATGTTCCCCCCCAATGGCCAAACTAAAACCCTCAAAAAAACTCATACCTAATATAAGCTCATGCTGCAATCGGTCCATAATGTAAAAAGGAATCACCTTGTAGTCACCCTTGAACTGTATTGGCAGATGGACTACTGTGTCGATTGAGTGGGGCGTACCGTCTGCCGTCGACAACTTTTGCTGCTCCACCTTTTGTCCTGTCAGTCCTAAGTGTAATAATTTCTTACTAAAATCAAGCGATATTACCGAAATTGTAGCTCCTGAGTCAAGTAAACCCACAAAGGATACGTTCAATATCTTTATATTTGCATAAAAACGTCTGTCCCCATTATTCCGCTGAATGTGACAGATTTCCCCAGTTTTAAAATATGTGGACACGGTGTGTAACCATTGCTGCCAATCATTCGACCTTAAATGACCTGATTTCTCGGGGTTCGATCGGCAGGCATCGACTCCGAGTTTCCGTTTCCCGCTTTCTCATTGCTGCAAGAGCACTTCTGAACTGTGTTTCCAAAGCGCCCGCATTTATAACAAAAAAGTCTTTGTCTTGGCAAATTGCAGTCCCTAAATCTATGCCCCGGGCTTCTGCAATTCCAGCACTTTGACTGTGTAACAGGAACATTGCTCTCCATCGCTGCCACGTCTTTGGGCTCGCAATGGATAGTATTCACATTGCCTTGGTATGCCAAATCTTGCTCCAAGGATTGATAACTCTGTGTCGGTTCTCTGAAACTTTCACAACTTATTTTAGTCTGTTCAATTACCCTTAACACAGACGTTAATTCTGCAACCGAACTGAAAGTGTCGCGACATATTTCTTTCTGAAAGTATGGCTGCAGGTTTCTCCTTAAAATTATTAACTTTTGGAGTTCTGGGAGCGGAACGGGCAACCGATTAAACATATTTTGCATCACGGAAATATATATCACAACTCTCTCCTGCTTACTTTGAGTTCTCCGCTTGATTTCTTCCAAGAGTTCTTCTTGATAATTTGGCTTTTGAAAGGTATCCATCAAAAGCTCCACTAACTCTGACCAATTAGAAGCTGCACTTCTATTAGCTCTGAACCATATGAGGGCCTCTTCTTCGAATAAATCTATTGCGTACCGAAATAGATCCTCCTCGTCGGCATTACGGGCTTCTTTAAGCTCCGTGATTCTTTCCAAAAACGCATTTA
Organism: Epinotia nisella; assembly: GCA_932294315.1. Taxonomy (NCBI): domain Eukaryota; kingdom Metazoa; phylum Arthropoda; class Insecta; order Lepidoptera; family Tortricidae; genus Epinotia; species Epinotia nisella. The sequence continues at coordinate 18,568,980 of OW028688.1, read as the reverse complement.
TGCTCACGGCGCCCCTGCCACTAAATTTGACACCCCAATCTCTGATCGGCACCAACTTCCTCCGAAGAAAGTCATGATCTAGTGTGGATGATCTATGTAATTTTTGAGGACAGCCTGGCACTCTTGAAATAGGATCTCGAATGTTAGGGCGCATTTCCTTATTGTCCATCGCCGAGGTTGTAGCTTTGCCTACCCGGGAACGATCGTCATTGATTTCTTTTGGGGCATATCCGCTAGATCCTTGCTTAATGGTTAAATTACCCAATATCTTTACCGCCTCCTGTCCTAATGACCGCTGCAGAATATCCCTATCGTGTTCCGAAATCACGTCCTCCTCCTCGCTGCCCTCCATTTCCAAACCCTCCAAGGCCGATATCGCCTCTTCTACCTCCTTGAGCAACGCCAAATGCATATCAATGTCAGCCTGATCCGTAGGTATTATCAGCTTGGCGCGATTGGCCAGATGCGTCAACCGCTATTGTATCCTTCTGAACAACGCCCCATCTGGGCTGTGTGAAGTTTCTGCAATAAGTGTTACCAGTGTGGACAATTTATTCTTACAAATACGTAACTCGTTATTCGGATCGTCAATACACCCACTGGGGACTTTGAAAGCAATAGTAGATTCTCCAGTTGCCTCCACTCTCAACATTTCTCGCAAAAACTTGCGCATTGTCGCCACAGTTTTACAATCCGCAACGCCTCGGCATGCCAACTCAAACTCAAGCTCATCTTTATGCAACGCGTTAACGTCCATCGCAAAAAACAACAATTAACGCGTTAACGTCGATAATTACAAGCCAATTAATTAAAATATACCTGGCCTTAATAATGTATAACTTACAATGTGTCGTTAATCAACAGTTACCAAAAGTCTGATCTAATCCACCATATTACCCTTCGGGCGCCAATGTCATGGGTTCAAATTATGATTTTCTTGGTGGATAGAAACAATTGGCAACAGTGACAAAAAAAACAATTTAATGAGTAAAACAAACCGCATAAAATTATAAATCACAAACATATAAAATGTGGAAGCTAAATGAAAAGGTAAAAGAATACAACTCATGCAAAATTAAAAGAACAACAGTAAAAATTGCTAAAAGTAAATGAACAAAAGAAAACTAAATAAAAGTAAACCAAAAGTAAAATAAATAAAGCATATAAAAACACAAAAAGATATTTTTCTTCACACGCCGTGGGTTTGAATCCGGGACTCGAGCTTAGCAGCCGGCTATACTTGCCACCCGACCAGAGCGCCAGTTACTAACTGTGGCGAAATACGTAGTCTTATCTTGACTGTTCTTAATGTATTTCTCGGAACCCGAGATTTTCGCAACAATGCCCGTACAGAAAGGGCGTTCCCAAAAACTGTGAACAAACGTCACTGGGTAAATACCGATGAAAAATACTTTCCAAGCCCAAAGTAGATTTTAGCATAATTCCAGTCTACATAGGTATAGCTCGCTGAGACACTTACCCCGTGACTAAGTTAATCCACACACACGCACCAGTAACACATATTGCCGTAACTGTCTTACACACACAATGTCCAAAATCTAATACATATTTTTTTTTAAGTGTGGTTTTAACACCGGCGGAATATTTCACGGCGTTATTCTCCGCCTCTCTTTTTTTTTCCGTTCCGGTAGGTAGATTCCGTTTCTCTTCACAATGCAATGTCAAGTTCACACCCTCAAATTTGTAATCCAATGTCTTCTCTCAACAGCGCAGCGGGCATGTGAATAGTTTTCAACTCTTCACAAGTAGATGGCGTTACTATGACTATATTCGATGTAATCAATACATATTAATAATTAATTGGAGTCATTTAATGGCGGCGATGCACAGGCATCACACAGTTTTGGAGATTTTCCTTTTTTCCGCATCGGGTTATGTAACCACACCCAAGAGCCTTCTTCGAACCCAATTTGGTTAGCCTTCCTGTCGTACCGGGTCTTCATTCTCGTGCTAGCTTGAAGCCCGTGTTCACGAACAAGACTGTGAACGTCATCAATCCGATCCCTTAAATCACTTGCATACTCTGTGATAGATCTTGGAGTATCAGGAGGACGTCCAGTTAAGAGATCTGCTGGTAAACGAAGCTCTCTTCCAAAATTCGCATATGCCGGAGTAACTGCCGTACTTTCGTGGGTTGCTGACCTATATGACATCAAAAAAAGAGGAATATGCCGGTCCCAATCCTTTTGGTGACTCTCAACAACCTTGGCCAGATGTCTTTCCAAAGTCTGATTGAATCTCTCCACCATTCCATCCGATTGTGGGTGATATGCCGTAGTCCTCGTCTTATGCATTCCCATGATACGACAAGTCTCTTGAAAAACTGCAGATTCAAAGTTCCTGCCTTGATCACTGTGAATTTCCAGAGGTACTCCAAATCTACAACAAACTTCATTTACTAACTTCTCCGCTATAGTGACTGCTTCCTGATTAGGGATGGCAAACGCTTCAGGCCATTTGGTGAAGTAATCCATCACGACAAGAATGTACTTGTTTCCGGAGTCAGATGTCGGGAACGGGCCTGCGACGTCTAGCGCAATTCTTTCCCAAGGTGCTCCAACATTGTACAGTTTGAGCGCTCCTCTACTACGGGTGTGCGGTCCTTTAACTGCTGAACAATTAACGCACTTCATGCACCAGTTTTCGACATCTTCACGGCAGTGGATCCAATAAAACCGTTGTCGGATTTTCATTAAGGTTCTTTTCACTCCAAGGTGTCCACCAGAAGTGCCGTCGTGGAAACTTTCCAAAACATCTTTCACTCTTTTCCTTGGAACGACTACTTGTAGATGAGCATCCTTCCCATTCGCCGATTCCCATTTCCTGCATAGTACGCCATTATGCATAACCAAGCTGTCCCATTGTGCCCAGTAGCTTTTCGTTACCGTACTCATTGGAGCTACTTCACACCATCTTGGTTTGGGTATTCCTGCATTAATCCAGTCAAAAATCGGCTTCACGTCAGTATCCTCTTGCTGAGCTAGTCGCATGACTTCATCACTCCACTCTTCGCTGACTGTGTTGGTTCTCAGCATCCTTAAACATTCTTTGGCCTCTTGTCTAAGACAATGCTTACAGTCATCCGGACAAGGTCTTCGAGAAAGGGCGTCTGCGTTTCCATGTGATTTCCCACTACGGTGTTCGATGACGAAGTCATATTCCTGAAGCTGTTCAATCCAGCGTGCCACCTGACCCTCGGGATTTTTAAACTCCAGCAACCATTTCAGAGCAGCATGATCAGTCCTGGTACGGAATTTCCGCCCAAGCAGGTATCTACGGAAATGCTGTAACGTCTTGACAACTGCCAGCAGTTCCCTTCGAGTGACGCAGTAATTTCTTTCTGGCTTCGACAACGACTTGCTAAAGTAGGCGATTACAACTTCATTATCTCCCTTCTTTTGTGACAAGACTCCTCCAATACCAGTATTACTCGCGTCCGTGTCAACAATAAAATCTACTTCGGGATCTGGATACCCCAGTATTGGTGTTTCACAGAGTCTTCGCTTGAGGTCGTTGAAACTTGCCGTACACCGATCCGTCCAATGAAACTGTCGTTTTTCTTCCGTCAGTTCGTGCAATGGCTTTGCTATATCCGAGAAGTTCCTCACAAACCGCCTGTAGTATGAGCATAGTCCTAAAAATGCACGTACTGCAGTTTTGTCCCTTGGTATCGGCCAATCCTTCACGGCACTTATCTTCTCAGGATCTGTCTGGATGCCATCCTTCGAAATCACATGTCCCAAGTAATTGACTTTTCGTTTGAAAAGTGAACATTTCTTCGGACTCAGTTTAAGGTTTGCCTCTCGTAACTTGGACAATACTTGCTCCAATTTGCTGAGGTGATCGTCGAAGTCTCTACCAACGATGATAATGTCATCCAAATAGACCAAGCAAGTATCTCCCAGCAATCCAGCTAGTATTTGTTCCATCAATCTCTCAAATGTCGCTGGTGCATTGCATAATCCAAACGGCATAACATTAAACTGCCAGAGCCCCTTTCCGGTTGAGAAAGCCGTTTTCTCCTTATCTCTATCCTTGATCTCAACTTGCCAATAGCCACTTTTTAAATCCAACGTAGAAAACCATTTCATTCCGTTCAAAGTGTCTAAGGTGTCATCGATTCGAGGTAATGGATAGCTGTCTTTCTTAGTGGCATCATTCAGTCGGCGGTAGTCGACGCAGAATCTCATGGTCCCGTCCTTCTTCTTTACCAAAACTACGGGGGAACACCACGGGCTTGTTGAAGGTTCAATAACGCCACCCTTCTTCATTTCCTTGATCATGTCTTCTACTTCCTTCTCCCGAGCTACTGGAACTCGCCGGGGTCGCTGTCGTATAGGCATGACTTCACCAGTGTCGATTTCATGCTGTACGACTCCAGTTCTTCCGATGTCACTGTCATGCGCAGAGAAGACATTGCTGTATCGCAACAGCAATTTACGTGCCTTAATGAGCTCTTCCCTGGTGAGATCGTTTCTGGAGCCATCTAATAACCCCTCAATGTCCATTGGAGGCACAGAACACCCAGGTTTCTCGCTCTCTGTAGAACCTTGACAGCTTCTTATCCAAGAGATTTCTTCACATGATCCAACTAGAGCTCCTTTACGAAGGACGCACTGGGTGTCACTTAAATTAAGAACTCTCACGAAGGCTATAGACGATGTTGTTACCACCGTGCGGGCTGTCATCCATGGTTTACCATCATTGACCTTTTCCACAACAACACAACGATGACATCCTCGTCTTGTGCTGTACGGCAATCGTACTGGAACTAGAACCTGTGCCCTTGGTTGGAGGATAGTTCTTCTAGTACAGTAAACATTCCCATTTACTCCACCCTCCATAGGCACCTCATCAGGCCCAAATTTCAGTACTCCAACCTTTAAGTCAATTTTACAGCCATGGCCTCTCATAAAATCCAGCCCAATGATGCAGTCGTCGATAATGTTAGCTACAATCACTTTCTGCCAGTAGCTCTTATTACCAATTTTTAAAGCCACCTCTCGCTCCCCTTGTATGGGAATGTACTGGCCGGTAGCGGTTTGCAGCTGGAGATTCCTAGGATGGACTAGATGATCTCTGGTCAGGTGCTTCAGTAGCCGAGAACTGATCACTGTCCGAGAAGCTCCGGTGTCGATAGTAAGGTGACATGATACTCCATCAATATCTCCTTTGACAACCAGACTATTCCCGTCATTAGCCTGTGAGATCATAACTGGGACATTTCGATCACCAGCCAGCACTCGTCCCTTAGTCCTGGCTTTTACTCGTTTCCCTGCTGCGGCCCGGATGCCACAGCGCCTGTTGCCCTTGCCACTGGAGTCAGATCTCGTTCTCTCCTGCTCCTTTTCGGACAACTGGTCTGGATGTGGCCACGTTCTCCACAATGGTAACATCGTGGCTCAAACTCACGACGAGGAGCAATCGGTTCCCTGACAGACACTTCATGTACCCTATAAGACCTTGACGGATCCTGGCGCACAGCTTCTACTTCCAGGGCATGAGCCACCGCATCCTTCAGGCTCCCATGGTGCCCTAATCGCACTGCAGCCCGTACCTCCAAATCCCGTATTCCGTCAACGAAGGCCTGCACTAACGTGGTATCCACAAAGGAGGCGGATGTACGTTGGTACGCCTTCCTGACCAACTTCTCGATTTCTAGGGCCCACTGCTGCAAGGTTTCACTACGCCCCTGCGTCCTATCCTTTAACTGAGCTCGGTATACGTGCTCCAGGTGCTTGTCACCGTAACGGGCCTCCAACGCCTCTAGAAGCCGGTCGTAAGTTTCCTCTTCTCCTAAGGCTTCTAATATGGTAAGAGCCTCGTCACGCAACGCTAAGGTTAGGGCTGTCCTGGCCTGCTCTTTACTCCAGCCGTTAGCCTTGGAGACTGACTCGAATTGTCGCTTATAAGCTGTCCACGACGATGTACCATCGAAGGGAGGTACTTTGAATCGTCCACCTCCCGACACAGGCACCTCGACTGCACAGGGACTCGTACTACTGGCCACTTTTATTTCGAGCTTCTGGAGGCGATTCTGGTAGGTGTCGACTTCCTCCTTAACAGTCTCGACTTTCGCCTTGACTGTCTCAATGGTTTTTCTAACACCTTGAAGTCCAGCTTCAAATTTAATGTCCAAGTCAATCAGTTTCTCCTGGACCTCACACATTTCGCGCTTCCATTCAGTCGCGGTCTCATGTACATCTCGAAGCAATCTCGATTGTTCTTCCTGCTCCTCCCTGAGCTCCTTCCGGAGAATTCGAGACTGTTCTTCCTGTTTGCGAAGCCCTTCTTCGATTTTTCGAGCCTGTTCTTGTTGTAGACGAGCTTGTTCTTGTTGTTGACGAGCTTGTTCTTGTTGTTGACGAGCTTGTTCTTGTTGTTGACGAGCTTGCTCTTTTAAGAGAACTAAGATGGCATTGACGTCCATCTCTTGCTTACATGGGGCCGGTGAGTCTGATGAGCCAGTGTCCGGCGCAGGGTCCTCACCTGCTGCAGCTTGGCTCCGGGTCTGCACTCCCTTCGGCTCGTTCTCACGTGGTGTAATCGGCATTTTCTATCCCACTTCTGACACCAAAATGTTACGTCTACGGGGTAGGTAACGTGATAGAAAATACACTAATTGACCACTAATTAAAAACACAAACTTTATTACAAAATTACTAATTAACAAGGCTTTCTTACTTAATAAATCACTATACTGAATCACTTCACTATAACGCACTTATTCGCTTTTCACGCTATTCGCTTCGAGACTCGCACTGTTCGCGGTGTAGTTCCGAACTGCCCCTGCAGTGTGGGCGCGCGGCTTATATAGCCGGAAACCTTCGCTCAAAATCAAAATCAAAATCAAAATCAAAATATCTTTATTTGCCAGAATATGGTGAAAGCATGATCTTATTATGCTAAAATTGTTCGGGCATATTCAACCTGCATGCAGGTGTGCAAATTATTATGTCATAAATTTATAATTGTCAATATATTATAATTCATTAAAATAAAATCATCAAATAACATCACAAGAAATAAATAATTACCTACTCATATGTCAAAAAATCGTTTACGCTATAAAAACATTTCTCCTGCAGCCATTTCGTCAATTTACTATTGAACAATACCTTATTTTCTAATTTTATACAATCAGGCAAGTTGTTATATAGTAGTATACACATGTTGTAGCAATTCTTTTTATAAATGGCTGTTTGGCATGGAGGCTGGTATAGTAGGTTTCGGTATTGAGCCCTTGTATGTCTTGCAGTAGTGTCACATCGTATCGTAAAATAATTAGGGTGGTCCTTAACAAAGAGGCATGCAACTCTTATATACATACAGGGCAGAGGAAGTATATTAAATTTTTTAAAAAGGGGTTTACAACTTTCTAGATACCATGCTCCAGAACATTCCGGAGAAATCTCGAATAATCGGTCCCAAGTTCAATTCCAGGAACGGCGACCCCTCGCATCGTGAGTGTTCTAGATCGTCTAGATTGTTCGATACTTGTTTGACCCGACTGGAACATTCCTGACTATGCTGTCCTTTTCTAGTTGTCTCTTTCACACACTTCTTGAACCGTCTCAATATAGCTGTCTCTCTCTAATAGTGCTGTCTCTTTCACTCCTTCGAGAAATTTCACCATATACTGAAGTGTACTTCAAAGGTCCATAAAGGGTCCTGAAAACGCCTGAAAACGGGTCTTCAGGTTATTGCGCCATCTGATAGAGGGTGTCCTGAAACGGACTGAAAACATGTTTCAGGCGCCTGAAAACAACGGCAACTAGGGTGAATTTCCGATTTTCTAGTATGTGGAAGAGCTACCTCCGAAACGGCCTGAAATCACTTTTCAGCCTGCTGAAAACGCTTCTAAAGCATGGATAATCAAGTTTGAAGTTTATGCCTATACCACCGGCGCAACAATATAAATTTGCATTTAAATATAATAACTCTGTTTCCAGCCCGGTACACCGCCTTCCTGTTGTTCAGCCAAGCTCTAGAACTGACCTGTGCCACCGTCTACACAGCGTTCCGAACCCGACAGCTCCCAGAGCTGCATTGGAGAGCCAAGTATAAGAACACTGTCTATGCATTTGGAGGCTTGTTGGCTGTGCTGGTAGCCAACAATAGTTTGACCCTGGAGTTGGATGTTGTGTTGATGCTTATGGGGTGTTCGGTTACAAGATACTTGGAGGCGGTGAGTACCTATATTTATTAATTCTTTGAAATTGGTTCTATTATATTTTCAGAGGAATTCCCTCCCTTGAATGCTCCAGGTGGCGGAATGAGCTCTCTGCCAAGATTTATTTTAGGATTTTGAGGGAGTACAGTATGGGGTTCGGAGTGTATCCATATTTAAAGGGTTGGCAACGCGCATGTGACACCTTTGGAGTTGCATGCATCTATATTAGGCCTTGGTCGTACTGCACACGCCGCACGCAGCCGACAACGTCCCGTCGCACTGATGGAAGACGCTGGACGCAGCCGACAGCGGGTGTTTGGTCGTTTTGAGACCGTAGCCGCAGCGGCCAGTCGCGGCAGTTTCCGAGGGTTTTTGTAGCGAACGGATGTGTGTGTGTAGTATTACGATGGAAAAAACTCTAGCGTATTTACTGCTTAAGGAGGAAGATGATGAGGACATTTTATTCATAATATCAAGGAAGCAAAAGAAAAAGAAGAACAATATATTTAAAGCTAGACAAACGGAGGGTGCCTACAATATTTTGGTGACTAGGCATTTAATTGATAATTTTGAAGTTTTTATCACGTGTATCGTACAAAATACTATTCGACTTTACTAACTCGATCAAAAACTCGTCTTTTTCTTTCGTAAATTTCTCCGTTTCGAGCCAGCGTCCAGCCGCAGCAATGCTCCAAAATGACTAAAGACGCAACGGCCAGCGGCCGGCTGCAGCGGGCGGGGTGGAGGGGGGGAGGGGGGGGGGGGACGCCGCACGCAGCGGGCGAAAACGACCACTCCCGAGCATTCTCGAACACACCATTCAGACGCTGCGTGCGACGGGACGTTGTCGGCTGCGTGCGGCGTGTGCAGTACGACCAAGGCCTTAGGCTGCGGTGGCCGCAGGCATGCCGTACGCTTATTCGCTGACATGATACCCTACTAATATTATAAATGCGAAAGTTTGGATGTTTGTTACTCGTTTAAAACGGTTCAGGTTCAACCGATTTGGATGAAGTTTTGCACGAAGATAGTTTACAGCCTGGATTAAAATATAGGAAAATTTTTATCCCGACACGCAGACGAAGTCAGTGCTAGTAAAAAAAAAAAACCGGCCAAGTGCGTGTCGGACCACGCAAAACAAAGGGTTCCGTGCCTATTAAAAAGGTCGTATCGTCACAGAAATTTTACGGCACTTACGTCCTTTTCTTTGAGGAAGGCAGTTTTTCAGCAATATCTTGAAAACCTCTGAACCGATCTTGTTCAAAACAATTTTCGGTGAATGAAATTAATAAGCCCTATGTCCATGAATTTTTCCATATTTTTAAAATACACCGTTCAAAAATTAGAGGGGGGGGGACAGAATTTTAGTGACTTTCGGGGCGATTATCTCCGACCCTATTCACTTAATCAAAAAAAATGCTAAGAAACCTTATATTTATTTTGAAAGGCCTATCGATTGATGTGCCACACGGGGGGTCACAATGAAAAAATTTTTTTTGACTTTTAGTTTTATGTATGGAGTGCACCCCTAAAAAAATTTTTTTTGTCATTTTAATTACAAAACTATGTAGCGGCTAACAAAATACACCTGTCCTCAAAATTTTATTCAAATACACCTTATAGTTTTCGAGTAAAATGCCTGTGACATACGGACAGACGGACAGACGGACAGACGGACAGACGGACAGACGGACAGACGGACAGACGGACATGACGAAACTATAAGGGTTCCGTTTTTGCCATTTTGGCTACGGAACCCTAAAAAGACGATCTTGGATCAAAACGCCGGGCAGATATTTGTGTCCTAAGCGTGATTCATCATTATCATCATCATATCAGCAGAAAGACGTCCACTGCTGGACACAGACCTCCCCCAAAGAGTGCCAAATGATCGGTCCTGCGCCACCCGCAACCAGCGGACTCGCGTGATTATTTGTTTATATTTTTTTTTGAAATAGACGTTGGTTTCAACAACTCATATTTTGTTTAAAAAAAAATTCATTCAATTTCAGATACCAAAATGGATATGCTTATGATAGCTTTGGTCCTGTGTTCGAATCCCGGTAAGAGCACTTATTTGTGTGCTGAGCACAAATATTTGTTCCTGAGTCATGGACGTTTTCTATGTATACATATAAGTATTTATTTATCTATATATCAGCAGATATACCGCCTAGTACTAGTACCCATAATACAAGCTCTGCTTAGTTTGGGACTAGGTCGATTTGTGTAACATTGTCCCCAAAAAATATTTATATTTATACAAAAGCGTTGAAATACCTAGTTGTGTGTACATTCGGCCTTATAAATAGCTGAACACTTAACACCTTGTCGTTTTCACTCGTTTGACAACTTCATATGGCAGTTTAACTTGACGTTTAATGCGACACGGTACAAAGGTAGTCCCTTGTGAAGCCGACCGTACATATTCATATTTGTCTTACAGAAGCGTCGGTCAGCGACCATAACCTACGGCGAGGGTATGGCGTGCAGCTTCTCTGAGGGCTACCTGTACCAGGTGATCCCGAGCGACGGAGCCAAGTAAGTTCATACATTTTGCAGCCATTTCTAACGGGTGTTTCAATAAGAGTGCACTATTTATCTATTTATTTATTTATTAAAAACATGTTAACACGACATTACAGTAAAACCAATGCGTCATGGAACGAAACTAAACAAGACAAAACACATATAAGAACAACAAATAATGCTATTTAGGCGACGAAACGGCGTGGCCCCGTTGCATCGTCATCTCAGGTGTAGGATTCGGCAGATTGCCCCGGAACTGTCGAAACACGACACCCTTCGGCCAGAAGTCAGCACATGCGATGGTCTCCTGCTGCGGCCGCGGCACGCGCACCACGAACGAGCTGAAGTGCACATAGTGGCGCGAACGCAGCTGGAACACCCTCAGCGCGAAACCGGTCTTCTGGCGAACGTACTCCACCACATCATCAGTCGTGGCGGTGTGATGCAGGCGCGATACATATAGCGCCTTGCTCGGTGTGGCAACCCGCAGACCGGAACCGACCAGTTCTGCAGTACCACACTGACTCTTGCGCGGCTTGCGCTTCCTCGACACCGTTGTAAAACCCTCCTTATCCACACCACCACCACTATGAATTACCCTAAGCCATCATCATCATCATATCAGCCGAAATACGTCCACTGCTGGACCTATGCCTCCCCCAAAGAGTGCCAAAGCGACCGGTCCTGCGCCACCCGCATCGAGTGGACTCCCGCGGCCTTTACCAGGTCATCGGCCTTGTGGGCCCCACGCCGCGCCTTCCGGTAAGTAGTCGCCACTCGAGAACCTTTCCGCCCCAACGGCCATCGGTTCTACGTGCAATGCTTGCTCGTCCCGCGCCGCCGACTGGCGAAGGCTCGAAAGTCACTCAGTGTCATTGGTGTAAAGATCTACAACACTTTTCCGAATGATGTCATTAACACCGAAAGTGACGCTATATTCGCTAATAAACTCAAAAAAATGTTAATTGACCTAGCATGTTACGATATAAATGAATTTATGTTAAGGAAGACTGATGACTAAAACAATTTGTAATTCGAATGTTAAAAATGTTAAATATAATGAAATAAGAGTTGTAGTAATTTTATTAAATTAAAATTACTAACTTAGTTTAATTTAAAGAACTGACCAATGTATACTAAAATTAATATAAAATGAAACTAACCTACTTATAAACTATAATTAATATAATCCCATGTAGAATGAGTGACATGTAAAATTATTTATAATTTTATCAATAAATATCTCATTCTCATTCTCAATGTGTCCCGCCCACTGCCACTTAAGTTTAGAGGGCTATGTCGGTTGCCTTGGTTCTGCTGCGGATAGCCTCATTTCTGATGCGATCACGCAGAGAAACTCCCAGCATAGCCCTCTCCGTTGCCCTTTGGGTGACTTTGAGCCTTCTTATGAGGCCAAAGAGTCTCGTCTTGAGACAGCCTAATCCATACTTAATATTATAAATGCGAAAATGTGTCTTTCTGTCTGTTACCTCTTCATGCTTAAACCGCTGAACCGATAGAGATGAAATTTGATATGGAGATAGTTTAAATCCCGAGAAAGGACATATGATAATTTTTATCCCAAAAAATAACCCCTAAGGGGGTGAAATGGGGGCGAAAGTTTGTATGAAGCTATGATATAAACGAGTTCCGCGCGGACGAAGTCGCGGGCAAAAGCTAGTATATTATATAGTAAGATGTAAGGTATTGCTGTCTCATTCCAACTATAGCAAGTTTCTGTGCAATGGCATTTGTTGAGACAATTCTAAATTACGCAACCTTTTCTGTAAATCTAGCGAGCTGATAAAATCTAGATTATTTAAGACTGATAGGCTTTATCTAAAAGTAGTTTCCAGGAAAGTATAACGAATCGGTTTTGCGGTAATAATATGTGCCGCTGTTGATGTTTATGGCATTTTGTAAGAAGCACAGCAAACTGCTCGATTTCAAGTTTAATAATAGTACATTATTGCCGTGGCCGGGAAGGAGGCAATTGCAGGCTGAGTATTTGTTTAAACGGACGAGCTTGCGAGTCAGTTTAATTATAATACGAAGTCTGCAATTGCCATTCCGGCTAAGGCTACTATAGTGCTTTTCTCAAAAATGGGGGAATAATAAACTTTAAATATCATTGCACAACTTGAAAATATTACTGATTTCCCGCCATTTTTCTTTTTAAACCGAATCGCAAGTGTATTTTTCCACTGAAAAACGCAAACTATTTGAGACACATAGAAAAACGTCGCGTTTGCAACAGAAAAATACGAGTTGAATTGGCTGAATACGACCTGTGCCGTCTTATATATGCCGGTTTCGATTTTTTAAAAAGTTTGGTACTCGACAAATAAAGGAATTTATATGTAACATACCAGGCGGCCTGCAATGTTTTTTATTTTTAAATTTTGATCTGACCTGAAACTATACACTTTACCTTCCAATATGTAGCGACTTATGTACACTTTGCGGGCCATTTTTAAGAAAAAACTTCTGTGGCATTGTGTACACAATACAATTAGAGCGGGCTCCAATGAGATATTCTTTATAAATATAAAAATTAGAGGACAATCTTACACAAATCGACCTAGTCCCATAGTAAGCTCAATAAGGCTCGTGTTATGGGTACTAGACGACGATATATTTAATAGATACAAATATTTAAATACATAGAAAACATCCAAGACTCGGGAACAAATGCTCATGCTCATCACACAAATATTTGCCCTTACCGGGATTCGAACCCAGGACCTTCAGCTTCGTAGGCAGCGTTACTACCCACTAGGCTAACCGGTCGGCTTTATATTCCTTACAGATTCTATGGGTTAGACGAGGAGATCCGCATGGTGGAAGCGAGTCAGGGTGTCACGTTCCCCGTGAGGCGGCTGCTGATCGTCATCACCAAGTCCCTCTTCTGCCCGCCCAACCTGGAGCACTACAACAAGACCGACCCCGCGCTGCCCTATCTCGAGGCTTGCAGGGTCAGTGATAAACATCAGGTTTGGATAGTAGGGTGACCCTTAAAATGACAAGTTTTTTTTTGTAATGCATCTTATCTTATCTAGTTGAAAGCCCGGATGAACTTCGACCCAGTGGGATCTTTTGTGCATTTGCCCTCTCGTCCCGGTACCGCCTCATACCGGGCAGAGTCAATCCGACGCAAACCGACCCGGGTCGGGCCTAGCTGAGTTTCTTGCTGGATTCTTCTCAGCTAGGGTAGGTTTAGCGAACCAGCAATCCCAGTAGTTCATCAGTTCATCACCACTCACACATCAGATTCGGTTGAAACCGTTCAACCAATCTCACTGGAGCGCAAACTCCTAGAGTATTCCAGTGTTATATCCCCCGCGTGGTCGTGCCGGAGAGTTCCCCCTGGATTTTCCCCAGGCTACTCTCCAACCATGCAGTTCGACAGCTATATTGGGTCCGTCCTATTATAGCAACAGTCAGGTCCAAAAAAAAAAACATCATTTTCACAAAACGGATGATGCAGCTCAGCGGGAGCACCTTGAATTCCTTTGGTTGCGGATAGCCGTTACCAAAGTGATTCATTCTTTGTCTGGCAAGGGCATGACATTCACACAGTAAGTGTTCCATAGTCTCATCCTCCTCGCCACACATTCTACAGTCTATCCGATAGTCCCATCTTGGCCAAGAGATCCTTGACCCCGAAGTGACCTGTGAACACCCCAGATATAATTCTGAGTTGCTTCCTGCTGGATTTCCAGAGCTTTTTGGTCCAGCCCGAGTCCACTCCTTCTATGAAGAGCTTTGAGTGCCTTAAACCCGACATTTGTAATGCATACATGCCCTCTAACACTATGAAAAAATATATGATTGTCTGTAAAGTCGGTTTACGGACGATAATTTTACGTGACAACGTCATAAGAAAACATTGATGAAAAATTGCATAACACGTATTTACTCATTTATCGTTAAGAATACTCCTGTGAAGTTTCGAATAAAATAGTCGACCTAATCTTGTTTCCCCATACAAACTTTGGACCTCTATCTCACCCCCTTAGAGGGTGAGTTTTGAAAAATCCTTTCTTAGTGCACCCCTAGACCTTATAAGGAATCTACGTTCCAAATTTGGAATCTCTAGAACCAGCGGTTTGGGCTGTGCGTGAGTCAACGGAACGGGACAATAAGCCACACTTTTTCGTGCGTGCAGCCGGGGTTCATCGATTTATAAGACGTTATCACGTCAATAAATTAAAAAAAATTACCGCAACCCGTGCCTTTTATGGGACTCCATACTTGCTTACTGTGATTGGTCATGACCATGAGGGAACAAAAGCTAAACCTTTATCGTGCGCACACACAATAGTACATACATTGTTCCGCGAGGTTGGTAAGTCGTTTTTTACGAACGGGAGTATTAAAAGCCCGACGCCGAATGTTCCAGCTTGTAAAAAAGGTTTCCATCCGTGTCCCACACAATGTTTTTAATCACATTTGCGAGGTAATAAATGCATTTGAAACAAAATAAAGTATTCGCAATTATTTTTTTTATTTTATTATTATAAATTAATCTCAATAAAAAATACAGTGTCAATCGTCCATTTTGTTAAATTTGACGTAGGCGCGTGAGGCAAAGACCTTTCGGCATACAGCCACGATTTAAAATCACAATTAAAAATATTTCCCACAGACACTAAATAACTTTTTTTTTATCTTGAATTAATTTTCGTTATACATGTTTTATTAGATTATCAGTGTGTCTATGTTAAGATTTATCCATACTAATATTATAAATGGGAAAGTGTATATGTTTGTTTGTTTGTTTGTTTGTTTGTTTGTCCGTGTTTCATGGCAAAACGGGGCGACGAATTGACGTGATTTTTTAAGTGGAGATAGTTGAAGGGATGGAGAGTGACATAGGCTACTTTTTGTCTCATTCTAACCCCCCACTTCCCTAAAATGGGGGGTGGAAGTTTGTATGGCCATTCCGCTATTTTCAAGGTAGAAAGCTAAAAATTGGTATGCGGAATATTTGTGACTAACAAAGAAATCGTGCATCATTTTTTTTTTGGAAATCTGTACCCAACCCCTTACAAGAGGGCGTGAAATTTTATATGGGACTTTTCGCAGTTTTCAAGGTAGGAAGCTAAAAATCGGTACACAAACTGTTACCAACGAAAAATACCTGCCTTTTTTTTGTTAATTTTCCCCCAGCCCCTATGTAGTGTCAGTACGTAGAGTCGATATGCAGAGTCGATATGTAGAGTTGATATGTAGAATCGATATGTAGTCAGTATCTAGAGTCGATATGTAGTCGATATGTAGAGTCGATATGTAGAGTCGATATGTAGAGTCGATATGTAGAGTCGATATGTAGAGTCGATATGTAGAGTCGATATGTAGAGTCGATATGTAGAGTCGATATGTAGAGTCGATATGTAGAGTCTATGTGGAGTCGATATGTAGAGTCGATATGTAGTCCATTTGTAGAGTCGATGTAGAGTCGATATGTAGAGTCGATATGTAGAGTTGATATGTAGAGTCGATATGTAGAGTCAGTATCTAGAGTCGATATGTAGAGTCGATATGTAGTCAATATGTAGAGTCAGTATCTAGAGTCGATATGTAGAGTCGATATGTAGTCAATATGTAGAGTCGGTACGGTATGTAGAATTGGTATCTAGAGTCAATATGTAGAGTCGATATGTAGAGTCAGTATCTAGAGTCGATATGTAGAGTCGATATGTAATCAATATGTAGAGTCGGTATGTAGAATTGGTATCTAGAGTCGATATGTAGAGTCGATTTGTAGTCGATATGTAGAGTCGGTATGTAGAGGTGGTATGTAGAGTCGGTATGTAGATTCAATATGTAGAGTTGATATGTAGAGTCGATAATTATATAAAAGAAGAAACTGACTGACTGACAATATGTAGAGTTGATATGTAGAGTCGATAATTATATAAAAGAAGAAACTGACTGACTGACATATCACCGCACAGCCCAAACCGTTGGATCTAGAGATTCCAAATTAGGCACATGGGTTCCTTATAAGTTCGGGTGCACTAAGAAATGATTTTTTAAAATTCACCCCCTAAGCGGATGAAATGGTGGTCCAAAGTTTGTTTGCTGGTCGCTGATTACGAAAACAACAACGATTAATCCAACGTGGCGGACGTGAAATACCATCTCCCCTGTTGGAGTGCGATGGGGTTGAAATGTCTAAATATGGGTGTCGTTTTTATGGTTTTTTGGGAAGTTAATTACGAAAATGGCATCGATTTTGAAATTTTACATTGTGAACATGAAAATTCTTGAAAGTATTTGTGCCAAATTGCAATTCAATTGGAACATAACAGGTCAAACTGAGATGCAACTTTTTTTAGGTAAACATTACTTTTAGTACGCGGGCGAAGCCGCGGGCACAAGCTAGTTTATTTATATTTTCAAACCTTGCTTTAATAACTGACGCATGCGCATGAGTGACAGATACAATTTAAGAAAAAAACCATTACGCCCTTAGGCGTAATAAAGGCTATTGTAGTTCTGTATGCCTGCGCGTTACAAGCAAGTGCAAGTGTGATGAAAACAAATCTACTTGTGGCTCGGTGCTGGCTGATCAATGACAGCTGCGACCGCGCAAGCCTCGAAGCGCTGTTTCGAGGCTTTCAGGGCCAGTGGACAGCAGTGCTTGAAATCTGACCCGACGCCCTTGAAAGTGCAGTCGCGTGAAGTCGTAGTTTACGCACGCCGAAAAAAACCAATTGCTAAATAGTACATTATTGCCGTGGCCGGGAAGGAGGCAATTGCAGGCTGAGTATTTGTTTAAACGGACGAGCTTGCGAGTCCGTTTAATTATAATACGAAGCCTGCAATTGCCATTCCGGCTAAGGCTAATATAGTGCTTTTCTCAAAAATGGGGGAATAATAAACTTTAAATATCGTTGCACAACGTGAAAATATTAATGATTTCCCGCCGTTTTTCTTTTTAAACCGAATCGCAAGTGTATTTTTCCACCGAAAAACGCAAACTATGAGACACATAGAAAAAACGTCGCGTTTGCAACAGAAAAATACGACTTGAATTGGCTGAATACGACCTGTGCCGTCTTTTATATGCCGGTTTCAACTGTTTAAAAAGTTTGATACTCGACAAATAAAGGAACTAATATGTAACATTCCAGGCGGCCTGCAATGTTTTTTTATTTTTTTAATTTTGATCTGACCTGAAACTATACACTTTACCTTCCAATATGTAGCGACTAATGTACACTTTGCGGGCCATTTTTGAGAAAATTAATGTTTCCAGAGCCTGGGCGACGTTAAAAAAGACGTGGCGGGCGTACGTGACCGAGTATACCGCAACACTACTTACAAGGTATACTATATTTATTGAAATAAATACTAATAGTATTAAGGGGTACAGTGTAGCTTTGCAAATTTTATTTGTAGGGGGTAATTCTCCGGAGGCCTACCCACGCTGCGCCTGACCTGGTAGACCTGGTAAAGGTCGCTGGAGTTCGCTGGATGCGGGTGGCGCAGGACCGGTCATTGTGGCACTCTTTGGGGGAGGCCTATGTCCGGCAGTGGACGACTTTCGGCTGATATGATGATGATGATGAATTCTCCGGAACTACTTATTTGATTTCAAATATAACAATAGTAGAATACTTATGAAAAGTACGGAATATTTACCGTTAGCTTTTTGGTGAAGGAAAACATCGTGAGGAAACCGAAGTTCTGAAAAACTCATTGGTACGACGCGGGATTCGAACTCACGATCGCCGGTAATTCTGGAATTGCAATATCGGAAAAATATTCGACATTCTGGAATTTCGAAATTCCGGAATTCAAAGCCCTAGTTCCGCGATTACGGCCATGTGAGCTCTCTTTTTGTGATTTCTTCCTGTTTGTCTTGACGATGTGCCTTGAAGCGCCAAGAGGCTAGGCTGCCATTCTGCCACTGTGATAATTGGGAATGGATGAAAATTTTAGAAGTGCCTGATTATTTTTTCGGTGATAGGAATAACCTTCCTTAGCACCAGATAAAAGTTTCAGATTTTTCAGCTGCGTCAATTATTTTTGAAAAATATAAACTGTTTCCTCACTTACGTTTTGGGTCAAAGGCGGCACTTATGTTTTTGGTCAAGAATGGTCAATAGACACTTTCCCTGACCCGTGTCATATTTAAAAAAATATCTTAGATATCTGTAAAAAACTGACACTGGCAATGATATTGACAGTTGCAGCAGCTATATTTGTCATTACCAGTGTCAGTTTACCACAGATATTTAAGATTTTTTTTTGTAATATGAGACGGGTCAAGGAAAGTGTCTATTGACCATCCTTGACCAAAAACATAAGTGAGCAAGCTGTATATATTTAAAAAAAAAATGACACAGCTGAAAAGTCTGAAACTTTTTCTGGTGCTAAGGAAGGTTATTCCTATCACAGAAAAATAATGACGAACTTCTGATATTTTCATCCTTTCCCTATTCCCAATATTATGTAGATCCTGCGCTCGCCGCTGGACCCGTGCCCCGTGCACGTGGTGGCGGAGTGCGCGACGCCGCTGCACACTCTGTGGAAGGTGCTCCAGCGGCGCGCTGTCTACTGCCGTGAGTACAATATTGTGTAGATCCTGCGCTCGCCGCTGGACCCGTGCCCCGTGCACGTGGTGGCGGAGTGCGCGACGCCGCTGCACACTCTGTGGAAGGTGCTCCAGCGGCGCGCTGTCTACTGCCGTGAGTACAATATTGTGTAGATCCTGCGCTCGCCGCTGGACCCGTGCCCCGTGCACGTGGTGGCGGAGTGCGCGACGCCGCTGCACACTCTGTGGAAGGTGCTCCAGCGGCGCGCTGTCTACTGCCGTGAGTACAATATTGTGTAGATCCTGCGCTCGCCGCTGGACCCGTGCCCCGTGCACGTGGTGGCGGAGTGCGCGACGCCGCTGCACACTCTGTGGAAGGTGCTCCAGCGGCGCGCTGTCTACTGCCGTGAGTACAATATTGTGTAGATCCTGCGCTCGCCGCTGGACCCGTGCCCCGTGCACGTGGTGGCGGAGTGCGCGACGCCGCTGCACACTCTGTGGAAGGTGCTCCAGCGGCGCGCTGTCTACTGCCGTGAGTACAATATTGTGTAGATCCTGCGCTCGCCGCTGGACCCGTGCCCCGTGCACGTGGTGGCGGAGTGCGCGACGCCGCTGCACACTCTGTGGAAGGTGCTCCAGCGGCGCGCTGTCTACTGCCGTGAGTACAATATTGTGTAGATCCTGCGCTCGCCGCTGGACCCGTGCCCCGTGCACGTGGTGGCGGAGTGCGCGACGCCGCTGCACACTCTGTGGAAGGTGCTCCAGCGGCGCGCTGTCTACTGCCGTGAGTACAATATTGTGTAGATCCTGCGCTCGCCGCTGGACCCGTGCCCCGTGCACGTGGTGGCGGAGTGCGCGACGCCGCTGCACACTCTGTGGAAGGTGCTCCAGCGGCGCGCTGTCTACTGCCGTGAGTACAATATTGTGTAGATCCTGCGCTCGCCGCTGGACCCGTGCCCCGTGCACGTGGTGGCGGAGTGCGCGACGCCGCTGCACACTCTGTGGAAGGTGCTCCAGCGGCGCGCTGTCTACTGCCGTGAGTACAATATTGTGTAGATCCTGCGCTCGCCGCTGGACCCGTGCCCCGTGCACGTGGTGGCGGAGTGCGCGACGCCGCTGCACACTCTGTGGAAGGTGCTCCAGCGGCGCGCTGTCTACTGCCGTGAGTACAATATTGTGTAGATCCTGCGCTCGCCGCTGGACCCGTGCCCCGTGCACGTGGTGGCGGAGTGCGCGACGCCGCTGCACACTCTGTGGAAGGTGCTCCAGCGGCGCGCTGTCTACTGCCGTGAGTACAATATTGTGTAGATCCTGCGCTCGCCGCTGGACCCGTGCCCCGTGCACGTGGTGGCGGAGTGCGCGACGCCGCTGCACACTCTGTGGAAGGTGCTCCAGCGGCGCGCTGTCTACTGCCGTGAGTACAATATTGTGTAGATCCTGCGCTCGCCGCTGGACCCGTGCCCCGTGCACGTGGTGGCGGAGTGCGCGACGCCGCTGCACACTCTGTGGAAGGTGCTCCAGCGGCGCGCTGTCTACTGCCGTGAGTACAATATTGTGTAGATCCTGCGCTCGCCGCTGGACCCGTGCCCCGTGCACGTGGTGGCGGAGTGCGCGACGCCGCTGCACACTCTGTGGAAGGTGCTCCAGCGGCGCGCTGTCTACTGCCGTGAGTACAATATTGTGTAGATCCTGCGCTCGCCGCTGGACCCGTGCCCCGTGCACGTGGTGGCGGAGTGCGCGACGCCGCTGCACACTCTGTGGAAGGTGCTCCAGCGGCGCGCTGTCTACTGCCGTGAGTACAATATTGTGTAGATCCTGCGCTCGCCGCTGGACCCGTGCCCCGTGCACGTGGTGGCGGAGTGCGCGACGCCGCTGCACACTCTGTGGAAGGTGCTCCAGCGGCGCGCTGTCTACTGCCGTGAGTACAATATTGTGTAGATCCTGCGCTCGCCGCTGGACCCGTGCCCCGTGCACGTGGTGGCGGAGTGCGCGACGCCGCTGCACACTCTGTGGAAGGTGCTCCAGCGGCGCGCTGTCTACTGCCGTGAGTACTCTTCATGCCTATTTTCCAGGAGGGTGCAGACAATCAGGCATACCTGAATATTTTTTGGGTGATAGGAATAACCTTTCTAAGCACCAGAAAAAAGTTTCAGATTTTTCAGCTGCGTCAATTAATTTTGAAAAATATAATCAGTTTCCTCGCTTACGTTTTGGGTCAGGGACGCTGCGATTATTTAATCCGCTGCTTTACTTTTTCTCCATTCGACACTATTTTAACTTTTGCGAGAAAATTCATCATTATTGGTTATTTTATTTGGTGTGTACACCCCTATTAAGTCCACTACGGGGGGTAAACGTATCAGACTGGTGTTGTCAGACCTGGCGGACGCGGACGGCGACGAGATCACGGCGGACTTCTGCGCCACGTTGCCGCGCATCATCGACAGCAGCCCCGAGCTGCGCGGCAAGTGCGACCTCGTCTACTACGACGGTACGTTACTACAAATCTAACGACTACTATTGTCGACCAGTAGCGGATCCATCCGAGTCCTCCGGTGACAAATCTTACATCCAGCTTACAATCTCATTTTAGTGGGGTCAAGCCTCTTCCAAAAGGGTTTCTTTTGATCTCTTTTTTCACACAAAAGCAATGAAAGACGGTCACATTATAAGGTGATTCGTTACAAAGCGTTCCCGTGGCTCTTAATTTAGTACAGCCGCCTCATCATTGTAATAAGGATAAAAATATCTTTGGCATCAACTGCACTAAAAAATATTTTTCAGATACCAATCCTAAAGAAAACCTGGCTGAGGTTTTGCTGGCGAAGGTTCGAGAACTCGAGCCTAACTTCGAGAACCTTGCAAGAAATGAATGACCCTCCGACTTATGACTGCTGGCACTGTTATTTGGTCAGATTCCTTCAAGTCTCGTTCATTTGAAGTGATTTGTTGTTTGAAAAGTGATCAGTTATATAAGTTCGAATCATAATTAAATAGAAAAAAAGACTAAGAGCGTAAAAATAATAGAAAAAGGGCTGAATAATAGAATAACTGAATAAGACTAAGTGAAACAACCTATTTGTAGAGCTAGATTATTCTTATTCTATATCTGTACTGCATAGTGTTGGCGTCCAAAATTAAACTTTCTTATTATAATATAAATCCATTTTAAAGACAAGAATGGAACTGAAATCTACTGTGCCAATATTTTAATTGTTGTTTTTTAAGGTAATCCCAATGTAATTGGTGCTTTATTATATCGATTATTTGCTATAGCTTCGAAGTAATTATCAGATAATTATTGAGAGGGTAAAAATAACGACGTCGCCAGAATATCTTGTCTCTGTCGCTCATGTACAATAATTGTACACATTATTTATACAAAATAATTGCGTGCATGTGACAGGAAAGAGAGATCAGTGTACGAAATTATTCTTGCTCGAGATCCGAATTTTAAATTTAGGTTGGCTAAAGATTACATTTAATTTTAAGTATGTTTTGAGATTTCTATTTTTTGAATTCCTAATCTTTCTAGTAATAAGATATGGTAACGCTGCAATCGGCCCTTAGTATTAAGTTTAATATTGGATTAATTAATCCAATTATCCAGTGTTTTTTTTTAAGATTTTAATTTTGACAATTATTTTTCAAAACTACACTAATTACATGACATATTATTTTTGTTAAGATTAATAACACAAGTGCCTTGTTATTGGTATAAATATTATTTTTGCGTGTTTTTTGAGTTAGTATTTTTTGGAAGAGAATTCTGTAATATTCGGTTCTCAGCATATTTTTGAAAGTTCATATTCGGTTCAAGTGCCGAATATTTCAATTCGAAATTTCTCAGCAAGTTTCAAGTATGTGATAGTAATTGGGGATGGATGAAAATTTTAGAAGTGCCTAATTATTTTTTTGTAGATAGAACTAACCTTCCTTACCACCAGAAAAAAGTTTCAGATTTTTCAGCTGCATCAATTATTTTTGAAAAATATAAACAGATTGCTCACTTACGTTTTGGGTCAGGGTGACCTAAGGCACTTTCCTTGATCCGTCTCATATTACAAAAAAAATATCTTAAATAACTGTGATAAAATGACACTGGCAATGACATTGACAGTTGCAGCAGCCATATTTGTCATTTCCAGTGTCAGTTTACCACAGACGAACGTCTGACCCAAAACGTAAGTGAGGAAACTGTTTATATTTTTCAAAAATAATAAACACAGTTGAAAAATCTGAAACTTTTTTCTGGTACTAAGGAAGGTTATTCCTATCACCAAAAAAAAAATCAGGCACTTCTGATATTTTCATTCATTCCCCATTGCCTCGTTATATCATTATTCTATATAAATACATTTTCGGCAGTTGAACCGAATAATTCTTCTGAACACGACACGAACATTCAAAAATATGCCGAATATTCGGCGCATCTCTAATTTTGACTGTTTTAGTGATTCCGGATCAGATCCGGCTAGTCTCTACGTTAATTAAATTAGTAATAAACACCAAAAATATATAAGGTATTGGTTAAGTTACGTAATCGTTGAAGACTAAATTCCACTTAAATTGTTTCTTCTCAATTAGGCTCGGCACATACAAGCTGAATTCCGCAACCGGATTCCGTCGCCGAATTCCGCTGAGCCCGCCGGCAGAATTAATGCTCAACGAAAAAAATGCAATGAATGTCGAAAGGGCCATAGATTTTGTACGTAGTAAGCGGTAAGGGTCACGCAGCGGAGTTAGGCTCGTATGTGGCGGGCGAGCCTTAAAGTACTGCCGCGAAATGAAAAGGTGACCTTTTGGACTTTAATATAATTAAAATAAAGTCGAAAAGTGGCGAAACTTAATTCCTCATTCTAATGGTAGACTAAAATACCTATTGTCTGTCCAGAAATTCGACATTAAAATATCACTCAATCGAAAATATTGATTGAAATATCTCGTAATATTATTTAACACATTTAAGCCTGTCACAGACTGGCGCGGCCTGCGGTGGCGGTCAATAGTAAACTTGACATTAACGGCCAATAGTAATTTTACCAGCTATTGTCAAGTTTACTATTGACCGCCACCGCAAGCCGTGGCAGTGTAGGTAATTGAGGCTTGAATCACACAAAGCTAAGGTCTCTCACAGACTGATGCGGCCTGGCCGCGGCGGACAATAGTAAACTTGTCATTAGCTGTCAAATTTACTATGGGCCACCACCGCAGGCCGCGCCAATGTGATTGAGGCCTGGCCTGAGGCTTCAATGGGGCTATATTGCCCAAAAATTGATTGATTGATACTCATATTGACAGCTGTCAAATACACCTGCGCTCGCTGAACAGATAATAGTATGCATGGTATCATCAAACCGCGATTAGAATGAGATTGGAGTGACAGTTTTGCTGTATAAATACGTCAGTTTATTTTGAACTGAAAGCTATTCCATTCCCAAACTGATCGCAATTGAATAATATGCATCATTGCGCGGCGAGATAGATTATCTGTCTCTTTCTAATTAGAACGCTTAGAAAGAGAAGGATAGCCTATGTCGCCGCGAGACAGCTCGCGGGCCGTATGCTAATTTGCACACAAGCTTTTATGTTGCGTATACTGATGTATACCGTATTTGTAAAGAAACATTATTGTTGTCTCTCTTCTCTTTTTCACATACGGTAGCTACTGTATGGTTTTACAAATTTGGATAATTTAGATTTTTATTATAATGTTACATTGACAAGATTGTCGCGTACTTAAAGTACAAAAGCTTTTATAAATATGTCGTTCCTAGGCAAAAGGTATCACTGTGTGGGTCAACAAAGCAGTATTGGTGTAGTGGATCTTACAATGATACAGTCAAAAATTGCCCTTATTGACAACCAGTTAAATGATACCTTTTGCTTGGAAGCGGTACATAATTTGATTACCTACTTTTGAATTATATATTTCACAATAAGGCGTTTTTTTATTCCACGACAGTGGCAAACAATCCTAGGGCTTACCTGATAGTAATCAGACATTTCAGACACCATAGTCTACGGACGCTTGCGAGTTGCGAGTCCAGAGAAGTCATAAATGTCCTGTCTCCGCTCCAACGCGCCGTTATTAACTTGTTTTTTTTTTTTTTATTGATTTTAAATTGTTTTATTTTATTGGGTGCCCTTTGTTTCCCATATTTTTTTTGTTCCGAATTTCGATGGTCAGAAGTTAATATCCATAAAATTTATAGACATACATATCAGTAGTCATAATTTTTGTTAAGTATAACGCTTAATAGTTCTAATACCAATGACCTATAATATTAAATCCTATAATCTCAAAAGTCATAAAATTTATGACTATAATGTTTAAAGGTCTATAGATAATTATTCAGAAATGTTGTAAGGCATTTATTTCAACGTACTAATGGTTGTTATTCATATCGTATTAATGCCTAAAGTTAATTATGTCTAAGAAACCAAATCTATAACATCCATCGGTATATGGATAATTACTCAGAAAGATTTCTAGACATAATAAAACTACTATCAAACGTATCAAAATGTAGAACCTATCAAAATAAGCATAAAACGTCAAATAAAATTTTCTCTGAGATCAACCAATGCCAAGATAGTGGTGTATAAAGTTCAAGTTTTTCAAAAAACAACAAGAACAGGGACTTAGTGGCAAAACCGACTCGGATCGCGGATAGGTTAGAAGGCGGAAGCGGGAGCTTTGCTCCCGCTTTCGTCTTCGAGGTTATTTTTTTTATTAAAGAGCGTAAACACTTGTTTGCAAAAAATATTATAATTTTGCAACACAAACATTGTAATTTTTATCCTACACACTACTTAAATTGGGATATAAATCGTATGTCATTGCAATATTTTTGGATTAGTATTTAAAAAAAACTATAGTGACTCGTACAACCACTTGGATAGGTTCGTTAGTTCAAGAACAACAATTTATTTAGAACAAGAATTTTATACCTTCTTATAATTATTGCGAATGTTTTTATTGACTGTAATATTATGAAGTCTGACACCACCCTCACATTAAATGTTATGACTAACTAACCACGTGACTACCCATCATTATGACCTGCGAAAAAAGACTTTACAACAATTATAATAAGCAAGTTTATTGCCTTCAATAATATGAAATGGCATACCATCTGGACATTGAATGTTATGACTAAACAATTTTATGACTAACAATAATGATGACTTGCAAAAATCGGAACTCCAATTTATACTGTTTAATTTTATGACTTTCGACAATATGACTTATAACAATTATGTTGGGAAACGGTATGGACTGAAAAAATCGGAACTTAAATTTTATGGGAACCAATAGAGACCCATTTTATTTCATAAATACTAACCCTAGTCTTAAGTTATACTGTAATTACTAACAAACTATGGATCACGTTGTCCGAATTAAATATTTTGAATTTGAATAAATGCTTTGTCCACTCTTTATAGATTAACGGCCGTATTCATAAAAGTTCAACAAACCCATTTTAACTAAAATGGCGTTAAAATTCGTTTGTCTTTATCTGTCATTTTGACATTTGTGTACATAAGAAAGGGACAGCACATTGTATTTAACAGAGACATTTTAAGTTTTATGAATAGGGGGTGAGTCTTCAATAACATTGAGACATTGGTTCCCATTAAATCTAATTAGTTTCCTCTGTTTGTTTGGTTCCCAAGGACAGTTGACAGACGTTTCCGTAAAAAGAGAATAATAGTATACAACACTTCCACACAGAATACAACAAAACCGATGAATTAAGTGGAGTGCTAGAAAACTAAAACAGGTCATCCCGCACAGCCGCATAGCTCGTGCTCTTTCGTATTTAATGCCGTCTTAAGCCTGCGTCACACTGGCGTGGCCTGCGGTGGCGGTCTATAATAAATTTGACAGCTACAAGTTCTACTCAGTATAAAGCCGCGTACACATGCCATTGAAAGGAGACGCCGCTCTTATCTAGTAGATCGAACCGTCACGTCAGCTACTTTCTCATTTAGCTGCGTATGTATGCAGCCTGCCTTATTAAAGTGTAAACCTTGCTTTACAGACCGATGGTGCGAGAAAAATCGAGAGCTCGCGCGCCGTCTTGTGATAGCCGTGCTGCTACAACAATCGATTCTTAAACAACAGCGTTATAAAAAGTGTCCCAAACGACATCCTAAGTCAAGTTGTCAGCTGTCACCGCCTCAACTGTCATTAAAACGTCAAGATTTCCAAAACAATATTATCCTCACGTGTCTTTTTGGAACATGTTGTTAAATTAAATTAACATTCTTACTTAAAATGGGGAAACGGAAGTATGATACCGACAGCGAAGGGGCCGCTAAGAAAAATAAGACTGCAGAAAATGTCCCAGAAGCAGAAAATGAAGACGAAATCGAGGAACAACCTCAAAACGTAATTGAACATAAGAAAACTGTTATTAACCAGCATGGTTTCGATGTGAAGCACTTCCGAAAAGAGCTGGCTTCTAAAACTGGGCAGACGATGGGTAAGTACACATACAAATAGTTTATTTCACTATACATAGGTAATATAGGGATGCAATAATGCTGACCCCGACACTAGGCATTACCTG
Organism: Epinotia nisella; assembly: GCA_932294315.1. Taxonomy (NCBI): domain Eukaryota; kingdom Metazoa; phylum Arthropoda; class Insecta; order Lepidoptera; family Tortricidae; genus Epinotia; species Epinotia nisella. The sequence goes on along the minus strand of OW028688.1, from coordinate 18,541,130 downwards.
TCCCGTGGGGGAGATAGACACTACGGTTAACGTAGAACATTTAATAGCTACTCGCAACAAAGTAGTAATCACTAGAAGATAGGATAGGTTAGATTGTTTATGCTCACTCATGCTAAGTTGAGGACTGACTATGTTGCTATTATTAAGTATTTAGTTTAGATTGTCTATTATATATACTCTGTTGTGGTAAAAAAAAAAACTTGTGGATTAATCATTGTTAGGTCTATCTGCTTTAATTTTGCTTATTTGTAAACGCAGTCACTGGAATGATGCTTAGAAAATTTACATAAATACATTATCATCATACTGAAATGTCCAACTACACTTGTAGCGCTATGCTGTAGTCCATAACAGCAAAAACTCTGTATGTACCGAAAAGCACTTAGCAGTGCTAAGTGCTTTTCGGTACATACAGAGTTTCTTAGCACTAATGAAAAGAATAATGATTCCAACATAGGTGAATAACATAAAATGATGGTAAGTAGAATTTGCGAGAAACATCTATGTTTTACTTGCAATGCAGGTGTACAGTATTCCACGCTGAATGCGTAGGGATAATTGAAGCCAGCAAAGCCATAAAGAGACGACAAATTGAGAACACAAACATACGGATACTAACAGACAGTAAACCGGTACTACAATCACTGAGCAGTGAGAATATCACATATAAATATCACAGGATACGCAAGATAGTAGGAATAATAACAGGACACAACACTTTGAACAGACACCTCTATAATTTAGGTAACACAGACAGCCCCATGTGCAGAGTGTGCATGGAGGCAGAAGAAATTAAAAAATCATTCATGTGTAATTGTGTAAGGTTTTATAACAAACTTCCAGGAAACTTAACTGATAGCCGAGGCAAAATACGGTTTCGAAAAACATTAATTTATAATAGCGTTTTTTTTGTTTATTTCATTTTAAATCATTATACTAAGATGCTTTATTCAAGAATCCACCAAACTTTCCACCCGGAAGTAATTATATAGATTTAAATTAAACATTCATTGTCTTTTTTATTTTATTTATATTGAATATTGTAAAGCAAATGTAAATGAACCTAAATAAAGATAAAAAAAAATATTAATATTTATCCGGACTTTTTAGGAGCTAATTAAATATTGATTTTTTTGATGTCTGATTTTTTGTTGGATTTTGCCTCTAGGTAACAATTTAATTGATAATATATCCGTTACATTAAAAAAATTAGCTATTATAAATTATTTCCAAATATGTCATTTTTTCCATACAAGTTGTCAGTTCATTGCCTGGACTATGAGTTATCTATTAATAAATTCAAGAACGATGTTAAGCGTAAACTTATCTCGAAAGCTTATTATAGCACACAAGACTACATGAATGATAAAACTCCATGGAACTAATTTTGACTGAATTTTTAATCTATTATTTTCGTAATATTTTGTTTTTTGACATTAGATTGTTTTTCTAGAAATATTCTACTAGTATTTTTTATACAATTTTTATATCATATATATTTTATTCTTTATGTTTAAAAAATACTCTAAAAAATTAACTGACGATTTGAAAGTGCTTGTTACTAGGCCTACTTGAATAAAGATCATTTTGAGTTTGAGTTGAGTTTGAAACCACTAAACATATTCTAGTAAACTGTAAGCAGGTAGAAGTATACAGGAAAAAGCACCTAGGGTCTCCAAACACACTATGGGACGCAGCCAGCAATACCAAGGCACTCATAAACTTTATAGAGGAGCTGGGGTGGTTAGAATAGAGTAGAGTAGTTTCACTCAAAATAGGCATGATGGATGTCGATTTGTGGAAAATACACAGTAAAACTGACTAACTAACTAAGCCCAAATACAATGGGTTTATCTTTAGTAAGTGAAGAGTTCCTTCCGTCTCAATCATCAAACCAGCTTCATGGTAGCATTCTTTTTGTTGAGGTTACCTGCTTTAAAATTTAGTTCAATGTTCCGTTTTGCTGTTACTTTTGCCATGTTACAGGTATTTAATAATACCTAGTATTTTTTTACGATTTTGCAATCTGAAAGGGGTTGAAATTCTCTTTTACGAAAAAAATAGTTGTCTATAAAGTCGGTTTACGGAAGATAATTTTACGTGAACGTCATAAGAAAACATTGATGAAAAATTGCATACTCCTGTGAAGTTCGAATAAAATAGTCGATCTAATCTTTTTTCCCCAAACAAACTTTGGACCCCCATTTCGCCCCCTTAGAGGGTGAATTTTGAAAAATCATTTCTTAGTGCATCCCTAGACCTTATAAGGAACCTACGTGCCAAATTTGGAATCTCTAGAACCAGCGGTTTGGGCTGTGCGTTGATATGTCAGTCAACGGAGCGGGACAATGAGTCACACTTTTTCGTGCGTGCAGCCGGCGTTCATCGATTTATAAGACGTTATCACGTCAAACGAAGAATATTAATTAAAGTGATTCAACTATTGTCCGCCATAAGCGGGATTAGAACCTTCACATACGTGAGTCGCGCTTGCCCACTGAGCTATCGTGAGTCTCCTCTCAACGCAACGAATTTTTCAATCGCTTCACTCGTTTTAGTTACGCCTTACAGGCCACAAATTCGGCGACACTTCATGCTACTATAGAAATGCCAGTCACCTGAAGCGTCACCAATTGTAGGTTTGCAATTTTTCATTGTCTATGATTGAACATTAATAATTTCGTTAGCTATGCTACTGCTTCATAAAATGAATTGTATTTTATTTTATATTTTCAGCTCTCACCCAGTTTCTTCAAGTCTGCCTGAACCCTGACAACGAGGCAGACTACATGGCAGAGTACCTCAACGCCGGCGGCAACTCCCACGAGATCCTGCGCCAGATCAACCAGGACAGCAAGAAGAACCTCACCCTCGCCACCCCCGCCTTCCACCTATTCCACCTCGTCATCATGAAGGTCCAGTCCTCACACCCACAATTGCTCGCCATCACTGAAGAAGCCAGCCGCTACTTCCTTAACACATTCATGCCAACCGTCGAGATTATGATCAGTGAAAACTCCGGGCCGCGACACAGAAAAATCGTCCTAAAACTCCTCACTTCAATAGTCACTTTAAACCCAGATTTGGGTGTGGAAGTCATCAACCAGGCGCCACTAACGCCTAAGCATTTGCAGTATATTCTTGAAAAGCCGAATTACAAGGAGAAAGATAATGTCAGGACATCATTTGTGCATTTCATGACTTCATTCCTTATTGACGGTCACCTGCCTTTGATTAAAGCGTTGTTGGAGAAGCAGGGGCTGCTGCCGTTAGTCATTCCAGGGCTAGTCCATGACGATCCTGAAGCTGTATTGATGTTCTTAAACATTATGAAGAAGAATGTCATTGAAAACAGTTTCATTTCTAAGAGCTTGAAGCTGAAAACGTTCAGTCACCAAGTATTGTTTAACATCTTCAAACTATACTCCTGGAGAGGACCTCCAGATCTGAGCCAAGAAGCGAGGAATAAGTTGCGTCCGGACATAATGGCACTCTTATCGGAGATTGTACTGACGTTGTTCACTTCGCACAAACTGGGATTGTATTTTACTGACAACACCTTAGGTATGGTAGATGCGAATAAAAATCAGAACCTGTATAAGGCTCTGCTCACGCTGAAAAGGCCTTGGGAGACTGAAGAGGCGTGCCAGGTTCTCCTTAAGATTGTTCACAAATGTCCAGACTTACACAGAGCTATAATAAATGTTGTTGAACAGAGTTTTGAGCCCCAGCACTCCCCAATTTGGGAGAAGACCTTGCAGTTCGCTATCAAACTGCTAGATGTACTGAAGCCTGAAGATATGGTTCCGAGAATGGGAAATTTGTCATCGATTCAAGTGGTTAATTTTGCCAGATACGTGACTTTGCCGATTCCCTTGCTAAAATTCATGCAAACACACCTTGGCAAAGATCAAACCATATCTTTATACTGCGTTAAGATATTGGTGAAAATGCTGGAAAGTTTAAGAAGATACATAAGGATTCTGGAGATGGAAGACAGTCATGTAAACATAGCTGATTTGACGAGCAAAATGGAGTATTTTTTCCCAAAACACATGCCTGTGCCGACGATTGTCGCATCACTGATTCAAGATGTTCTTACTGGTAAACAGGCGTCAGAGACCACACAAGACTACAGATTACCGAAAATTTCTGAAACAGACAGTCTGATTTATCTTATGGATCTATTGCTGCTGTACAATGACATCCATCCTACATTCTTTGAAATGCTAGAAGGTAACTTGGATATGCGAAAAATTCTGGACTTCTCGATGACACTGACTTCTGGGAGAGTTTCACTGCTGAAGTTCAAAGTTGTCTCCTTATGGCTGACTTTAGATAGCTCAGCAATTTCACTCAACAACCCTATGTTTAAAGATCTCTTCCACATTATGCTGGAAGTTTATACAAACACGGATGACAACATTTGGATTGAGGCGAAGGATACGATATGCAAGTTTTTCAAGAATACTGGCATTTTCGAGGGAGATGAAGACGAGATTCACCTAATGCTGTACACTCTGCGGAACTCTCGTTCCACCCCCACCGCTCTCATAGGAGACCTTGTGCAATACGTCCTAGAAAACAGTAAAGACCTTACAGAAAAAATCAGAAATCAAGTGGTCCACTTTGAGATCTCCGATCAAAGCAGTGAAGCGAACTTAGATAAGCTATTTAACGATCTCATGAAAAACAAAAACACGGAGGAGACATCGTTTCTCGAGAATAAAGTCCCGTCTCCTTTCATCGTAGGCTGCATGCAATACATACAAACTAATAAAGAAGCAAGAAAATCTTTGAAGCAATTTTTATCAATTTACATTGCGAACTTGCTTCATGCTAACTATTCTCCAGAATTGACAGAAGTTGTGATCGGTGACTCCAAGGTAGACGCGAGGAGTTACGTCGCCAGCTGGACTGCACAACCTGAGGCTCTTTCGGATGACATAGCAGGTCGGGATGATACCATAAAAAGCTTATCAGCTTCAATAATTGCTAACAGTGAAATTTTCTTGAAGGACATCTTCCAATGTCTTGAAGAAGTCTCTACAGATGAAGGTGACATTATTATAGACGATGTTCCTTATAAAATCAACACGGCAGATGTCGTAGATGGCTCTGAGCTTCTGATTTGGGCGAAGTATCTAATATTCTGTACAGTGAGGTTAACAAGCATGAATTCTTTGACGGAAGCTCAGCAAAAGAAAATCAATCAATACTTTGATTGCTTGATCCTCATTGGGAAGAAATGCCACATGAAAGATGTATGCCGAACGATAATTTCCTCGCTTTTTAAAAATACGCACGTCCTCAATGTATACACACCTTTAGACCTGAGCAAGAGTCCTTGTAAGACTATGGCGACTAAATTCCTCTTAGAAGTGATGACGCGACACGCTGACATTATGACTTCTTTAAACAAAACACAAAAACTAATAAAGCCTTATCAACAGAAAAACCGTAGCGAGATCGTAAAGGCGTTCGTTAAAATAAATAAAAGAAAAAACATCAGCTGCGAACATACAATAAATGTTCTGGAAATCATTGGATTATCAGAAGTAGATGACTTGATCGTACTCAAATTCATTTTTGACGCGGATGTGAGCGCGTGCGTCAAAGACGATAAAGAACCGAGTCTGATGCTAGAGGTACTTCGAATACTTGTCACGAAGTACTCCAAAACTGTAACAATGGAACTACCAAAAGAAGTTCTGAAGAGTATCGTGAAGGTTTATACGAATTTGCTGACCAATAAGGAAGTGATTCCAAACTTGACGAATATTGAAAACTCTCTGATAGAATATTCCGAGAATAAGCCGCAACAAGTAAAACATGTCAGTGAGGAACAATTCAAGCATTTCTTCAAAGCCAACGCCGTGCGCAAAGCGACGTCTCTCCTGGCTGCCACTTTACTTAAACTGAGTCAGAAATTTTGCAAAATATTCAAAGACGAAATTGACAAACCAGAAATATTGGGCCAAAGAGAACTCACTCTACCCCTTGGTAATTCTGTTATCTACCATGAGGCTTTCCTAGTCGCTAACAAAGATTTCTTGCCTAAAATTTACAAGGAATACCAATCGAATATCCAGAAAGTGCTAGAAAAGCCACATAAAGCTGGACAAGTCTACATCTCGAGCTGGAAATTTATCAGAAAGTTGATTCTAGAGTGTATGTCTCGAGAAGAGTGCGAGAAGATATTTAACAAGATTCATAAGTTTGAAACTGCTGAATTGAGTCACCTACATCTATTCCAAGCTAGCTTCTTGAAGATGTGTCTCTCTGAAAAGGCTCACAAGAAAGAATATCTTATCAATTACCTGTCTTCGTCACTTAATTTGATTATGATTGCGTTACAGGGAACAAACACTACTGAAGTGCTGAAAGACCTCGCTAATAATGTTCACGATGTTATCCAACTAGCTGAATCTTTGAAAGGTTTTGAAATTGACAATAAGCAGTCATTCGTGAAAATGACTGAGAGTTCTATTTGGCAAAACTTTTGCAAGGCTATTCTGAAAAACTGCCTGAAGGTTCGATCGAGTGATCAAGAGAATGCATCCGGCCCGTTGTTATTGGAGACGTTGACTAGCCTAGTAAAACTGTTCTACACTGATGACCATTCTGATTTCGAGACACTTTTCGACATGGTGACATCGCACTCTGAATTCCTAAATGTAATGCTAAGTTACCACAGCCTGGACATTAAATCGAGATTGATAGAGCTGCTATGCGTCTTAATTTCACGGAAGCAATCAGTGATGAAGACCCAACAAATACCAGTCTTCTTGAGTGCTTATCACGCTACAAGAAGCCCTTGCGATCGCTTATTATTAAAGATACTCAACTTCTACGAGACACATGGACTGCCAGTTAACGAGTTCAAGCCTTATTTGTGGGGCGATTCCGCAGCTAACTTCTACGCTGTCCGCAAGAACAGATCGGCATCTCTTTGGAGCCACCCCACTCCAAACCAGGTCATGAATCTTCTGGACAAAGACGTCATAGAAAGAACCGTCCGGAATTTCCCTGTCACGGAAAAGTTGAGCTACGATTACGAGTTACCCTCTGCGTTTAACTCTTGCAAGACTATCAAGGAAGCTGTGCGCTTTATGTCTGAAGATAGTTTTAGAACCACAAAAGACTACGAAGGTGATGCAGCTCGGATGTTATTAAAGCAGAGATACGATCGAGTTGTCTCTGAATTGAAAGACGTCGATATGGTGAATGTGTCTCATATCGATCCTGACGAGGGTATATACGAGCCGGCGTTCGTGTTTCCTCTGCTGAGTCACCTGCTGGCGCCGGGGTCGATGGCCTCGTGTTTCAAGATGCTGCGAAGCGGGCTTCTGTCCCTGCCAGTAGCCGCGCTCGGCTCGCACTGCCCCGACATGCGCGCGGCGGCGTACCACGTCCTGCATCGGTTCTCCATGCTACTGGAAACAGAAACGTTAGTGGCTATGACATAACTTACCTTTACGTTAACTTAACACAGCCATTAGATCATGACTGCTAGTCAAAGCGCAATGCTCTGACTGTCATTTGAAAACGTTTCAGATTATTTCATCGCTATTAGCCGTGTCCGGACGCATGCCTGACGGACGCATTGAGCACGGTTATAGGTCATTCAATCCACGAAGAAGTAGCTAATCCTCATTCCGACCGCGTTTGCGTTTTGTCTAGCGTAGATAGTACGATGCTTTTTGTTGGTTGAACGATCTATAGCTATCCTCATTAGACACGTAAACATTATTTGCAAGTTTATTAAGCTACACTTCTACTGACTAAAAAGTGAAAGATGTGATGCGCTCTGATGCCTGAAGCAACAGGAGTCGTCGCATCAGATGAATGTGAATATAACAATACTAAAATTAACTAAATTAAATTAAAACTAAGTTAAATCTAAAAAAAGGGCCTCGAGGCATTGTACCGAGGATGCTATAGGCATTTCCTCGCTCCTACAATACTAAATGTATGACTCCGATATTGTTCTAGCAGACAAATATGAATCCTGCTAAATTAGTGCGCTATCCATACTAATATTATAAATGCGAAAGTATGTCTCTCTGTCTTTTTGTCTGTCCGTTACCTCTTCACGCTTAAACCGCTGAACCGATTTGGATCAAATTTGACATGAAGATAGTTTGAGTCCCGGGGAAGGACAGGATAGTTTTTATCCCGGAAATCATCTCCTAAGGGGGTGAAAGTTTGTATGGAGCTACGATATAAACGAGTTCCATGCGGAAGGAGTCGCGGGCAGAAGCTAGTTAGATATAAATTATCAGGGATCGGAAATTTGTTAGTACGGTAAGGCCTGCTCTGCTACCAAATGTCCGACCTATAGTTGGAGAATATTGTATATAAATGTAATCCGTTATCATTATTTCCAGGAGACACAAAAACGACAAGCTCCTCCTCACGGACTTCATTGCAACTCTTCGCCACAGCCTCAGCACCGCGATCAGCGCGCAGCCCGACCCGGCCCTGAGGAACCCGCGCCTGCCCGCGCTCGCCGCCACCTACCTCGCCAGGTCCCTCATGGTCTGCACGGCCCCCTTCCATCCCCTCTACAAACCCGTCAACAACTTCCTTATAGCCAAACAATTCGTCGACCTAACCGTCGTCCCCGACTTCCTGAGCCTCTTCCACGACACAGACGTAGAGTCATCCGACAGAAGACTGTGGATCCTGGATATAATCAAGCATGGAACGAAAACGATGACGGACATCAGTGTCATCTTCAAGACTATGTGCTTGAAAATGATCATGGACTTTTATTCTTCCGTGCTGAGTGATAGAAAGACGAGGGAAAAGATTCTAGGGGCTATAGGTGCCGTTATCGCTATTCCTAGAGCGTTGCAGATTTTAGTTGAAGGATACGGTCTTGTATCGTGGCTGCATTGCGTTGTAAAACATCTGAAGAAAGATGATAAATCGTTAGTAAAAGGAGTGTTAAATATTATCAAGACTATTCTACATAGCATGTACATAAACTCTTTGGCGCGGAACATATCCGCTCCGAAATTAGACACAGAAGGCAAGCCGATGGATAAATTCTATGAAATAAGAGTCAATAAGGAGATCGAAGGTGAAGTATTGGCACTTTTGTATGATCTGTTATATTTAACTGCAGATTTAGAAATTGAGGACTCGATTTCTTATGTTAAGACCTACAGTTTGCTATCGAAAAACGCTATAAAATCATTGACTAAAGAAAAAGTACTAGGCTTAATTGAAGAATGTTGTAGTGCAGTCAAAAATAGTGAGAAGGTCATATTGTTAAGAAAAGCAGTGATTAGGAATACCAGCGATATGTTGAAGAGCAAAAATTTTAATGTGTCCAGTGTGGGGTATAACGCAGAATCAAATGAAATGTTGTTAAGAGAATTAACAGAACTTGTGCAAAGATATATTTAAGCGTAGTATAGGTTAAAGAACATTGTAAAGACAATTTTATTACATTGATTGTATTAATAATGCCGTCTGTTCTCATTTCACTTACCTGCCATAAACACGAATCACTGACAAACTCTAAATAATGTACCTAGATGGGTGATTCCACGAGCGTCCCAACCGCCATCAGTCCGCTGATCGCATTATTGTCAATGTACCGGCAAATTGGCGCGGCATGTTCAGGTATTTTTTACAAGACCAGGACTCCTACAAAATTATTGGAAAAGGGGATCCAAAACTGCAAGAACTTTGACAATAATGCGATCAGCGGACTGACGGCGGTTGGAACGCTCATGGTACTTATGTCTTCATAGGTGTTTATACGTAAGTACATAGTCGTTTTACACACAATTTTATGCCAATCCATGTAATATTCTCATCTATGTACAGTAGACTACAAAGGGATACAATACAATACAATACAAATACTCTTTATTGCACACCTCACACAAACAAAGCAGTTACATAGAGAAACAATACAATAACATGTAGGTAGAGGTAGACAACAGGCGGTCTTATCGCTGAAGATAAGACCGCTGAAGATAATTTAGGGATGTACCTATCTATAATTTGTTCCACCGGAGAAAATATTAATACATCATTTTTTTGTAGTGTATGGGCCTAGAATTCAACACAAAAACGAGTAATAAAATAACGAAACGAAAATGTCCTCTTAGTCAAGTGAATTTGCTGCGAGCGGTATAAATATCAGTTCCACTTACCTACTCAACAACAATTTTCCCGCCAATATCTGCAAATGCAGCTGTCCACTCTAATCACAGACAAGACTTGCTAGTAAAGATAAGCAACTGATTGAGACTGCATACGTTTATCTAAAGATTGAAATGTAAACTAAGCGCGGTTTCAGGTTAGCGTTATTTGGCGCCTACACGCGCTTATTCCCGTTCCGGTACGTTCGTGTTCGTAAGTGAGTAGCATTGTATATTTTTAGGTACCTACATACTATTTTCCATAACTAAATACCTACTCAAACGATTTTAGAAATCTTTCGGCAGTGTAGTTATAGAATGGTCCTCCGGGATGGACATAGACTATAATTATATTCGAGTTTCGAACTTTAAAGGAATTAAAAAGTTATTAATTCAAAATTGAGTGGTTTCAATACATCCTACTTGACTAGATGAATTTTTATTTTACCTTATTATGATAGAACATGTTATAAACTTTTGCATTGCAAACTAATCCAATGCACTTATCAATTCAAGGCTGTTTTCACATAAATTGAGGATCAGTTGAAGTTGTTATCTCAAATCTCGTGAACGCAGGAAAGGAAATAACTTGAAATCAAAGTCACAGCTTTAAGATTTTGTATCAGTTGATCAATTAAGTTAGGTACCTTAATTGATCAGCTGATACAAAATCGTCGGTTATCACTTGACAGTACCTACAGACAGATACAATTAGGTAGGCTCAATTTTGCTTTGCTCGCGTGAGCACTATATTCTGCTAGTAAGTATCTGAGAGTAGTGCTTTGATTGAGACTCATGGTCGAAAGAAAATAAATTGTTATTCAAAAATAATATTTTTTATAGCTCAATTTTGCTTTGCTCGCGTGAGCACTATATTCTGCTAGTAAGTATCTGAGAGTTAAGTAGTTTTATTCAAAAATAATATTTTTTATGTGTTGTAACCCACAAAGCGCGAGAGGTTAGTGTCAAACAAAAATAATTTTAGTTATTGGCAATAACGAAGGTAATGGGACGGACAATAGGTGGATTTGTTCTCACTGAATGTTCTAACCATAAGCACCTAATTCTTACAACATTTGCACTAGGTACCTACTTACTATTGCCTTGACTTGACACATAAGATTAAGCCGCCAGGAATTGGAAAGGTACCGACAAAAGGGTAATTTACCCTGTTACTGAAAGCTCACTTACATGCCGCCCGATTGTGTTTCTGTAAAATGACCCTTGCTACAAGCAGATAAAGTTTGAATTCTAACAGTGAGCATGTTTCGAGTTTGGTGCCACTTACGGCTATCAACACGAAGTGACACGTGTAAATGCCACAGCAAGCAAATTGGAGACATTCCGACAAACCCTTCGCAAATTAATTTACACTTTAACTCAACAGCGCAAAACTCAAAATTGAAAACATCCTTCGCAAGATGTTGTTTTTAGGAAATTAATCTTTAACGTATTGGAATGGAGTTCATTTCTGCTTGAACCTAGGTACTCTGGCTTGCATACGAATGCTGAGAAGACAAATAGAGCAGTGCATTCAGGTGATAAGATTGGATCTTGTAAGGACATTGTGAGTTTAGATACCTACCTACTTAAGACACTTCACATTTGTCGTAATACATTGCAACATGTTTATTAAAATTAGGACATTGCTGAAGTACCTACTCTATCTATGTATACTCCTACCTAAGCAACGCCATATATTATAAGTCATATTATATAAATAGTATAGTCCAAAATAATGAATAACGACCAGAGTTATGAAAAGCTGTGTTTTCTTAATGGTACCTATAGTTGAAATTTTTTGAACTGAGCCGATCTACTTATCTTCAAAACAACAGCATTCACGTTAAACAATACGATTGTGTGGTTGGCGTGTGCCAAACTGTGCAAAAAAGAGGTTACCGCCACATAAAATGTTCAGTGAATAATGAACTCTATCGTCTTATTCAATAGATTCAAAATGGACTAAAAGATATAACAACTTAGAAAAGTTGCAAACCCCCGATTTTTTCATTTCAAAGTTCAATATCACAAAAACGGCTGAACCGATTTTGATGAAACATAGCTAAGAACACTCGGGTTAAAATTATCTATTTCACAAAAAAAAAACCGCATTCAAATCCGTTTGGGAGCTACGATACCACAGACAGATACACAGACACGTTAAACTTATAACACCGCTCTCTTTGCGTCGGGGGTTAAAAAAAAACCCCGCTCACAGAGAGCCAGGTATAAACAAAAAAAAATCCTTCATTGTTTGTTGGCACGCGTCGACCACACAATCGTATTGTTTAACTTGAATGCTATTGTTTTGAAGATAAATAGATCAGCTCAGTTCAAAAATTTCAGTAATCTTCCAATATACCTACAATTGAAACTCAATTGTATATTGAAAGCTTGAAGTGGTTGAACGTTTATAATATCAAGTGCTTTCAAAAACACGCGGGAATTTTTATTATCAGTGTTCTAGAGCGAGCGATTTTCGATTGTGAAATTGTCTTTGTATGATTTTTTGAACACTGAGCGAGGTTTTCTACTGAGGGGTAAGTTACTGAAAGGCTACTCCAGTTATGTATGCTCTAAGCCTATATCAGATGAAGCCGAGATTCTGTACAATTTAATAAGCCGCGCGGTCGTTTTATGCGTCAAACGCTGCGTTCCCATGCATAACTTAGATATAATGTATGAGAATGCAGCTCTGGTGAGGTCGTCGCACGGTTAGATATCGCTAGAAATTCAGCTAATTTCGTTAATTTACGGCAACAAAGCATGTGTGAAAATATCGGCTTTCCATGTGTTGAAATGCTGTGTTTTTAAACGTTGTTAGCGAAACGCGTTTGCAACTTACGCTTGATTTTATGGAACGCGTGCTGTCAGGCGACTATGGAAGTGCTTTAAGCATCGCCATATGGTTGTCCTTAACATAGCTAAGAAGTAAGAACCATGTCAACAGCTAGACTTATGATTAAAAACCGCATACAATTCAGTTCATCCGTTTGGGAGTTGCGATGCCACAGATAGACACACAGATACACACGTTAAACTTAGGTTGACTGGTAGAGAATGATACTAAAATAAGTTCTTCTTTTGTGCAATAAAGATTAAATTGGTAAATTTATCAATCTTTAGGCGAGGAATACACAGAGCGGTGCGACGCGCGGTCGAGCGAGCGGATTGAAATTTTGTATCACGGTGTATTTAGGTAATCCGCCTAGACACGATTCCGCGCATGGACCTATGATATTCAGGACAAGCTATACGTGATGCCACAATGAGGGACTGAAAGGCTTCTATGCAGCTAAATTAAGAACTGGTCTTAAAATGGCTCTAAATGGCTTACCATAAACAACCTACTTAATTTGGGCAGGTGGTTTTTTTGCCACAACTTCATACAAAATCAGTTTTATACTACGTAAAATATAGCTTGAGCCCTGCGACAGCTGTCAATTCAGAACAGAACTTGATTCGATTGTTCTGAATTGACAGCTCACGCAGGGCTCAAGCTATATTTTACGTAGTATAGAATGATATTTCCCTTTCTGTCACACTTATCGAGATTTGTATGCTATCATCTCGCCCGGACGTGGTATTATAATTACCATAGCTTGTCCTGAGTATCATAGGTCCATGATTCCGCGAGACCGCACCGCTCCGTGTGTTCCTCGCCTTACACCTACTGTAGAGTTTAATAGGAATTTCCCATGCAGAAACCAGTTAACTAGCCGTCTTAAATAACCTCCTTAACAACGGAATTCCATCGAAATATTTGCTCCAAGAATGACATCGCTAATTTATGTCTTTATTCTGCCCGGGGCTATAAAAAGCATGTTTTTTATTCGCCATTTTGTTTTTACGAGCCAATAACTCACGCTGCATGTTGTTGCTTTGTCGCCCGCATATTTATGAACGGGCTTTGAGAAATGTTATTTAATTAGGTAGGTACTAATATATATTCGCATATTCTCGGAGCGGTATGCGAGGGATGATGGAATCCCACTATAACCTAACTAGGATTCTGACACTTAATTCGCCAGTTAAGAAAAGAAAGAAAGAAATATAAATTTATCACAGGACGGCCCACGAGCCATTTCGCGGCGACATAGACTAGGTATCCGTTTCTTTCTAAAAGCGTTCTAATTAGTAAGAGAGTGATAGTCTATCTCGATGCGACACAGCTCGCGCGCCAGCCATCCTGTGATAAATTTGTCTTTCTTTTCTTTCTTTCTTTCTTTCGTTCTTTCTTTTCTTTATTTCCTTTCTTTCTTTTCTTTTCTTTCTTTCTTTTCTTTCTTTCTTTCTGATAGCCGTACAGATATTCCGAGAATGCGCTGTGTAGAGAGCGTGGGTCCTGCGTATGTCTCTGTCAAATATATCAATAAAGGGTTGGCAACGCGCTTGTGATTCGTCTGGTGTCGCAAGCGTCCATAGGCGACGTGTCTGATTGCCGTCAGGCAGGCCGTGTGCTTGTTTGCCACCGCCGTAGTATTAAAAAAAAACAATTCGCTTTCATAACATTTTTGTTGAATAATACTTAGTTGGTTTGGTTTACGTATATACCAGTCTTGGGATGGATTTAGTTCATCACTTGATCACTTCATGATCGCATCGTACCCATTCCAGTTTCAGTTTGTGTGTGTCATTTGTGTGTATGTAAGTAGGTAGTTGTTTGACCTCTTCATCTTAGAAACAAAATTTATAAGCCAGCATGGCGTCTTAAATCACTCGTCCTCTATAATTTGTCCATGCAAATATCCACTAAAATATACAAGAGTTATTATATTTATATTATACTGCGCTGAATCGGTTAATCGATTTCGGCGGTCTACCTATCCATTCACATAACGCTTTGCCTCAACAGTGACCTTTCCAGTATAACGTGACCCAGATATTCTTAATAACTTTGCCAAAACGGAGGTCTAACTTAAATTGGTTCATCAATGGTGACATGGTCGTTGAAGTGTTGTGAAGATGCCTGCTGAAATACAATCATTAAATTGTTTGCTCAGGATGAATTATATTCTGCAAGCTAATAATCATATTTTGGGTTTCGTGAATTCATCGTAAAAAGGTCAATGGAAGTGCTCATTGCTTACCGTTTTAGGTGGATAGGTAAGTGATATAAGTTAAGCAAATATTTTCTCTATACCTACTTAGTCGAATTTGAGACATTCGAGCGTCTTGACTTGTCTTCTAAGACCCGTTTTATGGACAGCGGTATCACTAATATTAGGTATAACTGGATGAAAATCGACTTGAAAGATTTGATTAGGAACATTTTTTTTTTTTGCGGACAATCTTACACAAATCGACCTAGTCCCAAACTAAGCAAAGCTTGTAACATGGGTACTAGACAACGATAAACATACTTATATAGATAAATACATACTTATAAATACATAGAAAACATCCATGACTCAGGAACAAATATTCGTGCTCATCACACAAATAAATGCCCTTACCGGGATTCGAACCCAGGACCTCATGCTTCGTAGGCAGGGTCACTACCAACTAGGCTAAAGCGGTCGTCATTGTTGCTCAACTCGGTTACTTATAGGTGAATTGACAACATTTCATTTTTTCATAGCGGCTCAAACTAAAAACCATTCAGAGATTTGGGCTTGCTGGGTAAATATAAAAAATAATGGATTTTATATTCGCTAGTTCTTGAGAAAACTGGAAATTACTTTGAAGAAGCTATTAAATTTAAAGGCTGAAAACGGATATTCCATAGCCGTGCTTATGCATCTTGAAAAAAAATTTTTGTGCCATTGACAGTTATTTGAGTGCTTCTATCTTGTCATTGTCAATGTCAAATGTCACAGAGACAGCATGCTTTTTATTTTTTAATTCGATAATTTGACCACAGTACTAATCTTATTCATCCTTTAAATGTACTTATGCCCTTTTCGAACGTGGTAGTTTAAAACATCCAAATTAAGGGGACTTAACTTAAAATAAAATGAAAAGAAAAAATACGTGTCTTCTAACTTTTCAAATACTATTAAATGCCTAAACAAAATTAAGGATTCAGAAAAATGAAGTGTTGTTAATTAAAGCAGGGCAGGCGCATGTTCGTGTCAGTTGGCACGTGTCACGTGCCAACTCCGGACACGACAGCATCCTGACTGTTGAGTACAGATAGCTATCAAAGTGTCTGAAGTAGTACATAGATTGAACCTTGTAAAAATAAATTGGTCTTACGTTACCAATTAACAAAACTCACGAAGATAGGAACTCGGAAAATATCATGCTACTTATAGCTTATTTTTTCTAATTTGAAGGTGTTTAAGCAAGGTTGGAGCGCAAACTCTTAGAGTATTCCAGTGTTATACCCCCCGCGTGGTCGTGCCGGAGAGTTCCCCCTGGATTTTCCCCAGGCTACTCTCCAACCATGCAGTTCGACAGCTATATTGGGTCTGTCCTATTATAGCAACAGTCAGGTTCAAAAAAAAACAAAAAAAAGAACACTGTTTGACCGTTGACCATAGAAAATCGTCGCGTCACTCGTTCCCATTTTTCTCCACAAATTTCATCATCTGATGGGCCGAATTTTCAAATTTCTTTCTTGGGAACAAATGGTGAATTTTGGATTACAGTTATAAATGTAATTGAGAAATATAATTAAATAATACTGTCCATAATGCGACTCGATTAATCTTGTTCTATTTACCGTGTCGCCATTGTTTTGCGATGAACTGTCCGAGCTGTGATCATCATCAACACTTTCGTTGACAGTACATTCAATTAAGCGTTGTTAAGCATACATGGCCTGTCCACGAACTGGCACCGAACGTGTTAAAAAGTTCGGTCATTGTTCATGAATCTCATCTTTAAATGACAGATGTAACGAAAAAAAATAGGTTTATAGGTTGACATTTATTTAATTTTATGCTCAATATTATTTATTTTATAGTAAGTTTGTATGTATATTGGTCAATGATCTATTTCTTTTTGTTTTTTCTTTCAAATCGTTTTGTACATGTGTTTCAGTTTGCTTTTATCTCATCTCCACTCTATTGTTCAAAGGTTAGCTGGAAGAAATCCCTCACAGGGATTACCGCGCCTCTGTACATGTGTTATCTTTACGACCGCTTTAGCCTAGTTGGTAGTGACCCTGCCTACGAAGCAAGAGTTCCTGGGTTCGAATCCCGGTACGGGCATTTATTTGTGTGATAAGCACGAACATTTGTTTCCGAGTCATGGATGTTTTCTATGTATTTAAGTATGTATTTATCTATATAAGTATGTTCATCGTCATCTAGTACCCATAGTACCTACAAGCTTCGCTTAGTTTGGGACTAGGTCAATTTGTGTAAGATTGTCCGCAAAATATTTATTCATAAAAAATATTTATTTATTTATTTATTATTTATCTGTTCTTGTAATAATTGTTCTGTGGTTGTGTTCTGTTCCAGGTAGGTATCTACCTACAATAAAGAATTTACATACATACATAGAAAATCGTAAGTTCTTAGTCTAGTTGTGAGACTAGTGGGTCGATCACGTAACATTTCTTACGCGCGTTACACGCAAACGAGCGTGCAATGCGTTACGCGATCGACCAATAGGGGGTCAATCACGTAACGCACTGTACGCGCGTCGGGTAGATCTAAATGTCAATTTTTATATGGAAAAATGACAGTTGGATCTACCCGACGCGCGTTCGGAACGTTACGTGACTACCCACCAGATCTAGTCTCATCTACATGTATATCTACATACACTACATACATAAGTGATAAAATCAAGCATTGAGTATATAGCGGAACCATTGGCTCATATTATCAACCTAACATTAGAAAGTGGTATTTTTCCTGACAAATTAAAAAAGGCATTAATCAAGCCTCTACATAAAAAAGGTTCCAGGCAGGACATAACTAATTATAGACCAATTGCATTGTTGCCAAATTTTTCTAAAATATTTGAAAAGGTGATATTAAATCGCTTTACATCGTTTTTTAATAAAAATAACACATTAAACGCAAATCAATTTGGGTTCCAAAAAGGGAAAAATACTTCACTAGCTATATTTAAAATTTTGCAGCAAATATGGACAGACATACATAAAAAAAGGTAACCATTGGATTGTTTATAGATTTATCTAAGGCATTCGACTGCGTTTCTCATAAAATGCTTTTAGAGAAGCTTGAGCATGTTGGAATTCGTGGCATTCCCTTGAAATTAATTGAATCTTACCTTACAAATAGAATCCAAGCTACAACTCTAGCCTCATATGACATGATTACTGAAAACAGTCACAAATATACAGTCAAGCTATGAAAAAAATCTTCAAGGCGTACCCCAAGGAAGTGTGCTGGGACCACTATTGTTTTTGGTATACGTAAACGAATTTCCTCTAGTGATTAACCACATGTGTGTGATGTTTGCGGATGATGCCACTGTATTTGTAAGTGAGGACAATGACATTGATATCACTAATGTATTATATACCACCTTAACAACTGTTACTGATTGGTTGTCATCCTTAAAATTATGTGTAAATTTGGATAAAACAAAAATTGTACAGTTTACTAATTATAAGCAGATACCGCAAAATTTAAGTATAACAATTGATGATAAACAAATTGAACAAGTTACAAACACAAACTTCTTAGGAGTCACAATAGACAGCAATCTGAACTGGAAATCTCACACAAATAAAATAAACAATAGACTAGCTAAAAGTTGTTATGCCTTATCTATATTGACCAAAATTACGTCAATAGAAGTTTCCAAAAAGCATATTATGGAAATGTCTATCCCATACTTAAATACGGCATAATTTTTTGGGGTAATTCAGTAAATGTTCAGTCAGTATTTATTCTTCAAAGGAAAAGCCTACGAATAATATTCAATCTTAAAAATAGGGAATCCTTAAGAGACATTTTTAGAAGCAATAAAATTTTAACTTTGACTTGTATCTACATACTAAACATTTGTGTATTTGTCAAGGAACGACACGATATTTTTATTAAAAAAAGTGACTCGAACCCTAATTTAAGATCACAATATAGATTTGATATGTGTACAATGGGGAATGGATGAAAATTTTAGAAATGCCTGATTATTTTTTTGGTGATAGGAATAACCTTCCTTAGCACCAGAAAAAAGTTTCAGATTTTTCAGATGCGACAATTATTTTTGAAAAATATAAACAGTTTCCTTATTTACGTTTTGTGTCAAGAACGGTAAATAGACACTTTCCTTGATCTGTCTCATATTACAAAAAACTTTCTTAAATATCTGTGGTAAACTGACACTGGTAATGATCAATATAGCTGCTGCAAGTGTCAATATCATTGCCAGTGTCAGTTTACCACACATATTTAATATATTTTTTTGTAATATGAGACCGATCGAGGAAGGTGCCGTAACTGACCCAAAACGTAAGTGAGGAAACTGTTTATATTTTACAAAAAAAATTGATGCAGCTGAAAAATCTGAAACTTTTTTCTGGTGCTAAGGAAGGTTATTCCTATCACCAAAAAAATAATCAGGCATTTCTAAAATTTTCATCCATTCCCAATTAGGCCTTCTAGTTACATAATTAGCAAGAGTACCTATGCTATGGGAATCAAAATCTTTAATAACTTACCTGGATATATTAAGTCACTCGATAGCACTAAGTTCAAAAAGGTACTGAAGGAATGGCTGACTAATAAATGCTTTTACAATCTTAATGAATATTTCGTATAGGTCTACAAATTATTAAGTTTAATTTTAAGTTCAATAATATTGTACGCCCGAAAAGGGCAAACTGTTGATACCTTTCAATGTAAATATGACATGAGATCTTATGTACACAGTATTGACAATAAATGACATCTATCTATCTATCTATCATGTTATCTACATACATAGAAAATTAAACATCGTTTAAGTTATACCATTTATTGTGAGGCACTCCTCATTAGTTCTATAGAACCAATTCTTTACAAGTATTATACTCTTTCTTAAATCCTCAGTTCGAACTATCAAGAAGAATGCTCGGTACCCTGGGTCAGGCACGGCTACGTCTGGTGTTCACTTCAAAGCTTAGCGAGGCAGTAGATGTGATTACAAGCGAGCCTGGATCCAGCTAGCGAAGGAAGTGACGCGCATGAAACCAGCGGGGTAGCCGATCTCGCAGCCGTCACGGTGCCCGAAGGAGGTGATACCGATCTGGAAACAAGGTTATCTGTTAGTCACTGAGCCTGAACATAGATCTATTTTGTGTCAGTGGCGTAGTTAGCATGGGTGGCACTCGAGGCGGAAAGTGTGTGGGCATCACACACTGGCGTGCCTCGGGATGGTTACCCGAGGCACCGTCCGAGTGAATAAATCCCTTGAGTTGGTAGGTAATGGCTAAGTGTAAAAGTTCTGGTAGAAGGGGACCCACCCTAGCCTTATACCATGTCTACGGGAGTCATGTGCTCAGTAGTAGGACTTATGTCTTATGTAGGCTGATGCTAGTGGTAGCTCTCTTTACTTAGCCGTGCACCTTAGCAGAATGGTCGTGGTGCTATGTAGCTCTTAGTTTGGTGGAGTGAGAATTGTCAGTTATACTGGAGTGTGTCACTGATTTGATGAGGTCTATCCACCGTATTGAAGAGCGCCCCCGAGATCTTTTGCCCTCGACTTTACCTGGCACTACCAATACCATGGTAGTTGGCATTAACAGGTGATGATACTAACCGTTCTCGAGTGGCGACCTCGTACCGGAAGGCGTGGCGTGGGTAGGCCACGGTGGACTGATGACCTGGTAAAGGTCGCTGGAGGTTGCTGGATGTGGGTGGCGTAGGACCGGTCAATTTGACACTCTTTAGGGGAGGCCTTTGTTCAGCAGTGGACGTCTTTCGGCTGATATGATGATGATGATACTAACCAGCTGGTTGCTGACGACGAGAGGACCGCCGGAGTCCCCGCCGCAGGTCCCGCGGCCGCCGGTGGTGGCGATGCACAGAGTCGACTCGCGCACCGTCAGGAAACCATACACGGCCATGCACACCGAGTTGTCAACCACATTAACTGGCACATGGGATTGGATCTGGCCAGTAGTGATGCCACCACCTGACAAAAACATAAGTGGGATGATTAACTATCGATATTATTCATTTAAAAAAAATTGTGTAAATCTAAATCTGCAACGGTGATTGTTTCATTTAATAATTTTCAATATCAAAACTAGCAGCTCTCTCGATTTTTCTCGCACTATCCGTCTCTTATTAGAAAACTCAAACTCAAAACATTTATTGCACACATAAAATTACAAGTAATAAAATGGACCCCGTAAGGGCACAGCAAAGAAACTTATAACTAAGTTACATCTAGGTTACAGGTACTACCTGGATACTAGGTACTAGGTAATTCTACCTTGAAATAGATTTCTTACATATAGTAATTAATTTGGTAGGAATTTGGTACTTCGCTTAAACTTAGAACGAGAGGTATAGTACGAGAAAAATCGAGAGAGCTCGCGCGCCGTCTTGTGATAGTCGTGCTGGCATGATCTTCGAATAACGGCCAATTAGCAGAGGATTATACATAAGTAGAAAATTCCACAAATCGGCCTGGGAACATTTCATCTTAATGAAAAGAAATTATTTTTGTCTTGACAAGTAAGTTGAGGCCGCGCTAAAGAGAAGACGAAGAAATCATCGTAAACTTACCATCGCTGGTGAGACCGAAGCCCGCAGCCCAGGCGGTGCTGCCGACGAAGTTGTTGCTGCCGGTGGCAATGGCGATAGGCTGGATGTGGACTGAAACATTTCATACATCATTAAACTGATGAACTCTTCTCTTATTTAAGCCGAGTGACACCGACAAGAGTTAAGCTCTTGTCGGTGTCACTCAAAGTAAGCGCCCCACGCAACCTCTTTGACATGTTGGCTATGTCGTGCCAATAACTGTCTTTTTGAGTTGCTCTATGTGCTTAGTCTTCTTCTTCCTCACTTCCCCTCTGCCTTTCTGTTCAAGGCGCGGCCTGCGGTGGCGGTCCGTAGTGAATTGGACAGCTAATGACAAGTTTACTATTGACCGCCGCGGCCAGGCAGCGCCAGTCTGTGAGAGGCTTAAAGCGCGGCCTGTGGGGGTGGTCCATAGTAAATTTGACAGCGAATGACAAGCTTACTACTGACCGCCGCGGCCAGGCCGCCCCAGTCTGTGAGAAGCATAAAGCCTCTCACAGACTGGGGTGGGGGTGGCCTGCAGTAGTGGTCAATAGTAAATATGACAGTTGATATTAAAATTGACCGTCACCGTAGGCCGCGTCAGTATGATTCAGGCTTAACGTCATCATATATTAATTGTTATCGTATTTTTATCGGATTAACCTATGATGCTTTTGTTTACTCGTATCACATGATTAAGACAAGATAAAACATTCGTCTGTGATTAATTGACGAGTATTATTTTCACGTGATTAAGTAGTGCAATGTGTGTGTAGTGTAGTGTGGCCGTTGGGGCGGAAAGGTTCTCGAGTGGCGACCACGTACCGGAAGGCGCGGCGTGGGTAGGCCCCCCACAAGGTGGACTGATGACCGGTCAATTTGGCACTCTCTGGGGGAG
This sequence comes from Epinotia nisella, assembly GCA_932294315.1. Taxonomy (NCBI): domain Eukaryota; kingdom Metazoa; phylum Arthropoda; class Insecta; order Lepidoptera; family Tortricidae; genus Epinotia; species Epinotia nisella. The sequence goes on along the minus strand of OW028688.1, from coordinate 18,518,421 downwards.
GCCTATGTCCAGCAATGGACGTCTTTCGGCTAATATGATGATGATGATGATGAAGTAGTGCAATCTTATTACGCCCTTATGTCACGTTTATGGACAACCACAAACGTTTTCACAGTCGCCTTACAAACTCAAACTCAAACTCAAAATGATCTTTATTCAAGTAGGCCTAGTAACAAGCACTTTCAAATCGTCAGTTAATTTTTTAGAGTAATTTTTAAACATAAAGAATAAAATATATATGATAAAAAAATTGTATAAAAAATACTAGTAGAATATTTCAAGAAAAACAATCTAATGTCAAAAAAACGAAATATTACGAAAATAATAGATTAAAAATTCAGTTAAAATTAGTTCCATGGAGTTTTATCATTCATGTAGTCTTGTGCTTGTAGCTTTCGAGATAAGTTTACGCTTCACATAGTTCTTGAATTTATTAATAGATAACTCAGTTAAGTTTTCTGGAAGTTTGTTATAAAACCTTACACAATTATTACCCATGAATGATTTTTTAATTTTTTGGAGCCGAGTGGTGGGCACCGCGAGCTTATGCTTATTTCTAGTATTAATATTATGTATGTCACAGTTTTTCCTAAAATTGGCAATGTTTTTATGTACATACAGAAGGTTTACAACACTGTCGACGACACATGACTTTAGGGTCTGAGATGACCGTAACATACATTTCTTTATATACTGTGACGTGCCAAACAAACGTAAGACGTACCTAATGGTAAGCAGACACCGTAACATATAATATTACAAGCGCTTTATTGGAGAACAGGCCACCTCGGTTGAGCTCTCTGACACCAATCATGGCAAGTAAGCAAAAGAGAGCGCAGCAGAAGTATTCCGGTACCCACATACCCAATATGGCCCCGCGCGAGCGTTTGAATATATTCAAACAGGTTATGATGATCGTGACCCTGATAAGTTATACTCACTGGTGAAGGAGATAGGGGAGAATCTGATGATAGCGACGTCATTCACGGGCAGGACTCCGTTCCAGCTGGCGTGGGTCTCAACGTCGCTGGTGGTGACCCTGGTGCCGCCGGAGAAGAGGTGCGTGGATCCGAGGACGACGGTAAACTGGGCGGCCTGGGAGAGCAGGGTGCTCCAGCAGTGGGCAGCGGTAACACTGCGGGTTGCGGACAGCAGCGAGGATCCGCAGACGGAAGTTTGTCCAGTGGTCAAGTTGATGACCAAACCGCCCTGGAATTTATAATGTGGTGTGAGGTTTTGACGACGGATGAGAAGGAGTGGTGGACGGTAACCCTGATCGCTTTCAACTTGACAACCGCAACCAGATAGTCGATTGCGTAATGCTTGGTACATACGTACGTTCAAGACGTTAGTCTTACTGGGCATTTTTCGCAAATCGATATCCAACGTCCATTTTTTGCGTGAAAGAATTAGACCGCTTTCCTCGGTACGAAATAGTTCGTACATAAATTCCGAAAAACTCATTGGTACGAGCCGGGATTCGATCCCACGACCGCCGCTTGACAGCTGCATGCCTGAACCACTAGGCTACCGTAGCTTCACTACGTGTACGTAACGTACACACGCTAACTACTCAAGACGTACGAAACGTTACGCATTCATCCAGCTGATAAACGTAATGAATAAAAAAACCGGCCAAGTGCGTGTCGGACCACGCAAAACGAAGAGTTCCGTGCCTATTAAAAAGGTCGTATCGTCACAGAAATTTTACAGCACTTACGTCCTTTTCTTTGAGGAAGGCAGTTTTTCAGCAATGTCTCGAAAACCTCTGAACCGATCTTGTTCAAAATAATTTTCGGTGAATGAAATTAATAAGCCCTATGTCCATGAATTTTTCCATATTTTTTAAATACACCGTTCAAAAATTTGAGGGGGGGGGACAGAATTTTAGTGACTTTCGGGGCGATTATTTCCGACCCTATTCACTTAATCAAAAAAATGCTAAGAAACCTTATATTTATTTTGAAAGGCCTATCGATTGATGTGCCACACGAGGGGTCACAATGAATTTTTTTTTTTTGACTTTTAGTTTTATGTATGGAGTGCACCCCAATAAAAAAAAATTTAGTAATTTTTATTACAGAACTATGTAGCGGCTAACAAAATACACCCATCCTCAAAATTTTATTCAAATACACCTTATAGTTTTCGAGTAAAATGCCTGTGACATACGGACAGACGGACAGACGGACAGACGGACAGACGGACATGACGAAACTATAAGGGTTCCGTTTTTGCCATTTTGGCTACGGAACCCTAAAAATCGAAAATTATAGAATATGGAATACTAAAAGAAGAACTAGGAAAAATTGACAGATGACGGGTGGGATGACGGAAATAAAAATGGTATATCTATTATCTACAAGAAAAAAGCATGAAATGAAAATTTTGATGGGACATATAAACGTTGCAAAAGAGCGTTAATATTCCAAACTTTAGAAGGTTCATGGATGGGTTTCAACATGTTTACTTACAAGATAGGGGTGCTCTCCAAGGGCAGCAGGGGTGCCTCCCACGATCCTGGCACCGTCGAAGTCCAGCGCCTCCTCGGCCGCCTTGATGCGCGCAGCTAACGGGATGCCGACTTTGTTGTGGTAGTCCATCATCTCCACAGGTGAGTCCTGGGGAGACTGGACCACCTTGCCGGCAACCAGACCGATCAGAGCAAACGCAACAAGGAGCTTCATATTGAGGCGAGGATTCGATTTGAACCGTCGTCTATATGGTAACTGTTTATATACTACATTTATCAATGGATTAAAAAGATTGATCAGTTGGGGTTTACCTGATAACGTTTAGCCTTTGATCGATTAATGTTTAACAATGAGTGATGAAATAATTAACTAATAAAATACTAATTATGCAATTTTTTACTCAAAGCGTTTATTCCTGAGAAACACAAATTTTCACAACAGTTATTCACCACATGCCTAACTTGACCAGGTCCTTGGGAAGCTTCAAGTTGAATAATTTTGCTCATTATTTGTCTATGGAATCAGAAAAGTCATACTTGGGTTTTGCTAAGAGTATTTTTGATAAACGTTATCTAATAAAACCCAATCTACCCATTGTGAAATTAATTACCATTAAGTTTATCAATGAAGATAAATACCTAGACAGGAATTTTGTAAGTTGATAAGCTGGGACATACTGAAACTTTACCTTGGCCATGACCCAGCCACCTATCAGACATATTTTTTTTAACATTATGCTTAAGTAGGTAGGACTAAAGTTAGTAGGTAGTTATTTAAAACTACATTAAACTATCATTGTTGTTTTATATCTTAAAGTATGTGTGTGTGTGCGCGAGAATGTGTATGAGAGTGTCTGTATGTATGTATGTATGGATGTGTGTTTTAATTTGTAATAAATGTTTCCATCTCTTCATAACTCCATTCTATACAATCTAGTCACTATTGATTTAACTTTTGATAAACAGATATTGTTTACGTCAGTTATTTGACATAAGTTATTGTATAAACGAGAAAGCGTCTAGCAAAACTAGTTTTAGTGTTTAGAGTTAATGTTTGACACTTTAATACTTATATCACTCCAGAAGAGTAAAAAAGTACACCAAAACTTAAGTTGAAGAAAAAAAAACTTTTTTTTAAAATTAAAATCACTTAAAAACAATTGCTCACAAGCTTAATAATCTACCGTTTAATTTATTGCTCGTGTTACAGGAAACACCCCGTATAAATCACTCACGCCGAAAAACAGTAGAATAAAATTTTGGGAAAAATATGTTTTTATTTAAAAAAATAAAAAAAAGCCTTTTATTTCCCGTTAATTTTTTACAATTTGATTTAGGTTTTTTTTAGTCTTACTTTTAATTCTAGTTTTCTTGCTGTATCTATGTTAGTTTTTTTTTTTTTAATTAAATATTAAAAAATTGTGAAGAACAGGAACCCCTCTCAGGTGAAGGCCTCTTCCAAAGCTTGCCATTTTACTCTGTCCAGGCAGCGTCTTGCCAATTTGGTCCTGCGATTTTTCTTATGTCATGACTCATGACATGACATGTTTTTATTACCTTTACACAAATGTAAAGTGGGGATGTATTTTTTGTCGATAAACGCATGCTGGTGTGGAGCATCGTTGGATAATAGCTTGTTCAAGAACATTATGGGTGCATTAAACCCATTTTTCTGGACGCAGTGCATGGTCCATTTGCCTGATATTGGGCTTTAAAGCCCTAATTTCTGTTCGAGTCAAGTGCCCCTCCCCCCCTGCCGGCTAAAGTTAATTAAAAATAAAAATTCATTTATTTCAAGCTTCATATGGGCTCATATTATATAGTTCAATTAAAAAGATTTATAATTACATTAAGTCACACATAAATAAATGGCTACTATTTTTCTCTTTTGAAATTCTTTCTTCTCGAGGCAGAGGTTTTCTCGACATTCATAGGTGTAATAGATATGCCTAAATTGAAGAAGAAATCACTTTGACTTTTTTGACTTTGACTTTTATTGAACAAGCAAGCGAAGGCTTCCGAGTCTACAGGAACAATCCGACATTTGTGTGTTTTTATGTATGTACACATGTTTGTTCGGTGATCGGTTGTATATGACAGACAGAATAAGACAGAAATATTTTATCAAATTAATCAAGACGTTCACGTTTGGGGAGAACCAGAGTAGTCGTAATCGTAATAATGTTGTAGTGTAGTAGTATTCATATTCATTTATTCATTATATAGTTATGTAGGTACAATACAATAATGTTGGTGATTGGTTACATTTCGAGAAGGTCTGCACGTGACGCCCTGTCAGGGCACACAATATCACTTATACATCTACTAACTTAACCCTTTTCCAGGCCGGCAGTTGGAAAATGACAATCGGATGTCAGTCTTACTCATTGACATTAAGTTATTATAATTATTATGTTTGACAAGCAGTATGTGGTCTATATAACGCCTCTGCCTGGAAAAGGGTTAACTAGTAATAGTATTTTAAGTAATAAATAAAATAAATAAATATCGTGGAACAATTCACACCAATTGATCTAGTCCCAAACTAGGCAAAGCCTGATGTACTACGGGTACTAGACAACGGAAAAACATACTTATATAGATAAATACATACTTAAGTAGATATTAAACATCCAAGACTCGAGAGCAAACATTCGTATTCATCATACAAATATCCAGCCCGGGACCTCAAGCTTCATAGTCAGGTTCTCTAACCACTAGGCTATTCGGTCGTCGTTCGGTTCATTTTATACAGTGCAGATAGGTACAAAATTTATTTATTTATTCATCTTTGTCATCAAGGAATTCGTTTAAAGAGTAGTAGGCGCGGAACCCTTCGTTGTGCGTGGTCCGACACGCACTTGGCCGCTTTTTTGATGTAACTTAGTCACAGTTTAATTTTGTTAATGTAAGTACTTGTATACATACACTTTAGAAAATAAATATAGTACTTTACCTTGTTAACTACGGAATCCTAAAAACATCGTTATCACCATTTATTTTCAACATGATGCCTTATTGAGTAAAACAATAACCATACCGTGTAGCATGAGATTGGAAATGCCAGCACCATTAAGAATGTATTATTTTCAGAAACACGAACACGAGAAACACGTTACCTATTTATTTACGTAGTCGACATGAGTGGGAAATTGATTCTTGGTTCTTCAGTTAAGACAGTATTCGTAGTGTCACGTACGGGTCAATATGAAATGCCTCGCTGTGTGTGTCCTATTTGGGTTAGTGGTGAGCAAGGACTTCGATCCTGACTACCACAACCATGTGGGGATCCCGCAGGCCGCGCGCATCAAGGTTCACGAGGAGGCGTCGAAGCAGAGCATGAGGATAACTGGGGGGGAGCCGGCTGCGCTTGGACAGTACCCGTTTTTTGTAAGTAACAGTAACAGAAAAATATTTATGGCCACAAAGGAACCTTAAATATAGTAGACGTGGAGAAAAAATAAATATAAATAAATCAAGAATAACAATATAATAATACTTAAGTGGCAGTGGGCACATTGCACGTAGAACCGATGGCCATTGGGGTGGAAAGGTTCTTGAGTGGCAACCACGTAACGGAAGGCGCAGCGTGGGTAGGCCCCCCACAAGGTGGACTGATGAGTGATGCCTGGTAAAGGTCGCTGGAGTCCGCTGGATGTGGGTGGCGCAGGATCGGTCATTGAGGCACTCTAGGGGAGGTCTTTCGGCTGATATGATTATGATGATGCTGATGAGTGATAGTGAGTCTTAAGAGGTTATTACTAATTTTCAGGGTGGCTTGCTGATCACAATGGTGAATAACCCCCAGCAGTCCGTCTGTGGATCCACGTTGCTGACCAACACCCGCGGGATCACCGCCGCCCACTGCTGGCGCACTCCCTACTCGCAGGCCCTGGAGTTCACCGTCATCTACGGCTCCATCCACCTGTTCTCTGGCGGCACCAGGGTCACAACCAGGGACGTGGAGGTACATGACGGGTACAACATGACTAGTCTAGTCAACGACATCGCTATAATCAGGCATGCTTGGATTGATTTCAACAGTAAGTGACATTTCAATCCCATAGACTATTATGACGTTGATCCTCATATTTATCTGCCGCGAAAGCACAGAATGAGTAATAGTACTACGTACAGAAGGTTCCCTGTTAACAAATTGCCTGTTTAGGTACGCCAAACGTGCCTAAATGTGGCCATTTCTTTCTATCGCACCGGAACGCGCTCTTTCGGAGGCGGAGCCTTAGAGCTAGGGTTACCGCCAGCTCGACCTATTAAATTATAGGTAGGTACGTTAGTATAATAGTGTATTTTACTAACGATATTACCATTATTCTTACTTAGTAGCACCCAACTACACAAAAGCTGTGTAATTTGACTTTAGGTTATGACATTAAAACTGCTGTTTCTGCAAAATTTAAGAAGAAGACACAACTCTGGGTTACCTACATACATAAACATAATGATAAGAAAAATTATTTTCAACCAATATAAATAGACGACGCGGCATTTTTTTTACGAGGCGAATGACGATGCAATGCAAAACGCGAACGCGCTGTGAGTTCCGTAACAGCGCGCGACAACGCGATAGACCGCCTAAAGGCGGCCGGCCGGCATGTTTATGTGCGGCGGCGCGACGAAATCAAAGAGTGAACCGCCTCTGGCGAAAGTCACAAGCATGTCATCATGTCCGGTCATCTAGCAACTTATCCCGGGATATCGTCAATATATCGCTATCATAAATAGGGTTGACTTCAAATTTTAATAGTGACCTTTAGTTAGGTAACATACCTTAACAACTATGTTTATAAAAAGTAACCATGAATTCGGTTTAAAGTTCCAAGAAACTTTTTGGTACATACATACACTTGGACCAATGAGTTTCGCGGAACTCATTTACCGAATATGTGAGTTACTCGTACCACTAGCTTTTTAGTGAGGAAAACATCTTGTGGAAACCAGCGATTAAATTCAAAAGCGCAGTCTATAATCCGCACTGGGTCAGCCTGGGACTGCAAAACCATTACTTCACTTCAAGGCACATTGTAAGTTGACGTAGAACCACAAAAACTGTTACGTGTTGGATGTCAAAGGTCAATGGTTATACTCGTGTTTTCCAGGTGGCATCCATTCCATACCCATAGCCGTTGGCGATGATTCCTATGTCAACGCGTGGGCTCAAGCAATAGGCTTCGGTAGAACCAGTGACAGTAGTGAGTACCCAACAGGGCTTCCGATCCCGGGATTTATTACTACCACAATACCGCGGTGTAGTAGTAATAAATCCCGGGATTGGAAGCCCTAGTACCCAAGTTTTTTTAAGGAATTTTCTAACACAAATTTCAATCAAGGCTATTACACGCCAATTTGTCCCATCAATTTGCTATAAGTAGTTAAAACTAAGAGTACATATTGCTGTTTTTATTAGGATTCCGTTCCTCAAAAGGAAAAACCGGAAAAGTGCGAGTTCAACTCGCGTGGTGAGGGTTCCGTATATAATGTAAATTTCATAAGTGTTTTTGAATACTCAAACTTCTTATAGGTTTTCCTGTAATCTTTAGGCAAGGAACTATTTTCCATATTTTTTTCAGAATTTTAGTCCTAGCAGTTTCGGAGATAAGGGGGGGGGGATGGTCAATTTTCGTCTTTTTTCCTAAGTTACTTCAAATATGTTTTTGCTAAAATTATAAAAAATATATATCTGATATGCTTACAACAACCCCTTTCATTTGATATGTCACACAATACGGTTTGCGAAACTTTTTTTTTAATTTTCCAGTTTACCCCCCAAAAGTCCCCTTGTTCCGAATTAATTAATTTACTTTACGCGTCCATCTTTGGGTCACCAATTTACATATACATACCAATTTACAAATTTCAACTCAATCGGTCCAGTAGTTTCGGAGCAAATCGGCTGTGGCAGACGGGCAGACAGACAACCGAGTGATCCTATAAGGGGACACAATCGATATTTAAATAGAAAAAGTGTAAGTTTATTTTTTCAAAACAACCGGGTTCGATTCCCGAGCTGGGTACAGTTTTTTTTTTCAAATGTATGAACGCAGTTTTTCTTTTTATCAAAATCGGTGACATGGTTCCTAAGAACAAATCTTCGTATGTCTTATAGTTTCAGACATTCCCATACTGACCGATTTGAATGAGCCACCCTGTATACGGAACCCTCACCACGCGAGTTGAACTCGCACTTGTCCGGTTTTTTAACTATAGCCAGTTTTTGTGACAAATTGCTAATTGTGTGCGTTTAGTTAGAATCCGACGCAGAAATGTTTGGTGTGTGTAAAAGGACTTCTTTATGCCTCTAGAAGACAGAGGCATAGGGTTGCAATCTTCAAATTACTATGGTTGGAACGTCGTCGCTACATTATCGCTATTATGTGATGTATCTGTCGTTCTGAATTTGATTTTTGAAAGAAAATTATTTTAAAACACAAACATGAAAGTGGGGATATCACTATGACACGGCACGGCACGGGACACGCCATAAAATCTGGTTCCTGAGGCTCAACTCAGCTCATTTTAGACAAAGAGTAAATCCAATGACGCTGGAGTAATGATTTGTTCGTTCGATTCGAGAGTACTAATGCTACCAAAAGTAAATTAAGTCATTTCTGATTCAATCGTCATATACAGCGAAAACGCTCTCTGTCTACTATCTCAATGAGCTAGATAAGCAGTGATCGGATTAGGTAGTGCCATTTCGGGTGAACGACCTTAAACATTGTACCTAACATGGATAAGACTCAGGATTCCGGGACTCGTATTTTTCACAGAAAATTTTCCTGACATGTCATTAATTGAAGTAGATAATATAAGAAAAAGCAAAATAAAAGATTTTGTCATTGTAAATACATCAATTATTTAACATTACTTTCGTTTAACAGTTACAAGTAACAATAGTACAATCATAAAATAAAACAGGACATAACAAAACAAAATTACTATATTACATGCACATTATTAGTAATTTAAAAAAAATGCCTTACTTTTTATGAAATTATAATAGCAAACAATTATTTTATCTATATTTTCTACTGTCAATCTATTTCTTTTGACGTCTAATAGCCATTTATATGTAGAAAATGACCTTTTAATTTAACCTGTACTTATGTCAGCGGGCAAATTTGTAAAAGGAAATGTCATCAGTTGCGGTTCCTTTTGAAATATGTTCTGCGTATTCTCTTATAGTATCTAAATCCGAATTTCGAGCCATGAACGCTTCTAATTTACGGTTTGTTTTTTGTTTGCATGAATGTCAAAACTAGCGTCTTCACATTTCGTCCATATTCTATATGTACTAGCAAAATAATTGTAAAATTATACATTTATAACATTTCTGAACCAAACACAAACTTTCAACTTTTTATATGAAATCTCGGGGTTAAGCTTACGCACCGAAGTCCCGCGAAATACTACCTAATCCGATCACTGTTTACATATGTATGTAGGCAGGCTTAATTTTTTCCGCATGATAAGACATAATTTTATGCTAGAAATCACTTATATTTTCTCTCTCTCGTTATTAAATATTTTTCTTTTAAGCTTTTTGTCTTTTATGTCTCATGCATGATTAGGTTGTTTTGCTAACATAATTGTCATATATTAATGAACCTCCAGGTCTTTATGCTTTATGTTTGTTGGTACTCTTTGTGTACCCCATATATATTTGTTTATATTTGACTTTTAGTTCTAAAAAAAAACCGCACTACGCTTTTCAATTTCAATTTCAATTTATTTATTTGCAACCTTGTACACTTGACACATGCAACTTAAAGCTAGGCAATGTACAGGACCCCGTTAAGGCATAGCAAACGTTACAATTAATTATTACAATACAACAAATATAAAACATGTTTAAATAAATTTGACTAGTTAAAAAGGCTTATAAAAAATAAAATAATAATCATTTTCTAAAATACCTATTTAAATAATTTGTAAAAAATAATTTGTAAAAATAATTTTGTAAAAATAATTTGTAAAAATAATTTGTAAAAATAATTTGTAAAAATAATTTGTAGAAATAATTGTTTAAAATTTAAAAATGTATAAAATGATACAATTTTAGTTAGGTAAAATTAATTAATCTTTGTACCAAACTACATCGTCTCGCCGCCATAGATTATTACCCCTTTATCTATCTCCTTGCTACGTTCCCGTTCACGCAGAACTACTATTAAACCAACGTAGATCCTACATATCTCTCCACAGGCGTGATTCCGCACGACCGCTTCCTCTCGCACGTGTTCGTGCAAGTGATGTCGAACGACGCGTGCGCGCCGACGTACGGTGACGTCATCACGTCGCTGACTCTCTGCGTGGCCACGGCCGGGGGGCGCAGCACCTGCAGCGGGGACTCCGGCGGCCCGCTCGTGTACGCCAACAGGCTGGTTAGTGTCCTAGCCCAGGTATCCTGACCGACCTCCGTCATTACTAGCCGGTGATCCGCCCCGGGGACCTCAGGCGGAACTGAGGGCCAGAGGAGAACGTCCTAACCAACGGGAGGTAGAAGGGCTTCAGGACGCAGCAATGACCACCTTTCTCGCGAGATGTGGAGGGCAGACTCCTCACGAGCTAGTGATCCGCCATCTTAGGTTGTATTGCATACTCATAAGACAGTAATGTAAAGATTATAAAGTTAAGTAGAATTACTTGAATTACACGCCAATGGTCATCTAAAGTCTATTATTAATATCCAGTATTGATAAGCTAAAGCCTAAAAGTGGTAACCATTTTTTGAAATATTCACACCCGAAAACCCAGAAAACGACTCACCTGACGACTTAGGCAAAACTATATAGCTGCCAGCTAACGGCGCAACAATACTAACGGATTCTTTGCTTCTATACATATTTTTGTGAAGTGGCTGATTATTGGGGACTGGCCAGTAGGTAATAGGCAATTACCTAAAACTGAATTTAAATTGGAGTGTTATTTCCAGAATTGATCGTTAAATGCCAAAAGAATCATAAGTCCTTAAAGGGAGGACGGCCAGCTTCGAAGGCAGGGTCATCACCGGCTCTTTCGGATCGGGCATCCTTATCCCCATAGTACCTAACAATGTAACTCTTTTGCAGATCGGCGTAACTTCCTTCGGGCATCAAGGTGATTGTCAACAGAGCAACCCGACTGGGTTCGCGCGCGTCACATGCTTCGCTGCCTGGATCCAGGAACGAATGTAGATGAGTTTCACCAGGAACAGATCATCGTCAATGGCCTTTAAATCTATTTAAAGACTAGACAAGCAGTGTCAAGAAGGGAAACAATGTGCTTCTTGGCTGTGAAACACAACACCACAACGTACTATCGCCCATGGGTACGGGTTCACACTTTCTGTTCAAAATCGTCTGCACATGCATAGCGAACGCTCGAAAATGATCCTAGAGTTGTGAACCCGTACCCTTGGGCGATAGTACCTACAGCCTAGTTCTGTTAATGGAATTGGTGTAGAAAATGTCTATAGAAATTACGTTTCTCCAATGAAAATGCTTCAAAATTCACGAAAAAACTGGGGCCGACCTTAAAGATGGTTTGAAGATGTTATAAGGTAGAAGTACTAGTGCCCGACGTGGTACTAGTACTCGACGAATATAATTTAACTAGCGAATAATAAACTAAGATTGATCACGACATCATTTTTAAGTTACTAAATGTTAGTGACTTCAATATTTCTTATAACAATTTCAAGACAAATAACTTATTTATAAGTTATGAACATATTTGTTAAAACCAGCTGCCATCGATTGGGACAATGAGTTAAACCTTCAAGTCCCAATAAATGTCAGTCTGTCATTCATGACATTTGTACTGAAATGACATCTATTGGGACTGCCAGCATAACCGCCTGCCATTTACTCGTACATTCGGATTGATTACCTAATTCTTATATTATCAGGATTTTTTATAACATCACCATATGAAACGAATTCCATATCAGCAACTTGAGTAAATACCTCGTCTCCCAAACCGTATGAAACTGTTTAATACATCTTAAATGAGCATAATATCGTGATTCAAATAAGTATTTTCTGTTGACATGTTGGGCACTAGTACTTCTACCTTAGTATATTCAAGTTTTCAGTTGTAAGTTGTAAATTGTGTCAAATCTTATATATGTAGTTAAGGTAGGTAATAAATGAATATAACATAAACATGGCCTATTTTTGTATTTTATATACCTAAATATATCACTTAGACTACTTAGACTGCTTAGACTCCCGTTCCCTCTCATTCATGAGAGGAGGCCTGTGCCGAACAGTGGGAAGTATATAGGATGATGATGATGATCTCACTTAGAAGGTATAGTAATTCATTATTAACAAAAAAAATACGATGATTATTTCGGCGCAAAAAAAGATCATTTGGATGTATGTATGTCAGTTGACAAGAAACGCATCTATATGTCAAATCATCAACAGCGAATAAATTACTTTGATTTGACGGCACCCACTGTACTGGAGGCTGCGTTGCGTCGCGTTGTTTCGATTGCTGCCCTTGTCTAACGGTATATTCGGTATCGAGTGAATTAATGCCAAATGTCAGTAGTTAACTGATTTTAATCGTAGTGTAACATACAGTATGTTACACTACGATTAAAATCAGTTAACTACTGACTTTTGGCATTAATTCACTCGATACTCTATCTTAACGTCAGAATATTAGAGTTTATTTTGTAAACACGCTGCCTATAAATATAACGGTTGTGATAAAGACTTAATTACATTGGTATTAAGATAGAATATCCCAAGGTTTGATCCAATCTGTCAGTGGTTAGCTGATTTTAATCAAGGTGTAAAGGACGGCAATTTGAACAACGCAACGCAACGCAAAGCAACGCACCTGCAGTGGAGCCTCACCCGTAGACACTCCTCATAGTCGATCACATTGTACGCGCGTCAGGTAGATCTTAATGTCAATTTTAGTATGGGAAAATGACAGCTGGATACTAACGCTCGTTCGAAACGTCACGTGTTTACTCCCTCTGGGTTCGAACCTCGGCTTGTAGGTACCACTGTATCAAAAAACTTACAGTGGCGTTTCGGTGAAGGAAAATATTATGAACAAACCGGTATAATACCAATATGGCCTGGTATTCCCTCAGGGTTAGAGGTCAGATGGCAGTCGCTTTTGTAAAAACTTAGTGCCATTCCAAAGCGGATCCAGGGCAACTTAAGGGCGTCGTGGTGACATGCTCGCGATCCCATGGCGCTCCCATTAACGGCAGAGACGGAAACGCCGGAGTGGTTTTAGTGGGTAGACTCCCTCCCCCTTCTCTTTAAATAGAGTTGGCCGGAGGGTGAGAGTCCCACATACCCCCATATATAGCTTCCCCAGGCTGGGGGGGGGGAATCCATACATTTGGTGATTTTAAACCCATAAAATTGCAGTTTTAAAAAGTGACAGACAGACAGATAGACAAACACATTGTGGTAAATAAAATAAAATTGTGGAAAATAATATTATGTCAAATAAATATTATAGAAAATGAAATGTTATGGAATATAAAATAACGCAAATGAAGTCCTGGCAAGTGAAATTATATTATATGAAATTCTGTCCATAGATAGACAACCGCCCAGGAGGCAGCATTGCTATTTTATCCAAAACCCGACATTGGGGAAAACCATAGGTTATTATTACGAGTTTGCGGCGTTTGCAGTTGAAACGATGGGACCCTGGTCAGCCGACATGAAGGCCTTCATGAGGGCCCTGTCGTGGCGGCTGGTCCACGCCTCAGGGGCCCCCAGAGCTGGCGCGTACTTTTCACAAAGGATCACTGGCTCTTGCGGTCCAAAGGGGAAATGCCGCCAGCGTCATGGAGTCCATGCCGCAAGCATAACTTTTGGACGGTTTTATTTTGTAATTAGTTTAAATTTTTTCGTTTACTATTTAGTATGTTTACGATGGCCGTTGGGGCGGAAAGGTTCTCGAGTGGCGGCCACGTACCGGAAGGCGCGGCGTGGGTAGGCCGACTGATGACCTGGTCGCGGGAGTCCGCTGGATGCGGGTGGCGAGGGACCGGTCAATTTGGAACTCTCTGGCCAGCAGTGGACGTCTTTCGGCTGATATGATGATGATGATGATGATGATGACTATTTAGTATTATTGCATTTTAATTTAATTGATATAATTTTAATATTTTATTTAACCTAATATGTAAATAAAGCTATTTTCTTGGTTATTATGAGATTACTAATTAATTTGATTGATTAGTTTGGAAATCCGCGACTTTGGGAAAAACCGCAGGTTATCACGAGATTACTAACTATTTTGATTGATTAGTTGGGAAATCCGAGCAGGGATGTGGTTAGCTAGTACGCTGTGTTTGTTATTCCTATTAATCAAGAATTTTACTAATTGGAATCACAATCAAGTACTTACAAGCCCAGCTGATTTGACTATCAGTCAAATACCGTGTTATTGGAAAACATATCAGCTCTCAACGCATGAAGGTTCCTTTTTACTTTTGTGTTAATTCCATATCAACAATCAATTTATCACATATCAATTTAAAAATATAAATTGATGCGCTATAGATCAGTGGTATTATTCGAGTCGAAGCCTGAACATGAAGCTCCTTGTTGCGTTGTCTCTGATTAGTCTGGTGTCCAGCAAGGCGTTGGAGTCTCCAGCCGACTTCGTCGTGGAACTTGACTACCACAATAATGTCGGAATTCCTACTGCGGCTCGCTTAAAGGCGGCTGAAGAGTCTCTGGACTTCGATGGAGCCAGGATCGTGGGCGGAACGCCTTCCTCTCTTGGACAATTCCCATACATTGTAAGTCCGTTATCTTTGGGTTATTTGAAGGCAACTACTTCTAATATCGGTTTCGTGTAAAAATGAAAACTGTGGAGACTATATCGAATTGGTGCATTGCTGTTGTGCAGAATTGTAATCAGAATGAAACGTTTTTGTTTAATGCCTAGTTATCAATTTTATCACAGGAACACTGATGATCAAAATTCTAAATGACTTCTAGCTGACGCACTATCCTGAAATCTTGCATGCTGTCAGTATTAATTGTTTTATTCCAGGGCGGTCTAGTGATTTTGTTGACGAACGGGGCGACTTCCGTCTGCGGGTCCTCGCTGCTGTCCAACACCCGCACCGTCACCGCCGCCCACTGTTGGCAAACGATAGCCACGCAAGCCAAGCAGTTCACCGTCGTCCTCGGTTCCACGCTTCTCTTCTCCGGCGGCACCAGGGTCACCACCAGCGACGTCGTAATGCATCCTAACTACGACTTATTAATCACTAATGACATCGCCATTATCAGGCATGCCTGGGTTACCTTTACCAGTAAGCAATTTTGTTTTTGTCTTGTCGATTGGTAGGTACGAGTTACCTTCTTATATCGCCCGTTACAAATTCCGGAGTAAATGATAATCAGGCCGGAGTGTGACATTGACCGTCACACCATTGGCGAGTGACGTGGTGATCGTAAGTCTACAATACACTGAAACAAAATTGATGCTTGATTCAATCCAGCTAACTCTAATGACACATTTTCCTTATTCCAAGTTTACCGAGTAAAAAAATTGAAATTACTACATATAGTTAAAATTGATACAAATATTACAGAAAAAAATGATAATTATTTATGGGCGAAGTTTGCAGACTCGAACGTTATCGGATTTTCATATATTTTTACTTACAGACAATATTCGGCCTATCGCCCTCGCTACCGGAAACGACGACTACATTGGAACGTGGACGTGGGCTTCGGGTTTCGGCCTGACCGGTGACGGCCATTCGATCACTTCCACCCAGTTCCTCTCCCACTTGAACTTGCAAGTGATCAGCAACGCCGAGTGCCGGCAGACTTATGGCGCCTTCGTCCTGGACTCCACCCTTTGCACCGGCGGCACCGTCGGGCGCGGTACCTGCTCCAGTGACTCCGGTGGCCCGCTGGCTAATCCCACCAACAACCTGCTGGTCAGTTCTCATCTCATCAATCTATTAAGGGCAGAAGTATTCATTCAGAATATGAACAAAAATCAACGTTCAAAAATAAGTACCTAGGTAACACTCAGTGCTCCGATGGTACAATGGGTCGACTTCAGCACGGTGCTGGCGTACTGCTTGGTCACAATATCTGTGCACTGCGTGATGTCATATCGGTGATCGGGTACCGTGTAAAAGGGGAAGCGGGAGGGGCGTCGCATTTCGGGGAGGTGCACAAATATTGTGATCGGGTAGTAATGGCCAGTGCTGATTATTACATTACTTAATCTCCATTAATCAATATAACTGTTGGATAACTGGGTAATTTTTTTTGGTAGGTATGAATTACACTTAAGAGCAAAAGTTTCGGGTACACTTTGTATAGAATTTCAGTACAAAAACCCAAAACTTTTGCTCTTGAGTGTAGTTTTTCCTGTATATCCAAAGTTTTCAAACCTTATTTTGGATCTCAGCACAAGTACCCACTGATGTGCCGACGGAGAGTTTTCTATTTTGCGAAATTCTGCAATTTAACATAGGAAAATTTCGAAAAATTCTCTCATTTTTGTATGGGAAGGAAACTTTCCATTTCCAACATGGAAATTCCGTCCCTGAAAAGCATAAAACTGTGACTCTTAAACACCATGTATAAGAGTTACAGTTTCATGCCTCTCAGATACGTACATTACCTTAATGCCTCATGTAGTTGTCGCTTACTATGGGCTTCATAAAAAGGCTCAATGTCACCCAAAGGGCAATGGAGAGGGCTATGTCGGGAGTTTCTCTGCGTGATCGTATCAGAAATCAGGCTATCCGCAGCAGAACCAAGGTAACCGATATAGCCCTCCGAATCGCTAAACTTAAGTGGCAGTGGGCGGGGCACATTGCACGTAGAACCGCCGGCCGATGGCCGGAAAGGTTCTCGAGTGGCGACCACATGGCGTGGGTAGGCCCCCCACAAGGTGGACTGATGACCTGGTAAAGGTCGCGGGAGTCCGCTGGATGCGGGTGGCGCAGGCAGGACCGGTCACTTTGGCACTCTTTGGGGGAGGCCTATATCCAGCAGTGGACGTCTTTCGGCTGATATGATGATGATGATGATGATTATGTATAGAATCTATAGGAAAGACTCATAGGTTTCTGAACAGTTTGCTTGTAAACAGATCGGAGTGACCTCCTTCGGGAGCAGCGACGGCTGCGAAGCGGGCCGCCCCGCCGGCTTCTCTCGTGTCACCTACTTCGCAGCCTGGCTGCAAGCTCACATGTAAAATGGCCGTTGAATATGTATGTGACCTTACCTTCAGTTGGAAAAAGGATTATTAAATAAAACTTTTTTAATAATCGTTGTTTTTTGTTTTTCGCTTTTCCCTGAAGCAAGCGAGCAGTGTAGTACTGTAAGTTTCACTTTCGGCATCGTAGTTATCCAACGGATGAACATATATAAGTTGTATTTATAAAGCATAAATGTTTGAATTATAAGACTTCGTACACTAAACTAAAACCACATACATTTTTACGATGGAGCTCCCAACTCAACTGAAATAATTATTATACAGCGCTTTAGACAACTAAAATATATTCGACCAATCACGTGGCGCCTTTACTGAACTATAATGAATTTGACCAATAGGATGTCGCGTTGACTCCAATACAAAAGACATCAACGACGTTGAACCGGCGCACCTCTTACTTGCACTTCGTTTCAGCAGGGCTTAGATTTTCATTAGATACCAAGTTTGTGTAATTATTTCTGTTGACTTGTATAAAACATCAATCTATCTATCTATACATCTATACATATAATAAAGCTGAAGAGGGTCGAAAGTCTGTACATGGAAGATAAACGAAAAAAAGTTGCCTGGGGATACTTAGAATTGAAAACAGAACACGTTCCAACAGTTTTTATTAGAATTTTTGTCTGTTTATATGTTTATCTGTTTGTCTGTTTATTTAAACAAGCATCACGTGAAAACGGCTGATGGGATTTTGATCCAAACTTTACTAATCTGTCGAGAGAATCCCCGGACAGGTTTAACGCTATAGAAATCTTAAAGATTAGGGTTCAAAGGGGGTAGAAAATGGGGTTGAACTTTATATGGGAACTCCTAGAATGCACGAGCTACAGACTTGAAAATTGGTAACCATAAACTTGACTGGAAAGTAAAAACGACCCCATTCAAACTTTTAGTATCATTACCATGGTAACATGTCGTCAAGATATTCGAAAATTCATCGTGTTCTTACAACTGATAGTTAGTCCAGTGGTTTGACCCAAAGCTCACGGAGTCGGTGTCCCCGAGTTCAAACCCAGCGATTGGCATGCACTTTTTGTAGTTATAATTTTTTGTGATACATTTTCAAACACGCACAGAAGCTTAGTGAATAGAGGATTTTGATGCAACTTTTACTTAATCGGTCGAGAAAATCCCCGGCCAGGTCATAGGCTGTAAAAATGATAAATATTAGTCAGTACTTTTTCCTCTGTAGCTATTAGAACGGCAGGGCACCTTGATTGCAATAAACATAAATGTAAAGATTTTTTAGACAACTTAAAATGTACAGACACTGAAATAGAATTTGCCCCAATTAATACAAATGAATTAATCAAGACAATTAAACAATTAAAAGATAAACGCTCCAAGGATATATACAATTTAGATTCACATTTTGTCAAAAAGATATTCTTGGAAAATCATTACCTATTAGAGTTACTTCCTAATGTTATTAATAGCTGCCTAACTCAGGGTATATTTCCACAATGCCTTAAAATAGGGAAGGTTATTCCACTTCACAAAAAAGGTGCAATGGAGGACCCTAACAATTATAGACCGATATGTATACTTCCGGCTATATCGAAAATATTAGAGTCTATAATTAAAAATAAGATTGGTGAGCATTTTACACGTAACAATTTATTCAGTTCTAACCAGTTTGGATTCCAGAAAGGTAAATCAACTGGAATGGTATTGCGTAAGGTTATCGAATTTGTCCTTACATCCTTAGATGAATCACAGAAATGCTCGAGTACTTTTTGTGATCTGTCAAAAGCGTTTGACTGTCTCCGTCATGACGTACAGTCAGCATCAAAAGTAGCTACATAAACGAAGACGTCAAAAATCTTTATTAAAAGGGAATAAGAGCTTTTGACGTCTTCAATTGCGCAGTTACTTTTGATGCTGACTGTACTCATAACTAAATTACAGCACTATGGATTTAAGGACAAAGCGCTAAGGTTAATAAAGAGCTATCTGGAGAACCGAAGCCAAAAAGTAAATATTAACGGCAAATTTTCATGTGAAGCTAATTTTAATGTTGGCGTACCGCAGGGATCCATTTTGGGTCCGATTTTGTTCTTAGTATATGTGAATGATCTTCCTGAATGCCTACCAGATTATGCCATGGTGACATTGTTTGCAGATGATACTCATGTGGGTCTAAAAGATAAAACTATGTAAACCTAGAACACAAAATTGAACACGTTATGATGACGCTTAAGGAATGGTTTAATACTGATGGCATAATCTTAAATACTAACAAATCGACCTTATTGACATACTGTAATAAAAATAAAATTTATAATTTTAATTACTCTAACTTAGGACTAAATATTGTAACTGATACAATTTTTTTAGGTTAGGTTAGGTTAGGGGTAGGGTATCACATTGACAATAAAATAAGCCACTCATTTCATATTGAAAAAATTTGTAATAAAATTGCTTCCGGTAATTACGCTCTCCTGAAACTGAGACCTTTCATTAACAAGAAAACCCTAGTTATGGCTTACTACGCTCTCATCCACGCTCATCTTAACTATGCTTTGACCGTCTGGGGAAATGCTGTTGGCATTCATAGAATCCTTGTATCTCAAAAACGAGCCATTAGAATTCTTTTTAGTCTACGCAGGGGCACTTCGGTTAGAGAATACTTTATAAAAGGTCGAATTATGACTGTAATATCGTTATTTATATTTAATAGTCTGTTGGAAATCCACATTGAGAGGGAAAGCTTTAAAAGAAGGAAAGACATACAAATACATACATATAATACACGCAATAAAGATAAACTGTGCGTACCTCCAACGAAACTAGTAAAATCATATTCAAACAAGGTCTCCCTCTCAAAATTACTCTATATAATTTTCTACCCTCTCACATAACAAATATGCCATTTATAGAATTTAAGAGCAGGCTTAAACGCTTTTTTCAATGTAACCCATTCTACACAATCAACGAATTTACAGAAAAATTTAAACAAGAGAGATCACTTTTATAAATTGTTATATAGTATGTAAACATACTTGAAGTTTTGACATGTTAACTTTCATTATTGTAAGTAATCGTATTTCATAAGTGCATGATTAAAATAAGAGAAAATTATTATGTATCATGACTTGCTAGATGTAACGTTATTTTGTTACTTGGCCAAATAAAGAAACTTGAACTTGAACTTGAACTATTAGTTCAAAGGGGGTAAAAAATGGGACTATACTTTGTATGGGAACTCCTCAAATCCATGAGCTAAAGACTTGAAAATTGATGAGCATACACTTGACTGGAAAGTAAAAAAAAACTCCATTCAAACTTTATAAAAAGTATAGATAAAACGTGAAAAAACACGGGATGAAAAAGAGTGCTAGATGGCTAAAGACTATATATAATAACCAAAAATCTTAGAATACTGCCTGTTCATGAATTTAAAATAAAATTGCACAAAATGTTAGCTGACAAATGTTTCTATAGTATTTTTGGATTATAGATTTGACGAAGCATGTGATATATAATGGTAAATGATATCTGACTGTTATTATTATTTAATTTAATTAGAATTCTATCAATGTTGTTTATATAAATCAATTTCATTTAGTGTGCAATGAAATAATGTTTAATATTTACTATTAGATGACTATTATGCTATAATTACTTAATGACTGGAATAGACTGAGTGTTTAAATCACTGACCTAAGTTTTCATATGCCTGACCTGGCTGAATATATTATGGGACGAAATATGTATAGATATTTAAGATCTTATGTAACCATGTATTCATTATGAATAAACCATTCATTCATTCATTCAAAAATGGTTGATATCTCAACCGATAGCTGTTAGACATAAGAGACCTAATTATGTTGGAAACTCAGTCGCTGACAACGTCGCTGTTGATATTGAAATCCAGCAACCTTGATCTCCGTCTTCCTATATAATTGCTATGAATTCAGAGGTCATCTAAAGATGTATGATAGGTTGAGTTAAATACTTACGTCGAATTAGCATAGTTCACCAACGTCAAGAGATGTGGGTATAAAATTTGGACACAACGGCATTCCGCGGAGAATTAAGTAGGTACCAATTTTTTTATGTATAAAACTTCAGCGTGCGTGACATTCAGAAATATTATTATGAATACTCGGGTATAGTGAGCGTCCGCATGAGCTCACTCTCGGGCCTTCGGCCCTCGGGCTCGCATAGAGAGCGCTCTCTGAAGCGATGTATTGGGCCTTTCATTCATACGAAAAGCTCGGCCTTCGGGCTCGCTTGCCTCGCCACTCAACTTCGGGACTTTGGAGCTCAGATTTCACTTTCAAGACACTTGGAGATAGTGTGCGTCAGTCCTCGGGCTCGCATAGGAAGCGCTCTCTAAAACGGTTCTTTGGGCCTATCATTCCAACGAAAAGCTCGGCCTTTGGTCTCGCTTGCCTCGCTGCTCTCCTTCTGACTTCTCTCGCTCGGGACTTTGGTCTCCGGTTTCGCTTGCAAGACACCTGAGTTTTGTCCGTTCTCTGAAGGGTTGGTTTGGGCCTTTCATTCATACGAAAAGCTCGGCCTTCGGCCTCGCTTGTCTCCCCGTTTACCTTCGGGACTTTGGCTCTCAGGGGTAGTTTGACAAGACACCCGGAGATATAGAGATCTTTGGGGTCTCGCCCTCGGCTCGGGCCATTTGTTTCAATTATGAAATCTTATATTAATTTCCGGTTTTGGTATTTTTCTTCTACTATAAGTACTTAGGTACTTCGTTTGCAATAAAGATTAAGTAAATCAATATAATTAAATATTATTGACGACAAGTTTATGAAGATTTGAACTGTTACACGCATAATTTATAGAAATGAAATCGTAATAATCTAATTTATCAGTGTAGTAGGTGTCGTATGGTGAAACATAAGAATATCATGTCATCCATAATTAATACGCGTACGAAGTCGCGGGCAGAAGCTAGTAAGCTATAAAGATACTGATTACTGATAAAAAGTATTGTATACAAAAGTTACACAATTAGCTCTTAAATCCTCGTACCTTATTAGGCCACTCGCAAGTTTCGTGGCCTAAACACGGTACCAGGTATCGGAACCAGTTTTTTCAAAAGTCCCCGAAGTAGTCTAATATTTATTATATCATGTCATCATCATCAAAAATGATATTATAAACCAAAGAATGAAATTGAACGAAATAAAACCGGTATTTTTGTATTGTGAAAATACCGGTATCCGATCCCTGCACGGTACTCGACTTTAAAAGCCCTTATTGTATAACGATTATATAAAATACTATTAGCATGTCGGCTATGAGTTTTGGGGCCATGGGGAATCCTCCAATAGTACAACTTTCTGTCTCCGGAGTTCGTGTGATGAAGCTATTTTCGGTTTCTTAACATACACATTCATTTGAAAATGTGGGAAATTCCCGATTTATTTTAGAAAGCTTATAACAGGGTCGTTCTTCTTTTCGACCGACAATAGCCTGTCCCTCGTCTTATTACGGCATCTCATTTGAGTAATGATGTTTACGGTTTTATAATGTTCGAATGAACGTCCATATTATTTTATTCATTAGTGATGTTTAATATTTCACTTTTCTCTAACTAGCATTTTTTTTAATGTTTTTTTTTCGTAGAATGCCGTGACAGAGTGGTAAACCAAAATGTTGTCCCCACTGAAAGAGTCCACTTTGTCACATGTTTTTTTTTAGAAACCAACCGTAAATAAATATTTATATTGGCCAGAAAGGAAACTTTAATTAGTTCTAATGAAGAAACCTATGCAATTTTTTTTATATCGCACTTCAAAACCACAATTTTTGATAGTTCAAAAACCAAAAAAACAGAAAAACCTCGGATCATTGTCGGTAAAAAAGAAGAACGACCCAACAACTAGTTTGACATTGAATTACTTTTTACCCGACTGCGTGACGCAAAGGAGGTAATATAATACGGTGAATTCTATCTAACTGAGATCGCAGATATTAAATATGCGATCTGGGGCTTTACGAATTATCGCCCGTGGTTTATCTAAAGTTTTAGGCCTTGCCTTGGCCAGGAAGTGAGATTTTCTCCTCGCGTAGCGGGCAGAAAATCCCACTTACGGCCTAGGGTGACGTAAAAACAACTTACATTCCTATAATAAAAATAATTATTATATTTACGAAAACTGTTTTATTGCTAAATGTAGTCCATCTAAATTATGTTAAATGTATGAGAGGAAGTAATTATTATTGTACTATAAGTTCCGTAGCTGAGCGTAGCCATTTTACAGATGTAAAGGGGTAATTTTGGGCAAAAGGGTTCCTAATTAAACAATGTCTACTGCACAATTGTAGCGTCTTCACAGACAAACATAATCATACCAATAACTCGCTCTCGTAAAACATGTGAGTTATGTTGTTAATGTAAACCTCCCTTCAATTGTTCATGAATACCAATTAGGTGATCTAAAACCTCAATTTTTTTTTTTTTTTTTTAATTTTTTTTCCAAAAAAAAGTACATAACATTCAATATTTTTAATTACCCGCCAAACTGCTAAAACAGTTTGTTGGCGAGACTGCGCTCAATTTATGCTTATACAAACATTTATCTATGCTATGCCTATATAATGATATTATTGGCTATTCTAGCCACATGCAAACAAGTGCTACTAATTGCTAAAGATAACTACTTACTACTGACATGCTATCTGAACTATATTCTAATACAGGTTGTGAGGAGTATGCAGATACGAGAATTACAAATATATATTCAAATTCAAATTCAAATTCAAATTCAAAGTTTTTATTTCGGAAAAAATTATCCATATAGAATGTTAGTCATAATGAATTTATATATCTATGTTAGTGACATTCAAAAAAAAAAAACTTAAATTAAAAGCGGCGTGGTACGGCAACCACAGGCGCGTGCAGCCGCGTCCAGCGCGCGAGCAGCGGCGAGTCCCAGCGCTGCGCCAACACGTTCAGAATGCTGTTTGAGCTGTGGCGAAGGCGGTTTTGTAGCGACGCGCACCTCTTCCTCATTATGGCATCGAAGCTATCGATGTGCGCCTCGGCAAACATTGTCGATGCGCTGCAGTAACGCGGCAGTCCAAACAGCACTCTAAACGCGTTGTTGTATTGCACGCGCAGAGCATTGTATGCCCGCTGCGTAAAACTGGACCACAGATTGCACGTATAGAATGTTTGACAAAATGCTTTGAAAAGTGTTAGCTTTACTTCATTACTACAGCGTGCAAATCTGCGGGCCAGCATGTTACAACGAACACACAATGCCCTACGTTCCCTCTCTATGTCATCGTTATCTGACATACTTTCCGTTACCCAGTGGCCTACTTAAACTTTTGTACTACTTTTAAGGTGTTACCACAAAGAGTGACGGCTGTCATTTTATATGATTTTTTACCTGCTTTAAATTGAAGTAACTCACTTTTCAAAGTATTGTACTTTAGCCCATGGGCATCGGCATATGTCTCACATATGTACACCAATCGCTGAAGTGCACCTACCGAGGGGCTCAACAACACCATGTCATCTGCGTAGCTAAGGTTATTAACACTGACCCCGTCAACGTGACATCCGACATAAGTGTTGCTGAGCTTTGTTGCTGAGCTCCTCGATCAGCTGGTTCATGTATAGGTTGAACAGCTTGGGTGAACTTAACCCTCCTTGTCTTACTCCATATTAATACAACTTTTAAGTTTTAAGTTTTCTATGTATAAGGTAGAAGTAACTAGTGCCCGACATGTCAACAGAAAATACTTATTTGAATCACGATATTATGCTCATTTAAGATGTATTAAACAGTTTCATACGGTTTGGGAGACGAGGTATTTACTCAAGTTACTGATATGGAATTCGTTTCATATGGTGATCTTATAAAACATCCTGATAATATAAGAATTAGGTAATCAATCCGAATGTACGAGTAAATGGCAGGCGGTTATGCTGGCAGTCCCAATAGATGTCATTTCAGTACAAATGTCATGAATGACAGACTGACATTTATTGGGACTTGAAGGTTTAATTCATTGTCCCAATTGATGGCAGCTGGTTTTAACAAATATGTTCATAACTTATAAATAAGTTATTTGTCTTGAAATTGTAATAAGAAATATTGAAGTCACTAACATTTAGTAACTTAAAAATGATGTCGTGATCAATCTTAGTTTATTATTCGCTAGTTAAATTATATTCGTCGAGTACTAGTACCGCGTCGGGCACTAGTACTTCTACCTTAATTCACAAATGTTTGTTTAGAATATATATGTACTGTTTTTACAAGCTTTATATTAACTTGACCTGCACGGCTATCACAAGACGGCGCGCGAGCTTTCTCGATTTTTCTCACACTATCCGTCTCTCTCTTATTAGAACACTTAGAAAGAGAGGTGTAGTGCGAGAAAAATCGAGAAAGCTCGCGCGCCGTCTTGTGATAGCCGTGTTGTTCGTATGTAACTAAGTAAAGTACCTACGTAAGTTGTCCGTCAAAATATGCAATCAATTTTTCAGTCACTTGCCGTTATCCGATTGAGCTGAAATTTATAGTTTAGTTTGATCAAGCTGATCTGATAACGGAGACAGAAGGTGGCCATGGAAATTCAGTATTTAAGACGTAACCCCGTTGTGTTTGGGCTCGTTAGAATCGTCTCAATGAGTAGTCGATGATGGTGTACAGAAAAGTACAGTCGGCAATAAAAGCTTGTACCAAAAATGATTTTTTTGACACAATCTTATTTTAATGTAAACATCTCAAATAGGAAACAAAGAGAAACAAGGATGGATATTCAGTTTTTTTTTATTGAAATATCAGTTTACATACGAGCCTGGATCCAAGAGGCGAAGGCGCTGACGCGCGCGAAGCCGGCGGGGTGGTTGCGCTGGCAACCATCGCGGTGGCCGAAGGAGGTCACTCCAATCTATTAACAGGTTATCAGGGTTATTTTAATTCTTATTTAATTTTATTTACGCCTACGTAGGTATTCTGGAAGACCTTCGTATAAATCGTCTACTATCCACAATATGCCAAGACCGTATTCTTACATACATTGGACGAGCTCTCGAAATTTCTGGATAGCCCGGAGAGGATTAATATGTCGGGCAAAGTTGAGAGCCGGACATCACGAGCCGGACCACCCTCTGGATGGAGCAAAAAATAGTTGCACGGCTATATGTGCACGAGGCCATCCATAAGGCGGCTGATAGGAGCCTATGGAGTCTGATTAGCAAGAATGAGACATGATGTGACGATCCTCAGCATTGAGAGAACGACTGATTATGATGACATTATTTATTTAAGGACCACCAACGGATAATTATGTACATCTAAATAATGCAATAAAATCTAAGTAAGATGCGTTGGCACTTCTAGGTGACCACAGCCTACGGCTTCTTCGTAAATGAATGGCCTAGGAACGCCTGCGGACATCATAGTAAGTGAGATTAGGCAACTTTTTTTTGGTTCTCAGTTCTGGAGCTTATTTCAAAACCCACTCGTTTTTTAATACAATGACTGTGGCAAACAAGCATACTGCCCGGTGATAAGCAGACCCCATAGGCCATGGACTCTCTGGCTCCAGAAGAATCACAAGCGAAATATCCGTTACGACCACATAACCAAAGCCCACTGAACTCTTCCTTGAACGATTGATTTGTACCTCATTAAATTTTTGTCGTAAAATGTGCATCAATAAAATTAAGAAATCCTTTCCTCTAAACTGTACTTCTCTGATAAGTTTAGGTAGTTACTCTCTTCTCACAATAATAAATTTACCAACGGTGTTACGCATGTATGTTTATCAGTTCCTACCTCGTACCTCCTTACTTGCCTACATGCCTTCCTCCTTAATCTGCTGTGTTTTATGACAAAGACAACTGTCAACTCGATTGAACGTACTAAGGTAAACATCCCAATGTTTGACACCTTTATTCTGATAATTGACACCATGCGTGTCATCTGTATTGCTAAGGCTGAAGGTGTCACTCTCAACATCGCGCATTCTCGGCGCTGGGGACTTTACTTATCACCAAGGACACAACATCACATACAGAGCAAGCAGTGGTGGTATCATGGGTGTGGTCTTCTGGAAGGTCGAGGTACTTCCCCAGTTGTGCTGCTCCAAATATAACAAGATGGCGTTCCATTGTGACCTACCCCCTTTTCTCTATTATATGTAACACTAAGAATAAAAAAGAACTGGAAAGAGATCTCGCATTGCGAACTGGAGGAATGGAATTCACTCCCGTCATCTGTATTTTCTCTGACATTTACGATTTAGGTGCATTTAAAGCAAGAGTGAACAGGGTATTCCAGTTAAAGGCTGAACCAGTGAGCTTCATCTTACCAAATTAGATTACTCACCAGAAGGTTGTTGTTAGCGTTAGCCAGAGGGCCGCCAGAGTCGCCACTACAGGTGCCTCGTCCACCGCTGGTGGCGACGCAAAGGGTGGTGGCCTGGACGGTTCCGGTGCCGTAGGTGGAGGCGCACACATTGTTGGTGATCACCTGCACGTTCACGTGGGAGAGGAACTGGCCGGTGCTGATGGAACCGCCTGAAAAATAGGGATACTCGATCAAAATAAAATAAAAATGGAATGAAGAGGAACTCATTTGAAAGTTAAATTCTACTTGCGCGTGCCATACTTTGAAAAGTATGGCACGCGGAACGCGGAAAAGTGGCGCTGAGATGAGTAATTTAAACTGAATGAAAAATTGGATATCAAACGATCTTACATGCATAAGTCAAGATCGATGACTACTAAACGGTGTGATTCGACCGATATAAAAATTAAAAGTACAAACAGCGGCAAAGAAACGTGACCCCCCTGCATATAAAATTCCATGCAAAGAAGTCCCGTTTCTCTACGGGCGACTGTACATTAGAAATAAAAACGTTAGGTTGAAAAAACGAACATTAAAATAAATAAGAAAGGCTGAGCAGATGTCATATCAGAATGTAAAAGAAATCGCAGTTTGCTCCACGACAGGAGTATGGAAGAAGAACAAAAATACTTACCATCACTGGTCAGACCCCAGCCAGAAGCCCAGGCCCAGGTGCCAGTGAAGTCGTTGCTTCCAGTGGCGATAGCGATAGGCTGAATGTTATCTGAAACACGAAATACAAATATTTACGAAGATGAAAATTACAAAATATGGTAAAATTTGATTTATATAACAAAATAATGGTGCAACCATTTGTAGCTAATAAAGTTTTACTCACTGCTTAAGGTGACCCAGGGGAGCCTTATGATGGCGATGTCGTTGACAAGGGTGATCATGTTGTAGTTGGCGTGCAGCTCGACGTCGGTGGTGGTGACCCTGGTGCCGCCGGAGAAGAGCAGCGTGGTACCGTAGACGACGGTGAAGGAGCGGGCCTGGGAGAACAGCGTGCGCCAGCAGTGGGCGGCGGTGATTCCGCGGGTGTTGGATAGCATCGAGGAACCGCACACAGAGGTGCCTCCGGTACTCAAGGTGATGACCAGACCGCCCTGGAAACGTTAATCGTTTGTTGAAGGTAAGCCACGTCAGCATAAATTGCACAGACTAGTCTGCTCACCAAAACACTCATCGTCCTTCCAGTGTTTTCCCGCCTGTAACCTAAACGGGCCCTAGGTCCGCTTCATTGGCACCTTTTTCCAAGATTTGGCATAGGCACTAGTTCACACTCATACTACTCATTAAAAAACACAAATTTTATTTATTTTAGACTCATATTCTCTAGTGACCACCAAACTGGATACTGTTCGTATTCGTTCAGAGACCTTTTACTTCTCTAACTTCTTTGATTATTTTTATGCAGCGCTTGATTTTTTTGAAATCATTTATTCTTCTAAACTTCAAAAAATAGTATCGTGAATAACATATTATTGGCAGTTTAAAGAATCAATGTGTCAGGAAGTCGCTGTCGACGAATATGTCTAGAAGGACATTTTCATCAGCATCACCATCATTATTGGTTGGGTTTCTTTTTTATAACAATACTAAAAAATGGTCTTAAGAAAATAAAATCAGACAAATGAAACTGGCAGATGATTTAATAGGAGAAGCGATATTTGGACGTGGTGGTAAGTAATCATTTTAAGGAACAGCAGACTCTTTATAGGATCAGGATAAGTTAATGGGAATCATTAACTGCTGTGTCAGTGTGACCTGTGTAAATGAGCCTTTGAGGCCTATTTGCAGAATAAATATTTGAATTCAGAATCTGAACAAGAGATAGGTACGTAAAGATTTTGGTACTTACAATGTAGGGGTACTGTCCGAGAGTGGCAGCGCCTCCACCCACGATCCTGGCTCCATCGAAGTCCAGAGCCTCTTCAGCCGCCTTCAAGCGAGCCGCAGTGGGGATGCCGATTTTGTTGTGGTAGTCAAGCTCCACGACGGAGTCGGCGGGAGCCTCCAACGCCTTGCCGGAGACCAGACCGATCAGAGCTAACGCAACAAGGAGCTTCATGATGAGACTTGAACACGAATGTTGCCGCTGTTGTGTCGCGTAACCTTTTATACTTCCAAATCTACGCGCCTTGCCAATATAGGCATACACTTGTATTCGTGAAATCTCTAATCTGGGATTAATTATTATTGATATGAAAATAATCACCTGTCAAATGCATCATTATCAACTGTATCATTTGCTAAAATATTAATTACTAGCTGTCTGCGCGGCTACTAACGTAGGCTAACCCGCGGTATAAATTATACCCTATATCTATCCAGAAATCCATGGCATAACGTGGGATGCGTCCTGCGCTCTTGCAGCACGAGAGACCGGTGGTGCGCTAGGTGACACACGTCGCTCCCAGACGGAGAGATAATGGAGAGCCTGAAATTATTGTTGTCCATTGTGCCTAGGTTTTTAGAGGGAACAATGCAGCCTCATACCAGATTCCCACTCCACAGCGGCAAGGAGACGGGCACGCTCGGCAGGGCTGGTAGACGTTTGGTACAGTTTTTCCGTATGAGCCTGCAGAGTGGCTCATCCCTTTGACGCTGGGAGTGTAGGATTTGTGGAAATGTTGCGTTTGGGCAAGCTGTCGTCCATGCATTCCTGGCCTCGGCAATGTTATTGGCAGTGGCAGAACCTGGGGAGGTCTTTAATATTTTGGCAACTAAATTGTGAGTATACCATGGACTGAGGACAGGAATGCAGGGAGGGCAATGTCTGCGGTTTTTCTGATCCCAAGGCCTCAATCAGCGGGTCGTCTAAGGTGATATTATAAGTACTGACTGCCGAAATAGTATCTTTAATGATTTGGTCCAAGTGCTTAGTAGACGTGGGTGTTTCCCTTTGGTTGCATCGCAGGATGTAGGTAAATGTTCACAGTAGGAGACAATTCTTCGGGACATTTTTTTGTCCTATTAGGATCGAAAGAGCTCGTGATTCATTTAATGCATTGTGTTTTTGCATCCCATTGTGCTACTGTTATATATTTTACAAATGTATTATATTAATTATTTATTTATTATGTATATACTTTTGTATCTAATAGAATAGTATAGTATATTGTATTGCGTTCCGTGGGTCACGTACGGTGCTGTCTGAAAACAAGCGCTGTAGGTGTCTGTCTGACACCTCAGCATAAACGGCAATAATTAGGTATTACGTTAGACTTTAAACTGCAGTGGGGTTCCCACATAACTGCGATAGGAAGTAGGTTGAGCTCCGCTGCTTTTGCAGTCAGGAGAATAAGGCAGCTTACCAATGTAGCAACGGCACGGTTAGTTTACTTCTGTTCAGACTCCTGATAGTTTCGTTCTAATACTTGTTGCTATTCCACACCTGTAGGCGCTTCAAGTTACTTTTAATTACCTATTTCAAAAGCCTACCCGGCACATTCACTTTTTATACATACCTCTGTATAGACGCCTTGTCGTCAATAAATTGTTAAAAATTACCAATTTTGAGTTTTAATTAAATAAATTAAGGCTCTGTTATGTACATCGATACAACTTCGCTTACTTTAACAGTATAATTACTTATGGTCTTATTTTATGGGGATCAGCGGCAGATATTGAGACTGTATTTATTTTACAAAAAAGAGCTGTTAGAGCAATTTATAACCTCGGGTCGCGTGAGTCATTAAGATAATTTTTCAAGGAAACAGATATTCTAATACTGCCGTCGCTATACGTATTTCAAATAATTATGTATGTTCGGAAGAATTTATACAACTCCCCAACTAACACTGATAGGCTCAAAGTTACCAGAAGCGCAGGGAAGCTCAAAACAACTTTTTACAGGCTAGTAAAAGCGAAAGGAAAGCTTGGGAAATTGTATAAAATTCTACAATAAAAGTCCACAACACCGAACTTACTGACTCTAAATTCAAATCTGTCGTAAAACGGACACTTATTTCAAAAGCATATTATAAGATAAACGACTACATCATGGATAGGGATATTTGGCAGCGATAAAATCCTGCAGTAGAAATCTATCGTAAAATAAATAGGCTTTCTACTGTAGCAATGTAATTTTAAAATTTTATAATACTCTGATACTGAAATGATATATTGTATACTGTTTTGAAAGAATGACACCTCGCCGAGTTTTTTAGGCCGGTTCTTCTCGAGGCAGAGGTTTTCTTTCCGAACCGGTGGTAGTTTATCGACATTCATAGGTGCATGCAATATGCCTAAATTGAAGAATAAATCACTTTGACTTTGACTTTGAATGCTGAGATAGCGACCGTTTCATTGACGCTAAGTCACACACAATATGTGTCAATTGTATTGTATGTCTACTCCCTTTATCTCTGTGTGTCTTATGAGTAGGTAGTGAATAAATGTCTTATTTCTTCTTTCTTTCTAGATTCTGAGTGGAAATAAAGTCAAGCTCATAAAAAAATTACAATTAATTTTAGTGGCATTTGTCATGCCATAATGAGGAAAATCGCCTCTCAAATGTATCGCCTGCGAGGTAGCACCAACAGCTTGCTGATAGATATAGCAGAGAGATAGGACTGCCCGTTCTTTGGTCACTGGGCGTCTGCTCACCGTCCTGAGTACCAAGACCCCAAATAAAGTAAAAAAAAGACTGTGAGACCTACGTTAAGATCTACCAACACTAGTAATGTAAGTCTGTATATGACTAACAATCTCGGTGGAGCATGAGTCATCTTTAGAAAGTTAAAACACATACTTAACTCACTTTTTGCCGAAAAACAGAAACTATAGGTAAATAGGATTGATGGAAATAAAATAAAAAAAAGTTAACTTTTTTAAAGTTTATTTGCCACTTTTGTGGTCTAAAGGCGGGTTGGATGTTTACAAACGTGCGTGGATCCAGGAAGCGAATGCGGTGACACGGGCGAAGCCGGCGGGGAAGCCGATCTGGCAGCCGGAGATGTGACCGAAGGAGGTGATACCGATCTGTAAACCACACTCCAGGTTAATAAAGGTACTAACAATAATAATCAAAGCTACGTCAAACATGCCTACTTTGCCCGCTTTTTGCGGAAAAACACGAATATCTCAAAATTTTTATATGGTAGGATAATATTTTTTTTGCTTATCGGATCCTTTGTAATCTAAGAGATAAATATTTTTTAATCAACATCTATTCCAAATTTTTATCGATTTTGATCGGTAAAGTTATCTGGATTTTTGCCAATATTGCCCATGTCGAATTATTTACGCAACTATAGCTCTTATGATGTTGAAACAAGGCTCAGTCCAAAATTTTCGGCAAACATGACGTTCCATTTAAACATCTTTCTTATAACTACGAAAAGTTTTACACAATACAGATGGGCAATGTTATTTAGTTATTTTCAATCTTTGCCATACAAGTCCATACACCTCACATTCCACAATTTCCTGCAAGCCCCTGGCTGAAGTTAAAGACATGTATGACTCAAAGTAAAGTCATAAATATACCTAGATATTTTTCTAGCACGAACGACTTATTGTAAGTGATTGACAAAATAAAAACATCGACAGTCCTGTTATCGATAAGTAACACTTCAACGTCATGGAGGTAAATAAATACAAATATATATAGGGTAATAGGGTGCGTTAAAAAATTGATAATAATAAAAAAACTATCAATTTATTTATATTTTAAATACTTCAAGTATTTGCAATACTTTCGTAACTTTCTTTCTTCGTGTCACTGAATTAATTATCCCCGAAGTCACTCCATAACACACACACACACACACACACACACACACACACACACACACACACACACACACACACACACACACACACACACACCGAAATTGTCTTTCAAATCGACGCAGAATATCACATGTAGTTTTTCCCAATCCCATTTTTGCCCCCAAAACAAATCTGTGTCTCAGTATATGGTTACAGTGTAGGTGCACGCGGCGTCTCAGGTAGGTAGCCAATATATGTCTGTGTCTGTGTGTGTCATACAAATGTACGTATTGTCGTTGAAGTAGTGTGTACTTATCGATAGCAGGATTGTCGATATTTTTATTATGGCAAGCACTAAACCAATGTTGTTCCTGCTAGAAAAATATCTAGGTATAGTCAAGGTTGCCTTAAATATGTTGTGTTTTCGTTCATTACCAGGTTTCTTCAATATTTGCTTTTTGGGCAAAGTTTGTGGTATGTTCGACGTACTGACAAAGTGTACGTGACAAGGACACGTTTGTACACAAAAGTATGATATTTTTCTGACGTGATGCTCTCTAATGCGCGCCGACGTCTGACTTAACCGGTGAAATCACGTGGGAGTGCATCCAATGAGTGTGGATTCACAGTAGTTTCACGTCATGACACGCCACGTCAGATAAGTATAAATCCGGCTTAACCAATATTAAGAATTGTGAGGCTACAAAAATCCGAGTCTTTCAATAATAATTGTGTTAACAAAGTATCAATAACAATCAATACATACAGCCTGAAGACGTATTTGAGCCACTAAGAGCTCACTTTATACTGGACACATCATTAGCTTAGAACTACTAAAAAAACAAAATTAGTTGACACCTAAATTCTTAACTTCCGAATATACGAGTAAGTCCAAAAACACATGACAGTATTTATGTCATGCTGAGGTACAACTGCTCCGATTTAGCTGAAAAGAGACAATACTGACCAGCTGGTTGTTGGCGACCAGAGGGCCGCCAGAGTCGCCACCGCAGGTACCGCGCCCGCCAGTGGTGGCGATACAGATGGTGGAGGCCTGCACGGTGGTACTGCCGTAGGTGGAGGCGCACACGGCGTTCGTGATGACTTGCACTTGCACTTGGGAGAGGAACTGGCTGGTGGAAATGCCAGCGGCTGCAAAAAAAAAAAAACTTACACACCTAGTCCCAAAGTAAGCAAAGCTTGTACGGTCGGCCTCACAAGGGACTTAACTTTGTACCGTGTCGCATTAAAAGTCATGTTAAAATACCATGTGAAGTTATCAAACGAGTGAAAACGACAAGGTAATTTGGTGCGCAGCTACTTATGAAACTGACTGTACTATGGGTACCAGGCGACGATAAAGATACTAATAGAGATAAATAAATACTGGAAAGAGAACTGGATCCCCGCTCTGGGTCCTTTCTGGTGCAAGGGTTAGCCATAGCTGTTCAGCGCGGCAATGCGGCTAGCGTGATGGCCACCTTTGCACCTGGAGGGACGCGGGGCGGGTTGTTTGACGCTTAGTTTTAAGTTCAGCTTAATTAGTGATACATTTTTAGTTTTAGGTGTCCATTATTGTAGTAATATTTAAATGTATTTGATCTATCGTGTGTTTTGTAACTGAAAAAAAAAACTTAAATATATAGAAAACATCCATGACTCACGAACAAATATTCATGCTTATCATATAAATAAATGAACTTACCAGGATTCAAACCCAAGACCTTCGAAGGCAGGGTCATAACCAGCTCGGCTAATTAAATTATGTTG
The DNA here is from genome assembly GCA_932294315.1 of Epinotia nisella. Taxonomy (NCBI): domain Eukaryota; kingdom Metazoa; phylum Arthropoda; class Insecta; order Lepidoptera; family Tortricidae; genus Epinotia; species Epinotia nisella. The sequence continues at coordinate 18,482,865 of OW028688.1, read as the reverse complement.
TGATTAGTCACATCAAAACGGAAACTATTATTTTGGGGACAAAATCTGCTCAGGCAAGTAATTGTGATTGTTCTGAAGATACTCACAGTCGCTGGTCCTACCGAAGCCAGCAGCCCAGGCCCAGGTTCCGACGAACAGATCGGAGCCAGTGGCGAGACCAATGTTCGCAACGGTATCTGAAAACGAAAATTGGAATTGACGCCTCGATTCTCATCCTTAATTTTTTTTCTTATTTTTTTTTCTCAAATTAAGAAAGTAACAATTTTCACGTTTCAAATTAACAATCACGAAAAGGTCTCGCCTCAGCATAATGCCAACTCAAGAGCTGGTACTGATCTTCCGGCGAGACCCTATATCTAAATCTTTACCAACTGTGTACTGTACCCATGAAAAGCAATAATGATTACTGATTGCTGATTAATGCGATAATAGTAGTTTATGTGACTGTACATAATGAGAGGGCTTAAAACACGAACGTGGTTTTATGAAACGAGCATGAGCGAGTTTCATAATAGCACACGAGTGTTTTAAGGCCTAATTATGTACAGTTGCATACACTAATTTATCTACACACTTATAATAAATCCTCAATGATGTGTTCAGGAACCATTAGAATAACCGCCATTGCACCGCCATGGCCTACTAGATTTCAAATCGTAACCAACTAGATGTCCATAACAAGATCTAGTTGGTTATGATTTGCTCTGACCTCTGGGCCACGCTTCGAAAAAGTCATTACTTTAACAATATCGATATCTTAATGAGAATACGTACAAAATTACCAGAGACAAGTAATTTATTTTTATAAATCTTATTGATATAATGCTGGTCATTACTGCCAGTTTCTGAACGAATTTTAGCGGGTTTATAGTATGTGTGTAGATAAAATCTTTTAAAGAATCGACAAATAAGAAAATCGAAAGAGATAAGAAAGGAAAATATTTTACATGAAATTTATCCCTTGCAACCAAACATGACTTTAAACTTAGAATTTTCAAATTGAGATCCGAGTGTTCTTTTCTTAGACTGTGGGAATCATAAATTACTTACTGGAGAAGGTGACCCAGCTCAAACGGATGATGGCAACGTCGTTAACGAGGGTGTTCATGTTGTAGTTGGCGTGCACCTCCACATCGCTGGTGCTGACCCTGGTACCGCCGGAGAAGAGCAGCGTGGAGCCGAGGACGACGGTGAACTGGCGGGCCTGGGCGTTGTTGGTGCGCCAGCAGTGGGCGGCGGTGACGGCGCGCGTGTTGGAAATGAGGGTGGAACCGCACACGGAGGTGGCGCCGGTGGTCAATGTGATGACCAAACCTCCCTAGTTAAAGCAATAAACTTAATAATAATTAAGTTAATAACTTTAAGTTCATCGTACTGTGTCACTACCCTTATGACGTTGGTATATATAGTTTAGTTAAATTAATAAATAAGTTCCCACGCTTTGTAACCTCTATAGGAAATCTCAGTAATGTAAAAATAGTGATCTCACAAATGTTTACTTACTCTGATGCTATCGGTGGGAACCTGTAATTGGCTTTTTGTATTCTATCTATAATATCATTGTTTTTCTGTAGCTGTTGGTTCTCCAAATATAAAAAATAAATAATTATCATCATCATCATCATCCCAGCCGATTTCAACCACGGCGACTGGAAAAAGAAAATAATTCTGGCTAACTGGAGCGTCGTTCGTGAGCTCTCAGGTGACTGACGTAGCCTATCTTTGCAGAGAATGTGCGACCACATTCCCTACAGGTCAGCACCCCTCCGACAAAATTGTAGTCGATGGCCGCAGGTGGCCGAGCCTTCAACACTCACTCTCCAACAGTGTTGGGGTGTCAGCCTGTTTGACAACTTATCCAATCTTAAGTGATGAAAACTCACCAGGTACGGGTATTGTCCAAGGCCAGCCGCGGACCCTCCCACAATCCTGGCGCCGTCGAAGTCCAGCGCCTCCTCAGTCGCCTTGATGCGGGCGGCCTCTGGGATGCCAATGACGTTGTGGTAGTCCAGCTCGATGGGAGACACGAACTCCTCGGCTAACACCGACCCCACCAGACCCACCAACGCCAAAGCAACCAAGAGTTTCATAATGCCGCGAGAATATGTTTGCCTTCTAGTTCATTGCCTTGTGTATATATAGTCCATGCCCTTTTTTATCTCAAGATATGAGAGTGTACCTAGATAAATAATATTAGGCATTTTATTGGGCTTTAATTGCGCAACTGTTCCTTGTTATTGGGAAATAATTAATCATAGAGATTAGAATAGACAATCGATTATGATGTGTTCCATTGATATCTATAGATGACGTATCTTTAAGACGGTAACTTTGGTTAGTTGATAATTACTTAAGAAAAGACAAAATAAGGTTTAAATAAATATAAGAGCTACGTCTACGTCAGAGAAAGAAGTCTAAATGTTTTTTTTTTTAAGTTACTTAAAACTCTATAATAAATATAGCACTTAGAAGGTAATGTTTTGCGCCTCCACCTAAGCTTGACGCAGCCTAGTTCGAGAATGAACAACTCTATCTTCATCAGGACGAAGACAACGATAGTTATATGAATTAATGAATGTAGTTTATTCACTATAAACATATGGTACAGTCAGCATCAAAATAGCTACGCAAACGAAGACGTCAAAAGTGTTTACAAAAAGGGAATAAGGGCTTTTGAAGTCTCGATTGCGTAGTTACGAGTAGGTACTTTTGATGCTGACTGTACAGGTTGCTTGCTTGCTTTTGTTGTAGTGTCAAAATTGCAGGAACTTTTTTTTCTACCGATAGAATGGATTACGAGTGGTTAACACCATTTGTTTTTCAATGTTATATCGCTGTTTTAAAATATCATTTCTCAATTTTTGACAGTTTTCGAGTGAAAGAGTCGAGCGCTCAAAAGTCAAAAATCGGTCCCCAGTAAACGGTACTTAAGCTTACCAAGTGTAGGTACAGTAAGGGAAATGTATTCACGTACCACCGTAGAACCCTGTCGCAATTGCCACGCCGCCGTCGCTCAAACTCGAGTGATATGTCACCTTATTGCGATAGAGTTCTACGGTGGTACGTGAATACATTTCCCTGTACGTCATTTTAGTATACGAATACCGAATACCTACTAATAATAAAATAAATACAAGCTGATAATTAACATTAACTAAATAAAATTAAAACTAAGTTAAATCTAAAAAAGGCCCTCGAGGCATTGTGCCGAGGATGCTGGCGGCATTTCCTCGCTGAATTGCAATGCTGATGCGTTGCGCGAGAAAGCCGCCAGCTCTTCGGTCACCAGTTACATCGACCAGACGTTTCGCGATTTCTGCAAATAACTTATGCGCACGGACCGAGGGTCTACAAAGTCGTACTCTCTGCCGAGGCCTCTATATTTATTACATTTCAGATTTTCGGCGTTTTCCGACGCTGCACCCGCTTTAGAAGTAGTCCGTTGGAGGTGAGACGGTGCCAGTGTGTCTACACATGTAGCGTCCCACACAAGCATCCGTCCCAACCTCCACGGAACCAGAGACACACCATAATAAAAGATATCCACCTTATGCTGCGGTTTCAATTACGTTTCCCCTGCACCTACGGCTGTTACAATAGGTAGGTACCTAATTACCATCATGTTTTCTTTCTTATTGTACCTACCTAACATTTAAGAATTTAAATTAAATTAAAAGACTGAAATCTAATCAAAGCAATGTTTATTTGTCATGTTGTGCTTAACGGATTTACATGCGAGCCCAGATCCAGGAAGCGAAGGCGGTGACACGGGCGAAGCCGGCGGGGAATCCGTTCTGGCAGCCGGAGATGTGGCCGAATGAGGTTATACCGATCTGTTCAATACAAAAAGGGTTAAAAAAGGCCGTAACAATAATCCCGATGCAATTAGTAACGATAATGATAAGCATAAAAAGTTAGAAGACGGATATGTCCTGGTAGCAGTGAGAATGAATACCAGACACTTAACTCGGGCATCTACTGAAATGCGTTTACAAAGCAGTATTGGGTCGTTCTTCTTTTTTACCGACAATGAACCGAGGTTTTTCTGTTTTTTTGGTTTTTGAACTATCGAAAATTGTGGTTTTAAAGTGCGTTTAAAAAAAAATGCAAAGGTTTCTTCATTAGAACTAATTAAAGTTTCCTTTCTGGCCAATATAAATATTTATTTACGGTTGGTTTCTAAAAAAATACATGTGACAAAGTGGACTCTTTCAGTGGGGACCACATTTTGGTTTACCACTCTGTCACGGCATTCTACGAAAAAAAAAACTTAAAAAAAAATGCTAGTTAGAGAAAGTGAAATATTAAATATCACTAATTAATAAAATAATATGGACGTTCATTCGAACATTATAAAACCGTAAACATCATTACTCAAATGAGATGCCGTAATAAGACGAAGGACAGGCTATTGTCGGTCGAAAAGAAGAACGACCCTATTACAGATTTGCTATATTACAACTGCTTTCCTCATGTTGGGGTGAGTTTTATACTGACCAGCTGGTTGTTGGCGACAAGAGGACCGCCAGAGTCGCCACCGCAGGTACCGCGCCCACCGGTGGTCGAGGTGCAAATGGTGGAGGCCTGGACGGTGGTGCTGCCGTAGGTGGAGGCGCACACGGCGTTCGTGATGATTTGCACTTGCACGTGGGACAGGATCTGGTTGGTGGTGATAGCTGTCAAAGTAATGAACAATTATTCATCTGTGCCGTAATACATAGACCGATATTTTCGGGCATCAAGTATGGCACATCTTATCGTCCAATATTCCGCAGTGTCTCAAGACGAGAGTCTTTGACCAGTGTGTGTTGCGAGTGATGACGTATGGCACGGTAACGTGGTCGCTTACTATGTGCCTCACAAGAAGTCTCAAAGCCACCCAAACGGCAATGGAGAGGGCTATGCTGGGAGTATCTATGCGTGATCGCATCAGAAATGAGGCTATCCGCAGCAGAACCAAGGTAAACGATTATAGGCCTCCGAATCGCTAAACTTAAGTGGCAGTGGGTGAAGCACATTGCACGTAGAACCGATGGCCATTGGGGCAGAAAGGTTCTCGAGTGGCACGGCGTTGGTAGCCCCCCCCCCCACAAGGTGGACTGATGCCCTGGTAAAGATCGCGGGAATCCGCTGGATGCGGGTGGCGCAGGACCGGTCGTTGTGGCACTCTGGGGGAGGCCTATGTCCAGCAGTGGACGTCTTTCGGCTGATATGATGATGATGAAGTATGGTCATTGTTCTGTGAATACTTACAGCCACCAGTACTGCCGAAGCCAGCAGCCCAGGCCCAGGTACCGACGAAGAGGTTCGATCCAGAAGCGAGGCCGATGTTACGGATGTTGTCTAAAAAACAAAAAGAGTATTATGAATGAACCATATGGTTCAATACCTATATGAAATAAGTTAATCATCAGAAACAGAGTCCTGTATACGAAATTTTAATTTGACATTTAGAATTAGTTAAATACCGGTTTACTTAGGTATTTGGTATAGCGTTGCGTATTACTCACTGGTATAAGTGACCCAGCCCATGCGGATGATGGCAACATCGTTGACAAGGGTGTTTTGGTTGTAGTTGGCGTGCAGCTCGACGTCAGTGGTGGTGACCCTGGTGCCGCCGAAGAAGAGCGTGGTGGAGCCGAGGACGACGACGAACTGACGGGCCTGGGCGCCGCCGGTGCGCCAGCAGTGGGCAGCGGTGACGGCGCGGTTGTTGGAGATCAGAGTTGAACCGCACACAGAGGTACCGCCAGTGGTCAGAGTGATGACGAGACCCCCCTAGGAAAAAAGGAGAATCCGTTACTGTTTTCTAGGAGGTTTGTTAAAGGAAGCCAGGAATAGATACAAACTAAGTGTTCTATTTAACACGTTGGATACTTGTGCTCAAAGATTTACCACTTACACGACATAAAATGAATGTCAGTTATACAAAATATCAAATAATAGATTGTAATACATACTTTAAGCCACCTTAAATTGTTAGCTCTACTGACAGTAAAAAGATGGATGATGTCGACGTAATATCGTCAATATTAAGACATTACTAACATACAACACTCTCACAAATAACGCTTGATGTTATTACACCTTAACCATCAGACATCTTGTCACGAAAACCATCGGTACTTTTCATTTCTAATTTACAGATTATCTATAAAGGGGTGAGTGGTTCGTGACATTGCATATTTAGTTGAATAGAGGCAGACCAATATTGTAGTATGGTTATTTGTTTTACAATACTTCTGCAGAAATTTTAGTACAGTCGAGTTCTCCAATATGTCTATACAGACAACCTTTCAAAAATATCTATACATGTGTCTTATGTCAATAATAATAAAGCCTGTGTACAGATATTGTTGAAAGGTTGTCTGTATATATATTGGAGAACTCGACTGTACTAGGAACAGAAGTTAAGTATACGCACCATGTAGGGGTACGCACCAAGGCCGGCCGCGGCACCGCCCACGATCCTGGCACCGTCGAAGTCCAGCGCCTCCTCGGCAGCCTTGATGCGGGCGGCTGCGGGGATGCCGATGGCATTGTGGTAGTCCAGCTCGATGGGAGCCACGAACTCCTCGGCCACCACCGACCCCACCAGACCCACCAACGCCAAAGCAACCAAGAGTTTCATATTGATGTAGAAACACGAATGCCTGCCGCCAACAATATCGGCTATTTATATAAGTCACTTTCGTACTATATTTATCTGAAGTGATAATTGCACTGTATAATCAAGAGATTATTCGCTACCTATATTTATGTAATTATCTACACATGCTTCAGTATCATGCTTCGGCAGAAGGGACCTGAAAAATGTGCAATTCCATAAATACTTCATTAAATTTCTCTCAATTTCCCACGAGAATCTTACAAGATTAATATCAATATCAATTCATATCTACTTACTACTTAAGTACAACCGGCGCCCACTTCTCAAAGCCACAGATTAAAAAATTTTGCAAGTCTAAACTAGCAACACTTATATAGAGCTTGACCAATGAGGTTCACATGTATCATTAATTATCATGTCATGCAATGTGATGTTGAATAGTTTTTCTATTCTATTGTGAAACCCATCCGTGTGCGCTTCGCAAAACATCCCTGATGCACTGCAGTGGCGCGGCAGCCCCAACAACATCCTAAAGACATATGTATATTGGACGCGTAGAGCGCTGTAAGCCTTTTGCGTATAGTTGACCCATAGGCTGCAGGTGTAAAATGATTGGTAGAACGCCTTATAAAGGGTAATCTTTACGTCAGTGCTCCTGACTGAGAGCGCCCTACGCTCCCTCTCCGCGTCCTTGTTGTCGCTCATTTAAAATTAAATAAACAAAGAATAAGCTATTATAAATTATTGTTTTGAGCCTTCTTATGAGGCCCATAGTAAGCGACCAAGTTTCAGTGCCATATGTCATCACTGGCAACACACACTGGTCAAAGACTCTCGTCTTGAGACACTGCGGGATATTGGACTAAAAGATGTGCCGGAGCTTCCCGAACGCTGCCCAGCCGAGTCGGATTCGACGATTGACCTCTTTCTCGAAGTTGGACCTACCTAACTGGACAGTCTGTCCTAGGTATACATAATCGTCTACAACTTCGAGCGTAAAGTGTCCGATTGTAATGGGGAATAAGAAGGCTCAAAGTCACCCAAAGGGCAATGGAGAGGGCTATGTTAGGAGTTTCTCTGCGTGATCGCATCAGAAATGAGGCTATCCGCAGCAGAACCAAGGTAACCGATATAGCCCTCCGAATTGCTAAACTTAAGTGGTAGTGGGCGGGGCACATTGCACGTAGAACCGATGGCCGCTGGGGCGGAAAGGTTCTCGAGTGGCGACCACGTACCGGAAGGCGCGGCGTGGGTAGGTCCCCCACAAGGTGGACTGATGACCTGGTAAAGGTCGCGGGAGTCCGCTGGATGCGGGTGGCGTAGGACCGGTCAATTTGTAACTCTCTGGGGGAGGCCTATGTCCAGCAGTGGACGTCTTTCGGCTAATATGATGATGATGATGAATTATTGTTTGACAAAACTGTATTTATTCCTGGAGTATTATTTACAAAATCAAATGACCGAGACATCAAAGTGAGGATGTCGTCTTCCGATAAATATAGGAATGGAATACGGGCCCCTCGATTACAACGTTTCACATGGATGTCAATTTGATTCATCCCTTCGCATTTTAAGGGCAAACCGTGATTTTGATGTATCCATTAGTCACAGAGACAAACGCGGGGTTACCTATCGCAATCACAAAATTTCATTTCCCAACTGTACGTATCGTTTGTATCGTTTCGGCAAAAAGCCAGTTTTCTCGAAGACCGACAAGTTTTCTATTTTATTGTGTAACCCTTTAGATAAGGTTAGGTTTGTTTTATAATAATCCTGAAAAATGATGGAAATTAAATTTTGTAATTGCGATAGCAAACCCCGCGTTTGTCTCTCTAATGGATACATCAAAATCAGAGTTTGCCCTTAATGCGAGCTCCAGCTTGCTAAGCAGGTCCTCTTTAAGGTCAACAAACGCAATATCACCATAATATAGTAAAGGGATTAAGAGTGATTGTGCGAGAGGAATTTTAGTTTGTAGTGGGGGGGACATTCTGCAGACGTCTCAAAGAGTGTAAGGACAAGTTTTCTAAAGATTTCCGAAATATGTGCTGACCAGGACGACAATGTTTGATCCATGATGATACCCAAGTTCTTAACTGTAAAGGAGAGTGGAATAGAAATCCCGTCAAAAAGAACATCGGGTAAGTATCACTAATTCTGCAAGTTTGGACACAAAGTTTCGCCTGCGTTTTCTGAGCTCCTTTAGCCCAAAATTAAATGCCCAGGAACTGATGGATTCAAGATCGTCGTTCACTTTGCCAACTAAGGCTTTGAACTTAGCAATGTTAGCCGGTGCGCATATATGTAAATCAGTTTTCTTTGTAAAGGGCATGCACATTTGACGTTTCTATGTCTAAAGGATATTCTGATCTTATGACGTCACGATTGGCCTTTTTGGCGCGATTATATGTCGTTCTAACCAATTTATCTTTGCATAAAGCGAAATTATTTTCAGGAAATAAAAATACTAGTTTACTATCGAATCTATACGGACATTTTAAAATATATTTAAAAAAAAATTAGAATAAAGCCTATTAGGTGGCTCAAATGTCGCACAAAATTATTGGTAAATTAAGAAAGTTCCTTAAAGGTTTTTTGGCATTATTGCACATCATTAGAAAAAAATAGATTGGATAACTTTTTTAAAGATTTTTTTTTATATTGCATATCAAGGTTATTCAAGACGAAATTTATTCTTGCATCTTGAATATTTTTTGAGGTTCAATAAAAAAATAAGAAGACGTTAGAGAAGCAAATAATTTTAACTTTAATTTAACAGCATTCTGAGCATGATAGCGGACAGGATAGATGGCCTGTACTTGTACAACTGCTGCATGATACATGCACGCAGGAATAGAAAATAGCAATAAAATAATAATGTAATGTACTAACACTAGTTTAATAAGTATTATAATTGTGACTAACAACATGATCCAAGTTGGTCTTAATAAATATATTGATTGATGGATTTAATAGAGCCGTATAACTTTACACATCGCAATAAAAAAATTAAGCCCTACCACTTCCTTTTTAGGGTTCCGTAGCCAAAATGGCAAAAACGGAACCCTTATAGTTTCGTCATGTCCGTCTGTCCGTCTGTCCGTCTGTCCGTCTGTCCGTCTGTCCGTCTGTCCGTCTGTCCGTCTGTCCGTATGTCACAGGCATTTTACTCGAAAACTATAAGGTGTATTTGAATAAAATTTTGAGGATAGGTGTATTTTGTTAGCCGCTACATAGTTTTGTAATTAAAATGACAAAAAAAATTTTTTTAGGGATGCACTCCATACATAAAACTAAGTCAAAAAAATTTTTTTCATTGTGACCCCCCGTGTGGCACATCAATCGATAGGCCTTTCAAAATTAATATAAGGTTTCTTAGCATTTTTTTTGATTAAGTGAATAGGGTCGGAGATAATCGCCCCGAAAGTCACTAAAATTCTGTCCCCCCTCTAATTTTTGAACGGTGTATTTTAAAAATATGGAAAAATTCATGGACATAGGGCTTATTAATTTCATTCACCGAAAATTGTTTTGAACACGATCGGTTCAGAGGTTTTCGAGATATTGCTGAAAAACTGCCTTCCTCAAAGAAAAGGACGTAAGTGCCGTAAAATTTCTGTGACGATACGACCTTTTTAATAGGCACGGAACCCTTCGTTTTGCGTGGTCCGACACGCATTTGGCCGGTTTTTTAAATTCAAGTTGAAATAAAATATCATGACCCCTACATTTTTAATTTTGGATTTGAATTTGACCATTCCATGTTATCTTAATAAATTTAATATAATCCACGATAAAATCTGGCTGACCTTATTTTAAGCCGTATTAATGCTGTTTATTATCTTTCGATATCTGTGACGCAGGTTGTAAACTGACTATGTTTGATTGATCGTCATTTATTAAATACAAATGTTGTTTGTTTCCTATTGAATACAAAAAGTATTCAATAGGAAACAATAAGTATAGTTGTTTTACATAATTTCCGGGCTTGAAGCATAAAGGATGTCTTTCAAGGAGTTTTTGGACAATATTTTGATCTGTCCGACCGTTTTCGGCCATGACGACCACTCCGACTCGTGGTCGTGCGCTGGAACAATACAATTATTACTTAACTTGACTATTAAAAATTCAGCCCTAAGCCAAAAAGACGTGTCTCACTATGAGTATTATAGTGAGAAACGTCTGATTGGCTTAGAACGGCAATAAGTCCAAGATTTGTGTTTACTTAAATAAATAAATATCAGGGGACAAAATTACATAAATTGACCTAGTCCTAACTAGTCCTAAGTAAGCTCCATAAGGCACTTGTCCCACCGCTGGCGAGTAAGCGATGAACTATCGGCGATATTCTCGCCCAAGAAACGAACAAAAGATAATCGCTCCCGTGTAAATAAAAGAGAGATATATATTTATAGTTCATCGCTGGCTGTTCACACCGCGATGAACTATATCTCTCTCTTTTATTTACACGGGAGCGATTATCTTTTGTTCGTTTCTTGGGCGAGAAAATCGCCGATAGCTCATCGCTCATCGCCGGCGGTGGGACAAGTGCCTAAGGCTTGTTTTTTGGATAATAGACGACGATATATTAAATAAATATTTAAATAGATAGAAAACATCCAAGACTCAGAAACAAATATTTATGCTCATCACATAAATATTTGCCCTTACTGGGCTTCGAACCCAGTACCTATAGCTTCGTAGGCAGCTTCACTACCCACTAGGCTAACCGGACTTGGGTGCTGTGACACTTTTAGTTTAACCTTGTTATGACGTCTCTGCCCTTGTCCCTGTCACGCCTCAATTCAATCATATCACGTGTTAACCCTTTCGTTGCCGAGGCGCAAATATTCCATATAGTTTGGACGCGATATCGCGTCAATGGCAACCAAAGTTACTGGCACAATAACTGAGATAATATATGTCGGATCAAACGTCAACGGTGACACCCTGCAAAAGTTACTTTGTTAGATATCGTCTAGGGATCTTATCTTATCTTATCTAATCTAGATGAGGGATGATTTCGGATACACTTCGACCCAGTGGGATCTTTTGTGCATTTGCCCTCTCTTTTATCTTATACTCCCAAGCTCGCTCCATCATTTCCACAAAACGGATGATGCAGCTCAGTGGAAGCACCTTGAATTCCTTTGGTTGCGGATAGCCGTTACCAAAGTGATTCATTCTTTGTCTGGCAAGGGCCGTCTAAGGATGCGATATTAAAGAATAGATGGTCATTCATATCAGCCGAAAGACGTCCACTGCTGGACATAGGCCTCCCCCTGGTCCTGCGCCACCCGCATCTAGCGGATTCCCGAATACTTAAATAGAATAATGCAAGTAATTATGTTTTAACTAAAAACAGGCTTTCATTAAGTCCAATCAATTGGACCCTAATATAGGTTTATCGAGTCCTTGACCTGACCTGACCTACGAGAGTTTTTGACCAGGGTGTGTTGCCAGTGATGACATATGGCACTGAAACGTGGTCTCTTACTATGGGCCTCATAAGAAGGCTCAAAGTCACCCAAAGGGCAATGGAGAGGGCTATGTTAGGAGTTTCTCTGCGTGATCGCATCAGAAATGAGGCTATCCGCAGCAGAACCAAGGTAACCGATATAGCCCTCCGACCTCCGAATCGCTAAACTTAAGTGGCAGTGGGTGGGGCACATTGCACGTAGAACCGATAGCCTCTGGGGCGGAAAGGTTCTCGAGTTTCGACCACGTACTGGAAGGCGCCGCGTGGGTAGGCTGGGACAAGGTGGACTGGATGGCCTGGCAAAGGTCGCGGGAGTCCGCTGGATGCGGGTGGCGCAGGACCGGTCAATTTGGCACTCTTTAGGGGAGGCCTATGTCCAGCAGTGGACGTCTTTCGGCTGATATGATGATGATGATGATAGGGTATATAAGGTTAGTGTACAACAAAGTTGAAAGGATCCATCTAGCGTTATAATTGGAAAATCCGTGGCTCAATATACCTGGGAAGACATGAAGAAAGAGGGGTGTACAATACAATACAAATACTCTTTATTGCACACCTCACACAAACAAAGCAGTGGTGTACTGAATAAGGACTATTAAACATTTTCAGGGTCCAATATTCTTTCACCCTACCTAGTTTGAGAAATGCTGCTATAAGATATGTACCTATGTAGAACGTCTTAGCCGACGGCGAAGATAAAAGGAGGGTAATGCACGCGGATATATGCGCGATACCCAAGCAGCCTAAACGGTTTAGCCATTAGACTAATGATGTCGTTAAATTCGTATTAACTGAAAGTCTAAACTAAAGTGTACTTCATCATAGGTAAGTGAAGTTGATGCGGCGCTAGCAACAGTACGAAGTCTGAAGCTCATTCAACTCGTTAATTGCTGGCTGGTGACATGGTAACTGGTAACCATATGGTTACTAGTAAATAACTAAACTATATTTGAGAGAGTTTCTCAAAAAAAACTAGACAAGTGCGAGTCGGACTCACCCACCGAGGGTTCCAAACAAATTTCCTCCTAGCTCCATGATTGATTACGTACTTTAAATAAAGACTATTTTTTTTAGAATTCAATTACAAATGTAGGTACATTTTTCAGTTTTTTCCCTGTACTTGTAGTTTAAGACTATATTGCTTGCCAAATTTCATAGTTCTAGTCTAGGTTAACGGTAAGTAGGTACCCTATAAATTTTGATTCCCTTGAGGGTGTCGAAATATACGTTTTTTGCATCATAAACGGTTGTATCTTTTTTTTACGTAAACATAGAAGTTTGATTTTTTTCACAGCTTCAAGGGACTGTAGACCTAAGTATATGGTTTTAATTTCAATTCAATACCTCCACGCGTTCCCTAGATAAAGGGTCTTGACGGAAAGACATACAGATAGACAGACAGACTGACGGACAACAAAGTGATTTTGAGGTACGGAAACCTAAAAACTGTACAGGACGTTTTTTTTCAGAATTCCATTTCTTTGATGACTACTTCCTTCTCAGAATCGTCGATATCATGCCTAATATAAGAAAAAAGTTAATGTACAATTATTATTTGTGTGACATATCAAATGAAAGGGTATAAGGTACAACAACTGTACGCGTCTCAGATAGTTTTTTTTAAATAATTTTAGCAAAAACAGATTTGAAGTAATTTGGGAAAAAAGACGAACTTAAAATTCTGAAAAAGATATGGAAAATAGTTCGTTTCCTAAAGATTACAGGAAAACCTATAAGATGTTTGAGTATTCAAAGTAACGGGAAAATTCTCAATATTCTACGGAACCCTTACCACGCGAGTTGAACTTGTACTTGTCCGGTTTTTTTCAATTTACGCGTCAAACTTTTTTTAAACCTGTTTGAAGTAACCTTTTACCCGGTGACATTTACATTAGTTCTAATGTTTTTTTTTGATGGTTGAAAGCCAAGACGTTGTGTCAGTGTCACAATTACAATTTGACGTTTATTAACAAAAGACGATAGCTTTACAGGTCTGGGTGTGTAAGGTAATTTCCAGATCTAATTTGAAGTAAGTCATGTCAACATTTCATTGCAAGTTTGAGATTTTTTTTTCTTAAAAGTAAAGTTACATCAGTCAGATGTAGAATCTGTAGAGCGTGGCTGGTAGAGTTAGGCCTTGTGGAGTAGGAAGCTTCCCGCCAATTGCCATCTGATATCTTTTTAACGCAGATAGCTATATTAGCTAGGGAGTCTTGGCAATCACCTTACCTACGTACATGAAATGCTTTAGTGGAATAATAAATAAGCGTCACATTTACATTGTTGACGACATGTTTTTACGCTTTTGATAAAATATAATCCCAGGTAGATAGTAAACTGTAGAAATCAATAGCGTGCAAGATTATTTGCAGGGAAAACCCATATTTTTATACCAATGTCATCTGTTCTTAGATTAAATCAGTCTAAAAGCGATATGCGTTGATAAGATAGTCGCGACACAATCATTGTTTTTGTTAATTAGCTCTGGTAATACCACGGATGTGACGGACATTCATTACCTATCAATTTAATTTTATATTTTAAAAATGAGTTAGTATTATAATAAGAATCCCATCATTTACACACAGAAGCAAACTCAAACTCAAAATGATCTTTATTCAAGTAGGCCTAGTAACAAGCACTTTCAAATCGTCAGTTTTTTAGAGTAATTTTTAAACATAAAGAATAAAATATATATGATATAAAAATTGTATAAAAAATACTAGTAGAATATTTCTAGAAAAACAATCTGATGTCAAAAAACAAAATATTACGAAAATAATAGATTAAAAATTCAGTCAAAATTAGTTCCATGGAGTTTTATCATTCATGTAGTCTTGTGTGCTATAATAAGCTTTCGAGATAAGTTTACGCTTCACATAGTTCTTGAATTTATTAATAGATAAGTCAGTTAAGTTTCCTGGAAGTTTGTTATAATACCTTACACAATTACCCGTGAATGATTTTTTAATTTTTTGGAGCCGAGTGGTGGGCACCGCGAGCTTATGCTTATTTCTAGTATTAATATTATGTATGTCACAGTTTTTCCTAAAATTGACAATGTTTTTATGTACATACAAAAGGTTTTCATAGATATATTGACAATGTAATGTCATTATATTAATATTTTTAAACTTATCTCTAAGTGAGTCTCTATGGTTTAATTTATATATCGCCCGAATAGCCCGTTTCTGCAAAACAAAAATCGAATGAATCTCTGAATCTCTCTCTGAATGGAAGTAGCTGAAATATACTGATCGAGCACTAGCTCCATTAGAAATTATTAACTACACAGTACCTAATCGCGGATTCCGTCGTCCGTATTTCGCGGGGACTGTTTTTCGGTTAAAACAAAGAGAGAGAAAAAGATCATACACGGTGATTTTTAATTGCTGATCAGCAGCGGGTCAATCACGTAACGCATTGTACGTACGTTAGGTAGATCTAAATGTAAGTTTTTATATGGAAAAATGACAGTTAAATTGTCCTAACGCGCGTTCGAAACGCTACGCGACTACCCTTCAGTTGAAAAATATAATAAGCCAAAATTTATTTCAGTGGATGAGGTCTCATGCAATGACGTTAGGTACATCACTGTTTACTTATTAGGTACTAGCTTCTGCCCGCGACTTCGTACGCGTATAAATTATGGATGACATGATATTCTTATGTTTCACCATACGATACCTACTACACTGATAAATTAGATTATTGCGATTTCATTTCTATAAATTATGCGTGTAACAGTTCAAATCCTCAACAACGTTGTCGTCAATAATATTTAGTTATATTGATTTACTTAATCTTTATTGCAAACGAAGTACGTAAGTAGAAGAAAAATGACCAAAACCGGAATTTAAATATAAAATTTCATAATTGAAACAAATGGACCGAGGGCGAGGCCCCAAAGATACTCTATATCTCCGGGTGTCTTGTCAAACTACCCCTGAGAGCCAAAGTCCTGAAGGTAAACGGGGAGGCAAGCGAAGGCCGAAGGCTGAGCTTTTCGTAGGAATGAAAGGCCCAACGTACCCTTATAGATAGCGCTCCATATGCGAGCCAGAGCATCGAAGGCCCGAGGGCGAGACTCCATGGATACTTACTATCCACAGGTGTCTTGCAAGCGAAACATGAGCCTTAAGTCCCAAAGTTGAGGGGTGAGGCAAGCGAGCCCGAAGGCCGAGCTCTTCGTATGAATGAAAGGCCCAACCAAACCAACCCTTCAGAGAGCGCTCTCTATGCGAGCCCGAGGGCCGGAGGCCCGAGGGCGAGCCTTCACGAACACTAACTAAACCCAGGTGTCTTGCAAGCGAAACCGGAGACCAAAGTCCCGAGCGAGAGAAGTCAGAAGAAGAGCGGCGAGGCAAGCGAGACCAAAGGCCGAGCTTTTCGTTGGAATGATAGGCCCAAAGAACCGTTTTAGAGAGCGCTTCCTATGCGAGCCCGAGGACTGGCGCACACTATCTCCAAGTGTCTTGAAAGCGAAATCTGAGTTCCAAAGTCCCGAAGGTGAGTGGCGAGGCAAGCGAGCCCGAAGGCCGAGCTTTTCGTATGAATGAAAGGCCCAATACATCGCTTCTATGCGAGCCCGAGGGCCGAAGGCCCGAGAGCTAGCTCATGCGGACGCTCACATACCCGAGTATTCATAATAATATTTCTGAATGTCACAAACGCTGAAGTTTTATACATAAAAAATGGTACCTACTTAATTCTCCGCGGAATGCCGTTGTGTCCAAATTTTATACCCACGTCTCTTGACGTTGGTGAACTATGCTAATTCGACGTAAGTATTAAACTCAACCTATCATACATCTTTAGATGACCTCTGAATTCATACCAATTATATAGGAAGACGAAGATCAAGGTTGCTGGATTTCAATATTAACAGCGACGTTGACAGCGACTGAGTTTCCAAAATAATTAGGTTTCTAATGTCTAACAGCTACTATCGGTTGAGATATCAAACATTTTTGGTTATTATAGATAGTCTTTAGCCATCTAGCACTCATTTTCATCCCGTGGTTTTTCACGTTTTATCTATATTTTTTTATAATGTTTGAATGGAGTTCTTTATACTTTCCAGTCAAGTGTATGTTTATCAATTTTCAAGTCTAAAGCTCATGGATTTGAGGAGTTCCCATACAAAGTTTTGCCCCATTTTTTACCCCCTTTGAACTAATTTTTATCATTTTTACAGCCTATGACCTGGCCAGGGATTTTCTCGACCGATTAAGTAAAAGTTGCATCAAAATCCTCTATTCACTAAGCTTCTCTGCGTTTTTTGAAAAATATACATTTTTAAAAATTAAAACTACAAAAAGTGGGTTTGAACTCGGGGACGCCGACTCCGTAAGCTATGGGTCAAGCCACTGGACTAACTATCAGTTGTAAGCACAACGATGAATTTTCGAATATATTGACGACATGTTACCATGGTAATGATACTGTTATAACCCCGCTCTTGCAACATTATATAGTTTCTAGTCGCCTCAGAACCTATTTTCATCCCATATTTTTCACGTTTTATCTATACATTGCTAAAAGTTTGAATGGGGTCGTTTTTACTTTCCAGTCAAGTTTATGGTTACCAATTTTCAAGTCTGTAGCTCGTAAATTCAAGGAGTTCCCATACAAAGTTCAACTCCATTTTCTACCCCCTTTGAACCCTAATCTTTAAGATTTTTATAGCTTAAAACCTATCCGGGGATTCTCTCGACAGATTAGTAAAGTTTGCATCAAAATCCGTTCAGCCGTTTTCACGTGATACTCTGACAAATAAACAGACAAACAGATAAACAGATAAACAGACAAAAATTCTAAAAACTGTTGGAACGTGTTCTGTTACCAATTCTAAGTATCCCCAGCCAATTTTTTTTCGTTTATCTTCCATGTACAGACTTTCGACCCTCTTCAGCTTTATTATATGTATAGATGTTAATTGTAATTTAACTTACACTAATTAAATGTAATTTCACTAAGAACGATTGCAATTTATATAAACACTGGGTAATATCCACTGAATGTATGGTCATCACATCAAACATTGCATCTACACTCCTTCAAAATGTGTCCCTACTATTGTATTCTTTTCCTTCATTGTGACCGGTCATTGTGGCACTCTTTGGGGGAGGCCTATGTCCAGCAGTGGACGTCTTTCGGCTGATATGATGATGATGATGATTCTTTTCCTTAAGTGACTTCCACACTAGGCACAGCCTGTATCGTGGGAGTCAAACCGAACATGAGAGTTACAAATATCATGAAAGAAATTTAAAAACTAAAACAACAAAGCTTTGCGGTGAAGGAAAACGGTCTAATCCCAATAAGGTCTAGATTTCCCTGAGGAAGGTCCGATGGTTCAACTTCAACCCCTATTTCACCCCCTTAAGGGTTGAATTTCGAAAAATCCTTTCTTAGTACACGTGGAAGAATATAAATATGGTTCAAATTTCATGCCTAAATAAGGCTGTGCGCTGTCTGTCAAAAGACGAGCCGTAGCATGGTTGGCCTTATCACGCGACAAGTGACAAGATAAGAGCGTCGTCTCGTTCTATCGAACGGTGTCAGCCAGTGACGTACGCTCTATCCTATCACCTATCGCGTGACAAGGCCAACCATGCTACGGGGCCTGTACCTAATGCAAGATTTATATATATATATATATATAGATTAAATGCATGTTTAGTTTAAGGAACTACTTTTCCTCGCCCTAATTTAGGAAAAGCCTTCTTGCTGTTAACATACTGTGTATACGTTTAAGAGGTTTGCAAAAAGACAATGCGTATACTGACTTTCTTTGTATAACTCTACCTGAGTATACAGAATGGAATAAAAAGGCTTAACATATTCGAAAAATCTAGTCGCTTGTGACCATTTGTTCAGTGTGTTTCTCGATCCCGTATATCTGCGTGCATCTCATCTGCATCGCTCTCGTTAATGCCATTGTGCGCCTGCGTCGTATTTCAAAATGGCCGCCTTTACTTCCCGCGATCTCCGCGCTGACAGCCATGGAGTACTGAGAAGTGGAGGTGTAAAGGTTATTCAAAGTTTCGTGTTGAACATAGTTATCTTACCTAGTGCTAGCATCTCGGAAAGCGCCTCTGAATTTTTGAGATAAAGTGCCTTTTTTAGCAAACAATATATGACACATTATATATTTTACGGCACCCTAAGCCGTAAGTGGGATTTTCTGCCCGCTACGCGAGGAGAAAATCCCACTTCCTGGCCAAGGCAAGGCCTAAAACTTTAGACAAATCACGGGCGGTAATTCGTAAAGCCCCAGATCGCATAAATATTACGGCTTTACGAATGAGCACCTGCGATCTGATACATTCACGAATTCAACGCCCTAGGTATGTAATGTATTATACTAAGCATATTTTAATTGACCGCCCTAGGTATGTAATGTACTATACCTACTAAGCATACTTTAATTCACCGCCCTAGGTATGTAATGTACTATACTAAGCATACTTTAATTCACCGCCCTAGGTATGTAATGTACTATATTAAGCATACTTTAATTCACCGCCCTAGGTATGTAATATACTTTACTAAGCATACTTTAATTCACCGCCCTAGGTATGTAATGTACTATATTAAGCATACTTTAATTCACCGCCATAAGTATGTAATATACTATACTAAGCATACTTTAATTCACCGCCCTAGGTATGTAATGTACTATACTAAACTAATATATAACTGTCACAGACGTCAAATGCGATATTAAACCTCATGCCAACGCACGTCAGTAGCTATTTGACTGAAGAGACTGACTAGATATAAAGTCGGCGTGTGGGGCACGAATTGTGCGGACTTCAAGTCAATGGCGGACATGGCGGTGAAAAGGTTAAACATGATTGTTGGTTTCGGGCAAAGGAAGGTAGTGCCTTTTGGCTTGTCTTGGCGGGGCACTGCTGTGCCCTTAGGATCCGGAAAGTCCTCATTGTAACGAGTTAAGGTTACTTCTCCGCAGCGTCTGTGCCTCTTGCCCACTCCATGGTAACGTCGTCGCTTGCTTATCGTGTATATCTCGGATTTGCAAAAAAACAGGGCCTTTGGCGGTATGTTGGTATGCAGCCCATACATCGAATTGGGATTGTTTCATTTCTTAAGACCCAGAACAAGTTGTACCTACGGCATACATTACAGTTTCGCGCGACAAGATTTAAGTAAGTATTGCAGCGATAACATACAGTGACTTTTGACAGCGATACATACCAATATAGTATCGATGCAGGTGATAATGATTAATGATCTATGACAGTCTCGTTAGTTCGTGAAAGTTCGCGTTTAGTGACACTTTAGTTCTATCACGGAAACCTCAATGGGTGAAAAGAATTTTGAATTTTAGGTGGAAAAACGCCTGTGTCATACAGAGTAGCTCATAACTAGTCACGCAAAATAATAACATAGGGGAAAATCTTTAGCAAATCAACCTAGTCCCAAACTAAGCTAGTACTATGGGTACTATACGACGATATACATAGATAAACAATTGCAGAAAACCACCAAGACTTAGAAACGAATATTCGTGCTCATCGCACAAATCGCTACGCGCTCATGCGCCTCACCCAACGCGTCACGTCTAACGAAACTAGACCACTACCTACGCTTAGTTACTACGCACCGCAGTGTCAAGATATATTTGTGGGTGAGCGTTGAGGTGAGCTTAAAACAAGTTACAGAACAGGAGGGCGGGATTCGAACCCAGGACCTCCGGCCAGGACGACCAAACTAGGCCAAACTTTGTGGCAAAGGGGTCCTCAATCGAGAATCAAACCCACACAGGCTTCAGCCAACCATCACCTAGTCCCATCATCAATATCATATTGTAGTAACATGTCATTCGCTCCAAAACCTTTTTGCCGTTCCCGTCTCACTCTACCACATAAATCAATGGAGGTGGGAACAGGACAGCCTACCACCGGTTTGGACGGCCTCGGCAGTCGCCGGCAACGCACGAGCGATCACGAACGACTACGGATTCTGGTTCGTTTTTCAAAAATACGAAAACGTGACGGATTTAGTGTTTTTTTGTGAAAGTGCCGGTTTTGCCTGTGTTTTTCAAGGATTGTGAATGCAACAGAGATTTTCTTGGTAAGTGGAACCTATTTAGGTTTTTAAGGAAATTGTATAGACTACAATGTAGTCATAAAATAGTAGTAAGTATTTATTTTGCCTTGACATTAAGTGCAACACAAGAAACGTGCTACGCACCTGCTCCGGGCGTTACGCAAGCTGCAAGTGCATTGTGCATAGTTTCCCTATTTTACTTTTTATTGCAATTAATATAACTATCGATCATACCCTGTAATATAATATAAGTCATATATGAAATAGTACAGTACATACCTAGGGCGGTGAATTCGTGAATGCCCCAGATCGCAGGTGTTTGTAGCCCGAACCGAAGTTGAGAGCTATAAATATGCGATGCTTTACGAATTACCGCCCGTGGTTTGTCTTTTGAAAATATTGTAGAAAATCCCACTTACGGCCTAGGGTGACGTAAAATACATTTGCGTGGTATTATGTAATCATCGTTGGAAATAATCACTCAAACCTCAAAAACTTATAACCTCATGAAAATGCCTGAATCTAATTACTTTTCTACATTAAATTTATCTTGTGTCAATATAAACAAATAGCTTGATTACTAAATTGACGATCAGGAATAACTACAACTAGGTATATTCTGTCATTTTTTTAAAGAAGTTTCTGAATTGTTTTCATTTACGTTTAATAAATTGTTTTATATCGACTCAAATCGGAGTACACCGTGCTATCATTTTTACTGTTATACTGAGGATTTTTTTGTAAATCACCCTCCACCCTTTAAATTAGGGGATGGAAGTTTGTATGGGTTTTCCCATACACTTCTATTTATTTCCAATTAATCTAAACAAACACAAAGTATACAAAAAAACTGACTTATATTAAATTACAACGCAATAATACTAAATAATTAAACGAAAAAAATTAAACTACACAAGGCATTTCCCCTTTGGACCGCAAGAGCCTTTGTGAAAAGTACGCGCCAGCTCTGGGGTCCCCTGAGGCGTGGACCAGCCGCGACGACAGGGCCCTCGTGAAGGCCTTCATGTCGGCTGACCAGGGTCCCATGAGGAATTAGTGAGTTAATAACTGTTTCAGTGTAGTTCAACTATACGTCCTTGTGATAATGTCCGTGTCCTTGCAAAGTCCAGCAAGGGAACATAATGTATATGGACGCTTGTAATTTTGAAACCTTAACCTTTAAAACTTTTAACAGAATCGTATACAACCCATTAGGTTAGGTTTGCTCTGTTTTATACTGCAAATATTACTGTTTCTGAAAAAAACAGAACTAATGAATCTTTTACAAATGGCTGAATTTTTCTGACACACAAGTTAAGTAACCGTCTAAAAATAAAAAAATAAAACCGGCCAACTGCGCGTCGGACTCACGCACTAAGGGTTCCGTACCATTATCTATAAAAACGAGCAAAAAAATCACGTTTTTTGTATGGGATCCCCCTTACATTTTTATTTTATTCTGTTTTTTTTGCGGCAACAGAAATACATCATCTGTGAAACTTTCAACTGTCTAACTATCGCGTTACATGAGATACAGCCTGGTGACAGACGGACGGACAGCGAAATCTTAGTAATAGGAGCCCGTTTTTATCCTTTGGGTACGGAACCCTAAAAACGAATAGAACCCAAGTATAAAAATAACTCAAGTATATAAAATTAGGAACAATTTATGGGAGAAACCGGGTGTTGAAGCGTACCCCATACCCATATGAAGTCGTGAAGGATATATACAAGCCGGGCAAGAGTACAATCCTCGCGCATGCGCAGTGGGGTAGCGCACGATCCGCGGTCACGATCTTTGTCTATGGCTTTATTTCACAGAACCTGCAAATATACTCCGAGTCCGATTGCAGGGAACCTTGACTTTTAAATGGACATTACGATTTTTTTCGAGCCTGTTAAGTTTCTCACTGCTGGGCAAAAGCTCCTGTGATCTCCACAAGTCACGCATAGGATAAACTTTCAATTGTGGACCGTCGTTTTGGATGTTCATATTTTTTGTAGATAGTACTCATAAATAGAAAGCTATTTACGAAATTTCAGTTGTAGCAAACTTGCGGTCCATGAGATATAATTTTTCAAAGTTTCCTACATTTTCATACAAATATGATATTTTTCAATATGTGACTGGTTTTTTATGATTTTATGGTAAATAATACGTTAAAATAAGCATGTTTTAGTGTGACTTTTTTGGAAAAACCGAAATTTACTGAGTAATTTACTCTAAGGCAGGTCGGTGTAGGTACGACGACGAGCGAAGCGAGGAGTGTTAGGGTAAACTAACTAAAAAAAAAAACGGTCGGCGAAGCGCCAGAACAGAACATTTCATAAAATAACTAATTAGTCAAAATTCGCAAGGAGTGAAAGCCATAAAAAATAATAATAATAATAATGAAATTAAAAGCGGCGTGGTACGGCAACCACAGGCGCGTGCAGCCGCATCCAGCGCGCGAGCAGCGGCGAGTCCCAGCGCTGCGCCAGCACGTTCAGAATGCTGCCCCCCTATTCTGTAACTTCTTATAAGCTCACCTCAACGCTCACCCACAATATATTGACGCCACGATGCGTAGTAACTAAGCGTAGGTAGAG
Source organism: Epinotia nisella (assembly GCA_932294315.1). Taxonomy (NCBI): domain Eukaryota; kingdom Metazoa; phylum Arthropoda; class Insecta; order Lepidoptera; family Tortricidae; genus Epinotia; species Epinotia nisella. The sequence goes on along the minus strand of OW028688.1, from coordinate 18,459,106 downwards.
GTCTAGTTTCATTAGGTGTGACGCATGGGGTGAGCCGCATGAGCGCGTAGCGACTAACAGCTCTTTGAGCTGTGGCAAAGGCGGTTTTGTAGCGACGCGCACCTCTTTCTTATTATGGCATCGAAACTATCAGTGTGCACCTCGGCAAACAATTTTACTTGCGTTGACCAGGCCCCGTAGCATGGTTGGCCTTGTCACGCGATAAGTGATAGGATAGAGCGTGCGTCACTGGCTGACACCGTTCGATAGAACGAGACGACGCACTTATCTTGTCACTTGTCGCGTGATAAGGCCAACCATGCTATGGCTCCTGAAATCTGTGCGAGTGAGAACCTATCAATATAACAAATTCTCAAATCAATAAAGTGTCGGCAGCGCGCTTGTCTCCTCTGGAATCGCATACGTCCTTAGGTCCTTAGGTGTCTGCTGCTCAGGCAGGCCGTGTGATTGTTGGAGACGACGTGGTAAAAAAATATACTAAAGTACCTCAAACTTAAAACAACAATAGGTAGTGAGGTCTCACTCAACAATATGAGCGCTGGTTAGAGGTCGATATCGTTTCCAGCTCACTCATTTACCATTCAAGTCGTGAATGCATCTAAAACACTCCCGCATCATAGACTCTAAGTTCCATGTGAGTTAAAATACTGAATTGGAATTAGTTTTGCATTTGTCGCGCGCTCATATTAACTCGTTATGCTTGGCGCGAGTGGAGCGCGCGAGAATTATAAACCGATTTTGTTTTAATCATCATCATCAGCCGTAAGACGTCCACTGCTGGACATAGGCCTCCCCAAAAGAGTGCCAAATTGACCGGTCCTGCGCCACCCGCATCCAGCGGACTACCGCGATCTTTACCAGGTCATCAGACCACCTTGTGGGGGCCATCCCACGCCGCGCCTTCCGGTCCGTGGTTTAGGCTTTTTAGGGTTCCGTACCTCAAAAGGAAAAAAAAACGGAACCCTTATAGGATCACTCGTGCGTCTGTCTGTCCTTTTGTCACAGCCGATTTGCTCCGAAACTACTGGGCCGATTGAGTTGAAATTTGGTACACATATGTAAATTGGTGCCCCATAGATGGACGTGTAAAGTAAATTAATGAATTCTGAACAAAGGGGCCACTTTTGGGGGGTAAACTGGAAAATTAAAAAAAAAAGTTTCGCAATCTGTTTTGTGTGACATATCAAATGAAAGGGGTTGTTGTAAGCATCTCAGATATTTTTTTTTATAATTTTAGCAACAACAGATTTGAAGTAATTTAGGAAAAGAGACGAAAATTGACCATTCCCTACTAGAAAATAGTTCCTTGCCTAAAGATTACAGGAAAACCTATAAGAAGTTTGAGTATTCAAAAACACTTATGAAATTTAGATTATATACGGAACCCTCACCACGCCCTCCCGACGGATAATGCCCTATTTTAGGAACGCAAAACGCCCTAGACGCGAAATGTCTTAGGCGTGAAATGTCCTAGACTCAAAATGCCTTAGAAGCAAAACTCCCTAGACGCAAAATGCCTTAGACGTGTAATGTCCTAGATGCAAAATGGAGTAAATTTGGCAGGCTAAAGTTTATTAGTTCAAAGTATTTAGTTTCAGAGGGACTCTAAGGCAGGTCAGTGTAGGTACGACGAAGAGCGAAGCGAGGAAGAGTGTTCGGTGGAACTGCGACCCTACAGCGCGCGAGCCGGCCGAGCGAGCGAAGCGAGCGTGCCGCGGTAGCGGCCGGCGAAACGCCAGAACCGAATACTTTTTTACTACCTAATACATACTCATTATATACGTACAATGTGCAATGTGCATTATGCGTTCAGGTCAATCTGCGTTTAAGACATTATGCGCTCAGGTCAATCTGCGTCTAGGACATCATGCGTTCAGGTCATTTTGCGTTTAAGACATTTTCTTGATTTAGGGCATTATGCGTCAAGAGGCAACCATGCTATGTTCGCTCTTAATTGCCTGCGTATACGCATGTACGCTCGCAGTGGCGTACGGCATCTGGCCCCACCATCAGATCAACTTGTTGGTGCCAATATTGTATTATCATTTATATCATACCTTCAATTTCAAATTGATTACGACTAATGGCAGAGGGTGAAAATCGACTTGCAATATTAGATACATATTATATTAAGTACCTACATTTTTTACTTAAACTTTCTTACTTTTTAGGGTTCCGTAGCCAAAATGACAAAAACGGAACCCTTTATAGTTTCGTCATGTCCGTCTGTCCGTCTGTCCGTCTGGCCGTCTGTCCGTAAGTCACAGGCATTTTACTCGAAAACTATAAGATGTATTTGAATAAAATTTTGAGGATAGGTGTAAGTATTTTGTTAGCCGCTACATAGTTTTGTAATTAAATTACTAAAAAAAATATTTAGAGGTGCACTCCCTAAATATATAAGTAAATAAAAATAAATCTGAAAGTCAATTTTTTTTCTATGTAAGACCACGCGTGGCACATCAATCGATAGGCCTTTCAAAATTCAAAATAAGTATAGGGTTTCTGAGCATTTTTTTGATTAAGTGAATAGAGTCGGAGATAATCGCCCCGAAAGTCACTAAAATTGTGTCCTCCCCTCTAATTTTTGAAAAAAATCATGGATATAGGGCTATTAAATTCTTTCACCGAAAATTATTATTAAGGAAAGGACGTAAGTGCCGTAAGGTTTCTGTGACGATACGACCTTTCTAATAGGCATGGAACCCTACGTTGTGCGTGGTTCGACACGCACGTGGCCGGTTTTTTAAGGTACAAATATAAAAGTCTTGTACAAAATCTTTGTTTTGTGAGCGTTCTTTCAAAAGAATAGAACTTCATAATATGCACTTTTTTCAGAATTTAATTCTAAGTAAGTAAAACCAAAAAGTCTTATTCTAAAGTTCATGTACCTACTTACAGTTTTTTTTAAACGCTCGCATTATACGCTCAGCAGAATCGACCCTCTATCTCCACATTTCACATTAACATAATGCTAGCCCGAGCTATCTCGGCGCCTGCGGTCATGGCCTGAGCAATTGGGTATCTGAATTATGCAGCACCATTGACGGCTTCAGGGCCTGATAAATAAATATAAAGGGGTGCATTAGGGTAATTCGGAATGTGGGAAATTCCGAATTTCCGCACTCCAAATCGATTTGGTACTACTGATGACCTTGTAGGTTCCCCTTATTTCACCGACAAACGTTTCACTGAATGCATTGTTTCGCCGAATTTTCATTTCATCGATTTTTCTTCTCAGGAACCGGGAACTTTTTAGGTACTAGGTCACGTGTAGAGGTGCGCCCTGTAGCCCGGGCATTAGAACACGGCTACGGTATCCCCTGCCTGTCGTACAAGGCGACTAAAAGGGGTCCTCGGGGTGGTACACGGTTGCAGTTGGGGGCTGCAATCGGAAAAAAAAGGGTAGATACCACTGAGGCATGACGCTAGGGCGGCACTGGTGCGTTCCGTAGGAGATCCCAGAGCCGTCCGAAATGCGTCGAGGAGGACCATCGGGGGGTTTTTAGTCGGTGCGAGTCCGACATAACCTCCGCGCTATCCCCGTGGCGTGGAGGTATCCATAACGGATTTTCCTCCCATATAAAAAAAAAAAAAAAAAAGGTCACGTGTAGAGGTAGGTTTGTTTTATAATAATTTTAAAGAGTTCAGGGTATTGTCGAAGAGTCTTGACTGCCCCATAACCCATAAGGAAATACTGGGTCGAAGTGGCCTTCGGTAGGGCCAAATATGTCTTTGCCGTGTGTGTTCGTATTTTTTTTTAGTTTTTCATTTTTTTCTTTTTGTTGTCTTATGTATTTTCTGTACCTACTAACATAGTTATTAAGTCAAAATGTATTACTTAACATCCTATGGATCATTGGTCTGCAATAAACGTTTTTGTTTTTTTTACTGTTTCTGAAAAAAATGTTTTCGATGAAATCAAAATGCGTCGAAACATGCATTCGATGAAACGTTAGTCGGTAAAACTAGGGTAAGTAAATAAAAAAAATCAACCAGAGGCTGTATAAGTAATGAAATAAAAACTATAAAAGTCTTCTTCCACTAAAATTTCCTATCTTCAATATTTAAGGTACTTTCCCTCCGTGTGGCAAAGTTTTGCGAAACCCTGTATTATGTTATGCTGGCACACTGCTATTTTGTTGCACTTTTGTGTGAGTTTCTGCACTAATAAATTATTTTCTTTCTTTCTTTCAATGGAAACTGAGTGGTTGGGCAAATAGGTACCTTTATGTCGGCTTGGGTGAAAAATAATAATCGATAAACCTTCCAAAACACATCATAAGAGTTTGCCTTTTCCTTTTAGGTTACAATAATTGAAAGAGCGAGCGAAACGAGCTAAGTTCTCCGTTTCAACTTTGAGCCAAAATGCTTTCGTATGTTCTTATGTTTGGCTGGCCGGCTGTACTCCTCCACCATTTCTGAACCGATTTTGGTGAAATTTTATGAGCATGTTAGATAATTGTGTATAAAAAAGCTTTTACGAAAAAAGAACAAAATTGTGGGGTGTACAGCTCACAGAGTCACCAGTACTACTTATTTTACCTATTTTCTTATTAGACTCAATACAGTTAATTAACTCGTATAGCCGTGGGTTTACACCATGTAGGAGTTATGGGTAAAATCTACTCAGGCAGGATACACGATGAAACCAAACCAAAAAGTTGCAATCCACATCACTAACGATATAGATCGCGGCACGCGCGAGCAATCATGAATGCGCAGACAGTATTTATCTAGTTCACACCTCGGGCGCTGTCTTTACGCAGCACACACTCGATCAATGCGCGTGATTGCCAGGAATAAATCTTATCTCATTTTCGATTCTTTTTATCATTACTTGAAAGCTTTTTCACCTCACTAGCTCGGAAAGCCCTTTTTTATTCTTCAAAAACAGATAGCAAAACTGCATTTTATCCACAAGAGTGCAAAGAATATGTGAAATTGGAATTTCAATTTTTTTTTTTTTATATGTTGGTTTTTATTGATTTTGTTTTACATGTTTCCGTTGTTTTTCTTATGTAGTAGTGTTTTCTTCGCTTTAGTGAGGTGAAAAGATTTGTGTTGCACACGGGTGCAAAGTTGTATTTTACGTTTCGCGTATTGCGCTCTCTGTCCTCAACTCCGTGCTGGACGCAGCACCGTCCTGTGATCTGTTCACAACCAAATTGGCCTGCTTGTTGCAGGAATGCAAAGTTTTTATAGAACGTGTGTTAGATTAAGATCTGTGACGCTTTGGCGGTTAGCTGTAAGTTGCAGATGTACCTTTTGATAATAAACAATAAACAATTGCAACACTCGCTACGCCCTGGATTCTATTTTTGAACCACTCGCTTCGCTCATGGTTCAACCATAGAATCCATTCGCTGGCTCGTAGTTTAACCCTAGAATCCATTCGCTAGCTCGTTGTTTCAATTCCACACTCACGGTTAAAATACAACTTTACACCATTGTATAACAAACAACTATTGTCGGTGTAGCATCCCAAGGGACGATGTGGTTATGTTTTTGGGCCTTTCTCCGCTCTTGTCCATAAAAGTTGGTCCATTGTGTGATGAGGATGTCCCAACTAAGAGGCCTGGCCAGCCTTCTTCGACCTCGCATGATCCTTCTGGTGTTTATGAAGCATCACGTGACACTACGTGTGTTGTGCGTGTCTCAGTGTGTTGAGAATATAAATCTGTTGTGTAGTGTCTTCTTCACACCACAGGCTTCCAGGTCTGTGAGTGGTATCTGTAATATATGGCGTGTATTTTTAATATTACCTCAAATTTTAACTAGAAGTAGATGTTAGGGCTATGAACATAATATATGTATTGCAAGAAATTTCTCTTAACCACCAACTTTTTTTGTCCATATAAAATAATTCAGCACGCAATGGATCACTGCTTTGTCTTACTGACGCGACGTCACAATAGTCACAAGTGAGTGACCCGCTTCTTCCATGAGTCAAATGTGTGTACACAATTTATTGCTGCTCGATAAATTTTCAAAAATTAATTACGCTTCGGTAGTTAAGATTAAATTTAAATTTTCTTGCAATATCGGTGCACAGCCCTAACACCTACCTCTGGTTACAATTTGAGGTAATATTAAAAATACACGCTGTATAAATTTAATAGTGAAACATGTAAATATGGGCAGCCTATACGTTCTCAGATGAGAGAAGAGCTGGCGCCGTGTCTAGAAATCAGATTTATATTTGTTAGTCGTGCTCTATTAAAAACAATGAAGATAAATATCATCGTCTGCAAAACTATTCAATTGCAGAAGATAAAAGCAGTTGCGAGGGACAAACATCCATTAAGTTATTATTATTACCTCTTCCAACAACCGTTGCATCTACAATGCACAATTAGTCGTCATTTTGTCGACGTTCCCCCAATTCCCTCTTGACAGTTATCAAACCGATTTTACCTCACTTGACGCCAGGACCCCAGTATATAGCCGCCTCAGCTTCCTATCAACTGTTCTTAATAGGAGTTCAGCGATACATTGGTCTGTGACCAGCGCAGCATGTAGCTTTGTCAATTTACCAGTTTTTCTATCCAGAAAAAGAACGTTGCAAGCGGCATCGGTTTTCATTAGAGTTGTCACGTTTTTCAACAAGACTATGCGCGCCCGTGACTTCGCATGCGTCGGCGCACTATAGGTAATGACTGTGTTGTGTTTTCGCTTCGTTTGCTTTAATGGGGTAAAGTGAAACATGCGTTCACATGAAGGGTCATTTGTATTTTATTACTCGTGAAGTTATAGGAACTAAGAGGTTTAGATTTGCAATCAGTACTGAGCATGAGGCTGTTTACTGACTTGATAACGTAGTTAGTACCATACTAAAAGTAGGTTCTATTAGCTGGCCACCAATCGTGAACCAAAGGCAAGCCTAGCTTTCTTTGTGGTAGGTAATAGTGCTCTCGTAAGATACTTTCAGCTCCCTACTCCGTGAATTCCTGAACAATAATTTGGACACATATGGCTCTTTTTTGACGTGATAACGTATTGTAAATCGATGAACGCCGGGTGCACGCACGAAAGTGTGACTCATTGTTTCGTTCCGAACACCGGCTGCGCGCATGAAATATCAACGCACAGCCCAAACTGCTGGTTCTAGAGATTCCAAATTTGGCACGTAGGTTCCTTATAAGGTCTAAAGGTGCACTAAGAAAGGATTTTTCAAAATTCACCCTCTAAGGGGGTGATATGGGGGTCCAAAGTTTGTATGGGGAAACAAGATTAGATAGACTGTTTTCTTATGATTATGACTTTATCACGTAAAATTATCGTCCGTTAACGGACTTTACAGACAACTCGGCCAAGTGAATTGCCAGCCTAAGCTTACTCCGATCATTTTGATTTTGTGATATACCATGGTAAAAAATTACAAAATTAGAAAAGCAAAAAATAAAACGTATCCCCTGTGATCTCCTCGCTTTTGACCTTGTTTTCAGCCATTAATGTTGACACTAAAACATGTAGGGTTGAACCCTCAAGTTAACAGGAAGTCCAAGATAAACCTGCAACTGTCAAACAAAACGCGTGGGTGTCGTCAGTTTATGGTTGTCCATCCATTAAACTCAACATAAAACATACAATAACGAACAGCGACGTCAAAGGACGAGATAACGTTGAATTTATTTTTGTCTGCTATATGTTATCTTCAATCTTTTCGATAAAAGATTTCGAATGCACGTTGCACCACAGCAATACCGGGTGATGGAGCGGTCGATTTTATCTCTAGGTTTTACGTTCATTGAAAACGATATCGAAAATATTCCAAAATAAAGATTATTAAATTTGGATTGCTATGCTCTATGCTTTTAAGGTGTCTATTTTCATAGACAGACTGTGTCAACTTAAAAACAATCATTCTCTTCAACCTCCTGGCGTTTTCCTCGGCTGTTACTTACCAAAAGTGATCCTAAAGGACGAAAACAATATTCCTTTGCTATTGCGCTAAACTTAAGTGGCAGTGAGCGGGGCATTGCACGTAGAACCGATGGCAGTTGGGGCGGAATGGTTCTCAAGTGGCAAACACGTACCGGAAGGCGCAGCGTGGGTAGGCCCCCCATAAGGTGGACTGGTGACCTGGTAAAGGTCGCTGGAGTCCGCTGGATGCGGGTGGCGCAGGACCGGTCATTGTGGGTCTGGACGTCTTTTGGCTGATATGATGATGATGATGATGATTCCGCTAAAAACGTGCAGGTCTATCGATGATGAGATTTGCGTTTTACATGAGGTTAATGCGCCCAGCACCCACCCACCTTTACAGCGCACGTGCAAACACGCAATTAATTACACAAACCACCACCAAAAATGACAAAACCTCGCCACATGTTCATGGTTATGTTTCGCCTCTCCGGAGATGACGTGGCGCAAGCAAGAACTCCGTTCAGCATCTCCCGTTGATGCCTCGTAAGAGAGGCGAAACACGTTTTTAGGGGAAAAGTCATGGAATAGTAAAGAAATGTTGTTCTCGTAACTTATCATGGACTTGGAGTCACGCCCGATTCAATAAATTAGACCCTAAAGTAAAGTAAAGTAAAGTATTTATTTATTGTAAATTGTGTACAAAGGTGTTAAATAAATTTACAGAACCAACAGTCGCCCATTTCGAGCGTATAATATGTACCTTAACACTAAATTATAACAAGTTCATTCTATCCTATTTCATAGAATACCTACTCATTTAAATTGTAAAAAACATGTTCTATGAGCCAGGATTTTAACTTACACCAGTTACACTTACATCGATTACTATCTAAAAATTTTATTTCACCTGGTAGCGCATTAAAGACACGTATGGAGAACGCTTTTGTAAATTGAGTTTTTGGCTCTTGGCCATAGATCGTATATTTGTATTGTGTTCTAAGGTTATTTTTTTGTGATATTTTTACTGAAATACGCTGTATTATTTTTGACAAAGAAGCAAAGTTCCAGGATATATATCCCTGTGAGAGTAAGTAGGCGCTTTTCTACACATTACGCAATGATTTATCAGAGGGCATTCGATATATCGTACGCAAGCATCTCTTTTGAAGCTGGAATGTACTCTGGACGTCTACAGAAGCCCAAGATCCGCTTTGGCATCTAATCCCAAGTTTTGACGTAAGCCCTAATTTTACGAAAACGACTGCCATCTGACCTTTCAACCCAGAGGGAAACTAGACCTTACTGGATTTAGTCCGGTTTCCACACGATGTTTTCCTTCACCAAAAAGTTACTGTTCAATGTCAAATTACATTACGTAGGTTTTTGAAAAACCCGTGTGGTAAAAGCCGGGGTCTTAACCCACGACGTACACGCCCCTATTTCACCAACTTGACAATTGTCACCTGACACTGACAATTCACCATACATTGCTTGTTCTAGAAGTTAAGGTGGTCGCTAGGTTACCTGTGGAACCAGAAATGTACGGAGAATTGTCGTTGTCAGGTGACAATTGTAAAGTTGGTGAAATAGGGGCCAGATTGAAAGTTGCATGTCTACTGATAAGTGTCTCAGTCACCGATAAAGACATAAACCTTATTCAGGACAGCCATATTCATTAGGCCTCGGCTATTCTGAGAACTTTTGAATGGACCATTTAAGATCAACAGTTAGGTTCACACACTAGATGTTATCAATGACTGTATAATTGCCCTAGGAATACAGTTGAATTACTCCATCCAAGCAATATTAGGCTTTCTATCCTTGCCATAAGGTCTTCGCTTTGTGGTTTTACGCTATCCGCCAAAAAGTCATATATCACTAAGAATGCTGTGTAAAGATAAGACGTTTTGATTTTGCCTGAGCGAAGTTTACGGCATTTTTTTAAAGGAAAAGCGTGACGCGGTGTTATTAATTCGACGATTGCCGAAGCTTGCCGAAGTAATTGTAAGTAACTGTGTAATTGTATAACTAAGAGCTTAACTAATCTCGTAATAGGCTCTTTTAAAAATGGCGGAAAACTTTAATAAAATATACCTAATTCGTGATTAAAAAAACCGGCCAAGTGCGTGTCGGACCACGCAAAACGAAGGGTTCCGTGCCTATTAAAAAGGTCGTATCGTCACAGAAATTTTACGGCACTTACGTCCTTTTCTTTAAGGAAGGCAGTTTTTCAGCAATATCTCGAAAACCTCTGAACCGATCTTGTTCAAAACAATTTTCGGTGAATGAAATGAATAAGCCCTATGTCCATGAATTTTTCCATATTTTTAAAATACACCGTTCAAAAATTAGAGGGGGGGGGGACAGAATTTTAGTGACTTTCGGGGCGATTATCTCCGACCCTATTCACTTAATCAAAAAAAATGTTAAGAAACCTTATATTTATTTTAAAAGGCCTATCGATTGATGTGCCACACGGGGGGTCACAATGAAAAAAAAATTTTTGACTTTTAGTTTTATGTATGGAGTGCACCCCTAAAAAATATTTTTTTTGTCATTTTAATTACAAAACTATGTAGCGGCTAACAAAATACACCTATCCTCAAAATTTTATTCAAATACACCTTATAGTTTTCGAGTAAAATGCCTGTGACATACGGACAGACGGACAGACGGACAGACGGACAGACGGACAGACGGACATGACGAAACTATAAGGGTTCCGTTTTTGCCATTTTGGCTACGGAACCCTAAAAATAGTAAGGTAACCTAGGCCAGAGTTATTGCAACTATGGTTATGGTAACTCGATATTATAATACCTCTATATTATCTTTGAGGCGTTTCTCCTGTCAGCTGTCAAATCTGACGAGTTCTGCATCGCGCTATCGAAGTTATCATTAGAAAAATTACGCGTTAATCCTCATGCGATTTCAACGAGAACCATTTTGGAACGCAAAAATATTAGTATTTGTCATGTTGGAGAAGCAATTAATGATCGAAATAAGTAAAATTAGTACAATTTTCCCCTAAGTCAAATTAAAGTATAGTTTAATTTTTTTCATTTCTTCACTTCCTTACTTCGATACTGCTTTTGTTTTAGTACAAACCTCATCATTACACATCATCATATCAGCCGAAAGACGTCCACTGCTCGACATAGGCCTCCCTAAAGAGTGCCAAATTGACCGGTCCTGCGCCACCCGCATCCAGCGGACTCCCGCGACCTTTACCAGGTCATCAGCCCACCTTGTGGGGGGCCTACCCACACCGCGCCTTCCGGTACGTGGTCGCCACTCGAGAACCTTTCCGCCCCAACGGCCATCGGTTCTACGTGCAATCTGCCCCGCCCACTGCCACTTAAGTTTAGCGATTCGGAGGGCTATATCGGTTACCTTGCATGGTTCTGCTGCGGATAGCCTTATTTCTGATGCGATTACTCAAAGAAACTCCGAACAAAGCCCTCTCCATTGCCCTTTGGGTGACTTTGAGCCTTCTTATGAGGCCCATAGTAAGCGACCACGTTTCAGTGCCATATATCATCACTGGCAACACATACTGGTCAAAGACTCTCGTCTTGAGACACTGCGGAATATATTGGACGAAAAGATGTGCCGGAGCTTCCCGAACGCTGCCCAGCCGAGTCGATTCGACGACCTCTTTCTCGAAGTTGGACCTACGTAACTGGACAGTCTGTCCTAGGTATACATAATCGTCTACAACTTCGAGCGTAAAGTACAAAACTATCATCAGTTAAATCTATAAAAGAATCTTAAAACAACAATATCCAGGCCAAATATTGTTATAACTGTAACTAAAAGCATTTATTAATTCCTTTGCCAACGTCCCGTAATGGGCCTAAAGTACCATTTAGCCGAGATGGGTTTTAGCTAAGATGTGTTTTAGCCGCGCTCAGACGTGTTTTACCGGCATTGATTGCGGGATCCATGATGGCGGCCTAATTTGCGTGAAATTGAGGAGTTATTGACACAGTTTTGATATACTTTCACGTACGAAGTATTCATTAGAGGAAAGGGACTACTATGAAACGCTTTGTTCGTTCTTTCGTCTACCTCTATCTCTGTCGCACTTGCATATTCAAGCGGCAGAGAGGGATATATTTCGAGTTTCGTCTTTCGATTTTCGTGGTACAGCGCCGCTGGATGGAAATCCTTAATAGCCGGACGGCTCAGTCCGAATCTATATCCAATCAAATTGTTTAAAATATTATGCTGCTTATACGTTTAAATCTTATCATCGTGTTCAAAATTCAATCATAGATAACGGAACACATTTTCGTTAATATTCTTATTTCTATATTTTGCATTAGCAGCGTATACTTATTACGTCATCATCATCATATAAGCCGAAAGACGTCCACTGCTGGACATAGGCCTGTCCCAAATGGTGCCACAATGACCGGTCCTGCGCCACCCGCATCCAGCGGACTCCCTCTACCATTACCAGGTCATCAGTCCACATTGTGGGGGTCTATCCACGCTGGCATTATGCCCCGCCCACATCGGAGGGCTATATCGGTTACTTGGGTTCTGCTGCGGATAGCCTCATTTCTAATTCGAGTTTCCTATCACGTACTAGGTCTTGCTTGATACGGTTATGCGTTTTTACCTTATTGAATAACATATTCAGTTCCGGCGCATTCACTATCTGCTCTGGGCCTGCGGGGTGGGAGTTCAAACCCCCCAAAAGGATCTGATTCCTAACTAAAATCGAAGTCTAGTCCCTCCCAAATTGGAATCCTCGTTCCGCCGCTGCTCATAGCCCTCTGTTACGATATTATAATCGAGAATTTGGGGTATTTTGGGAAGATGCCGTTTTGTGAATCAATCATTAAAGGAATTCAAACTTAGGGTATTTTGGGAAAAGAGCCTTCTGTGTATCGGCTTTTATGAACTTCAATCCATTTGGGACTAGGCCATATTGACAAAAGTGCAAATGAAAAACGGTTCATATTGGCAATAAGTTCATTTGGGTTTCGTTCGTTACGACATTAGTCTTTTATAATTGTGGTGTCCTGGCCGGGAAATACCAATAAAACTCCAATTTACAGGACACTGACGTGCTACGTTTAATGCTCAAAGACAGACTCAAAACAAGTTATATCTACCCGCGGTATGCAAATATAACAATCCCTCCACCAATAGCTATACAAACAACTTAAACTAAATACTTATACTAACTTATTTGTACATCGGATTTGGATTTCGAGTGGCTCGAATTTGACGATCGCCCGTATTAGTCGAAGGTTCCCCAATAGTCTCGGTACCCTCCCCCTCACAATCTAAGAACACATCATCGTGAGACCCAGCTCTGGCCAGAGGCAAGATGGGGGGGGGGTACAGTCAAGCTGGAATCCAATGATCGATGCCCCTCCTCTGGATCCTGCTGGGTTTCCAGTAAGCTTGGCGAGTCCGAGTCCTGACCTTCGATCATCGTTTCCCTCACCGAAACATGTTCTGGAGATACTGCTTCGCTTAAAGTTATTTCGAAATCAGAACTATTCCCCTGATCATGCAAGTCTACCGTTTTATAACCTTTATACAATAATAATTGATCGACATGTTTCTTAACCACTAGATTTAAATCTATAATATGCACCCAGTACATTCTATTACCAATGGACTTTTTTATGTAACCTTTTTTCCAGACGTGCTTAGTTCCATTGTTATAAATATGTTTAACTAGCACCTGATCGCCTTGTTGTAAACATATTTTCCGCCGCCCTCCGAAATTCTTAGCTTGTGAGATCTGTTTAGAACAAACGTTTTGATTAGCTTGGGACGGTAACAACAACTGTGGTGAGAGCGAATGTGACTCATGATTGATATCGACCCCATCGGTATCACCCGCTTGCAACAGATCGAGACGACAGCGGAGCGCGCGGCCGTACATCAGCTGTGCGGCGGAAAAACCGGTTGTGCAATGAACGGAATTCCTAATATTAAATAGCAACTTCCATATTCGTCTGTTTACTGGTTCCGCGCTATGATTCGACATTATAATTTTTATGCCTTTTTTCAAAAACCCTACCGTATTTTCCGCTTGCCCATTTGATTGTGGATGATAGGGAGGACTTGTTATATGTTTTATACCATTCACTGAACAATAGGTTTCAAAATCTTTTGAACAAAAATTTTTTGCGTTATCTGTTACAAAAACATTCATCAAACCGAATCTACTATTTACCTCCTCTAACCTGTCAATAATTGCCTTTGTGTCCGTAGATTGCATTGGAAAGCATTCTACCCATTTCGAATGCGAATCGACAATAGCTAAAAATTGTTTTCCTTCTATTGAAAACATATCCATATGTACGCGCTTCCAAGGATGTTTAGGGTAGGGCCATACTGCGAGCGGGGAACGCGGCGGGGCGGCGCGCATCGTATTACATATACTACAGGAACCTATCTTCTGTTCAATATGATTGTCAATGTTTGGCCACCACATTCTCGATCTGGCTTCCGTCTTAGTTTTAACAACACCGAAATGAGAACTATGTAACTCATCCAACATTCGTTCACGGTATTTCTGAGGAATTACTAATTTATATCCCCTTAAAACACACCCGTCTTCGACGTGAAGCTCCACCCTACAATTGTAGTAGGGTTTTAACCTTTCGTCTGATGGATTCCGTGGCCACCCGCTTATGATGTATTGCCTGACCTCATTAAGAATCTCGTCGGCTGACGTCGCTGTCTTCACATCGGACAACGTAACCGGTTTAATCATACTGTCCGTGAAATAATTAATGTATAAACATGTATCTACGAGTGATGAGGTATCGCACGGTTCAGCCTCTGATGCATAGCTGGCAATCGAGCGGGAAAGGAAATCTGCGATGTTTTCGTCACTTCGTATGTACTCGATATTAAAATTGTAACTAGCCAAAAACAAAGCATACCGCTGTAAACGATTTGCCGCCATTTCCGGAATGCCTTTTTTATCACCAAAAATTGTGATAAGGGGCTTATGGTCCGTGCGGAGAACAAATGGCTCCATGCGGCCATACAAGTAGTGGTGAAATTTCTTCACCGCGAATATAATACCTGCGGCCTCTTTCTGTATTTGAGCGTAGTTACACTCTGCCTTGGAAAGTGACCGCGATGCATACGCGACCACGCGCTCCTCGCCGGAGGGCTGCACCTGCGACAAGACCGCCCCGAGGCCGGCGGGCCCCGCGTCGGCTGTCACGATGGTGAGCAACTCGGGGTTGTAGTGCGCTAACACCCTTTCAGAAACCATCTCCTGCTTGATAGTTCTAAATGCACTATCTTGCTCTTCGTTCCATTTCCATTTCGTTTCTTTTTTTAGGAGCGAATTCAAAGGGTTTAAAATACTGGACGTGTTGGGTACAAAACACCTATAATAATTAACCAGACCCAGAAAGGACTTCAACTCCGTAGCATTCTTTGGGGGTTCGCAGTTTAGAATAGCCTCCACTTTATTCGGTGACTTATGCAAACCGTGTTTATCAATTATAAAGCCAAGGTACTCGACAGACTTTTGGAATAAATCGCATTTTTCTCGTTTTAACCGCAAGCCGGCCTCCTCTAGGCGGCTCAAAACGAGTTCTAACCTTTTAATGTGAACATCCCGATTTTCCCCAGTTACTAGGATGTCGTCGATAAATATACATACTCCCTCGATGTCACCTAACAAACTTTCCAATGTCTGTTGAAATAAAAACGGTCCATTTTTTAATCCAAAAACTAACCTATTATAGCGATATAAGCCCTTATGGGTGTTAATACAGGTTAGATTACGGGACTCGTCGAGTTCCAACTGATTGTATGCCCTAGAGAGATCCAGTTTTGAAAACTCTTCCCCCCCATACAGCCTAGCAAATAGATCCTCGATGCGTGGCACGGGATAGTTATCAACATATAAAGCCTTATTTAAGGTTACCGAATAGTCACCACATAGTCTAATATTTCCGTCGGCACGTAATACCGGCACTATCGGTGTGGCTACGTCAGCATGATCTACTTTCTCGAGTACCCCTAATTCCACCAAACGCTGTATTTCTGCTTCTATTTTACCCTTCAAAGGTAATGGCACTGGACGGGGCTTAAAAAAACGTAACGGAACATCTGGTTTGACCTTTAAGGTCACCTTATATTTATTAAATCGCCCCAGTTCGTCCGCGAATAACTTAGAATACTTAGCCATTATTTTAGAACGTAAATCATCCTCTACTAAGTTATTAACGTTCGAGCTACATATTTGTAATTTAAATAAACTTAAAAAATCTCGGCCCAGTAAGGTAGGTCGCTTATCGCTTGCCTCAATAACAAAAAACACGATTTGCTTTGTTTTACCTTCATAAGTAATAGGCAAAGTAATTGTACCTTTAGGGGATAACTTACTATCATTATAACACTTCAATACGACCATTGACGATTTTAACTCGTACTTCGAGAAATACCTATCAAAGATTTCGTGAGGTAAAACTGAAACCGCGCTCCCACTATCAATCTCACATCTAATAGGCTCGTCCGCTATCGTGACCAGCTGTTGCATTGGTTCACCATTGACAGTTATAATATTGTAAATACTCTCACCTTGTACGATGTCGTTATCGTCCTCCGTTATATAATTATTAAGTCGCACTTTTGACCTGCACATTCGCTTTAAATGTCCCTTTTGCTTACACTTCTGACATGTATAATTACTAAAACGACACTGATCCTTTGTATGATTCTTATAGCCGCAAATTTCACAACATTGTACGCCCGTACTGGAGTTTTGTTTCGGCCGCGATGCATGGACGGTAAACACTGGAGTTTCGGGCACCGTCAAGTGCCAATTCTCAATTGGAATCAATTGAGAATTGGTGTCTTTTGAGTTTAGTGTCGCGTGCACCGGATTGAAATGAAGGTCTTAGAATCTATCACTCATGGTAAAATAATTGCCAAGTCTTCCATGGGAACCCCGTGGCTATGGGTCATCGCTCCCCGGGCGTGTTCCTGACACGTTAACAGCGAAATAATTTGCTCACCACCATTCTATGCTACTCAAGACCTACCTCAAATCGCTTCACTACTCAACCCATTTATCTTGACACGGAGATTCGTTGCAACTTTGAGTAATCTGTCTTAACCAGCGAACGAAAAAACCATAGAAGTCTAATTAGCGCCGAAAAGTGGCCCCACTAAAAGGATGCACATTGCCATTATGCGGACGTATGCGGAGTGAGGGCGGGGTGTCAAAAGGATGCCAAGCAGCCGTTTAGTTCGAACATGCGCACACATGCGCATACCGGGTTTTGGGCACGTGTTTGGGTAGAAATTTCAAAGCAGGTTGGTTTTTTCGTTCGCTAAGACCAGCGCGGCGTGGGTAGGCCCCCACAAGGTGGACTGATGACCTGGTAAAGGTCGCGGGAGTCCGCTGGATGCGGGTGGCGCAGGACCGGTCAATTTGGAACTCTCTGGGGGAGGCCTATGTCCAGCAGTGGACGTCTTTCGGCTGATATGAAGACCAGCGAACGAAAAAACCATAGAAGGTGAACCTCGTAAGTCCCCAACTCCATACATACTTGTACAAGTACAAATTAACAATAGTGCTTCATGCGTGACATTTTAACTGCATAGCAAGAATAAACTGCCGAATGTACTTCACGAAGTACTAGTTAAGGACACGCTACTGAAGACAATAGACATAGGGCATAAAATACGAACAGCAAAGTTACATAAAACTAAAAATTTCACCTGGGTCTGAACTACTCTTAGTTTGTATTCACATACTTGTACAAGTACAAATTAACAATAGTGCTTCAGGCCTGACATTTTAACTGCATAGCAAGAATAAACTGCCGAATGTACTTCACGAAGAACTAGTTAAGGATACGCTACTAAAGACAATAGACACAGGCCATAAAATACGAATAGCAAAAAGTTACATAAAAACTAAAAATTTCACCTGGGTCTGAACTACTCTTAGTTTGTATTCACATATTTGTACAAGTACGGTCGCGCGCGTTAATTTAGGACCCTTTTCGCAAAAATATTCTTTGTATTCCTATACAATTTGACAGGATTGTCAACCTTAGATGGGTCCCAAATTTACGCTCGTGACTGTACAAATTAACAATAGTGCTTCAGGCCTGACATTTTAACTGCATAGCAAGAATAAACTGCCGAATGTACTTCACGAAGTACTAAGTTAAGGATACGCTACTAAAGACGATAGACATAGGGGAAAAAATACTAATAGCAAAAAGTTACATAAAATTTCCACCTGGGTCTGAACTCTGAAGCACTAATCTTAGTTTGTATTTCGTACAATACATTGGGCATTTAGGTTAGGCCTGCAACAGTTAAAAAAAACACAGGACTTACGAGGTTATACTGGTTCGCTGAGGCGAACTTACAATTATTTAAGTTGGCCGCGTTGCATCAAAGTCATCCGTTCAAAAAGGGACTTTACCAGCCAAGATACAAGATTCAGAACCTGATAACAGGTTTTTAAATGACAGCCAGCAAACATAAAGTTGCGTTGTGAATACGAATACCAGCTTAGCGCTGTCGGCTAGAGATGTGCTCCCAACGGGGCGTCCAGTCGACGAGAGATGAATGGATTGCTCTTGAACTCAATTGTGAACATAAAATATATAGGCTGAATGGAGACTTATTAGCAAAGAGCATCATTCATTCGAATTTCATTTTCGTAAACATTTTATATTGATATATTTTTTATGTTCTATATTCTATTCATAATATATTTCATGAATTTTATATTGATTGCATTCGCCGAAAACAAAACTACCTTTAGTATTATCGTCTAGATGTCATCTACGCTGAAGTTTTCCTTCAGAGAATCGGTTTAATAACTAAAATATAACTTAACAATATTTTCATTTCAAAGTTCAATATCTCAAAAACGGCTGAACCGATTTTGTTGAAACGTAGCTAAGAACCATCTCGATCACGTCAGCTTTCAAAAAAAAAACGGCATTAAAATGGATCCATTCATTTAGGAGCTACGAAGCCACAGACAGTCACATAGACACACTGATACACAGACACGTCAAACTTATAACACCCTTCTTTTTGCGTCGGCGGTTAAAAACGTATTAGGGTTCCTGACTTTAACACAATAATTTAGGAGTTGCGTTTTTAAATTTCGAAGAACTGAATTGACAAATAAACATTATATAATTAATGAACCTACTCACAAAATTTGACGAGAATCGGTTGAGAAATGCGACCTGCAGATGAGAACAGCCGGACATGCGAAAGATTGTTTGCCCAAGCTGAAACGGAGAACTTCGTTCGCTTCGCTCGCTCGTTGTAGAAGGCTTTTATTAAGCCTTCTACATTTATCATTCGCAACCTTTCAGAATACTATCAAGATTTGTAAGTTATTATTGTAAATGTTACTTTCCTTTCTACTTAAATTTGTACCATGTACCTACTTATACTTAACACTAAAATTACATGTGGTTGTGTATTTACTCATACACTGATACTGCGTCGTGGACCGGTATAAATAATTTTCTTTTAAGCTTTTTGCCTTTTATTTTATGTCTTATGATTAGGTTGTTTAGTTAACATAAGTGTTCATGCATATCGATTCCATCCCCAATATCCCCACCGCTTTCCAAACGGCGGCATCATTACTCTCACTTATACGACCTTAGTACTGACCTACAAGTGGTGCGATGCACATGGCCGCGACATACGTCATTACAATATTGAGAACGAACTATATTTTACGTGTCCACACTAAATGCTGTACAGCTAGTGTTTCCAAGTGTTACCTGGATTCCTGAAAGTGTACCCCTGCCTGGACTGTTCCCGTGTGCCAGCGGGACATATACCTACTTATTTACTCTCGAGGATAGCGGCGTTCCAGCATCTCAAGGTACTGTGCACCAAGTTCACCACGAAGACTGACAAGCCCTCCCCCTTTTACCCTTAACAATAAGTATCATACATTAATGAACCTTCAGGTCTTTTTGCTTTACGTTTGTTGGTACTCTATGTGTATCCCATATACATTTGTTTATGTGACTGTTTGTGATCTAAATAAATAAAAAAAGATTTTCCCACCGGTCCACATAACATCGATACTCACTAATACCAACTCGACTGACTAAACTGTTCATTTCAATGAACTCTTTAGTCAACGCGGCCTGCCCCCCTATTCTGTAACTTGTTTTATGCTCACCTCAACGCTCACCCACAATTATACCTTGACACCGCGATGCGTAGTAACTAAGCGTAGGTAGAGGTCTAGTTTCGTAACGGGTGACCGGCGGGGTGAGCCGCATTTGCGCGTAGCGAATAGCACTGCTTTTAACCTGTCACCATAAAGACGTCGGTGAGCAATTGAGCATTAAGTCCCTGCGCGCACGCACGATTTGCAGCGATTAGGCCAATTACGCACGTCTGCGCTCACTCTCATTTTCACTCGGTCTTCAGTCAGTGTCAGGACAATGGAGTAAAAAGTTCTACATAGCGGTCTGACACATTTGAATGTGAAGAAGTACCCAGTGCGATCGATTCAAGTCGACTCTATACAAAAGTAGTTTGGTTCTTATTTTAAAACGGTATTGGCAGAGTGCAAAGCGGGTGGAGGGGGTAGCCTAAACGATCACAGCGCTCGTTACGGCTAAAATTGTCATTTTTGTCACTGACTTGAGCTGTCAAATCCATATTGCAGTAAACATTTTCTAATCGTTTTTGAGATAAAAATATGGTCCTGACTACCATTGTCCAAAATTGTGTAATATAGTAAAATAACACAAGATTTCATGAATATTTTTCACAATATTTACTTAATTCTTGTTTGACAGCGGTGACAATATTGTCCATAATGGCCGCCTGTCACGTGGCGCTGTCGTCGCGCTCGGTCCCAATAGTGGAATAACATGAAACTTTGAAACTAGTTTCTGTTGCTAGAAAATAAAACAGAAAACAAATAGAGCGAATGGAACGTTTTTCATACAAAACTCTTTTTACAAGCTTTTATTTATTTACCTGTCCCGATGTTTGTCATCAAATCTTGCAAATCAAATTGATTCACTTCCCGGTAATCGATTGAGTTGAAATTTTGCATGCATGTGTAAAACGCGTGATAATGCAATATTGTGATGATCTGATGATGGAACTGGAAGGTGGCCATGGGAACTTCGCAATGAAACGACACAACCTCATCGAGTTTGCGCTCGTTAGAATCGTCTCAATGAGTAGTTGATGACGGTATACAGAAAAGTACAGTCGCCAATAAATGCTTGTACCAAAAATGAAGTTTTTGACAGAAACTTATTCTATTATATTTCTATTATACTTTATGCCGTTTTAAAGTGAGAACCAAACTTTTGTTTGGAGAGTCGAGCGTCCTGACAATACTAGAGTCAAAAAGTAGTAGAACATTTTCTTGGCTGACTAGGCGCATGCGAATATTTAAGCAAACACCTATAATTACACAAAAATTATAAAGTACTTCGTTCGCTTCACTCTCTCGTTCACCAACTGTTATTGCGTGTCGAATTGAGTCTTTGCAGTAGAAATAGCTTTTACCCTGACCTTTTTTCGTACCAGGCATAACCAGTGTGTACATTTCCTATTCATTTATGTAATAAATGTATCCAAGTATAAATAAAAATATAATATCGGTCATTATTTATAGTTACAACGACGACTGATCAAGCGTATCCGAGCCATGATATTACGATTTGTCACGCGATATCGATTATTCCGGCCCTTTGCCGTCATTCGATATGTCAAAGGTCAATCAAGTTTTTAACAACAAGTTTAATAATTACAAAAACGAAGGTTACGTAAAGTTAAAAAATAGAAAGTCATACTCAATCATTGTATTCGTAATCGTTCTCAATTGACTATACTCTGTGAGCTAATTAGATTCCAAAAAAACTACCCTTTGTGTTGCCATTAAAATGAGGAGGGTTGACACCGGTGAATTTGCATTTTTCTAAATGATGAAAACTAGCTACGTCTATCATTTCGAAAAATGAAAATTCACCTACGTGTCAACCCTCCTCATTTTAATAGCAACACAAAGGGTAGTTTTTTTGGAATCTAATTAGCTCACAGAGCATACGTCGAGGACACAGTTGAAATTCTAACATACCAAGTGTGGCTTCACTGCTACACTGACGCATGACAATATTTACAGAAGTACCCAATGATGTAATATAAAAAGAGGTAGATGAGTGGTTTGCAAAAAAATTGTACATAGTTAAGAGCTTTAATCTAATCTATGCTTTAATTTTTTACAGTTTCGTGACGGCAATTACCCATATAAGCAATCCACTCAGATATGTTGTCTATAGGCCACCAAATCTGACAGCTAACGTTTCCATTGACGACTCGAACGAAACTGAGGCAATTTGGCAATTGACTCAATCACAGAGTACTTTTCTTGGACTCAATTTTAGTGTGCCATGTTTCGAGCGCGTATAACCAATCTACCTCTTTTTTATATTGCATCATTGGAAGTACCTAAGTGGTAAAATTTACTACACAAACATTTTAACACAGGTTTTTTTTTGATCCATCACTATACCTATATTTTAACGTGGCACGGCAGTGCCTCCGCAAAGTCGAGCAAGTCAAAAGTCAAAGTCAAAGTGATTTATTCTTCAATTTAGGCATATTACATGCACCTATGAATGTCGATAAACTACCACCGGTTCGGAAAGTAAACCTCTGCCTCGAGAAGAACCGGCGTAATAAACTCGGCGAGGTGTCATTTTTTCAAAACAGTATACAATATATCATATCAGTATCAGAGTATTATAAAATTTTAAAATTACATTGCTACAACAAGACAAACAAGAGAAACAAACAAAGACATTGACATTTAAAAAATGTATATATCTAAAAAAAAAACTGGGAATTTGCTAATATAGGACACGGTTGTCATTTTTGACTACTCTAATTTAACATAATATTTGAGTATACTTAGATAAACGATTACTTCAGTAAAGCTACAAGTTTCAGTTTCAGTAATCCATGTTTTAGCAACAAAGTGTACTTTGCCATCGATATTTTCCCACCGCTTTACGTCCTAGGGTCCAAAAACTCGTAGCTAATTTATTAAAGTTTAGATAGCAATCGGTCTAACGGTAAGTCAGTAATTCTATCCGTTCGTGTCTGACCATTAAAGGCGTCGCTGGAAAAGGACGTGCTGCCCCCCTATTCTGTAACTTGTTTAAGCTCACCTCAACGCTCACCCACAAATATATCTTGACACCGCGATGCGTAGTAACTAAGCGTAGGCAGAGGTCTAGTCTCGTAACGGGTGACCGGCGGGGTGAGCCGCATTTGCGCATAGCGAATAACAGCCCTATACTCGGCCCCGGCTTTGTCGTAATTGTAGCTGAGTTTGGCTCAAATCGGACGCTTTTTGAACATTACATAAACGCAAATAAACGGCCAATATAACCCAACTATCGATACGTGATAACGTAATTTGGAGCTTCTCGAAATTGTCTCAGAGTTCAAATTGTGTCGATGGCATTCCTGCAGTTGGAACCTTTTGATTCTCAACGCGGTTCAAAAAACAAAATTGCAATGCTATTGATGAAGGAATTTTAGACTCTATAGGAATGGAATGAGAACTATCTAGTCGGCAATTATTTTTGCGGTGGTATGAGTAGAGAACTTTTGGATCAAAATGATTTTTTCTTTGATCAACTACGCCTTAGCTTTTGCAAATTCTTAATATGAATAACTTAGGGGACGTGGGACGTGAACCTTCGTCCGAAAAAGGAAGGTATTTTCAATTAAGTAGACAAATTCTATATGGCTTAAGAACTCCGTAATTTGAAGAATTATTGACAAAAATCGTTGTGTAACGTACTTGAAAGCCATTCAGTTCCATTGTTTCTTTATTGTCATAACTGAATCCTACCTACTGGTCGATCACGTAACGCATTGTACGCGCATCAGGTAGATCTAAATGCCAATTTTCATATGGAAAAATGACAGTTGGATGGATCTAACAACCCCCTGGAGGCCTAATCTCGGGCCGATCGAGATGATGTAAGTAAGTAATAATTTATTTGCAGAAAAGGGGTACGTTTACATGCTGTCAAACTTCCGTGTTGTTTACCACAATGAAACTTCAATGAGTATAGTACACCTTCGATTATTCAAAAAGATCACACACATACAACTATCCGATCTGACTATATTAGATCGAACTAAAAATTTCGTTAGCCAGTTTGTCGTCGTTACAGCGACATCTAGCGGCAAATCGTATAACTAAACATTCTCAATAACAACTGTATTTTCTCCAAAATGGCCCGCGAACATTAGTCGCTACATATTGGAAGGTAAAGTGTATAGTTTCAGGTCAGATCAAAATTAAAAAATAAAAAAACATTGCAGGCCGCCTACATTGTTACATATAAATTCCTTTATTTGTCGAGTACCAAACTTTTTAAAAAGTTGAAACCGGCACATAAAAGACGGCACAGGTCGTATTCAGCCAACTCAACTCGTATTTTTATGTGTCTCAAATAGTTTGCGTTTTTCGGTGGAAAAATACACTTGCGATTCGGTTTAAAAAGAAAAACGCCGGGAAATCATTAATATTTTCACGATGTGCAACGATATTTAAAGTTTATTATTCCCACCCATTTTGGAGAAAAGCACTAAATTAGCCTTAGCCGGAATGGCAATTACAGGCTTCGTATTATAATTAAACGGACCCGCAAGCTCGTCCGTTCAAACAAATACACTGCCTCCTTCCCGGCCACGGCAATAATGTACTATTTTATACAGTAACATGCCATTCGCTAGTTTGCGGATGTTACAGCGACATCTAGGGGCAAATCTTAACACATGCCTTAGAGTAAATATACAATTATTCCACCTTTTTCAGCTGTTGTTAACAGCATGCATTGAGATGTCTAATAGTGATAGCCTGATGATCGCTATTGATGTGATGTCTATTGAGAAATCTCACCAAAATATCGAAGACAGTAATTTTTTTTATTCTGGGGCATGATAGAGATTATGTCGAACGAAGATCTCAATGTCTATTGCAACATGCGTTTTTAACCGACTTCAAAAAAGGAGGAGGTTATATGTTTCACCGATTTTTTTTTTATGTATGTTCGCCGATTTCTCCGTCAATTGTGGACCGATTTTAAAAATTCTTTTTTTATTCGAAAATGTATACTCCTGAGATGGTCCCATTTTCTCCAAGTTAGGATCTGATGATGGGATCCTAGAGAAATCGAGGGCAACCCTCAAATTTTACAGGCACGTACTACATGTTAAATGTATTTTCTAAAGCTATTCAGGTATTTGCGTCTGGAAGTCATCACTTCATGTTTGTGAGCTGATGATGGAAGGTACAACTCCTCAACGGTTAGGAGTCGGAGGATATTTTTTGAAATTTTCGTACCTTTAACCGTTTTCTTTCAAGTTATTTGGGTGAGCACAAGTCAGGATCTGATGACGGGATCCCAGGGGAATTGAGGGCAACCCTCAAATTTTATAGGCACGCGTGTAGTGATTTCGGTATTTTCTATTATAACTCGTGTATTTACCCTCGGAAATCGCAATTTTGGTGAAGTGGAACTGATGATGAAGACCACGGATGACTTATGGAACTCCTCAAGGATGTAAAGTACCTACGTCAAAGATTCTGACATGATTCCTTTGAATTAGCAAATAATGAAGTGTCAATTCTGAGATCCTTGAGGAATCAACGGAACTTCTCAAATATTGTCAGCCCACATATAGCGACTTGGATTTTTTCCTGTAATAATCAACGCATTTGCTCTCGGAAAGCAGTTCATGTGGTAAATTGGAAAGGAAATGTGGAATTTTTTAAGTACCGACGTGGCTTGGCGGAGTACTGAATTGAAGTCGGTTTAAACTTTGTTTTTATATTGTGTTTGTTTACAATCGATTGTAAAATAATAAAATATTATTCAAGCATTTCTACTGAATTGAATATCAAGAGTCTCCAACTATCTCCATATGCAATTCAGTAGTTTAAGCGTGAAAGAGACAGACTATATTGGTTTTTACCTGTTACCTGCGTTACAAGGATGGGAGGAACTTGCTACTCAGAGATCGGACTGGCGAACTGCTGTCAATACGGGTATCAATGACTTTGAACGCACCCGTCTCGAAGATCTGGACGCCAAACGCCAGTTCCGTAAAACTCGGCCCAAGCCCTCCTACCACTACACTTATAACTCTAGTGGACAGCTTCACTGTGTCTCTTGCGGTCGTACGTTCAAAACCAAATTTGGTTTTGCAAGTCACACTCGAGCCCATGCACGTAAAGTTTCCCAACCTTAGTTAATAATTTTTGTCAGGATGTCGCCGTCGACGAATACGTCTGGGAGGACATCATCATCATCATCATCATCATTGGTTTTTAAATGCTTAGTTATAAAGTTCCTGCATATATAGGTACAATAAATTGTATCAATGCAAGTCTGTGGTTATAATTAAACCATAAGAATGACTTCGAAGCAATCAATTGAAAAACTGAACCAACTACTAATACCTGAGTAGAAACCTTACTCTCGAAGCCGTGCGAATGCCTGCGCGTACGCACACAGGTTAATTTGCACCTTATTACACGTATGTTAAGATTCAGAATTGATTAAATGAGTAGTGACTACATCACGAGTGGACTAGACAGAAACTTGATCGGATGAAATTACCTATTTAGGTGGAGGGCTTCGAGTATTGATCGTGTGACCATTTGTCAATATATTGTGACTTGCTTGCAATGTTTTTTTTAAAGTATGGATTATTACGTTATTAGTAACTATTTGGAATAAAAATTAAATAACCCTTAAATTTTGACGACCGGTTAGCCTAGTGGGTAGTGACGCTGCCTACGAAGCTGAAGGTCCTGGGTTCGAATCCCGGTAAGGGCAAATATTTGTGTGATGAGCATGAATATTTGTTCCTGAGTCTTGGCTGTTTTCTATGTATTTAAGTATTATATCTATTATATGTATCGTCGTCTAGTACCTATAACATAAACCTTATTGAGCTTACTATAGGCCTAGTTCGACTTGTGAAAGAATGTCCCCTAATGTTTATTATTATATATTTTTTTAGATATTATTAGGGTACCTAATTAATAGTCCACTCTTATTGAGACACCCATTCGTATACGTACTTTGTTTTTATTTTTATTTTAGTACACTTTTCAGAACCGTTTGTTTTACAAATAGTATAGGTAAGTACATGGACATACGTTAATTAAAATGGACTCCATCTTCATTTATCTCCAGCGAGTTGGTACATTTATACATTCTTCGTACTGTATGACCATTGATGAGATTTTCAATCATTTATTAAACTTCACTTGTTGGTTTATAGATATACTCACAGAATTCACATATTTTCAGCATCAAAATATATAAAGCTGTAATTTCAATATGTACCTATGTATTTATGCGGGATGACAAAATCATAAAATAAGTTTCTGTCAAAAATTTCATTTTTGACACGCTTTTATTACCGACTGTACTTTTCTGTATACCGTTATCAACTACTAATTGAGAACATCAGATCAGCACCATGTCATCATAATATTGTACTGTCACGCGTTTTACACATGTATGCAAAATTGCAGCTCAATCGGTTGCCTGGAAATGGATCAAATTTAATTTGCAAGATTTGATGACAAACATCGGGACAGGTGAAACTAAATAAAAGCTTGTAAAATATGTTATCAATTAAATAGTCCAATGATGAAGTCCGAAGATCCATGGAATCTTTGCAAATAAATAATGTAACCCTATCAAATTAAGGCTCGATAAAAATGCTGATGACTATGCAAGAAAACTGCAATTGGGACACAAGTCCTAAATTTTTTTACGATGCCATTCGAACCAGTTTTTGGAGAGGAACAAATGTTTGTATGGGAGCAACTATAATTAAAAAAACATAAATACCCAAAAAAACGTTTCATACTGATTAACATTGAATCGTGACGTCACAGTGTAATATTTGTACTAATCGTTGTATTGAAAATCAAGTAAATTGCTGTTTCAGTCATGAAATACTGCTTTTAGGACCATAGTTGTCATACAATTTTGTTTCTATAAAAGCGTAAGGATTCTATTGGTAGCTTTAAATTTACTTTTAGACAATTATAAAAAAACATATTTTTCTAAACTTTCAGGGTCTATATCTTTTTATGATTTAAATTATATTTCTTAATTTATACTTATATATATTTATTTGATAGTGTACTATCAATTTAGCAACACTGCGTTATCAATTTTAACATGTCGAAACTACCCAATCGTAAGTAATTAAAAGTTCTTAGGCCTATTGGTATTAACTTTACCTCAAAAATATCGAACAATAAAACGGGTTGACTCTTCATTCACAGCAGCCACACCTACTAGGAATTGGGAAGCCAACCTTGAAAATTCCTAATAATACGCCAAATAACTGGTTCACCATCTACATTAGTAGATGACGAGATAAGCTAGGTGATTTAGAACTCACAACTTACATCACAAGTGCCCAGTATAACATGCCCCCGAGACCCGTAACTACTATGCGTGGATAGAGGTGTGATGTATTTTGGTTTACCAGAGGATTTGTTGGTAAGTGGTGAATACCAGTGCGTGGGCGCCGATAAATAAGATGGACAAGATTAGAGGCCTGCGATGGCAGCCGGTCCAGCATTCCAACCAGCCAAACTTAATTACACATACACGCACATTATTAATATTGTAGATGAGAAACAATGTCCCCTAATATTTATTTATTTATATACATAATACATATGTGTTTACTACCTTCTCACGCGTAACTCCTCGTATGCGGATGTCATAATTAGCTGATCAAAAGATGACTGAGTTTTTTTTTTTTTTTCAATTTATTTTTATTCATAGACCAACACGGATCATTATTTTTAGCCTAATGTTAGTATATAATCACAGAGTTCAAAATAGGTCAAATACGTTAATTTAAAGAAATAATAATAATAATATAATTTAGGCCAGTTTGAAATTTACATTAAAGGTACACAGTCAATTATAATAAATAGAATAATAGTTTACATTAAATAATCAAATTAAAAATTCATAAGATGTCAAATTAAATAATTCATTTAAATCTCAAAAATGTCAAATGTTACGCGACCTCATAATTAACATGTATGTTTGTGTGCATCATACAGCACATTAAAACTACAGGCTATGCCTAACGCGAATCCATGCCGAAGCCAACTTATTATCGTAAACCGCTGAAATGATTTACAATCTAAAAGATCAAACCTGCTGTACCATCATCATCATCATCATCATATCAGCCGAAAGACGCCCACTGCTGGACATACACCTTCCCCAAAGAGTGCCAAAGTGACCGGTCCTGCGCCACCCGCATCCAGCGGGCTCCCGCGACCTTTACCAGCACGTCTAGCACAACTTGCTGCTCAGTCGCTTCTCGCGCGACTAAGCGTCCCCTATCTCACTCGCACCGTACAAATTAGAAAAAGGGGGGTAGAGCTTTCTCGACTCGCGTCGCGGTGCGGCGTCAGTTGCGCTAGCCCCGCAGGCCATCAGTCTACCTTGTGGGGGTCTACCCACGCCAAGCCTTCCGTTACGTGGTCGCCCCTCGGGAACCTTTCCGCCCCGACGGCCAACCTGCTGTATAAACAGTTGGAATAGCGGAGAAAGACATCACTTTTCTACCTAGAAACGAAACAAAGAGAGCTAGTCAGTTTATCATCGTTTATAGGTACATTATGCATTTATAATTATGGCTTTGAAGTCACACGTTTACATCTACAGTCAGTCATAATGTTTAACTACAGCACAATAATTCACTGTGGTCGTTTATTTGACGACTAGGTACTGAAATAATGGTTTATTACGAGCTTTCTGTATTTGGCGATCCCTACTAAAGCGTGGAAAGGTCGTATTTTATTATCCGTTCAGTTTCTGACCTTTAAAGGCCGCACCTATAGTTATGGTGTTTTGAAAGGGTTTTTTTATTGACGCTAAAATATTTTTTACATAAGTACCTGTTTAAACGAAATAAATGATTTTTATCCTACAAGTATGCCGCACTTTTAGTAAGTCAAATTCTAACAGCGTTTCTGAAAAGGAACCAAAACAAACTCAACAGATATTTTTTGCCGTAATTAAGCTTATTACAAGGATACTTCTCTCTCTTCTTAAATTTAAGACTTATCCTCTTGCCAGTGGAGTATTTTCCATTTCTCTCTGTCGTACGCCAGCCTTTTGATTTGCTCATACGACACGACACCGACTTTCTCCTCTATTTCTGGTCTTCCCCTGCCTCTCCTTCCTTCTATCTTTCCTTCCATTATGGTTTAAAAAAAATACTGTACAAGGATACCCTACTTTAAATAAGCATCCATAGCTATAAAGACAATAACGAATATCTGTCAATATACCCACGAATCTTCGTCAGATCATCTTACCCTGCCTCTCACGTGCCTTTTACTTGCCAAATAGCATTCTTCACTCGCCATCCCCACTGACGAATTAAAATTGCACGAGGTCATAGACCCTGTGCACGCGCGTTCGATCGAATTCAATAGCCACTCTGAGACAAAAGGCCCAACGTGACAGCCTCTCGCCATTTATTGCTACGATATTTTTATGGGAAGTACGTGTACAGTTTATACACCTAATGATTGCCTCCGAGTTTCCTGAATACAAGGACTCAGTGGGATGTTCATCATCAGCGAGCATACGTTCCACTTTCAGATTATAATCTCGATCTCGCGAGCGAATTTACAAAATCTCATCTTGCCAGTAGACAATCTTGAGTCTTTAAATCTTATGAGATCCTAGCTATCCGATCAAGCTTCGACGATGACGAGACAATACGATGAGACTTTTCTACTTGGTAAATGATAAATTATCATTTATCAATTAAGTTAGTAGCGTCGCGTCGGGCCATGTACTCGTATGCCTGTGATCGCCGATCCGGTTCAGAGCATTAAATTTTTCCTTTAATTTGAAATTGATACATACTTTCCAGAATACAGTTTCCAGTTGCCAACATCAACCATATTTTAGTAATTTAAATGGAGCACGAGACATTTATGCATACATCTCAATTCTCGACCGATAAAAAAGTCGTTATCCGACGGAGATCGCGTTTACAACCCATAACCTTCACGGTTTACCTTGCTTGAGACATCAAATGTGTTTTACGGTGTTTGAAATCTATACTCAATGATAACTTTGGCAGTGAAGGCATAACTGGTTGAGTATGTGGGTTAGATAAGGATAAAAGTGCCTTTAAATACATTTGCGCATCAGTAATCGAGGGATATTTTATTTCAAAAGTCCGGGGATAGTATCACGGCGTCTAAAGAGCAACTCGTCTATGGGGCAACTCGTCTCAGATGCAGCTCGTCTAAATCGCAGCTCGTCTACATATCAACTCGCCTAAAAGCAACTGGACTACATGATTTTTTCAAGTAGTGGCTCGTCTAATTAGCTTTTGGTCTATATAGCAGCTGGTCCAAAAAGCAACTCGTCTTCCTAACACTCCTCCTCACTTCGCTCGTCGCCGTACCTACACCGACTTGCCTTAGAGCAGAATAGATAGGAGACTAGTCACTAAATAAACTACTTGCTACTTAGACGAGTTGCTTCTTAGACCAGCAGCTATTTAGACCAAACAAATGTGATATAGACGAGCTGCTACATAAAAAATCGTGTAGACGAGCAGTTCCTTTTAGGCAAGTTGATATGTAGACGAGCTGCGTCATAGACGAGTTGGCTCATAGACACGTTGCTCTTTAGACGCCGTGATACTATCCCAAAAAAATCGTATGCTAGCGTATCTTAATCCGTATTTTTATATATAAATCGATTACATCAAGTGCAATAAGATATGTCCATAGATACCATCATTACGATCGTAAATATTTATATCTGCATCTACACGTTAAACAACATGTTCACTGGACATTACATTGTAACATTAGACAGGCGCCCACCATACAAGATGTTTGCTGGTTATTCCGGCTGTATCTTAACCGATTTATAGCCCCTATTTGTAACATAATCACATTAATTAGCGGACGTACAATCCAACATGTAACCCCATAAAACTGAGTGCAACAACCGCCATCCAAGCATTTAATTAAGTAATAATATGTTTACAATTTCTGTAGGTCCGTGCGACGAGTCCAGAACCAGTTTTCGAGTCCATTGTTTCGAATCTTCCTTGAAGACCTCTGTACCAAATGCTTTGAGGAGTCTGGTATCTCAGATTGGAATCCATTGCGTAGTTTGTGGGACTGTATAGTTTAGAAGCGGTTGATAAGGCGCAGTGGACATGGTGAGGTTTGATGCGACGTCTGGGTTGGGGGGCGGTCGGTAGTAGCCCGAGGGTGCGTTAGCTGGTTGAGACAGAGCCTGTATGGATGTGGTACAAGTGAGAGACAATTGAGAATGGATGAAAATTTCAGAAGTGCCTGCTACTTTTTTTTTTAAGTTGTATATTTTTCAGCTGCGTCAATTATTTTTGAAAAATGTAAAAAGTTTCCTCACTTACGTTTTGGGTCATGAACGACACTGTCAATATCATTGACAGTGTCATTTTACCACGAATATTTATAATATTTTACAGTACAGCACGAGTGCGGAAATGAGCAATTTCCGTGCATATGTTGAAACTTCAAAGAGCCATATGTACTGTAAAACGTTGTACGATACACGTGCGAATAGGTAATTCTCCCTTCGGTCGTGTTTTAATTTATCACCACTCGTTGCGAATTACCTATTTTCTGCACTTGTATCGTAAATATCTATTTTTGTAATATGAGACGGATCAAGGAAAGTGTCTTAGTGACCGTCCTTGACCCAAAACGTAAGCCAGTTTTTATTTTTGTAACTTATGTTACAATTGCCAGAAGTCTGTATGTTGGTCCGTGTATCTTTTGACGCTTTGTTCTACCTTTTCACGCTAAAACCACTGAACCTATTCAGATAAAATTTAGTATAGGGATATTTCTAGAGATATGATTGTTTTTATCCCTGAAATCATCCCTTATAAAAAGCCTTTTATTTCTCGATCACATGCAAGTAAAACAAAGTAACATAAAGTAAATCTGAATAGAATCAGCTAAGAAAAACATCATCATCATCATCATCATCATATCAGCCGAAAGACGTCCACTGCTGGACATAGGCCTCCCCCAGAGAGTTCCAAGAAAAACATAACACGAATTATTATTACTAAAATTAATCTAAGAATTTTACTAGGAATTATACGGCTAATTGTGCCGTTTGTATGCGATAAAGTGGTGATGAGAACCCCTTTACAGGGTGAAGGCCTCCTCCAAGCTTTTCCATATCTCTCTGTCGGCGGCTGTTGAGACCCATTTCGCCCCGGCGATAGCCTTCGAGTCATCCACCCAGCGCGTGCGCGGCCTGCCTCTGGTACGTTTCCCTGAGGGTCCGGGCCACACGGTTACCTCTTTTGTCCACCGACCGTCTTCTAGTCTAGCAAGATGGCCGGCCCATCTCCATTTTAATTTTAGAGCTTGTGCCAAAAAGTCCAGGAAGTTTGTTTTTTCCTTTATAAAACGCACTTTGTCGAGTCTTTTTATTTTTAGGACTGACCTTTCCATAGCTGACTGGCATGACCGTATCTGCTGTTTTGTACGTTTTGTTAGTGGCCATGTTTGCGAGCTGTAGGTGAGACACGGTAGTATACAGCTGTCCATAACATCCCTTAAACGGGTAAAAAGGGGAGTGGAAATTTCTATTGGAGTTAAATTAACGCTGCGTCTGTGATAACATTTGCTTTTAGATTTTGTACTTGCGTAGTATTAAGACGATTAACGTGTATACGCAGACGAAGTCGTGGGCAAACGTTAGCAACATAATAAGTTAGGGAAAGGTGTCTAGGTAAAATATCATTACAATGTTAAGACACGGTTAAAAAACTTCTTGCTCACATATTATACAATAAAATAAACAAGAGAAACATATAAAACATGAAACAAAGTGTGTCTCTGCGGCAGTGAACCGGACACTGGCTCAGCGCTGATTTTCAGCCAGTACCGTTGGTGACTCACGGAAACGTCATACAATTTTAATATATAAACTACATACTAATATATTATTAGGATAGGCGAGGGAGAAATAAACATAAATACGAAGTGAGATGTATTGTACGGCACTACCTACATGCAGCATTAATCAAAACAATAAATATTAAGCACTATGTAAACCACTTCTAACAATTAATGTAATTATATAAGGCGGTGGCTACCCTCCAGAGCCAACGACTCCCATATGAGTCATGCCTTTACGTTGGAATTTCGCTACAAAGCGGAGAAATGCTGCTAGACGTAGTAGCGTTGCATGCCCTCGAATGGGCTACTGGCCTTTGTTTCAGATGTTCAGTGAACTCTTTGAGCCATAGCTTAACCTTAACCCATTCAAGGCCAGTGATTCAACATATGAGTTATGCCTCAGTTTCAGTTTCCTCTACGTGTGATTTCCGCTACAGAGCGGAAAAACGCTGCTACGCGCTACGGCGTAGCACACGTAGCGTGGCCTCGAATGGGTTAAATAATTCGTACTTTATTCATATTCATATATTTATTGGTAAAAGTAGGTATAACATTTTACAAGTCAATTTTTTACATAGATTCACTAATTATATAGTTTTATTTCTTAAAATAAATTCTTCGATGCTATAGCATGCTTGGTCAATTAATAGAGTTTTTATCCTATTGATAAATATTACATCGCTTGCCGAGTTAACTATTTCAGTTGGGAGAGTGTTGTATATCTTCGCACCAATGACACCGAGTGACTTTCGTGTTTTTGCGAGTCGGCGAAACGGGACGAGCAGGAGATTTTGCCCGCGTGTGTTTCTACCGTGATTTTGTCCACGGGTAGTGTATTGATCCATATTAGCTCTTACGTATTTGCAGGCCTCCAATATGAAGACGCACGGTAGTGTTAGTATTTTATGTTCTTTGAACAAGGCCTTAGCCGGGTGGTCATATTGTTTTCCCGACATAATACGCAAGACTCGTTTTTGTATTTTGAAGGGCCTATCGCGGTCTGCTGCTGTTCCCCAAAAGTCTATACCCAGAGTTAGGATGGAATGAAAATGGCCATAGTATGCTGCTTTTATATTTTCGATTTTCAAGCTGGGGGCTAATCTTGATAGGGCGAAGGTACTATGTATATAGTGTGTACAAAAGGTTTGTCCGCGACAGCCTATACCCTGCGTCCGCGCAGGCCTATTACGGGCGTTCCAGGGATATTTCCGATGGCCGCTGACCGGGCCGGGAATGTATTAATTTCGCGGCCGGGCAAAAATAGCCGTCAGCCCTTTACAATTTACATAATAACTCAAGAAACATGTCTCGTTGTTTGAAACAGAGACATTGTCAGTTTATGAAAGCTTCAGTTTCATTCGCTGGCTGTCTAGAAGTTTTATTACTGGATTTATTTAACGCTCACTTCACGGGGTTCATCACTACATGTGACAAGTTACAATTTCACAATGCTACATGCAAGACAGAGCCATTTGATCAATAACAGCTGGTTATTTGCTATGCAGGTAACAATACCTCCTGTAGCAAATACCAGGTTCTTTAGTTGTACGCGTGTTGGCTCTGGACTAAGGCGGCCTTTACACCTGTAAGTTACTTAGGTACGTAAGTTCAGTACAAATATTGCTTACAGTGGCTTTCGTGAGCAGTAGTTGTACTGAACTTACGTAAGAACTTACAAGTGTACAGGCCGCCTTATAACTACTAAATTGCATTTTACCTCGTTATCAATATTCCCAGATCTCAAACCTTCTTGGTCTCAAAATACCTAAATAGAATGCATAATGTTTGTTTATTAAAACACAGGAATCTTAATATGGCCGAATTTCAAAATAGCTTAGTCTCATAATGTCTAAACTTCAAAACACTTCCATAGCAAAACAACTGTCAAATGTCAAAATACTTAAATTTGTATTACACGGAGATTGTAAATTTTTACATAAGATGAATGTTTCTTTTTCTTTTGTCATTTCTGTCATTCGTTATTTGAAGGAATTGACCATTTTAATCTGTAGGTATTTAGAGAATATGACGTTTTAGATCAAAATCATAATAAATTTCGTTCATTTTAAAATGAGACAATTTGACATTTAGGTATGATGATCCCATGGATGGTAATTGGCTACATTCCTAAAAAATATATTTAGTTCGTCAGTTAGATTATTAAAAAATATTGGACACGTATTTTTGTGTTTGTCAATTAGACAAAAAATCATGAAGATAACTTTAACGGGCTAAAGTTCCGCGAGAGGTCACATTATGGTACACTTTTTAGCATAATGTGACGTCACGCGGAACTTTAGCAAGCATATCTTCATCATTTTTTGTTTAATTGACAAACAAAAAAATACGTGTCCAATATTTTTTGATAATCTAACTGATGGACTAAATAGAATTATATATTTTTACCTAGGAATGTACCCAATTTGAGGCTTCGGTCTTAGTGAATCAGGTATTATGAAATTTTATAGTTTTAAGCCCAAAGCGCATGTTGGATGGTTTAAGTTTTCTTCAGGATGATTATTTATGCTAGATGCAAATCCTTTTCATTGTGTTTGGTGGGAATATGCCACATTGACGTTGGTAAACTGTCTTAACTCCATCATGTGTAATCTTAATATTTCCTTATTAAACTTGAAGCTCCACTTTCGCGTAACTTATCTTTCCACGCAATCACACGCTGGCGGGAAAGTGTCGCAACCACGTCGCAAAGTTATGATGTGTGCGTCCTTTCTGGCTTGTCATGTTGATGACCAGTGCAGCTGGTCAATATGGGGGTACCTTCAGTGGCGTAATTATACGGTGAGCGGGCAAAAAGCCACGGGCCCCCGGGCCGAGGCGACCCGCGGCCAGATAGGCCGTGAGCACGTAAGGAATCTCTTCCGATGATTTCGCCACGGGCCCCGTATGGTATAATTACGCCGCTGGGTACCTTGTCAAAGTCAAAGTCAAAGTCAAAGTGATTTATTCTTCAATTTAGGCATATTACATGTAAATAAACGATAAACTACCACCGGTTCGGAAAGTAAACCTCTGCCTCGAGAAGAACCGGCGTAAAAAACTCGGCGAGGTGTCATTTTTTCAAAACAGTGTACAATATATCATTTCAGTATCAGAGTATTATAAAATTTTAAAATTGTGATAGTAACGTGCTAGTTATGGCTATTTTGAAGCAAGTAGATGCAAAGCAGTTCCTCATGGATGGTTGCGCAGGACTGGTCATTGTGGCACTCTTTGGGGGAGGCCTATGTCCAGCAGTGGACGTCTATTGGCTGATATGATCAGATGCAAGGCGTTGATTTTTGAAGCGCTAAGCCTGCACTTGATACTACTGTTAACAGGTGATATTGTCCTGCCCAAATCATGTCTTTCCCTTTCAAAATTAAATAGACAGAAAAATCGAAGTGGGGATATGTCCCTTTCTGTCAAATATTGTGGATGTTGGTAAGACACTGAATTCTCAAGTGTAAGACAGCCTCGGTACAGCCATAACTGTCCAACCTTAAACGTGCAAACCTTCCCATGGTAGTTTAGTATCTAATTTATGACATGGGAATAACTTTTAACGAAGTCCAGTAATAAAATTGTTATTTATGATACCCGCAATAATGTCTTGCTTGTGGACTGAATTGACTATCCCTTATTCTACATATTATGGAGCCAATGTATTTCAAGGATCACACGCGTGTTAATCAGAGTGTGTAAGTGGCTAAAACAGGCGCATTAAAACACGTACTAGATTTATTAGTGGCTGATGGGTATCATATGTAATCAAGCCTATTCTTTAGGCAAGCCGAAACATACTTTTCTGTGCTTATTTTTTATTCTAGAATTTAATGGTAATCAAACTTGGCAAGCCGATGAGAATCGGGTTCTATGGACCACACACAATGTTACTAGCTTTTGCCCGCAACTTCGTCCGCGTGGAACTTTATAAATATCGTATTTCCATTCAAATTTTCGCCCCCCATTTCATCCCCTTAGGGGGTGACTTGAGGGAAAAAGTGTCCTAAGTCTTTCCCCGGGATTGAAACTATGTATACCTACCCAGTTTCGTCGCAATCGGTTCAACGGTTTAAGCGTAAAAAGGTAACAGACAGACGGAAATAATTACTATGGCATTTATGATATTAGTATGGATAGTGTGGATAATGTGTGGATTTACACATACATTCTGTTATTATTAAGTAAATAGTTTAGTTCATATTTTGTATTGTATAAGTTATACTTTATATTGATCTCATTGCAACATGCGTAGCCAATGTTGTCCTTTCGTAATTGTTGTATATATCAGAAATAAATACCTCCTAATATACTAGCTTTAAGTGAAATGTAATAAATATGATGTGGATGTACTTAATAAATAAAATAATAGTGCCTCATTGAGACAGAAATAACGACATACATTAAGATGTAAACATTCTAATTTATATCTCTCACGGTTTTACGATAAATATTTGGTTGATTAAATGAATGTCAAAGATTTGTATCAGTAATCAGTACGGAATGTCATTCGCCGCACCTCGATACTTAGTGATAAAAACACAAAATAGGTACATATTATTATGGCATTTGCAGTATCTTGAAGATAAATCTCAGTTTGATAAAAATGATATGGCTAGTTATCAAATCCCATGAAATCGATGAGACGAGGGTTCCCAAAAAAAACAAGTCACTGTGGCCTACCTTAAATATCGCTAACAAATGCGGCAATTTATATCATGCTTATTTAAGTAAGTATGAAAGTGAATACAAGATTACAATTAACATTAACTAAGATAAATTAAAACTAAGTTAAATCTAAAAAAGGCCCTCGAGGTATTGTACCGAGGATGCTGGCGGCATTTCCTCGCTGAATTGCAATGCTGATGCTTATTACATACTACTTCCGTTAATTTAGGTACACAAATGGTAAATACTATTCCTAATTCTATTACCAATTTTTTTTACCTTACACAGCAAACAATTAAGTTACATATAATAGTAGGTACAGTCAGCAGCAGAAGTAGCTAAGCGGGCCGGGTGCTCAAAATGACCTGCACACGACTTTATTCTTAAGAAATTAAGAGCGTGTGTAGGTTATTTTGAACACCCGGCCCGCTTAGCTACTTCTGCTGCTGACTGTACATTAGGTACATACCTATAGGGCGGTGAATTTGTGAATGACCCAGATCGTAGGTGTTTGTGGCCCGAACCAAAGGTGAGGGCCATAAATATGTGATGCGAATTACCGCCCGTGGTTTGTCTAAAGTTTTCTTGCCTTGGCCAGGAAGTGAGATTTTCTCCGCGCGGGCAGAAAATCCCAGTTACGGCCTAGGGTGACGTAAAATAAAATTACTTTACAATCCATTTTCTGCGAGTTTTTTTTTTAAATAATTAAACAAGTATGTATGTAGGTAAAGCGAACTAAATGTTACAATAGCGTTGTCAAACCACTTTGTGTGAAAAACCAAGCAAATGAATTCAGTTTCAGTCGTTTCGACAGATACGGGTGGAATTAATATGATTAAGTACCTGTCCAAGGTAACCGAAATAGCCCTCTGAACTTAAGTGGCAGTGGGCACATTGCAAGTAGACCCGATGGCCGTTGGGGCGGAAAGGTTCTCTAGTGGCGACCAGGAACCGGAAGGCGCGGCGTGAACAAATCTGTCAATAACTTATCTGTAAACTATTATTATTTTTAAAATGCTTACTTGCTCAGTATTCTTTCCAATACAGGTAGGTAGGTAGTTTTTGCTTTCTAAATAAGATCGACTTACATTACAAATGACACAAATTTGAAGTTTATCATCATCATCATCATCATCATATCAGCCGAAAGACGTCCACTGCTGGACATAGGCCTCCCCCAAAGAGTGCCAAAGTGACCGTCCTGCGCCACCCGCATCCAGCGGACTCCCGCGACCTTTACCAGGTCATCAGTCCACCTTGTGGGGGCCCTACCCACGCCGCGCCTTCCGGTACGCGGTCGCCACTCGAGAACCTTTCCGCCCCAACAGCCATCGGTTCTACGTGCAATGTGCCCCGCCCACTGCCACTTAAGTTTAGCGATTCGGAGGTCTATACCGGTTACCTTGGTTCTGCTGCGGATAGCCTCATTTCTGATACGATCACGCAGTAGTTTATAATTTGTTCAATTTCAATCACAAATAGAAATAATTGGGCATAACCTAGACCACTAATTTTTATTCCAATTACATAATAACACCCACTACCACTCGATAATAGCATGTTATTAGTGGTCTATTAATACTTCGTATAGTCACGGTGGATGATTTGGGAATAAAATATACTCCGGAAGTATTATCGCTAATAATTCAATTAGTTTGGTATTCTTTATAGGTAGTCTGCTATTTTGTTTGATACAATAGCGCATTTAAAGATGATGTAAAAAGAAAGTGGTGCTAACTGGTGACCGAAGAGCTGGCGGCTTTCTCGCGCAACGCATCAGCATTGCAATTCAGCGAGGAAATGCCGCCAGCATCCTCGGTACAATGCCTCGAGGGCCTTTTTTAGGGTTCCGTAGCCAAAATGGCAAAAACGGAACCCTTATAGTTTCGTCATGTCCGTCTGTCCGTCTGTCCGTCTGTCCGTCTGTCCGTCTGTCCGTCTGTCCGTATGTCACAGGCATTTTACTCGAAAACTATAAGGTGTATTTGAATAAAATTTTGAGGATAGGTGTATTTTGTTAGCCGCTACATAGTTTTGTAATTAAAATGACACAAAAAAATTTTTTTAGGGATGCACTCCATACATAAAACTAAAATTCAATTTTTTTTTTTAATTTGACCCCCCGTGTGGCACATCAATCGATAGGCCTTTCAAAATTAATATAAGGTTTCTTAGCATTTTTTTGATTAAGTGAATAGGGTCGGAGATAATCGCCCCGAAAGTCACTAAAATTCTGTCCCCCCCCCTCTAATTTTTGAACGGTGTATTTTAAAAATATGGAAAAATTCATGGACATAGGGCTTATTAATTTCATTCACCGAAAATTGTTTTGAACAAGATCGGTTCAGAGGTTTTCGAGATATTGCTGAAAAACTGCCTTCCTCAAAGAAAAGGACGTAAGTGCCGTAAAATTTCTGTGACGATACGACCTTTTTAATAGGCACGGAACCCTTCGTTTTGCGTGGTCCGACACGCACTTGGCCGGTTTTTTAGATTTAACTTAGTTTTAATGTATCTTAGTTAATGTTAATTATAATCTTGTATTCACTTTTAATAAATATGTTACAAAAAAAGTAAAGGCCTAACTAAAATTATATTCGATATTATAGTAACATTAAATAAATATTCATTTATATGATATTTAAAATCATAGTTCCAAAGAGTGACTCAGGAGACGTAACAATGGCAACGAGTAACTAAAAATAGTTGATTAGCCCATAGCATCATCATCATCATCATCATATCAGCCGAAAGACGTCCACTGCTGGACATAGGCCTCCCCCAAAGAGTGCCACAATGACCGGTCCTGCGCCACCCGCATCCAGCGGACTCCCGCGATCTTTACCAGGTCATCAGTCCACCTTGTCGCCTACCCACGCCATGCCCATAGCATAATATATCGGTATTATTGTAAAAAAAAACAGTCGAGATGGTTATGCTTTGTGCTATTAAAATGCGCATGGTAATAACAAGGTATTTAACAAGTACAGTTACTTCAATAAATCATAACGCTTCCCAATTTTGCCGCAACATCTCGTTCATACATTCCTTAACATGTAACGGTCATAGACAAAACTTAGTTTAACAGCACATAGTAATAAGCAGCATGTGTTCACAAACCATATTCTCGACTGTTAGCTTACCAGAATCATTAGACCCTTACATTCTTTACAAATAATGCAGTGATTCATGTCATACTTAGGGAGCGCTAGACGCTGAATTAAGTGTTCGTCACAGTCACATTTTGCCCATTAATTATTGACATTCTGTTCCCCATGTGATTATGACGCGTGAGCATCACTGTCGGTGTCGACAGCGGTCATCCTCGAAAGTGCGCGACGGCCGAGTTTAACCGAAGTGGCAAGAAACAGGCCTGCCTGAAGTACCAAGAGCCCCCGATCAGTTTAAAAAAGTCCCTAAGTTCTGTTCTTCGGGACTTTTTTAAACTGATGAGGGCGACGCTTATCGCCCTGTCGCATCTATCTCGAAGGCCTCGCTTGGAGCTGGCGTGCGGGCACGCTGGGCATGACGACATGTGCTGCATCGTTTGGGGAACCGTCCCACACGGACATTGGGCGTCTGAACTACTTATTAGGGTGCCCCACTTCAGCAAGTTCTCTTTACTGCTACCGACCTGGGAACGCAATCTATTTAGGGATTTCCAGATCGGCCATGGCTGATTATGCCCAGTGGGGAAGCCCTAAGTTGATGAGACCCAGGGACGTTTTTTAAAGTATACTGAAGTATATAAGTATTGTAGGGGCGTGTTGGTACGAGTAAGATTTGCGAATAACAGCCCAGGTGCGATTATATCAGATAAAATCTCGGAGATTAAGTGCCGAGAGAAAGCTCTCACGGGCAATTGAGCTTTGTCTCAACTTTCACTTGTATAAACACTTGACACCGCATTTTAAGCAATGTATCTATAAGGTTTGTTCACAAAAAAAGTAGCTATCGAAAACTAAGTCTCCACTGTTACCCTAGGTCTAGGTAGTTTAAACCGCTATAAGATCTGCTGAGCTGAGTATTCTTTTTTAAGTGTAAAAATCTAAAATCCATCTATTTTTCCTTAAAAGTTGTGAAATCCTACATAATGCCAGGTAAGGCTTAAAGCTAAAATAAAATGATTGCATAAAAATGTGTCTACTTCCCGCGAACTTTACCAGGTCATCAGTCCACCTTATGGGGGGCCTACCCACGCCGCACCTTCCGGTACGTGGTCGCCACTCGAGAACCTTTCCGCCCCAACGGCCATCAGTTCTACGTGCAATGTGCCCCGCCCACTGTCACTTAAGTTTAGCAATTCGGAGGGCTATATCGGTTACCTTGGTTCTGCTGCAAAAGGTTTCTGTGGTAAAGGTCGCGGGAGTATGCTGGATGCGGGTGGCGCAGGACCGGTCAATTTGGAACTCTCTGGGGGAGGCCTATGTCCAGCAGTGGACGTTTTTCGGCTGATATGATGATGATGTGTCTACTTCTGGCATGATTTAAAACAATTTATGACCTGCATACTTAAGAGTCTAGAAAGATATTTGCGGAACATTACAGCACGATAATCTATTTGAGTAAAGGAAAAAAAGAACCTCTATGACCCAAACGTGAAAATTACAAAATCTAAGACTACAATCCAGAGATTTCGAAAGTTAGCCCAAAAATGGATAGCAGCTGATATAAATATCCATAACGCCACTCAAAACGATAGGTGAAGAGACCTTCCTTTTAATTAAATTCTTTAAAAAATGACATTTCATATTGAAAACCTGAATTATACAACAATGGCTACTTTTTTTCGTGGACAAGCCTTATAGGAAGACTGCGAACTCACGCAAATGAAACGAAGTAACGTGTGACAGTTTTGAGGTGGCCAGATCTTCCGAGGCTGTAGTGTATAGACCTGCATTTGTACAACACAACAGCAGCTACAGCGCAACGAATCCTCAAATCAATAAAGGGTCGGCAATGCGATTGTGTGTTGCCAGTGATGACGTATGGCATGGAAACGTGGTCGCTTACTATGGGCTTCATAAGAAGGCTCAAAGTCACCCAAAGGGCAATGGAGAGGGCTATGCTGGGAGTCTCTGCGTGATCGCATCAGAAATGAGGCTATCCGCAGCAGAACAAAGCTAACCGATATAGCCCTCTGAATCGCTAAACTTAAGTGGCAGTGGGTGGGGCACATTGCACGTAGAACCGATGGCCATTGGGGCCGAAAGGTTCTCGAGTGGCGACCACGTACCGGAAGGCGCAGCGTGGGTAGGCCCCCCACAAGGTGGACTGATGACCTGGTAAAGGTCGCTGGAGTCCGCTGGGTGCGGGTGGCGCAGGACCGGTCATTGTGGCACTCTTTAGGGGAGGCCTATGTCCAGCAGTGGACGTCTTTCGGCTGATATGATGACGATGATAAACGCGCTTGTGAATCTTCTGGAGTCGCAAGAGTCCATAGGTTATATTATAATTTCTGCTTACCATCAGGCACGCCGTATGCTTGTTTGCCACCGTCCATATACGGGTGGTTTTTCATTGTTTCAGTTTTTTTTGAATTCGTATAAGATCGTGTTCAATCTATGAACGGCTGCTCGTTGCCACGCTGCCCGCTGACTTCCAGTACGCGACCTAACATTCTTGCCATACCTATTCGGACGAGTTAAGTGAAATAAAAGCCTGTAACATGGCATACCATTCAAAGCCACCGCAAAACGGAGTACCTGACGCTAAATTAAGGCTGTGTGCATTCAGGATGACTTTATAATGCGCATTCATTGAGCTAGTAAGGCAATATAGTTGTGTATACAACTGTCTAGAAAATAAGTTTAACAGAAAAAATGTAAATTCCGATTCCAACGTTTGCTTCACGTTAAGTATATGTGCAGTTACATAAGTATTCTGCGTGCCTCTGGTCTGGCCTATAATGCATAAAGGACTAAATTAAAAGTTGTTCAGCAAAATCCATCTTTGCAACTAAATCCAGGGAAGGTTCGGCAAATATGGTTTAATAAAAATATACCCTCAAAACTAAATCGATAGTTATTTGTTATACAAGGTTGCACAGTTATATTTTAACCGGGAGTGTGGA
Source organism: Epinotia nisella (assembly GCA_932294315.1). Lineage (NCBI taxonomy): Eukaryota > Metazoa > Arthropoda > Insecta > Lepidoptera > Tortricidae > Epinotia > Epinotia nisella. The sequence continues at coordinate 18,414,434 of OW028688.1, read as the reverse complement.
ATTGAAACACGAGCCAGCGAATGGATTCTAGGGTTGAACCACGAGCTAGCAAATGGATTCTATGGTTCGAAAATAGAATCCTGAGCGTAGCGAGTGGTTCAAAAATAGAATCATGAGCAAAGCGAGTGTTGCAACACACGAGACGTCAAAATAACTTGCACCCGTGTGTAACACAAATCTTTTCACCTCACTAAACCGACGAAAATACTACATAAGAAAAACTGAAATATGTATAATCAGCATTTATTTTAACTAGTAATTACACAAATAACACAATTATTATGTAACGTTAAATCAGATATTGTGGTTTCACATTTTTGTACGGTTTTTTTTACAGTTTTAAGTGTTTTAAGGTAAAATCGTTTAATAAAATTGTTTGCACTATATATTCTTAATTGAATGTAATTCAATATAAAACTATTTTTGCGTCCACACCTCCTGTTTTGATTAGACAATTTAATCAGATGGCCGAAAATTGTCCTGTCTGGACTGGCCTTTATACGTGTTTATTATGTTTAAAAAGTAACTAATAACACGTTCGGATTTCAAATATTCTTTTGCACACATGTGGATAAAATGCAGTTTTGCTATCTGTTTTTAAAGAATAAAAAAGTGCTTTCCGAGCTAGTGAGGTGAAAAATATATTTTTGCAGTAGTTAGCAAAGTCAAGTAATAATGTGAATATTGATCGCAACATTATTAACATACTTACTTTTGGATACACATGAAATATGCACATTTAGCTCTAGAGTTTTTTTAGATATTGTATGTTTACCTTGTTTTTGTGACATATTTATTTCGCTATTAATTTTAACGCATTCCAACGACTTAATATCAGGCTTTAAATCTCTAATCCTTAACTGCTACCTCGATTTTACACCTTACCTCACCCAGTTAGAGTTCAACACTCCAAAATGTTGTCCTTAATTTAGGGCAAGCCCTCTAAGGCTGTATAAATTGGGCTTATCTCGGAATGAAGACATAAAGCGACAATAAATAAGGATCGGCTGCGCTCGCGCCGGTAACACCCGAAGATATCCGAGCGAGGACGAACGTCCACGCCGAGAGGAATAAAAAAACAAAAGGAGGCACTTCTGAATTCCACTGTAACTACATATACTACGTATATGCATCTTTGTAAGTATGTTATTTTTATCGGCTTAAGGGTAGGAATAGATTTTTATTTTTTAGTTATTTAAGTTATTGTGTACCTATAACTAACACTTTATGGACTCCATAATCCATATGTCTGAAATAAATCATACTTCTTATCATTTTTTTAATTTTCCGTTTTAATAGGCCTTTTAATTGCCACTTAAAAGATAAAAAAAGATTAATAATAATGTTTGTGGACAATCTTACGCAAATCGACCTACTTAGTCTCAATCTACAATGTTTGTAGTATGGGTTCCTACTAGATGACGATAGACAGACTTATATAGATAAATAAATACTTGAATACATATAGAATGGAGATAAAATTGATGTTATATTATTATTAGCCTTCAGACTTCATTTCAGATGAATTATAATTTGTGTGACCAGCTCTTCTTCTGCAGGTTTAGTCTAATTGCCCCTCGGCAAAGGCCTCCTCGAGTGCTATTTAAAATATCGAGAGCTATATAAAGGGCCATTTACATGGTGCAACAATTTATTACATTGCAGGTTTTGATCGAATTCGTCGTATTTCGGTAGCCCGCAGCCCCATAATGTAATGAAAATCGCATACGAGTAGTTGCACTAAGTAAATGGCCCTTTATACAGATAAAATATTTTGGCGTCCATATAAACGATGTTTCATTTCTAAGGAGAACATCATCGTACATCATCGTCGTCTAGAAACCTCTTTGGAGGATCAGATTACATTGATGATTAAAAAGGTTTTGAGCAATTTCATATCAGGTTTATGCCGGTTTGAAATCATGTTATGAACTTACTCGTAATTACCGTTTTTATTTCCGTATCATACTAGTACCTTTTCGCACTGGGTCTTAATGATTCAGATGTAAGTATGAAATGAGTAACGCCAGCCCTCTATTTATCTATTTTTTTTATTTAAATAATCTGAAAAATTATTTTCATGGAACTGGACGAATAGACCGAAGACTTTCGCGTAATAATTTTATCATACACTTTAAGGTCGCGGGAGTCCGCTGGATGCGGGTGGCGCAGGAGCGGTCTATTTGGCACTCTCTAGGGGAGGCCTATGTCCAGCAGTGGACATCTTTCGGCTGATATGATGATGATGATGATGAAACTTAAATTATAAAGTAAAATCACAAATTTATATTATAAAATATGTCTAACCTAAACTTACAGGAATTGTGCAAAACACGGGTTTTCAAAAACCTGTGGTAATATGTCCTCTCTTGTGCACACAAACTTTTTTTAAATTATAACTGTACACAATTACAAGGACCACCATGAAAATACACCATACTGAGCGATTAACTAGAAATTAATTTAAATAATGTCCCGCCCATTACAAAATCGATTAGATGGCGTTAAGTGCCGCTAGAATATTAATTAGTGATCGGTCGAGAGTTACGCGTTGTGGGTATGGGGTGAAAGTGATTCCACCACTTGTGTTGGTCCCTGTGATTATACTCCGGTGAAAATGGGTTATTTTGTACGGGATTTCTTTGCAAACATCTGTGCCTGTTTTCTTTGCTCAACCCCGTTTCAACCCTTTAGAAGATGAGTTTTGAAAAACACAATTAGTTTCTTTACTTGAAAGTACAGTTTACCCAAGTTCAAAGTATCTCAGTTTAAGAATAACTTATAAGTACTAACAATTATTCAACCCCCTTTCAACCTCGGTTTTACAAAGAGTGCAGGTGGAGCTGAGGAATAATATATAACCTATGCCCATCCCGAAGCTCCATTTTATATACTAGTCAGTAAATTTATAAACCTATTTAAGTAGTTACACTGTCTGTTAAATACTCGTACACCTTGGCAAAAAAGTCTAGAAACTGAACTATTTTTTCGATCCTAGTAACTTCGTTAGACTTGTCATATGCTAATAGACGTATTGTCATCTGTGTCGTTGTTTTACCATATTTATTTAATTTCGCCGATTAATTAGCATTCAAGTGCAATAAAAATTGCATACAATGCGCAAAACAATGCGCAGTTCCACTCGGGAAGTAATTTCTAATGTACACAAGAGATGTCTTGCAGGATATCAAACTGGAATCATAATATCGGAATTGGACAATGTTTATAAAATAACTGCAGGTTTTTAATTATTATAATCTAATCTACTTTGGGTACTAAAATATGAACGATTATATTAATTTGATTTATTTTATTCCTAACGCTACAACCACAGTGAATTGATAATTTTTCGCCTTGTTTACATAGTACATTTCAGAGGTTATGTTTTTATAAAACCAACTTGGTACTTGCGATATATTTGATGAATTTTAAGTAAGTGTAATTGTAATCGAAGTGGAATATTTGGAGGAGAAGAAACTGTATATTGTACTATTTATTAAAATATGTAAACAAAACTGTAGGTATTTAAATTATTAGCATTTGGTTTATATTAACATTACATAGAGGTGATGCTTGTGAGTTTGTATGTCTATAGCAATATGTATTTGATTGTCATTTTTCTAAATTAAGGAACCTAATAAAAATAATGTCCTCGTAAAAAGTGAAGTAGGTACGAGTATGTGATGTTGAATAAAGTTTTTCTATTCTATTACTGCTAAGTACTTTGTATAGTTGTTAAGTTTAGTACTGTATTTAAATTCATATTTTTTATAGTTTGCAAGTTTATGTTTAAAAATAATCCTAATTCAGGCCCTTGTTGAATGTATGCCTTATTTATTATATTTTAGTATTAAGCCATCATTTGGTAACATACGTTTTTAATAAATGAATTATTATTATTTATTCTATTCTAAGTATCAAAATCTGTAGGTCGTACTATTCGTGTTGCCTTATCAGCGATAGTCCCTATTATTTTCTAGACTTTTTTGCCATACTGTATTTCGTCATCCAGCCTGGGGAGGCCTGTACCCAGCAGTGATATAAGGTGATGATGATGATGACATCGTCATCTAGTTTCTTACTGTGATATATCGAAGTGTACAAAATTGATCATTCACTATTATATCTCATTTAAAATAGCTCCAAACATACTCAGTAGCTGTTCGACCTTATCAAATTTAATGTAATCAAATAACTGTACGATATATTAGTCAATACGATACAACGTTTACGCTACATATAATTGACAGTCCATCCATCACTGGCCTCTAAATACATCTCAACCATTAGTTCCACATTAACGAGATATCCACTCGTACGCATGTTCACTTTAATCTCACGCATTTATCTTAACCACCGTCAATTCCCATGCGAAAATCAACCTTATCCACCTACAAACATAGTTCATATTATCTTTTCAAGCAGCAATTGAATATCTGTCACCCTTGTAGCGTCGATAACTTAGCACCCGACGTCCATCATACAAGTTTCAATCATATTTTGTAATGGTTAAGGTGCTTTCTTAATTGTGAAGTAAGTGGTGGAGTAACTTTCGAAATTCGAACGTTAACGGTCGACGCGTGCGGCTGTCGAGCGGCGAGTTTTTGAGGCTAGTTTTCTTTTTTATTATCAAGTCTTTTCGCGCGTTGGGCGCGAAAAGTGGCCAGTGTTAAAAATGAAATGATTCAAAGTCAACAATTCATTAACTGCTGTTGCATTTTGTATTTTAAAGTTGGGAACGTAGAATCACTTTTTGGATGAACAGGTTGTGGTTTTACATATGGACAGCACAAAAATTTCAAATACTTACCTTTGACACTTTTGATGCACACGCCTTGATTTTAGCAGGATAAGAAAGTGTCAAATTAAATACTTGCGTTTAGCGTATAACTGAAGATTTGAATTTTGTCGACAAATTTTAGTATACGTATCATTAATTGGCCAGAATTCATAAGCCATAAAGTCAAGCTAGCCAAGAATATTATAATAATTTCACCATTTAGGTACAATTAAACACTTTGTAATTAATTAGTTAGCAAATAACCAAAACTAGATACATTACATAAAGGTTTATTATAATTATGTTTAAAATAATAATATTCATGAAAGCCGATAGAGTCATTAATTTACTTTAGGACAGGTGGAAATGGAAGATAAATATGCAAATTATTGTTTTTATATTCGACAGTAAGTAGTCAATCAGTTAATATCACTATTCTATAAGTATGTCAACTTTGGCATTAGAATATCAAATAGTATACGTCTTCTATTATTAATAGATATCTTAAATTTTGTAGAATTTTCGGTGCGGCATGTTTGTATAAAGCGTTGTTGGTATAGAAAATGTAAATAAAGATAGTTAAATTTAGGTTAATATTAACATTATTAACGTTAATTAAGCATTAGGATTTACATTGTTTATACCAATTCCGGTAATAACTATGCTGCTCTGAAAATGCTACAAAATTAACATCATCATCATCATCATCATATCAGCCGAAAGACGTCCACTGCTGGACATAGGCCTCCCCCAGAGAGTTCCAATTGACCGGTCCTGCGCCACCCGCATCCAGCGGACTCCCGCGACCTTTACCAGGTCATCAGTCCACCATGCCTACCCACGCCGCGCCTTCCGGTACGTGGTCGCCACTCGAGAACCTTTCCGCCCCAACGGCCATCGGTTCTACGTGCAATGTGCCCCGCCCACTGCCACTTAAGTTTAGCAATTCGGAGGGCTATATCGGTTACCTTGGTTCTGCTGCGGATAGCCTCATTTCTGATGCGATCACGCAGAGAAACTCCTAACATAGCCCTCTCCATTGCCCTTTGGGTGACTTTGAGCCTTCTTATGAGGCCCATAGTAAGCGACCAAGTTTCAGTGCCATATGTCATCACTGGCAACACACACTGGTCAAAGACTCTCGTCTTGAGACACTACAAAATTAACGATGTCTGTTTATTAGAGATATGAACCTTATAGCAAAATAAGAACGAAAAAGAAACAATTGGTAGCTTCACGTTAAATATTTCTTATACAATTTAGTTTACTTTTATGGTTCATCCACACAAGCCTGCATAGTACGCCTAGTACAGTCACGGACTTTAATCATTGAGCTATTCAGAGCTCACCTTTTACTGAATATTCATAGCTTAACTATTAAAAACCAAAATTACTTGACACCTATGACTGTACCTGCTATACGGCCACATCTCAAAATTAAAACACAACGGAGATGTGGCTCTATTGCACACTGCAATACGGTCACATCTCAAAAGTAAAATACATTTGAGATGTGGCCGTATTGCAGACACTAGGCGAGTAGTCCTACAGGCCATTATAAATACCTAAGTACCTATATCATAGTCATACACATTATATTTTATCCTACTAAGACATAAGACATTAAGACATTTATTTATTTAGCAAACATATTTACACGTAGTATTTTACGTACTAATCCTACTATCCTACTAATCCTACTAATATTATAAATGCGAAAGTTTAGATGTTTGGATGTTTAGATGTTTGGATGTTTGTTACTCATCACGCAAAAACAGCTGAACGGATTAAGATGAGTTTTGGTGTACATATTAGTGTATAGCCTGGATTAACATAAATATACAGGGCGTCCCACGGCGATGCCACATGGAGGGAAAGTACCTTAAATATCACAGATAGCATATTTTGCTGAAAGAAGACTTCATTTTATTTTTAAAACTTAGTAAAGTTGCATTCATACTTTTTTAATTTTTTTAGAAAAAAAAATGTATGGAAAAAAATATTCTCACATTGACGCCTTTCGATCGGTATGACAAAGCTACTTAAGGTATTTTTTTTCTCGTGTAGCGGGTTCGATTACCGGTTTAACCATGAAATTATTTAAAATGCAATTCAACTTGTTTTTTTAAATCGAAATAATGCCTTCTTTCAGTAAGATGTTCATTTACAATAATTAAGGTACTTTTCCTCCAATGACGCGATTTTTTTTTCCATACATTTTTTTTCTAAAAAAATTAAAAAGTATGAATGCAACTTTACTAAGTTTTAAAAATAAAATGAAGTCTTCTTTCAGCAAAATATGCTATCTGTGATATTTAATGTACTTTCCCTCCATGTGGCATCGCCGTGGGACGCCCTGATGTATAATACTTTTTATCCCGGGAATCATCCCCTAAGGGAAAGAAATGGGAGGCGAAAGTTTGTATGGAGCTATGATATAGTCATAGTCATTTATTCATTGAACAATATACAATGTGTTTGATTTATTAGCGTAAGTCACAGTTACAATTTATGATTCCATGCATACACCATATGATTTATATTTAATAGTTGTCAAATTGAAACAATTAATACATGTTATAATCACATTACAATGTTACATTAATCCTTTAAATTATTTATATCAAGTATGTCAAATATGATTACAATGGGAAACTAGGACAACATGAGAAAATATAATAATAATGCCCAACCATAAAATAAAAATACAAGTAGAATGTGTAAATTAGAATCATGTCAAAAATATAAACGAGTTCCACGCAAACGAAGTCACGGGCAGAAACTAGTTGTTAAGTTTCCATTTAGTAGTTTTAATCTAGCAACAATTATGCCCACGTTTGACAGATGTCAAATCAAAAATAACTGTCGAATCACTTTGGTCTTTGTCGTTTTGAAGTACGGTTCTACAAAATTGAGTTCCACACGAATAGTCACAATAGTTAGTGTGAGCTATTTATCTAGATCAGTTTAAACCCGCAAGAAGTGCCTTGGGGAAGCAAAGGACACCTCATCAGCCGGGTAGACTCAGGTGCCAGGTAACCTTGGGATCGGGTGAGTCTGTACAGTTCAAGCCAGGTCTCGGGGTCCTGCACCTGACGGAGGAGCGTCCCAGCAGCTCCTGGTAAAGGTGAGTGTCCTCTTAGTGACCTCAAGGCTCCATATCGTTGTCGGTGGTGAAACTTATTCTAGATCTCGTTTTCGTTTTTAAAATACCTACAGTCCACTTATTAACACTAGTTGATTATAAAAATCTCTCCCAATCTTGCTCCATCTCATAGCTTTTAGGACTGCCATAAGACCGCGTGGATGCATTTATTATACTCCCCTACTCTATGATGCAACTTTTTCATTTAGTTCCTTTATATTTCTCAAGTCAATTAAGGTTTCAAATTAATTCAACTTTTAATGGATGCTAAGTATCTCACTACCGGCAATTTTACTTTTCAATCTAAAGAGTCCCTGTTATTATCTCTTTTATTATACATCATCAAGGCACCGACGACTGTCATACAGAAACGTCAAAATGGACTTGACATATAGACGGACGCTGGTAATAATTAGTATGTAACTACCACTCTCTTTCACTCCCTCGAAGTACGACAAAGATGTAAGATAAGGTTGCAGCCGACTTGGCTGACATCGCAATTAGAGGTGATGTACCTAACGAGCAACCATCTTGGGATAATGTCAGGATTAAAAGATGCGCTTCTAGAAGGTACCGAGCCCCATTTTCCCGCCATATCAAAACGAACCTACTGCGTTAGAGTTTGAGTAGTTTTTCGTGAAAAGTGTGGAGGCTTTATAAGTTGTTTTGTTTCCAATCGTTCTATTAGAAATAACATTAGCTCTTGAATTAAAGTGAATCAAGTAAATTCACCGTGTGAATAGTTAAACGCTTAGTTAAGCGGTTGGCTTTGACAGCATTGTCGTTATTTTGCAAAGTTGTTTTAGTTCTAAAGTCTGGTGACCGTTAAACATATATGCTATTTATATAACTTAATGGAATTTACTGAACGTATATAGAAATGGGTAAAGGTAGTCTTTAAATTCTCATAAGTGCAGTGCAGCCATTGGGGCGGAAAGGTTTTCGAGTGGCGACCACGTACCGGAAGGCGCAGCGTGGGTAGGCCCCCCACAAGGTGGACTGATGACCTGGTAAAGGTCGCTGGAGTCCGCTGGATGCGGGTGGCGCAGGACCGGTCATTGTGGCACTCTTTGGGGGAGGCCTATGTCCAGCAGTGGACGTCTTTCGGCTGATATGATGATGATGATGATAAAGTGCAGTTCGGTAAATGAATGTAACGGAATTTTTAACAAGTTGTTTTACGCCGGAAATTGTATCAAGTGAATTTAGTAATTCTCATTTTGATTTTATTTTTGTTTTTGATGACTTTTTATTTTACCTCAGAACTTCCTCATTAGAGGACCAATTTAGAAAATTATTCTACTTTTTTTTTCTTTGACTAAAAAGTTCTTCATGAAAGTGATTTATTTTTAAAGGACAAGTCGCATGTGAAGCTCCTGGAGATGCTAGCGTCCATAGGCCACGGTGAGTTCTTACTATACTATCAGGTATTTTTATCAAAAGTGACTCATGTAGTTTAATTGTATTTATTTAAGTATGTATAAGTAAGTTTATTTTGTATGCATTATACATATAATTATGTATATTCATGTAATTAATTGATTTGTGTTTCCATTCGAGTCTCAGTATTTAGGATCCTGCACCACTAAAGTTTCTGTTTAGCCCAATGGTTGACTGGTAGAGAATGCCTGATGGCATTAAGACCGCCAATTGTACTTTTATTTGTATATTTGTGTAATAAAGTTTAAATAAATAAAATGAAATAAATAGTTTAACACATAAAGCTTAATTTTGAATTTACGCCGAGGGCAAAGATATTTTTGTACTTTTGCACATTATTGCTTCGTAATAAAATTATATGTAGAAGAATGTACGAAGAGTACCCAGTCCAAAAAGCCTTGGCTATCCCGGAAGAGAGAAGAGGAAGAGGGCGCCCGCTAGCTACGTGGTGGACAACCGTAGCCAAAGATCTGGAACGGGCACAGCTGAAAACAGAGACAACCCAGGACAGGTGGTCCTGGCGCCTAAGGACGAGGAGAGCCGACCCCAAATGAAGGGATCAGGCAAGGAAGAAGAAGAAGAATAAAATTATATGTATAAATAATAATAAACAAAAAAATCGTAATGTCGAAATAATTAGACATATCATTGACGTCGAATCATATTTAGACATTGTAATTGTACCTCATCGTACAAATGCTAACTGTTTTTAGCAATGAAATATATTGTATAGAACATTATGTTGATTAAAAAAACAGGACATTACACATCGTAATGGCACCAATACTTGAATTAAAAATAATCTAGTCAAAAACACAAACATATTTGGTACAACAATTAAAGGCGGCATTATTAAAAACGATAAGTAATTTGCGACGATTTCCACAGACGCGGATAAAGCCGTTACCTCCGCTGTGCCATAATTACCTAATAATAATATACCTATATGGGGGCACGGTAGTGCCCCCGCCAAGTCAAGTAACACAAGGAGGCACGGCCATCCTTTTCTCGAAGCCAGTCAAGCCATTTTCAACATCCTGTAATTTTGTGCTGGCTAAAGCTAGAACCCTAAATTTTCAGTAACATATAGGGCATAATATGGCTTAGATATATTCTGATTAACATTCAATTTGAACTGTTACTTTAACAATTTGCAGAATTTAATTTAGCAAGCAAATAAATAATAAGAATGCCTGGCTTGGCTCTAAACGAGACTCGATAAAGTGCGTAACGAACACATCAGAGGAAGTTACAAGGTCGCCCCAATCGCCGACAAGGTCAAGGAATCTCGCATGAGATGGTACGGGCATGTCATGAGACGCGACGAAGACCATGTCCTGAAGGAAGCCCTCGCTCTACCCGACAAGAGAGGCAGAGGTCGCCCGCTTGCTACGTGGTGGTCCAGCATATCAAAGGACTGGAAACAGGCCCAGTTGAACATATAGAGACTACCCAAAATCGACCGACCTGGCGCATGAGAACGAGGAGGGCCGACCCCAAATAATGGGAAGAGGCACAGAAAGAAGAAAAAGACTTAAGTGGCTCTACGAATCTCACAACCTTTTACGGTGGTAGAGTTTCGAGACTTGGCCAATTTTTTACATGGAATAGAATGTTTTTATATCTACCTTAAACACGAAAAAACACGCAATAGTCACCTTTAGTACTTAAGAACAAGAGTCATAATCGTGTAACGGTTTTGAGACGCACAAAGGAATATTTTTAACGTATACTAGTAGTTAATTAATGAGATGTCGATTGTGAATTGTGACCGCCCGCGGCTTGACTTTAATACCTTAACTTTATTATTGGGTATTATGACGAAATGTTTTATAGTTGTGTTACCAAATTGATTGAGGATGTATAGGACATATTGTTAGCTTAGAGGTCGTTGTATTTTCCAAGGCTATATTAAATACCTACCCGTATTATTTTTCCTCGTATATATTGTTTATTTTATTTCTCTTTTGTGTCTTTAAATTTGTATGTTAGTTTCATAGTAGTTATTTTTTCTTTTTCATTATCTTTTGTATTAAAATTGGTACCTATATGTTATTGTTAGATTTATTTATTTTCATTTGTGCAATGCTGTGATTGTTTTGTTCCGTGCCTTCGCCGAATGGACCCTGTGGAAGACTAGCGCTGGCTGTCAAGCTAGCAACATGCTGAGCTGGGTCCATTTCGTGACAACCTGTCTTATTTTTTAATTTTATTTCTTCTTTTATTTTCTGTGTTGTTACGAATAAATGTTTGAATTTGAATTTACCTGGATTGTCTAAAACGATGTCGTGACTGTTGGAAACAGGGACCGGAACCGGTTACCCTAATCAGGGCTTTCCATAGGCTAATTTTAGAAGTTATTTTTAAAACCCTATCCATAATGGTAACCCTTATGATAACATAATCTTACTCATAGGGTAACCCTACTGTTATAGTTAGCATATCGGATAAGGTTATCTTATCATAAGGTTACCAAATTGATAGGGTTACCAAATCGATAGGCTTAAGCCTGAAAAGGGGTTTTTCGGTCCTTAATTGGAAACTTAACGAAAACTAATCGCCAATTTTAATTAGTTTTAAAGTTAGTTAAGGTTAGGTAGGGCATCGTGATAATGATGATGCCAGCACAGCAGGTAAGTGCACCTACCTTAGAATTAACTAGCGACATCTTATATATAATATTATCTACAACTAACGCTATCTAACAACTATGCAACAAATTAAAACGACCAGGCCTAAAATGATATGTTTTATCGTTATGTTTTACGTGAAGTTTCAGTTCAGTACAATTTCGCCGTAAAATGTGACGATAAAGCCTATCGCGCTAGCTGGGCAGTTGTTGTTGTTGTTGTTCCATGGGGTTAGTGTATAAAAAAACGCCTACCCTACGTACTGAACTCTCTGTCTGCGGATATTGTTCGTGAATCTAAAAAATCTAGGTTTAAACTTCGCCTAAGAAAGTACCTCATGGATGATCTATAACATCCATGATTTAACCTGTATGTTGAGTTTTACTATGATAATTTATTAATTATTTTGAGACTGAAACCTGACTCCACAGACAATCGAAATAATTAGTTTTGTGGAGCGATGTAATTTTTTTTTATGTAAACACAGTTGCAATAAATAGATAAATAAAATAAAATCAGTAGCTTTCGATATTTTTATGGTAAGTGCTCTTACCCCGCTGGCGCGCTCCCCGACTGACCTTAAAGTACATACTTAAAATAAGTTAACGAATGTTGTTATCTGTTGGTAAGAAAAAAAAAATGTGTTAAAACGTGCACAAAATGTGTTACTTCAAAAAAATATTTCATCGATAACCTTGTGTAGATATTATTTTCCGTCGAATTGTGGAGAGACCTCGACCGAAATCTGACCTGACCAAGTGATCAGAAACCTGACAAGTGAACAAAAAGTAAACTTCTCACACTAGTGGCCGATCTTGAAATTGGATACATGATCCTTGCGGTCGCGTTGTAAATACTTAAACATTATATTTTTACAAGATAAGGGGTTGATTCGTTGACAACCAAACCTTAACCCACCCACTGTGTTTAGTTTCACGCTTACAAGTCATAATTTTGAATGTCTACACTGGCAATATTCGTCCGAAAACGCTCACGCCTTGCTGTAAATATTAGAGGACAATTTTTACACAAAAAGGAACTAGTCACTTAGTGATATCAAGATAGCTTGTGTTGTGAGTTACTTTATGATTACTAGACGACAATATATTTCATTGATTTAAATACATGGAAAAACATTACACAAATTTTGCCCTAACCGAGATTTGATCTCAGGGCCGTCAGCATCGTATGCATGGTCATCATCATCATCATATCAGCCGACAGACGTCCACTGCTGGACATAGGCCTCCCCCAAAGAGTGCCAAATTGACCGGTCCTGCGCCACCCGCATCCAGCGAACTCCCGCAACCTAAGCTAAACCGGCCATCAAACGAAGAACCTCAGAAAATAGCAATCGTTAAAGTCAACGAAGCAATCACATAGCCACATGTCCTGTCCCGTCCTTGTCACACGCCTCACGGACGATAGGGCCAACAATACTGCCCACCGGGTGGTCTGCGGTAATCCGCGATCTCGTATTTCCGAACTTTAGAGGTACTATTTATTGCATTAAGTATGAACAATTTCTCTTTGAAGACTAGTTTATAGTAATGGTGATAGTTTGAAAACATAACTTGTGGCAATTTGTTAAAATTCTTCGTTTTGTGGCTGCTTATGTATTTATGGTCTCTTTGGCCGCATCTTTCCGTTTCCCATAAAACTGTATAAGTACTGACGTACCGTTATAATAAAAGCTTTTTTAAAGTTTACTGCCAGTCCTTCTACACGTGCAGCCTGTGGAGTGGTTATACGCAGCGGGCGTACAGCGACCTACGGGTACAATATAATAACGCTTTCAGGATGCTGATGGGGCTGCCTCGTCACTGCAGTGCCTCGGGGATGTTTGCGGAGGCACAGGTTGATGGCTTTGCGGCCATCATGCGTAAACGGTGTGCCTCACTACTAAACCGCTGGCGAGGCAGCGCCAACGGCATCCTGGTAGCGTTAGCGGATAGATGGGACTCCCCCCTGCTACAGAGATGGACTAAGCTCCACACTTGAAAAGTCGTGAATACTCTACTTTTTTTTATTTTTATGCAACAACTAACACTAGAATATAAGTCTGTAACTAACACCTATGGATTCCGTCCGAAATAAAAGATTTATTATTATTATTATCATAATGCTTGAATAAAAAAAAAACGATTTCAAAATGAAATAAAAGTAGAGATTTTTAACATAATAACATGAACACATGATAAACGGATATGATATGATAGGAGTCGAAGTCAAAAATACGAATGCACTGCCCTTCGATTCTACAAAAGAGTCGATTTGAAAACGTCTTCTTTTCGGACAACATTGCTTCATGCATACATTACGCATTCAAATAGTCAACGTCAGTATTTACTGAACTAACCTAATCAAACATACCTCATTACTTCACTGCCGGCTTAATTTCGGCCTCTTAACATCCTTTACCATAAAAACTCTTCACATCCCATCTAATTAAAATGGCCGACAATCCCGTATCAGATTTCATGGCGATAAGTGCCCGGTGGGCCTGTGTGTCAAATGATTAGCTACTCAGATTACACTAGTCCCTTTCCAACGTATGAGGAAAGACAAGGAAGACAGGTGCCGCCGTTGATTTTTGTCCGCTTCGCAGCGCCACTGTGCGTTAAAAATGACAGGAGCTTTCGAGCTGTCATCTCGATGCGTTGTGCACGCGCAGTGAGGCGGAGAGTTTGTTTTGTGATGTGTAGACAGATTTCGGCTAAGAGGTTTTTTTATTTAGTCTTAAGGCTTTTTGAACTGACAGATTATTTTAGCTTGTTGTAGCTTACATTTTGAAAAGAGAATGTAAAAATCATATGTATGCGTTCAAAACATTCTCACAGAGATCGCAAATGTACATGACAACGAAACGCCTTAAAAATAACGTCATACCTAACTAGAAAAAAACCTAAAAAATGCGACAACTAAATCAGTAGGTACACTAGGTCCCACCTCAAATGACTCCTCAAGCTTCTTTTGAATTTATTTGATCGTCAATCATAACATAATCTTTTAGTTACGCTACATGACTATTAATATTTTTACTAACTCAACAGTAGCTTTATAGAGCAATAAAATTACTTTTATGGATGAAGTATTACACCGAAACAGCACTAAATGTTTTACTTCTCTTTCATCCAAAAGATTTCTTCGAAGGACATAAAATATAGAAAAGGTTTTAATTTATTTTATCGACTCCTGTTAATCTAATACTAAACATTTTCAATATGCCCTTCAGTGTTGAAGTAAATAAACTCTAACTACACGCAATAAAGAACAGTTTGCGATGACTGAGTAAAACGAGAGCTTGCTAAAGTTATTTGTAGATGTACTGAAATTATAGCATTGCAAAGTTAATCATGCATCTAATGTTTTGATCTGAAGCCTTACGTATGTATAGGTGTGGTTGGAGTCTCTGTTGGCCAGCTGCAAACATTAATTTGTTGATATTCGGTCGGCCGGTGGTCTTCAAAGTAATTGCTACCGATACCTCACATTAACACTCCAGTGACTTTATTATTTAAAAGGGCGTAAGTAAACCGAATTCCTTATACAAGTACCTGCTTATATCATATATGTACAGTAGGTACGTGAAGGATAAGCCAATCGCTCACAAATTCCATTAGATTTGTTTAATTGGTTCTTTTTTCCGGATTACTGTTACACCATCGTGCGCTATAAAAGGTTTAAATATTAAAAGATAGTTTTAATTGTATTGAATTTAAAAGGCAACTATTATGACTCCAGTCGGTGTTACCTAATATTTACTAAGCAGAGGATTATTAAGAAATATTCTGACGACTTTCTAGAAATTATTATTGTAAAATAACATTATGAACCCAAATGGTATGTATCGTAATACCTAGTATTGTGACTGGCAAAGACATCGTATTGCCACATTCCTAGCAGGTCAAGATAGTTAAAAAAAAATTTTTTAACGCCATTATCAGTAAGATATAAAGCCGTAAAATTGACAGCAATTTCACCATCAATTTGTGACCATTATATTTAATAGTACCCCAGAATACGTCACACCCTGATCAAATAAGCCGGCGTGAAAAGTAGTTTATTGCACGAATATTTAAATGAAACATCAATTAAATAAGTTATTCTATTCACACAAAAGTATTTTGTGGTACAGTCGCCATTGGATATACCGGAGCGGCCAAAGTGCTCACAAATATCTTAACACGTCTCTAATGTCGAGCCATTAGAGGCGTGTTCAGATAATTGTGAGCACTTTGGCCGCTCCGATATATCTGATGGCGACTGAACAAAGGTTGGCAAACACCTTTCAGCAATACTTACTTAATTTGGGCAACTCAAATGGTCATTCCCCTTTGAAGTTTACTGCAGAAATTTTGAGGTACCTACTATTCACAACGATTTAAATGATAACTCGGAACATGATTATTTAATTAAAATAATAAATTCACTAATACATTCACACACACATGCATGATATTGAATGTATTAATGTTGGCGGTCATAATAATAACGAGTGATCTCTTGGAAATGGCCGGAAAGTTTAGACTTTCTTATTGAGACTTACTCTACCGATATACTAACTAGGTACCACAAATTTTCGAGATTAGTACATTCAGATGCTAGTGCGGAAAGTATGTCATTATGTTTCAAGAATGACATTTCCGCACGTGTATCGAACGACGTTTTTTAATACAGTTGCGAAAAAATAAGAAAAACAACAAGTAAGGAATTTGAAACTTTTATATTACCTATTCATTCTGTAACATTATTGTAATTCAGTTCAAAAAAAATAAGTTTAATACAGTTCTATCTTATTTTTTTCTATTGACATAATAATTAATGGTACAATTTGTACAAGGAAAAGTGAAAAGCACTAGTGCGCGAAAACCAACTTTCCGCACGCTAAACAGCTACGTAAAGTAGCACTTTTTGAGCAACTGTATTAAAAAAATATTATCAAAAGTCCAAAGCATTAAGAACAGTTTATTGTTAATGCCATGCAAAGAAAATGAACTGATTAAGATAATGAGCTCACTGAATGATACCAAGGGTACTGTTCGAGACCGGTCCGCTTAAAACGTTCAATCGTAAAACCCCTTTTAAAAAAGGAGACAAACAAAACCTACATAATTATTATACAATAACTTTCGTACCGGTTCTCTCAAAAGTTTTTGAAAAGGCATTTCTTACCAGACTTTCTTTATACTTAGATAAACACAAAGTTATCGCAAGAGGGCAATGTGTATTCCAGAAGCAAAAATCCAGCACACACACCGCCTTCTCACTCGTACAAAGCATTTAACCCAATTTATTGATAAAAGATCACGGTAGTTGGGACGTTTTTCGATATGTCAAAGGCTTTCGACTTTGTTAACCATAAAAACTACTTCGTAAGTGTGAGAGTTGTCGCGTCAGAGGAAATGCTAAGGAGTGCGTAGAGAGCTACTTATAAAATTGCATGCCATAATCGGGTAAACATGTGAAACGAACAATTATAATTGTTATAAAGACCACTTACCATGTTTAAGCAAATAAATATTCAATTCTATTCTATTCACTTAAGATTAATTATTTTGTCATTTAACCGCAATGTCATGAGTATTATTAAAACGTCAAGAATATGGCCCTCGAGTTCTTTTGACCATTAACTTCATAATTTGGTATGTCTGACTGCCATTGCCGTGGCAGCTGACCAAAAGTATTCACAGCGCTTCCAACAAGCATAGACCTTCGATTACGCATATTTGTTATGAATTCCAAGGCCGAGTGTAATACTGGTGACTTATGAGGTGAATCGAGACAGGTTGTGAGTCGTATCAACGAGGGCGTGGTTGGTAATTTACCATTCTTCTTTGTTGCATTAATTAGTTACACGCATAATGGCTTGGCCGAAACTGATTATGTTTTTAATTTCTGACGCCTGACAAATGGGAACGGCAGGTATAATACAAGTTGAGATTGGGTTATCATTCAAAATCAACATTTAATTATTAACAGACTTCTTTTTTATTGGAAGAGGATGGGAACGGATTTTGTTTAATTTATTTGAAGGCCTCTATTCCACTTGCATGAAGTCCACCATACGTGATGTATGTTTAGAGTCCTCTCTCCCTCTCGGATACACCACTACAGGATCGCAACTTCTACTAGGAATCCTGTCGCAATCACTAAACTTCATTTCCCTACTGTGTGTATACCTATATTTGTCCGAATTTTCATTTCGGCAAAAAGTCAGTTTTCTCGAAGACTGACTCGAAGAATTTATCGATTCTTTTTTAATACTTATCACATATACTTTGTAAGAGTAAAAGCACTGGTTTAATGAATTAAGATAATATATATTTTCATATTAAGAATCACAAGAGCAGAAAAGCTATCTTATCAGACTCGATGACATTCTCAGTGACGTTCGTTCAGGCGGCAGACTCCATCTGACAGATCCCCGAATTCGCGTTCGGAAACACTGCTACAACTTATACAGTCTCTAAGCGTCAAAACACAAAAATAGGTACATTAGTAATATTGTCAGAGATGTATAGGGTCAATGACAATAAACACCCGTCAAGAACAGGATGATGTCTCTCATCATTACAAAATAGTAATAGTATTAAGTAGTTACTAATGTTACTATGCCCATACAAGCCTGAGACTGGCTACCTCGTATTGCCTATTTACCGATGGGATATCTTCAGGATATCGCTTTTCCTTCGGATCTCTCTTTTTCTGATTTTGAAAGTCAGAAACGTAAAAGTAGGGATATCTCTACGACATACATGCTGAACCTCGAATCGGGTCCCAAATTCGATATATAAAATTGGTCTTAAAGATTGATGAAAGGCTTTTTTATAACATATACAGGATTTTGTAAAACAATCCATCAAACACTTAGCGGCAACTTCAAACAATTAATTGGCACCGGTTATCATTTTGAGCATGACATATCATATGGGATCTATAAAACGAAACGTATTGGATTGGCATCATTTGTTTTTATTTATTGCGGACTCTTTCTGTCACGAGCAAACGAGCGATCGCGTGCTGAGTACAATGCCTATGCTGATTTCAATCCAAAACTTTTAGAGCCAATATTTTTTTGAATGAAACTTAATAAGACAAGTTTTTTGCAACTTCTATTGCTCATTTGCATCCACAAACGTGCTAATAACACTTTAATGGCGCAAAAAGTGAATAAAGACATAACACAATATTTTTTGTTTTTATGCTCAAAAAGGCGGCGTCTTTACTTGCTTATTGCTGATCTGTTGTTGCCCCATATTGGCGCACATAGTTACTTAAGTTAAATCCAATTTAGTTTTTAAGCTCCAACATACAATACAACAATACAAATAATCGACATACATACATAACATATTTTTCAGTTTTATTGTTTCCAGTGCAGACTAACAAAAATGAGATCCTTGTTGACTTGAATAAAAAAGAAAAAAAAAATAAAGAATCGCAAGCATGCAGGCTTCATTCAATTCTAAACCTTAGCTAGAAGTAATATACCTAGTTTAAAATGGGAAAACGTGAATTGGCTGGTAATACACGATTGACAATTTCGACTTATCAGAATCAGAATCAAACATTTCGTAACGCAACACAACATACATTATTACAAGACAAAGACACAAGAATAAACCGGCCAAGTGCGTGTCGGACCGGACCACGCAAAACGAAGGGTTCCGTGCCTATTTTAAGGTCGTATCGTCACAGAAATCTTACGGCACTCAAGTCCTCTATTGGGAAGGCAGTTTTTCAGCAATATCTCGAAAACCTTTGAACTGATCTTGTTCAAAATAATTTTCCTATGTCCATGATTTTTTTTCATATTTTTAAATACACCGTTCAAAAATTAGAGGGAGAGGGAGACACCATTGTTGTGACTTTTGTGGTGATTATGTTTTCGTCCGTAATAATCAACGTATTTACTCTCGGAAAGCAGACCATGTGGTAAAGTGGTAGGGAAATGTGGAAATGTTAATTTGGCTTGGCGGAGTACTAAATTGAAGTCGGTTAAAACTTTGTTTTTAAAGTTCATATCGATCTGCGCGCTATTCAGTGTAACAATGATACGCTAACAGAATAATTAATTCCCCAATCTGTCTGTATGTCATCGACTCAATATTCAACGCGGATGATGTATTTTCGGTCACGACGTCGAAAGTCGTCACGACGCCGTGCCGTCACGTGTGCCTTTGTTAGTCGAATCAATTAAGCAGTCAGCCGAAAAGAAAAGATGACAGCTGAAGATGTGTTATGAATAAGAACAGTCATAATTAGTGTAAGGTTGTCTAAAAGAGTTCTCAACATAATTAACTATCCAAGCCATGTCGATATCAATTACAGTCAAATAAAATCTTCCGTAGTTTTTCAGTTTACTCACAGCTCAGACCACATTAGTCTCTGACTCTTCTGGTCTAAGGACCTTCTGGAAGACCAGAAGGTCCTCTGTAGTGATGACATTCATCATCATCATCATCATCATCATATTAGCCGATTGACGTCCACTGCTGGACATAGGCCTCCCCTAGAGAGTGCCAAATTGACCGGTACTGCGCCACCCGCATCCAGCGGACTCCCGCGACCTTTACCAGGTCATCAGTCCACCTTGTGGGCGGCCACCCACGCCGCGCCTTCCGGTACGCGGTCGCCACTCGAGAACCTTTCCGCCCCAACGGCCATCGGTTCTACGTGAAATGTGCCCCGCCCACTGCCACTTAAGTTTAGCAATTCGGAGGGCTATATCGGTTACCTTGGTTCTGCTGCGGATGGCCCCATTTCTGATGCGATCACGCAGATAGATTCCTAACATTGCCCTTTGGGTGACTTTGAGCCTTCTTATGAGGCCCATAGTAAGCGTGATGACATTAACTGTCAAATTTTAGTAGAGCGCGATGACGGAAGAGAGGGTTGTCGACGGATCAAATCAGCAAAGTTTCCGCCAAAAACATTACCTCTGCTATCCACCTCTGCTAACTCTGAAGACTAATAAAATGTCCTTAAAGTACTAGAATTTGGCCACCAGTCTTTACCCTCACAGAAACAACATAATAGAATCTTAGTTAAACAGGGACCCTAAGCCACACATGTTAATTATGACCATATCTCTTTGTAAATTAACCACCACAACTTAAACATACATAAACTTAAGTAAATAACTTACATCAGCCTAAAACCATGGCCTCACTAAACAAACACTACCGGTAATGTATGCAAAGCTCAGCCGGCGAGCTTTTGTAAGCTCCCGCAAGCTCGGCGTGCGCAGGCGGCGTTTTATTGTTTTTTGGAGGAAACGCTTTGTTTTAGCCCCACAATGGTAATGGCGCGCGATAACGTTCGGCTTCCGGTTTCAATTTGGGGGATTTTGACGTGTTGTGCGTGTCGCGTATAAAAATTGCTTTTGCATAAAACACGTAAAATGATTTTGAAGAGACTTTGGGACAAATGTTCGTTCTGCTGTATTTTTGATTTCCTAAAAAGTGGGTACACAGCCATGCTTTTAGCATATATATATGTGTGATCCCAAACAGAGAAACCCAATAAGTGTGTTTTTTAACGCCTTGCCTGTCGTGACGGTTCTTAGATGTTGTTTCAAAGATTCAAAGATTTTTATTTTACTCAGAATGCAGTTACATAGTTCTTAATAATACAGTACAATATTCCAGTGCATTCAGCCTGCTTGCAGGCGTGCAAAAAAAAAATTAGGAGCGTGAAATTACATAATAATAATTTTAAAATTAGCATTTACATGTCAAAAAATTTAATCGAAATCAAGAAAAAATAGCAAGCAAAAATAACAAGGTCAAATAATAATTAAGTAAAAAAAAATGTCAATAACAATAATGAGGAGAAGCGGAAAGAAAAATAAAATAATAATAATTAAGTAAATAACATAATATCAATCACACATGTTAAACGCAATCCAAAAATATTTTTACACTGTAAAAGCATTGTTTATTTCTGTTTATAATTTATTTATTCTTGATTTATTTATTTAACACGTTTACATTACAGTTAAAAAAACAATGCGTCACGAAACTTAGACTAAACAATTTCACTTTGATGATATTTAATACACATGAGTATGATTACGTGACGAACACTAAAAATTAATTCAGCAAAATAATCACTAAGCTTGGGACTTTTGACAGCATAATGTGGTTCTAGAATCCATGGAGTCGCCACATGTTAAATATAATTTTTGACGTCTAAGTATAAAACTATCTGGCGTGCAGAGCTCGACAAAAAGCGCGATGAAGTAAAGGCCAGACGACCTGCGGCCATACAGTATCATTATTTCGGGCTGATGTGTGTGTGGCGCACATTCGCCGCAAAAATTGGATATGTCAGTCACCTGAGGGCGCACCAGCGACTCTCTCGGCAGTGATTAGCAGTCACTGAGGCCGAATGCGGCTAGAAGAAGATGATTTTGATGATAAAACTATGATTTAAATGTGAGGTACCTATTCCCGCTGCTGTGGAAAAATTAACCTCTTAATTCCCGTTATAGAACTTAAAACCTATCCTAGTTAACTAGCTAACAAACCCAAATGTTAAAGTGACAAGTTGACAACTGAAGGTGAACAAATTTTACCAGCACTTTAGCTAATAAAATATGTTTGATTATGAACGTTTAATAAGAACATTTATTTTTTTATTTTTTACAAAATATTTTTTACAAATTATTTTCGTAGGTATTTTAGAAAATGATTATTATTTTATTTTTTATACTTTAGCTTTTTAACTAGTCAAATTTATTTAAACATGTTTTATATTTTAAATATTTGTTGTATTGTAATAATTAATTGTAAAGTTTGCTATGCCTTAACGGGGTCCTGTACATTGCCTAGCGTTAAGTTGCATGTGTCAAGTGTACAAGGTTGCAAATAAATAAATTGAATTGAATTTACATTTACATTTTCGTCCAATACTGAACCGAGGAACATATTTATATTACTATTTTACTGCTACACCTACGACTCGATGCTCTCGGAGGAAAAAACGCTATTTACTTTACACGTAAGTTATTGGTTAACTGGTCGTTTTTACTTCGCAGTAAACTGAATAATTAAAAAAGTGTATTTAAGTATGTCAAAAAATAATGCTGCAACCCTTACCAACCGACTTAAAAAAGGTAATCAATTCGACCGAATTTCGTTGTTCTACTGTCACCCAGGCGGCCAACGTGTTGACGGTATATGGACAAATTGCGCTACGTGCTGACCATATGCGGATGTATGGTTAATTTTAAAGCTTCATTGTATGATTGTTTAAACAATGTAATCGTGGTAATTAAAATTGTATTTTCGTGGGAATGTTGAATGACTATCACAATTGGCATTGTATAAGTGGCAGAGCTTTTTCAAAAAGATCTAAATGTTTTACTGTCAGAATCACCGCATTCTAAAACTACACTGTAAATGTTATTCCGCAACGAGCCCGTATCGTCTATCTCGTGGAGATTGGAGAGGCGAGACGGACTGAAAGCTGTAGCTCCTGCTCCACATTCTATATTATTAAATGTTATATTTTTTCATTGATAAGACCGCCTGTTGTCTACCTCTACCTACATGATATTGTATTGTTTCTCTCTGTAACTGCTTTGTTTGTGTGAGGTGTGCAATAAAGAGTATTTGTATTGTATTGTATTGTTTCAAAGGGTCGTTCCCATCTTCCAACCTATCCTCCAACCCAAGTTCAATATGCAACCTGGGTTGGATAGGTCGGAAGATGGGAATGGGAATGACCCGTTTCTAATACGCTCCCTGCGAGCTCCGTTTCGCATCGCCTTTTATATCGCATTTTTCGAATTACATTCCTTAGTTACACCAGATTTTCATATCATTATTGTCAGTAGCGGATCCAGTCCTGCGAATAAAAAACACACTTTTCTCGAATAAGTACAATATTTTCCAGTTTTTTTTTTGTATATGATGAGAGTTTTATAAAGCTTAATCTGTGTATGATTTCTCTCCTTTTTCTTTTCGTCAATTCACTGACAGTGATGTTAAGAAGAGCGTACTAAGCATCACTTCAAATGCTGTTGGTGTCGATCGCATTAGTCGTAAGATGATAATTCCTCTCCTTGACCTACTACTTCCTATTATTACCAACATCTTAAATTTTTCAATTTCATCTGGCATGTTTCCTTCTCAATGGAAGGATGCTGATATAATTCCCTTACCTAAAAAGTCAAGTCCCAGTTCCTTTTCCGATTATCGTCCCATTTCCATTCTTCCTTTTCTATCCAAAGTGTTGGAACGACTAGTGCATCAGCAATTAACTTCCTTCTTGAACAGAAATGATCTTTTAAACCAGTTTCAATCTGGTTTCCGTTCAGGACATAGTACTAGCACAGCCCTGTTAAGATCACCGATGACATTCGATTGGGGATGAATGACAGAAAGCTTACAATTTTAACTCTGTTGGATTTCAGCAATGCTTTCAACACTGTCGATTTTGACATTATGCTCGCTATTTTACGCTCTCTTAACATATCTCCTGCAGTAATCGACTGGTTTCATAGTTATTTAAATGGTCGTCGGCAAAGAATAAAGGTGGATTCCTTTTGTACTTCTTGGTGTAGTACACAGGCGGGCGTTCCGCAGGGCGGTGTGCTATCTCCTCTCTTATTTTCTATTTTCATAAATTCCATCACCCACAATATTTCCTCTTATTATCACCTTTATGCCGATGATCTTCAGATTTATACACAGTCCGTGCTCGGTGATCTCCCTTGTGCCATAGAGAAAACTAATGATGACTTGGTACGCATTCTCAAATGGAGTCAACGATATGGTCTGATTGTGAACCCAGCGAAGACCCAAGTCATTGTTATTGGTAGCAATAATCTGATTTCCAGAGTTGATTTTGCAAATCTCCCTCCAATACTTTTTGATGGGATTCAGATTGCTTACTCGATGCAAGTGAAAAATCTCGGGATCATTATGGATCGATCCTTGTCCTGGGTGCCTCAAGTGAGTGAAGTGAGCAGGAAGGTATTTGCTGCAGTGGGGTCTCTCAGGCGGCTTCGTAATTTTCTACCTACTGCAACTAAAATTGCGCTCGCTCAAACGTTACTTCTTCCTATTCTTGATTATGCTGATGTATCCTATCTCGACCTTTCTGAGGAACAACTTAATAAGCTAGAGCGTCTCCAAAATGTCTGCATTCGGTTCATATTTCGGTTACGCAAATATGACCATGTTTCTAGTTTCCGTTCTAAACTCAAGTGGCTCCCTATCCGTTATCGCCGTAACTCTCACATTATTTCGCTTCTGTATAATATCCTTTTTAACCCTGCAACTCCCCGCTATCTCAAAGAACGTTTTAGTTTTTTAAATTCTGTTAGATGTTCTAACAATTTGCTATTAACTGTGCCTTCATCATCTACCAAATTTTACAATCGTTCACTATTAATTCTATCCGACTGTGGAACTCTCTCCCTCTTGACATCAGACAAGCAAAATCTATCGGCAACCTCAAATCCCTTCTTAAAGAACATTATTTGTCTCTCCCCTAACCCTGATTGTATTTTTGGCTGACTGTTTATGTATCATTATATTTGTCTTTGTGTTATTTGTATATATGTATGATTGTGTGTGTATGTTTATATATAGAGGTATTTATGTACGTTTATTTTTATAATTTCTTGATTTTTGATTGATAATAATCTCTGTACCACCTACTGCATAATCTAGTTTTATCTCTTTCTCCGATACCCAAAGGTTGTCTGGAAGAGATCGCTCTTCAGCGATAAGACCGCCTGTTGTCTACCTCTACCTACATGTTATTGTATTGTTTCTCTATGTAACTGCTTTGTTTGTGTGAGGTGTGCAATAAAGAGTATTTGTATTGTATTGTATTGTTGTATGATCAAAATAAATATTTATTTTCTGAAGTATATACAAGATGACACGGATGATGGTATGGCACGGAAACGTGGTCGCTTACTATGGGCCTCATAAGAAGGCTCAAAGTCACCCAAAGGGCAATGGAGAGGGCTATGCTGGAAGTATCTCTGCGTGATCGCATCAGAAATGAGGCTATCCGCAGCAGAACAAAGGTAACCGATATAGCCCTCCGAATCGCTAAACTTAAGTGGCTGGGCACATTGCACGTAGAACGGATGGCCATTGGGGCGGAAAGGTTCTCGAGTGGCGACCACGTACCGGAAGGCGCAGCGTGGGTAGGCCCCCCACAAGGTGGACTGATGACCTGGTAAAGGTCGCTGGAGTCCGCTGGATGCGGATGGCGCAGGACCGGTCATTGTGGCTCTTTGGGGGAGGCCTATGTCCAGCAGTGGACGTCTTTCGGCTGATATGATGATGATGATGATGATACAAGATGATAATTAACTTGAATAAATTTAATTAAAACTAAATTAAATCTAAACAAGGCCCGCGAGGCATTGTACCGAGGATGCTGGCGGCATTTTCTCGCTGAATTGCAATGATGATGCGTTGCGCGAGAAAGCCGCCAGCTCCTCGGTCACCACTGTGTATTAATTAATTCATGATTAATATCATGAATTTTTTTTGAAATTAAGCAATGTAGTCCGAATAACTGTTGTGCTGTGCAGCTTGTACAACGAAAGTGCCCTATAACGTTTTATACTAAGTGTCATTTTGTTTGTTTTGTGTTACTCGGGCCAGCCCACGCAGAATATGATACGAAAACCGTATATTATTATTGACTAAACTAGATTATAAAGCCGTTATTATAAGGTCTCGTATGACCAGTCCTCGTATGAACATTGCACAATAAATAAATACAATATAGGAAAGTCCGGCAAACAAACGAGACACTTGACGACTTAAATACCAATCCTTATACAATTACACTGCCTAGTACGCAATCGGACGTAACTCCAACACAAACCCCATATAAAAAACTACTTTTCGAGTCAGGAGATCATTATAAAGCTACCAAGTTAACCGTACGCTTGGACAACACGTAGCATACACACAATGCGTACTAAAATAGCTAGCCGCAGCAACAATAGTCCCTCTATAGACCGCAAACGCAACTTTGCCCGTTCGTTCAGTTTTTATCGAAAGCTTTCGCCATCAAACATTAATCATATTTTCGTCTCTTTCAGACGCGGGACGAGGCTGACCGTGCGAGCGGGATGGGAGATGCGTGCGCGCCGCTCGAAGTAGCGTCAGTTGCTCCCAAACCGTTGCTTTAGCGACTTGTGTGTGAAAAGTTTTAAAGAATTTTCGTGTTTTCTGTGGAAATGTAGTGGAGAAATATTGTGTTTTTGTGAATGCATTGTTACAGTGAATAGTGTTTTTTTGTGGTGCACGTGACAATTGGATGCCGTTTTCATTGGATGTTCTTATTGGAGGTGAGTTGCAGCTTTATTGTTGTATTGAGTGTGAAAATTTGTATTATTTTGTCAAAAAAGTTCTATAGGTGGGAGGTTTTTCTATTCAACCTATTGTTGAGTATAAAAAAGTTTTTTTACTTGGAATTTTTAAATAAGTAGACATTAAAGCTTTTAAAAAAGCGCGCGTTACAAACGTAGAGCAGATATAATATAGATTTACAGTCACTCGCTATGTTTAAGTAGATTTAATCCAGATTTGGATTTACACATTTGGATCCTCGGTTTTTCAAATAAGGGTATCGGTGCTGTACTCAGAGAATACAGATTTTGATTCCCGCCGACACGCCTCATACATACAAATTAGGACGCAACGCTCGAGCGGTTTGTGTAGCTGCAAAATACCTAGGTATTCCTATATGTATGAAACACTATCATGGTATAGGTTAGGTTCATCATCATAATTCAAGAGTTTGCCTTTTGTCGGTGGTGAAGTGAAGACTTCACGCCAGCAACGTGGCGAGATAAACTATCCGTCTCTTTCTAAATGTTCTAATTAGAATTAGTCTATCTCGCCGCGACACAGCTCGCGCGCCGTCATGTGATAACAGTGCGTCATTAGCATCTTATCTTATCTTATCTAGTTGAGGGCCCTTTCGGATACACTTCGACCCATTGGGATCTTTTGTGCATTTGCCCTCCCCTTTATAGCTACTCACAAGCTCGCTCCATCATTTCCACAAAGCGGATGATGCGGGTAGCCGTTACCAAAGAGATTCATTCGTTGTCTGGCAAGGGCATGACATTCACACAGTAAGTGTTCCACAGTCTCATCCTCCTCGCCACACATTCTACTGTCTGTACTGTTTGATAGTCCCATCTTGGCCAAGAGATCCTTGACGTCGAAGTGACCTGTGAATACCCCAGATATAATCCTGAGTTGCTTCCTGCTGGATTTCCAGAGTTTTTTGGTCCAGCCCGAGTCCACTCCTTCTATGAAGAGCTTTGAGTGCCTTAAACCCGCCTCATTCCTCCACTCGTGCTGGTGCTTCATTAGCATGATTCTCATCATCATGATTCTCCTTTATCTGAGGATCAGTAGGGTGGTTTCCCTATTTGCCTTCCACAGAACAATGGCCTGTTTCGCACACATTACTACCCCGTCAGGAACTCATCCAGATTCCGGCCCACATTTATTTTAAACTGGCTTCCGCCCGCGACTCCGTCTGCGTGGACCCGGGATAAAAGCTATCCTATATTTTAATCCAGGCTATAAACTATCTTCGTGCAAAATGTCATTCAAATCGGTTGAGCCGTTTAAGCGTGATGGAGTAACAAACATCCAAACTTTCGCAGTAGTAGGATAGTAGGATGCTCAAGAGTCCCCAGCACGCTCAAGTCGACTCTCCATACAAACGTAGTTGAATTGTCATTTTAAAACGGCAAACTGGAATAACATGATAGTATTTTATACAATCGTTACACAATGTGGGCTCTTAAAGTCGAGTACCGCGTTTAGGTTACGAGGCTTGCGGAGTTAGAGCTAAGGTACGAGAATTTAAGAGCTAATTGTGTAACTATTTATTGTATACAATATTTTTCCCACGAGTCAACTAAAATAATTAAACAAACTTGGTATCTATTGAAAATCTAAGCCCTGCTGAAACGAAGTGCATGAAGTGCCGGCTAAACGTCGTTGATGTCTTTTCTACTGTAGCCAAGGCGACGTGTTGTTGTTCAAATTAATTATAGTTCAGTGAAGGCGCCACGTGATTGGTCGAATCTATTTTAGTTGGCTAAACAGTTGTGTAATATTTTTTACGTCACCCTAGGCCGTAAGGGATTTTCTGCCCGCTACGCGAAGACGTAAAAGTTTAGACAAACCACGGGCGGTAATTCGTAAAGCCCCAGATCGTATATTGGGCGGTAAATTCGATCTGTGGCATTCACGAATTTACCGCCCTAGGTATGTATGTAAGTTGAGTTGGAAGCTCCATAGAAAAAAAAGTGGGTACTATGTATGTGATTATAGTTTGGTGTACGAAATTTTAATTCAAACATTAAAGTCGACGAGTATAAAAAACTTTTTATACAGAATGGGCTTAGACTTATCTAGGTCGGAAACTAGTTTCTGTTACTATAAATTATAATCGAGCGGCCTGGTGGCCTTTAAGTTTTGTTTGAAAAAAGGTGTATTCATAGTCACTAATTATACTAAATTCTGACCGACCATGAATTGCTCTTTGAGTGAGCCAGGCCCCAGGTTCGACCCCGCCCAAGGCAGATGCTAATAAAAACGCAAGTGCCCTGTGGTCTCGGTATGTATGAAGCTTTGAAAACCTACACCGGTCAAATTATTTATTAGTATTGGATATTATCCCCTAGATTGACCGGTCCTGCGGCACCCGCGTCCAGCGGACTCCCGCGACCTTTACCAGGTCATCAGTCCAACTTGTGGGGGGCCTACCCACGCCGCGCCTTCTGGTACGTGGTCGCCACTCGAGAACCTTTCCGCCCCCAACGGCCACCGGTTCTACGTACAGGAGAGAGAGGAGAGAGGAGGAGGGGGAGGCCTATGTCCAGCAGTGGACGTCTTTCGCTGATATGATGATGATGATGATGATGATGATTGGATATTATTGGATTTATTAGTAACTAGCTGCCCGCGCGGCTTCGTCCACGTATTGCAAAGAACGCCGGCAAACCCACGGACAAAATATAGCCTATAACCATCCAGAAAGTCAATTCTACACGCATGCGAAATAATTAGAGATTATCTATTACATACAAACTTAGCACAGTCAGCATCATACACATGTATACACTTTTCGACCTTATGTTTAAGTAATAAAGTCATAGAATTTATACATATTTATGATGCTGCTGAACAAGGCTTTTCCTTTTTATTTTCTTAGTATAGATAGATGTAAAACATTCAGACAGAGGCGGTTTGAATAGGTTGAGTATTTGTCGCGTACGCGTGTTCTTTCTCCCACATCAGGCTTACGGCTTATTTCAACATTTATAATATTTTAATGAAGCCGACTCCATATTAATTTGTGTGTCCAGTGATGACATTAGGTACTGAAACGTGGTCGCTTACTATGGGCCTCATAAGAAGGCTCAAAGTCACCCAAAGAGCAATGGAGAGGGCTATGCTGGGAGTAGGTATCTTTGCGTGATCGCATCAGAAATGAGGCTATCCGCAGCAGAGCCAAGGTAACCGATATAGCCATCCGAATCGCTAAACTTAAGTGGCAGTGGACGGGGACATTGCACGTAGAACCGATGGCCGTTGGGGCGGAAAGGTTCTCGAGTTATTTTAGGCTCTTAATGTAGGAGTCTATCATGTGTTTAGGTAACATTTTCGTATTATTAGACAGCCTGATCAAAGATGATATTATAAACCAAAGAACGAAATTGAACGAAATAAAACCGTATGTATGGTGAAAATACCGGTATCCGATCCCTGGGGGCGGAAAGGTTCTCGAGTGGCGTCCACGCATACACAAGGTGGACTGATGACCTGGTAAAGGTCGCGGGAGCCCGCTGGATGCGAATGGCGCAGGACTGGTCACTTTAGCACTCTTTGGGGGAGGCCTATGTTCAGTAGTGGATGTCTTACGGCTAATATTATGAAGTAAATATTAATCCGAATTGCTGATCCTTAATAAGTACAGATTTATCTGTACTTATTAAGGATCAGAGGATCAGAGGATTAAGGATCTTTTTTCTTTCTAAAGAAAGAAAGAAAGAAAGATCCTTAATCCTCTGATCCTCTGATAATTTGATCCTCTGATAAAAATGAAAGAAAGATACATTTATTCACAAACACACAGGACACACATATTAAACAATAAAATAAACATGAGAAACATATAAAACATGAAACAAAGTGTGTCTCTGCGGCAGACAAAATAAAAAAACATAAAAAATATATATATATATGATAAAATTACAAAATCCACACAATCTCCCAACAATGCGGTTATACTCAATTTGTACGCAATTGGTTACCTAATAACGATCGTAAAAAATGCGTTTTTGTTCAAACATTACGTCATTGTGTTGTGACACGACCTCTATTCAATACGTGTCGCAGTATGGTGATCGCATTGATATCTATTATGATCTAATTTTTGAAATATCATGGTAAACCAAACACAACTCTTCATAGATTTTATATATTTTTTTTATTTCACGGAAGAACTTGTAATACAAAAGGCAAACTTAATGCAATAAAACCAATACCAGTGAAGCTAATGGCAAAGAAGATAAGACGTGATCGTGCAACTGGTTTTAGAGTCAAAATTTCATTAATAGGTAAACGGTGTCGAGGAAGCGCAAGCCGCGCAAGAGTCAGTGTGGTACTGCAGAACTGGTTGGTTCCGGTCTGCGGGTTGCCACACCGAGCAAGGCGCTATATGTATCGCGCCTGCATCACTCCGCCACGGCTGATGATGTGGTGGAGTACGTTCGTCAGAAGACCGGTTTCGCGCTGAGGGTGTTCCAGCTGCGTTCGCGCCACTATGTGCACTTCAGCTCGTTTGTGGTGCGCGTGCCGCGGCCGCTGCAGGAGACCATCGCATGTGCTGACTTCTGGCCGAAGGGTGTCGTGTTTCGACAGTTCCGGGGCAATCTGCCGAATCCTACACCTGAGATGACGATGCAACGGGGCCACGCCGTTTCGTCGCCAAAATAGTGTACCAATGTAATTATATGTGTTTTGTTTTGTTTAGTTTCGTTCCATGACGCATTGGTTTTTTTACTGTAATGTCGTGTTAACATGTTTTTAATAAATAAATAAATAATAATAATAATAATAAAGATAAGATATAATATTAAAGAACCTACTAACTATATTCTAGGTATTCATATTTTATAGTTCGTAAACTAAGTGCCAATTTGCCCAATACATTGGTGGAGTTTATTACAAGACTTTTTTTTTCACATCATACTCACTATATAATTATTATTATCGTTTAATCTCAGGTTTCGTTTTTATTTTTGACGACCGAATAGCCTAGTGGTTAGATAACCTGACTATGAAGCTTGAGGTCCCGGGTTCGATTCCCGGTCGGGGCAGATATTTGTATGTATGATGAATACGAATGTTTGTTCTCGAGTCTTGGATGTTTAATACCTATTTATGTATGTATTTATCTATATAAGTGTGTTTATCCGTTGTCTAGTACCTATAGTACAGGCTTTGCCTAGTTTAGGACTAGATCAATTGGTGTGAATTGTCCCACTATATTTATTTATTTATTTTTGATTCTCAATCAGGCCATATTATTGGCTCGCTATGAATTTTATCTGTCAGGTCTCATTAAATATTTTGTTAAAGGTGGTTTTCACACCTGCAATTCGGAAAAGAGTCATTGTTGTCGTCAAATAAGGGATTTAAATTTTCCTCATAGAAGGTGTGAAAAGTAGTATGTGCCACTCAAGGGAGCAAAATTATGTATTTACGGCGAGGCAGGTACATTGAATCGAGAGTGAAGCGAAGGATTCTACGATAATCCTGAGCGTAACGTAGGATTCAAGCGTTAACGCCCATGAGGAAAATAATTTTGCAGGAGCAAAATGAATATGTGTATGTGTCACTCAGGAGAGTGACACATACAATTTTTCACACTGACTATGTGGAAAATATAACAGTCATCGATAGTTTTAATTTCAGTAAAACGTATAATTTAAGGTGACAATTTTTTTTACGTATTACGAAAAATTAAAAAAAGACATATAACGTCGTTGTTAAGTTTAAACTTTAAATATGTTCGTTTTTAATCGATTACGATGAAATTTAATTACAATCTATTATTTTATTAAGATCTGTGTTCAATTGGCACATTGCGTAAATGCTACATGTTAATTAATAAATTAAAAAAGTAGCTTATGTACAGAAAAGTAGCATTTTGATCCCACTCGTTGTGGAGCAAAACTTACTTTTCCGAATGTAAGATGTGAAAAATTATTTCCAACTTGCGCGTAAACATTTCAATCCCTCGTTACGGTCAAGATTCTACAATAGAATCTCTAGCTACGCTCAGAATTCTTTTGTAGAACCTTTCGCTTCTTTCAGGATTAAATATATTGCCCTCGCCGTAATTATATCGTTTTGCTCCCTTGAGGCACATTCTATTGTAGTTAAACAAATAATAATTATATACTTGATAGTCTATTTTATACCGTAACATTTTTAAACGGTTTTGGTTATATATTTTGGAACCGAAGCTTGAACGCATTTCATTTATTTGTGCCTTTTAAGGTAAATAAATAATAAATAAATAAATATCGTGGGACAATTCACACCAATTGATCTTAGTCCCAAACTAGGCAAAGGCTGTACTATGGGTACTAGACAACGGATAAACATACTTATATATAGATAAATACATAATTAAATAGATATTAAACATCCAAGGCTCGAGAACAAACATTCGTATTAATCATACAAATATCTACCCCGACCGGGAATCGAACCCGGGACCTCAAGCTTCATAATCAGGTTCTCTAACCACTAGGCTATTCGGTCGTCGGTAAATACGTGAAACACATACAGATCATCAGTGTCTCGCATCTGTGTTCACGCTTTGAAGTAACGACCCGGAATAAAATAAAAATAACTTTAAAAAAAACTAGATTTTTAACCAATATGAACACACTTACGAGTATATGCCCTTTATGAAATGAAAAGTGAGTTTCAGTCATCTTTGCAGAAAATTCGAAGCTTATTTTCTTGCCAATACGAAGACACTTAAGTTAGTCTTTTTCATTTAATTCGTTGACATCATTACCTCCCATTATCATCGATGATTAATGATAAGTGGCCTTAATGGTTATCGAATTTCTCGACTGTGTGCTTTTTGCGATGCATGCCCTTAACGAGCTTTTCGCGTTCAGCTGAGAAATGTCTAGTGACGGTTATGAGAAATGCAATATTCATTGCAAAAAAACCGGCCAAGTGCGAGTCGGACTCGCCCACGAAGGGTTCCGTACCATTATCTATACATCTGTCTAATTCAACTGTCTAACTATCACGGTTCACGAGATACACAGTGACAGACGGACGGACGTACGGACGGACGGACAGCGGAGTCTTAGTAATAGGCTCCCGTCTTTATCCTTTGGGTACGGAACCATAAAAAATATGCATAAAGCGGCGATTACACTGCTTCGTTCGCCTAGTGCGGTCGCCGAACTTTCAAACTACTTTTGCTAACGACTGTCATCTTCACATTACATAGTGTGTCCTACTGCGCTCTGTATAGGCGATTGAGCAGCCGTCGGTCACCGAATGCGGCTGACTAAAGGGCTGTTATTCGCTACGCGCTCATGCGCCTCACCCCACGCGTCACGCCTAACGAAGCAGACCTCTACCTACGCTTAGTTACTACGTATCGCGGCGTCAAGATATACTTGTTGGTGAGCGTTGAGGCGAGCTTAAACAAGTTACAGAATAGGGGGGCAGGGCTGTTATTCGCTACGCGCAAACGCGGCTCACCCCGCCGGTCATCCGTTACGAAACTAGACCTCTGCCTACGCTTAGTTACTACGCATCGCGTTGTCAAGATATAATTGTGGGTTAGCGTTGAGGTGAGCTTAAAACAAGTTACAGAATAGGGGCGCTGCACGTTACATGCGGTGACCGACTTCATGTAATTGAATAAGAATAATTATTTATGAGGTCAATCGTCGAATCCGACTCGGTTGGGCAGCGTTCGGGAAGCTCCGGCACATATTTTCTTCCATATTTCGCAGTGTCTCAAGACGAGAGTCTTCGACCAGTGTGTGTTGCCAGTGATGACATATGGCACTGGAACGTGTTCGCTTACTATGGGTCTCATAAGAAGGCTCAAAGTCACTCAAAGGTGAATAGAGAGGGCTATGTTGGGAGTTTCTCTGCCTGATCGTATCAGAAATGAGGCTATCCGCAGCAGAACCAAGGTAACCGATATAACCCTCCGAGCTAAACTTAAAAGGCAGTGGGCGGGGCACATTGCACGAAGAACCGATCGCCGTTGGGGCGGAAAGGTTCACGAGTGGCGACCACGTACCGAAAGGCGCGGCGTGGGTAGGCACAAGGTGGACTGATGACCTGATAAAGGTCGCGGGAGTCCGCTGGATGTGGCTGGCGCAGGACCGGTCACTTTGGCACTCTTTGGGGGAGGCCTATGTACATTAGTGGACATCTTTCGGCTGATATGATGATGCTGATGATGAATTATTTATTTATTTAGCACACAAAGTAAAAATATAGGTACCCATTACCCATTTCTTCACAAAGGATTTCCCATTTATAATAAAAAATTAAATGATTTTAGAGGGGACATTTGTCACCCCCTCTGTATTTATGAGTTTTTTCTATAATAATTAACTCGTCCTAACTATGAATATCCCGCCTTCGCGTTTAAGCTCTCTAGTATAAGACATCAACGCGCACTCGAGACATACCTTAATCGGGTCCATAGTACAGTCGACGCCAAAAATACGTTTACACTTTTGTACCTTATTCCATTGCAATAAGGCGAATAGTGTATACGTATTTTTGGCGTCGACCGTACAGGCGGAGTGTAAGCACGGCTGACACTGTAAGAGTAAATGCTGTCAAAAAAACAAAAGAAAAAAACTACCTCACAGTCAGAGCAGAAAGTCGTTTTTAGGGTTTTTTGCTTGCGTTCGTTTGACAAAATTCGCTCTTACAATTTCTACTTCTCTTACAATACAGTGTCATAAAATCAGCAATATTACAAGATATCATAAGCTATTGAATAGGGTTTTACTTTTGTGCTTTCTATGGAGGCTGTATAGGAAATTTATTAAAAACATCCAGCAATAAGAATGTCAAACTAGAATGTTATCTGAGAACGCGAAATACCTCTTTTATGGCGTCTGTTTAGTGCTATTTGAATATTTATTTTATTGGCGTTTTTAAGCATTTCGGCGGCGTGTGGTCTGTGTGGGCGTCGATACCTAAGCTTTTATTTTCCACGGATGTGGGCATTTTATATAATAAATATAACTGTATTTATTTCGCATTCTATTCTGCACGTGTGATAAGGCTACGTTTATAGACAAGAGGGGCGTTATGTGCGGCGAAATCAGCGTCGGAAGTCGCACAAACAAATTTTTTTCTACCTATTAAGACGAATACAAAAGGAAACATTTGTACAACGGACAAAGCCGTAAAGGTCCACAGATTATCGGTTGTGTGTGTCGTCAATGGTACCTACACTAAGTTCAGTGTTATTAGAATAAGTCATTAAGTGTAGGTAGGTATAACACAACGATGTTTAAATGTTAGAAAGAAGCGCACATTCGCTGAAAAACTGCCCTCAGTTTGGCAAAACAGAAAATGTATACTTACCGTTAAGTTGTTTTATGAAATAAAATAAATTAAATAAAAAATAAAAGTTTAACTGCCGCTGTATTCGCTCAATAACTAATTAGAATAATTTTACAGGGGTGCCATTCTATTTTAACTACATTAATATTACTTACAAATCTTACAATACTTAGTTAATTGATGATGATGATGATATGTCCGACCGTTTTCGGCCATGGCGACCACTCCGACTCCTATCTAGCGTGTTGGCGCTCGTGCGCTCTAAGATGGCTTATGTAGCCTATCTTTGCGGCGAAATTTCGTGCACATTGCGGGCACGTAAGTACGCCGTTCTGGTAGTTGTATGCTATGGCAGCAGGTGGGCGGGCCTTTAACTGGTCGCGTTTATAGTCAAGGTCAGCTTTGCGCTGATCCTCGAACTCGCAAACTTGGATGTTCACCATCCTGCGCCATTCACTTAGTTAATTAATTACTCAACAAACCTATTTTATTTAAGCTAAAATTCGTTTGTCTCTCACTTTGACATTTGTGTTCGTAAGAAAGGAACAATAAACACATTTTATAATATCCAAGGACCGGAATTCTTCATAGCAAAAATCAAACTGTCAGAGGGAATGACCAAATTGTGTTATCGACAATTCCACTTATCGATGTTACGGAATATTATCGCATATCGACTTATACGATTATTCTGTAACATTTGACCTCTTTGATAAGCAACCTGCATCTCCATATTAAAATAAATCATGCCCACGTCACATATGTCATTTACGTCGCTTGATTGTCACAAGTAATTTCCGTGCCGTGTTACTAAAATGGTTGATAAAAATATTTTCTGTTTTATTCCTTACCATTATGCTTACATACATTGTATATATCCAAAAGCCTGCTTTCATTACTTTGACGATTGTGTCATTAAGTGACATTTCATATTCATATTCATTTATTTGTTTGTAAAACAAGTACATTGGTGTTACAAGGATCAGACACACAAGGACATTTATTTATCGATAGCCGATAAAACACTTTGGTCAAACCCTCTGACAGTTTGATTTTTGCTATGAAGAATTCCGGCCCTTGATAATATCATATTTATTTACGTACATGCATGAGCTGTTGCATAGTCTCCTGGTAGCACGCGCCGCTCCGCCGCATGCTTCGCCTGTCTATAATCAATACCTTACTCATTGTCAATGAATATAAACATCAGAGACATGGGTCCATATACCTGTTTGAAGACTGATCGTTGTATTATCACTACGCAGCACCTAAGGAAAACACGATGCAACGCAGCGCCGTAGAAACTCATGGCACGTTGTGAATTTCTGCGGCGCCGCACCGCAGGTTTTCGCAGCGCCGCGCTGCGAAATTTTTGGCTAGCGGCACCGGACCGCAGACATGTCGCCACACCTAAAGAGGGTTGCTGACAATGGCTGGATTGAGATAGGCCAGAATTGAATATTAATGCGCAATATAATGGAGGCCTACTTTAAGGAGTGGACTATGACTGATGATGATGTGTTACTATTTACTAATGATCTCTCTGTTTGTCCATCTGTCCATCTCGTTTATTAAACACACAAGCTTGTAGTCCATTCTCCCACTCTCTGCAGTGCACATCTCACATCCAGTACCACCAAGCATCGACAGGCACGAACAGCCCCCAACGCAACCCTCTCCGCTCGCCGTCTGTTGGCCACCAAGTCAGTGTGGTCATCGGTCCCGCCCACGGGTCCAGAGGAGGCGAAGGCTCCACGGCTCGCTGTCCGAACACCTTAAAGCATAAATCACTTATTAAACGAGTGCTAAGCATTTCGTAGCGCTACCCTCGTAGCCGATAACATGAAAACAAAATGAATTCGTTTCTGTCAAAAATTTCATTTTCGTTACAAGCTTTTATTGGCAACTGTACTTTTCTGTATACCGTCATCCACTACTCGTTTTTAACGAGCCCAAACTCAACGGGGTTACGTCTGTTAAGTCCTGAATTCCAAGTTATCTTAAATCTACTAAGTTATTTGACAGCTATGTCCGTCACAGTTATCATGTAGGTAATTTGAAATGGAGTTCAGTTAAAAAACATATAATGAAATTTTAATGCTGTTTGAGCACATGTACGCACACACTTACGAGTACGCTAGTGTGTGTGTGTGTGTGTGTGTGTGTGTGTGTGTGTGTGTGTGTGTGTGTGTGTGTGTGTGTGTGTGTGTGTGTGTGTGTGTGTGTGTGTGTGTGTGTGTGTGTGTGTGTGTGTGTGTGTGTGTGTTGTTATACGTGGGGATGTAGAGGATCCATATGTAGAGGAAAGCGACTAAGGATGGGTTTGCACCAAACCATCTATAATCGTAAGCGGCGTTTGTTAAAATCTGATTGTATATGGAATGCTAGACAAGTTTCTATGGAATGACAGCGCCATATTTAACGTATCTGAGGGCCTACCGCGAAAGGCATTCGAAGTTTTCCCTCTCTGTCATACTTACGAATTCGTACATAAGTGCGACAGAGAGGGAAAACTTCGAAAGCCGTTCGCGGTAGGCCCTCTGGTGCAAAAGGGCTCAACCCGCCCTAAAAGCAGATCGCCCACCTAGCGGGTTACTGGCACTGAAAGTGGTAACTTACGTAGCGGTTAGTCACCCAAGAGATCAACGAAATCAAAGGTAAACCAAATTAGTATCGGTTTGTCTACGGACATGCTTGGCGCCCCGCCACTTAAGCGCAACATAAATAACAGTAGTCCTACTTGCCAGCGTGGCAGCGACACTCTTTGGGGGAGGCCTATGCCCAGCAGTGGACGTCTTTCGGCTGATATGATGATGATGATGGAGTATCTCTGGTCCTACCTTTTGATATGTATACGTACCTTCACCTCGATACTGGCCGTATACGAGAACGTGAAACGAAACTCGATGAAAGCCGTAGTCCTGAAGTATTTGTAGCATTGGAGACTATAACAAAGCGAGGGTGTCAAGACTCAAAGCTTATAAGTGTCATAAGGCTGTATTTAGGTGAATTGAACGAGCGAGCGAAGCGAACGTTTCAGCTTAGGTCAAAATTATTTCGTATGTCCGGCTGTTCTCTACAGGTCGCATTTTTCAGCCGATTGTGATTTTTTTGTGAGCAGGTTCGATAATTATACAGAATATTCGTGTCGATTCAGTATTTGGAAATCATACAAAAACAATTGGGAGTCGTACTCGGTTCCGTACCATTATCTATAAAAAAACTGGACAAGTGCGAGTGACTCGCGTGGTGAGGTTTCCGTCAAATTGCTATGCTCTAAGCATCAGGCGCTCCATACACAAAAATATTGAGAATTTTCCCGTTACCTTGAATACTCAAACTTCTTATAGGTCTTCCTGTAACCTTTAGGCAAGGAACTATTTTCCATATTTAAAAAAAAATTAAGCCAAGTAGTTTCGGAGATAAGGGGGGAATGGTTAATTTTCGTCTTTTTTCCTAAATTACTTCTAATCTGTTTTTGCTAAAATTATTAAAAAAAAACTATAAGGGTTCCGTTTTTGCCATTTTGGCTACGGAACCCTAAAAACTGAGATTAAGCATCTTCAACCTCATCATCATCATCAACAACCCCTTTCATTTGATATATCACACAATACAGTTTGCCCCCCTTAAAGCCCCCTTAAATATTTATTTTATTCTGTTTTCTAGTATTTGTTGTTATACGAGTATATAGCGGCAACAGAAATACATCATCTGTGAATATTTCAACTGTCTAACTATCACAGTTCATGAGATACAGCGTATCACGTAACGTTTTGAACGCGCGTTAGGTAGATCCAACTGTAATTTTTCCATATAAAAATTGACATTTAGATCTACCTGACGCGCGTACAATGTTACGTAATCGACCAGCTGGGTCACAACTACACACAAGAACGGGCCTTTTTTAAGTTTTTTTTACCCATAATCCGTCATGGGAGCGAAACACATCTCCCTAAAGCCATTTCAACCAACAGGAGCCGTAGCATGGTTGGCCTTGTCACGCGATAGGTGATGGGATAGAGCGTGCGTCACTGGCTGACACCGTTCGATAGAACGAGACGACGCTCTTATCTTGTCACTTGTCGCGTGATAAGGCCAACCATGCTACGGCTCCAGAAGATGGCTCTGAACGTACCGTCTTTTATCCTGTCCCCCGTGTGTCCCCGACATGTCCCTGTGGCACTCGTGCTCCACCCACATGGCTGCGTTGGAACGCATGTTGGAATGCAGGTTCACTATCAGACAAGAGAAGTCGGCTTGATCGGACAACGCCATCTGTTAGTGCAACAGAAAATTGATAATTACGAGGGTATTAAATGTCACTACGGGTGACATATGTTTCGAACTCTTCGGGAGTCCTTCTTTAGGATGAGTGTTTTCGCGGCAGTGTAGTGTCGCTTCAAGCCCTGCCCGCGCGTTCCGACCGGCGCACGCGCTGACAGGGCGGAGCCAGGTCATTTATTTTAAATTTTCGTGTATTCTAAACAATAAGTATTATTTCAAACATGTTTTACGAAAGTTTAAATTCGGCAATAGAAAAGTTTTTTTTGATACACGTGTCAGTTGACTTTAGCTACGAGTTGAAATACAACAAAAAAGAACATTGTACCTAGCCCATTTTGTAACTATGGCGGTAACAATAATCATCATCAACATATCAGCCGAAAGACGTCCACTGTTGGACATAGGCCTCCCCCAGAGAGTTCCAAATTGACCGGTCCTGCGCCACCCGCATCCAGCGGACTCCCGCGACCTTTACCAGGTCATCAGTCCACCCACGCCGCACCTTCCGGTACGTGGTCGCCACTCGAGAACCTTTCCGCCCCAACGGCCATCGGTTCTACGTGCAATGTGCCCCGCCCACTGCCACTTAAGTTTAGCAATTCGGAGGGCTATATCGGTTACCTTGGTTCTGCTGCGGATAGCCTCATTTCTGATGCGGTAACAATAATATAGGTGTTTAAATCCCGGTTTAATTCCTGCAAGTTGTAGATTCACAAACCCGTAAATAAAAAATGAAAACACCCCTGACCTCGACCTGACACAACAAAAAAGCTAAGGAAATCTCAACAAACAAAACTTTTCTTTAAAAAGCGGTGCTCAAACTGGTTTATCCGTTTGGGAGCTGCCTTGCCACTGACAGACACACAGATACACATGTTAAACATGCAACACCCATCGTTTGCGTCGGGTTAACACAAAAATAATAATAAATAAATAATAATAATAATTTATTCATAAAACATAATGTACATAGTTACTAAAGACTAGGAGCTTATTATTAGAGACAAATAACACGTGCCTGAGCTAGGATACCCTGTGTTTCAGGCAAAAAAGGACTAACAATTGAATATGTTATTCACATGCAAAAAATAATAATACAATCATGCGTGTATGAAGTTTTATTTTATTACTGACATTTACAAAACCAAATTCCCAGAATTTACTGAAACTTGGCGGGAGTCCGCTGGATTTGGGTGGCCGGGACCGGTCATTGTGGCACTCTTTGGGGGAGACATATGTCCAACAGTGGAGGTCTTTCGGCTGATATAAATAATAAATAAATAAATAAATATTAGGGGACAATCTTACACAAATCGAACTAAACATACAAAACATCCAAGACTCAGAAACAAATATTCATGCTCATCATACAAATATTTGCCCTTATCGGGATTCGAACCCAGGACCTTCAGCTTCGTAGGCAGCGTCACTACCCACTTGTCTAACCGGTCGTGATATGAAGATGATGACTGAAAACTCACAAAGAAGTATCCTCTCCCGTAGTTGTTGGTGATGCTCACGTCCGTGCTGTCTCTGTAGATGACGCCGGTCGTCCTCGAGGTGCTGCACTG
Source organism: Epinotia nisella (assembly GCA_932294315.1). Classification (NCBI taxonomy): domain Eukaryota; kingdom Metazoa; phylum Arthropoda; class Insecta; order Lepidoptera; family Tortricidae; genus Epinotia; species Epinotia nisella. The sequence goes on along the minus strand of OW028688.1, from coordinate 18,371,916 downwards.
TCCTTCTTCTGTAGTAGGCAATTCACCAGCTGCACACAGATAAATAATAGTATATTGCTAACGAGAGTCTATCGTTAGCAATATTCTTACGCCCGTGTTATACACAATGTTTTTCATCACATTTGCGAGGAAATAAATAACTACAAAAGACAGAAAAATCTAAGTTTCATACAGCCGCACCAATCAAAAATTGACAACTGAAGTGATTCCAGATCCGTAGTGGAGCGCGCAAGTTACCGGGTCTACAGGCCACCATGCAAAAGGCTCAAGGTCGAAAGGCCTGGAGAGCAGTGGTTGAGAGAGTCACCCATAGTAGTCAAGTCCTTCAGAAATGAGGGTATGAACAAGAAGAAGAAACTGTTTATACTTACGCTTGTACATGATGATCTCGACGGGGCTATTGGAACGTAGCATGTAGCCCGTATCGTCCCCCGTCTGCTGCGCTCCTATGGCAGTGATCTGGATGTCGATCCACTCCATGTGGCTGTTCACGTCGACAAAGCGCGCTGGCGCGCCGCAGCCCGGCCCGTGTGTGCCAAAACCTAACTACGGATAGTTACGATCTATGAGTCTTTCCATTGGATACCCATACAGTCGCTACTTGACGAATGAACCCTTCATGGTGAATATCCACCGCAGATATTTGCACATTCTGTGGTGGATATTAGTGGCCGTTTTTATTCTTCATATATTTGACACCTTGTCAAACATGCGTGGTGTCAAATAATGCTTTCGTGTAAAAATGAGGACTGTGATCAATTTCTATTGTTAAGAATTGGGTTTGTTGAGAGTTGCTAATAGGACTAAACGCTTTTGTGTGAAGTCTAGAATAATACTCGCCTCCTGTCCTGCGGATTCAAGCCTTTACAAAACAGACGTGTAGTCTTATTCATGAACATGCATCACACCTATTTAAGCCAACATGCCTTTAAAAGTTGTTTGTCATTTACTTGAGCATTTGTGTTTGTGAGAAAGAAACAAAACACATTTTGGTGAACAAGTTTTATGAATTACGGGGTAAGGTTACCAATATCCAGCTCTCAGCCCTCTTGGAGACGAGCACGGCGCCGCCGTCCCACACGCAAGCCGGCTGCTGCGCGTGCGACGTCGCGCAGATCGAGTTCGAGGGGACCATCAGCTCGTAGTTCAACTGCAAGGGTGAGACACGCTTATTAGAGACATTATTAAAAGTGACATTTAGATCTACCTGACGCGCGTACAATGGGTTACGTGATCTGCCTGCAGGGCTATACACGGATTTACTGTTATTCGGCACAAATGGAAAATCGTCCACACGAAATGACCATTTTGAAATTGGACCAACCACCAAAAGTGAATTTGGTTAAGATTTAATTGTATCTATAATATATATTTTTAGTTAAATTTTTTTTCTTGTTTAAAATTTTTCCCAATTTGTACAGTGCGAGTGAGTCGCTGTTTGCGCGTGACGCGAGTTGGGGGAGTTGGGGGCAAGCCGTGATAGGCTACCTAAGCTATACGGTTGTCTGCCAAAACTCCTAACTTGTACGTGGACGCGATCTACGTGGGTAGATCGTTTAATTGACGAAAACGTGGCCCACTTCATCTTAATGCGTACTATTTTGGGTTACTATTTCATTGTGTTAGGATTGGGAGGAGTGATGCGCTTCTTCTTACAATATTTTGTTTTAACTTGATACGATTAAGTGACTAAATGGTCACTCAAAATCAACCAGAGGCTGCAGTAAGTACTTAGTTTTCATATAAGTTAAGTAAGTGACAACATGTCGAGAGCGGGTAAATTCGGCATATGTCTGTACACCAAATAGAAAGAAAGAAAGAAAGAAAGAAGACATTTATTCACTACACAAAAGACACAGAGACAAAGGGAGTAAACATACAATACGCACAAGCATTGCCGATCTCGGGAGATAAATGATCTAAACGGGCACATGCAATTGATTTATGGAGTCCTACATAATACATACCTTGGCTTTTTCATAAAAAACATTGCAATCCTCCGTATCCACGTAATCCACTTTGGTCACTTCCTTCCGCAGCTCTCCAGTTGCTGTCGAAAAAAGAAAACTCACAGTACCTACTAACAGTAATCACACACTTGAAATTGTCACCTAACATTGACAATTCCACGGTAGCAATCGACTAGAAAAAAAAACTGTTCAGTTGGAATTTTTTCTTGTGGATCGCATCTGTAGCGCGTATTTTACACCGTCGACGAATGGTTTCATTTTTATCACTATAAAAATACTTGTTCAGATATTTCATTATAAATAAAATTAATCATATTAGAGGAGTACAAATCAGAATGAGGAAAGAGATAAAAAACAATATAAAAATGTACTTGAAATAAAAAGCATAAATGCCAATGCAACTTACTGTCCGTCATTCTCACAACGTAAAGTTTCTCAAAGGTGCCAATACCTTTGATGGGGAGGCAGATGGGGAAAATGACCGCTGTAAAAATACGATTATTTGTGTCACTAATTTAACCGATACACTCATTTTGGTTCTATTTTTTTTTATCCGCTACTTATAGTTTTAATCATTACATGCCAAAATTAGGCTCTAGTATCATTAAGGATCTGGGGCAAGCGCGACTTCATTTGTTTCTCGGTCTAGGCTTGACCTTTTTCATGAGCATAGTTAACTATGCACTTGTTAACAAGCGGGCATAGTTTAAGTAATGATCCAATCCACAGCAGTTCCACTAATGAAAGTTGCAACCTTTTTTCATGAGGAATTTTCGCTCAACTAAGTCAAGTTAAAATTGGTAGTCTTGCCTGGGTGACCGCTCGTGGTGGCTCCGTCCGGTGAAATCTCGACCAGAGCTATGGTGGCGTATGTCTTCTCAAGTTCGTATTCGTGGTGCATCACGTAGTCCTCCACCTTCATCGTGTGCTTCGTCGTTTCACTGAACCACAGTATGAAGCGGGTAGTGTTTCTGACGAAAACATTCAATTTAAAAACCTGAATTCAATAGTCATATCAAAAATAGATACATATGTTGGTGTACCTTGGTTCATGCCAAAAGTAGCTCTATCTTTAAATTGTTCAGTTTGCTGCTCTGGAGGAGTATTGCTATTCAGTGAACCGCGCTTAAAAGGACAAGCAGGTGGTTTAGCTTGGGCGATTACTTCCACAGACTAATGATCTTGCAAGAGAAATAGCTTAATCAGCTAACATTAATTTAACATCTGGATAATAGCCCTATTGGGCTGGCATAACTGGATATATACGACTCCTACTCATGCGACATATCCTACATTCCTCTTTCTAACTAATACAGTTTGTGATAGATGAACTGTTTACATGGCTTACGAGATGGTCTGCCGGTTGATCTTGGCCATGTCCTCGGCCGGCGCGAGCGCATACGCCGGGTGTATGAGGACTGCGGCCGTGATGGCGTGCCGCATCTTGTTGGCTATAACTGCAAATGAATGTGGGTGGATGTGGGGTGAGTGGGTATCGGGCCAGCATAATCCACTCTCGCAAAATAAAAAGTATGAGTTTCAACACAATGCTATGAAATGAATAACTCTTATTTCTTACTGAAAAACTACAAGTTCTTTGAATGTGCGAATTGGATTCACCCTTACCCTATTTTAATTTGACAAAGGTTACGATTGTGCAACTGGGTTATCAAGTCCAGGAAGTGTCTTCGAAACACTAGAGTCTGGCCGCAAAATGTTGCGGCATGACGCCGCAGCAATAACTCTCTAATGACTCATTCATCCTGATACGATTCAGCCTGCTATCCTATTGAGAGACATCGTTGGCGTGCGCTCTTTAGACACAAAAGCATAACAAAAGGTACTTCAACTGATTGGTTGCTTACTAGGCAGGGGAGGGAGCCCTCAGAGAGTACGTGGTTGGACCCCACTGATAGGTAAAAAATTACTAAGCAAGCACATTTTAATCTAATCGGAAGTAATGTTTGAACTTCACTAGATATAGGCGTCACTTATGTACAATTGCCTGCTTAGTAAATAATTAATTAATAAGGAAACATAGCTATGATTTGGTATACTTATGTTACATGCTCGCCTAATGAAGACCTTTATACTTTTTAATAACATACAGAAATCGTGCTGAATGACTCCCATCCAAGGGTACCACCCCATGTGTTCCTTGGGCACTAGTCCTTCTTGTATATTATCTTGCAAGTCCAACTGGCAATGTATCTTGTCCCAATGTACTCCGCTACAGACTATAAGAGAGAATTCAAATAAAATTATTATTATTAAGAGCCTTAAGTGTCCCACTGCTGGGCAAAGGACTCCCTCTTTTTCTTCCACATATCCCTGTCCTGGGCAGCCTCCCACCAGTCTTGATCGAAGACTTCAAGCTCGTCTCCCCATCTCCTACGCGGTCTACCGCGACGTCGTGTTCGGTTCTGTGGGACCCGCTTGGTGGTAATTGTAGCCCATAACGCTTCTGGCATGCGACAGACGTGCCCGGCCCAGTCCCATTCAAGTTTGGCGGTTGTGTGAGCTACGTCAGCTAGGAGTTTTGGAACGCAGTATTGTATTTTTAATGCGATCCGTTAATTTCCCGCCCAAAATACTGCGTTCCATGGCTCTCTGGCAAACCTTGAGGGCAGATTTCTGAACTTTTGTGTAATAAAATTAAATGGCTATAATATAGCCAAGTAGATGCAAGAGTCAAAGACACAATAGTAGCTTTCAAACAACTTTTTACTATCTTAGACCAGTCGGTCCATTTGGGTATTCAAGTAAAGTAAGTAAATCTACGTGCCCATATTTGTTTAATTAACAATTAGCCTACCCTTAGTCACGCATCGTGACTCGTAAGGTTTTATGGTAAAATACCTTCTTAACGAATCGATTATATAACTGCATGATGTTGATGTTTTTCTTTTTGATTGACATAAAAAAATAGTAAGCCGGGCAAGGCACATAATATTAAATCGAAGAAATGTTCTATAAAACGGGTTGAGAAATCTGTAGATTAAGTGCGTTTCAATGGTTATAGGCGGTCATCACACTGTCGCCGCATCCCGCTACGGCATGCGGAGCCGCGTACACATTTTGCCGGACGGAGGTGTTGTGCAGTGTGTGGTACCGTGTGGAATTTGTATACAAACTGAGGTACTGCCATACATACAATGTTGCGTACCGCAGCGTGTCAGTGGCAGTATGATTCTTGATTACTTATTTATATGAGTAAGTTCATGGATAAATACCTAATCAGAAACAGAGTAAACTTAAACCATTTCAGAGCGTATTTTCCTCATCATCATATCAGCCGAAAGACGTCCACTGCTGGACATAGGCCTCCCCCAGAGAGTGCCAAATTGACCGGTCCTGCGCCACCCGCATCCAGCGGACTCCCGCGACCTTTACCAGGTCATCAGTCCACCTTGTAGGGGGCCTGCCCACGCCGCGCCTTCCGGTACGTGGTCGCCACTAACTACTACGCCACTAATTATTATATACTGATGATATATTGTATACTGTTTTGAAAAAATGACACCTCGCCGAGTTTTTTACACCGGTTCTTCTTGAGAGGTTTTCTTACCGAACCAGTGGTAGTTTATCGACATTCATAGGTGCATGTAATATGCCTAAATTGAAGAATAAATCACTTTGACTTTGACTTTGATTAGTTTAGACAACGCCATCTACTTACTCTGCACGTATACCACGGTCAACATTATTATCTCGTGTCCTGACTTCATAATTTTTTTATGTAGGTAATTAGTTAAACGTAACGAACGATCACTATTTTAAAACATACATCGAGGTTTTCTATTAATAAAATACATAACCCAATAACGACTTATTATTACTTCAGTAAATTTAATTAAAAATTGACAACAAAACTGAAATAAAAGTTATTAAATATGCAAAACCCAATTAAGAATTAGTATTACTTCAGAAACCATAAAGTTGAATGGTCTAAAGTCTGTCACAGACTGGCTCAAATTCATAAATTCAGTATGTGGATAGTTTTGTTCCGTAAAACAAACAGTTTACTATGTCAATCCGTGAAACTCACAACTTGCGGAATTTCACACGAGAATATTGTTGACTTTTGGTTCGTTTCCTGTAGGGTAGCGCGCTCATTTCGGCATGTTTTAGAGATATGAACAGTGATGTCGACAAACCTTGCTAAACAAGTTGCATTAATCCCCTGTTTAAAGTTAGCGTTTAGACCTTATGTCGGTAAGTATTGTAAAAAAAAATGTACCGAGTTACTAAAATTTTATCTGACATTTCCAATCTCTGATCTGACAAACCAGGCCAACAAATCTGACAAATCAACCAAATAAAGTGGATATTACGTGCAACCGCGACATCACGGAATTAAACGAGCATTACATTATATACTGTCCGCACAGTCGAAAACTTGTTTTAAGTTTTTAACAAAACCCGATTCAAGAATATCTAAATCGAGTGAGAGACTACGCCAGTAGATTGTCTCTAATGGTACTAACTACTAATGTACCTCAGGCGTGAGACACCTGTATGGCCTTGTATTATTTGGATTTTTATCACAATGAACAAGAAAAATCGCAAGTCAAGGGAGAGTCCACTGTAATATGCATATTCATATAAACAAGAGCGCTGGGGCATTGTAGTAATTAATCACACGATCTGCGCCACGGGCGGCCATCTTTGTTTTCCCACAGATGGAATTCATGATCTGCCTCATATTCCTCATTTTATTTCGACAGTGCAGTAAGGGGGGCATTCATCTAAAGGGGCGAAGATGTGTTTTCATACAATATTTATACAATACCCAGGTTGGCAGGCGGATAAGGAGCTGCCGGCTTGTTAAATATGGTAGCTCATTTCCTCGAACTGCAGCAAATTTAAAACCCACGCAAAACAGCAACACACCACACAACAAACACACATCACACACATACAATCGTAATATATACGTAGGTAAAATATAGATAGACAAGACGTTTACAGTACACATGGTGTTACTTTCCCGCACTAGTGCGCAAATGAGCACTTTCCGTGCATATGTTGAAACTTTAAAGAGCCATATGTAATATGTACTGTAAAACGTTGTACGATACACGTGCGAATAGGTAATTCGCAACTCGTGTCGATTTAAAACACTCCCTTCGGTCGTGTTTTAATTTATCGCCTCTCGTTGCGAATTTCCTATTTTCTGCACTTGTATCGTAAATAACTATTATTAGTATTTGTATTTATTTATCTGTAGTATTCTTTATACATCTTAACCTTAAAATAAGAATATCATAATCTAATTACAGAAATTGTAGGGCAATCAGTTACCAATCAAATATTATTAGGATCCTACACCGAATAGCATTGTAAGAAAGATCGTCTATTGGAGATCCTTGATCTCTGCCTCCCCCTCCAAGAAACAGGTGTGATCATACTATTATGTATGTGTTGTGTAATATGTAATATCAAAACAAAGGCTAAGCGTATTCTGCCAACTAAGAGGGCGTGGAGTTGATCACGCGCCGATATCGCCGGTTGGTTAAAACATGGCTTCGTCGGGTGCAAACCGACCATCAGGTCTTCAAAGCAATTACTTTGAATGTTTGAATGAATGAATGAATGAGTGAATGAATGAGTGAATGAATGAATGAATGATTTATTCAAAATGCATGTGGAGATTGGGTTTAAATTGCAGTTACACTTGCAGGTCTGATAGTCTCACCAAACCCTACCTTTACAGGCGTACATGCATTTACAAACTAAGGTTACACAGTTTCTTAAAACTACTTCTTTGAACATAATAATACCTAATACAATCATGTCAGATTTTAATAAAGAAAATTATAATAATAGTCTAATAAAAAGACCTAATAATTGAGTCGGTTTGCAATTGCATGTATATTAAAGTGTACGTTTGTGAGTTTCAAGACTAATCCTACTAATATTATAAATGCGAAAGCTTGGATGTTTAGATGTTTGCATGTTTGATGCTCAATCACGCTTAAACGGCTAAACCGATATGGATGAAATTTTGCACGAAGATAGTTTATAGCCTGGAATAAAATATAGAATAGTTTTCATCCCGGCTCTATGCAGACGAAGTCGCGGGCGGAAGCTAGTAAAGAATAAGGATGAGAATCAAAGCTATGCGCGGTTGCGGGGCGATGAGCGAGGAAAAAAATCAATAAAAAGCGTGGCTGGCTTCGCTAGCGCATCGTTTCAAATCGTGCTGGCGAGCGCTACATACAAAATAAATAGTTTCGAGACGCAGTAGTTCTCTTTTCTCCGCCAATTTAAAACTATGTCTTAGATTAACAAAGATTTCCACTATGCCCGTATTTTTTTTCACAGATATCTATAGGCGATAGTAAATTTAGGGCGGGTTGCACCAAACCGTTTGTAATTTGTAAGCGGTGTTCGTTAAATATGAATGTATGGAAAGTGTATGGAATGACAACTGCCGGCGCCATAATCGTTGATCGGTCTGTAATCGTACTAAGTTGTTGCAACCCGCCCCTAGTGTACCTTTTGTATCTTTAGCGTTTTACAAGCGGCTCTAGTTCACATAACCAATTATCAAATAAATAAAAAAAAACCATACCATACGTCGAATAGAGTATCTAGTACCTTGGAATTTATATCATTAAACTAATACCTACTAATTAACCAACTAATATAAAAGTCAAAGTCAAAGTCAAAGTCAAAGTGATGTATCCTTCAATTTAGGCACCTATGAATGTAGATAAACTACCACCGGTTCGGAAAGAAAACCTCTGCCTCGAGAAGAACCGGCGTAAAAAACTCGGCGAGGTATCATTTTTTCAAAACAGTATACAATATATAATTTCAGTGTCAGAGTATTATAAAATTACATTGCTACAGTAGAAAGCCTATTTATTTTGCGATAGATCTCTAGTGCAGGACTTTATCGCTGCCAAATATCCCTATAATATAATATATAAAGTACTAGCTTTTGCCCGCGGCTTCGCCCGCGTACTAAGAGTAATGTTAACCGTCTACAAAAAAGGTGCATCTCAGTTTTTAGTCTTTTATATACTTAGATCGACTCTACATAGACTCTGCATATCGAACATAGACTCTACATATCGAATCTACATATCGACTCTACATATCGACTCTACATATCGACTACATATCGACTCTACATATCGACTCTACATATCGACTCTACATATTGACTCTACATATCGACTCTACATATCGGCTCTACATATCGACTCTACATATCTGGACCGCCATATACAATTTCACCCCCTCTTTTAAGGGGTTGGGTGCAGATTTCCAAAAAAAAATGATGCACGATTTTTTTGTTAGTCACAAATAGTCCGCATACCAATTTTTAGCTTTCTACCTCGAAAATTGCGGAATGCTCCATACAAACTTCCACCCCCCATTTTGGGGAAGTGGGGGGTTAGAAAGAGACAAAAAGTAGCCTATGTTATTCTCCATCCCTTCAACTATCTCCACTTAAAAAATCACGTCAATTCGACGCCCCGTTTTGCCGTGAAAGACGGACAAACAAACAAACAAACAAACACATACACTTTCCCATTTATAATATTAGTATGGATATGGAAGTATGGATTATTTATTCATTGTTGCTACGCGGTCGGTGCAGACCCGCTCGTAATACCTGAGTCTGTCTGGAGGGACGCAATTAGCCCCCAACCTCGCCCCTTGACCCCCACAGCGCACTACAGCGTAGTCACTTTGTCATTCCTCATCTATAAAATCAATCTGACACACACGTTTCGTATCTATCTACAGATAGATATATGAAATTAAACGCATGAAACAATATCGGAGCCGAGATACATAAGTTTTGTTTATAACTTGACCTGTGGAAATACATATTGCAAATATCTCGGCTCCAGTGCATTTTAGAGTATTACATTTCATAACAAAATGTTTGTTTTGAATATATCTATCTTAATCTACCACTTTTACGAGTGGCTGCGCACCTAAAAAAGTGATACCCAAACCCCTTTAATAGCTGCAAGTGCATCTGCCCAGTTATCACAAGACGGCGCGCGAGCCGTGTCGCGGCTAGATAGACTATCCGTCTCTTTCCAAGTGTTCATAATTAGAAAAGAGACGGATAGTCTATCTCACCGCGAAACACCTCGCGCGGCGCGCCGTCTTGTGATACCACCATTTAGCAGCGATAAAATCCTGCACTATCAATCTATCGCAAAATAAATAGGCTTACTACTGTAGCAATGTAATTTTAAAATTTTATAATACTCTGATACTGAAATGATATATTGTATTGTATACTGTTTTGAAAAAATGACACCTCGCCGAGTTTTTTACGCCGGTTCTTCTCTAGGCAGAGGTTTTCTTTCCGAACTCTAAATTCTCTAAATTCAAATCTGACGTAAAACGGACACTTATTTCAAAAGCATATTATAAGATAAACGACTACATCATGGATAGGGATATTTGGCAGCGATAAGATCCTGCACTAGAAATCTATCGCAAAATAAATAGGCTTACTACTGTAGCAATGTCATTTTAAAATTTTATAATACTCTGATACTGAAATTATATATTGTATTGTATACTGTTTTGTAAAAATGACACCTCGCCGAGTTTTTTACGCCGGTTCTTCTCGAGGCAGGGGTTTTCTTTCCGAACCGGTGATAGTTTATCGACATTCACAGGTGCATGTAATATGCCTAAATTGAAGAATAAATCACTTTGACTTCGACTTTAACTTTGACCTAACCGTGCCGTTTTAAGCTGTGTCGCGTTGTTTCCATGGTTATAGACTACAAACAGACATTGGGCTCGGTTGTTGAACTGCGGCTGTGAACACTAAACGCGTTAGTTTCGGGCTATTGTGGATTATTGAATGCTATCCAACTCGCGGTTTTCCTGTATAGAGTACATTTTGAATGTTGGTCTGAGTGGAACATTCTCTATTATTATCAAACCAGGTTAGAATGGGACTGAATGTGACAGGTTTGCTATGTAAAAATAATACGTCAAAGTTCATTTGCTCACAGGTAATCCATTCCCAAAGGCATTGCGGTCGAATGAATGAAGGTAATATTTGGAACGATCTGTGCAACATTTTGTTTTAGTGTGCAATTTACTAGGCTGAAATTTAAATTGAAGTCATGTGTGTCTACTCCTTTGTCTCTGTGTGTATTTTGTGTAGTGAATAAATGTCTTCTTTTCTTTTTTTTTCTTTTTTTATGTTGAATGTAAGACTATGTACAGAAAAAAAAGGGATCCGTTTTATAAGATTGAAATAATAAGAACAATGAGAATCGTACTACAGTATAATTTTGGTGACAGTGCAAAATTACAGAATTGTAGGATAAAGCTTTAAAGGTAGATAATAATAATAATAAAATACTAGATTTTTTTTTTCAGTCACAAAAAGAATTACAATAGTCAGTTTATGGTACCTCTTTTTAATCCTACTAATCCTGTCCTACTAATATTATAAATACGAAAGTTTGGATGTTTAGATGTTTGTTACTCAATCACGCTTTGACAGCTCAACCGATTTGGATGAAATTTTTCACGAAGGTAGTTTATAGCCTGGATTAAAATGTAGGATAGTTTTTATCTCGGATTCACGCAGACAAAGTCGCAGGTGGAAATTAGTTAAGTATAAAATACCTGTACGTAGAGGCACCGCTCTTCCTATAGTTGTTATTGGACAAAGGTGGTTTGTTGATCGAGTCTGAAGATATAGCCACAAGAACTTTTTAAAGCGGTAAATATCAAATCATAGAATTATTGTCTCATTGATTGCTCCATTAGTTAGTAACTAACAGGTCGTGGAGGGACAAAAACATTTATTAGCAGATACGAGTCACTTCTGAATAAGATTAGCTCAGCACGGCTATCACAAGACGGCGCGCGAGCTCTCTCGATTTTTCTCGCACTATTCGTTTCTTATTAGAAAACTTAGAAAGAGAGGTAGGTAGGTATAGTGCGAGAAAAATCGAGAGAGCCCGCTCGGCGTTTTGTGATAGTCGTGCAGGATAGAGACGGGTGGCGTACTCGAAGAGTGGCCTGTGCTCAGCAGTGGTCCATTACGGGCTGAAAATGATGATGATGATGATTTAGTTTCCATAGGAAAGTCTGTGAATGCACATATTAAAACTATTCAAAGCTCTTGAATTGCCTCATTTTGCCGCTAGAGCCTTTGCCATTTATGGTTGGATTATTATTTACTAGCTTCTGCCCGCGACTTCGTCCGCGTAGAACTCGATAAAAAAGTCCCGCGGGTCGTAAATTATAGCCCATTAAATAATATCAATTAGAATGTTGGTCAAGTGCGGGCCGGATTTTAGTTTTCCTATAAATTTTGAGACCGAGCGCCTGATGAAGGCACTGAGCAAAAATATTTGGTCTCCATACAAAGTTTCATCCCCTTTTTCGTCCCTAAAAGGGATGAAATTTGACATAAATTATAGCCTATGTCCTAATCTGACATAAAAGGTACATAACTGGAAAGTTTCATATAAATTCGTCCAGTAGTTTTTGAGATTAAGCGGAACGTACATCCATCCATCCATCTATACATCCAAACTTTCACGTTTATAATATTAGTAGGATTAGTAAGAAGCATATGAACCTAAATCGTTAACTATTGTAGTTTCTACAGGAAAAACAGTTCAAAATGACCATCAAAGTTCGTGTCTTGCTTGCTCCGGAGATGTTCAAATTATACATGCATTCGAATTGTAATCTATTGTTTACGTCCTTTTTACACATAAAATATGTTGTAAGCAAAGTCATATTCTAAACAATAAACATTTTAATGACCGTAACCATCGTAAAACAAACTGGAATCTACTAATGAAACAGCAATTGACGTTATTAAACCACGTTCCGCCATCTTGATTGTTGGGCCGCAGATTAGACGCGCACGTAACGCGAGGCTGGATGTGGGCCTTTAGTTTGCCTCGGTATAATTGAAGGCATGTTTACAAAAACAACACAACTAGGTACACTAGACATGGTTTTATAGGAAACGAAAAAACTTAATGTCTTCTTATATATTAGTTATTAGAAATGTGACTGTGTGTGAGAAATGGGACCACTTTAGCGGTATGGAGTTATTAATATCTCCTAAAACTATGTAAAATTTGCTATTCAGTGAAAAAAGAATCATTTTCCTAGGTGCAATCATTATTTTTTTATTAATTTTTAAACATGCAGTAGGCAAAATGTACGAATTGTAAAAAAAAAATTTTAAAGTTTATGCTCGTGAAAAATACACTTCCACTTGGAAGTTATGGAATGATTGGTACCAAGTTAATCTACTATCATCAAAGATTTATGATATTTAAGGTATTAATAACCGATTTGTATTAAAAACACATTCTACGTAATATTCGACTAATTTTTAAAAATGCATATAACTCGGAAACTAAAATTCTCAAAGTGGCCCCTTTTACTTCTATACATTTGACTAGACACAGTCACAAATATTGTATAGGTGTTTTTTAGTAAGTTTATTACACATTTCAAAAATCAGTATTTTTGGAAAAAAATAAAAAAATAGGTTGGTCACTTATGCTGTTTTTGTAAAACTCGGGTGAAAATAGAGAAAACACGGAGAAAACTAATTTTACCAGACATGAGACCTAGCTAGATCGATTTCTCGCCCCCGTAAACCGCTACATTCCAAATTTCGTTGAAATCTTAGAGCCGTTTCCGAGAACGTGATTGCAAATATGATGATGATGATGATACAAATATTGCTCGTTTTATAGTATAGGACTCACATTCAAGCAATACATAATTTTGTATTTGTATATTGTCGTATATTTTAGCTTTCATTATTCGAACAAATGAACCATCATAAAACAATGAGTTCATGGTCTCCGGGTCTAATTGGTTTACACACACTTGGAGTACACGTACAATGGATACTGCATCGGTGGTCCATATAACAGTACAAATAGGCCCAGGTGTACCACTGTTAATTACCTACTGGTTCCGAAGCTTTTCGCACCTCCTGGTACAGTCAGGTACATTCCCGGTCGACCTCCTTTAGGGCGATATTCGTTTGTCCGATCGACACGCGTAATGACCCAAAGCGGCGGGGATTAGCTAGTTGCGCCGGCCAAGGTAAAATTTTGTTAAAAGGTCGACCGGGAATGTCCCTGACTGTACTGTACTTATTAACTCTTACTTGTATAAAATTCTACAATAAAATTCCAAAACACATTACCGAACTTACTGACTCTAAATTCAAATATGTCGTAAAACGGACACTTATTTCAAAAGCATATTATAAGATAAACGACTACATCATGGATAGGGATATTTGGCAGCGATAAAATCCTCCACTAGAAATCTGTCGAGAAATAAATAGACTTTCTACTGTAGCAATGTAATTTTAAAATTTTATAATACTCTGATACTGAAATGATATATTGTATACTGTTTTGAAAAAAATGACACCTCGCCGAGTTTTTTACGCCGGTTCTTCTCGAGGCAGAGGTTTACTTTCCGAACCGGTGGTAGTTTATCGACATTCATAGGTGCATGTAATATGCCTAAATTGAAGAATAAATCACTTTGACTTTGACTTTACTGCTGCGCCTCCTGCGCTGTGTATGACCTTTTTTCACATTTTTTTATTCAAATCTGTTTTTGCTAAAATTATTTAAAATAATCTGGGATGCTTACAACAACCTCTTTCATTTGATATGTCATAAAATACAGTTTACGAAACTTTTTTTTTTAATTTTCCAGTTTACCCCCAAAAGTGGTCCCTTGTTTAGAATTCATTTGTAATTTAAATTTTTGTACGGAACCCTCGGTTGGCGAGTCCGACTCGGACTTGTCCAGTTATTTATTTTATTTCGCAAAACTGGATCGACAAAAAAACACAACATAAATTATTGAACCTGCTCACAAAATTTCACGAGAATCGGTTGAGAAATGCGACCTGTAGCGGAGAACAGCGGGACAGCGGGACATCCGGACATCCGGGCATACGAAAGAATGTTGGCCCAAGCTGAAACGGACAACTTAGATCGCTTCGTATGTTCAATTAACTGAATACTTTTAGTACTAAAAATAGTAGTTACTATTTTAATGGAGGCCCACTGCCCCGACTCCCGCGCACCGCTAACAATTCTTTAACCGCAGTTTAACCGTCGTTTAGCGGTACGATAATGGTACTAATTTCCCAGACCGACGGACAATGGGCTTTAGAAAGGACTTGTGGTTGATGTTCAGGTGTTTTGGAGCGGAAAGATTGCTCGCTGCAACTTGTGTTGCATTCTATTCTAGAAAAAGCCGTGGGCCTAGGTTGATTTGTGTAAGATTGTCTCGTAATATTCGTAATTCGTAAAAGGGCTTATTTTGATCGTAACTCAAATATTCATATTCTAATTTCTCTCTCGAGTGGCGACCACGTACCGGAAGGCGCGGCGTGGGTAGGCCCCCCACAAGGTGGACTGATGACCTGATAAAGGTCGCGGGAGTCCGCTGGATGCGGGTGGCGCAGGACCGGTCAATTTGGCACTCCCTGGGGGAGGCCTATGTCCAGCAGTGGACGTCTTTCAGCTGATATGATGATGATGAATTTCTCTCTTGTGGGTCAAGACGTTACGTACGTTTTAGTATTAATTAGTGTTCAGTGTTTCCTGTGGACAAATATAAAGTTTTATAGCCTTTTAGGCACTTGTCCCGCCGCCGGCGAGTAAGCGATGAGCTATCGGCGATTTTCTCGCCCAAGAAACGAACAAAAGATAATCGCTCCCGTGTAAATAAAAGACAGATATATGTGACTGTGTCTAGTAAAAGGGACCACTTTGAGGATTTCAGTTTCCGAGTTATAAGCATTTTTAAAAATTAGCGAAGATTACGTAGAAAGGGTTTTTCAAACTAATCGGTTATTAATACCTTAAATATCTTAAATATTTGATGATAGTAGATTAACTTAGTACCAATCATTCCATAACTTCCTAGTAGAAGTGTGGACGTCAACCACAACAGTCCACCTCCATAGTATGCATTTGTGACGCAGCAGCGTACGGCGTGATTTATAGGAGACCATGGCCTTGAATGATAGAGAATGCCTTAAGGCATTAAGTCCGCCTTTTGTACTTTATTATATTGTGGTATAAAGTTCATAAGTAGGTCCTTTAAAATAAATCACTGTTCTTCGAACCATTGGGCAATGATAATATACAATGATTTTCATAATATGTCCAAACCATCTTATCTACCCTACCACCTTTAGAGAAAATTAAACTTTTTATGTATTATAATGACTGAGATCGTGAGGAGATGGTACACTTCGTTCGAAGGAATTCTAACGCCCCTTAGTTTGGGACCGCATACCATGTAGGCAGGCAGGGTTGCCATCTTCGTAGATTCCAAAAAATTGCCTCATACTTTCTATTTATATTATTTAAGAAGTTTAATGAAACATCAGGATCATATGAGAACAGTCGAATTATAGTTAACTCTTACATGTCCAAACCATCTTAACAGCCCGTGGGAGGTAAAACGGCTGTAACTGCTCTATATGCTCGCAAGTAATAACGCCATTGACGAGCAAGTGTGATGAAAAAATGATTTAGGTAGCATTCGTTGTTTAACTCAACATCCCAGAATTACGCAGCAGGTACCTTATTATAAGTTTTGAAATATTGTCTAAGCTTACGCTGTAAAAAGATAGTCATGGTCGACTGTTAAATAAGAAGACCGAAAACAGATCCTTTCAATCCTACTCCTACTAATATTACGAGTATAAATGCGAAAGTTTGGTTGTTTGGATGTTTGGATGTTTAAATGTTTGTTACTCAATCACGCTCAAACGGCTGAACCGATTTGGTTGAAATTTTGCACGAAGATAGTTTATAGTCTGGATTAAAATATAGGCTAGTTTTTATCCCCTAAGCAGACGAGGTCGCGGGCGGAAGCTAGCAGGTAATAACTTAAAAGGTACATTCGACATACATAAGTTTTCCTATAGTCCACATCATCATCAGCCTCCTAGCGTTTTCCGGTTGTACCTACCCTAAAGGAGCACCCAATTCCAAAATTAGGTGCCAAAGTGAACCCTGGACGGATTATTTTGGCACCTAATTTTGGAATCGGGTGCCAAAGTAAACCCCGGGCGTTTGCACATTTGGTGTAAGCACTTGTTTTCTTATAGTCCACAATAAAGGTGAATTAAATACTTAAAACGGTAGTAGTGACAACCCTAAATAGATACGATAGGGTAGATAACTCGTGGCTCGTGACTGTCTATTGTTTTATTAATGCTAGAGGTCATCAAAAAGCAATTAAGGTATCGTGTAAACCATAAAATATTTATCAGAAGGGCATTGGAAAAAACCTTTTAGGTAAACTAATTGGGTAGATCAACTATTTTCTGTCATTAGTTGCCATGGTTACGTCTCCCGAGTTACTTTTTAAAATGCGATTTGTGGGTTTTAAATGACCAAATGTGGGGTTTTCTTGACATGTTCGACCCCTTTTTGTATGGATCATCTTCTAGGCGAGCGTTTTTCAAAAAAGTGTACCTACATGTACTTTTTTTTCAGATTTTGTTTTTTTTTAGTTTTTTTTACTCGTAATCGTTGATACTATCGATCCTCATACAAGAAAATAAGTGTCCAAAATATTCCATTCCAGATCGTGTGAAGATCGTCACATTTTTGTATGCAGCCTTTTTTTATTTATATGGTCGTGACAGACTGGAATATAAAACTTACATAGTAAAATCTGGGACACTTTTTTTCTTGTACCTATGAGGATCGATAGAATGATTCTGAAGAAAAACCCAAAAAAATCGAAATCTGAAAAAAAAAGTTCATGTAAAGTTTTTTTGAAAAAGGCTCAGGCATATTAGAAGTCGGTGTTCTAACAATATTTCGAAGAAACTTCTCGCTAACAGGACAGAATAGCAACAAGAAATAGTTGACCGACCCAATTACATTGAATTTCAGTTTGTATAATTTATACATCCTGACGATTCGAGTCCAGAACTTTAAGTGATATATATAATACCCATCATCCTAGTCGACACAACGTTATCCTATTAGTCGGACTATACTATATGTTGTTAATTCATGGTTCAAATTTGCACCCAAAAATAGGGTAATCTATTTTTCTTTCATTTAATGGACTAAATAAATATAAGGGACCACTTTACACAAATCGAATTCGCCCCATAGTAAGCTCAATAAGGCTTGTTTTATAGGTACTAGACGATAGAAGACGATATATTTAATAGATATAAATACTTACGTACATAGAAAACAGCCAAGCCTCAGAAACAAGTATTCATGCTCATCACACAAATATTTGCCCTTACCGGAATTCGAACCCAGGACCTACAGCTTAGTTGGCATTTTGGAAATATAGTCTTCCATGTGATCCAGTTCCAAGTACAGTTCCTGGCGTTCCTGCTAGGTCTAAAAATATTTTTGATTCCATCTTAATAAATAATTGAATACATACAATACAATACAATACAAATACTCTTTATTGCACACCTCACACAAACAAAGCAGTTACATAGAGAAACAATACAATAACATGTAGGTAGAGGTAGACAACAGGCGGTCTTATCGCTGAAGAGCGATCTCTTCCAGACAACCTTTGGGTATCGGAGAAAGAGATAAAACTAGATTATGCAGTAGGTGGTGCAGAGATTATTATCAATCAAAAATCAAGAAATTATAAAAATAAACGTACATAAATACCTCTATATATAAACATACACACACAATCATACATATATACAAATAACACAAACACAAATATAATGATACATAAACAGTCAGCCAAAAATACAATCAGGGTTAGGGGAGAGACAAATAATGTTCTTTAAGAAGGGATACATAGTACATAGTACTTAAATAGATAGCAAACACGCAAGACTCATGATACTATAGCTGTCTATTCCTGGCACCTATTCGATATGCAAACGTGATTTCACCGATACATCACGTATATGTCCACTTAATATTTTATCAGAACGTGACGTATCAATCGGCATAAATACCACCATATTAGGAATTCAATGTGTTTCTAAAAACAAACAAATATAATTTTTACTTTCATATACTTAGCGTCACTAATCCTATAACGAATGGTATCACTAATTTCTTAATCTTTTCTATTACCGTGCTAAATGATAATGGCTGTAATTTTATAGAAGCCCGATGACTCTTATACCTTTTTAAATGTGTAAAGTATTATACCTAATTGCAAATTAGTTTTAAACAAGCATTAAAGTACAGTTAGGCTCTCGTTAACTCGATACAGATAATAAATCTGGTCAAAGATCAATTTGAAGCTGTAACGGCGAAATGAAGTCATAAATGTCATACTTTATGAACTGGATCGTAAAAATGCTACAACTTTAGAAATTCGCTAATTAATAAATTAAAGCATTTAGTCGCAAATAACTGTGATGTGGTGCGGCATCTAGATAGTTGAAATTAAGTCTTCAAATACTTTTTCTGCATAAGTTTGACAATTCAACAATACAAGGTTTTATAATATTGACTGTTTTATTATCGTGCATAAATACACGGATTCCTAACGATGTAAATTAACATCTCGGTACCAATTACACATGATAGTACCTATGTTCTAATGGAAACTTATATCGTTCATAAGATATAGCCTTTTAAAAGTTATATTACTTAGACAAACAAACAAAGATACAACAGTCCCTAGTTTGCACGCTTGAGATGAGATACGCTACTAAAAGATGCAACAAATTAATTTTAAATGCCAAAATAAAGTCTGCTTACATTTAACATATTCGATTAGGATATAAACACGATCGATCGTAAATTGGTTTTAATCACATGCTAATTAGATACTTTATTTTAAAATAGGTATAAAATTATGCATTGGGATTTCAGATCTATTCGGCTCAACAAATAAAATTGGAATTAATTTTCGATTAAAAAAGCGCTCGCTTTGACGTCGGGATTTGCTTGCGATGTAGCGAGAACACTAAAATAAGAAACGAATTCCAATTCAATCTGTCGGATCAAAAGGAGCCCCAATTTGAACGGTTATAACTCTATGATATCACATATGCTAAAGCACTCTTGCATTCTCACAATGCATTCTTCCATGAGATTTGGCGTGTGATAGATTGAACACTGACAGCAATA
This sequence comes from Epinotia nisella, assembly GCA_932294315.1. Taxonomy (NCBI): domain Eukaryota; kingdom Metazoa; phylum Arthropoda; class Insecta; order Lepidoptera; family Tortricidae; genus Epinotia; species Epinotia nisella. The sequence goes on along the minus strand of OW028688.1, from coordinate 18,351,815 downwards.
TAATTTCGGACGAAGAGAAGAATATATGAACAGCAATGTAGTCGAAGAGATATTTAAAAAATATTTAATACAATAACTATCACCTAAAATTACATAATTACATGATACATTATTCTATGAACCAGAGGTGAGAGCGATAAAAATGCAATCAGGCCCCGTAGCATGGTTGGCCTTGTCACGCGATAGGATAGAGCGTGCGTCACTGGCTGACACCGTTCGATAGAACGAGACGACGCTCTTATCTTGTCACTTGTCGCGTGATAAGGCCAACCATGCTACGGCTCCTGATGTTTTTTTGTACAGTCGAGTTCATAAATACTCACTGATAAAAATTGAAAAAAGACGGTACGGCACCAAATTGTCTACCGACACGGATTCAGGGGGCCTACCGCCAACAGCATTCGAAGTTTTCCCTCTCTGTTGCACTTACGTACGAATCCGCAAGTCTGACATAGAGGGAAAACTTCGAATGCCTTTCGCGGTAGGCCCTCTGAGCTTGACATTATTTGCACTTCATCCGTATATTTTGATAACTAGGCAGTGAGAACCAGATAGTTTATTTATTTATTCAGTTTTATTCAGATATTTATGAACATCTACTTGTTCACATAAAATTGGAATATGTTAGTACAGATATTTTTGTGCCACTATATTTATACATATTTGAAAAAAACCCTTGTTTAGATTTTTATGAACTTTCAGATGGTTAAATAATTTTGAAAAATATTAATTTACCAAACGTAAGGTCGAGGTAGACGGGCATATCATATATACATTATTTCGACGAGTATATTTACTTGGGTCAGCTAGTCTCTTTCAGCAACAGGCAAGACAAGGAAGTCGAACGCCGGGTCGAAAACGCCTGGAAGAGCTACTGGTCCATGAAGGAGCTAATGAAGGGCAACCTTCCTCTGTCACTAAAGCGGAAGCTCGTCGACATGTGTATTTTGCCTGTCCTAACCTACGGTGCGCAAACATGGTCACTCACCGAGAGCCAGAAGTCCAAATTGAAGGTTTGCCAACGCGCTATGGAGCGCAGTATTCTAGGTGTCAAAAGGACGGATCGGGTCCGAAACACTACACTGCGCTCCAAAACACGCATAGCTGATGTGGGTGCAAAAACTGCCAGGCTCTAGTGGGACTGGGCCGGCCACGTCTGTCGCATGCATCCAGACAGGTGGGCTAATATAGCTACGAAATGGGTGCCACATGACGGGCGCCGCAGACGGGGCCGACCAAGGCGGAGATGGCGGGACGACCTGGATCTATTCCTCAACAATTGGGCGGAAGAAGCACCTAGCAGGGACGCATGGAGATCACGGGGAGAGGCCTTTGCCCAGCAGTGGGACACTCAATAGGCTCTTAAAAAAAAACAGTTTCTTACATATTATTGAGAGGCTTGCTTAGATTAATATGACAGGTGACATGTGTACCTACATATTTTTGATTGAAATGTCTGTTCAGGATTCAGGTGTATAAATGTACCTTTCTATGTACATTTATTTTTGAAGCCTTGGGAATGCTCATATATTTATGAACTCGACTGTAGTACCTACTTAATGAATCGTACAAGTTGTAGTTTACTTAATTGCACCAGTGCACCTCCTCTGCTCTATATTGTTTAGGTATTCTGTTCTTAGTGGTTACTTACAGCCCAGGGTGTTAATAATTAATTAGTAACCATCACAAAAAAGGCATAATTTTTGAATTCAGGCACTGTGCCTTGGAAATATTTTAAAGTAAGTGTGTTTTTTTATTAGAAATAAATAAATAAATCTTTGATTTGTCAATTCTGTCGCCATGTGTGTCATTTAATGTATAACAGCGGCCGTTAGTTCGAGAAGTATACCTAGTCTAGTTTCTGTAGAGTTGATTGAATTGTAATATGCCGTTATTCGATTTGCATTCAACTGTTGATGGAATCGCGAATGATATGAAATGAAATTGGATATGAATATCAAGGTTTATAAGTTGTTTGTACTCAATCTATGATCATTAATAGTATGACCTAGTGAGTCATCATCATCATCATCATATCAGCCGAAAGACGTCCACTGCTGGACATAGGTCTCCCCCCAAAGAGTGCCACAATGACCGGTCCTGCGCCACCCGCATCCAGCGGACTCCAGCGACCTTTACCAGGTCACCAATCCACCTTGTGAAAATGACAGATGATTGTCCTAACGTTCGGTTATTCACAAAAGTAACCACGGCACATTATAGTCCAGGCAATGAACTGACAACTTGTATTGCACACATTTGGAAATACATATTTGGAAATAATTTATAATAGCTAATTTTTTTAATGTAACGGATATATTATCAATTAAATTGTTACCTAGAGGCAAAATCCACCAAAAAATCAGACATCAAAAAAATCAATATTCAGTTAGCTCCTAAAAAGTCCGGATAAATATTAATATTTTTTTTTTATCTTTATTTAGGTTCATTTACATTTGCTTTACAATATTCAATATAAATAAAATAAAAAAGACAATGAATGTTTAATTTATATCTATATAATTACTTCCGGGTGGAAAGTTTGGTGGATTCTTGAATAAAGCATCTCAGAATAATGTTTTAAAATGAAATAAACAAAAAAAAACGCTATTATAAATTAATGTTTTTCGAAACCGTATTTTGCCTCGGCTATTAACGCTATGTCACGAGTTGTCGTAGAAACAACTCGAATTCGGTCCTGTTCCTGTTATTTCGATCGCCTTATAGATCACACAAAACATGACATTTTGACATCCACTATTTGCATACCAGACACATTATATCACATAAGATTGATATCAAGCGTACAAACATAAATTATCAACCGAATTTAATTCAAGGTACCTACTTTATTGAGTTCACTAAATATGATTCGTGGGCGAGCGCTGTAGTATTTGCTTACTTATGTTCTGCGCGAAGTAAGGCATAGCTGTCTGTCACTCTGCATTTCCCATCATCGTCTTAATGATGTATAGGCTTTCTGAGCTGACTGCGGGGTAATTGAGAACGTACAGCGATGTGGGAATATTTCCGATTCGCATGGGAAATATACCCAGAATCGGGATGTTACGGAAATATTATACCGAGCGACGTATTGTTATATTTTTTTTAATTAAAAGTGAATACAAGATTGTAATTATCATTAACTAAGATAAATTAAAACTAAGTTAAATCTAAAAATAAAAAAAGGCCCTCGAGGCATTGTACCGAGGATGCTGGCGGCATTTCCTCGCTGAATTCTGATGCGTTGCGCGAGAAAGCCGCCAGCTCTTCGGTCACCAGTTACATCGACCAGACGTTTCGCGATTTCTGCAAATAACTTATGTGCACTGGGACACCATGGACCGAGGGTCTCGACGCCAAAGGGTACAAAGTCGTACTCTCTGCCGAGGCCTCTATATTTATTACATTTCAGATTTTCGGCGTATTATATAAACGCCATATTCAAATCAAATAGCGACGTAATGTGTACAAGGGAAGTACCTACTTTCTCTTACACTACTATAATTTGGGGAAAATCTTCACCTCCGTCATCCGATTGTCGATGCTCTAAAAAATAGGAAATGCTCTCAATAACCTTTTTCGTTTGGTCATTGCCATTTGTAATTACACCTACATAATTGATATCTACTGAATCTAATATATTATTTACATCTTCAACACAGAAACTTTTAGCTGTTTGAATAGTTATTCCACATATACATACAAGAACGAACAGTGCCGTGTCATTGCCCGCCGTTACATAAACTCCGACATTTAATACCAACAAAGCGCCATATTCAATCTAACAACCATATTCAGATACCAAAGACAGCGCAGCGCCATAAATTGTGGCATGAACTTGGGCAAAACTGCGTGGGTTTTATGGGCTTTGTGGCTATCATAAAGGTGCCGTGAAAAGTCTATTGTCCCGTCGTTCGCGGTCAGAATGGCCGGTAGAAAGCTGAGTATTACCATGATTTGTGGCATTGTGCGAGCTGATTATCTATGCGTTAACTAGTGAGGATGGCGATTATTTAGTGGAGTTATGGTTTAAAGGTTAAATTAAGTCAATATGGTGATATAGGTAACAAGTATTTTATAGCATAACATATTTGTAAAACATATTGGGACCGAGCGCGACGACAGCGCCACGTGACAGGCGGCCATTATGTCACCGCTGTCAAGCAAGAAGTAAGTAAATATTGTGAAAAATATTAATAATAATAATAATGATGAAACACCTGATAAAAGCAATCAATAGTTACGCAGTACCGGTTTTAACTTACTCATTTGGAGTCATTAAATGGACTAAAACTAACATCCGTCATATTGAAATTGCCACAAGGACCATATTTACAAAGCATAACAACCATCACCCTAAGTCTGCAATAGAGAGAATGTCAATTAAAAGAGAGAATGGAGGCCGAGGACTAATAGCATTATACCCGCTATGGATTAAACAAATAAATAATCTTAAAGCATTTTTCTTCCACAAAACCAATAGTAGCGACATTCATAAAGCAATAGTATGTAACGATGTAAATTTCACCCCATTAAACTTAACTGACCAGACACTACTTACCACCGAAACTGACTCTCAAACCGTGAGATTGGAACAGTGGAAGAAAAAAGTTTTACATGGTAGACACCCGCACGATCTCTCACAAGCACATGTTGACCCCATAGCTTCGAACAAATGGCTGAAGCTAGGATCACTATTTCCAGAAACGGAGGGCTTCATTATTGCAATTCAAGATCAAGTGATTAACACCAAGAACTACAGGAAACATATTATCAAGGACCCTAAACTCGTAGATGATAGATGCCGTAAATGCCGCAGCCACCCAGAAACAATACAACACATAACTGGAGCATGCCCTAACCTTGCACAAACAGACTACACGCACCGTCACAATCAAGTAGCAAATATCATACATCAAAATCTAGCAGTGAAGCATAGCCTTATACCGTGCAATAGTGTACCATACTACAAATATAGTCCTAGTCCCGTACTGGAAAATAATACCCACAAATTGTATTTTGACCGCGCCATTCTCACTGATAGAACTATACATTTTAACCGACCAGACATAACCCTGATGGACAAAGTAAACAAAATCACTTACCTTATCGATATTGCCGTCCCCAATACCCATAACCTACAGAAAACAATTGCAGAAAAAATACACAAATATACCGACCTTAAAGATGAAGTCACCAGGATCTGGAACCAGGAAAAAGTATACATCGTTCCCATTGTTTTATCAACCACTGGCGTTATTCCTAAATACCTCCATCACAGTCTGAAGCTCATTGATCTTAAACGAAATACTTACATGCAGATGCAGAAAGCCGCAATATTGAATACATGCAGAATCGTGCGAAAGTTTTTGCAAATTGACGATAACCGAACGGACTTAGACTAAAACTAACACTTAAACGATAACTTTAATAAAATATCAACGTAGTCAAATGTCATCTACTTGGCTTCAGCCCGTAGATGGCATTAATTACCAGCAGCTCATGCTGAGAAATAAAAACCCAACGGAAAATAATAATAATAATAATAATAATCATTTATTTCGGATACTTGTCCATATTTGTTAGTAGCGTACATAAGAACTTAATTCTAGTGTTAGTAATTACATACATTCATTATAATTCAGTTACAAATAGTTAAATTATTTATTTATTAATATTTATTTATTTAGTATGTGATCATGCAGGCTCATGCAGCTTGCCACATCGCCCCACGAGTGGACAATCTATTCTGCGAGATAATGCGTTTAGGAGACTGTTAGCACTACCTTGCAATCTGTGCAATAGGGATGCCGCTCTTTTACGCATAATAGCGTAAAAGTCGTCCGTGCGGGCATCGGCAAACATCCCTGACGCACTGCAGTATCGAGGTAGCCCTATCAGCATCCTAAACGCATTGTTGTATTGCACCCGCAAGGCACTGTATGCTCGCTGCGTAAAGCTGGTCCACAGGCCGCAAGTATAAAAAGATTGGCAAAAGGACTTAAATAGCGTGATCTTTACATCACTGTTGCACTTTGCAAACCTGCGCACCAGCATATTGCAGCGAACCGTCAATGCCCTACGCTCCCGCTCTATATCAATATCGTCACTGAGATCCTCGGTGAGCCAGTGACCCAAGTATTTAAACCGCGGTACCCTCTTCAGGGCGGCGCCATTTAACACAACAGGAGGAGCTTCCTCTAGTTTCCTGTTGCCTGCCCTGAAGACGAGTAGAAGTAGAATTAGAAGTTAATGAAATCTTGTGTTATTTTACTATATTACACAATTTTGGACAATGGTAGTCAGTAACATTATCGCCAATAATATTAAAATTGTTGTTTTCAGTGAGAAAATGATTTCGTGCCATCACCCACGAAATCATTTTCCAACCGGAGACGATGAATAAAGGCAAGAAATTGGTACTAGCTGGGCATGTCCTTGAGGTTGAAGACAGCCGCTATTCTTCTTGGTGTTATTACAATTCACAACAAGACATCTTACCAGGACCATATTTTTATCTCAAAAACGATTAGAAAATGTTTACTGCAATATGGATTTGACAGCTCAAGTCAGCGACAAAAATGACAATTTTAGCCGTAGCGAGCGCTGTGATCGTTTAGGTTACCCCCTCCACCCGCTTTGCACTCTGCCAATACGCTTACAAAACATATTCATAATGAGGTAAATTTGCTTTGCGATTTTGCTTAGAATTATTCAATGTGTCATCATAATTATGTAGTACTTTAATCTGTTCATTTTGTTAACTTTTCGCACCTATTACGTAAATTCACTTTCAAGATGGCTACCTACAGGACAGGCTGTGCCTAGGGTCAGTGTATTTCTCTTCTGAAATTTGATTTTACACAATATAATACTTAGTCCTAATTGTGGCACGCGATATCATAATTCAAGGAAAAATGTCGATCCAAGTTAACCTCCCAACGTTTGTGTCTCCGTTCTACGGCCTTAAAATATAAGGGAATCATCTTACGCAAGTTCAACTACTCAGTATGTTGAACTAGCCCGACATTAAGCTCTTGTGTTATGGGTACTAAACTACGATATATGTTTGATTTTAACCATTGGTGTACTTCGATTTGTCTCATCGTGTGATGCATTCCATCTGGTTTACGAGATCAATTCTTTATTTTATTTCTTTGAAATTACTGCCAATAAAATTGTAATTATACCTTCTCGTTTTCTTTAAAGCACCTTTACTGAAGACGTTGCTTTTGCATGGATAACTTTATCGATTTCGGACAGGAAATTGTAAAACTTTAATGATTAACGATCGATTTTATTGATCGTTTCCGGCAATAGATTTTAGCGAACGCTTATCGGGGGGTATACATCTTTCCACAACAATGGTTTCAATCATAATTTTTGTCCGTCGAATTTGAATTTAGTAATGATGTTGTGTTCATCATGGGACTGACTGGTGAGATGATGATTTAGGTAAACTATCATCAAAATTCAAAACGTGCTTTAATTATTGAATTACTAACATTTGCCGTCGACTTTGTCTGCGGGAACATCCATCTCCTTAGGGGATGACTTCCAGGTAATAAACTATTTCAATGCCAAATGCTATCTAAATCCTTTCAGCCGTTTTTGCGTGATTGCCATAAGCGATGCCAGCATTGAAGCAGCAGCAGCGATGAAAACATTCAAAACTCGGAACAAATATTCGTGCTGACCACAAAAAGAAATGCCCTTATCGGGAATCGAACCCGGGACCGCCGGCTTCGTAGATAGGGTCACTACTAACTAAGCCAAAGTGATCATTCTGAATATTAGAACTAGAAATATCCAATATTATAAATGTTTGTTTGATGTTTAAATGTTTGTCACTCAATCACGCTTAAGCGGTTCAACTGATTTGGATGGGTGAAATTTTGCACGCATCGTTTATAGCCTGGATTAAAATATAGAATCGTTTTCATCCCGGATCCACGCAGACGAAGTCGCGGGCGGAAGCTAGTCAGTAGTAAATAATAAAAGTACCAGCTATTAAAAATCAGCGTTATACAGAATTAGAATTAACATAAACAATGAAATTCGTGTAAACGTCGATAGAAACGAATACAACTGTCCGATGCGCCCACGCAAGAACACGTGTTATGTCGGCTGGTCCCCACTACTACAATACCAATATGGCTGTTGGCTGGTGCCCACTACTACCAACATGGCACTGACATGCTGTAGGTACCTCAATTTCTTATAAGTACACCGTGTTTTTTTACGGTTCTGGAACTTTTGGTAACATAAACATTGAGATTCAAATTAAAGAAAAAAATTAAAAACCCGTTTCCGAGCCGGGTTTGAACCGGCAACCACAGGCGTCATAGATCAGTTGGTTAGTAGCTACGGGCCATGTATGTCTATGGTCGCCGGTTAATTTGAAATTTATAAATTTGTTACCAACATTACAAAATACAAAATGTATAAACTGAGTTATACGTAGGTAGATATGGCGCAAACATTCTCCCTTCTAGCTTAAGTTTGCGCATAATGTACGGAGTGAATGAAAACCGGAAAAACTATTTTTTGTCCAGCTAAAGCTAAAATCTTCCTGTAAACCGGCTGCATAAATTCCATCGATAACTTTAAAGCCGTGCGCATTTACAGACAATTATACGAATGTTGCTCGTCTAGTTAATATTAACCAAACCTTATTGTTTCAGGTCGGTATTGGCTGTCCGCGGTATTACAGATACAGGTACCTATGTACAGTCAGCTTCAAAAGTAACTGGATATTATAAGTATTTCGTGACTTTTGAAGTTTACTGAACATAAGCCATACTTTGGCGATGAATTCATGTAACTGTATGTATGTTTCTGAATACTACGACGGTGGTAAACAAGCACACCTACGGTCTGCCTGATGGTAAAAAGACATCATAGCCTAAGGACGCCCGAGACTCCAGAAGAATCACAAGCGCGTTGCCGATCCTTTATTAATTTCAGGGTTCGTTGTGTTGACAACTAGAGGGAGAGTAGAGTAGAGCAGGTCCCTAGCTTATCCTAGGGAGCCCTGGCGACCTTAAGCTTGACTTTCGTGGGTAGCGGCCAATACGAAGTCGCGCGCGGCTCACGCGCGCGACTGTCACATCAGCCACGACCCACGCAAGTCGAAGCTCCGCATCGGCCGCGACCCACGAAAGTCGAAGCTCTGCATCGGCCGCGACCCACGAAAGTCGAAGCTCCGCATCGGCCCGCGCGCGGCTGTCGTCGCGCGTCAGCCGCGCGCTGTCGCATCGGCCGCTTTAGATTAAAGAAATTGACACAAACGCGATTGATTAGAATAAGGTGCCTAAGTATATTTAGAGAAAAAAAAACATATTTTTTGTAGGAATAGCTATTGCATTGCAGTGCTTTATTTAATAAAATAATACTACGGTTTATAATATAACAATTTCGGTGCAATCTCATAAAATCGAACACGAATAACATCAAACATAAACTACATAAATTAAAACAATGAAATCCCCCGATACAAGTTGATACAACAAACGTGGCTTAGAACCATATTGACAGACAAGACTTTCGATTTTCGAAAACCGCACTGCTCAAATCGGTGCATTCGTTTGGAAGCTACAATGCCACAGAAAGACACAGATACATGTGTTACAATTGGGTACATTCCTGGTTAAAAAATATAAAATTCTGTTTAGTCCGTCAGTTAGATTATCAAACAATATTGGACACGTATTTTTTGTTTGTCAATTATACAAAAAAATACGAAGATATCGCCCGTTAAAGTTCCGCGTGACGCGTGACGTCACATTATGATAAAAAGTGTACCATAATGTGACGTCACGCGGAACTTTAACGGGCTATATCTTCATAATTTTTCGTTTTGATAATCTAACTGATGGACAAAATATATTTTTTTATTAAAGTAGCCAATCCCTGCGAATCCTTGGAATTTTTAACCACATTGGGCAATCGGATTTCCACTCTCGACGTCTGGGTCATTTACACGGTGCAACAACTCATATGCTGCGATTTTCATTACATTGCGGGGCTGCACGCTATAGAAATACGATGAATTCAATCAAACCCTGCAATGTAATAAAACTTGCATGCGAGTTGTTGGCCCTTTATGTTAAAACTTAACATTTGTTTGCTAAAGTCCTGATAGAATTATAAAAATGATAATAGTTACAAAAAATTACGTTTTTACACCCTCTATTCAGAAATCGTAGATTGTGTCTCAAGGTAAAATGATATATTTGGGGCAGTGCGGTATAGTGCATCCTGAATGAAGCAAAATATTCTACTAAGTAGAATCTTAAGCGTGACGAGGGATTCAAGTGTTTACGCCCAAGATAGAATTAATTTTGCTACCAGGTGGCATATACCTGCTGCTTTTCACACCTTCTATGAAGAAAAAACGGGGAAGAAAAGTATAACTTTGATCCCCTATTTGAGGGCAGCAATGACTTTTTTCTGAATAGCAGGTGTAAAAAGAATCATTATTGCCCTCAAACGAGGGATCAAAATTGTACTTCTTTTCCCTCATAAACCTATTTATTTTAAATTTTCCTCATAGAATGTGTGAAAAGCGTACGTGATAATTGATAGCAAAATTATTTCCATCCTGGCTGTAAATATTTGAATATTTCGCAATGCTCAAGATTCTACGCTCGGTATTATATCGTTACATCTTACGCTTCTCCCAGGATTCAATATACCGCCCTCGTCGTAAAGATATAATTCTGCTCCCCTGAGGCACAATCTACTATTATGTAATGGCCGTTCTACACTATCGGCGATGATCGTTGATCGTGTGATCGTCTATAATCGGCATGATCGGCGATCGTGTGGGCAGCTCAACGCACCACGCCGCGATTCCCTTTGATGCGTGCCCGAAAAACCGACAAGTCACGGGTTGCACGCGATCATAGACGATGATCGGCGAGTACAGCCGAAGAGGGACGATCGTGCTCGCCCGTAATCGTCTGTAATCGCCGATAGTGTAGAGGAGCTATAACGGAGAGTTGTTTATGTGGTGGCGGTGATCTGAGGGTCGATCCACAGCAGTTGGCTGCGGATGTCGATGAACCGCGCAGGCGCGCCGCAGCCGAGCCCGCGCACGCCGAAACCCAACTGCACACATACATACAGTTAATTGACGATTATTTATTTATTTATTTATTTATTTATTCAATTAATTAGGTGTTATTGCAAAGACTTCAGGTGTACTTCTAGTGTGTTTGATCAGTTAACTGGCACAGTTGAAAGACACGAGTAGGCAAAGAGGATAATGATGATACCTATAAAGATCAGTTACGCTAGCTATCGGTCACGTTAGTATTATAGTGAAAACCCAATATTTGACAGCTGTCATCCCAGTACAATTTATGTCATCATTGATGTTTAGTGTACCGGAATGACGACTATAAAACATAGGCTGTTGAAAAATCTAATTCTAGTGCTTTTGCAAGCGGAACCCGAGCTCGTTAGCAGTATATATATATGTGGGAAAACGATAGGTGAGAAGGATTATGTAGTTACCGTCGGGCTTTATTTACCAGTAGACATTAACAACTCAGTTGCGATTTCGCAGTTTTATAATTTGAAAAGAATTAGTATACTTATGTGACCATATTTAGTGAATAAATTATCACTCATTCATTCATTCATTCATTCATATACTTAGTGTCATTTATGGAGGAAAGAGTGAATACATACCAGTGTCCAATAACTGTCGGGTTCTCTAGTGACCAGCAATGCGCCTCCATCCCACACGCACGCTGGCTGCTGCGCTACAGTGGTCGCGCAGACCGGATGCGTAGGCAGCATCATTTTAAAATCAAGCTGTTAACAATTAAAAGGCAGATAGTGACGTGTCTAAGAGTGAAAGAAACAATCTCATGTGGTGATAGTTACTTTGGTACTCGTACACATATAAAATGGTTTTCACATATATATTTATTTATTTATGTATTCAATTTACATAGTAGCTTACAGTGCAGTCACCAAATCGCGTACAATGTATGTAATGTATATATGAAGGGATGCCGTTTACAAGGATTAAAGTCCAAAATTAGGCTTTACATCCGTTAACTTTAGCAATGTCTACAAGAAAGCCCCTATCCTAAATCTCTATTATCCACGGATTCAATATCTGTACCTGAGACTTTTCGTAAAAGGTATCACAGTCGTTGTTTTCCACTGATAGCATGGCGTAGATTTCTTTTTGTATTTGCCCGTCCTCTGTTACAAACAAAAAAACTAAATGACATTCGATATTTAGTCAAGTAGACCAATAAAAAAGTTATATACTCTAAGCATCAGGCGCTCGATACAAAATACACAAAAATATTGAGAATTTTCCCGTTACTTTGAATACTCAAACTTCTTATAGGTTTCCTGTAATCTGTAGGCAAGGAACTATTTTCCATATTTTTTTCAGAATTTTAAGCCTAGTAGTTTCGAAGATAAGGCTGGGGGAATGGTCAATTTTCGTCTTTTTTCCCAAATTACTTCAAATCTGTTTTTGCTAAAATTATAAAAAATATATATTTGAGATGCATACAAAAACCCCTTTCGTTTGATATGTCACACAATACAGTTTGCAAAACTTTTTTTTTTAATTTACCAGTTTACCCCCCAAAAGTGGCCCTCTTGTTCAGAATGCATTAATTTACTTTACGCGTCCATCACCAATTTACATATGTGTACCGAATTTCAACTCAATCGGTCCAGTCGTTTCGGAGAAAATCGGCTGTGACGTACGGACAGACAGACGCACGAGTGATCCTATAAGGGTTCCGTTTGTTTTAATTTTGAGGTACGGAACCCTAACAATCACAAGGCAGTCACGTTTAGACGTTGCCTTGCACGAATACATCGTCTCTAACCTCATCTCCCTTCCAACTCCAATTATTTACTTACTTTAATTTCTACATGACAAAAATATGAGGATAAGTCTCACCGCTCGCTGTCATTTTTACGACATAAATCTTGTCATATGGATGTGGTGGATGGTCCTTTGCTGGCAAACATATGGGCAGAACCGGAGCTGAAATAAACATTTACACTCTAGTATCAAGTATCGTGACCTGGTAAAGGTCGCGGGAGTCCTGGAGTGTCTGATGACCTGGTAAAGGTCGCGGGAGTCCGCTGGATGCGGATGGCGCAGGACCGGTCAATTTGGCACTCTTTGGGGGAGGCCTATGTCCAGCAGTGGACGTCTGTCGGCTGATATGATGACGATGATGATGATCAAGTATTTTTGGGACGGAAAGGTTTTCAAGTGGCGACCACGTACCGGAAGGCGCAGCGTGGGTAAGACCCACGAGATGGACTGACGTCCCGGTGAAGGTCGCGGGAGTCTGCTGGATGCTTGTGGCGCAGGATCGGTCATTGTGGCACTCTTTGGAGGAATATGTCCAGCAGTGGACGTCTTTCGGCTGATATGATGATGATGAGTTAGAGTTGCCACAGTTAAAGAGGCTTTACTCGCCTGGGTGTCCGATCTGGTTGGACTCGACGATCATTAGCTCCACCAGGGCTGTGGTGGCGTACGTCACCCGATCCTCGTACTCGGGGTGCATGATGTAGTCTTCCACGCCGATGGAGTACTTCAGGTCAGCGCTGTGCCAGACTATGAAGTGCGTAGTGTTGCTGTACAAATTAAATTCAAATACTTTATAAATATAAATTTGTATGCCCTCGCGTTTTTTTACTTAATTAATTACTCGTATCACCGATATTTGCAAACTTCAAAAACGTTTATTATTCAATGTTATAATTCGCTGATGGATTCGCAGATAGACTCCGATTTTCAACAACACGAATTGATTATTAGCATGGTCATTATGGTCCGCTCTGAGAAAATCGTACTTATTGCCTTAGAACCTATTTACACTGGTCGATAAAGCCAGATGGGGGGAAATCATGCTATTTTTGTTTTCCTTAAAGACGAAAATAAAATTACACAAGCTTCCCGCATGTGGTAAGCGATCTTTGTAATTGAGCCCTTCCTCAGTTCCCTAGAATCACTAGCGGATCCAAGGGGAGAGGCTAAGGAACTCAAGCCCCCTAAAAACCACCTGAGTTTGTAACAAAATCTAACCTCCCCTCTGCCCCCAAGACGGTGTCAAGCCCCTCTCAACCCAAAATCCTGGATTTGCCACTCTAAAAGTCTTAGAACTTACGTGATAGTCTTGCCACAATTAAAGACGTGATAGTCTTGCGGTTGATCATGGCAATATCTTAGAACTTACGTGATAGTCTTAGAACGTGATAGTCTTTAGAACTTACGTGATAGTCTTGCGGTTGATCATGGCCATGTCTTCCGCCGACGCGAGCGCAAACGACGCGTGGATCCGCACGGCGCCGGTCACGCTGTACGAGCGCTTCTTGCCGTACAGGTCTGCAACAGACATGTATTTTCTAACCATGAGCCGATAGACTATAGACGATCAATAGATTATAATTTATTAATAGGCCTCGTAACCTAGCAACTTTAAACCTATAAAAGCTAAAAGTGACCCTATAAATTAAATTTCATGTTCTCTACCCGTTTTGGAAATTCAGGCGTGATTTTATTGAAATCCAAATATGTAATAGACATGGTGAACAAATACGAAGAATTTCGTAAGTAAACACGAAGCAGCGCCTCTTATTTCCTCTTCAATACGTACTTGTTTGCCAAACCAATTAACCAAGCACGTCTTGAGACGATCTATTATCTACGATCGTTGATGTGTTCAAAAAGAAGGCCGAATATCGTGGATCAACGCTTCGAACGATAAGAATCATCGATTTGGAGATTTTGGAACGCCACGCTTTGTCAATTGTTTGATGATTGCTTGATGTTGAGCGATGCGGCAATCGACTATCAATTGGTATTTATTTCGAAACATATTATTCTGTTACAAGATTAAATTGGGTTCAGAACTTCAGATTATGGTTCTAAAGACGAACTATTGTGACCGTCTTAAACATTTTAAGGTAATGTGGGAAGGAATATGACAAAAATAAAGGCATGTAACCAATATTTTAGAGAACATACAGACAGGAGGTCCCGATAGTGTAGAAAACATCAGGCCTATGCCCTCTGGGTAAACCAACCTAAAGGATACGTACAGTAGTCGTGCTGGATGACACCAAGCCACGGAAAGCGCCCGATCTGGTCGTTGGGCACCACTCCTTCTTCCACGGGCGCGTGGTCCACCGAGCACCGCACGTTGTCCCATTTGATGGCATTACCAGCTGCAAAAATTAATGGATTATTAAACTCTTAAGACTCTTAAAATATAATAGTTTTACTTTTCAGTGATAGTTTAAGCACAAGCAAAATGCTACTTTTCTATTCAAGCACCTTTTTTAATTTATTCTATGGTATGTAGCATTTGCGCAATGTGCAAATGGAACACAGATCTTAATAAAATAATCGATTGTAATTTCATCGTAATCGATTAAAACCGAACATATTTCAAGTTTTAACTTTAACAACGTTATATGAAAATTAATGAATTTTACGTAATATTAAAAAAAAAACTTGTTACGATCAATTATACGTTTTACTTACTTTGAATGCAGAGAACGGTTAAAAATATTACAATAATCGTGTCCGTAATTTTCATCATTGGCACTATAAAATACATCCAGGTATTTTTGAGTGAAGATTAAATACATTACATTTAATATTATATTAAAAATAGCGCAAATTCGCTTCCTTAATCCAACTGCATCTTTTTCACTGACGCTCTTAAACGGAAATATGTGTGTCCAGACTGTTTAAAAAACAAATCCACTGTTTGCCTTCTAATTATCAAATCACTGGCGACTTCCTTTAAACACTTTCTGCATGATTCACACGATACTCGACACCATTCGATGGAGCGTCTGTAGCCGGTTTCTCGAAGTTACAGGTTCCAATTTTATAAGTCTAATTTTACAACAGAGACGATTGACCAATAATGAAGGGCCATTTGACTAGTGATGCCTGTTAAAATGATAAATTTCAAATTTAAGGAAAATTTAATACTACGAGCCGGATACAAACCGGTGACCACAGGCATATATGTCCCATCATCATCATCATATCAGCCGAAAGACGTCCACTGCTGGACATAGGCCTCCCCCAAATAATGCCACAATGACCGGCCCTGCGCCACCCGCATCCAGCGGACTCCAGCGACCTTTACCAGGTCATCAGTCCACCTTGTGGGGGGCCTACCCACGCTGTGCCTTCCGGTACGTGGTCGCCACTCGAGAACCTTTCCGCCCCAATGGCCATCGGTTCCACGTGCAACACACACCGCTGCCACTTAAGTTTAGCGATTCGGAGGGCTATATCGGTTACCTTGGTTCTGCTGCGGATAGCCTCATTTCTGATACGATCATGCAGAGATACTCCCAGCATAGCCCTCTCCATTGCCCTTTGGGTGACTTTGAGCCTTCTTATGAGGCCCATAGTAAGCGACCACGTTTCCGTGCCATACGTCATCACTACTAACCAATATACCGTATATGTCCCATCGCTACTAACCAACTGAGCGGTCGGAACAATCTGTCTCGGCCACTAAATTGTTCAATCAGTTCCCTCTTACAACGCCTGAAGGTGTGTAGCGACATCTACCTAGAAGACTCAGGCTTACTAACGGCACCAACGTCTCAAATTATATTGAGAAATCATCAGTAGGTAACGATGTGCCACCCCAGTTTATAAATTCCGTTAGCAGACGTTACTGCTTAATTCAAAATTGCCACATTAGCAACATGTAGCTTCGTGGAAAAGGCCACTGATGGTAGAGAAGCGGGTAAATATTGCATGATGAAATGAAATGAAATAATTATGATGATGAGATCCCGACTGTACCACGGACATCATCACCTCTGCTATAACGCGTTATAATTGGTCATCTACCTCGCTCAATTTTTCGAAATGTAATTTACATTAAAAACAAAGTTTTAATCTTTTAGGTGCATATAATATCCCTAAATCTAAATTGAAGAATAAATCACTTTGACTTTGTTCAAGAATTCGACAAGTCAGTAACTTCTGTTCAGCGTCTGACAAAGATATAGTGTTTCTGTTTGAGTTGCTATTCCCTCGTATGGGGTGGAAAAGGACAAGAGACTTTCCTTTATTTTCCTTTTTCTTTATCTATTTATTTTTCGCGTACCTATGGTCGTAGTTGTTTCGCGTAATTCAGTACTCCGCCAAGCCACGTAAACATTTCCACATTATCCTCAAAAAATATACCCAAACCGCTTCAAGTGTGCCTATAAAATTTGAAGAAATCTCTCGATTTTTCAGGATCCCATCATCGGATCCTGGCTTGGTGGGACCACCTGGGAATGATACACTCTCAAAAAAAAAACGAATTGGTCCAGGCGTCTTCAAGTAATCAGGGAACTTACATAAAAAATAAAAGATACCGACGAATTTAGATTTTCCTTCTTTTTTGAAGTCGGTTAAAAATAAGGACGAAACTGTGATAATTTCCTTATTGGGAAAACTAACGCTGAAGATGGATCAATTAAATGCAATGCTACGCACGGAGATGGATTAAAGCCGTTAGCCGGGGAGCTGTCATGTGACCCATAACTTCGACAACTCTATCAATGGCAAGTCCATTGAGTTATTGAGGCATTCTAGGCGTCTTGGTATTTTACTGTAAGCCTAAAGATGTAATTCAATCCAGTAATTTCATACTTAATTCCGAAAACCATGTTCAGTTAAAGTAATTTTTGGTTTTCCAGGATATAATACTAACATTGCCTTATATATTCCTTTAAATCATCTGCGATCAAATTTTCGTTTAGCGGAAAATTACTTTCGGACAAATGACCTTTCGGATTTTTCTGTGTTCCCCTTTATCTGTGTCTGTCTAGATGTTAATCAATACGTGCGTGGGTCTCTGATCGGCAGATTTGAAAGCATTTAAAAAATCACACTGATTCAGATATTCGTAGTTATCTTCTGCAAGTATTTCTCGCAATAGGATAACACCACCTCCATGCACCTATTATTTTAAAATTGTAATTATTCGTTTTAATCGTTGTATATTTTCACCTTCGTTCTTGTATCTCACAGGATAGGAAGTTTAAATGGGCTACAGTTATCCTGTTTTGTTAAATATAAGGAAAAAAATATTATTTGTAGATAGGTACATTATTTTAATTGTAAAACTATATTTAAGTACAAGTCACCTTAAACATAATCAAAATATTGACAAGCCATTACTTAAAGGTGGATGTTAAATTTATTTAACTACCTACACTAAAGGTACTCTACATACTTAGTTATTTTAGAGATTATTTATTTATTGATGGAAAACATACTCTTATTTGTACTATTTACATAGCATAAACGCAAAAATAATAAAAACACTTGTGTTGTGATTTTGTGCACCACCGAGCCTTGAAGACTCGAGCCGTTGAAACTAACACTAGCATTATCCAGTACTCAGTAAGAAGACTCGCTTTAGCCCTGACGGCTCGAGACTTTAAGGCTAGACTGACAGCACTAATTTCAACACTTCAACGCTGGTTACGTGGGGATCTTCGACTCGATCCACTCCATCTGACTCATGAGGTAGATGAAACGCGCGGGCGACGCGCAGCTCGGCCCACGTACTCCGAAACCTAACTGCACATGGAAATGACACTAATTATTGCAAAGAAAAGTTCGTCTTCAGGGTGAGTGTGCGAAGCATGGCGCCCGTAGTGCACATGGAAATTACACAAATTATTGCAAAGAAAGCGAGTCACTATTTAAGTAATTGCTCGGAAAATGACGTAGATACAGGAGAACTTGTTTAAGTAAATAAATAAATTTGATCTGTCTATTGCGTAACCCTAAAAAAGTAAAAGTGAAAAGTTCTGGAAAACAACCGTGTACCCGAAAGCGTGGCGTAGGTAGACAACCCACAATGTAGAACGACTTTCTAGTGAAGGTTGCTTATCCAATGCGTAAAGAGGGAGAGGGATATGTTGTGAGTGATGATTAAAATTATACTAATAATGACGATTATACTCACATATGAATTGTCACTACGGACGACGTATTTCAAACCCTTCGGGAGTTTTTCTTCAGAATGAGTTCGAAACATGCTTGTTGCGCAATTAATACCGAGTTCTATATTATATTAGTATAATTACTTTGACGGTCTTTGGGTACCTACATCAAATATTTGGTTGAAACGATGATGGGTAGAAAAGCATAGTCACCAGTGTCCAATAGACGTCAGATTCCCGCGAAACCAGCACGGCGCCCGATTCCACGAAACAAGTCACCTGCACCCCCTGCGCATTCGCGCAGATCGGATACGTAGGTACCATCATCTTCATCTCGGGCTGCGAACAGTGGAAGGCATTTGATAGTCACGATTGTTATTTATCGCGGGTGGAAGGTTATTGACACCTTTGGATGTTTTATCCAAAGCGATAAACGATAAACGCGATCATAATGCTCTTTGTGTGTTAATCTATATTCCTATAGTTATCTGAGTTTCACTTATTTTTCTAAGGTGTGTCACAAGGTGCGATGTTGGGTTACAATATTTTTTACTACTTTCGAAAATAGACAACATTAGTAGTTCCAAATCCATCCAATCCAACTCCTATTAAACGTGTGCACTGAATGACGGAATTAACCTGTTGTCTTGAAAACTCAGTAGCCGTAGGAATAATTAGAATTCATCGAACCGAAGTTAAAGTTCCTACTTAAATATTTTTTTCATGATTTACAAATATCTATAGACGAAAACGACATATTTTTAATGATCTTGCAATATTACATATGATTTTATAATATACTGTACCTCAGCCTTGTCATCATATAAGTCGCAATTCTTGACATCCACGATATCCATACCCACCACTTCCTTCTGGAAGTCTCCATATTCTTCACATGCAAATATAGAAGTTATCTAGTTAGAGTAAAAGTAGCTGCTCTAAAAGATTATGTCATCACTTTCTTTGGGACGATAGTACTAGCGTAAGAGAGACATAAATAAGTAGGGTAATATGTCCGTAGTGATTTGTGTATATACGAGTATGTATATTTACCATCTGTCACTTTAATAGCGTAAATATTTCCAAAGGTGCCGCCTCCCATGACAGGCATGCATATCTGCATGACTGGACCTGGAATGATCATAGAATGGTGTAAGACAGTTTAAGGTTGAGTATTTTTGACGATTTATTACTTACTGGTTTCGATAACTAAGTGTGTATTATGTAACTTTTGACGACATGGTTTACTTATTGAGTACTTGAGTAGGGACCTTGCCGGTGAAGCTGACGATCCTGGGTTGAAATACTGGCAAGAGCAAATAATTATTTTTCTAAGCCCTTGATGTTTTCTATGTATTTCAATATTGTATATTGTATTAAGTATATCGTCATCTAGTACGTCGTACAAGCCTAATTGAGCTTACCATGGAGCTATTTCGATTGTCCCTCCATAACTCAAACTCAAACATTTATTCGTGACAAAAATAACACAGATAATAGAAGAAATAAAATACAAAACACATTATTCTTAACTTTACTGCTTGCAACACTTTCACTTACACTATGCATTCTACTCGCTATATATGTCTTGGTAGTGACTCATCACCAAAACAACCTCAGCGCCAATCTGAACGGTCTTCAGTTTTGGTGACAGTGACTCATTAATTGTCACCAAAAATTAAGGCCGTTCAGATTGGCGCTTACAAAAAAAATAGGTATTAAAAATCTGACTCCCAACCATCAGCAGTGGAAAGATTAATGATGACTAGTTTTGTTGGTTCTACTACCAGTCAGAGTTCACAGAAGATCATGAATCATACTAAAGAACGACAAAAAGCCACAAAATTCAAGATAACTATTAACTACATAGAAGAGAACTACCCTTATTACGAGTAGTGGCTATTGTATCGCAACCATTGCTGATCTATTGTGATCGCCACTTACTACAATTCTTGGTCAAGTCCTGCAAACTCGAAGAATTGCAGGATTTTGTTGAACTCAAGAAATTTGATCTGCTCCGGGCACATGAAGTGTTTGCCCAGAATGGAGTTACAGCTGCGCATAAGACAAGGGCAATCGGTTAGGATGTGTGTATGCGTCTCTTCTGCTTCAAGACAGAGTCTGCACTGCCTTGTGTCACTCAGCCCCAACACTTGTATGTGCTTGTTTAGGCAACAATGCCCTCTAAGCACCCTTACCAGCATGCGTAGAACTACCCTTATAACCGGTCTTGCCTGGGTCTCCCAGCTCGATGGCTCCGTCCCTGACCAGCTTCACCAGGGCTGTGGTCGCGTACGTCAGACCCTCGTATTCCTTGTGCAGCATGTAGTCCACCACTCCTATGGTGTACTTTACTAACGCGCTGTACCAGACTATGAAGTTTGTACTGTTCCTGTGAAAATGAAAGAGTGAATTAACCCTTTTCTTGACAGTTTTGGTTCCTTTTTTTTTGGCAGACAACTTTTTTGCTTTTTCAATCCTTTAAGGACGGTGCAAGTTACGTAATACCAGTACACGTTACCTATGAAGCTATCAACAGTTCAAAAGGTCCTTGCCTGCCATAATATATGTACTCTCAAAGCAAAATCAGTGCTTTATTATTGATAAACTCGGCTATTTTAACGCGGATAATAATCGCGGTGATATATCTCGTACTCAACAAATCAGTTCCAATTCTTGGCTTAAAGTACACACTCCCTTAATATGTACATCTAAATTCCGTGCTGCTGCATAATATATTGTGTGTGTACATTATATTTCATCATCATCATATCAGCCGACAGACATCCACTGCTGGACTTAGGCCTCCACATAGAATATTATATTTAATTTTAATCAAAAAGTAAATACAAGTAGAGGCCAATAACAGGCGGTCTTATAGCTAAACAGCTTACCTGATGATATCCCTGTCGATTTTGGCCATTTCCTCGGCGGCGGCGAGTGCGTATTCCGGATGAATGAGCACCGCGCCCGTGACGCTATAACGCATCTTATCCGCAGAATCTGTCGCACATAAAGATGCACAGTAGGACTATTGACTGACATATAACGCCTTAATTGTAAGTGGCTTATACAGTGCACATATGCAATAAGGTGAATCTAGACCCAATTCCTTCAACGGGTTTTTATTGTTTGGGATTTATTTCTAAAAAATTTCTCCCTTAGTAGTTGCCGGTATTTTTTTATGTAAGACTCTATTTTATCATAATCGTCTGTTAATAAACTTTATTACTGTTATTGTTTTATCGACATCGACCTTTTAGTTTAAAAATGATAACGATTTCTATGCAATGGCGCCACAGCGTTTAGAAAAAAAAAACATTTTGCCTATAAATCCATTTTTTTTTTTCGTCGATGGAATTGTGTCTACTGTCATTCACCCGATTTCATATGTGCACTCTATGGAGACACACTGTTTAAAGGAGCACGGCATGAAGTTACGAATTATGCTACTCTACAAAAAAGCGTTCATGAATAATTGCGAACAGGAAGTCAAAGACAGGGACAGGGAGTCAGGAAGTTCATTATCATATGTGTTATACCCAAGTGGACGCTAAGAGTCATTGATCTAACAAAATTGGTGAAGTTTGCAAGAAATTTGTCATTATTTTGTCGTTTCGGGGTTAATTGAACTAGCAAGCGAAGTGAACAAAGTTCGCCGTTTCAAGTTGGGCAAAAAATATTTCGTACGTACGTCCGCCGACTGTCTCTTCTACAGCGCGCATTTCTCAACCGATTCTCGTGAAACTTTGTGAGCAGGTTCATCATATGTAACTTTTTGTCGATTCAGTTTTTGTTTTATTTATATTACAGACTCGTTATTTCTACAGCTCACAGAGTCAAAAGTTTTATTTGGCATACGATATAAGGCCAAGCCGAGACCGAGAGTAGTGAAACCCGAGTGTTTTAACCACAGAACACGAAATACTATAGAAGGGGTATCAAGCGCGGTTTCTATCGGGACCGGTGTCGCTATCTCATCCCCTCCACGTCGCCTACAATTTTGTGAGCGACTGCACGCCGATCAGCCCCTCTATTCTGTAACTTGTTTTAAGCTCACCTCAACGCTCACCCACAAATATATCTTGTCGCCGCGATTCGTAGCAACTAAGCGTAGGTAGAGGTCTAGTTTCGTTAGGCGTGACGCGTGGGGTGAGCCGCATGAGCGCGTAGCGAATAATAGCTCAGGTGACGTTGGCGCGAAAGCTTTGAGCGCATGCTCAAAGTAGTGGCGCGCCCACATCGTCTTTCTATAGTATTTAGTGTTCTGTGGTTTTAAGTACTCGCGTCCTGCAGCAAGATACGTACAGAAATCATGCTGAATGACCCCCATCCAGGGGAACCGGCCTATCTCCTCCGGCGGCAGCAGTCCTGCCTTTATGGGGTACCGGTCCATCGAGCAACGGCTCTTGCGCCAATTGTGACCGGAACACACTACTGCAACGTCAAGAGGGGTAGAAATTGGTCATTTTAACATTTTAATACTAATAGACACATAATAATAGACCATGGTATTACAGTTGTTACAAATAAATTATAGTGTCACATGGACCCTGACAGGGTATTGCGAATGGTCCTCATCATCATCAACTAATCAAATGTAAATCTAGCTACTCTGAGAGATACGACTTTGTACCCTTTGGCGTCGAGACCCTCTGTCTGTGGGGTCCCAATGCGCATAAGTTATTTCCAGAAATCGCGAAACGTCTGGTCGATGTAACTGGTGACCGAAGAGCTGGCGGCTTTCTCGCTCAACGCATCAGCATTGCAATTCAGCGAGGAAATGCCGCCAGCATCCTCGGTACATTGCCTTGAGGGCCGTTTTTAAATTTAACTTAGTTTTAATTTAATTTCGTTAATGATAATCATCACCTTGTATTTACATTAAAAAATAAATATTTAATAAGTTTTAGTTAAAAAAACCTAGGATAAAAGTACTATGTAAAATGGGTTGGAAAATAAAAGTAGTAGTAGTGGTAGTAAATAAACTGTTGCTCGCTATATTCTTGATATTGTTTGGTAATTTGTTATATATCTGTATTGATCGGTAGTGTAGTCTTTTTTAATAAATGTCCAGTATTGGTTCGGGGGCGACTAGTTGATATTTGCATTCACACACCTGTGTTAAATTAAAAAAATGCGGCAAAACAATTTTAAAGGCATTTTAGCTAAAATAAGCTAACATAATTTAGTTTTTTTTAACTAGTAAAAATGTACTTACTTTGTATTTGTAAGCAGATCATGATTATAATAATAATCTTATTCCATTGCTTCATATTGAATAACCCGCCTTTAATGTTTATTTTTAATCTTTTATTGGTATCAATTTAAACCTAACTCTAGTTAAAGACAGATGATATTTGATGTCAGCAAAGTTTCGGCTGTTAATTAAGTTTGTAAACTCCACTATGTAATTGACTTTTACTTAAATGATAACTTATGAATGAATGTCTTATTGTCTTATGACCAATACCAGAACTCAACAGAAAATCATTTGAAACCTGACACATCCAGCTACACCTTTCAATTACACGCAAAAATATGACACCGCTACTCAGTCACTGATTGATAATCATTAGCAAATGATTTGCTAAACTGAATTTTGTCCGGAAGAAACTGCCAAACTGTTTAGTATACCAAATGTCAGGAAGTCCACGATAAACAACTTACATCCTTACATTACATACGTGCTGTACATTTCCTTCATAACATAAGCCTCATGTTATTTGACTGTTTCGTATACAATTTTCGCCTCACAACCATGGAATATACACCACACCGTCTGCGATTGTATTGTGGCGTAAATTGTGTACATAGTATAAACATATCTTAGCATGATCGAGTAGAAATGGCTGTTGCATAGAATGTGTCGTTTGCCGTTCCTTTTCTGACAGAGCTAAGCACCCATCCAATGTGGCTGCTCACGTCCATGAAACGCATAGACGCACCGTAATCGAGACTGCTAGAGCCTAAACCCAACTTGTCATTTAAATCAGGGTATTTGCTTGTTCTAGAAGTTAAGTTGGTCACTAGGTTACCTGTGGAACCAGCAATGTACGGAGAATTGTTGTTGTCAGGTGACAATTGTCAAGTTGGTGAAATAGGGGCCTGGTTGTAAGCTTCCTTTCATTAAGTGCAGCACTGATGGTGTAGATTATCGCACTGGCAGTAAGAGGTGGCCTTCGCATCAACTGATTTCACGTGGGTGCTAAAGGTCACGAAGCGCAAGTGAAAAGGCTACACATGGACCACTTTTTTAAGGCTACACAGGTGGAACTGGAGCTTTGTTACTAATCAAATAAAAAGGCTTACTATGGGCCTCATAAGAAGGCTCAAAGTCACCCAAAGGGCAGAGAGAGAGGGCTATGCTGGGAGTATCTCTGCGTGATCGCATCAGAAATGAGGCTATCCGCAGCAGAACCAAGGTAACCGATATAGCCTTCCGAATTGCTAAACTTAAGTGGCAGTGGGCGGGGCACATTGCACGTAGAACCGATGGCCATTGGGGCGGAAAGGTTCTCGAGTGGCGACCTCGTACCGGAAGGCGCAGCGTGGGTAGACCCCCCACAAGGTGGACTGATGACCTGGTAAAGGTCGCTGGAGTGCGCTGGATGCAGGTGGCGCAGGACTGGTCATTGTGGCACTCTTTGGGGGAGGCCTATGTCCAGCAGTGGACGTCTTTCGGCTGATATGATGATGATGATGATGAAATAAAAAAGCCTGTTAAATAAAAGGTAATGTTTTATTATCGCGAGCCTTCTCAGCGTACACTGCGTTACAGCACTGTTGCAGGCAGTCCTCGCATTGGTAGTAGGAGGCGGCGGCGACCTGCGCGTCGATCCACGGCATGTGGCTGCTCACGTCCACGAAGCGAGCCGGAGCACCGCAGCCAGGCCCACGGGAGCCGAAACCCAACTGCAGAGATAGATTCTATTTAGTTTTATCGGAGTAAAATTCTTCGTCGTACTCCACTCCAGACACATGGAAACACCCAACTGCGAAGATAAATTCAGCTTAGTTTTATTGGACAAAGTAGGCAGACGCAGACAGGCCATCTTGGATGCCAAGACGGCCCAGTCCATTAAGATGAGAAAATGAATAAAGCCTAGATTAGGCAACGATGACCGACTCATCGCAATGAGTCGCGACAAAACGCCGACTAAAAGCTCCAAGTGCTGAAAAGTCCTCCGCCATGCCCCAACAGGAGCATGCGCCGATGTCCACGGATGATGGACAAAGTAGGTACTTTGACGCCCCTTGTAGAGCAGACAAAGGGCAAAAGAGGTCTAGGAAATTGAGACATTTTTGGACATCAGAAATACATTAATTGTTATGTATATAAATGATGACCTAAGTTAAGCTAGCAGACGCTGATTAAGGTCCAGTGGAAGGACGGGGGAAGGATATGTGATACGAGAAATATGCGCGGTTACTATCAATTAAGGCCATCTTCGTGTTCATGTACAGTCACGGACTTTAATTGTTGAGCCATTTAGAGTTCACTTTATACTGGACACTTCATAGCTTCATAAAAAACCAAAATTAGTTGACACCTAAATGGCTCAACAATTAAAGTCCTTGACCGCACAGGCGACACGTTCACGCGGCGCGATACGGGCGCTGCTAGGAGCCTATGGCGTTTAAAATTAGCATACTGAAGTGGCAGTAGGCTGGCCTCATTTTAGAACTCACAATCGCTGATCAGCGTGTTCTGGAGCGGAGTGGAGACCGCGTCTCGGCGAGACGACATATGTAGGACGGCGGAAAGCGACTGGATGCGCAAAGCAGAGAACCGGGCTTTGTGGCGCGCCTTGAGAGAGGCCAATGTTCAACAGTGGACTGCATTGAGCCGATGATGATGATGAATATAACAGAGCGACACATGCATAATAGCATAGTTACCAGAGTCCAGTAGACCTCAGATTCCCGTGAGACCAACACTGCTCCGGCGTCCCACACGCACGCCTGCGCAGTGGCCACTGCACAGAGCAAGTGCGTCGGTGCCATCATCTTGTAGTCCAGCTGGGAACATTGTTTATTTCATTGTGTTCAGTTCAGTACAGATAGTTCACTCTTAACTGCCGCTGCCAGAAGCTGGAGTTTTTAACGGTAGCCTGAGAGATTCAGGATGATACTAGCTTAAATGTTTGATGTAACTGGTGATCTAAAAGCTGGCGGCATTCTCGCGCAATGCATCAGCATTGCAATTCAAAGAGGAAATGCCGCCAGCATCCCCGATACAGTGCCTCGAGGGCCCTGTTTAGATTTAACGTACTTTTAATGTTATTTAGTTAATGTAAATTGTCCACTTCAATTTATTGAAATTAAAAATAATTTATATCCGAAAAGACATTGGTCCATAATTTGGTAGCAACTATATTTACTCATACCCACCTCAGCTTTTATATAAAATTCTTCACAGTCTTCTCTATGAACGTGGTGTACTTGTGTGACTTCTTTTCTTAATTCGCCTGTCTCTGTAATACATAACGAACGAAAATGTTGTCATTTAAGATTAGGCCTATACCTGTTATAAATGCAACCACCCCAAAACATGATATATTACCCGTAATCATCATCATCATATCAGCCGAAAGACGTCCACTGCTGGACATAGGCCTCCCCCAAAGAGTGCCACAATGACCGGCCCTGCGCCACCCGCATCCAGCGAACTCCAGCGACCTTTACCAGGTCATCAGTCCACCACCACCCACGCTGCGCCTTCCGGTACGTGGTCGCCACTCGAGAACCTTTCCGCCCCAATGGCCATCGGTTCTACCCGTAATGCCACGATTAAATTTGAGTCAAAAACCTCGTAAGCGTTAGTTCAGTATTTCCTGACTTCCTGAGGATACATACAAATTGTTCAGTTCTACCTGTTTATTACATAAAAATCATAACTTAAAACTAATACAAAACATCGCCAAACTGCGAGGCAGTTTGTTGGTGAATGGGTTAATACACGGGTCATTCTTGAGAATTGCGTTATTCATCTGATTCCCTCGGCGTTTTTTTATTTTAAGAAATTTCTACTAAGTTACAATAAAATCAAATGAAATATCTATCTATCTATCTATACATATAATAAAGCTGAAGAGGGTCGAAAGTCTGTACATGGAAGATAAACGAAAAAAAATTGGCTGGGGATACTTAGAATTGATAACAGAACACGTTCCAACAGTTTTTAGAATTTTTGTCTGTTTATCTGTTTATCTGTTTATCTGTTTGTCTGTTTATTTGTCAGAGTATCACGTGGAAACGGCTGAACGGATTTTGCGCGGAGAATTAAGTAGGTACCATTTTTTTTTATGTATAAAACTTCAGCGTTTGTGACATTCAGAAATATTATTATTATTATGAATACTCGGGTATAGTGAGCGTCCGCATGAGCTAGCTCTCGGGCCTTCGGCCCTCGGGCTCGCATAGAGAGAGCTCTCTGAAGCGATGTATTGGGCCTTTCATTCATACGAAAAGCTCGGCCTTCGGGCTCGCTTGCCTCGCCACTCACCTTCGGGGCTTTGGAACTCAGATTTCGCTTTCAAGACACTTGAAGATAGTGTGCGTCAGTCCTCGGGCTCGCATAGGAAGCGCTCTCTAAAACGGTTCTTTGGGCCTATCATTCCAACGAAAAGCTCGGCCTTTGGTCTCGCTTGCCTCGCCGCTCTTCTTCTGACTTCTCTCGCTCGGGACTTTGGTCTCCGGTTTCGCTTGCAAGACACCTGGGTTAGTGGGTTAGTGTCCGTGAAGGCTCGCCCTCGGGCCTTCGGCCCTCGGGCTCGCATTGAGAGCGCTCTCTGAAGGGTTGGTTTGGGCCTTTCATTCCTACCCCTCAACTTTGGGACTTACCACACCTGTGGATAGTAAGTATCCATGGAGTCTCGCCCTCGGGCCTTCGATGCTCTGGCTCGCATATGGAGCGCTATCTATAAGGGTACGTTGGGCCTTTCATTCCTTACGAAAAGCTCAGCCTTCGGCCTCGCTTGCCTCCCCGTTTACCTTCAGGACTTTGGCTCTCAGGGGTAGTTTGACAAGACACCCGGAGATATAGAGTATCTTTGGGGTCTCGCCCTCGCTCGGTCCATTTGTTTCAATTATGAAATCTTATATTTAAATTCCGGTTTTGGTAATTTTTCTTCTACTATAAGTACTTAGGTACTTCGTTTGCAATAAAGATTAAGTAAATCAATATAACTAAATATTATTGACTACAAAGTTTATGAGGATTTGAACTGTTACACGCATAATTTATAGAAATGAAATCGTAATAATCTAATTTATCAGTGTAGTAGGTATCGTATGGTGAAACATAAGAATATCATGTCATCCATAATTTATACGCGTACGAAGTCGCGGGCAGAAGCTAGTATAACAATAAACATATTTATCGAATCGCATCGTTATGCTCTAAACCAGTGCATAATGTCGATTCCTGCGCCAGCAGTACCGGATGAGATATTACATCCACATCGAACTATTTCGTATTGATACAGCTACCGTATATAAAAAAAAAACGGAATCCGTGTAAACGTGCCATTACATTTACCATCAGATATTCTGACGACGTAAAGGCTTTGGAAGACGCCAGTTCCTCTGGCTGGCAGGCAGATGGGCAGAGCGGGACCTAGAATTAGAAAACATTGGTGACTTAAAAAAAAAACCGTTATTTCAGACCTAGTCGATCCATAAAATCTTAAAAATAGGTCATTTTGGCAGAACACAGTACCTAAAGTAGTATTATTATTTTGCGCTTCATCATCATCATCATCATCATCATCATCATATCAGCCGAAAGACGTCCACTGCTGGACATAGGCCTCCCCCAGAGAGTTCCAAATTGACCGGTCCTGCGCCACCCGCATCCAGCGGACTCCCGCGCTTCATAGGAAGCGTTAAATATTGGACGGAGGTCTCTATATGTACATATAGATGTACATAGAAACCTCCATCCAATATTTAACCAGTTGACAGCCTTGCTAGCATAACTTGACTCTCGACTCTACTCGCGCGCGAGATAGACTGTGCGTCACTTTCCGATTAATGCTGTCAAAGAGTGACAGATAGTCTATCACGCGCGCGAGTAGAGTAGAGAGTCAAGTTATGCTAGCAGGGCAGTCGCTCTGTCAACTCTCGCAGCTAGTCGATCACGTAACGCAATGTACGCGCGTCAGGTAGATCTAGAGATATAAGTATGTCACTTTTTATATGGAAAAATGACAGTTCAATTGTCCTAACGCGCGTTCGAAACGTTACGTGATTACCCCTCAGGAGGCCGTTGCCTAAAGGTTCACTGATAGAGAATGCCTTATGGCATTAAGTTCGCCTTTTGTATTTGTAACTTGTTACTGTGCAACAAAGTTTAAATAATTAAATATGGCCTGTTGGCCTATAAGGTGAGCTTTCCTGGTGGCGGCAGCGGTACCACAAAACGGTATACCATATTTAGCGATTCGGAGGGCTATATCGGTTAGCTGCTGCGGATAGCCTCATTTCTGATGCGATCACGCAGAGATACTCCCAGCATAGCCCTCTCCATAACTTAAGTGGCAGTGCGCGGGGCACATTCCACGTAGAACCGAAGGCGGAAAGGTTCTCGAGTGGCGACCACGTACCGGAAGGCGCAGCGTGGGTAGACCCCCCACAAGGTGGACTGATGACCATCATGGTAAAGGTCGCTGGAGTCCGCTGGATGCGGGTGGCGCAGGACCGGTCATTGTGGCACTCTGGGGGAGGCCTATGTCCAGCAGTGGACGTCTTTCGGCTGATATGATGATGATGATGATGATGCCATACTTGGCAGCAAGAGATCGTAGCGCGATCCGCTGCCGCTGCCGCCACCGCTCGAAGTTGTGGCCAAGCCCTAAAAGAGTGAGTTTAACTAGGAAATCTAGTTAGGCGGCGAACGGCTCTGACGCGCGAAGGAATAAGTGGTAGCCATTTATCCTGGCTCTTTTGCAACATCTATCATGGCTAAGATTTCTAATTGACACTTTGCACCAGTGGCATATGGTACGTGTAAGTATGTAGTATTTATTAAGGCCATTCATTGAAAAATTATCTGACCTATCAAAGGCTATTACCTGAACTAGGAAACAAATTGGATTAAGTTTAGGCTATATGTATATCTTTGTTGGAGACTCCAACAATTAGTTAAGTTGGTACTACCTATTTTATATATAAATGTTAGCTGTAGACTTAAACTTACCTTTTACTACTTTGTTATCTGTGGCAAGATGGCTTTTCCTTTTTCTTGTGCTAGCCTCCATGGTCGCAATACATAGTTTCCACAAAATAGTGTTTTTACTGTTGCTGCCCATCCCACAACTCATTATATTATATGAATCAACGCATCACCTGCACAGTCTACGTTACATATCTTAACTCTATAATTTGTTGTTTGTCAAAAGCCAAAACACGATTGCTTAAAATATTCTCTATAGAGAAAAATTCAATGTTGGATCTTTTGTTTCCTGTTTAAACTTCAGTTCATTCAATTTCAAACAATACCTACCTTATTAAACAATATCATCATCACTGCTGGATATAGGCCTCCCCTAAAGAGTGCCAAATTGACCGATCCTGCGCCACCCGCATCCAGCGGACTCCCGCGACCTTTAGATACCAGCACGTCTAGCGCAACTTGCTGCTCAGTCGCTTCTCGCGCGACTAAGCGTCCCCTATCTCACTCGCACCGTACAAATTAGAAAAAGGGGGGTAGAGCTTTCTCGACTCGCGTCGCGGTGCGGCGTCAGTTGCGCTAGCCCCGCAGGTCATCAGTCCACCTTGTGGGGGGCGTACCCACGCCAACGTAAACACTATCACAATATAATCAAGTTGAAATGATGGTATTTTATCTCATCTAAAATCTGATTAAAGGAAATATGAATAAAAAAGTGATACTCGTTTTCTCGAGCGCGAAAGACATAAACGTGTCTCCTACCCCCGTGGTTGACAAGAATCGTTGCATCGCCGTAAAACTTAATGCCACGGAGATGGCGCGGAGGTTATGACGGACTCGCACCGACTAAAAACAACTCCGATGCTCCTTTTCGACGCATTTCAGACGACTCTGGGATCTCTGGGAGTGCCGCCCTAGCGTCATGCCTCTGTGAGTCCTACCTTTTTTTGTTATTCTACTATTGCAGCCCCCAACTGCAACCGTGTACCACCCCGAGGACCCCTTTTGTCGCCTTGTACGACAAGCAGTCTAATGCCCGGACTACAGGACGCGAATATTGTATTAGGTACCTGCATGCCCAAGCCGGTTGGGTTTATCCGGGATGAGGACCATCAGCGCAATAGTAGCGTGCGTCATGCCCGTCGTGTACTCGCTGTGGAGTATGTAGTCCAGTACTCCCATGTAGTACTTGACCTCGGCGCTGTGCCATACTACGTAGTGCGTGCTGTTACTGACGACGTGTAATGCAGAATGAGATTAGTAGGAATAGAATCCACAAATTTCGATAGAGTAAACGAAATCGTTTTGCCTAATCCTATCATATTCCGACATTTTTCCCTCTAGTTATATTTTTTATTTACAATTGTTGTTTTAAAATAATTTATTTTTAATTCTTAAGAAAATATATTACAAGTTAAAAAAATATCTAAAAGCTTTGTATAGGTAGACTAGGTAGGTAGATAGTTTAAATGAGGGTAATCGTGTAACTTTTCGAACTAGACTTTGTCCGTCTGAAATAAACAAAGTTGTGACAGTTATCTTGAATAAAATACTGACACAATAGTTTTGCGGTCAATCTTAACGACGTCTTCGGCCGGCGCGAGCGCATACCACGGATGGATTCGCACCGCGCCCGTGATCGCGTACCGCATCCTACCGGCAAACACTGTAATGATAATAGTCATCAACATTATCATAATTATCATCAGCATCATCGTCACCGTCATCACCATTATCATCTCCGTGATCATTTTCACCATTATCATCATTGTCTTCATCATCATCATTAGCCTATACATCTAGGTACGTTCCACCGCTTGGGCACATGCCTGATTGCGTGGGTGAGAGGAAGTCAGCAGTAGGTACCTAGTTCACACGCAGGCCCGGTGCAGGTTGAGGACGTCTTAACACCACACCAAAAACAGATTTGAAGTAATTTAGGAAAAAAGACGAAAATTGACCATCCCCCCCCCCTCCCTTATCTCCGAAGCTACTAGGCTTAAAATTCTGAAAAAAATATGAAAAATAGTTCCTTGCCTAAAGATTACAGGAAAACCTATAAGAAGTTTGAGTATTTGAATACTAAAAAAACACTTATGAAATTTAGATTATATACGGAACCCTTACCACGCGGGTTGAACTCGCACTTGTCCGGTTTTTTTTTTTTAATACATCATTGGACAAAGAGTCATCACGTAATTAGGTGGTTAAAAAGCTTTTAACACAACTCAAGAACATCGTTTTAGAAGAAAGTTCAAAACCAAAATAAGAGTGAAATTTATTTTGGCATTCGACATGTTCATTGATCGTTTAATTGTTATGCCAAAGGGCCGTTAATATTTACGCACTAAACCAGCCTGTGTACTTCGGAAAAGCTTTTCTATTCGGATACTTACAAAAGTCATACTGAATAACGCCCATCCAGGGAAACCGTCCCAATTGTTCCTTAGGGAGCAGCCCCTCTTGTAAGGGCTCGCGGTCGAACGAGCAGCGAATCTTGTCCCATTTGATCCCAGTGCCAGCTGTAACCAAAAACAAGGTGACGGAGGCAGTAATAGTGATAATCTTTCCGACCGTTTTCGGACAATTGGGTCGTTCTTCTTTTCGACCGATAATAGCCTGTCCTTCGTCTTATTACGGCATCTCATTTGAGTAATGATATTTACGGTTTTATAATGTTCGAATGAACGTCCATATTATTTTATTAATTAGTGATATCTAATATTTCACTTTCTCTAACTAGCATTTTTTTTAATGTTTTTTTTTTATGTAGAATGCCGTGACAGAGTGGTAAACCAAAATGTTGTCCCCACTGAAAGAGTCCACTTTGTCACATGTTTTTTTTTAGAAACCAACCGTAAATAAATATTTATATTGGCCAGAAAGAAAACTTTAATTAGTTCTAATGAAGAAACCTATGCATTTTTTTTTAAATCGCACTTCAAAACCACAATTTTCGATAGTTCAAAAACCAAAAAAACAGAAAAACCTCGGTTCATTGTCGGTAAAAAAGAAGAACGACCCAATTATTCTATTCTATTCTATTCATGGCGACCACTCCGACTCCTATCCTTTGGCGCTCGTGCGCTCGAAGATGGCTTATGTAGCCTATCTTTGCGGCAAAATTCCGTGCACATTGCGGGCACGTAAGTACGCCGTTCTGGTAGTTGTATGCTATGGCAGCAGGTGGGCGGGCCTTTAACATATATATATGTATTTGGTGTTAACTGCACTTACTTTGAATGGCCAGGACTGCTAGTATTATAAATCCGTCAAATAACTCCATGGTCAGACATTGATCATATTTTTACACATTTGTCACATTATTCCGTTACTCTTTCACGACGCCGTCGCAAACTCATTTTGCGGCATAACTGTTATATGGGTATAACACTTATAACGCCGAACCGAATTTTACGACTCACTGGCATTTCAAACAATATCCGGTGCTGGTCGAATGAATTTATTTACAAAATTACTGTAGTCCGATAAACGAAGTGTCTGTCGTAAAACAGACATTTATTTCAAAAGCATATTATAAGATAAACTATTACATAACGGGTAGGGACATTTGGCAGTGATAAAGTCCTGCACTAGATATCTATCGCAAAATAAATAGGCTTTCTATGTACCAATGTAATTTGATAATACTCTGGTACTGAAATGACATATTGTATACTGTTTTGAAAAAATTACACCTCGCAGAGTTTTTTACGCCGGTTCTTCTCGAGGCAGAGGTTTTCTTTCCGAACCGGTGGTAGTTTATCGACATTCATAGGTGCATGTAATATGCCTAAATTGAAGAATAAATCACTATTACTGTGAAGGTCCATTTTATAAGAGTTGTACGCTGACTTTTTCTTTCACAGTTTGATATTTTAGGCTATCCCAATATAGAATCAAAAACCTTAATCTGCCTAATAGGAGAAGAGAAGTGTCCCAAAATGTTTACATTTCAACTCCGTTATGTTTCTACATGCATGTACGTAAGTAACGGAATGGAAAAATGAAAGGTGTATGAAAAATATGGGACATTACTCCTATTAAGATGAATAGGGTTTTCGATTTTCGATATTTTTTTCCTTTTCTCTCAGAATTTGGAAAGTTTTGGTATTTTCTTCGAATCTTGAGCACTGTTATTCTGAAAAGAGAGAAAGCTGCGCTAGCCAGTTGTGAAATGTGGAAGGTAATCCGAGGAGTTATGGATGGGATTCTTCAAGAAAGGAGTGTACACATTTTTAAACGATCGACAATGCATGTGACACCCTTGGAGTTATTTACCATCAGGAGCCGTAGCATGGTTGGCCTTGTCACGCGATGGGTGATAGGATAGAGCGTGCGTCACTGGCTGACGCCGTTCGATAGAACGAGACGACGCTCTTATCTTGTCACTTGTCGCGTGATAAGGCCAACCATGCTACGGCTCCTGGTGGGGCCCGTACGCTTATTTGCCAACGACGTGCTATAAAAAATAGCGTTGTCGATTTGGGTACATGATAAAACAATAGGTACACGACACCGCTTAAAACCCGTAGCCAGATGGCTCCGGCTTTGACGGTGCTGCTCTTCCCCCGCATTTGGACTAATACCTTTTTCTAAGTGTGTATACTATTGTAATATTTGTGTAAATAACGTACCTATTATAATGTAGTGATAAATTAAATAAAGAGTACTTATACTATACCAACATTTAAATATTGCAAATAATGAGTAATGCTAATTTATTTTCAAAAACATTACTAATATGTGTGTTTGTATTGATTAATTGCTGTCACGATAAATGTTATCTGAATTTTGAATATGGAAATACAGAAATCTTTCACTCTTAAAAAAATATAGATGCAAACTACAATCTCACAGACTTTTTAGGGTTCCGATACCTCAAAAGGAAAAAACGGAACCCTTATAGGATCATTCGGTTGTCTGTCTGTCCGTCTGTCACAGATTGTGACCGATTGAGTTGAAATTTGGTACACATACGTAAATTGGTGACCCAAAGATGGACGCGCAGGATAAACTGGAAAAAAATAATCGCAAACTGTATTTGTGTGACATATCAAATGAAAGGGGTTGTTGTAAGCATGTCAGATATTTTTTTTAATAATTTTTGCAAAAACTGATTTGAAGTAATTTTGGAAAAAAGGCGAAAATTGACCATCCCACCCCCCTTATCTCCGAAACTACTAGGATTAAAATCCTGAAAAAAATAAGGAAAACAGTTCCTTGCCTAAAGATTATAGGAAAACCTATAAGAAGTTTGAGTATTCAAAAACACTTATGAAATTTAGATTATATACGGAACCCTCGCCACGCGAGTTGAACTCGCACTTGTCCGGTTTTCTCTTTATAATATTAGTTATACAACGTGTACCAAGCGTCGATGAAAACAATGTAGGCATGTTCCTATAATGGATATGAGATAATCATAAGTCTATTTAAACATAAACAGAATACGGTCAAACGAAAGTCTTCCGCATTATGTGGTTGGATGCGGGCAACAAAAAGTTGCGCTCGCGCACGCAGATATTGTGGTCCCTGATACTGCGGTTAACTGCTTGGTGGAACTATAACGGTGTGCAAAACGTTACAACACTTATGCAGAAGATGTTAATAGAGACATTGTTTTACTGGTATCTAGATACAAGTATATTACAAGTGTAGAAAAGTGAAAGCAATATGCAAGAGAAGCGTACGAGAATAGTGGCTGAAACTAGATATAAGCAAATGGGCTCCTTTATGAATCGGATAATTGATAGAGATTGCAGAAACAATTGAAGCAATAAACCACAGAGAGGTTGCAGTCAGGTAAAGGGAAATTATGGACTTTATCATATAGGGATGATAAATGATTATTCAGAATAGAATATTTTTATTGTATAACTGTGTACATAAGTTGGACGTAACAGAATTTGTTTCAACAGTTACCCGATATCGAGCATACAACAATTTGCATTACTTAAATAAACTAGCAACTGACTTAATAGCTAAGATGCGAAATATTCACGAAGGTTATAGAATACTCTCTGAAGCAGCCAGTTTCTAAGTTGGTTTAGTTCGGCCGGTAGCTAATTAAATACCTTTATAGCACTTATGAAAGCACTCTTTTTATATACGAGCATATTGGTTTTTTAACCCCCGACGCAAAGAGAGGGGTGTTATAAGTTTAACGTGTCTGTGTATCTGTCTGTGGTATCGTAGCTCCCAAACGGATGGGCTGATTTGAATGCGGTTTTTTTGTGTCATAGATTTTAAAAAATTGAGTGTTTTTAGCCATGTTTCATCAAAATCGGTTCAGCCGTTTAGGAGATATTGAACTTTCAAATAAAAAAATCGAGAGTTTTTCAACTTTTGTAAGTTATAGTCTAAGTAGGATTATGTTAATATTGCTGACGTATATTGCCCTTTACTGCAGACATATTTGTAAAGTATTCAGCATTGTTTAAGAAAACCAAATTAGGTATAACTACGGAGTAGTATAATAGCAATGTGTCGAACTGTATGCAATGCAATGAGAATGCATAAAGTTGTGCAAACTATACCATCAGTAAAATCGTGTAAATATGACCATCTGTCGGTTTATCCGTATTCCAATAATGAGGTTAAATAAAGTCTCAAAGCGGAAACAACCAAAGCTAATACCAATAACAACCCAGTATCTTTAAAAAGCCGTTAGAATATACGTTTTTATAGTGATATAATACCTTCTTCCGTGAGAAATAAACGATATCACAACTTTAAAAAAAGGTGTGGCATAGCGAGTAATAAAGGGACTTACTGTCTTCTTAAATTAGTGATTGACATGAGTATGCAAGCCAAGGCCTTGCTAACACAAGTTGTGTTTGTGTAACGGAGGTTACCGAGGCCTTTCAAGTGGCCATCGCACTTGCCAGTTGCCTTGCAAGTTGCTTGATTTAATGAAGTACCTACTGTCAAAGTCAAAGTCAAAGTCAAAGTGATTTATTCTTCAATTTAGGCATATTACATGCACCTATGAATGTCGATAAACTACCACCGGTTCGGAAAGTAAACCTCTGCCTCGAGAAGAACCGGCGTAATAAACTCGGCGAGGTGTCATTTTTTCAAAACAGTATACAATATATCATATCAGTATCAGAGTATTATAAAATTTTAAAGTTACATTGCTACAGTAGAAAGCCTATTTATTTTACGACAGGTTTCTAGTGCAGGATTTTATCGCTGCCAAATATCCCTATCCATGATGTAGTCGTTTATCTTATAATATGCTTTTGAAATGAGTGTCCGTTTTACGACAGATTTGAATTTAGAGTCTGTAATTTGTTTTCAACCAAACGGACGAAAAGCTTCTGCCCGCGAGTTCCCAGAACTCGTTATATGCTCATTTCCAGGATATTTGTCCTTTTAAGAAACTATCTTTATTGTTTTATCTAAATACAGTGGTTTAAACGTAATTTGTAAAAAGCTAACAAACAGGCAGACTTAGTTTCGGACATAAAATATAACCATTAGTGACTCTGTTAGCTGTGGGTGGACCTCGCGTGCTCATATCTGTCCTTTTCAAGGACCGGAAAACCCCTTTTCAGGCTTAACCCTATCGATTTGGTAACCCTATCAATTTGGTAACCTTATTGATAGGGTAACCCTATTGTTATGGTAAGCATAGCGTATGTGGTAACCATAAGGTTATGTTGTTACGTTAATGTTGTTGTTATGTTTGTTGTTATTGTATTATTATTATTATTTCTTTAAATTAACTTATGTGACCTATTATGAACTTTGTGATTACTAATATTAAGCTAAGTTTAAAAGTTTAAGAATAAAAATAAATTGAATTGAATTGTTAACCCTATTGAGATAGGGTTTTTTAGGGTTAACTTATGGTTACCACATCCAATATGCTAACCATTACAATAGGGTAACCCTATCAGTAAGGTTACCTTATCATAAGGTTACCATTATGGATAGGGTTTTAAAAACAACTTCTAAAATTAGCCTATGGAAAACCCTGATTAGGGTAACCGGTTCCGATCCCTGGTTCTTTTAAATATATATTTTTTACAAAACATACAAATGTCGAAACTGCTCACAAAATTTCACAAGAATCGGTTGAGAGATGTGACTTGTAGAGGAGAACAGTTGGACAGTTGGAAAGCATTTTGGTCCAAGCTGAAACGGAGAACTTCGTTCGCTTCGCTCGCTCGTTCAAGGACATCAATTTTGTCTGGATTAAAAGTGTAATGTCAGGGTAAGATAGAACAAAATTTTTAGTATGAGAGTCTGTGAGCCAATATACTCGTACCAAAAGTATAACAGGCAGATACTGAACCCCAGCTAAGCGCGTCAAATCCATTCCGTATTCAACAGCGAGACGAATGCCTGCGCGCGCGGCGCTCTGTGATGTGGCAGCCACCGTTAGACAACTTCTCATCTACTTTGTCATTCTTAAAGATTACTTTAACACAAGCAACAAGTGCGTCTTCATCTGACACTTGTGTAAATAGCGCACAGAAAATAAACGTCACGTTATACAGACATCAGTGACGTTATATCGTGCACAATTCATGATTAGATTGATAGGTACAACAGTTTGGGAGATATAAGGACTTGTCATGAATGACATACAAGATACGCGGTTAAGAGTGGACGCTCACCAAAAGATTTTTCAATTCGATAAATGCCAAATTGTCAGTTTAGATCATGCTACATGCTTTAAATCAATGTTACTCTTCATTGTTTTTCCTCACATTGATTCTGATTATATGTAAGAGAGGAAACGATATGTTTTCCAAAGGATACTTGATACTAGTAGACGGTGGCGTCTTTCGAGTATGGATTATGCACAGTACACTATTCCGTACTGGTACCGAGTTCTATCCGAGGTCGGTTTACACTCGGTCCCGAAGTTTTCCATATATTCGCCCGACAAGCGGTGATACCCGTTAAAATTGCGTAGGAAACAGAATGTCAATAATTAATAGACGAATATGTGACTGTGACGAACACTTAATTTA
This sequence comes from Epinotia nisella, assembly GCA_932294315.1. Taxonomy (NCBI): domain Eukaryota; kingdom Metazoa; phylum Arthropoda; class Insecta; order Lepidoptera; family Tortricidae; genus Epinotia; species Epinotia nisella. The sequence goes on along the minus strand of OW028688.1, from coordinate 18,311,663 downwards.
GTCGGGTTATAATATGTACCGGCGTTGGCCCGGGCACGGAAAAGTGTACAGTTGATGTCAAAGATATCTATGACTCTTCCTTTGTGGAGTTTGTGGTAAAGACAACCTGAGTTGCAACTTACAGATACAACTACAAGTTACTGGACCTGCTACTCGTGTGAGTCATAACTCGCTGTGTTTTGCCAGTAACTCGCAAGTTGCATTCGTGATGAGGCTTTGTAACGTCTATAGGAATTGTCTGGTCAATAGGCAATCAATGTTCATGGGATTCAAAGAAATAAAATACTACTTAGAATAGAGATGGATTTAAACAACTGCAATTATAGAACGCGTATTAAGCGTATTGAAATAATGTGTGAATTAGCGATTAATGACGTTCATTCTCCGTTTTGCGTAAGTACGTACGTTTATGTACTGACGGTGTAGCGTTTTCTATGATAGTGTAGGTAAATAATAATATATTTTTACTTCTTATTTTAATGTGAGTAAATAATTATCGTAAATGTGGGTGCCAAGACCACGAAACTAAAGTAGGACTGGGCTGGACATGTATGGGATGCACGCGGAGCGATGGGCCAAATTAGCCACCGAATGGATGGCAAGATGGCTTCCGAGGTAGAGGCAGACCGAAAAGGAAATGGCAGGCGGGACGACCTTGATACGTTTTGTACAGATTGCCGAACACTAGCACAGGACCGAGACAAGTGGCGGTGAAAAGGGGAGGCCTTTGCCCAGCAGTGGGACACAATATAGGCTAATAAAAAACCAAAATAAAAAATATTATTATTTCCTTTTTGTTTTCTTAAATAGTTTTTTTCTTTGTTTTTTTTCATTCATTTCATGTTGTTTTATTTCCGTTCTTTTGTTATTGTTATGTATGTTTACCGTGTCCTCACTGGATGGACCCAAAAAGTCAGCATCATGCTGAGTTCGGCCCATTTCATGACACGGCACAGATTCACTTCTTTGTTTTGTCTTCGTCTTGTAAATGTGTTGTGTCGCAAATAAATGTTTGTTTCTCTTGATTCTTAAGTATATCTAATTCTAAGTATGTATATGCCCAGTATCATTCATATTGATTGGGTTTGATTTGACTGAATGTCAAAGCCTCGCCTCTGAAAAACTACATCTCAGCCCTAACTAGTAACCATAACCATAGGTTACATCCACAATAAAACCAATGACCCCGTTTGGCTTGTCACTTAAATTTAAAACAATTGCGTTACGCATGAGATTAGCATTGAAGTCTATTTGGCTAAACGCATTGATTTAGAATCGGTTTGAATTAGCTGGGTACACGTTCGTTTAGTTACGTTAGCTTTACTTTGTTGTTTACTTGTATGGACGCTTGGAGGCTTCTTTCTTTGTTATTAAACTAACTAGTAGATATACTTATATCTTTTCAAAGACCTTGAATAGTACGAGAAATCCTCAGAAATTAACTATGGAGGGAAAAGGAGAGATAGTGGCGTAGTAGCTAGCATGGGTGGCACCCGCAGCTGAAATTGTGTGGGTGTCGAAGGATCAATGCGTCAATGGTGATACTCCCAGACTCCCAGCAAATACCCTTCTTTATTTATTTGTAATTATGTTAAGTGTAGTCTATCTGTGTGTGTGTGTATCTAGTTTTATCTCTTTCTCCGATACCCAAAGGTTGTCTGGAAGAGATCGCTATTCAGCGATAAGACCGCCTGTTGTGTACCTCTACCTACATATTATTGTATTGTTTCTCTCTGTAACAGCTTTGCTTGTGAGGTTAAAGAGTGTTTGTATTGTATTGTGTAGTTTTTAATTTTAGTTTCTAATTATTAATTGCTGTTGTGTACAGCCACTTAAATGCAATTTCCAGGGTAGGTACTTAACAGTGAGACAGCAATAAATTTGATCAACCGCAGTAACTTAACTTTTAATTATTTTTTTTTATTTTTTGAGCGCACCGCGAGCGACGGTACAAATACAAAGCCAATACAAATTCAATGTATTTAGTCGCGTGGATCCCTGGTTTGTGTTAAGTTTCCGGTCCGTGTCGCACAATGGCGCCCGCTGCGCGCGCAGCTGTCAAACGTGTTCGCATTATGGCGGCTTTGGTGCGTCGGTTGTTCTGGGAAACTTTAAAATGGCGTCAAACACTACACGGATTTTAGTTGTAAAGTTTAAGTTCAGGGTGTTTACAAGAAACTGGGGGATTTGTGACACACAATTCGCAGTCCAATTTAATATACTTAAATCATAATTTTAAACGTATGTGTAGTAACAACGCGGTCATAGACAGACTGACGCATAGCCGTTGTTTTTTTATGACAGCAGTCAAAACGGGCCCTATGGACTTGAGGACTTCTCAAGAAAACGAAAACCTCTATCCTGACAGTCAAATCGCCAATTGACATACCTAGGTCTAGTTTTCTTAAAGTTGCCGATTTGTAACAACCATTTAAAATCTAGAAGCTGCACATATACCTACATAATTAACTTTCTTCATTTATATCTCATTCCAATCTTATCTTAAAAGCTTATAAATATGCGGGCTCTCTGCTACAATTTCAAGTAGTTTCTGTAATCTATTTATACTCAAAATCACCATTTAAATAGCCACTCGCAAAAAAACTGTCACAGCCTCACAGCGTCAGCCAATCTCCATTTTGTTTTTGCCGCCATTCCAGATACTTTATAGAACAGCCTTCCGCGTGTCAGCGCCGCCATTTTAATGAGGTTTTTTATCGTTCACACATTGTCTCCGACGTATTGGCTACAGGAGTGCAATCTAACTGGACATTTCGCATTTCAATATGGTATCAATGCGTTACGCGCTCTCGTTCTTACACATTATGCTACTACGTGCCAGGAATCATGGAAATAGGAGTCATTATTAATAGGAATGTAGATTTTAAATTTATTATAACTTTAAAAGAAAGATGGCAAAAAAATATGCCTAATGACGAAAATCTCATTCAAATATCTCAAAAAATTACGAAGCTACAACCGTTTTAATATTGCTTGTCAAAGAGAAAACGCTCGTAGATTGTGAGGTCACGACCATCGAGCGTCATAGTAAATGACAATCGTTTCATATGCGTACGTTTTGCGGAAAAGGGACAGAACATACCCCCTCTTGAAACTTTGGACACTTATAACTTTGTGTTTATTTAACCTCTTGCGTTGCTTTTTTCTTCATTTGACTACATTTTTTATCCTTTTTCGAGAAAATATAACATTATTGGTTAGTTCATTTTGTGTCTGTCTACACCCCTATTGTTAACGATAGAGTCAGAGCAGAAAGAGAACCGTCGTGCCAGAAAGGGGAACTAACATTATAAATAAATATAGTGGGACAATTCACACCAATTGATCTAGTCCCAAACTAGGCAAAGCCTGTACTATGGGTACTAGACAACTGATAAACATACTTATATAGATAAATACATACTTAAATAGATATTAAACATCCAACACTCGAGAACAAACATTCGTATTCATCATACAAATATCTGCCACGACCGGGGATCGAACCCGGGACCTCACGCTTCATAGTCAGGTTCTCTAACCACTAGGCTATTCGGTCGTCAAATATTATATTATTTTTTAATTAAAATTTTGGCAGAAATCCCCACGCTGGCCCCGTGCGGATTGGGGACTTCTCATACCTCTTTGAATTTCTTCTCAGATGTATGCATCAGGTTTCCTCACGATGTTTTGGGTAAATATCAAAATGATACGTACATAAGTTCCGAAAAACTCATTGGTATGAGCTGGGATTCGAACCCACGACTGCCGTTTGACAGCCGCATGCCTGAACCACTAGGCCACCGTAGCTTATAGCGGCCGCGTATTAATTAAAGTAATATAAATATCTACTTAGATAGGTATTCAAGTGTAGTTGTACAAGTTTCTTACAGACATCCTTTGTTATGGACAAATAATAAACAATAATTAACTATTTTATTTAAGATGTTTAATTGTAAATAGATTTCAGGATATATATTATCTCTTGAATACTTCATCATCATCATCATATCAGCCGAAAGACGTCCACTGCTGGACATAGGCCTCCCCCAAAGAGTGCCACAATGACCGGTCCAGCGGACTCCAGCGACCTTTACCAGGTCATCAGTCCACCTTGTGGGGGGCCTACCCACGCTGCGCCTTCCGGTACGTGGTCGCCACTCGAGAACCTTTCCGCCCCAATGGCCATCCGTTCTAAGTGCAATGTGCCCCGCCCACTGCCATTTAAGTTTAGCGATTCGGAGGGCTATATCGGTTACCTTGGTTCTGCTGCGAATAGGTAGGTACTTGATTTTCTTTTATCCACAAAAACAGACTTAAAAAAGCGAAACCCATGCAAAAAATGGTGTTGGATCCTATCTTCAGTACTCAGTCAATCAACATAGTCTACGCGCGCAAACTGTATCACTCCCATTACCTTAAAACCTGAGTTAGTTTTTACTCGGCTTTATCAACACTTTATCTGCCGATCAAGTCACTAATTGACCGATACTAAGTATTTGTACTCGTTTCATTACGAGTATATGTACCCGTTCCACGTGATCCACATCCTGTAGTGTTAATTGCAAATCGAGTGGAACTTGCAGTGTCTGTATTTGAGCGGAGACGTATCACCAGTTTCATGTATCTGTTTTTCGAAATTAGAATAAAATCAGAACATGCCCTCACTTTGAAGTCCCTGTCAACTTCAAAGTGAGGGCATGTTCTGACAAAAATTACGGATGGATTACCGGCCCACACCTATAGATTTATTACTTTTGAGGCTTAGAGCATACATAACTGGATTAGCCTTTCAGTAACTTACCCCTCTGTAGAAAACCTTGCACAATGTGCAAAAAATCATACAAAGATAATTTCAAAGTCGATTAATGGTCATTCACAAGAGAACACTGATCATAAAAATGCCCGCATGTTGCTGTAAGCACTTGATATTATAAACGTTCAACCACTTCAAGCTTTCAATATGGAGTTTCAATATCCTCCCCCCGCCTCCACAAAATTCGGCAGACATTTTTGTACGCAAATACGACATAAGGCTACTCCAGTTATGTATGCTCTATGTTTTGAGGGCATGTCATCTCATTGACGTATGAAACAATACAGCCATTACTACAGTGTTACGAAAGGAAGACTTCCTCCAATCGTAACAGTCAATCAGCGTAAGACGTGAGTTATATACCGGGCCGGAACCAGCTTGCGAAATACATTAGTTATCGAATCGAACGTGTAACTAATACAGTCAGCCGTAGTATACCTATGCTGGTTTTATAGATATAAAAAATTAGACAGTCTTAGTAACTGCCCATACCCTCCCCTCTCATCCAAAAGAGGAGGACTATCATCATCATCATCATATCAGCCCAAAGACGTCCACTGCTGAACATAGGCCTCCCCCAAAGAGTGCCACTAGGAGGACTATGCCCAGCAATAATTCTGATGACAGCGAACGAAAAAACCAGAGAAGTGTAACTAGCACCGAAAAGTGGCCCCACAAAAAGGATGCACATTGCCACTATGCGGACGTATGTGGACGTGGGGGGGGGGGGGGGGGGGGTGTCAGAAGGATGCCGAGCAGCAGTTTAGTTCGAACATGTCACAATCGAACATCGAACATACCGGGTATTGGGCACGTGATTGCGTAGAAGTTTGTAGGGGGTTCGCCTTCTAGGTGTTTTCGTTCGCTGGCTGATGATGATTAACTGGTTCTCCGCTAAGCTCGTAGCGCTACGCCGTAAAACAAGTCCGTATGTAGCGAAGTTTTTTCGTTCGCTGGCTGATGATGATTAACTGGTTCTCCGCTAAGCTCGTAGCGCTACGCCGTAAAAAAAGTCCCTATGTAGCGAAAAGCGCCTACGCTTTGACGCATGTGTGTCGCGATTAGCGCTGAATGGGTTAAGTAGACTACATGAACTCATATTTTTCTAACTTAACTTATTACAGAAGAACTTCACAGAGGTGTAGCCAGCGCTGTAGGTGTCTGTCTGACACCTCGGCACAATGCTGAGACAGCGACCGTTTCACTGCCGCGAAGACACACAATATGTGTCAATTGTATTGTATGTCTACTCCCTTTATCTCTCTGTGTCCTTTGTGTATTGAATAAATGTCTTCTTTTCTTTAGGTGTTCAATTTAACTACAAGAACATTCGGTTGATACCATTTTTGGCTAACATATGTGCTGCGACATAGTACCTACCTTAGAGTCCTAGGTGAATTTTCCCTCATACTACCCAACCTTGTGCTAAAATTTAATTTGTTTTTCCATAGCCTATATTGGGTGCCACTAGACAAAGGCCTCACCTCTTTCTACCACTCGTCTCGGTCCTGCTGCCCTATTCTGTAACGTGTTTTAAGTTCACCTCAACGCTCACCCACAAATATATCTTGACGCTACGATTCGTAGTAACTAAGCGCAGGTAGAGGTCTAGTTTCGTTAGGCGTGACGGGTGAACTGAGACGCATGAGCGCGTAAAGAATCTCCGCCAATCCGTATTAGAAACGTATCAAGGTCGTCCCGCCATCTCCGTTTTAGTCTGCCTCTGCCTCGGTAGCCGTCTTGTGGGGTCCATTCGATGGCTAATTTGGCTCATCGCTCCGGCAAAACATAATTTGAATCATCATCAATAGAATAGAATAGAATAGAATAGAAAAACTTTATTGTTTAACCGTGTTACATATGGTATTAAATATATCATCATCATCATCATATCAGCCGAAACACGTCCACTGCTGGACACAGGCCTCCCCCAAAGAGTGCCAAATTGACCGGTCCTGCACTACCCGCATCCAGCGGACTCCCGCGACCTTTACCAGGTCATCAGTCCACCTTGTGGGGGGCCTATCCGCGCCGCACCTTCCGGTACGTGGTCGCCACTCGAGAACCTTTCCGCCCCAATGGCCATCGGTTCTACGTGCAATGCCACTTAAGTGTACCTTAAGTTTATCGGTTACCTTGGTTCTGCTGCGGATAGACTCATTTCTGTTGCGATCACGCAGAGAAACTCCCAACATAGCCCTCTCCATTGCCCTTTGGGTGACTTTGAGCCTTCTTGTGAGGCCCATAGTAAGCGACCACGTTTCAGTGCCATATGTCATCACTGGCAATGGCAACACACACTGGTCAAAGACTCTCGTCTTGAGACACTGCGGAATATTAGACGGAAAGATGTGCCGGAGCTTCCCGAACGCTGCCCAGCCGAGTCGGATTCGACGATTGACCTCATGCTCGAAGTTGGACAACCAAATGCAAATTATCTTGACTGTACACCCATGTAACGTATGTAAAGTAGACTAACTAGTATCGGAAGGGCAGGGCGTGTGCACTGGAGCGGGATAATTCCTTATTGTTAAGAATTATTGCTTTAAGGTTAGCATTTGTGGGTGAGCGGAGCGGAGAGCGGGAAGGTACCAAGCGAGTGAATGTTGCATATTATCTAGGAATATATTTTGAATTTTATTTAGGCCAAAACAGAATATTTCTGTGTGCCAATTGTCTCGCATTTAGTAATTATAAAACATAACACTCCTTCTAAGGTAGACGGGTAAAAAAGAAGGATAGCATCCGTCGAAAGTAACACATGTTTTATCCACAGTGGTAGACAACATATTGAACGTGGATAGGATAACGAATCAAATAATCCTACTATATAATATAATATTATATTATAATAATATAATATTTTATATTATAAATGTGAAAGTTTGGATGTTTAGATGTTTGGATGTTTGTTACTCAATCACGTTTAAACGGCTCAACCGATTTGGATGAAATTTTGCACGAAGATAGTTTATAGCCTGGATTAATAGTAGATTGTATGACAAGGGGCTAAAATTTAGCCCCTTGTCATACAATCTACTATGGAATTAGGGACTAAAAAACACCTGATGTTTGATTGGTCGATTTTAATATGTAGCTGTAGGTATTCTGGTTGGTTGATAGCAAAGATAAATGTTTTTTGAAAGAGTTGTGATTGGTGGATTTAATATGGTGAAGTGTTTTGATCGGTCAAATTAAATGTGTTAAAAATCATAAATATGTATACATATTTTCCCTAGGGTCTAAATGTACTACTTTAGCCCCGCTCATTAAGCCTAATATGACACACTTTTCGAGCATGAGATGTGAAAAATATAGGATAGTTTTTATCCCGGGTTCACGCAGACGAAGTATAAATATATGGCCAAATATAAATATTAGGGGACAATCTTAAACAAATTGAACTTGGCATAGTAAGCTCAATAAGGCTTGTGTTATATAAATACTTAAATACATAGAAAACATTCAAGACTCAGAACATATATTCTTGCTCATCATCATTCCCCAAACTGCAAATAAAAGATAAAAATACGAGATGTTTGTCCGGATGACAAAGAAAAAAATAAGAAGAAAGAAAGATAGAAACGCAACTTCTACAGCTTTAGAAATCGCTATCGCTTCTACACCATAAACCATCTGACTACGTGATTGACATAGGTGAAGCTACAGCAGCCAAGATCAGTTTCGGTTCAATCGGTGTGCGCGTGCGACTACAATACGCCGTTCGGGCAGTTCGGTTAGGTCAGTCGGTTCGGTTCAACAATTTGTGAAGGTGATGTGATTTGGCAATTGTGTTCGAGTGTGGGAACCTGTTAAGATAAGGTAATGTAATTGTGTTTAACAAGGATAGATCGTGTAGATTATGATCATGTGAATGGTGTGTTTAGGGTTCCGATACCTCAAAAGGAAAAAACGGAACCCTTATAGTATCACTCGGTTGTCTGTCTGTCCGTCTGTCACAGCCGATTTGCTCCGAAACTACTGGACCGATTGAGTTAAAATTTGGTACACATATGTAAATTGGTGACCCAAAGATGGACGCGTAAAGTAAATTAATGAATTCTGAACAAGGGGGCCACTTTTGGAGGGTAAACTGGAAAATTTAAAAAAAGTTTCGCAAACTGTATAAGCGTGGCATATCAAATGAAAGGGGTTGTTGTAAGCATGTCAGATATTTTTTTTTATAATTTTAGCTAAAACAGATTTGAAGTAATTTAGGAAAAAAGACGAAAATTGACCATCCCCCCCCCCTTATCTCCGAAACTACTAGGATTAAAATTCTGAAAAAAATATGGAAAATAGTTCCTTGCCTAAAGATTACAGGAAAACCTATGAGAAGTTTGAGTATTCAAAAACACTTATGAAATTTAGATTATATACGGAACCCTCACCACGCGAGTTGAACTCGCACTTGTCCGGTTTTTATATAGATAAATAGAAGTTTCTAAAATATTTGGCTCACTAAGATAAGCGTTTCTGTGGTTGACACTTTTATTTAATACATAACAATAGATGGGAATCAAATGTGACTGTGTCTGGGAAAAGAGACCACTTTAGTGGTATGGAGTTATTAATATCTCCTAAAACTAGGTAAAATTAACTATTCAGTGAAAACAGAATGATTTTCCTAGGTTTTTTTTATATAAATTGCACATGCAGTAGTTAAAATGTACGAATTGAGAAAATTGATTTTAAAGTTTATGCTCGTGAAAAATACATTTACTAGGAAGTTATGGAATGATTGGTACCTACCAATTTAATCTACTATCATCAAAGATAACCAATTAGTATTAAAAACACATAATAAATAAATAAATATTTGCGGACAATCTTACACAAATCGACCTAGTCCCAAACTAAGCAAAGCTTGTACTATGGGTACTAGACGACGATAAACATACTTATATACATAAATACATACTTAAATACATAGAAAACATCCATGACTCAGGAATAAATATTCGTGCTCATCACACAAATAAATGCCCTTACCGGGATTCGAACCCAGGACCTCTTGCTTCGTAGGCAGGGTCACTACCAACTAGGCTAAAGCGGTCGTCGAAAAAAACATTCTACGTAACTTTCGACTAATTTAAAAAAATGCATATAACTCGGAAACTAAAAACCTCAAAGTGGTTCCTTTTACTAGACACAGTCACATTAAGATAAGCGTTTCAGTGGTTGACACTTTTATTTAATAGGTACATAACAATAGAAGTGAATAGGTGTCAACTATTAAAACTTGTTTAATGTGTCAAAGATAGGTGTATAATTATTATCTGTTTGAACTTTATTTTCAATTCTATTTTGCTTTATTATCTTGTTACATTTCATAAGAAAGACACAACAATTGTACAGTGCTATTGATACAATAATCAAAGCACAACGAATTTAAAGATGTTCACCACCGGGAATCGAACCCAGTATGCTTGGTATACTTTTAACGGTTTGTTCCCAATTCTACAGATTTCTATTACAGATTTCCAATTCTACAGATTTCCAATTCTACAGATTTCCAATTCTACAGATTCCCAATTCTACGGATTCCCAATTCTATGGATTTCCAACTCTACAGATTCTCAGTTCTACAGATTCCCAATCCTACGGATTCCCAATTCTACAGATTTCCAGTTCTACATATTTCTGGATCTACAGATTCCCAGTTCTACAGATTCCCAATTCTACAGATTCCCAATTCTACGGATTCCCAATTTTACAGATTCCCAATTCTACAGAATCCCAATTCTACGGGTTCCCAATAGCACAATAAGAAATAAGAAGAAAAGAAAGCAAGAGAAAAGTAACATGTGCACCTTAACAGTAACATGAAAATCTGTAGAATTGGGAATCTGTAGACATGAGAATCTATAGAATTGGGAATCTGTAGACATGAGAATCTGTAGAATTGGGGATCTGTAGATATGAGAATCTGTAGAATTGAGAATCTGTAGACATGAGAATCTGTAGAATTGGGAATCTGTAGTCATGAGAATCTGTAGAATTGGAAATCTGTAGACATGGGCCTAAAAAGGCTTTTAACTGTTTGCTAAATGCTTCATGTTATAGCGCCGATTGGTCAAAGTGCGTATGGGATATTATCGGAAATATGTGTAACGCAAACCCTATTGGTCGTTATGTTTTTAATATATTGGTAAACAAAAACATTAATATTGCCAATTACGTAAACTATACAAATGTTAATGGACAAAATGCGTACAAATGCGTTCAGTCCAGAAGCTTTTATGAGCTTGTTTGAATATAGCTAACGTATAACGATGCGATTTACATACGATTACAACAGCGACTTTTTTAAACATATTACCATATTTAGTCATTCATTCAACTTCCAATTCAAAGTATTAGGTTACAAGTTGAAGTAATCTTTTGTATTTTAAACGGCAGTGTTAAATTCGAAATAGTGAATCGTATTTTACTGTTCTTGTACCTACTTCAGGTGTTAACACATATTTTATGTTATTAAGAGTGAAAAAAGGTTTGATCCCAATGGGGTGATTGTAGAATTTTAATAATATTTAGCTGTAATAAGTTTATGGGTGACAAATATTCTCAGAAGTTTCAGGAAACTTGTACACGATTTTTTTTCAATTTCCATTTAGGAAGTTCCCTCGTTGGAGCCTTTGAATCTTGTATGAAAAAAAATCGATAGATTAGATTAGATTAGATTAGATTCATTTATTGCTCCTTGAAAATTTACATTTAATTTTACAAATTGTCTTTGTATATAAATAAAATGAATTCACAGAAAGCTCGTCAAGTACATTCAATAGAAATAGTTAGCAATTTCATAACAATATTATCTTAATAATAATGTCAAATAATAATAAAAATGTCAACAACTATAAAATTAAAAATACGGTCTCCTAGTATAATGTATGTAATAACTACCAAGATTTTTCTACGTAGAAAGTTTCTCGTCTATTCCGATTAATGGACTTTATGTGAAATAAACCGGACAAAAACTGAGTTTCGGAAACTAAATTACCGAAAAAGATCTTGGTATAATACTTCTAAGTCGTCTAACCTATCGTCAGGCAATAGTACATTTCGATGCTAGTGTGGAAAGTATGTCATTACGTGACGAGTACCGAGATATCTTGCCACGAACCGTAGATGAGTGGCAAGACTCGGGACGAGTGAAGAATGACATTTCCGCACATGTATCGAACGACGTTTTTTTTAATACAGTTGCGAAAAAATAAGAAAAACAACAAGTAAGGAATTTGAAACTTTTATAAATTATTCATTTTGTAACATCATTGTAATTTAATACGTATTTTTTGTTTATTCTTTTTTTTTTATTGACATAATAATTAATGGTAGGTACAATTTGTACAAGGAAAAGTGAAAAGCACTAGTTCGCGAAAACCAACTTTTCGCACGCTAAACAGCTACGTAAAGTAGCACTTTTTGAGCAACTGTATTAAAAAAGAACCTTCCATGGGAGAATGCGATCCTTCTTTGGTCGTTTTTTCACACCAGATATCTTTGTTACATTTGCACATAAATTATCAATCGATACGATACGTTGCTGCCGATTTCTTTTCCCATAAATTACATTATCGATTAAATACCAGATATTCGATCTATTAACCTACTACTATGTATTAGCTCTAGAGCCCATAATAACCTACTGGGCATATATTTACAAAATATTTATGTTAAAATATCTGAATTATCATATGCCATGTTGGAAATAAAACAAGATTAATGTAAAATGGATCCATATTTAGACTGGCTTTCCACGACACGACCGCGAGCGAGAACAAGTTTTTATCGCACTTTAATGTTATAATTTGAACGTTTTCTTTAATTTTGGACTAATAATGTCATCATCATCATCATCATCATATCAGCTCAAAGACGTCCACTGCTGAACATATGCCTCCCCCAAAGAGTGCCACAATGACCGGTCCTGCGCCACCCGCATCCAGCGGACTCCAGCGACCTTTACCAGGTCATCAGTCCACCTTAACCACTAATAATGTGTACTAGTTTAATAATTTTAGTAACTATAGCATCCACAATCTAAAGTTAACATTTATAAAAAGCCATTTATATGAAAGTTTTTCGTAAATCCACTTAAAAACTACCTCCGCCAAATCGTGCAAAACAGAATTTATCGAAACTGAATGATTAAAGTAGAATATTGGTCATCCGTTCTCTTTTCTGTTACCAACATTACGTTTAAAATTGTTGATTACATTTGAATTGACAGCCAATCATAACAACTATGATTTCAAGTTGAACTTCCATAAAGCATACGCATTTGGTCCCCGTGCGTAAAAAGTGGCCCGAAGGAGCCAATCGTGCGTTTCTCATTACTCCCAATTATCCACAGTTCATAAAGTAGTAAAAAACGTGCGCCCGCGTTCTCATTCATTATTAATTTCTATAGTTATTGAATACATCGGTTCACACCTTTTTGTTTTATTTGTATGTGAGGCTTCGATGAGCTTTTGTTTTTGTCGTTTTTTTTTACCACGATTCGTATTCGTACTTGTTTCCACTTTGTTCCAACTGGTGCATAAAATTTGTTTTTTTTCGGCATAATATAATGTAATAATGAAATATTTATTGCGGAATACGGGGTCACATTTATTATGTTGGTACAAATAAACGTTATAGTCCGCCGTAGCGCCGTACTCTATTTAAATAAGCATGCAATCCCTTTATTTTGTTGTTGGTTAAGAACAGACTCAGAGTTCGAGGGAACTCTTCAAATTTTATAGGCACACCAGGAAGCGACTTAGGTATTTTTTTGAGAAAATGTGGAAATGTTCATATGTGTCTCGGCCGAGTACTGAATTGAAGTCGGTTAAAACTTTGTTTTTAAAGTAAATTATAACATAACCGCTACTAGATATATCTCAAACATTACAGTTATACTGTGTTTTGAAACCATACGCAATCATTTGCATAACACAACAATTTACATTATGACACTAATTCACATAACCTCCCCATTACCCGTCGAGTATTCGCGCGTCATAACCTATAATTTAAAAGTCATAACATGTACCAAAACGCACTGACATCTTGTCACATTCACAAATAAAGGAAGTTTAAAACAAGCGCTTTCGAATTTCGATTATAACGCGAACACCATTAGATTCAATACGAAACTGTCATTCGTTTGGAGTTGATTCCTTTTGGTAACAGACATGTGACGCGTCTTCAAATTTTAAACGCATGAAACCAATATGAAATACATTCTAAATTCAACTATAACTCAATGGTATTGGATTGAGAATAGATTCATATTAAAGGTCATTATATTCTCTTTTGTTTTTGAAGTGTGATGAGGTATTCATGTTGAGTGCGAGTGCGTGAGAGCTCAGTGTTTGAACTTTGCGGTCTGCGGACACGGAGGAATGCAGTTGGTTATTTAATATCTCTGTATATTGACGGATTAATTTAGTTCTACATTCTACATACTTACGCAACTAGTTAATTGAAATTGTATACTAAAATTTATGTTGATAATCAGTTGATTCACACAAACAGTCACTTGACCCAATGGTTGACTGGTAGAAGTGGTAGAGGATGCATTCAGACCTTAAGGCCCCGAAAGATCTGAAAGCATGTGTCTTTAAATCCACTTGTTGAAAAACGTCGAATGAAATGCGTGAGCTTTGATCATTACAATTATATCACAATGTAAGTCACAGTGCTTTTTATTTTTCCTTGTACAAATTGTACAATTAATTATTATGTCAATAAAAACTAAATAAGATAAACTGTATTAAACTTCATTTTTTTCAACTGTATTACAGTGATGTTACAGAATGAATAATGTAGTTTCGAATTCATTACCTACTTGTTGTTTTTCTTATTTTTTCGCAACTGTATTAAAATAAACGTCGTTCGATACACGTGCGGAAATGTTATTCTTCACTCGTCCCCAGTCTTGCTCTATACGATATCTCGGTGCTCGTGACATAATGACATACTTTCCGCACCAGCATCGAAATGTACTATTTTTGCACACCTTACACAACAAAGCAGTTCTATAGTGAATGCACTTGCGCTATTTTTTCATAACTTAACTATTTCTGCAAAGTAAATAGCTCAACAATTTTTTTACACATTGACAAGTAAATCTTATCAGGACTTAACATGATCCTAATGATCTCGTTTAAGCATTCCTTCCTAAACAAGCCACTACATAAGTTAGTAGTGTTATTTTTTCTACTAGAACACGTCTGGCAACAGACCTAACCGTTAAAAACGAATGTAAAATGTTGTTGGGCATAAAAAGTGCGCATTCACAGAGTACGTAACGCCCTGGTTCAATTCGACTGGATATAACGACAGCTAGTGACATAACTACCTACCAACAATCAACATCCCTTTTTGTGTCTCACTAAATTTACCATATTTTGTCCATAAGAAATACATAACACTCTCTTAGTCTATATCTACAGAGTTCTGTTGAATCTTTGAGGAGTTTAATTAAAGTAGCTACTAGCTATACTTAAAGGTTTTATCGATATAATAAAACGCCCCTTCATTTTTCTATGGCATGCACTTCAAATTATTAATAATTAGTTACACAAAGGGTCAAGGGTCGATATATCGACCCCCTTTCAACTTACCTCTGTATCAATATCAACTTGCCCCGGTTTCAAACTGCCCCGACCCATGACTCAATTTCGTATTAATAGTACTCGTTAATTTAGCAGAACTAAATTACTGATGTTAATTTAATAGGTTTGTTCACAAGAATGTAATATATTTAAGTAATTTACTTAGTTATTCAACTTGTCTTGTAGCACGCGCCAGTCCTAAGTTATCTATCTTACATTAACAACAAAGTTACTAATTCGTGAACCTTATTGCAAAGACATAAGGTCTATGAAAGGTCAGTTGATTATGTTACTAGTTTTGCCGTTATTGGAGAGCGTTTACGCGGAAAAATTCATGCTATTTTGTTTTTACGCCACATTTTACATCGCCCTGAGTTTGAGGCTTAGAAGCTTAGGAACTTAAGTAACAGAAACATTTCTACAAAAATAGATCTTTCATACGTACACGGAGCAACATTCCAGAGTATATGGAAAGCTGCACATAGTACTTGGATAACGTCGTGTTATGTACGTTTTAATTAGTTCGTGACTGGAAAATTACCTAATGAAAATTGGTCGCGTACGCGCTTAATTAATTTAATTTAATCCATTTAATATATACGACTTGATCATCAGACGTCATTGATATAAAAGTAAAAATATTTATTTATTCTTTAATGGATCGTAAGGTGATAGTCTACAGACCTAAGGGAAAATAAAACATAAGATTTATAAAGTAACATCAACAGTTAGGGTTGCCAACTTTTTTTGGGGGAGATATAGTATTTTCCAGAAAAAACCGACAAAAATATAGTACACTGTAAAAAAATATAGTACTTGACTGGGCAATGTTAGTTTAGTAAAACTTAATTGAAACCTGCGCCCCTGAATGCGGGTGGTGCAGGACCGGTCACTTTGGCACTCTTTGGGGAGGCCTATGTCCAGCATGATGATGAATTGAAACCTGGGCAATTTGAATCACTTCATAAGGACCCCCAAAATATAGTACTTTTGCGTACCATATATTTCTTCAACAGTATATAGTACAAAGAGTCAAAATATAGTACATTTAAATACTATATAATATAGTACGGTTGGCAACCCTAGTTTCAGTACTGGCTATTAAGAAATAAGAATCTGGCTTTAAAAATTCATAGACTAACCTATTGTTTTTTGTTTTCAGTGATGGTGTGAGCGCATGGTGTCGGCGGTGCTCGAGGCGGCTGCGCGCGGCGACGCGGCGCGGCTGGCGAGCCTCCTGCGCGCGCAGCCCGCCCATTGCGATGCTGTTGACGAAGTGAGTTGGCACAATTGGCCGGTAGATGTCGCTGTACTGAGCCAGTTGATTCCTGAATAGCGCTAACGGTGTTTCACCGTGGAAACCATGATTAGTGGGGGAATTGGTTTATGTTGGTTTATGTAGTGTATGTCTGTTATAAGCTATTAGCAATCCATGCCGTTAAAGACGCAAGTTGACTGTGCCGATACTTGTGGCGGAAATGACCATAGACTTTATACTCTGTGATGAAAACAAAAATGGGGTAGAAAATAGCAATGTAAGGCCTCTCACAGACTGGCGCGGCCTGGCCGCGGCGGTCAATAGTAAACTTGTCATTAGCTGTCAACTATGGTCCTGCACCGCAAGCAGCCTCAGTGTGATGCAGGATTTTCTCGAGTGGATTCGGCTGCTAACTGGAATCGGAACTCGAGTTGACTCGACTCGCATTAACCAGACTGAGCGAATGCTTTTTTGTCACTGTCGTAAAAGAAGTTCAAGTTTATGCAACATATCTCTTCTGGATTCTATTCTGGAAACTCTCCAGAATTTTGTATGTTTGATATTATATCTAAAAGCTTAAGTAAATACAAGATGATGATTAACATTAAGTATATTAAATTAAAACTAAGTTAAACCTAAAAAAGGCCCTCGAGGCATTGTACCGAGGATGCTGGCGGCATTTCCTCGCTGAATTGAAATGCTAATTCGTTGCGCGAGAAAGCCGCCAGCTCTTCGGTCACCAGTTACATCGAACGTTTCGCGATTTCTGCAAATAACTTATGCGCACTGAGACCCCACGGACCGAGGGTCTCGACGCCAAAGGGTACAAAGTCGTACTCTCTGCTGAGGCCGATAAAAGTTAAAAAAAAGCTTAAGGAATAGATTACTGCCCCCCATGTACTCTGCTAACAACCATGATAAATAGCCTCTTCGAACAAATGTTCTCGCGTACATCACACTAAGGTTTAGGCAGCTGGCAGCGGCAACATTCCGGTAGCCTCTTATATGGAATCGGCACCCCATCGTGAACAAATTGATGCCTTGCAAAATTGATTCTGCGCTGCCAAGCCATTCTGGCCCTTAAAACTTTAAGATAATGTGTAAGTGTATAATTTATACGGATCAAGCAGTCTTTATAGCAATCTTCGATGAATAATAGTAATTAATGCATCGATATCTCATGGTTTGTTGTCGAGTCAATTTCGATTTTATATTGGGTACTTAATGTGACCATTACAATTTAACGATTTTTGTTGTATGCTAATGATTTTATAAATAACTACCGTGGATGCTAGATTTTTCAACCGTCTAACGGCTAAAATTGATTGCGTGGGATTGGCCACGTTACAGTATCCTGTGTAAATTTTTGTATTTTTGCTTTTGTATTGTTCCAAATTTTTCATGTATATTTTTACTTTTTAACCCCCGACGCAAAAAGAGGGGTGTTATAAGTTTGACGTGTCTCTGTGTGTCTGTGTATCTGTCTGTGGCATCTTAGCTCCTAAACGAATGGACCGATTTTAATGCGGTTTTTTTGTCTGAAAGCTGACGTGATCGAGATGGTTCTTAGCTACGTTTCAACAAAATTGGTTCAGCCGTTTTTGAGATATTGAACTTTGAAATGAAAAAATCGGGGGTTTTCCAACTTTTTTAAGTTGTAGTTATTCAATTTTGGTAATTAGTACTTTTTATTTGAAGGCAATATATTCTTTCATTCTTCATCGAAACTTGTTGTCGATGTAGTTTGAGTTCCCGATGATGTAGAATACTTTATTTCGAGAGTCTTGGATATTTATTAAGTATTCATTTTTCAACATAAGTATGTGCCCATAGCTGAGTTTACTTTGGGCCTATGTAGATTGATTTATTTAAGTTTGTCACCATGAATATATTTTACTCATATCCAATTTTCTCACAAAATTAAAGTGTATACCTACTACCTCATATACCTATACCTCAAGTATGTACTTAATTAAACCGTAAAGTTAGAGCCTTTAAGTCCCTTTAAGCGAGAGTAGACTGGCTTAGTTCGCTCGTGATAGTGTCCCACGAATCCCACGATATGCCTCATCAATCATGGCCGGCCATGGACGTCGCCGGTTTAATGCCTCTAGTGGGCACTACAGATTATGCTCTACCACTTCTTACGGACCTCTACGTACACAAATGCAGTTTATTACATGGAGATAAATTAACTAGTCGTTGGAATCCGTTGAGGTGTTTAACTGTGACTCTGACGCAATCAATGTCTTAGCTTGATCGTTAAGTTTAAGTAAACTAAATCCGAGAATCGTGTCATTATTCAAGATCTTAAAGATAAGAACACGATCATTATTACTTCCAAAACCTCCTATCAAACTACTCTGCTACTATTCTATTCAAACTGTGCGTGGTTGTGAAACGGTTGTTTTTCATTTAACATATTTGGACAAGATAAGAGTTGGGATGACTGAATGATGCCGTTAAATCCAGTAGCAGTTGCGTACGTCGCCATTTTAATTTGTTGGTTCACAAAATGGCGGATGGACTAATGATTGATATGTTTACAGTCATCAATTTGAGTGAATTAATTGCTTGATATTCAAAATGTCGTTGGCATTGATAGTGTGAACCAGATGGTTTAGTCATAACGAATATTTATTGCAAACTAAGGTAAGTTTTGCTGCTATTTAATTTGACATAGGTTTGCCATCTTTCAGTACTCACACTTTTTTTCCGGGATTGTAACCTAATCTAGGTAACCTGTTCTATCCTATATACCAATATAAGTAGAAACAGGAAAAGGTAAGAGGATAGGAACGCAACAATAAAGATTTTAAATTAGAAGATCGATGAGCCAAGACTTCCTTATAAAAGAAGTGTTAAAAACTTTAGTGTTTTCCTAAAACATGGACAAGGAATGATTTCCGGGATTAAAAAAATATAAAAAGCGTTTATTTTCAGACAACTTAAAGGTCCATAGCGTTGTTAGTAAACAAACTTAAAAAAAACTAAACATTAAAATTAAAATGAGCATAAAACGTATCCATTTTCCCTCTCCGTATCTCAATATATGTCCAGAAAAACATCATCAAAATCGGTCTTTGGAAAATTACAAAATTTTACAAATTTAGTCCTTTTCCGACATTTGTCCAAAGAATCCCAAGCTATCCCAAAGGTCCGATTACGATGAAAGGAAGAATAAGAAAGAAAGAAAATAGACATCGCATTTATATTGTAGTATGGATGTCATAAACACTTATTTAAACGCGTCCCATTCACCAGCTCCCCCCCCCCCCCCGATTAATTTATTCAGTATCGAATCGTTATCGGCTGTCATCTTGACAGTTAGTGTAACTGGTCTGAGCCGGTCCGCGCCGGCCATTGTGGTGTCTGTGGATTTAATGAATTGTGTTCTGTCATAATTTAGAACTTTCATGGAAACGTACAACCTGATGTGGTTATTTGATAGCTATATACAGTTAAACTCGCGTATTAACTAATAACGCAGGTGGAGTCGCAGGAGAAAATAGCCATGTTCATCCCGAAGGCACATTATATATCATCATCATCATCATTATCAGCATTATCAGCCTGTAATCGCCATCTGCTGAGCATAAGCCTCTCTTCGAGTACGCCACCCATCCCGGTCCCGTGCCAGTCTCATCCAGAAATGACTCGCGGTCTTTTTTACGTCGTCAACCCATCGAGCTGGTGGACGACCTTCTATATATTATAGGTACCTACTGGTAAATAGTATTTTATACAACCGTGACACAATGAGGGCCCTTAAAATCGAGTACCGAGTTGCCGAGTGGCCTAAGTAGGTAAAGTACGAGAATTTAAGAGCTAATTATGTAACTACTAGCTTTTGCCCGCGGCTTCGCCCGCGTACTAAGAGTAATGTTAACCGTCTACAAAAAAGGTGCATCTCAGTTTCAGTCTTTTATATATTTAGATCGACTCTACATAGACTCTGCATATCGAACATAGACTCTACATATCGAATCTACATATCGACTCTATATATCGACTATAAATATCGAATCTACATATCAACTCTACATATCGACTCGACACATCGACTCTACATATCGACTCTACATATCGACTCTACATATCGACTCTACTTTCGACTCTACATATCGACTCTACATATCGACTCTACATATCGGCTCTACATATCGACTCTACATATCTGGACCCCCATATAAAATTTCACCCCCTCTTTTAAGGGGTTGAGTGCAGATTTCCAAAAAAAAATGATGCACGTTTTTTTTATTAGTCACAAATAGTCCACATACCAATTTTTAGCTTTCTACCTTGAAAATTGCGGAATGCTCCATACAAACTTCCACCCCCCATTTTGGGGAAGTGGGGGGTTAGAAAGAGACAAAAAGTAGCCTGTGTCACTCTCCATCCCTTCAACTATCTCCACTTAAAAAATCACGTCAATTCGACGCCCCGTTTTGCCGTGAAAGACGGACAAACAAACAAACAAACAAACACATACACTTTCCCATTTATAATATTAGTATGGATATTGTATACAATACTTTTTCTACGATAAACTGAAATGATTAAACAAACTTGGTATCTAATGAAAATCTAAGCCCTGCTGAAATCCGGAACATCTTAGCCGATTTAAAAAATTCTTTCACCTATGTATAAAATTGAATTTCAGGATGGACATAGACATAGACTACCTATGTTTTATCCTGTGGGTTTGCCTGTGTTCTTTGCAATACGCGGTACGCGGGCGAATCCACGAGGGCAGCAACCACCTAGTCTTGCATTAAAAAAAATTGAATTTCAAAACACGCTTCGTAAGAAACTTCCATCTTTCTTGCCATTGACTAGTAATTGAAATCTTAATCATTTGTATCACAAATTCCTCCAATACCTAATCATAAGCTCGTAAATTACATATAAACGTAGATAAATTGCTTATTAAAGTAAATCGTTAACAATCAACGGCTTCCGTAATAGGAACAATGAACCGTAAAAACCGATATTTACTCGAGAAAAAAAACAAGGCAAACATTTAAAAAATAACCCATCTCGGCGGAATGCTTCCAATCCGAAGACTTAGTTCACATGCTGGCATTATTAATGTACGGCAATCGATTTTAAACTTTAATAGTCACTATATAAGGTGCTAATTCTAATAACATCAGTGGTACACTCGTAATCGTAAATAATCCATGCGAGTTACTACGATAGAAAACTCACACGTTGGTCGCTAAAACCTGAACCTAACTCCCATTTCGGAGCACGTATCAATTTAAAATGAACTGTAATACCTCAGTCATAGTGTTCATAATAAGTATCAATGCTTTTTTGAGTTGTGTCTAGTTGGGTTTGCTTAGATGTTATCGCCCTCATCTCAAATGGATATGGAGCAGATCGCAGCTCGATCTAAAAACGTAGCTTTAGTATTAAACTAATTAAATGAAGTTTATAAGTTTGTTTTTAAGTTTATATCTTATCTTATCTTATCCTTAACATGAAACCAATTTAAAGATTTCTCTTGTATAGGTACATAGTATAAGTAAGGGCATGTTAAATTCAATTGACTCTTTTTAGGTTATTTGTTAATTAGTTTCGGAGTGTTGAAATGTTTATTTTAATAAGTTTAAGTGATTCTGCAAAAGTTGTTCTTATGTGCCTATATTAATTCAAATGTAGGTTAAGACCTGAATCTGCGCTAATAATAATTATTATTAAAGGCGTGGGAAGTAAAGCCCACATTCCCTCTCATCTCATAAGAGGAATGTCCAGTCAATAAACAGACAACTTGTGTGGAAAAAATGACAATTTTGGAAATAATTTACAATAGCTCTATGCTCTATGTATCGGATACATTGTCAATGAAATAGTTACCTAGCGACAAAATCTAACAAAATTTCAGACATCAAAAAAATTGATACCTTCACTCTGCTTCTGAAAAGTCAAAAAAAAAAATAATAAATGTTTTAGCTTTATTTTGGTTCATTTACATTTGCTCTATAATATTCAAGATAAATCATACAAAAAAAATATAATGCACGTTTTTTTTAATCGATATAATTGGGTAGTTTCCACATGTTAAAATTGATATCGCAGTGTTTCTAAATGTAATGTAAATCGAAATTGTCTTTGTATGATTTTTTGCACATTGTGCAAGGTTTTCTACATAGGGGTAAGTTACTGAAACGCTACTCCAGTTATATATGCTCTAAGTTGGTTGTGGATATAAAGACGATAAATCACGTGACAAACATTTCACGTTTTAAGAGCTTTACCGTGATCTTATCGCTTGACTATCATGGGCTCGCGTTTGAGTTTATGTATAACCACCATTACATTTTCTGCGTCCATGTTTTTTCCCACGTAGGAAAGATTGTAATAAGAAAGTTACATTAATACGATTGAACTCATCGTCTTAACTCTTTAGGTTTCAAACTTACTAATCGAGTATACCACTTTGCCAAATATACATTAACATTAGAAGAATTTCGTAAGTAATAAAAATTTTAGGAAGATTTTTATACGGTGAATAAATCTCTAAAAACGGACAGTCAACGTCAAGGAGATGTATTAGTGCTACTAATAAAATAAGAACTGTACAATATGCCTTATCACAAGGGAAGAAGGTGCAAAAGTGCAAACATATATTTGACGTCGACGACTTGAGTCACGCAGAGCCCGATCGAGTTATCGCAGTGACGCATCAGGCTTATGAAAATTAATTATTGCCGCGTAAAATGACAAACGAGTTTTTTTTTCATCAAGATTGTAGCAAAGAATTAGCGGCCAGTAACTAGCTTGTCCGTAGACGCTATAATCTGTAGGCTCGATCCATCATCTTAAATTGTCTATGGTTGTTGAAAGTGCGTTTTTGCCGTTAACTTTAAAAGTAGAGTAATTGTTTTCGTGATGGCATGCTATTATGAAGCAGTGAGATTATTTCTAAACTATAGTATCTTTTTTTACAAAGATATTTGGAGCATGTTCGAAACCCTATAAAAGATAAATGAAAATACCATTTGCTTGTATGTCGGACAGTTAAAACTAATTTCACTTGATACATACTTTACTAGTTTTGAGCTGTGTGTATAGTGCTGCGTTTGTGTGTTTTGTTTTGTTGTGTTTTGGCTGTCCAAGCTCCAACTATTTCTAAACTAGTGCCTATGCCAAATCATGGTATTAGGTGCCAAAGCGGACCCCGGGCTTCTTTAGGGCACAACCGGGAATAACGCTAGGAGGATGACATACAAATAAAGAGCATTCATTTCAATGTCAAGACAAAATGTTAACATCAAGTCACTCCGTAACTCTGTTTCGAGATTGACATCTCTTTCTCTCTCTCACGAAGTGTTGGAATGATATTCCACCACCTATCAAAAACTGTGTATCCATTGCATCCTTTATAAACAAAATTAAAATGTACCTTATCAACCTACAAATATCTAATGCATAAGCGGACAATCCACATAGCTCTTGAATTTCAATACCTGTAAATGACATCACACCTACACCTGTATTTCATCATACTTACCTTTGACTTGATTTGTAAACACTTGAATTAATTAATTGACCAGCGACCTCTCCTTCTCATTAATTAGGTTTTCTTACGTATAAGTTATATTTTTAGTTCTGTATCTATCTCTGAGTCGTGAAATCCCAATTGTGAAGGTCTAGACTTAGGGCAGCTCATACCTCGATTAACTGCTTCACTGTGTAGATAGGGACCCCCATCTATCTCTGAGTGCCCTGACCCAGCGCCTTTAGCATATATTGCTGCTGGCATATGCTGAGTGGCATCCATTTTGGTGCATTTCAGATGTAACTATACACTTGTGTATTTTCTTTGTCACACCAAATAAATATATTTCTATTCTATTCTATTCTTATGTACCCGGACTATACACGCACAAGTTTGATTATTATATGGTGTTCTATTACATCTCTCTGTAGACATAGACATACACTGTGTTGTATGGCAATGAAATTAAATGCAACTAACATTCGTGGGCTGAATTGCTGTGCTCGTATATTGTATGGTAATGCTAAATCGCCACGCCTTGCATATTCCATGCATTCGTATGGTAATCAGGCTATAGAAATTACATTCGTGATTCTTAATGGCTTTGATACAAAGTTGATTATTGCTTGCGCGCGTTTAAAGATTTGTCACACATTAGTGTGCAAAACAAATAAAAAAAAACCGGACAAGTGCGAGTTCAACTCGCGTGGTGAGGGTTCCGTAAAATTCCTTTTCTCTAAGCATTAGGCGCTCCATACAAAATACACAAAAATATTGAGAATTTTCCCGTTACTTTGTAGGTTTTCCTGTAATCTTCAGGCAAGGAACTATCTTCCATATTTTTTTCAGAATTTTAAGCCTAGTTGTTTCGGAGATAAGGAGGGGGAATGGTAAATTTTCGTCTTTTTTCCTAAATAACTTCAATAGTTATTTGTTATACAAGGGTGCAAAGTTATATTTTAACCGCGAGTGTGGAATTGAAACACGAGCCAGCGAATGGATTCTAGGGTTGAACCACGAGCTAGCGAATGGATTCTATGGTTGAACCACGAGCGAAGCGAGTGGTTCGAAAATAGAATCCTGAGCGTAGCGAGTGGTTCAAAAATAGAATCCTGAGCAAAGCGAGTGTTGCAACACACGAGACGTCAAAATAACTTGCACCCGTGTGTAACACAAATCTTTTCACCTCACTAAACTGAGGAAAGTACTACATAAGAAAAACAACTGAAATATGTATAATCAGCCTTTATTTTAACTAGTAAATATTACATAGACTCTACATATCGACTCTACATATCGACTCTACATATCGACTCTACATATTGACTCTACATATCGACTCTACATATCGACTCTACAAATGGACTCTACATCGACTCTACACATCGACTCTACATATCGACTCTACATAGACTCTACATATCGACTCTACATATCGACTATACATATCGACTCTACATATTGACTCTACATATCGACTCTACATATTGACTCTACATATCGACTCTACATATCGACTCTACATATCGACTCTACATATCGACTCTACATAGACTCTACATATCGACTCTCATAGACTCTACATATCGACTCTACATATCGACTCTACATATCGACTCTACATATGGACTCTACATATGGACTCTACATATGGACTCTACATATCGATTCTACATATTGACACTACCTATCTGGACCCCCATATAAAACTTCACCCCCTCTTTTAAGGGGTTAGGTGCAGTCTTCCAAAAAAAATGATGCTCGATTTTTTTTGTTAGTCATAAATAGTCCACATACCAATTTTTAGCTTTCTACCTTGAAAATTCCGGAATGCTCCATACAAACTTCCACCCGCCATTTTAGGGAAGTAGGGGGTTAGAAAGAGATAAAAGTAGCCTATGTCACTCTTCATCCCTTCAACTATCTCCACTTAAAAAATCATGTCAATTCGTCGCCCCGTTTTGCCGTGAAAGACGGACAACAAAAGTAACTAATAACACGTTCGGATTTCAAATATTCTTTGCACACATGTGGATAAAATGCAGTTTTGCTATCTGTTTTTAAAGAATAAAACCGGCCAAGTGCGTGTCGGACCACGCAAAACGAAGGGTTCCGTGCCTATTAAAAAGGTCATATCGTCACAGAAATCTTACGGCACTTACGTCCTTTTCTTTGAGGAAGGCAGTTTTTCAGCAATATCTCGAAAACCTCTGAACCGATCTTGTTCAAAACAATTTTCGGTGAATGAAATTAATAAGCCCTATGTCCATGAATTTTTCCATATTTTTAAAATACACCGTTCAAAAATTAGAGGGGGGGGACAGAATTTTAGTGACTTTCGGGGCGATTATCTCCGACTCTATTCACTTAATCAAAAAAAATGCTAAGAAACCTTATATTTATTTTAAAAGGCCTATCGATTGATATGCCACACGGGGGGTCACAATGAAAAAATTTTTTTTGACTTTTAGTTTTATGTATGGAGTGCACCCATAAAAAAAATTGTTTTTGTCATTTTAATTACAAAACTATGTAGCGGCCAACAAAATACACCTGTCCTCAAAATTTTATTCAAATACACCTTATAGTTTTCGAGTAAAATGCCTGTGACATACGGACAGACGGACAGACGGACAGACGGACAGACGGACAGACGGACAGACGGACAGACGGACATGACGAAACTATAAGGGTTCCGTTTTTGCCATTTTGGCTACGGAACCCGAAAAAGGTCTTTCCGAGCTAGTGAGGTGAAAATGCATTTTTGCCAAAATTATAAAAAATATATATCTGAGATGCTTGCAACGACTCCTTTCATTTGATATACTGTCACACAATACAGTTTGCGAAACTTTTTATTTTAATTTTCCAGTTTACCCCCCAAAAGTAGCCTACTTGTTCAGAATTCATTAATTTACTTTACGCGTCCATCTTTGGGTCACCAATTTACATCATCATCATCATCATCATCATATCAGCCCAAAGACGTCCACTGCTGAACATAGACCTCCTCCAAAGAGTGCCACAATGACCGGTCCTGCGCCACCCGCATCCAGCGGACCAATTTACATATGTGTACCAAATTTTAACTCAATCGGTCCAGTAGTTTCGGAGCAAATCGGCTGTGACAGACGGACAGACAGACAACCGAGTGATCCTATAAGGGTTCCGTTTTTTCCTTTTGAGGTACCGGAACCCTAAAAATTGAAGATGAGAGCATCCAAAAGGGAGATAGAATGGTTAAGCTGAGTTAGAGGCCGATGGGGGATTGAAAACTTCCGCAAAAACTAGAGCATACGTGAATTCTTGAGTAGCCGACCCCGTGCCCTCACCGCGCATGTGGCGCAACGAAGATAAAAAAAGCGATTGTCATCTGACCTTGCAACCCAGTGGGAAATCTAGGCCTTGTTGGGATTAGATCGGTTTCCTCGCCATGTTTTCCTTCACCGGAAAGCTACTGTTAACACATTCACTACGGCAAAAAAATTCAGTGACTACCTGGGTACGACATGGGATCTTTTAGATCCGAAGCATAACTTTATCCTAGTGCGTTATCGGGTCGAAAGGATCTGTTGGGTATGCTTTTGTTTAATTGTCATTAGTTACCTATCTATGTAATTATTATGATTACTTTATTTGTTTTTAAAACGATATATTTCTTACATAGTTAACCTAGTTAAATATTTCTTACATAGTTAACCTAGATTCACTTCATGATTTGATTGCAAATATAAGAACAATCTGTCGGATCTTTTTGACCCAAAATCCGCACTGGTTGTTTACATTGTCGATATTTTTTTAGTGTCGATATCGACTCTTTTTAAATGTTAATACGATTAAAACGACACATTGTAATTATGAGTGAATTATAACATTTACGACAAAATGTTAATTTACACGCTTCACACATACCTAGTTGTAAGTGTAACTTTATTTCTGGCATCTATACTATTCAATGTGTTGCGTAGTTTCTCGTCTACATCCCGAGCAATTTCGTTTTTGATGCCCATTTTTAAATTATGAACTGCGTCGGCTGTTGACGTGTATAAATAGATAGTTGCAACTTAACGTGTAGGTATAAATAGATAGGTATTTTATCAATAAAGGATTCTTTAAGACGCTCTTTACACTGCTACATGGTCACCTTGCCATTACCTCTACCTGCCTATATTCGATTAACATTGACAAAACACGAGCTGTCTCTCTTTTATTCGTATAAAATCCAAAGATGTCTGTCCTGCATCAGCGTTTGGAACAGCAATTTTGCACCGTAGCGGAGAAAAGATCTACGTCGGATATATCCGACCCGATGCCTTAGTGAACGTGTTAAATATGTAATCTAATATATTTTACCGAGATATGAATGTATTATTTTAAGCATACAAAATAGACAGCAACCGCGTCACAAAAAGAGAATGACAGGTCCGCTAGCTGATCCGACCACTTTAAGTGTTCGAGTAAGCCTTTAATATATTCAAGGCTTGTCTAAAGCAGGTGCGATTGATCGATGGGATTTGATAGTTTTGATACCTTGACATTATATTTAAATAATAATATAAAATCACGGTTATTGTTAATTTTTAAAAGTCGAAGCTTGGTTTAACGCGTCGCATGGGACAAATGTTGTCGTTTATCTGAACAAGTGAACATCGACAATAGGGTGTCCCTTATTTTTCAGATACTTTTTTTTTTAACGCATACCCTCTAAATATGTTTGATATGTTGTAAAATGACCTCAAAATAAAAATTAGCTCAATCTAAGAACAGTAACCCGTGCCGACTTGAAACATAAGCTTGTCCATACAAGCTGCTGGGGACGATCGGTGCGTGCTGCGTACTTAGTTATTCTAGTGGCAGTTTTTTTGTATCTGAGGTGTATTAGTTTGGTTTATAATAATGGCGATTGAATTAAGAAGTTCTTAAACGGACATTTTCTTAGTGGGTGATATAAAACACCAGATAACAAGTGCGAAATTGCCTTCAAACAGGCAAGTATTAACAGTTTGATTTTATAATATTCACGAAGTAAAATTTAAAGTAAACGAAAGTGTTAATCTTGTGATTCGCGAGTGTATTATCTTCTGGGACAAAACTAGAATACCTACACGATCGGCACCTATTGTGTTAAAAAAACTGGTAGGTCTGTACCAAGTTTGGCGTGATCTACAAAAAAAATTGTAAGAAAAGTCAAGAAATTTACAAACGCCGTGAACAGAATTTTCAAAGTGACTTGGATAATTTGATTGATATCGCTCATGCCGATGCTCTTCAAGTAATAAAAAAAGGAAGATAGAGTATTTTTACAGCAACAGAGAGAACCAGGGCGTCATGGCTGTCTTGCAGGAGTAGGCCAAAAACTGGCAGAAAAGGAAGAACGAAGCCGCCAAAAACAGATTGATGAAGAGGAAAGAAGATTAAAAAAAACGTGTCGATCGCTGGACCTTCCTCACCATGTGATTATTTGCTGACTCAGAGCCCTACGTCTTCTACCGACAGCTTAAATGAAGTGCTTCCTGAACCCGAGGAACCCGCGCCGACTCGGACGGTATCGACATTGCAAGGGAATACTGTTAAAAGGGGCCGGAATGATTTTATTTCACCCAAGTTAGTTGCGGCCTTAGACAGGTATCAGCTAAGCACAAGAGATTATGTTTACATCCTTCAGGCTGCAATTTTAAACTCTTTGTATAGCAAATGCTTGGAAGCTTGGATGATTTCGTGTCTAACTATAAAGAGCAAAAACTTGTTTTCACGGTTGAAACTTGCCGCTAGCTTCCTGCGTGTTCCCGTTTGATTATGGAGCCAGAATGAAGCCTATTTGAGGGCTAAATATAAAGTTTGAAACCTGAGGACTGTTAATGATAGAGCAGAAAGGGCAGTTAAGCTGACGTAAGATTTTCACGGGGTGATAACTGTGGACGAAGAGTAGAAACAATTTCTTCTACGTTGTGTCCAGGAGCACAGAAAGCTCTTCATCCTAATTGTAAAAAACAACCCTAAAAAGGAAAAAAGGAATTACCCCGATTTATATTGCCTGTTTTAGATACTGCATTAAATAAGGATGAATACTATCAAGTTTTATTTGGTTACTTTCTTTTTACTTTGGTCGTTAGAGAATAAATGGTTATTATGAAAAAAAAACGATATATTTCCCTAATAAACCTACATACAAAACTTTGAAGTCGAGTCGGCACGACTTCCCATCATCATAGAGTGATGAAATTTCACAAGTAAGTTGATTTTATGAATACAAAAATATTTGAGGGGTATGCATTTCGAAATAATAAAAAAATTTTTTTTTGGCCATATAAGGGACACCCTAATCGACAACATGTGAGTAATCAATAGTGAATTGTGTCTCAAGGGAGCGAAATGATTTAATTACGGCTAGAATTGAAATCCATCATTTGAGAGCAGCAATTACTATTTTCTGAACCTCAGGATCAAGGAAGGAAAGTACTACTTTGATCACTCATTTGAGGGCAACAATTTAATGACTCTTTTCTGAATAGCAGGTGTGTTTTTAATACAGAAAATGTACCTCTCATCTCACAAAGAAATACAGGTTATTCGCAAAATCTGTGGTAAGGCTGAATGTTTATTGGGACTGTCCAAACCCTTTCTTCATTTCGAAATTTATCTAAATCGATTCCGATTTACCTATTCAGCGGTGTAGATGCCTCTGTATGACTCGTTATCGCATCACTCGCAGCTTTCTTTTTTGTATCCTCTCTCACGTAGTCCATCCACATTTTTCTTGGTCTAGCCCTTCTCTTACAACCTTCCACATTTATACATTGTCACACAACTTTCACACCCTTCGCATGATTAGATTAGATTAGATTCATTTATTGCTCTTTGAAAATTGACATTTAATTTTACAAATTGTCTTTGTATATAAATAAAATGAATTCACAGAAAGCTCGTCAGGTACAATCAATAGAAATAGTTAGCAATTTTAAAACAATATTATCTTAATAATAATGTCAAAATATAATAAAATGTCAGAAACTAGAAAATTAAAAATTTCATGTCAAATAAGTGAATACAAATAAATGTCAAACGTGCAAGGACTATAAAACAGAAATAACAATAAAAATAATTTATCTCTAGGGCATTCTAGATTATTATCTTAAGTCGGAAATAAAACAGACAAAATAAAAATAAAAATATTAATTAGCAAAAACATTAAAAGCTAATAAAATGTCAATAATATTGTCTTTGGTCAGTGAATTCCTTAACTGAATACAGCGACATTGACAGTAAAAAGTGTTTCAGTCGGTGTCCAAAACCATCATTCGATGATTCATTTCTGAGACTGGCGGGTAGACTTTCATAAAAAGCATGAAATGTCTATGGCACCGCGGGGTGCTACTCTGTGGCTTCCTCTTATATACTCATTCCTTACATGATCCATTTTCATCAAGCCACTCATCCATCTCAACTTTCTCATCTCCGCAACATGCAACCTCGTTTCATCTATCATCTTTGCGGCCCGACGTTCCGATCCATGATATGACGACAGGTCTTACAATGGTCTTGTATATAGATTTTGCCCTCGCTGCTGGCATCGCATAACTTACATGAAAGGTAAAAAAAACTACCATCTCAAAGTTTGTCAAAAAAAGAAGCGGGTTGTGCCGGAGATACAACCGTTAATTAAGTTTAAGTGGATACTTCTTTGTTGGCTATGGAACCCTAATAAAAAAGTGCGAGTCTGACTGGCGTACCGAGGGTTCCGTACTAAGCAAACTGTACATAATAAAATCACAGAAATTACAGGAATTCACTAAAATCTGTATAAGTACAGATAAATCGGTATATATGGCAACATTGACTGACGCAGGTCATTTGACTCGGGATACATTGAAAATGGTGGTCATTTCAGCATTATTTTCATGTCCGCCACATAAACTAAATAACATTTTGCGATTAACAACTAATGACAAATAAAGAAGGATTAAAACATGTAACAAACAATTATTTGAAATCAGATTAGGCTTCTCTACAAAAAGTTATCCCGGAAGTCACGTGATACATTTTGAACTGTACCCCTCTACAAGAACGCAAGCAAAGAAGTATCCACTTCAAAATAACCCACTTTTCAAAAACTTTTTACTAATAAATGCATATATGCAATGAGCGCATCTTTCAATAAGTTACTTTTAGAACTCATGGGCATATCCCAATTAGTAAGCGCATTTTTAACTTTGTATGTCTGCGCCATTTTCTTGTCGGACAGTCAAAAACAAGCGATTCTAAGCCATATTACTAGCGTCATAAGAAACCAATTGAACATTATTAACAGCATTAATAAGGTGGCATGTATAACTTCATGGTTTGTATCGTCACTTCTAATTGGTATTTTATGGCGCTTTCCTATCGGCCAGTAATTTGTTGAAATCGTAAGTGTTTATTTTAAACGCTACGCGGCATTTGGCGTTTATGTTTAGATAAACTTGAATTTAATTATATTTACTGTATTACACTACGAGTAATTGAGAGATACTTAAATGAAGAATATTTTGTTACTTAAAGCATTAATGTCTCTATCTCCAGTCCAATGTGTTAGTTTATTAGATACAAACGCATCACATGTAGGTGATAGACATTTGTTTAGGCAAACTATCACGGAAGTAGGGTCGTGGAACGAAGAGATGTAACTTTACAGATCTTTTTCGAGGAATTGTAACCTAGTTTGTATTGTACACATTTTATTTTTATTATATGATTTGGTATATATATTGTCGAGACTCGTTACGTGATTACCCTCGGATATGGTACAGTATTTTATTAAAAATGGTTTTATGGTGAAGTATGCCATTTTGCCCAGAAGATGAACGGTTCACCAATAGTTGAACGAAGAAAAACGTATCACCACGCGCACGCAGCCTCTCACCTCTGCTCTAGTAATAATATTATCATTGTCGTACCAATTTATACTAGTCAAGAATCACAATAATGATATTAAATCCACATAGCTCTTGAATTTCAATACCTGTAAATGACATCACACCTACACCTTTATTTCTTCTTCTGTAATACTTACCTTTGACCTGATTTGTAAACACTTAGCTCTGAATTAATTAATTGACCAGCGACCTCTCCTTCTCATTAATTAGGTTTTCTTTTGTATAAGTTATAAAATATAAGTCATATTTTAAGTTCTGTATCTCTCTCTGGGGTGCCCTGAAAACCAGCGCCTTTAGCATAGGTATATGCTAGCTTCAGTGGCATCCATTTTGATGCATTTCAGACGTAACTATACACTTGTGTAATTTCTTTGTCACACCAAATAAATTTATTTCTATTCTATTCTATTAAAAGAAAATAATTCAAAGGGTACATTTGGATACAACTTTGAGGTTGCTTTTTACATATTAATAAGTAAAACAATTTGTAATGTATCATTGGAATGAAATAGATAAATTGTTGGGTTTTATATATTGGGTTGTATATAAGTGAGATTTCATGTTAGAGGTAAGTATCCTAGTTATTAAGATGTTCATTTTACTAATCCCTGCCCAAAGACTTGAACGAACACGATATCTAAAGAAATCAACAAAATTTTCACTTTGGAATGGCAGCCAAAAATTGAACGAGTTAATTCTATTCGTTCATGTTCTGGGCAAGGTTCTTTGTGGAACAGTAGTGCTTTTCATAGTAAAACAAACCCCAAAATAACTGTTGCGAATCGATATTCACGTTCAACTTTTGGTTCAAAAATCAAAGTACTCCAGGCAAAATACTGTTTCGAAAAACATTAATTTATAATAGCGTTTTTTTGTTTATTTCATTCTAAAACTTTATTTTAAGATGCTTTATTCAAGAATCCAACAAACTTTCCACCCGGAAGTATTTATATAGATTGAAATTAAACATTCATTGTCTTTTATATTTTATTTATATTGAATATTTTAAAGCAAATGTAAATGAACCTAAATAAAGATAAAAATATATATTAATATTTATCCGGACTTTTTAGGAGCTAATTAAATATAGATTTTTTTGATGTCTGATTTTTTGTTGGATTTTGCCTCTAGGTAACTATTTACCTAATTGATAATATATCCGTTACATTAAAAAAATTAGCTATTATAAATTATTTCCAAATCTGTCATTTTTTCCATACAAGTTGTCAGTTCATTGCCTGGACTAAAGGCCAAGAAACGAATTGACGACGTGTGACGAGTGAGGACCTAGAATCTGTCAAGCGAGTCGTGTCCCCGGAAAATGGCGGCATATTCAAAAATCACGCGGGTGTCAACACTGAGAATACGCCGAATATGTTTGTTGGATACTTACAATTTATTTCATATTCATTTTTATCATATGTTTTTTAGGGTTCCGTAGCCAAAATGGCAAAAACGGAACCCTTATAGTTTCGTCATGTCCGTCTGTCCGTCTGTCCGTCTGTCCGTCTGTCCGTCTGTCCGTCTGTCCGTCTGTCCGTATGTCACAGGCATTTAACTCGAAAACTATAAGGTTTATTTGAATAAAATTTTGAGGATAGGTGTATTTTGTTAGCCGCTACATAGTTTTGTAATTAAAATGACAAAAAAAAAATTTTTTAGGAGTGCATTCCATACATAAAACTAAGTCAAACATTTTTTTTTCATTGTGACCCCCCGTGTGGCACATCAATCGATAGGCCTTTCAAAATAAATATAAGGTTTCTTAGCATTTTTTTTGATTAAGTGAATAGGGTCGGAGATAATCGCCCCGAAAGTCACTAAAATTCTGTCCCCCCCCCCCTCTAATTTTTGAACGGTGTATTTTAAAAATATGGAAAAATTCATGGACATAGGGGTTATTAATTTCATTCACCGAAAATTGTTTTGAACAAGATCGGTTCAGAGGTTTTCGAGATATTGCTGAAAAACTGCCTTCCTCAAAGAAAAGGACGTAAGTGCCGTAAAATTTCTGTGACGATACGACCTTTTTAATAGGCACGGAACCCTTCGTTTTGCGTGGTCCGACACGCACTTGGCCGGTTTTTTCTATTTTAGTTTATATCATATGATTTACAGCCTGTGTGTAACCTGTCAAATACCGCATTTTTTAATTTGCCGCCATTTTCCAGGAACACGACTCGCTTGACAGACTCTATCATAACGTCACCCCGGGACACAAACGCATACCCGCAATTTACCGCGTCCTTAGTGATGGGGAAATATCGATAAACTATCGATTTATTACTATTGCGAGTAGTTTCCATATTTCAACGGTCGGCACCGGCCATTATGCCCGTGGAAATATCACGCATATCCTGTTTTATACTAACACGATTTAAATAAATCAAACAATGCAATGGAATACATTCTTATTGCAAAATATTAGCTTTAGCAAGGCGCCTTTATCGTTGATGTTATGCATACGTCTCTTTTGCACCCGCTTACTAGAAAGAGACAAATGATTTACGTCAGTTATAAACTGCAAAGAATCATGCTAGGAGGTCTGATCTGAGGAGCGTATTGCATAACAAAGCAAACTAAGAATAGAAGGACAAACTAACAACGTACAGTCACGGACTTTAATCGTTGAGCCATTCAGAGCTCACCTTTTACTGGATGTTCATAGCTTAACTATTAAAAACCAAAATTAGTTGACACCTAAATGGCTCAACGATTAAAGTCCGTGACTGTACACACTTTTGAATTTGCAATATTCCTAAGGGTCTGTTTACACATTGTAGTGATTAGTGTGCGTCCATACAAAAGCTACTCGCACTATATAGGTAGGTAATCAAAGTGTTAACAAACAGCCCATAAGGAAAAATAAAGTAACATATTATTTCCGTAGTATAAGTACCAGAAAGAAATTGTGAGAGAAAAAATGACGTGTAAGCGTAAGAGTGACCATAAATTGTAATTACATTTTCATTTCAACATATCGCACATCATGGGATTCATACATCTCCTTCATACAGTCACGGACTTTAATTGTTGAGCCATTTAGAGCTCACTTTATACTGGAAACTTCATAGCTTCATAGAAAACCAAAATTAGTTGACACCTAAATGGCTCAAGAATTAAAGTCCTTGACAGTACTTTGATTTCGTTGCACAGTCGCGAGAACGGGTTTCCCATTCAATGACTCTTGTCATCTACTTATGTCGCCGAACGTTTTTTTAAACCCCCGACGCAAAAAGAGGGGTGTTATAAGTTCGACGTGTCTGTGTGTCTGTCTGTGGCATCGTAGCTCCTAAACGAATGGACCGATTTTAATGCGGTTTTTTTCATCGGTTCAAATCGGTTCAGCCGTTTTTGAGATATGGAACTTAGAGATGAAAAAAGTTGTAGTTATTAAATCAAAGTGTCCGTTATGCGCCTTAGAGTGACGACCGCTTTAGCCTAGTTGGTAGTGACCCTGCCTACGAAGCAAGAGGTCCTGGGTTCGAATCCCGGTACGGGCATTTATTTGTGTGATGAGCACGAATATTTGTTCCCGAGTCATGGATGTTTTCTATGTATTTAAGTATGTATTTATCTATATAAGTATGTTTATCGTCGTCTAGTACCCATAGTACAAGTTTTGCTTAGTTTGGGACTAGGTCGATTTGTGTAAGATTGTCCGCAAATATTTATTTTATTTATATTTATTTATAGCAGCACGTACGGCCCGCGAGCTGTGTCGCGTTGACATAGACTCTCCGTCTCTTTGGACGGATGGTCTATCTCGCCGCGACACAGCTCGCGGGCCGTCCTGCGATAGCCGTGCAGACTGCAGAGGTACACAACTTGCTGTCTAGTCGCGTCGCGCGCGAGTCACCGACTACTGTCCCACTCGCACTATGCAAATTGAAAAGAGGAGGGTAGATTGATCGTCTGGCGTCGAGTTGCGACATGAGACGTTAGTCGCTCGCGACGCGACTTAGCAGCAAGCAGCGTTTGCAACGAATACTAATTTGATATCAATCCGATATGTCAAACAGATCCCCTGAGCTTTGTATATAGCGTTCGCAACAAATACTAATTTGATATCAATCCGATATGTCAAACAGATCCCCTGAGTTTTGTACAGGTACAGCGTTCGCAACAAATACTAATTTGATATCAATCCGATATATCAAACAGATCCCCTGAGCTTTGTATATAGCGTTCGCAACAAATACTAATTTGATATCAATCCGATATGTCAAACAGATCCCCTGAGTTTTGTATACAGCGTTCGCATATTACTACTAATTTAATATCAATCCGATATGTCAAACAGACCCCCTGAGTTTTGTATTCATTGTAATGCTAAGTAGATTTAGATTACGTATAATTATCTCGTTTTGGAGAAACGCATAAAGTTGTACAACGTTGTTAATTTATTTAACGACTTAATGTCGGGCGAAACTTAATACAATGAAGTGCTATTTTACTTCGTCTAGTAGAAATAGGAGCAGACATTTTCGAGGCAATTCAGATTAGTTTCAATATTGATTAGAAGCGTTTTATTTTCTACTAGATGATATTATCAAAACTATAGAGATGTAGGTTTTGTAACCACTCCTAGTTTAAAAATGTATCGAATTGACAGGTGCCTAGGACCATCGACTTAATAATATTAATAGGTACTATGTTGTACAAAAAAGTACCTAAGGTACAACATGACACCCTGAGTATTTTAAACTTAGTCGTATGAGTAGGTAAAAAAAGTTTACAAACAGAATTTATTTCAATGGTTAAGTTACAATTTGATTCAGACTCTTAGTGAACGGTACCTATACGATTACCGCTTTTTTACCAGCCAGCTCTTGCTTTTTAAAAAACCTAGTTGTCATAACATTGCATACAAAGTTACGCTTGCATACGGTCGAAAGCGAAACTAAATTAGCTACATATTAATTTAGTAGAACAGTGGCGCCACAGGCCCACAACTACTAGTAAACTTAAGTGTGCAGACCATTCAAGATGGCTGTGGTTTCGCGCTATTTTTTCCGTGTGGATTCTTGCATTGGTGTTAATTAAGTAGGGCGGCAAAAAGTTGAAATGACTCAAATGTCACCCTTTAACGGCGCCGCGCTAAGCATATTTTAGTTTATAAATAAAACTTGCAATGTTGTTAGGGTCAACGCCTCTGAATATTTTTTTGTTTCATGGACTGGATACAAGGCAGTTATAGACGATAAATAAATTTATCTGTATTGCAAACTATATCTATAATAGATTTTAATCTTATCAGACGTCGTAAATTTTGTAGCATTTTCGGTGCAGCATGGTTGTGTTAACGATGTTGGTATAGATAGACAATATCAATCAAAAATTTTAATTAAGGTTAATATTAACATTATTAACGCTAATTAAACATTACAATTGAAATTGTTTATACCAATTCCGTTAATACGCTGCACCGAGAATGCTACAAAATTAACGTTGTCTGATCAGTGTAGGTACTTACTTGTATTTTAATTCACCTTCAAACTTCATATAATTTAATTACCTGTAATTTAACGTGAAAGACTGATCCGTTGACATTTTATTTTATAACCAATTCAATTATAAAAGTAGTCGAGTAACAGGCGCCAATCAACGTAAATTGTAACTGGGGAATAAAAAGTAATTAAATTTTAATAACCGTTGTGCCTGTGATGGAAGACCGACACTGTCATAAATATGTAAGGAAAATTATAAAGAGAATCTTAGTGACATACATGTATACCTTTGTATTTAAAAAATAGACCTAGGTCGGGTGGACATTGGGTTGATTGCAAAAAAAAAATACATAGTCTTAATCTAATCTATGCTTTGATTTTTCCATTGTGTAACGAAAGTTACCCATACAAAATCTTTTTTGCAATCCACTATTGTTTTATTTGATTAACCAGTTCCAAAGACTGAAATTCCCAGATAGGCTCGATTTTATAATGCGTTGGACCAAGTTTTTGTAACGACATAAGGTCTAACGGATCTTTATAAACAGGGGGTTAGTAACCTAATGTAACCCAACAAAACAACTACAATCAAAGTAGGTAACACTTTGTCCTTCGATGCGATTAACGAACAAATTGAGTTTCTGTCAAGCTTTTATTGCCGACTGTATTTTGCCGACGGTGAGACGACTATTACAACTATTACAAGCCCTAACGCGATGACTCATCATTCATTTAACAATATGGTAAACCATATTGTTAAATGACCAAGTTCTATGACCTTCCGTCGCTGTCATCAGACAGCATGCATGGAGGCTTAGACCATACATAACTGGAGTAGCCTTTCAGTAACTTACCCCTCTGCTGTAAGTAACAAGATCGCCTCGCAAGCGAACACTGATCATAAAAATGCCCGTATGTTGCTGTAAGCACTTGATATTATAACCACTTTATTGTAACCACTTCAAGATTTTAATATATAATTGAGTTTCAAGGACGACCGGTTAGCCTAGTTGGTAGTGACACTGCCTACAAAGCTGAAGGTCCTGGGTTCGAATGGTAAGGGCAAATATTTGTGTGATGAGCATGAATATTTGTTTCTGAGTCTTGGATGTTTTCTATGTATTTAAGTATTTATATCTATTATATATATCGTTGTCTAGTGCCTATAACACAAGCCTTATTGAGCTTACTATAGGCCTAGTTCGATTTGTGTAAGAATGTCCCCTAATATTTATTTATTTATTATTTAATATCCTATTAAGATGCTCCCCTCTGCCCCCGCAAAATTCGGCAGACTTTTTTGTACGCCAATACGACATAAGGCTACTCCAGTTATGTATGCTCTAAGCATGGAGGCGAAATAAACATCTAGGCACATTCTACTTACTGAATTGTAAGCAGGTAAAAATAAACTGGAAAAACACCTAGGTATGTCTCAGAACGCCCTGCACTGCACAAAGCAGTATGCAATGTCAAGGCATTGATAAAACTTGGTTAGAATAGTATTGCCGCTGCCCCCCTTTTTCAGGCAAACTAGGCCCGTTGGATGTCGCCTTTCAAAGAAGATCCGGTATAACTAACTAACAAAAATAAAATATGTATTTATCAAACACAAGAGACACCTAAAACTAAGAATTAATCACTAAACTATTAAGCTAAACTTAAAACTAAGTGTCAAACAACCCGCCCCGCGTCCCTCCAGGTGCAAAGGTGGCCATCACGCTAGCCGCATTGCCGCGCTGAACAGCTATGGCTAACCTTTGCACCAGAAAGGACGCAGAGCGGGGATCCAGTCCTCTTTCCTGCAAACGACGACCCACTTCCTTAAAAAAGGTTTTGGCCTCTGTGCACCTAGTGTAACTAGTTAGGTTTATTATCTGCTATACATCCACACGAGAAAAACGAGCCTGTCAAAAGTGTAAACTTATAATTTTAAACGGATATTTGATATCACTTTCCCTGGTGCGTTCGTATAAAATAAATATTAATTCAATAGGTAGCTACCGGGCACAGTTTTTCACTCTTAACAACTACGGCATTGCTGCATAATGCGTCAGGTTTGAAGTGGCGTGCTGTGCTGGCCATAAATATGTATACAGGCAATACTTTTACGTTGATGTAAATGAAATATGCAATATTTATTGAATTGCCTCCAGTTGTCGCGAAAGTGGAAATAATAGGTACTACTTTTTTTATACAACGAGTAAGTAGAACCGTCTAAACATAATCTGTCCCGTGACTCCACCTGCTTAGAAAGTTTTCAATATAATTATGACATAAACATAATTTTTGCCAGCGAACTGTTTTAGATAAAGATAAATTAATTTACATAGATACATACATATAATCACGCCTCTTTTCCAGAGGGGTAGGCAGAGATCACGGATCTCCATTTGCTACGATCCTGACAAACCACTTTCGCTTCACTCACCTTCATAACATTTCTCATACATGCTCGTCGGTTTAGGGTACTTTTGACCTGGCCTTTTTGTAACATTTCTCCTATCATAAATTTATTTCACGATAAAAATTACGATATATATTTTTTTGTCTCGTTCACTTGATACTGTTAGCTCGATTTGCTGTGCACTTCGCCCGCGTACCTACATGTAGACCAAACCAAAAGAAATTAATAAAAATTCATAGTGTCAATACGAATCTATTTTTCGGCATTACAAACGAAAAAAAAAATCCTTTCGAAAAAAAATTGTTAATTCATTTGTTTAATGTGAATTACCGTTTTCAAAGTCAAAGTCAAAGTGATTTATTCTTCAATTTAGGCATATTACATGCACCTATGAATGTCGATAAACTACCACCGGTTCGGAAAGTAAACCTCTGCCTCGTGAAGAACCGGCGTAAAAAACTCGGCGAGGTGTCATTTTTTCAAAACAGTATACAATATATCATATCAGTATCAGAGTATTATAAAATTTTGCTACAGTAGAAAGCCTATTTATTTTACGACAGATTTCTAGTGCAGGATTTTATCGCTGCCAAATATCCCTATCCATGATGTAGTCGTTTATCTTATAATATGCTTTTGAAATAAGTGTCCGTTTTACGACAGATTTGAATTTAGAGTCAGTAAGTTCGCTAATGTGTTTTGGAATTTTATTGTAGAATTTTATACAATTTCCCAAGAACGACTTTTTCGCTTTTACTAGCCTGTAAAAAGTTGTTTTGAGCTTCCCTGCGCTTCTGGTAACCTTGGGCCTATCAGTGTTTGTTGGGTAGTTGTATAAATTCTTCCTAACATATATTATTATTTCAAAAAAAATTTTTAAAGGATCGTTAAAATACCCCTAAGTGTTTAGAAGAAGTAGCAAAATTTAAGTTGAAAACATCCTATTTTCCAGTTATTTTTTAACATAGTATTTTACGTTCTGCATTAAATTTATTTACATAGTCGTTTTGAAAACGATGGTCCGGCGAAGATATTAATTTTTTTTTGGCGTTCTGGCTATCTGTGTCGGCTCCAATTTGCTAGTGCCAAATAGTTCGAAAGCTGCTCTTGCCCTTCGAACAAACGGACGACGAACACATTATAACCACTGTTAAAAATCCTGTAAAACGACGTAGTTAGCAGGTACCACGGCGGACGCAGTCATAGACAACGATGCCATAGATAAGAACTATATTTATCGCACCATTACTCTGAATGAGCCGACTTAATCCAACCATATACGACATGACATGCGCAAAGGCAACTATAGCACTAAATAATGCTCAGGAGCTAAGAATCGACGTACTTTACTGCTACCAACAAACTTGTCAACGTATTCTAAACCTAATTTACTCGGAATAAAGTCCCAGATCCTTGAAACATCGTATTAATTTCAAATGAAGCCATTGATGTATTCGGTAAACGCAAGTTGGATGTAGAATTGACCGATTTAATAGCCAATTATTGCGCTGCAAATCTTCTAAATGGCAGTCGATATATTTTAATGGGAAGACGGCATCTCACTATGAGAAAGCGAGATGTCTAACTATATTGATTAAGCTAATAAGCCAGTTTTTATGGAGATAATTTTGTTAACTATAGTTATTTATGGGACAAGAACGAATATTCTTATATATTGGGTAGGCCCCCCAAGGTGGACTGATGACCTGGTAAAAGTCGCTGCGGTCCGCTGGATGCGGGTGGCGCAGGACCGGTCATTGTGGCGCTCTTCGGGGGAGGCCTATGTCCAGCAGTCGACGTCTTTCGGCTGACATGATGATGATGAACGAATATTCGTTGCATAGTCGAGTACAAGGAGATGTATCCCTCTTTCCCTTTAGCTGAATACCTCGGTTTTATGCACGTATAAAAAAAACGTTTCTAAACAGTAAATTATCTCAATCAATAAATCAGATGACAGTCATGTCAGTCCTAATAATATGTTAGTATGTAGTTTATATATTAAAATTGTATGACGTTTCCGTGAGTCACCAACGGTACTGGCTGAAAATCAGCGCTGTAGGTGTCTGACGCCTCAGCATAATGCTGAGCCAGTGTCCGGTTCACTGCCGCAGAGACACACTTTGTTTCATGTTTTATATGTTCCTCTTGTTTACTTTATTGTATAATATGTGTGTCCTGTGTGTTTGTGAATAAATGTATTTTCTTTCTTTCTTTCTTTCATGTGTCAAACAGAGATCAGTGTACGAACACGAACGGCTTTTTCTACTTATATTAGCTTTTCCGTGATCATATGTAAGTACAACTGGCTTTTTAATTTGGAGGAACGCCACTTGGGATAAAGATTGTCAGTCTTCTTGATTATTTATTCGTCCCTGTTACAAGATATTTTTTTAGCATATATCCCAGGGGGGGCAGCATAAGGCCCTAGCTGTCACGCACGATGTGTTTGGAAGAGAAAGATGGCCGGTTGTTTCAAACCGTAGGTATTATTATT
The DNA here is from genome assembly GCA_932294315.1 of Epinotia nisella. Lineage (NCBI taxonomy): Eukaryota > Metazoa > Arthropoda > Insecta > Lepidoptera > Tortricidae > Epinotia > Epinotia nisella. The sequence continues at coordinate 18,268,209 of OW028688.1, read as the reverse complement.
ACTATAAATAATCAAGTACCAAGTCTTTTATTATTAGGTAAGAAATTAAATTACTTTCTGGGTAGTCAACTCTTTAGTTTTATGTTTTCAGGGTTGCGTCTCAATGATGGTTATTTCATGTTTTACCCAAATCCAGTTTTTTTCTTAGGTCACACTACGGCTTTCAAATATTGTTAATTGACTCTTTACAGGGGGGGGGGGGGGGGGGGAAGGGCAACTTTTATTCGCGTCCGCAGGAGTGACAAACTTTAAAGGCGAAATTGTACGCCATACTTTAGGCTCTAGAGATATTTTTGTATAACCTTTATTATTTCATTTACCATAAGTCAAGTACCAGTAGTGAACGTCACTAGAAAGAACGAAAGGTCGCTTAAAAGTTACGCCTTGTTGTTAATTGCCCTGCACTGTTCTGAAAAATCCTCGATAACTTTTTTTCCCACGAGCGCTTACAAAATAAGCAGATACGCTAAGTTTTTTTTTTAATATACGTTGTCAGCCATGTTCATATATAATACATGAAACGGATGACCAGTTGCCGTTAACTTTTTACTAAGACTCAATTACCATCAATGTGAACGCACATGTAATAATAACTTTAATAACTAGTTTTCTAGTTCATCGCTTGTTGTAAGCTGAGATGTTCCCAGTATTACCTACGTTTATAAATAGATGTTAGTTACTCGGTAATAAACTTTTAATGATGTAGGGAAACACGGGGATGTTCTACGTTTATGCTATGCCATTTTTAGGGTTCCGTAGCCAAAATGGCAAAAACGGAACCCTTATAGTTTCGTCGTGTCCGTCTGTCCGTCTGTCCGTATGTCACAGGCATTTTACTCTAAAACTGTAAGTTGTATTTAAATAAAATTTTGAGGATAGATGAATTTTGTTAGCCGCTACATAGTTCTGTAATGAAATAACCAACTCCATACACAAAACTGCAAGTCAAAAAAAAAACATTGTAAGTCCACGTGTGGCATATCAATCGATAGGTCTTTCAAAATAAATATAAGGTTTCACTGCAATTTTTTGGATTAAGTGAATGCAGTCGGAGATAATCGCCCCGAAAGTCACTAAAATTCTGTCCCTCCGCTCTAATTTTTGAACGATGTATTTTTTCCATATTTAAAAAAAAAAAATGGAAAAATTCACAGAAATCTTCTTAAATTCTTTCACCGAAAATTATTTTGAACAAGACCGGTTCAAAGGTTTTCGAGATATTGCTGAAAAACTGCCTTACATATAGAAAAGGACGTAAGTGGCGTAAGATTTCTGTGATGAGACGACCTTTTTAACAGGCACGGAACCCTTCGTTTTGCGTGGGCGGACACGCACTTGGCCGGTTTTTGCTGTATACTATTGTAATTATACCTACTGCGTTAGGTACTACAGCCAGGAAGTGGGGAGTTCTTAGTTGTTACTTCCCCCTAAGTTAACGGGTCGGTTAATGTAATATGGCGACGGTAATTGTCATCCCATAGACAACCGTCAAGTAAACTTCCTGATTTTAACGGACGTAAGTACGTTACTTACAATGGGGAATGGATGGAAATTTTAGAAATGCCTGATTATTTTTTTTGGTGATAGGAATAACATTCCTTAGCACCAGAAAAAAGTTTCAGATTTTTCGGCTGCGTCAATTATTTTTGAAAAATATAAACAGTTTCCTCGCTTACGTTTTGGGTTTAGTACGGCAAATAAGAAACTTTTCTTGATCTGTCTCATATAAAAAAAAAATCTGATACATAAAAGACAAAAAGCTTAAAAGAAAAATATTTATACCGGTCCACGAGGCAGTATCAGTGATACAGTATCACTACATCACTTACTCTTATGTCGATCCCAATTTTCTTTATAAACTTAGGTTTTTGATCCGAAGATCCCGAGATGGATCCGAACTTTGGTTATATATCTATCATGAAACTATATAACTTTGGAATGTTCTGTCAGAAATTAAATGGCTAATCCATTATTTATATTCTAAATTGGTTGTTTATGAACCAATAAAATTCCAAACCACATTACCGAACTTACTGACTCTAAATTCAATTGTTTTGTAAAACAGACACTTATTTCAAAAGCATATTATAACATAAACGATTACATTATGGATAGGGATATTTGGCTGCAATAAAATGCTGCTCGAAAAATCTATTTCAAAATAAATAGGCTTTCTACTGTAGCAATGTAATTTTATAATTCTATAATTTACTCTGATACTGAAATAATATATTGTGTACTGTTTTGAAAAAATGATACCTCGCCGAGTTTTTTTACGCCGGTTCTTCTCGAGGCAGAGGTTTTCTTTCCGAACCGGTGGTAGTTTATCGACATTACCCATTAGGCCTCTCAGATACGGTGGCCCATGCCGCCCATGGACGCTTGCGATTGCAGAAGAATCGTAAAGGCGTTGCCGACATTTATTTATTGGAGGATTTGTTGTGTTGATAGCTAGAGACGAAGGCGACTCCCTCGCTCTCAACCAAGCCATAATGAAATGGACACAAGTTTATAGTTTAAGTTAGTTTATACCTTGTAGTTTATAATTTTTAGCCTTAGCCTGTAACCGCCCAGCACGCAAAAAGAAATAGTGAAATTTAACCTTAGTTATTTAGTTAACCTTTTCAACGCTCTGTCAAAGAGAAAAGTTGTCAACCACACGCCAAATCAACAAGACAAGTGCGGAGTTAAACCTTATGTCAATGCAAGAAGGTTGCTATCGCGCTGGGCTCCTTCACGCATATATCAGATATATGCGTCGTTGGCGTCGAAAAGATTAATGGAATTTATTTGAATTTTCAACAACTGACAAGGCCTTTTAAAAGGCCTTTGGGCGGCTAGAGGATAGTACCTACTATAATGCTGCGCCCTCGCAGGGTTTGTGGTGAACATGAACCTATATTTAAGACCTCTTGTAAACCCACAAAGCAACGAATGAATAAATGAATAAGAATTGTTGTATCTTTACAGAATGGGTGCAGCGCGTTGCAGCGCGCGGCGGCCGACGGCCACGTGGATGTCGTGCAACTGTTGCTGCAACACGGCGCCGACCCCAACAAACAGGATCTCGTGGTAAGTGAGGTTTACGTCTACTTTTTACAAGCTTTTAACTTACAATGTAGGTATGTAACCACAGAACACTATAGACAGGCGATGTGGGCGTGGCACGCGCGTACTTTGAGCGTGCGATCAAAGCTTCGCGCCAACGTCACTTGATCGCCGTGCAGTCGCTCACACAGTTGTAGGCGACGTGGAGGGGATGAGGCGACACCGCTCCCGATAGAAACCGCGCTTGGTACCCCCTCTATAGTATTTATTGTTCTGTGTATGTAACTATGTTTGTTCGGGTGGAATCTTGCAACTAAATTTTGAAGCAGATAACCTGATAGAGAGTATCTGATCTGAAATTTTGGGTATTAGTATAGTTTGGAATGGATGACAATTCAATACTATGGTACCATCGAGCTGATCTGATGATGGAGACAGCAGGTGGCCACGGGAATTCAGTATTTAACCGACGTAACCCCGCTGAGTTTGGACTCGTTAGAATCGTCTCAACGAGTAATTGGTGACGGGCGGTGTACAGAAAAGTAAAGTTGGCAATATGAAATTTTTGACAGAAACTTATTCAGTGCCAGGAACCAAAGTGCTTGGAGCAGATAACACGGGAAAACGCAGCGCTACACAAACACACGGCTGTAAAATACGACTGTACGTTTGTTTTTTTGCAGCACGGCAACACAGCGATCCACGAAGCCGCATGGAAAGGCTACGCGCGCTGCGTGGCTTTGCTCGCCGCGCGCGCCGAGCTGCGCGCGCGCAACGCCGGCGGCTTCGCGCCGCTGCACCTGGCCGCGCAGAACGGACACAACCAGTCCACCAGGGAGCTTCTGTTGGCGGGGGCGCCGCCGGATCTACAGAATAATGTAAGATGTCTCAGTTATCATCATCATCATCATATCAGCCCAAAGACGCCCACTGCTGGAGCCGTAGTATGGTTGGCCTTATCACGCGACAAGTGACAAGATAAGAGCGTCGTCTTGTTCTATCGAACGGTGTCAGCCAGTGACGCACGCTCTATCCTATCACCTATCGCGTGACAAGGCCAACCATGCTACGGCTCCTGGACATAAACCTCCCCCAACGAGTGCCATAGTGACCGGTCCTGCGCCACCCGCATCCAGCGCACTCCCGCGACCTTTAAGGACGCCGCGCCTTCCGGTACGTGGTCTCAGTTATCATGCCAAAAAAATGGTTGCCAGTAAAGTCGGTTTACGGACGATAATTTTACGTGATAACGTCATAAGAAAACATTAATGTCAGTCGAGTGTTAAAAGTGCGATGTAGACGGAGATTTTTGAACGATTTTCATGGTTATAATACCTAGTTCTAGCCCTGCAGAACGGACACACCCAATCCACCAGGGAGCTGTTACTTGCTGGTGCTCCACCCGACTAACAGAACAATGTAAAATATTTTCTCAAGACTTCTCGATCTATTATTATCGCGAATGCTCTACGCGCCTTGACCTGTGGCTAGACGCACATGAACATTTCACACCGTGTGCACCGAGGGCGCACTTACCATAGAACGCATTTCGATTAGATTCTTACAAATATAAAAGTCATAAAAACGATTCTCACGTGAAATAGGCCTCGGACACAACTGCCTTTTAGATTTTTCTTTGTCATGTTCAATTTCAGTCTGCTATTTTAGATTGAATTACAAAAAATGTAGAATTGTAACATGTATTATACATACACAATACACGACGGCTTCTAGACGGGCTATATTTTTACGGAAATGTGTGGCCGGCAACTATGGGCGTCTTGCTCTTACTCCCATGTTAGAACAGGACGCCCATAGTTGCCGGTCACACATTTCCGTAAAAATGTAGCCCGTCTAGAAGCCTCCTTGTTACTGAATGAATTACTGTGATTTGTTGTAAATAAAAAATCTACAAGACGCTTGACCAATAACGACGCTATTTGACCTGTGTTGACTTGCAAAATTGTAACTTGCATTGTGAAACGGGCCACAGCTAACAAACTGTCTTTTAATTTCCAGTACGGCGACACGGCGCTGCACACCGCCGCGCGCTACGGGCACGCGGGCGCCACGCGCATCCTCCTCTCCGCCGCCTGCCGCGTCGCCGCGCAGAACAAGAACGGCGACACCGCGCTGCACATCGCCGCCGCCATGGCGCGACGCAAACTCACGCGCATCCTCCTAGAGGCCGGCTGCGACAAAACACTCAAGAACCACCAGGGAGAAACCGCGCGCGACATCGCCACGAGAAAAGGCTTGGACGAGATCATCGCCATCCTCAACACCCCCGTCGCGAAACAGAAGAAGAAAGACAAGAGGGACAAAAGCAAAGAGAGGACTGTCGACGAACCTGATACTCCAAAGAAACCTAAAGATGGAAAGAAGAAGAAGAACGTTCACTTCGAAACCCCAGCGGCCCCCGTCCAGTGGTCGCCGTACGGATGTCATTACTATCCGGACCCGAAATACTTCCCCAAACCGAAGCTGAGCTCCCTCCCCACCGAACCGCTTAGAAAAGGCGAGCAGTACTTCCTGGATTTGGCGGGGAACATCAAGAAAGGGCCGATAGGGGCCGGATACACTTGCTATTGCGCGCCGTTCTTCAAGCATATGGAAGAGAAGATGAATGAGGATAAGAAGGATTTGAAACGGCATATAGACAGGGCGCACGAGAGGATCGATCAGAAGGTGACGGATTTGGAGATGATGACGCAGGGACAGATATCGGAGCTGACGAGGTTTGTGGCTGCGGAGCGAGCGCTCTGCAAGGAACGCCATCAACATCTAGAGCACTGGCTGACGAGAGGTCAGATGTTCCGAGCATCGGAAAGAGTTAGAAGACTGGACTATAGTCCTCGAGGCTCCTTTGACATACCTCCCATGAAGCGGACGAGGAGTCTAGAAATCTTAGATCATTCAGAAGAATGGCACAGGGTCAATAAACTGATAAAAAGCTTCAATCAAACCGCTGAACACTATGACAGCCATCCCAAAGAGCGTCCCGATAAGGCGACCTCGAAAAGCACTGAAGTGTTGGACACTAGATCGCCTCCGACTCCTAGGAGGAAGTATATCCTTAAGAACTCCATGAGCAGTGATCAATTGGACGCTGGTCCTAGTCGCATGTCGAGGTCGCCTCACACCACTGTCTCGGGCCCGAGCCCTGATCAGAGCCGTTTGCACAACGTCACTGCCGAAATACATGTAAAGGCGAACAAAATATCAGTCTCCCAATCACCAGTCTCCATGGAGGTCCAAGGGTATAACGAGAGATACATCTCACCTAGTCGTCAGTCCAACTCTAAGTCACCTAGCAGCAGCAGAGAGTACAAAGCCAGTGACTCTGAAGATCAGAGAAAAAGGGAGCAGTCTCCTGGCGTCCCGACTTGGAAGAGTCAAGTCTTGCAAAGAACGGCGGACGATATACGAAAGCGAGTCATGCTCGAAAAGGAAATGTCGCAAGTTGTGATGAGAAACAACGCGAAATCTTTAGACATATCTCAGGATGGATACGTCAAGCTACATAAGCAACCAAGCAATTACCAAGTCCGAGAAGAGAGTAGCGTGGAAAGAGAACCAAGGAAATCAGTTCAGGAATTAGTAGCTCAAGTGGAACAACAGAGGTGTCAGTCCCCAGATCAGACAAGAAACCCCACCGAAGAATTTCTACCCCCAGTTTCCCCAAATCCCGGCATACTAAAGATGCCTCAGCAACCGCTCAGACCAGCGCCTGTGTTAAAAGAGAAACCGCCTAAATCTAAACGCTTCAGCTTGCATAACCTCATCCCGTTTCCAACAAGGAAGACCTTCCAAACCCCACCAAAAGACAACGGGAACAACTCCGAGAGCAGCGACGAAGAGGACAATCCGATTAGAACCAGCAACCAACCTGGGCCTATGAAGAACACCAACTTGCTACAAACTCTCCCTTTACCCAACTACGAAACCATGTCCACCAAGTCCCAATCCCCCGCTCCGCAAGTAAACCAAAACAAACCTTACCCACCCGACTTAAGGCCTATGGTGCCGAAAGACGCCTACTTCCACGAGATCCCCCACCGCCCCAACCACCAACTCCCATACAAAGAGGTCGAAAATGGCCTACCCCCTCAGTATAACTACGACTACAACCAAACTGGTCTACCTCAAACCCAAGTCCAGCCTAGGAACAGGAATCCATTGTACCACCATCAAACTGGAGTTTTCGACGCTATGATGCAGGACCACATAATGAGGGAGATGGAGAGAATACCTCACTGTTACAGCGAGCATTTGGATCAGAATACTGAAGTGGAAATCGCCAATCAGAATGAATTTGGCTACTACGACAAACATCCGCCGTATCCATATGTGGCTAAAAAGCCTGTCCCAGACCATAATTTGCTGCACAGCAGGCTTCAATCCTTGGCTATTAACACGCATTTGACGGAAACTCAGAGTCAAGCAGACAGGGAGTCCCATAACGACTCCGGCTACAGTACTAAAGTGTACGGTAGCTCTCAAGGACCATCTCCAAGTCTGTCTGGCCATGTCGACGGATCAGATAACCTTTCTGGACAGCGGGTCAACATCGTGCATAATGGGAAACCTGTTATACCGATCGGGGCTTCTAGCTTGGTGTGAACCTTATTGTAATGGATATTGAATCGGGATTCCTTTGACAATAGTTGTTAGGTTAGGGGAGATTCGTTTGGCTATCCGTATTTGATTGCACTTCAGTTTACCGCTAAGCGGTGATATTCCGGACACTCGTTATTACATGTGTTTTAGCCAATTAACTTTTTTCTGTCGTCGGTTGCAATGGTAACGTCAAATGGATCACTTTTAAAACTGTGATTATACGTGCTTAAATCACCCATATGTTGAGCTTTGTTGAGATTTTTAACCCCATTTTATGGCCCATCTCCTTAGCATGTTAAAAGTCCAAGTTGTGTATTTTTTTTCTAAGATACTGTTGAGTTAGCTCTTGGCTAACGGAACACAACAACCAGAAATATAAAATAATAGTTGATTGTCTCAATATTACGGTAATTATGTGTCGTATTTCGAATTTGGTTCATACTGGCTTCAGAGCTATAATTATAAGAAATTGTTTTGTTATTATATAACTTATTCACTATGACTTTAGACACTGACTAAAACTGGTATTTCATTGACATAAGTTAATATACTGGATAAACTAATTTAAAGGGAAATCTAAGTCATACATATTACTTTGTCACATCTAAAGATACAATTTAATACTCAGTCACAATATCTGTGCACTTCCCCAGAATGCAACTCCTCCCGCTTCCCCTTTTACTTCCCCGCGCCCGCGGTGCGCTTCACACCTTACCCAGAGCGCCGATATGACGTCACAGATATTGTGATAGTTTGAACAAGAAAATACTTGATAAGTAATTGCCTGTAGAATATTCGAGTACAAATATTTTAATGCCACTTAGATAATTAGAACGTTAGATTAACCACGGTTAATAAATATATATATTTAATATGTAACTGTAAATCACAAGCACACCTATTTTTATAATAAACTAATAAAATTAAAAACATGCCAATCCTGTCGAAAACAGTCTGATTTTTATTGTACAAATATTTGAATTTAGTACAAATATGCATATATTATTCAGTCAAAACCAATCTTTCGAATTGTATTTAACCATGGACCTAAGATCGGGACAAGCTATGGTAATAACACTACCACGTCCGAGCGAGATGGTAGCATACAAATCTCGATAAGTGTGACAGAAAAGGAAATACCATTCGTTGTCCTTGTCATAGTTCCACTTTTTTTCTGTTTGCCACAACTGATTTAGTATGAAGTTATGGCCAATAAATCACTATCCACCCAAATTAAGTAGGTTGTTTATGGTAAGCGATCAGTCATTTTAAGACCAGTTCTTAGCTTAGTTCTTTAGCTGCATAGAAGCCTGTTCCGAGTATCTTAGGTCCATGTATTTAACCAATATATTTTTCTGTCATACGCTCGTGCTGCCTAATGTGCAACTGAATGTACAATCGATTTCAATGGAAGATAGACCTTACATGACATATTTAAAGTCGTATTTCATTTGTTTCTTTCTATCTTATGACTAAATAAATTCAACTCTATCGTCCAAGTAACATGATTCAAATTTCAATGTTAACATTTTTGTATGGCGGGCGGGTGATAATTATCATATATATTAGTGACTGAGTGTCATCCTGTCATCATATGGACACGGAAAAAAGGATAACGATTAAGTACAAATAGATTTACAACTTTGATGCCATGTATGAGAGAATGTACGTAGTGATGTTTTTCTTGCAAATGGTATGTAAATAGCCAATTTTAAAGTATATACGTAACATAGATTAAGGTGAGTATGTTTTCATGTAAATTGTCATATTTATTTTGTAATTTTGTACTGATTGATTCTAATAAAAAGCACTTTTGAAGTGTCACAACTAATATGTTTTTTTTTTTCTAGATTTCAATATACGCATACATACATCAGTAAATTGATTAAATGAGTCCATATCAAATCCCTGGACGTCTTAATTGCATTGCACTGTTGAGTTGAACTCAAATTAACCTTTTCGACGCCAACGACGCGTATAATCCGCACCGCAGGTTCAACGCCAACGACTGATATATGCTCGAGGAGCCCAGCGCGAAAGCAACCTTCTTGCATTGATATAAGGTTTAAATCCGCACTAAATGTCTTGTTGATTTGGCGTGAGGTTGACAACTTTCCTCTTTGACAGAGCGTTAAAAAGGTTAATCCTACTAATAAATTATTATAAATGCGAAAGTTTGGATGTTTAGATGTTTCGATGTTTGTTACTCAATCACGCATAATGGGATGCAATTCAATTGGAACATACGGGTCAAACAGAGATGCACCTTTTTTGTAGACGGTTAAAATTACTTTTAATACGCGGGCGAAGCCGCCGGCAAAAGCTAGTAGATATATGTATATGGCGTGGGTAGGCTCCCCACAAGGTGGACTGATGACCTGGTAAAGGTCGTGGGAATTCGCTGGATGCGGGTGGCGCAGGCCGGTCACTTTGGCACTCTTTGGTGGAGGCCTATGTCCAGCAGTGGACGTCTTTCGGCTGATATGATGATGATATGTATATAATTATTTTTTATTTGGTCAACCTAAACAGGCTAAGAAATCTAAGAATACATAGTATATTCGGGTTAGTCTCGTAAAACACACTTTCCCGAAATGTGCACTTTCTGTAAAAGTGCATTTTTTTTAAATGATCATTTTTCCGTAAAGTACACCGTCTCTAAAAGTGCACTTCCCGATATGTGCACTTTGTCAATAGGTGCACTTTCCCAGAATGTGCACTTTCGCAGAAGGTATATTTTCCCGGAAAGTACACTTTAAGGGTAGGGATGTTAACGCCTAGCATATGTGTGAGTGCCTCGCCTAGGTCACACACACTCACACGCGCATACGACAAATCTGTATCTTTACCGACTAAATGTGTATCTTTAAATAATAAATGTGTATCTTTTGAGAAAGTGCCCTAAATGGAAAAGTGTACATTTTGGGAAAGCGTGCGTTTTGGAAAAGTGCACTGTTTGAAAAAGTGCACATTTCGGGAAAGTTTCCAAATTGGGTAAGTGTATATTTTGGGAGTGTACGTTTTGCGGAGAGAGTGTACATTTGCAGAAAGTGCACATTTCGGGAAGGTGTGTTTTACGAGCCTAACCCGTATATTCAAGACATCTACGTGGAAATTGTTACGAAAATATGTGAGCTAACCTTTATTGTAAAGGGCGTATTACATTCACTGTCCACTAACTTATGAACGTGAACGCATAAATTAAAGTATACAAACAACTTTTTAAAACTACATTTATTTACATAACTACGCTCTAAGTAAATGCCTGTCACCCCACCCAACGTCTCTATAAAACTCGCTTATACTCGTGTGATACATCGCTACCCCACTCAACACAGACGACTTAGCCGCAGTTATTTTCACCGCCACAAAATCCCCGGGCTTCATCGCCGATTTGCCATTATCATGTGTCAAAATCTCATCTTGATCGAACACAACTTTCATGTAAAACTCGTTTCTTCCAAGCAACTGTCCGGTTTTCGCTACAGCGCCCTCTATCAGCACTAGGTGCGTGTTCCCGATCTCGGCCTCGTTGAGAGCTTGGCTCTTGGCGCGGTAGAGCTCTATCATGCGATTGTGGCGAAGTTTCTTAATAGAGTCGGGAACGTCGTCTTTGTAGCGGCGGTGGGCGGCGGTTTTCTAAAAAAAAACATACTAATATTATAAATACGAAAGTTACTATGTCTGTCCGTCTGTTAGGTTTTCACGCCCAAACTACTGAACCTTTGATAAATTTTGCTAAAGAGATAGATTCGGCTTTGGAAAAGACTTTTTATTGTATTTTTGAGTGGGATAGGCCATCTGTATTACGTACCTCTCGCATGCTGTACGGGAACAAGAAGGCAATGTTGTGGGCCACCTGTATTACGTACCTCTCGCATGCTGTACGGGAACAGGAAGGCAATGTTGTGGGCCACCTGTGTTACGTACCTCTCGCATGCTGTACGGGAACAGGAAGGCAATGTTGTGGGCCACCTGTATTACGTACCTCTCGCATGCTGTACGGGAACAGGAAGGCAATGTTGTGGGCCACCTGTATTACGTACCTCTCGCATGCTGTACGGGAACAGGAAGGCAATGTTGTGGGCCACCTGTATTACGTACCTCTCGCATGCTGTACGGGAACAGGAAGGCAATGTTGTGGGCCACCTGTATTACGTACCTCTCGCATGCTGTACGGGAACAGGAAGGCAATGTTGTGGGCCACCTGTATTACGTACCTCTCGCATGCTGTACGGGAACAGGAAGGCAATGTTGTGGGCCACCTGTATTACGTACCTCTCGCATGCTATACGGGAACAGGAGGGCAATGTTGTAGGCCACCTGTATTACGTACCTCTCGCATGCTGTACGGGAACAGGAAGGCAATGTTGTAGTCCACCTGCTGCATCAACGTCATCGTTTCTTCGAACTCTGCGTCGGTCTCCCCGCAGAAGCCGCAGATCATGTCGGTTGACAGTCCCACTGGAATGTCACACAAATATGTTAAATTTTATTTAGTAAGGGGTGTACAATTTTGTTTTTTTATTTTTTGTTTAATAGGGGTGTAGACTCTAAATGTATTATAACTTCAAAAGAAAGAAGGCAAAAAATATGCCTGATGACGAAAATCCCATTAAAATATCTCATAAAATTACGAAGCTACAACCGTTTTAATATTGTTAGTTAGAAAGAGAAAACGCTTGCAGATTGTGACGTAACGACCATCGAGCGTCGTAGTAAATCACAATCGTTTTGCTGGTATGAACGTGCGTTTTGCTGAAAAGGGCCAGAACATACCCTCTCTTAAAATTTTGTACGGTTATAATTTTGTGATTATTTAACCTCTTGCGTTGCTTTTTCCTCCATTTAGTCAAATGGAGGAAAAAGCAACGCAAATCTTTTTACGAGAAAATACAACATTATTAGTTATTTTATTTAGTGTCTACTATTCTTTGATTTTATTAGATAGTGTGTGAGCTCAAAATCTAACTTTGGTGGGAGCCGGCTTAACCCCGGTTAGGTTCGATTTTAGTTGGAACTTAGACGCTTTGCTGCTTTTGGGGTTTCAAGGACCTCTTGTAGATCCGCTAGGGTGTTAATTAATAGTTGTTTTTGATACAAGTGCGGAAAGTAGGTAATTCCCCACGAGTGACGATGACCAAAAACACGACCGCCAGGGAGTGTTTTTGATCGACACGACTTGGGAATTACCTATCCGCACGTGTATCATACAACATTTTGCAATGCATCACGCAAGGAAATAAATAAAAGGTGAAATTTTAACTGTCATGAAATCTCATTCTCGCACGTGTGTGGGAATATTGGCCCGAAATCCATTCCCGCACGGCCCCGCCCCGCCCCGCACCTCCGCGCGGCATAGAGGACTTCCTGCGTTAATGTTGTCCGCACGACAAGGCGCACTTTCAGAGCGAGAACATTGTAATAGTACATTGTTGAAGAGGCTCGAAAGTAAGCAATAGATGGACGAGTTAGTTCGAAAGTACGAGTCCAGCTATTGCACTTTCGGCCGAGGCTTAACACAGTGCTTTTCACGCCTACTGTGAGGAAATTGCAAATAATTATAATTTTAAATCAACATTAAGTATCTAATTGAAGATCGTAATACTAAACAGGCTCGCTTGCCTCGCGCCGGCGCGGAGGAGGAGGAGCGGGCGCACGCCGGCGCGACCGCGCGGTGCCCTGTGATTGGTCGATTGCTGTTCAAACTGTCCAACAATAACATTGTTGGACAGTTTGAAGTCATAGATGGCCTGTTCGTGCGACGTCCAACTAACCCCAGCTTTGAAGCCTGAATTCTGACCATCTTTTGCCACATTTCCGAGCAGTGGCATGAAATAGTACATTGTGTTACAAGTATGGTAAGATATAAATTACGAACGAGTCTATTAGAAGACTCGAGTTTGTAACAATTTTTCCGTACGTGTCGCATACAATGTTTTTCATCACATTTGCGAGGAAACCAATAAACTTTTAACTAAATTGTTACTAATCGTAATAAAACTACAAAATGTCAGTCGTCCATTTTGTTAAATTTGACGTGAGGCGCTTAGAGCTAAGACCTTTCTGCATACAGCCACGATTTAGAATCAGTTAAAAATATTTTACACGGACACTAAATTGTTACATTTAAGTTTTTAAATCTTTAAATCATTCTGTTAAATCATATTTTTTTCGTTTTTTTTTACGTTTAAATTTATCTATAAATACGTTTTCAAACATCGTGTTTGAGTTAAAACCTCCTCGCTTTATAACTGACGTAAGAGCGACAGATACAATTTAAGAAAAAAACCATTACGCTCATGGGCGTAATAAAGACTATTACAGCTCTGTATGCTTGCGCGTTATGAAGGCCTTTACGAGCAAGTGTGATGAAAAATAATATTCCACTTACCAAAGCAACGTAGAGGTTCTTAACACATATGGCGACCGAATAGCCTAGTGGTTAGAGAACCTGACTATGAAGCTTGAGGTCCCGGGTTCGATTCCCGGTCGGGGCAGATATTTGTATGATGAATATGAATGTTTGTTCTCGAGTCTTGGATGTTTAATATCTATTAAGTATATATTCATCTATATAAGTATGTTTATCCGTTGTCTAGTACCCATAGTACAGGCTTTGCCTAGTTTGGGACTAGATCAATTGGTGTGAATAGTCCCACGATATTTATTTTATTTATTTATTTATTTGTCAGAAATACTGAGTTTGTGTTTGAGACCCTGTCAGACTAAATCCGGCACCTGGGGCCTACCTCCCGGTATGGTCGTCGCCACGTGCCGCACCAGCTGCAGGTAGGCCTCGCGCGAGTACCCGCGGCGCATGCGCGCCAGCACGGCGCTGGAGCCCGCCTGCGCCGGCAGGTGCAACAACTTGCAGATGTTGGGATGCGCGTTGACTACGTGCAACACCTGGACATTACACCAACACATTCACGACAATACGCACGATGACTCATGTCAAAATTGATAACATAGTGTTGCTAAATGGATAGTACACCATCCAATTCAAGGTCTCCTCTTTGATGAACATCTTACATTCAGAGATCACTATACCTAGATATTTTTCTAGCACGAACGACTTATTGTAAGTGATTGACAAAATAAAAACATCGACAGTCCTGTTATCGATAAGTAACACTTCAACGTCATAGAGGTAAATAAATACAAATATATATAGGGTAATAGGGTGCGTTAAAAAATTGATAATAATAACAAAACTATCAATTTATTTATATTTTAAATACTTCAGAAAACAATTTGTAATAATTTCGTAACTTTCTTTCTTCGTGTCACTGAATTAATTATCCCCGAAGTCACTCCATAACACACACACACACACACACACACACACACCGAAATTGTCTTTCAAATCGACGCAGAATATCACAGCATATAGTTTTTCCCAATCCCATTTTTGCCCCCAAAACAAATCTGTGTCTCAGTATATGGTTACAGTGTAGGTGCACGCGGCATCCAGGTAGGTAGCCAATATATGTATGTGGTTGTATGTACGTATTGTCGTTGAAGTAGTATGTACTTATCGATAGCAGGATTGTCGATATTTTTATTGTGGCAAGCACTAAACCAATGTTGTTCCTGCTAGAAAAATATCTAGGTATAGAGATCACATTCATACACTCTCTAAAAGAGTAAGAAAAATCATTTATATCGTTCAACGCCTCCGGCACTGCAGTCCCCCATACATTCTTCTAATGGTTTATTATGCACTGTGCCAATCTGTAATACATACTGTATAGGTGTGTGGGGCAGTGCCTGCAAGACCGTATTGCTGGGACTCGAGCGGGCACAGCGTGCCGTTAATAATGTTCGGTAAATAACGGAATCCCTGTATAAGGATAGTGGACTTCTCACAGTTTGACTATTGTTTATACTAAAAGCAGTCAATCGCACTCACGGTCTCATACTCAAACAACCGATCTATGAGGAGCTACTCAAGAGACGTATTTACCGGGCCCCCCTTCCAGATCTACCCTTGCCCAGCGTTCCCCAGCATACATGCACCCTTTTATATACAACGTAGCTTGCAAAAACTTGGACATAAAACACTGAAGGCTTTGTAAGTTGAAAACTCCACTGCCTCAATGCTATTTTTGTAATGTGTTTACGTCCTCAATAAACTTTTCATCTCATCATTATTGTAATAAAGTATAGTCCAATATGGATCTGGTTCCAAAATAAACGTTTTCATTCATTCATTCCTGTCGGCCGCGAGCGGCTGTTACCGCCCGACGTATGCGTCCACATGCCGCCGGACACGAACGGTTGTCGCCGCATCCGTTCGTATTCTTTCCGATGGCGGGCCGTTTGGTGGAAATAGTACTTTATACATCCCCAAAGGCTGTCGCATGTGGTACCGTTCGGAAATCGTCCCGTTCGGCAATTTATCCCGTTCGCAATTCGTCCCGTTAGCAGATCGCCCCGCACACGCACCTCATCCCGTTCGCGACTGGTCCCGTTCACAATTCGTCCCGTTAGCAAATCGTGCTGGAAACGCACCTCCGTCCCTTTCGCGACTGGTCCCGTTCACAATTCGTCCCGATGTGGTTGTCAAAGTTGCTCGCAAGCAGTTAGTGTCACTGGGCATTTTTCCGCAAATCGACATCCAACGTGCCTATTTTGCGTGAAAGGATTAGACCGGTTTCCTCACGATGTTTTCCTTCACCGAAAAGCTAACGGTAAATATTTCGTACATAAGTTCCGAAAAACTCATTGGTACGAGCTTGACAGCCGCATGCCTGAACCACTAGGCTACCGTAGCTCGCAAGCAATGAATAGAGACATCGCGAACGGGACCAGTCGCGAACGGGATGAGGTGCGTTTCCGGGACGACTTACTAACGGGATGAATTGCGAACGGGACCAGTCGTGAACGGGACAAGGTGCGTGTGCGGTACGATCTGCTAACGGGAGGAATTGCGAACGGGACCAGTCGCGAACGGGACAAGGTGCGTGTGCGGTACGATCTGCTAACGGGACGAATTGCGAACGGGACCAGTCGCCAACGGGACAAGGTGCGTGTGCGGTACGATCTGCTAACGGGACGAATTGCGAACGGGACCAGTCGCGAACGGGACAAGGTGCGTGTGCGGTACGATCTGCTAACGGGACGAATTGCGAACGGGACCAGTCGCGAACGGGACAAGGTGCGTGTGAGGTACGATCTGCTAACGGGACGAATTGCGAACGGGACCAGTCGCCAACGGGACCACATGCGACAAAAGGATCCCCAGCTGTTGCGTTGACAAAGACTCACCTCGTCGGGGAAGTCCTTGGGGTGCGCGGCCGTGAAGCGCACCCGCGCGTCGGGCGCCGCGGCCGCCACCTGCTCCAGGAGCTCCGCGAAGCGCAGCCCGCCTTGCTTCGACTTATACACCGTTTTGAAACCTGGACCAGTTTGTTATAGTCATTATTACACACTTCTCATCGATAGTGAAAATATGTGCTCTGCTTACCCCTTATGGCATACAGTTGAGAGTTTATGTCTATAGATATACGTGTTTGTAGGTATACCTCGTCAATAACAAAAAACCAGTGCGAGTCGGACTCACGCACAAAGAGTTCCGTACCATTATCTATAAAAACGGCAAAAAAATCATGTCTGTTGTATGGGAGCCCCAGTCCGACTCACACTTGGCCGGTTTTTTAGTATTTTTTGTTATAACGGCAACAGAAATAAATAATCTGTGAAAATTTCAACTCTCTAGCTATCACGGTTCTTGAGATACAGCCTGGTGACAGACAGACGGACGGACGGACACCGAAGTCTTAGTAATAGGGTCCCGTTTTTACCCGTTGGGTACGGAACCCTAAAAACCCAACTGCTTTTTTACAAATATTACAGCCTATGTCACTCCCACGATTAAGAGGAATCCAACGACACCCCATTTGTTGAAATCCGTCAAACGGTTTAAGCTTCAGGGCGTGCCAAAGAATAAGACATACACACATACGCTCGAAAAACGCAACCCTCCTTTCCTTCGGCAGTCGGGTAAAAAACCGACATTAAGCAAGTACCGGTAGCTCCAGTGGTAGAACTGAGCTGTAGCTGGAACCGCAGGCGGCGTATAGTGTGTCGCATCGGATGTTTGTACGGATTTGTTTAACTGCTTGTAGCCATATATCTACTGTGGTCTCGTTGAGAAATAAGCTTACCATTAGCTAACTGCTTCTCCGTATCCTCACTGGTGTCCCTATAGCTGTTCACATTCTGTCCCAGCAGCGTGATCTCTTTGTTTGTGTGTGAGTGTGTCGCATCGAACGTTTGTACGGATTTGTTTTGTAGTCATATATCTACTGTGGTCTCGTTCAGAAATTAGCTCTTACCTTTAGCTTTTAGTGTGGAGCACTTCTCCGTATCCTCACTAGCGTCTCTATAGCTGTTCACGTTCTGTCCCAACAGCGTGATCTCTTTGACGCCTCGGTCCGCGAGTAGACGCGCCTCGTCTACGATACATTGCAGGCGGACATTCAGTGCGCACTACAAGTCATTTCACTCTCAAACCTCCCTTACCTTTAGCTAACTGCGTGGGGCACTTCTCCGTATCCTCACTGGCGTCCCTATAGCTGTTCACATTCTGTCCCAGTAGCGTGATTTCTTTGACGCCACGGTCAGCAAGTAGACGCGCCTCGTCTACGATGCAGCGCAGGCGGACATTCGGTGCGCACTACAAGTCATTTCACTCTCAAACCTCCCTTACCTTTAGCTAACTGTGTGGGGCACTTCTCCGTATCCTCACTAGCGTCTCTATAGCTGTTCACATTCTGTCCCAGCAGCGTGATCTCTTTAACGCCGCGGTCAGCAAGTAGACGCGCCTCGTCTACGATGCAGCGCAGGCGGACATTCGGTGCGCACTACAAGTCATTTCACTCTCAAACCTCCCTTACCTTTAGCTAACTGTGTGGGGCACTTCTCCGTATCCTCACTGGCGTCCCTATAGCTGTTCACATTATGTCCCAGCAGCGTGATCTCTTTAACGCCGCGGTCAGCAAGTAGACGCGCCTCGTCTACGATGCAGCGCAGGCGGACATTCAGTGCGCACTGCAAGTCATTTCACTCTCAAATCTTTCTTACCTTTAGCTAACTGTGTGGGGCACTTCTCCGTATCCTCACTGGCGTCCCTATAGCTGTTCACATTCTGTCCCAACAGCGTGATCTCTTTGACGCCTCGGTCCGCGAGTAGGCGCGCCTCGTCTACGATACATTGCAGGCGGACATTCGGTGCGCACTACAAGTCATTTCACTCTCAAATCTCCCTTACCTTTAGCTAACTGTGTGGGGCACTTCTCCGTATCCTCACTGGCGTCCCTATAGCTGTTCACATTCTGTCCCAGCAGCGTGATCTCTTTAACGCCGCGGTCAGCAAGTAGACGCGCCTCGTCTACGATACATTGCAGGCGGACATTCAGTGCGCACTACAAGTCATTTCACTCTCAAACCTCCCTTACCTTTAGCTAACTGTGTGGGGCACTTCTCCGTATCCTCACTGGCGTCCCTATAGCTGTTCACATTCTGTCCCAGCAGCGTGATCTCTTTAACGCCTCGGCCCGCGAGTAGACGCGCCTCGTCTACGATACATTGCAGGCGGACATTCAGTGCGCACTACAAGTCATTTCACTCTCAAATCTCCCTTACCTTTAGCTAACTGTGTGGGGCACTTCTCCGTATCCTCACTGGCGTCCCTATAGCTGTTCACATTCTGTCCCAGCAGCGTGATCTCTTTAACGCCGCGGTCAGCAAGTAGACGCGCCTCGTCTACGATACATTGCAGGCGGACATTCAGTGCGCACTACAAGTCATTTCACTCTCAAACCTCCCTTACCTTTAGCTAACTGTGTGGGGCACTTCTCCGTATCCTCACTGGCGTCCCTATAGCTGTTCACATTCTGTCCCAGCAGCATGATCTCTTTGACGCCTCGGTCCGCGAGTAGACGCGCCTCGTCTACGATACATTGCAGGCGGACATTCAGTGCGCACTACAAGTCATTTCACTCTCAAATCTCCCTTACCTTTAGCTAACTGTGTGGGGCACTTCTCCGTATCCTCACTGGCGTCCCTATAGCTGTTCACATTCTGTCCCAGCAGCGTGATCTCTTTGACGCCTTGGTCCGCGAGTAGGCGCGCCTCGTCCACGATGGAGCGCGCGCGGCGGGAGCGCTCGCGGCCGCGTGTGAACGGCACTATGCAGTATGTGCACATGTTGTCGCAACCACGCATTATGGAACTGCCAACAGTGTATACAATTCTATTTATATATGTAGATGTGAAAGTTTGGATGTTTAGATGTTTGTTACTCTCCTCTCTATGACGCAAAAACAGCTGGACGGATTTAGCCGAAATGTGGTACGTATAGAATATGTTTTATCTCCAGAATATGAAAATGAAAAAATGAAAATGAAAAATTGTTTATTTTTTCCTTTGTTTTTAAAGTACAATAGACAGTGATTGGAGCTTCCTTTTAGGTAAGTAAACCTGTGTTAGGATGCCCCGCTCTTCCACAACTGGCAAGTAGGTAGGAAATACATATTTTAGCCTAATTCAAGTAATACTAATACAATACATTACTGGTAGGTGTGTGTGAGTGTGAATGTGTGTGTGTGTGTGTGAGAGAGAGTGTGCGTGTGTATATGTTTGTGTAGAATAATTCACTAAAAGTATAATATTAACAAGTATTGTAGATAGAAAGTTATGTGGAGTTCACATTCTAATCCAGTACTTCAAACACCTCTAGGCCATCACCTTAATCCGAATCTATGAGTCATAAAAGAAAGCCTGTGCCCAGACATACAGGCTGTTAATGATGAGGACTCAAACATGGTAGTTTATTGAATTAAAGAACTCACATAAAAGCAGACACGCTGTCTTGGTTCAGCCTCACGGGCACCACGTCCGCGTAAGTCTCGTCCAATGACAGTAGCACGTTCACAGCCGTCTGTCCACTTACTGTCAGGGCCAGCAGGCGGGGCAAGTCGCGATAGCTGTCTGGCCCGGCCACTAAAAGATGAATAATCAGTTTAAACTTACAAAAATTCACTTGCCGGCCGGCTAGCGTGCGCTATGGGTTGGGAATGCTAGAGTGCTAGGGTAATAATTGCACCCGGGCGCTATATGGGCTAGAGACGTCTCTGATTACCAAACACCGTACCCATAATTACTCCTAGTAGGGGTGGTCGCCCAAGGAGTCTTAATACCGTACCTACCTCCTTCTTCACCAAAGAAGAGGCCTTTTAAAATAAAGAAGTAACAATAAACATAAGTTTATAATCATTGTAACAAATTCAAAAGGCTACTTTAGCCTATTCTATACATTTTGTATCATTTTGACTGAAGTATACGCGCTGGATGCGGGTGGCGCAGGACCGGTCAATTTGGAACTCTCTCGGGGAGGCCTATGTCCAGCAGTGGACGTCTTTCGCTGATATGATGATGATGATGATGATGATACTGGTGGCGACAGACTTGGTATAGATAATTGAAATGGTTGTCCAGTATTATTAATGACCTTCACAAATCAATCATTTTGAAATGTCTATACTAATTCCAGTTCTTTGCATAGTGCATATTCAACCATACTGTACAAATGTATTGTATGTCATTTTATAATATGATTACTGCATTTTCTAGTACATGTTGTGATCAACAAAATCAGAAATATGTGAAGAATAGCTAAAGTTTCTTACCAACATCTACAGCTTTTTCTTTCTCAATCAACTTGGTCTTGAGCCGCTCTGCCATACAACCCAGTAAACCAATTTTAACAGGCATTTCTTTATTCTTCAGCGCCCTTCTTCGTTTGAACCCTCTCAAGTGATCCAAGCGGTGCCAAATCTTACTCTCTGCCCCTTCTCTGATCGCACAGGTCATTACCAGGAATATATCAGCCTCCTCCTCAACTTCAGTCTTCTCAAACCCTTCTTTTTTCAAAATAGACCAAACAATCTCAGTATCATTCAAGTTCATTTGACATCCATACACATCGAAGTAAACTTTCCTTTTTGACGCATATTTCATATTTTCCGGCAAATAAGGTATGTGAGGACGGTCTAGGAGAACCGGTTCAGAGTCTCCAATGATAAATTCCTTTAAACCTGGTCCCTGTTTTATTTTATCTCGCCTTGAATCTACTTTGGTAGCATCCGACAAATAGTTTTTGGATGTGTATTTACTCGTTAAGCTCAGCAAGCGCTGAGTACGGCGCAATAAAGACATTTTGATTATCTAAATACTACCTAGCCTTAAAAATATAAATTAAGCTGAATATTAAATCACGTAACCTAGAATTTTGCTTGCTCAGCTCAGCTGGTTTGTTGACAAATTGATATGTCAAAAACAAAGTCAAAAATGACAATTTTTTAATGTTGTGTCCAAACCGTTGTAGGGGCACTTTTTATTACATCGAGGTAATGTAATTAATAGGTAGTACGCGGGAAAATTGTACTCATCTAGTACAATACGGACGATAATGGCATACATATCTTTCAGGTAGAAAAATAGACTTTTCAGTGGTCATTACACGATCCGACATGGGTTTTCTTAGTTCGTATTTAGGTGTTGGCTAACATGAAAATAGTATCATATTATTTGCGGCCAGTGTATCTCTAGTTGCGATACGATATACTCTATGGAATTATAAAATGGCTGAAATACAATCTGTCAAAAGAACTTAAATTTTGATTGATAACAAGGAAATCCAAGAAATTCTTACTATATACTTATCAAGGTGAAATCAACAATGAGCGGTCGTTACGACTACGGCAAAGGTATTCGAATGGCATGGCATTTTAAGAGATTATCGACGTTCGATTTTTAGACGTAGGCTCATATAAGTATTTTTATTTATCTTGGCCAGTGTTTCGTATTGGCAGGGTCGTCTCGATCCGCGCGTGATGATTCTAGGCAGGAGCGGCATGGACGGGAGCGCGATAGGTCGCGGTCGCCGCGTTCGAGGTCTCCGAGGCGCCGCCGCTCTCCCGCCAGCAGCGGCACTAGCAGCCACTATTCCAAGGAACGGCCTCGGGAGGACAGTAGTTATGAAAGTGAGTTCAAACCTCTTCGTTACTACAAAATGTCTAGATATATATGTTTAAGATCAATTGTCCTTTATGATGTCATTGCTCTGTCCTTAACATTTATTAAATTTCAAAATTAATTACAATATTATATAGAGCGTGCGTCCCACTGCTGGGCAAAGGCCCACTCTTCTTCCACAGCTCGCGGTTTTCAGCTTGGTCTGGCCAGTCGAGTCCAACTCATATTGCCATTGCTGACGAGGTCTGCCAAGTCTCCTTTGCGAGTTCTGAGGTTTCCACTTCATGGTGCTCTTTGCTCATAACTCGCCGGGCATGACCAGCCCAGTCCCACTTTAACTTGGCCCTTTCCAAGCTGTCTACAACTTGAGTTTGTGAGCGCAGCATGGTGTTCTAAGATTGTGTCAAAGACAATGTCTGTGATTAGGTACATTATTTTTCTCATAGAGGGTTCTATTCTGACGTGGATTTAGGCTAATTGTAAAAAAAAATGTTTTTTCAGTATGTTAATGAAGGCTAGTTTTAAGATTTCTTCATTTACTTGTATACTAGCTAGTATGTTTATTTAATTGTATACTAGCTTCTGCCCGCGACTTCGTCTGTGTGGACCCGGGATAAAAACTATCCTATATTTTAATCCAAATTGGTTGAGCCGTTTAAGCATGATTGAGTAACAAAGAACCAAACTTTCGCATTTATAATATTGAATATTAAGGGAAGCTCATTTTCTTTCTTTATCTTTCTTTATTCAATAGTTAACTCTTATTTAATATTTCTAGAAAACAAACTTCCAAAGCATACCGAATGGGATGACTCCAGTGATGAGGAGGTCCCCGCACCGCCCCCTCCACCCCGCATCAGCAAGATCAGCATTGACTTTTCCAAACCTAAAGCGCCCATCAAGATGAACTTGGGCACTAAGCCCAATGCTCCGGCCCCGAAGCCTACAATTGCATCTGTGTTTAATGCTGATGATGATGATGATGAGCCGGAGGAGATGCCAGCCGAGGCCCGGATGAGAATGAGGAATATTGGAAGGTGAGGTGACAGCTTGACAGACATGCATACAAGAGTCGCAAGTACTGATGTGCCGACGGAATGTTTCATAAATAGCGAAAATTTTCTGCAAATGAACATAGGAAATTTTCGGAAATTTCCGTCATTTTGGTATGGGAATTGAAACTTTCCATTTCCAAAGTGGAATTTCTCTTTATTTCTTGTGAAATTTCCGAGAACATTTCCAACTTTTTGAAAACTGCAATTTGCACATCCGTAGTTGCAACTGCCGAGCTTAGAAACCAGGGACTGCATAACCGAAAAAACCTTTATATTTGGTTACCGATATGACGTCATATAGATTGTAAAATAGCGGTTTCGATACCTTTATATTCTGATATGGAAATATAAAGGTAACCTTTATTTGTTCTGGTAACCGCTTTTTAAAGGTTACCTTTATTTCGATTAGGTATGGCGTCGTTTTGTCCGTCTTGTTTGTAAGGGGTCAATCACCCCCGACTCAACCCCTTTCCTCCCTTCCGACACCCCCTTCAGACATTCTTTGTTAAACCGCCCTAGGTAAGTAATATACTATTACGTCATACCTAGCCATAAAGTAGCAATTACCGCACGCTAGGAAAATTCCACTTAGAGTTGCAGGTGCAGGCGCAAATGACGCAATGAATGAATGAACCGGCGCGGCGCGGCAGGCGATGTTGTCAGCTCGGTTATTTTTTTCGGAAACCGGTTGCGTACCGGTAGAGAACCTCTATATAAAGGTTTAAAAGGTTACCGAAACCTTTAAAACGCAAAACCGGAACCGATATTACAAAAAGGTTACCTTAACCGTTATGGTTGGCGCGGTAAAGGTAACCTTTAAAGCATTACGATATCGTAATGGAATACCGGTTGGATACCGGTAAAACCGTAAACGAAAACTGTCCCTGTTAGAAACCTCAAACTTTAAATACTCAAGTCTATAAGCCTCACTTAGTAAAAAGTTTGAGTTGCTGCTGCCAAGCGTAGAAACGTTGAGTCTTTAGGACTCTAACCTTTAAAGTTTCAGCCTTTTAGATTTGGAGCACTGCTAGAGACTCTAAAAGCTCTTCACAATTATATACCAGAATTATAAAAACCCTTTTTATTTTTCAGAGAAACACCGACATCAGCAGGCCCGAACTCCTTCGGCAAAACGAAGCAGGGCTTCTGCGACTCCAAGAAAGTGTTTGAAAAGAACCTAAAGCATGCCCTAGAGACCAATGACAAGCCCATCATGCCCAAGTTCCCTCAGACCATCTACAAGATTAAACCTACTACATGAGGAATTTTAGTTTAATTGTGTCATTGTGAATTATAATGATTGGCGTATTGGGTACACTTGTGTTGGTCCTTTTTCGATTTCGTTCATGTTGTGTTCTATCAGGGACCTGAGATGTTTCAGGCTTTCAAATGTGTATAAATGGGCTAATCAATTTATTTTTGTCAATGGATTGATTGTCTCTTAGATCACTTTTTAAACAGTGATTGTTATTTTCAAACCAATTTTTATGGGCCATCTCCTAATGTTAGGAAAATATTTCCAATAGGGCCAGTAGGGGCAAGTGCGCCACCGGGGTAAGTGCGTCGGGTTAGGCTCGTAAAACACACTTTCCCGAAATGTGCACTTTCTGTAAAAGTGCATTTTTTTAGAATGATAATTTTTCCGTAAAGTACACTGTCTCTAAAAGTGCACTTCCCGATATGTACACTTTGTCAATAGGTGCACTTTCCCAGAATGTGCACTTTCGCAGAAGGTATATTTTCCCGGAAAGTACACTTTAAGGGTAGGGGTGTAAACGCTTAGCATATATGTGTGAGTGCCTCGCCTACGTCACACTCACACACGCATACGACAAATCTGCAGCGCCGAAGATCCCGCTTTAACGACTAAATGTGTATCTTTAAATAATAAATGTGTATCTTCTGAGAAAGTGCCCTAAATGGGAAAGTGTACATTTTGGGAAAGCGTGCGTTTTGGAAAAGTGCACTGTTTGAAAAAATGCACATTTCGGGAAAGTTTCCAAATTGGGAAAGTGTATATTTTGGGAGTGTACGTTTTGCGGAAAGTGCACCTTTGCAGAAAGTGCACATTTCGGGAAAGTGTGTTTTACGAGCCTAACTCAGTGCGTCTATCATCAAAACAACATTATACATTCATAATCCATGCAATAAACTTGTTTATTTTTGGTTACCCATGAATCCAATATGTAAGAGGTCGAGTTGTGTAATATCTGTAGATTTCGATATTTTTGATGAAAGGCGCACTTACCCCGGTAGCGGCCTTGCCCCTACTGACCTTACGCAATTACAGTAACAATAATGTAGTGTCCCTACATTTATCAGTTAAAAGCAAATTGTGTCCATAAAAATTTTTCTTTGACAGTGCTCATTGATATTTTTGCAAGTTCATGTTACGTTTTCAATCAATCAATCAATCTTTTTTTGCTATGGCCCCATCGGTGTTGTTCATTTTCTGGATTTAATTTTAACTTATAATAAATTGTTACTGTAAAATAATTTTCTATGGAAAGTAGGCTGAGGTATTCTCTTTCAAAATCATTATAATTCACATTACTCCGTTATTTATAAACACGTAACAACTTGACAATTTACTATGAGTTGTGGAGTCACTTCAAAGAATGTGTGCATGAACTTTTATTGGGATTGATATATTTTATGGATAAAAGTTTTTAACTAAGTTCGACAGTAATTATGAAAAAAAAAATATGCAATGCATGATGTTACAATATTTGAATTGACAATTAATTATATATTTTCTGTTACTAAACTAATGGTGCAAAAGGTGAATTTTTGATTAGGAGATGAGTTTTAAATATTAACATTATGCCAAGTGGCCTTTATCTGTAACGTAAACAGCTACGTAATTAGATACATATTTGGTTGTGTTTACATTCAATTAAATGTGTAATAAATAATTCCTCACCCAAACTGATGCTTGTTTCAGTTTGTTTTCCCAAGAGTTCATAGAGCAATTTTAATACGATCTTGCATAGTAACGAAACTTAAGATAAAATTATGTCAAACAACTGCAAGCAAAAATGCTCCTATGAGTTCTGAATATAAAGATTTTTTGTTTTTTGCCAGCGTTTTGTCGACAGAAACTTACTATTAGGAGATGTCTCAATTTATATATAAGATGGCTTCCCTAGTCCTAGGCTATGTAGTGATCATGTTTCGTCAGTTGTATCTGAAAGTAGAAATTATAGTGCCTGAAGTTAACAAAGAAAAAATCTAAACAGGCAACACTGGTCGAATAGTCAACCGTTATTGGTCAAGCGCCTTAATGTTGCCAGGCTTGTAAAATTGTTGCAACGTGAAATGGGCTCCGATATATTATATGTATCTACAAAATTGTAATATACAACATTATTTTATTTTACAATTTTATTGGATAAAAAATATAGATAATAAATAGACACAAGCTTCTTCGTAAGTGTTCAGCGATTGTACTGTATCTAAAATGGAATTTGATTATAATTTTACTGCTCATTTTCTGGTCTCATTATTTCCCACTGATTTTATTGTCATACCTAGCATGTATAGCCCGACAAGTTCCTATTTGGCCCTATCCACGTATACAGCGACACTATCTCATGGTCAAATAGCGATTTGTCGGGCTATAACTGGAACATGCACGTTAGTCGATTTTTGGGTGTTGAGTGTCAGTTACACTGCGTGCATTAGCTCCGAGTTGGGTCCATTTCGTGACACTACAGTTTGACTTTTTTCTTTGTAATCTATTTGTTAGCGTGTCAAGAATAAATTGGTTTCGGTTGTCCCTGCGCATGCGCACTAGTGACTGCGTGAATGACCCCATCCTGATTCTAGTTACGTGCCGGGATTACAAGTACGCGTCAAATATAAAGAACGACTGTCTTTTACGCACTCGATTAATACTGTTAAATGGATTTTCGTTAGCATTGTACAATTAAATTGACCATAATATAAAAAATATAAGGAGACAGCCCCATAGTAAGCTCAATAACGCTTGTGTTATGGGTGCTATACGACGATATATTTGTAGATACAAATATTTAAATACATACTTAGAAACAACCAAGACTCAGAAACAAATATTTGCCCTTGCCGGGATTCGAACCCAGCTTCGTAGGCTGCGTCACTACCTGCTAGGCTAACCGGTCGTGGTCGTGGGGTATCATCATCATATCAGCCGAAAGACGCCGATGGGGTCCTTACCCCTACGAGTGTTTATTTACTTTATCGCCACTCGTAGCGAATTTCCTATTCACACGTGTATCGTACAACGTTTTACAGTACAAATGGCAGTGTTTAAAAAAATGAGGATGGAGGGAAAATTGCCAGCAATAAAAAACATTCACTTTTTAATTTTTATAATTAAAATAACTCCCTACTTCCGCTGCGCATTCTGCGGGCGGGACATGTCGCGCGGGAAGTTGCTCTTGGGCGGCGTGCGGATGCGGCGGTCCTTCTTGGACCTGTTGCGCACCACCTTGCTGTGGATTGCGCAGGACACGCAGTAGTGGAGCTTCGCGTACAGCTTGGGCAGCTGGAATGCTGGAAAAGGAGGGTATTTGTTAGTAAAAAAACCGGCCAAGTGCGTGTCGGACCACGCAAAACGAAGGGTTCCGTGCCTATTAAAAAGGTCGTATCGTCACAGAAATTTTACGGCACTTATGTCCTTTTCTTTGAGGAAGGCAGTTTTTCAGCAATATCTCGAAAACCTCTGAACCGATCTTGTTCAAAACAATTTTCGGTGAATGAAATTAATAAGCCCTATGTCCATGAATTTTTCCATATTTTTAAAATACACCGTTCAAAAGTTAGAGGGGGGGGGGGACAGAATTTTAGTGACTTTCGGGGCGATTATCTCCGACCCTATTCACTTAATCAAAAAAAATGCTAAGAAACCTTATATTTATTTTGAAAGGCCTATCGATTGATGTGCCACACGGGGGGTCGCAATGAAAAAATTTTTTTTGACTTTTAGTTTTATGTATGGAGTGCACCCCTAAAAAAATTTTTTTTTGTCATTTTAATTACAAAACTATGTAGCGGCTAACAAAATACACCTATCCTCAAAATTTTATTCAAATACACTTTATAGTTTTCGAGTAAAATGCCTGTGACATACGGACAGACGGACATGACGAAACTATAAGGGTTCCGTTTTTGCCATTTTGGCTACGGAACCCTAAAAACGTTAGATTAGCAGATTTTTGGAATGTAGCTGTCTGAGAGTGAGTTTACACTCTCATTCCAGCAGATACCAGAGCTAGAGTCTGGCCAACGAAAGCTGAACCTCGTAGTTATTTGATTGGCAACACTTTGTTTCTATGTGTGTCTATCTGAGGTGTCATGACGTATGTCAAATTGAAATTTCTCTGAGAAAATTGCAGCTGTTGAGTGACCCGTGTTACCCTGTCATGATTTTTTGAAATCGCCGCGTTTTCCTTGGTTCAGCTTTCGTTGGCCCGACTCTATAATAACTTCGAAGTTCGGGTATCTCCATCTCTATCGCACTTACATTACTGGAGTGACAGGGATGCAGATATACGAACTTCTATAGTTTCGAAGTTCGTGGTAGCGCCGCTGGTCACAGTACGCACCAGATAAGTTTGTGTCTGTGATGTTAGCTACTAGTGTCGCAGTGTTAGAGGGCTTCGTTCGAGTGTATGGGAGGCGACTTGAGGGTTATGCACTTATGCGGCAAATATTGTAAAAGTGTGTTAAAAGAGTTTTATCAATGCGGCCTGGCCCCGTAGCATGGTTGGCCTTGTCACGCGATAGGTGATAGGATAGAGCGTACGTCACTGGCTACCACCTTGTCTACCTATCTTGTCACTTGTCGCGTGATAAGGCCAACCATGCTACGGGGCCAGGTTGTCTCGTCTATCATTGTCCAATTGATTGATCAAGAATTAAATAAATAATCAATATTCTATAGATTGCTAGAAGAATTTCCTCTTTAATCGAAATTTAAGTATCTGTCAGCTGTTACATATTACACAGAATAAAGAAGGAATCAAAATTTATACTGAACATTCTCCTTGTGTGTAAATATGTCAACAACCTTGATATTGGCAAATCCACCTTGCTAAAATGAGTAAGAAGTAAAAGCCATTAAAAAAAGCCACGAAAAAAGGGCCTCATGGGGGGCCAGACCAACTACGCAAGATAGTAGGAATGATAACCGGACACAACACCTTGAACAGACACCTCTATAATTTAGGTATCACAGACAGCCCCATGTGCAGAGCGTGCATGGAGGCAGAAGAAACGACTAAACACATTCTACTGGACTGTAAGCAGGTAGAAGTATACAGGAAAAAGCACCTAGGGTCTCCACACACTACGGAACGCAGTCAGTAATACCAAGGCACTCTTAAACTTTTTAGAGGAGCTGGGGTGTTTAAAGTAGCGCCACCCTGCCGTTTCACGCAAAATAGGCACATTGGATGTCGACTTGCGGAAAATGCCCAGTAAAAACTAACTAACTAAAGAGTAGACCCAGACTGGTCTTAATATGAGTTAAGTTCTCGGCTTTCTTATTCTTCTGTGTTACTGTAATGCTTCGTGCATCTAACTTGGATGGGCCAATGCAATGGTTGTTTTACTTATTACCTTGCTATAACTAAAGAGTAGACCCAGACTGGTCTTAATATGAGTTAAGTTCTCGGCTTTCTTATTCTTCTGTGTTACTGTAATGCTTCGTGCATCTAACTTGGATGGGCCAATGCAATGGTTGTTTTACTTATTACCTTGCTATAAATAAGAAAGATAAAGTACTCTTTATATTTACACTAGTATTCAATTTAACCTAAGGTGTCAATATATTCTATTAGGCCTATACGGTTCATGAGGTCACACTTTTTTATCAATTTTGATTAAAAAACGTGTGAAATCTGAAGAAACATTATATTGACTCGCACTGGATCTAAATGTGACCGTTGACATGGACCAACCCTGCCAGCGAAAACACTTTCGCTCGGCGTACTAGTGGAAGGTGTGGCCTGCATAGTATTTAGGCTGCACTTATAAACATGCTGTCCAACAGTATGTTTATAAATAATGAAATTATGGAGAACAGGACTCCAGACACAGGAAACAATTCATTAGGTGCGCAGAGTGCGGGCTAGCTCCAACAGCATTCCGAGCATGATAGCGGACAGGATAGATGGCCTGTACTTGTACAACTGCTGCATGATACATGCTGGCAGAAACAAATAATAATAAAATGTAATGAAATGTACTAACACTACTTTAATAAGTATTACAATAGTTACTGACACCATGATCCAAGGTCGTAAATAAAGTATTTTAATTATTTTTTTTAAATTAGAAAACATAGCCATAGGAAGAAATAACAATTATAGTGTATTAGGTTGCCGCCACCTATTCATCATCCTTCTAGAGTTATTCCCGGTTGTGCCCTGAAGGAGGCCTGGGTCCGCTTTACCGCCACCTATTACTAGCCGTATAATTAGTTCAAGAGGGATCTGAACACGACAAGTATCATATAATCAGCTCAACTTACAGTTGTATACTGAGGCTTCATTGATATCTCTGACAGCAGCCGCCTCGACGATATTTCTGATCACGAACTTCTTGATGGCCTTATCCTTAGGCACGCAGCGCGCGCAGTTGGTGCATCGCACAGCCTTCACGTGGCCGCGGCCGTGCTTGGATCGTCCACCATTACGGCGTTTGCGAGTCTGCAAAAGTGTAACCAGAAAAACCAAGTTGAAGCCACATGTTCCATCGATGCGATAGGTGACGCGTGTATGACATTTCACACTGAAATCCTTGAAATAACTTTTGTACTATTTGTAACAAACACTCTCTTTTAAATTGTTACAGAATTAAGTTAATTGCACTAGTATGAAAGTAATTTTTGTGATAAATTTTTACGCACCATGATTATAACCTCTGTTTCGGTAAACGAAGAACGACGGAAAAGAAAGAGGTTATAGACAAGAACCACTTCCGACCATTGACAAGAATTAAAATGTTGCCAGGTGATAATAGCGGATTTTATTGCATTTTGCGTTCCCACACAACTTATTAAGGGACGAATTGACTTAAATTAATGTTATTCAATAGTCTTTCAAACTATAACTTTAAATATTTTTATCGCTACATTCTTTTCTTTATTTATTTTTCATAATGTAGACCACATCCGTTGTTCGTGAATCATTCGATTACATTTCATTCACCATCATTGAAAAAAAAAACTACTTCTGTTCTGTCACGAAATTGTATTTATTTAATTTTAGTCAATGTGTTATATTATTTTAGTTGCTTTATAATAATAGATTCTTAATAAATTTTTCATTGTTTAGCTTTTTATTAACTGTGCTGGTTATATAATAACGATAAACATGTTCGATGTGTGTTTGTAATCGGCCACATAGTTTACTTCGTCGCAGCGCGATCGTCCCTGACTGGCCATCGGTGATATATTTCACGGTCCCCCGTGTTCCGCGATGTGGTTTCGATAGTGAATAATAAAGTGGTACGCGTGTGAAATGTCCCAACATGGATGCCCAGAGAGACTGTCGAATAGATCGAAGGGTTTCCAGGAAGAGACGGCGGGACAGGCCACGATGGAGGTGCTGGTGGAGACCCTGACGGGCACCGCGTTTGAGATGACCGTGTCGCCCTCCGACACTATCTTCGCGATCAAGTCGAAGATCTTCAGGGTGGAGGGTAAGTTACACAATACCATTATATATTTCGTATTTGGTTATGCGTCATTCCCGATCAACAAAGGACGCCTTTTTGCGCAGTTATTCAACAAATTCGCTCACCAGTTGATCAAATATTGCCAGAGAGAACTGGACTGTGCCCTGAACACCTAAACCTCAGTGATAAAGCATAGTCCAACTGGCCAGCAAAACAAAATATAAGTGGCAACACAAACATATAATATCTGGTTATCATTGGATTGAAACAATGTATCACTGGCTAGAGTGGACATTTGATACACTAACTCAGTTTATATGCTTGCATAAACAAGCAAGCAATGCTATAAAACTAAAGCAAATAAATGCAGAATTGTTTTTCACAACCAGTTCCTTCTATTCTATTTATAACTAGCCTATGTAGATTGTTTGTTTTGTGCAAATGTTATCCACATTTCTTACTGAGATAATGTCTGAGGTAGAAAAATCACAATATGTGAATATGTAAACAAATTTGCCTTTCAAGTAAGAAGAGTAAATAAAACACAATTTTTGAGAGGCTGATCTGGATTTGAGTATTCTATAGCTTTAAATAAACATACTGACAAAAAACAAACACATACAGAAACCAATGAACATTAGCTTAAGTCATAAGTCATTAATTCATTAACAATGTAAATTGTGTTTGAATTTTAAAGATAGATGAATGATTTTTAAAATGGAACCCTTTCGTCATGTCCGTATGTCACAGGCATTTTACTCAAAAACTATTAGGTGTATTGTTAGGTATACATAGTTCTGTAACGAAATGACTAAAAAAATATTTTTAAGAGTGCACTCCATACATGTAATTGCAAGTCAAATAAAATATCATTGTAAGTCCACGTGTGGCACATCAATCGATAGGCCTTTCAAAATAAATAAGATTTCTCAGCAATTTTTTGATTAAGTGAATAGAGTCGGAGATAATCGCCCCCAAAGTCACTAAAATTGTGTGACCCCCTCTAATTTTTGAATGGTGTATTTAAAAAAATATGAAAAAAGTCATGGACAATATCGATTTTTTTTTTGAACAAGATAGCTTCAAAGGTTTTCGAGATGTTGCTGAAAATCTTCCCTACCCTATAGAAAAGGACTTAAGTGCCGTAAGATTTCTGTGACGACACGCACTTGGCCGGTTTTTATCCCGCGGGTTGGCCTTCCATTTTTTGCATTACGAGGCTGAAGTGAAGCCGCGCGGTCATTAGTAAACCAAATATTTTTAGTTGATTTTTTTTAAAGTGGTCACAGATTAATAATATTGCCACTAGCTTATCCCACAGCAGCCTGAATCTGGGTCATGGTAAAAACATAGACAGAAAAGATGACAGTACAGCGATGTCCACATATGGTACAAGTCAATACAAGGTCAAATACTATCATGTCTAAATATAGTGTTGCACATTAGGGGTATACTTGTACTATTATCATAAAGCTATTTTTTTCAATTAAATTGAGGTTTATTACTGTCTCATTTTCTATGCTACATAGGAATGTTTTAAAGGTTTGAATCTGAATCTGACTAGGCCTAAGGCTGGCCTCACTAAACGGAATCATAATCTGATTCACGAGAAAGCAAATAAATTAGTTCACTTTGTGTAGAATTTCTACCGAAGGAATTTCTGAGTTCAGTGATTGATTCCGACTGCGTGAGGCAGGATTAACCCCACTTAAAGTTTTTGAGAAATAGCAGTTCTCCTTGGTAACCTCCCAATGTAGGTCAAATTCAGGGTCATTGCCATACTACCTATATCACAATAAGTATTTAAATTGTAATAAAATGGTGAAGGAACTGAAAGAAGAAGATTTAGAGAGGTTCTAAGTATTCTTAGGGTTCCGTACCTCAAAAGGACGTAACCCTTATTTTGTGGTCCGTCTGTCTGTCTCAAGACCCTTTGTCTCGGGAACGCGTGGAGGTATGGAGTTGAAATTAAAACCATATATCAAGTCTAAAGTGGCCGTTTATGCCACAAAAACGTATATTTCGACACTCTCAAGGGAATCAAAATTTATAGGGTCTTCCTGTTGACCTAGAGCTATGAAATTTGGCAAGTAATATTGTCTTATACTACAAGTACAGGGAAAAATCTAAAAACTACATTTGTAATTTTGTACGGAACCCTCGGTGGGCTAGTCCGACTCGCACTTGTCCGGTTTTTTTTTAATACAATGTAAGAATGAAAATAATTTAATTTAAAGAGGCCTGTGCCCAGCAGTGGAACATATATGTATATGCTGATTTATTATATTTATTTGATCTTTTATTTTTACACATTAGCAGGCTGGTAACTGTCTACTCTCCAATTTGACTCAAGATTTGGCAACCAATGGCACAGATATGTCTAGATTTCATTACAACCAGTAAAAATATAAATTAAGAATGAGTTGCTATGTTATGTGATGTACTTTTTATAGAAGACCTTGAATACTATCTTTTGTGAGTACATCAACATTTTGACTCAAGGTTCATGATTGTGATGCATTTTTTCCTGTATCAGTCACAAGGTTATGCTTTTTGTTGTTGTCTTCTAATATCAACTTATGTTGATAGTATTGCCACAATATATGACTAATTTATTTGTCATTATATGACTTATTAACAATAAGTAGCTCTAATAGGTGTAGACGTCGCTCGGCGAGCGGCGGCTCGCCCAAGCCGAGCGTTTGGCGCGGGCTATGTGGACGGTTGTTTTGTTCGGCCGCACGCCACGCTTCACCTAGTGTTGTAAAAGACTCGAGTTCTCTGAGTTATATATTATAAGACTCGGAGTCCAAAAACATTTCCCCCCCCCCGCCCCCGCCCCACACACACACAAGCTAAAATTCGACCGAGCCAGCCGCAGGCATGCAGCTGAGCATGTGGATTGTGGACGGCTCGCGAGAGCGTGTGGACTGACTCGGGCGAGCCGTGCGAGTGAGTATGTGGACTGGCTCGGGCGAGCGTGCGTCTGGTGTGGACCCACCCATTCATTAATTTATAGCAGACTTTAATGTTAAATTAATTAATAATCACTCATCATATGCTGGTGAATGAGACAATGACATAATACAATATGATCTTCTTCGCGTCAAGGTTCCGGTCACACGACATAAAACTCCTAACCAAGGTCTCTGTGGCAGTAGTTCTGCCCAATCTCTTGTATACCTCCGAAACGTCGTGTCTCTACCGTAAACACATTCGCGTATTAGATATGTCTCATCTCAAATGCCTGGGTGACATAATGAACATCTCCTGGTCGGACCGTGTTAGGAACACGGAAGTTCTACGACGTCAGCAGCATTGAAGTCCATAATGTGTCCGTCCTAATGCGTAGGCAGCTGCGATGGTGTGATCATATCTCCCGCATGGCCGAAGAACGAGTGGCTGAGCGCATATTTTATTCAGAACTGCAGGAAGGCAAGCGAAAACAGGACGGCCAGATTCTGCGCTATAAAGATGTGCTGAAGCGCCACATGCGGAGATGTGATGACTCGCGCTGGGAGATTTTGGCTCAAGATCGGTCAAAGTGGAGGCATACAGTGAAGATTAATGTGCAAGCCTTCGAAGAACGAAGATGTAACGAACTCGACGCTAAGCGCGAGGAATTAAAGGCTCGACCACCTGCGACCATCCACTACAATTTTGTCGGAGGGGTGCTGACCTGTAGGGAATGTGGTCGCACATTCTCTGCAAAGATAGGCTACGTCAGTCACCTGAGAGCTCACGAACGACGCTCCAGTTGGCCAGTTTTATTTTCCTTTTTTTCCACACGCCGTGGTTGAAATCATATTATCATATTTTGTACCTGTTTCATATAACAGGAAAATAGGACTTTAATACGGAAACTTCTCATGTAATCGGCCTAATATTTCTTAAGGAAATGAAAAAAAAATATAATGTCCTCAGGTGACCTAGTAGCATAACCTGGTTATAATATATTTAGTTTATATTGCTATGGGGACAACATTTATTCGTCTGTTTGCGGAAGCTTGGAAGCGCTCAGTGTCACGCAATGGACTTTGTGAATGCACATCTTTTCATATAATTGAGATTTTATTTATGTTACACATTAAACCTAAAACGCCTGAACAGGTTTAGACGAAATTAGGTTAAAGGTAGCTTACCAGGAGCCGTAGCATGGTTGGCCTTATCACGCGACAAGTGACAAGATAAGAGCGTCGTCTCGTTCTATCGAACGGTGTTAGCCAGTGACGCACGCTCTATCCTATCACCTATCGCGTGACAAGGCCAACCAAGCTACGGCTACAGATAGACCCAATTCTGATGCTCATGCGCACAGTGGTGGGGAGTTTCTAGTACCTAATCATTATTTATTTTAGGTGTTCATATTAATATCTATTATACTGATATTATAAAAAGGTAAAGGTTGCGGGAGTCCGCTGGATGCGGGTGGCGCAGGATCAGTCAATTTGGCACTCTTCGGGGGAGGCCTATGTCCAGCAGTGGACGTCTTTCGGCTGATATGATGATGATGATATTTGTGAATTTCTAATCTAAGTTCGTATGTGGTAATCTCAGAAACTACTTTATTTTTAGACTGGAATACCTAATATAGAATGGGCATTCCATAGCTACATTAGCTAGCTACTCCTGCGTGGGAGGAGCTGTGTGGCTAGTATGTATGTATACATCGCTATGTGACACTGCGTTTTTAGCAATCGAAAGTCATTTAAGTTCATCGCGACACCGTCTAGACGTGATCGTGTTAACAACGCATTTGATCCAGATCGATTTTCCTAACCTATTTGTTGAATCCGATAAAGATCTAGGTGTAAGTAGATGTAGAAACATTAATTCCGCATTGTAGAATTATACGAATACACTCAAGAGCAAAAGTTCCGGGTACAGTTTGTACTGAAATTCTATACAAAGTGTACCCGAAACTTTTGCTCTTGAGTGTATTATAAATGCGAAAGTTTGGATGTTTAGATGTTTGTTACTCAATCAGGCATAAACGGCTCAACCGATTTGGATGAAATTTTGCACGAAGATAGTTTATAGCCTGGATAAAAATATAGGATAGTTTACTACTGTACTGTACGGTACTGTTATCGCACTTTGGCGAGTAATATAACATTGTTAATTGTTTTGTACTTTTAATAAATAAATTAAAAAAAAAAAACCCGGGTCCGCGCAGATGAAGTCGCGGGCGGAAGTTAGTATTTTAAACAAATCTTTTGTTTATGTTAGTATATCCGCCGAAACTTATATAGGTGATTCTCTCAGTGTTTCAACACTTTCGACTGCTGTCAGTCTCTTGCTCACATGCCTATGATAAAGTTCCTGCAGACGTGTAAAGGGCAACCAGCATGTGACACCCGTGGAGCAGACTGAACATACGGCCTGTTAAGTAATTTTACGGCAATTTCGCAACAAAACGCGTTACAACAACGACGAAAGTGCCGTCCCTGCTGACCCAAAACATAAGCGAGGAAACTGTTTATATTTTTCAAAAATAATTGACGTAGCTGAGAAATCTGGAACTTTTTTTCTGGTGCTAAAAGGAATGTTATTACTATCACGAAAAAAAAAAATCAGGCATTTCTAAAATTTTCATCCTATCCCCATTGGAAGTACATTGCTAGATCGGTTAATACAGGGTGTGAAGTAGGTGAACTGTATAGTTTCTTATCGATCCACCAGTGTTCGTCGAATCCAATAGGGATGCGGGTAGCGCTTCTCTAA
Source organism: Epinotia nisella (assembly GCA_932294315.1). Lineage (NCBI taxonomy): Eukaryota > Metazoa > Arthropoda > Insecta > Lepidoptera > Tortricidae > Epinotia > Epinotia nisella. Next base: position 18,230,053 of record OW028688.1, on the reverse strand, counting down.
CCACACCATCCCCAGCTCCTTTAAAAAGTTAGTGAGTGCCTTGGTATTTCTTACTTGCTCCTAATGTGTCTCCTAATGAGTTTTTGGGAACTTATGTACGGAATATAATTTGATATTTACCGTTAGCTTTTCGGTGAAGGAAAACATCGTGGGGAAACCTGCATACATCTGTGAAGAAATTCAAAGAGGTATGTGAAATTGTGAAGCCCCCAATCACTCACTCACTCACTGTCACTGGGCCGGCGTGGGGACTACTGCCCGTTCCCTCTCATTCAAGATAGGAGGCCTGTGCCCAGCAGTGAGACTTTATATAGGCTGATGATGATGATGATAAATGACTGTGTCAATAGAGACATGTGTTTCTACCTGTATACCAACCCTAATAGGCTATGTCATCATGCACCCAGAAGAGGTACTTACAACATATCACCGCCCAAAGAATCTGGAATTTCCTGGAGGCAACGGGCCTTAACGGTGAACTATAAACAAAAAAGGGCTGCCACAATAGATCACTCACTGGTCGAAGCGGCACATTAAAGGCACACATATCAACAATAATAATAAAATAAATAGGCTATGTTTATTTAGGTTTACACACTTAGGTTGCACCACCTACTGCATAATCTAGTTTTATCTCTTTCTCCGATACCCAAAGGTTGTCTGGAAGAGATCGCTCTTCAGCGATAAGACCGCCTGTTGTCTACCTCTACCTACATGTTATTGTATTGTTTCTCTCTGTAACTGCTTTGTTTGTGTGAGGTGTGCAATAAAGAGTATTTGTATTGTATTGTATTAGGTCGCTGGAGTCCACTGGATGCGGGTGGCGCAGGACCGGTCATTGTGGCACTCTTTGGGGGAGGCCTATGTCCAGCAGTGGACGTCTTTCGGCTGATATGATGATGATAATGATGACTTAGAACTGAAGCAAACGTGAATGAATGAAATATTTATTTGCCAGAATACGTTACAATTGGTGGTCTTAAAATTATTACAGAATCAGTATTCAGTCAACTTGAAGTCAACATGCAAAATATATGCATAATAACAGATATTAATCTATGCTCAGAATTATTATAAAACAGAATGGAAGTAAGGTAATAACATGTCAAATTCAATTTACTGTGCATTAAAATCTAAATAGTCCTTAACATTATAGAAACAATGATCTTGTAGCCATTTGATTAATTTTGTCTTTAAAATTTTCGCATGCAAGGTCCTCAACTCATTTGGGAGTTTGTTAAATAGGACTATACACATGTTGTATGCGTTTTTCTTGTAAATATCAGATCTACATATTGGCTGATATAACAAATTTGCATACTGCGCTCTCGGCTTTCCAGTGAACATTTCCTCACGCTTTTTAACATATTCTGGGTGACTTTTGACAAACAAACAAGCTTTAAAAATGTACATACAAGCTAAGGGAAGAATTTGAAACTTTTTGAAAAGAGGTCTACAGCTATCGTCAAATCTAGCGCCACCTAATGCTCTTAGGCATTTTTTCTGGACATCAACAGATTTTCCCCACAATGTCATAGCTTAAAAAAAATATTGAACCACAACATTGTTTATATATAAGTCGGTCGTTACACCGAATATATTGATCGCTCCCATTCCACTAATATCTACAGTTCTCACTATTGAGATCGCGAGCTAAATCTACTTTTAGTTGGCGGGTTCAGGGCCGTTTGAGTCTGAAATTATCGTCTATTTTTGGCGTTTACGTAACCTTGTTTAGGGACTTTTTCGTCAAAGTCCTTCCTTCATTAGAAATAATTTTGGATATCGAAAAGGTTGCTTCCGGTTTAGGGGTTCAAGGCACTTGACAGAAACATGTAGTACTGCTCCCGCGTATAAAGGTTAAACGCATTTATTTTCTAAAGTACATACAAGATGATAATTAACATTAACTAAATTAAATCTGAAAAAGGCCCTCGAGGCATTGTACCGAGGATGCTGGCGGCATTTCCTCGCTGAATTGCAATGCTGATGCGTTGCGCGAGAAAGCCGCCAGCTCTTCGGTCAACAGTTATGTACCTACCTTAAATTAGTTGGTCATTTTATATTGGTATTTTTTTTAATTTTGACGATATAATCAAATTTCGAAATATAGAACACCCAAAAGAAAATATCGCAAAAATAACGTTTTGCAAATACATGTTAAGATATTATTTACTTCGTCATAGTTTATATTGCCAACGTTCTATCTTATTTCTAGGTATTTATTTATAATCATGCCCTTGTGGACTTACAGTTACCCAAAGCGTCCAAAAGATAGTTATTTTACAGGTTTGCTGAGGCGCTAAACTTAAAACTAGTTACTAATTGTAACATAGAAAAAAGTGAGACTCAGTGAGGTATATATCCGATACGTTCCTCATCGATGAGCGCAAGCCCCAAAACCGTTTCTGAAAACCTGTCTCCCGCCTCCCACCCTCCCAGGCCCGCCAGAAAGCCCGATGACCATGTTCATCTCTTGTCTATCCTATATAAGCCAGCGGAAGGCAACAGGCGGCCCGCGAGCCTCCCTGACTGTTTTGTACGTACACGTTTTGCCTGGTATCAGGGGCGGTTCACTTTTTGATTTCGTCGCGCCGCACAAAAACATGCCGGCCGGCCGCCTTTAGGCGGTCTATCAGTGGTTTCCGCGCGCTGCTAAGGGACGCGCACGCGTTCGCGCTTTGCATTGCTTCGTCATTCGCCTCGTAAAATAAATATGCCGCGTCGTCTATTTATATTGGTTGAAAATATTTTTTCTTTACATTATGTTTATGTATGTAGGTAACCCAGTAGGTCGAGCTGGTGGTAACCCTAGCTCTATTAAGGCTCCGCCATGTGATAGAAAGAAATGGCCACATTTAGGCACGTTTGATGTACCTAAACAGGGAATTTGCTAACAGAGAACCTTCTGTACGTAGTACTATTACTTATTCTGTGCTGAAATGTGAGTCTCAGATAATTAACAAGTGCGGCCCGTGTCAATTTTGTTAGTTACTATGTGGCCCATGGCTGCTAAAAGGTTGCCGCCCGCTGCTATATGCCGTAACTACTGCAAAAATATGGCAGAACCATAAATCTCGACAATAGTGTGTTCGCGTGGATTCGTTGGCAAAACTTCAAAGTGTATTGTAAATCTCATTGACCCGACCGGCAAAAAAAAGCTGCTCCCTATTTATAAAGTCAGCTGTTTTATAACAACCATATGACACACAGGCTCGTATCGTCACACCTGCTTCTCAGAGGGGTGGGCAGAGATCACGGATATCCACTTGCTACGATCTTGGCATTGACATAAATCTTTTAAATAAATAAATAAAAATCATTTATTTCAGAAAGTCAAAGTGATTTATTCTTCAATTTAGGCATATTACATGCACCTATGAATGTCGATAAACTACCACCGGTTCGGAAAGAAAACCTCTGCCTCGGCGTAAAAAACTCGGCGAGGTATGATTTTTTCAAAACAGTATAAAATATATTATTTCAGTATCAGAGTATTATAAAATTACATTGCTACAGTAGAAAGCCTATTTATTTTGCGAATATATCTAGTGCAGGACTCAAGAATTCATATGTTTGTTAGTACGTAAAATAATTTAAAAACTATGTGTTAGTAGGTAAAACAGATAGGTATACTTTAATTAATAAATTGACTGCTGATAGGCAGTGTAACGTGCCGGACAAAATTCTAAATGATTTTACCCTCCCCGTCAATGCCAACCCAGTGTCCTAACATAGGGTAGTCCCGTCTTTCCAATATCCTCAGAATGCTCACTTCCTCTCACTCAGCAGCGAGGCGACCCTCTTGGGTCTGCTTCACTCCTTTTCCGAGGACGTTTGTCGGGGGTCTTCCTTCCAACGCCAACCATAGGACTCTGTAAATACAGTCTGCAACCCCCCGCTATCTCAAAGAACGTTTTAGTTTTTTAAATTCTGTTAGATGTTCTAACAATTTGCTATTAACTGTGCCTTCGTCATCTACCAAATTTTACAATAGTTCGTTCACTATTAATTCTATCCGACTGTGGAACTCTCTCCCTCTTGTCATCAGACAAGCAAAATCTATCGGCAACGTCAAATCCCTTCTTAAAGAACATTATTTGTCTCTCCCCTAACCCTGATTGTATTTTTGGCTGACTGGTTATGTATCATATATTTGGATTTGTGTTATTTGTATGTTTATATATAGAGGTATGTATGTACTTTTATTTTTATAATTATTTTGATTTTTGAAAAATAATCTCTGCACCACCTACTGCTTAATCTAGTTTTATCTCTTTCTCGGATACCCAAAGGTTGTCTGGAAGAGATCGCTCTTCACCGATAAGACCGCCTGTTGTCTACCTCTACCTACATGTTATTGTATTGTTTCTCTCTGTAACTGCTTTGTTTGTGTGAGGTGTGCAATAATAGTACATTGTTTAACGAGGGGCGTAAGTGGAATATTGCTAACGAGAGTCTATCAGAAGCCTGACGCCGAAGGCGGAGAGCTTTTGATGACTCGAGTTTGCAATATTCTTACGCCCGTGTTATACACAATGTTTTTCATCACATTTGCGAGGAAATAAATAACTACAAAAGACAGAAAAATCTAAGTTTCATGCAGCCGCACCAATCAAAAATTGACAACTTCACTTCCAGATCAGTGCTACTGGAGCGCGCAGCTCAATATTTCAACCAATCACAGAGCAGTATTCTTGCGGGGCGGGGCGACTTGACCAACTTGATTTTTTTATTCAACCAATCACACAGTAATCAGATTTGCTTAAAGCCAATCAGAGGGTTCTATATTTTAAAACTAAACTTAACAGCCCGTGGGAGGTAAAACGGCTATAACTTGACGAGCAAGTGTGATGAAAAGAATATTTGTATTGTTGTATTGTATTGTACAGTCAAGTGCAAAAATATGTATCGATTTAATCCTCTCATAAATATGTATCGAAACCTTAATCCGCAACATAAGAGCAATGTGACATATTAGGGCACAACCGGGAATAAAGCTAGGAGCAGTTGTGAGGAGTTTGTGCCATTTTCGATCACTGCCGTGCGGAAAGTTCTGGGTTGATATCCGAACGCACCCCAGGTGATTAGGTCAGCTGGGCGCGATGTGTGACGAGGTCGCACGGAAAGAGGGCAAGGCGTACTCGGAAATATAAGATGTACGACTAGTTTACATGTAGACGATTATTTTTTTACAGAAATGTGCCTTTTTTGTGTTTTGTAATATTTACAAACGTACAGCTTGCCTGATGGTACCTAAGCAGACACCGTGGGCTATGAACTCTTGCGACTCCAGAGGAGTCACCCTTTATTGGTTTGCGGATTCGCTATGTTGACAGCTACATATTATATGTCTAAACTCTCAACATAATGCATCCTCAGGAGCTCTGACGACCATACTCACCACAGTCACCACTCACCACCAGGAATGCAACACTACACACACGCACACACACACACACGCACGCACACACGCGCCCGCAACCACGCACGCACGCACACACACACGCGCACGCACACACACACACACACACACACACACACACACACACACACACACACACACACACACACACACTTAAATACAAATTACTTTTATTTAATAAAATATTTTACATTATTGACCGAGTGACCGTAGCGAACAAAGTGTCCGTTTAAACTCGGGGAAAAATGCTTTCGTATGTCCGTTTGTCCAGATTTCCGGCTATTCTCGCTATAATATTTTTGTAGTCAGTTTTCTGAAAAAAAAATATATATATACTAACGTAACGTTATACCATAAGTGAACAAATGTTACTAACAATGCTATAGATGTTTTGGCTGAAAATAAATGAATTAAATTGAAATTGAATAACGATACAATTACCGAGATTGTTCAATCATAGACAATCGTGACATATGCAAGCATTTTCCTAGAACGCATCGTTTTTGACGTTCATATGACCGTTATATAAATCCTACACCAGCCGTGGTTACCTATGACGCTCCACACGTGTGACGCGCTAAGCTCATTTGATTGGAATTGTGCAAAGGTTTTACGACCTTCGATACGTGTATGTATCGCCTACTGTAACGCTAAATTATGCCACTCTTCCACGAAACGCGGCTAGAATGAACTTGAAGTTACTTCCTGGTCTTATCGGTTTTACCGATTATATTTGGACTGATTTTCCTCTAGCATTGACCCTCAGCGCAAACTTAGTATGTAGTATCGTCTAATCCAGCGGTCGGCTACAGGCGGCCCGCGAGACCCTTGTCTGGTCTTGAATTCAGAATTTTGGAATTGCCTAAAAAAGTCACTAACAATTGAAGTGCGGCCCGCGAAATTTTTGTTAGCTCCTATCTGGCCCTTTTTTTCTGAAACGTTGCCGACCCCTGGGCCAATCCTTTGGGTATTAGTCTGTTTTTAACCGACTTCAAAGAAGGAGGAGGTTCTTAATTCGTCGGATTTTTTATGTACAAGACAGTCGAGTTCTAAAATATGTTAAAGTGATACAAAAATATGTGAACACGACTTTATTTTCAAGGGCATAAGGTTGCTCAGATATTATTTAAACCTTTGGGCTCGTCCAGAAATCATGTGATCATATTTATCCTACTTTTTATAATCGTACCAGCGAAAAGACATTCTTTCTAGCTTGTACACTGGTCTATTCAATTCACTCTTAATTTTCCCTTATTACATTTGTAGGTATTAGTATCGGCCGTCTCATAATGTATGTATGCTAATAGTTTTTACATGGGTTTCTGTATTACCTAGAACTAAGGTCACTTCGTTGGCGGAACATGTGCAGGAAAATTATCAACAATATTGTTCAAATCGATCACATTTGTCAATTAGCGGATAAACATCCTTTAAAAAAAAACTACAATAATACATATTACAACATAAAATTACCTAACTCTAACTATAATCGCCCCCTTTCCTGGTGCAAGATCTCCCATAATACTGGCGGCATTTCCGCGTTGGATAGCCATGGAAACCCTTTGCACCAGAAACGACTCAGAGCGGGGGTCCTCCCCTTTTTGTCTGAGCCGACGGCGTATGTAGCGAACAAACCGTTTTGCGTTTGTACCCCCTACACTCTGCTGTTTCCACCGCCAAAGGGACAAAAATAGAGCCCGGTCTTAGAGGAGCATATTTCTGCCGCTTCACCGCCGCTTGAGTCTCGGCAGCAGGTCTAACACACCTAGCATTTGCACCAGAAACGACTCAGAGCGGGGGTCCTCCCCTTTTTGTCTGAGCCCACGGCTTATGTCGTGAACAAACCGTTTCGCGCACGCCCCCCTACACCCCACTGTTTCCACCGCCAAAGGGACAAAAATATAGCCCGGTCCCAGAGCATATTTCTGCCGCTTCACCGCCGCTCGAGTCTCGGCAGCAGCTCCAGTGTAGTGCGCTGATATGGGTTTCGGCGAATTTGCTGACACACGTAGCATCTCACACCAAACACCGCTTCTCCCACGGCACCAAAGTAAGGCGATCTGATCGCTTGCCATCAGCGCGGCTAAGTCCCATTGGCTCCAGGAGCCGTAGCATGGTTCGCCTTGTCACGCGATAGGTGATAGCATAGAGCGTGCGTCACCGGCTGACACCGTTCGATAGAACGAGACGACGCTCTTATCTTGTCACTTGTCGCGTGATAAGGCCAACCATGCTACGGCTCCTGCACAGACGGAACACCTGCCGATCTGAGAGCTCTCTGAACGATCGATCAAATATATATTAAACTTAGCTAGTTCATCATTTAGTTAAGACAATGTTTTCATAGGGTAGGCAAGTCTTTTCATAAAAGTATATTCAAATACAGGACATTTTCTTAATTCCTGAACCTACACAAGAAAATACATCATTTATTATTATTATCTCGTTGTTAAGTTAAACTATCTGTAATGCTAGCATAACTTGACTCTCGACTCTACTCGCGCGCGACTGTCCGTCACTTTCTTATTAATGCTGTCAAAAAGTGACAGATAGTCTATCACGCGCGCGAGTAGAGTAGAGAGTAAAGTTATGCTAGCAAGGCTGGAATGAAGCGGAAATATCTCAAGCTAAAGATTTCACGGCACTAAAATTATTTATAATCTGCATACTGTCACAGTTTGCAGAACCAAAGCAAACAAGGCATTGACAAAGTCGATAGGGCATCTAAACATATAACATGTTGTGTGTCCAAAACAACTAGACGAAGAAGTGTCTTCTGTGTTGGCGCCACGCCACGTGTGATTCATCGCCTTGACTGACAACTTCTAGTTTTATTTTCATTCTAGCTGTTAATAAGGTTTAATAACTACGTAAATTAAAATACCCCTGACACAACACCCCATCGACAGACAAGTCTTTCGATTAAATTGCACTCACATCGGTTCATCCGTCTGGGAGCTACGATGCCACAAACAGACACACAGATATGTGCACTACCGTCAAAAAGTTCAAGCCCAAATAACACAATGATTAGTTTCATTGTTATAAATTCTTCTAAAAAAACATCAAATTAAATTTGCAATCAATAGAAAACAACGTAAACTTATTATTTTTGTCTTTTAACCTTTAGCAAATACTCTTTTCAATACATTTGTAAGGAAAATTTATGCGATGAACTCGACCGTAGAGTCCGAAGACAATGTCCGACATCTGCAACAGCTTTATGGGAGATACTGTAATATAAGTGGAAATCCATTAGCCACGAAACGCTACACAAACTTGTAGAAAGAATGCCAAGAATCTGCTCCGAAGTGAAAAAGCGTCGAGATACGGCTTTTCTTTTTTTTTCTTCGCTGTTAAGTTGTAAACAAGCTCACAACCCCGTGTTCTGTATTCTGCTGTGTAAAGGTGTTAGGTACCCCAGGGGCGGCTCTACCTATAGTGCAAGGGGGTGCGGTGCACCTGGGCGCACGGTGCACCTGGGCGCACGGTGCACCTGGGCGCACGGTGCACCTGGGCGCACGGTGCACCTGGGCGCACGGTCGGTTCTATAGGGGGACCTAAAGAACTTAGCCGAAGATCGACAGGACTGACGCCTACTTCACCGACAAGAGCCAAGCTCTTAAGGCTCGACCTTTGAAATTTTCGTGAAAATGAGTTGTTTAGTAACCATTTTATACATTATAAGGTAACAATTTTTTCGTCGGAAAAAATATATCATAATCTGCAAGATATGAAAAGTGACATAGTTTTAGTAGAAATCCATTTGAACAAAAAAAAAACCGGACAAGTGCGAGTTCTACTCGCGTGGTGAGGGTTCCGTATACAATCTAAATTTCATAAGTGTTTTTGAATACTCAAACTTCTTATAGGTTTTCCTGTAATCCTTAGGCAAGGAACTATTTTCTATATTTTTTTCAGAATTTTAATCCTAGTAGTTTCGGAGATAAGGGGGGGGAATGGTCAATTTTCGTCTTTTTTCCTAAATTACTTCAAATCTGATTTTGCTAAAATTATAAAAAAAAATATCTGACATGCTTACAACAACCCCTTTCATTTGATATGTCACACAATACAGTTTGCGAGACTTTTTTTTTAAATTTTCCAGTTTACCCCTCAAAAGTGGCCTCCTTGTTCAGAATTCATTAATTTACTTTACGCGTCCATTTTTGGGTCACCAATTTACATATGTGTACCAAATTTCAACTCAATCGGTCCAGTAGTTTCGGAGCAAATTGGCAGTGACAGACGGACAGACAGACAACCGAGTGATCCTATAAGGGTTCCGTTTTTTTCCTTTTGAGGTATCGGAACCCTAAAAAGGAGAGAAAAAAAAACTAAAGTCACCCCTAGTTTTTCACTAGTAACCATTTTACTGCTCCATTTTTTATCAGAAAAAGATGAAATTTTATTATTGCAAAATAATGTATAATGAATGACTTAGTTTTCTTCCTTTTTTAACCGACTTCATTGTTCTATACCGATTTTATACAAATATTCGCGCGCGGGCGAAGAGGATATCATATCGAGCTAACATTAACCGAGCGAGCAAGACAAAATTTTGGCAGAGGTCGAGCCTTAAATTATGATCATTATTAGAACTCAAACATGAATATAGCCACGGGTGTATAAAGCATAGTTCAAATAGAACTGGCACGCGTTTATCATAAAATTAAAAAAAAAATGGTTTAAAAAATAAAAAACTGACAATCACAACTCAATGTCAATACGTTGATGACTTAATGCTAGAAATTCGGTTGATCTGACTTTTTGCGTTTGTAAATTATTGGTGATGGAAGTTGAACGGCGAAAATGTATTGTAAACAAATACGTGGAAAATCTCACTTGGTCTGGGTCAATGATTGCTAAATCATTAAATTTACCGAAAACTACTGTTTGTAGGGTGATAAAAAAATACAAGAATTCTCTGGCCTTCGAAAGGCAGCCTCAAGTCAACCGACGGTCTGGTACAACGGATAAAACTTTGGAGAAGAAAGTTTTAAGGTCAGTGGTACAGAATCCCGGGCTGTCGGATTATGATTTAGCTCGAAAATTAAAAAAAAACCGCAGTACTATAAGACGGATTCGACTTCGAGCAGGATACAAGAGCTACAGAGCAATTAAGCAGCCAAATCGAACCGTCAAACAGAATAAAACAGCTAAAACACGAGCTCGTTTGTTGTATGACCAAGTTCTGACTAAATTCGAAGGCTGCCTCTTGTTGGATGATGAGACATATGTAAAGCTCGACTTTAACCAACTACCAGGTTCAAAGTTTTACAAGGCCGACGCTAGAGGGAATGTTGACGAAAAATACAAGTTTCATAAACTCGAAAAATTTGCAAAAAAACACATGATTTGGCAGGGTATATGTAGTTGCGGTCTTAAGACTAAAGTTTTCGTCACTGCGGCAACAATGACATCAGATGTTTATGTGAAGGAGTGCCTGCAGAAACGAATTTTGCCTTTCATACGAAGCCACAACGGTCCTGTCAAATTTTGGCCCGATTTGGCTAGCTGCCATTATTCAAAAAAGGTTTTGAAGTGGTATGATGAAAATCACATCGATTTCATACCACGTGAGATGAATCCACCCAACTGTCCCCAGTTTCGGCCAATTGAAAACTACTGGGCAATAATGAAAGGAAAATTAAATAAAACTGGCAAAATAGTCCAAGACATCCACTCGTTGCGGTCCACATGGAATCAGCAGGCAAAAAAGGTGGACGAAAGTCTTGTTCAGAGGATGATGAATACTATTTCCAGAAGAGTCCGTAATTTTGTGCATAATCGTAGTGAATGATTGAAATTTATGTGACACGCTATAAATTAATAAATGATATTTTATATTGTTTAATTTAAAACATTGTTTTTCTTTTCATTTAAAAATTATATGCCTATCATCGCGTTCCAATTCTATATGAACTAGGCTTTATTTATAGTCTGATCAAACGATAACGTATCACCTGTATTTCCACACTACAATCAATTCCTTGCTTTGTACCTTTTATGATAATAAATGTACGCACACCTAATTTACATCGTAACTACTGCATATGTATTGATCATGCGCAATTGCATGTAGAATACCTTCCTTTTATGTACAGCTCAGTTCATATATAAACAGTCGTGGCCAGATAATTAACCTTTTCAACGCTCTGTTAAAGACAAAAGTTGCCAACCACACGCCAAATCAACAAGACATTTAGTGCGGAGTTAAACCTTATGTCAATGCAATAAGGTTGCTATCGCGCTGGGCTCCTTAACGCATATATCAGTCGCTGGCGTTGAACCTGCGGCGCGGCTATACGCGTCGTTGGCGTCGAAAAGGTTAAGAACGCAATTTTTTTCCCAAACAGTTATGACTTTTCAAATTGGATGATAATTTGTAATGTGTTTGATTAATTTTGTTTCTGATTATACGGATGTAACCGTGTTTAAACAGTATTTAGTATAGTGCACATACAGCTTCTATAACATTTAGACTTAAAAAAAAACAGGCGATCAATTCAACACTTTTTACAAGTTCATACATTATCCCTAATTACAGTATGAACTTGTAAAAACTGTCCATTTGACCGAAACATGCCGCCCGTATTGACATTTAATACGTATAAGTTTAACCGTGTAATTATTAGTATTGTTTCAACATGGCTCACGAAAGTTTAAATTCTATTAAAATCACATTGTAACTCTTGTGAACAAATACGATTTTCCTACCTAATAATCCTACAGTAAATTATTATGCAATTTTGTATAAAGCTAATTCTACACATACACGGTGCCCGTGATGAGCATTGCGAGAGATTTTAATAACGAATTCCTGAGGCTATAAGGAGTAATAAATGTAATATGAAGCTAGGTCGAATTATGATTTTTATTTTTTTTATTTTTTTCATACACAATAATTGCTAATCTAGTAAAAACGTGTCTTTAGGACGAGCTGTCAAAGTAGATGGTTAAGTCTCGCAACGTCGCAATCATAAAGGTGTTTCATACTGGAGATTTCATTACAACATTTTTACACAAAAATGAAAATATCTCTAAAACCGAACCGAATTTACTTTAACTTAAAATATAGTCAGGAATATCCTGTTAAAATCTCTCGCAATGCTCACGGGCACCGTGTATTATCTAAACTTGTTATGAGATGGATGGATGATTTCGTGTAAGTAAAATATATACACTGTAAAATCTGGTTATTTATGGTCTGGTATAGTTAGTTTTCTTTTACTGCAAATTTTTCAGGTACCTACCACACCTACCACGTAAGCACTTTATTGTACACAAGCACAGGGTAAAACCATAAAGATATCATATAAGAATGTTAAGTATAAATAGAAAATGTTAGATATAATTAAATAGGTTATTCTAGTAAAGAACATGAGCGTTTCTCGCCATCAAACGTCACAGTTTGGCGAGTTTATATAAAAACTATAAAATGTAATTTATTTTTTCTTAAATAAAAAAAAAAAAAAATCTTTCATAATCCACGGATAGGTACTAATAATAAAGACGTAATTGTCTGTGAAATGTGAGTTTTGTAGCTTTGTACGTTTGCAAATAAGGGGGTAGGAAATTAGTCATCCGATTTTGTGTCTCAGTGGGGCAAAATTATGTATTTACGGCGAGAACGGTACATTGAATCCAGAGTGAAGCGAAACGAAGGATTCAAGTGTTAACCCCCTAAAGTTAACACACTGCCTAAAGTTAATACGATCAGATTAGACTAGGCATGCTTGTGCAATCACTAGCTGGAACCTGTATTTTTAGCGAGTATTTTATCGTGTGCAACGTATTGGTAATTTTTGTAGTTTATCAACTACTGTCCGTCGAGTTGCTCATGCCACTAATTGTTGTACTTATGCACTTGTTAGCGTTAATTAGTAATAACTGACTAAATAAATGTTAGCGTGTTCAAACTGTTCAAATTTGCATATAGATTAAAAAGCGTGTCTGTATCTGATCTCATCTGTTGAAATTGCATTTAAAACTGGTAATAGAAATTTTATATAAATAAATATCGTGGGACAATTCACACCAATTGATCTAGTCCCAAACTAGGCAAAGCCTGTACTATGGGTACTTAGACAACGGATAAACATACTTATATAGATAAATACATACTTAAATAGATATTAAACATCCAAGACTCGAGAACAAACATGTATTGAATAATACAAATATCTGCCTCGACCGGGGATCGAACCCGGGACCTCAAGCTTCATAGTCAGGTTCTCTAACCACTAGGCTATTCGGTCGTCTAAACACAGATAGTCTTTATACGTTGGTCCTTGAATTACCTCTGGGCGCAAGCAAAACATTTAATATTTTTTTAATAAAAATAAATACGCAAGCGAAGTTTTAATTCAGGCTTACTTTATTTCTGTGTTGTTCTCATATCCAACACCAGCTATAATTATTTTCTGTTTGGCCTAAACGTTGACTGGTAGCGAATGCCTTACGGCATTAAGTTCGCCTTTTGTATTTGTAACTTGTTGTAACTTAAGTTTTTATTAAATCGCCACAACCACCAAGCGTTATATTGTTAACTGTGCAATAAATTTTAAATAAATAAACATTCGAAAATACTAACTTTCTTATTTATTAGTAAGGAATTAAGCTAGTAGGAGAGTAGGATTAGTAAATAAATGGCTATTTCTCATTTTGAACGAATTTTGGGTGTCTCAACTCATAGCTTCCTGGTTTTTTAATATTTCTGATTTATTCCGTATCCAGGAGCCGTAGCATGGTTGGCCTTGTCACGCGATAGGTGATAGGATAGAGCGTGCGTCACTGGCTGACACCGTTCAATAGAACGAGACGACGCCCTTATCTTGTCACTTGTCGCGTGATAAGGCCAACCATGCTACGGCTCCAGAATAGATAACTAATTTGCTTCTACCTGGGCACTGAATTTCAGCGGTCTATGAAAATTACTTTTGGGTGAAAAATGCCTTTGAGCTAAATTTGAAACTTTCTTGTGGGGTGAATTTCCAAAATGCAAGCTTTCTATCGAGATCGTACACATTATTATTATGATCAATGTTTTTTTTTCTGTTTCTTTTTACAATGTTTAATGTTTCGTTATTAATCGTTATTAACGTTATTAAATTAATTATACTTTTCCCATTATTATACCGCAATGCCCTCACAGGGTTGTGTTGAAAAATGTTGCTATTTTTTAAGACCTTTATGATTGATATTTACTTATTTTAATCTTAAATTCAGATATTTAAAGCATTCATATTTTGTTAATGACGACTTAAGACTAGTATTAGTAAATAATAGTACTTAATAAATCTAACTTATTTCCTATATGATAGTAAGCTCTTTGTCATTCTTATCCAGTGAGCCAAGATTGGACTATCATATCGGCCCGCAATCACCCCCAGAACTATACTTACTACATGCTATTTTGCTGGATAACTTAGTGATTCCACTCTATTCCAGGTATCCCAGTTTCACAACAGCACCTAGTTTACAACCTGAAGGAGCTGGAAGACGCTTCCTCGCTCCGCGCGCTGGGCATATCGGACGGCGCTCGCCTTCGGCTCGTGCTGGGCATGCGAGGCGGGCCGATATCCACGCGCCGACTGCCGCCGCCCCCCGCCGAGCCGTGGCGGGATATAGAACGTCTGTTGGACTCAAACAGGTTGGTATAGTACTGGATACAACAGTTTCATATTGTAAGTGATGGGGAAATATGATGATGAATAATTAATTAATTTCATATTCATGATACATATGAGGGCTTGTGACCTCATGTTAAAATTGATAATAAAGTATAATTTACAAAATATAATGAAAATCATATAAAAGATATGGACCTTGAAAGTTTAGAAAAAATATGCATGTTTTATTGTCCAAGAGTAAATTTAAAGCCACCAATAGAATCCCTACGCTTTTATAAAAACAAAATTGTATGACAACTATTGTATGGATCTAAACGCAGGATTTGGCGACTGAAACAGCAATTTACTTGATTTTCCCTACAATGATTACTTCAAATAGCAAAGTGTGACGTCATACTTTTGAGTCAATCAGTATGAAGCGTTGCGGCGGCCGCCAGCGAGATTCGTATTTAACTTCTTTTTTTGGGTATTTATGTTCTTTAACTGTAGTTGCTCTCATACAAACATTTGTTCCTCTCCAAAAACTGGTTCGAATGGCATCATAAAAAAGTCTTCGGTCACAAGCCTATTCTGTACATTTATTTATATATAATAATACAAATACAAAACGTCAAATTAAAACTATTAAATACGTTTTTTAAAGTTTTCTAAAGTTGGCAGTGTTTGTATTTTAACTGATTACTCTTAATATACCTGTTTTCTAAAATGTACGTGTAGTACTTTACTTTCCTCACAGTCAAAATGAAAAGTAAAGTGTTTAACTCGGGTGAAATTACCCGTTTCACCCTCGAACGATTAGCGCTTTCACTTCGTTTGAGCGCCAGAAATGTATCGGGTGAAATGGGTCACTTTCAACCCTCGGTTAACATTCTACTATTAGTTTGGGGTAACTCTGGAGAGGAGATAAGAGACTTTCCAGCACGGCTATCACAAGACGGTGCGCGAGCTCTCTCGATTTTTCTCGCACTATCCGTCTCTCTCTTATTAGAAGACTTAGAAAGAGAGATATAGTGCGAGAAAAATCGAGAAAGCTCGCGCGCCGTCTTGTGATAGCCGTGCTGGTAGTACGTATCCTAATTAGTGAGCTGACATGATGCTGGTGTAGCGACATGCGTGTTGTTTGTTGCAGAGACGAGAGCTGGTCGAGCGGCGGCGCGGGCGGCTGCAAGGTGACGGTGCTGGTGTTCCGCGACGGCGAGCGCGTCAACATGCTGCGCGTGCGCGAGAACCGCGACGGCTCGCTGCAGCCCATCGACCACGCCGACTGTACGTAACCAGGGGCGGTTCACTCTTTGATTTCGTCGCGCCGCACGAAAACATGCCGGCAGGCCGCCTTTAGGCGGTCTATCAGTGGTTGCCGCGCGCTGTTAAGCCGGGTCCGCTGCGACCTTTTTTTGTGTTTTTCTAACACCTAACATGTTATCCGTCAGTTTCGGCAAACAAATAGGGTTTGGTTTTGATTGGCAAAACATGTTAGGTGTTAGAAAAACACAAAAACAGGTCGCAGCGGACCCGGCTTTACGGGACGGACGCGTTCGCATTGCATCGTCATTCGCCTCGTAAAAAAACATGCCGCGTCGTCTATTTACATTGATTGAAAAGAATTTGTATGTATGTAGGTAACCCAAAGTCAAATTACACAGCTTTTGTGTAGTTGGGTGATAAATAAAGAATAATGGTAAATATCGTTAGTAAAATACACTATTATACTAACGTACCTATAATTTAATAGGTCGAACTGGCGGTAACCCTAGCTCTAAGGCTCGGCCTCCGAAAGAGGACGTTGCATGCGATAGAAAGAAATGGCCACATTTAGGGACGTTTGGCGTAACAGAGAATCTTCTGTACGTAGTACTATAACTTATTCTGTGATGTCACTTACCACCCTGTTTAACCGCGTATTCACTTGAGCAGCCTCAGGCCGAGCAGCCGCAACTTGAGGCAAACTGAGGCCGCTCACTCTGAGGCCAGGCTCGAGGCACGTTACGGCTCAAGGTGAGGCGTGTCGCCTCGACTTGAACTACAACTTCGATTGCGACTTGAGACCAACACACCCGTCTCCACTAAGCGCACGCCTCGGACTGAGGCAGCGTCTCCACTTGCGCTGCTTCGGACCGAGGCAGCCGCTCGGCCCGAGGCTGCCTCGAGTGGACGCGGTCGAGAGGTCGTCGCTCCAGCTGAACTCGGCTCTCGTGCAACACTGACGAGCAAGTTCACCCGAAAGCGGTCGACGCCGCCGGAAAATGATACCACCACACCTTTGTGATTAAATACTACTGACGCGCGGCTTTTCGCTACCCACGAAAGTCAACCTTTACCGGTCTTAAATGACAATTCACCCAATCGCGGTTGATTGGCACTCATTCCCATTTGGACTATACACCTTTAATACCTTACGATGGTGTTGTCGGTTTAGAAACCGCATTATACGGTCGCGTATTGTCTCCAGATTCGTCGACCCTCTCGCAGTGCACGGAGACGCGCGCGACGCGCGACGCGGGCGGCGCGCGCGACAACGCCGTCACCATGAACAAGATGCTGGAGCTGCGCCGGCGCATGGAGACGCTGTCTGTGCAGCGGCGACGCGCAGGTACGCACCACATCCGCCGTCATCGCTAATGTGCGACCTGTCGCGACGTGTGTAACCAATAGCCATACAGTTCGCTGAATCGCGAATCATTCGGGCGAACACGAACTGACTTCGGACTCCTGTCGGTTTTCTACCGCACATCAAAGGGATTTTATCGCGACAAACTTTGCGCAAACTTTGTACCCCCCATGGAAGTTACAAAGAAACCACGGCCCCGAGGTTATGCGCAGGACCGGTCACTTTGGCACTCTTTGGGGGAGGCCTTAGTCCAGCAGTGTACGTCTTTCGGCTGATATGATGATGATGATGAAACTTTGTGCAAAGTGGCTACACTTAAAAACTTATTTTTTCCTTAATTAATTTGCTAAACTTTTTCTACATTCATTTGAGCCAATGTTCGCCCGAAAATGTTTATCGCGACATATGTAGCCATATAGTTCTTCGCAGAAAAAACACGAAGTTTTTATCGCGACAATGCGTAGCAAGAGAGAGAGAGAGAGAGAGAGAACTGCAGATAACTCTTCTAATTGTATTGTTGTATAATAAAAGAGTATCTTCTGGTCTTCAGTGGTTTATTTTCTGATTTCTATGTATTACAAATATATTAATAATCTCTTAAGTGTTGTTCCTATCAGGGGTCGGATATCAGAGAGTGCTGTCAAAGTGACAGTTCCCCTTCCTTGACAAGGCTGCGTTTTGATATTACAATACACTAATAGGTGTTTATTAATGTTTTAAACATTCTCTTTCAGACACCAAAGCGGAAATCCAAAAGACCCGTTCAGAGGAAACCCTCTCCGTCCCCTCCCTACTAGACGAGTGCACCCCGTACGACGAGTTCCCTCGCGACGGCCGCTACACCAGATACGAGCTGGACTGTGCCTTCGACCGCTACACTCTGCTGCCGCCCATAGGTAACACCCTTCAAATGCTACCGGACCAAGTTAAACATTCCTAATGAACGAAAAGTAAAGGTTCAAAAACCTCCGAGCGTTTCAGATAGTCAAAATGAAGTAATTTTGTTTGAAGTGCACTAAGATGGACTTCACTAAAATAATATTAACAATATTTTTAGTAGAAAAGTGCCCCGCATAGTCCTTGTGTAGTGGTTTAGGTCTTGGGATTATCACCACGAATAAATCTACGTCAGCATAAAAGCAGTTTTGTTATAGTCTAAAGTATCACGCAGGGCTCGGATTTTTCATCGCACGGTAAGACGAAAGAGAACTATGGACTCGATATTAACATTAAAATTTTACTCATATTCATACTCATACATATTCATTTAATTAATACCAAACGTACCGATTGCAAATATAAATAAATGACAATGTTAGGTCTATCACAACAATATAGTATGTATAACTAGGTACGTCAATTTGGCACTCTTTGGGGGAGGCCTATGTCCAGCAGTGGACGTCTTTCAGCTGATATGATGATGATGATGAACTAGGTACGTAACTAAAGCGGCCTTTAGACCTGTCTAAATGCAGTGCACTAACTGCACTCCCACTCACTGATTAGAGTGAGATGGTTTATCATCCCTCCATTCCCTCCCCCAGTTAGTGCACTGCATTTAGCCAGGTCTAAAGCCGCCTAAGAAAATAAGTGAGTATGAGTATGAGTAAAGTTTTCATGTTAATATCGACTCCATAGTCTTCTTTCGTCTTACCGTGCGATGAAAAATCCGAGCCCTGAGCATCAGTGTGGTTTTGAATGGTCTTAGCATTACTAGATTTTGTTTTTCATTCATAAAAATACCATTGCTAGTTGTATTAACTTGTTTCACAGGCAGCAGAACGGACTCGGACCAATCCGTGGACCGGATCCAAGAGGTTGACAGCGAGCGACTAATGTCAGACGCTTTAGCGGGTTCCATACTAGTGAAACGACGCGAGAGAGAGGAAGAGGCCGCCATCTTGGAGGAGTGCCTCGAGGGCGCGGTCGAGAGCTTGCGGAGGGACTCTCCGCAACTGGCTGCGGGAGACCTGGCGCCTATACCTGCGGCCGAGTATGGTGAGTGGTTTACTAGAAGCCTGCTTAAAATCCAACATGGCGGACGTGAAAAATCATCTCCCCTGTACGCGTGCGATGGGGTTGAAATATCCAAAATATCAAAATGGATGTCGTTTTTACGGTATTATGGGACGTTAATTACGAAAATGGCATTGAGTTTGGAATTTAATATTGTAGACATATATTATCTTCTAAATATATAAAAGATGTAACTGACTGACATATCAACGCACAGCCCAAACCGCTGGTTCTAGAGATTCCAAATTTGGCACGTAGGTTCCTTATAAAGTCTATGGGTGCACTAAGAAAGGATTTTTCAAAATTCACCCCCTAAGGGAGTGAAATGGGGGTCCAAGATTTGTACGGGGAAACAAGATTAGTTAGACTATTTCATTCGAAATTTCAAAGGAGTATTCCTAACGATAAATGAGTAAAGAAGCGTTTCAGGTTTTTTGAGAATTCAACCCCTAAAAGGGGGAAATGTAGTGACAAAATCTGAAAATCGACATGGGCATTGTTTCTATGGTTTATCGGGTTGCTGATTACGAAAACAACAACAGTTTTAAAATCTAACATGGCGGACGTGAAATGAAATACCATCTCCTCTTTTGGGGTGCGATGGGGTTGAAACGTCTAAATATCAATATGGGTGTCGTTTTTATGGTTTTTTGGGACGATATTTACGAAAATGGCATCGATTTTGAAATGTAATATTGTGGACATCTATCTAAATATATGAAAGAAGAAACTGTGACTGACTGACTGACATATCAACGCACAGCCCAAACCGCTGGTTCTAGAGATTCCAAATGTGGCATGTAGGTTCCCTATAGGGTCTAGGGGTGCACTAAGAAAGGATTTTTCAAAATTCACCCCTAAGGGGGTGAAATAGGGGTCTAAAGTTTGTATGGGGAAATAAGATTAGTTAGACTATTTCATTCGAAATTTCACAGGAGTATTCCTAATGATAAATAAGTAAACACGAGTTTCAGGTTTTTTGAGAATTCAACCCCTAAAAGGGGGAAATGTGGTGACAAAATCTGATAATCAACATGGGTATGTTTCTATGGTTTATTGGGTCGCTAAATACGAAAACAAAAACGGTTTTAAAATCCAACGTGGTGAACGTGAAATACCATCTCGATTATTGGGGTGCGATGAGGTTGAAATGTCTAAATATGGGTGTAATTTTTATGGTTTTTGGGACGTTTATTACGAAAATGGCATCGATTTTGAAATGTAGTATTGTGGGCATGAAATTTTTTGTTTTTTTTTTTGCCAAATTGCAATTGAATTCAATTTATTCCATAACAATAAAAACTGTGTCGGAAATTATAAGAATAATTACAATATTCATTACATTCAATCGGAACATAGGGGTCAAACGGAGAACCTTCTTTGTTGTAGACGGTTGAAAATACGTGTACAATACAATACAAATACTGTGTAGTACTTAGTACGCGGGCGAAGCCGCAGGCAAAAGCTAGTAATTAAATAAGTTCATTCAAGCGGCAAAGGCGCCGCGGCCCCTATGATCTCGGCTAAAAAGGCGACAACGCTGGGTTCGTGCGGCCGAACAAAACAACCGCCCACATAGCCCGCGCCAAACGTCGACAACGCTCGGCTCGGGCGAGGCGTGCGGCCGAACAAAACAACCGCCCACATAGCCCGCGCCAAACGTCGACAACGCTCGGCTCGGGCGAGGCGTGCGGCCGAACAAAACAACCGCCCACATAGCCCGCGCCAAACGTCGACAACGCTCGGCTCGGGCGAGGCGTGCGGCCGAACAAAACAACCGCCCACATAGCCCGCGCCAAACGTCGACAACGCTCGGCTCGGGCGAGGCGTGCGGCCGAACAAAACAACCGCCCACATAGCCCGCGCCAAACGTCGACAACGCTCGGCTCGGGCGAGGCGTGCGGCCGAACAAAACAACCGCCCACATAGCCCGCGCCAAACGTCGACAACGCTCGGCTCGGGCGAGGCGTGCGGCCGAACAAAACAACCGCCCACATAGCCCGCGCCAAACGTCGACAACGCTCGGCTCGGGCGAGGCGTGCGGCCGAACAAAACAACCGCCCACATAGCCCGCGCCAAACGTCGACAACGCTCGGCTCGGGCGAGGCGAGCGGCCGAACAAAACAACCGCCCACGTAGCCCGCGCCAAACGTCGACAACGCTCGGCTCGGGCGAGGCGAGCGGCCGAACAAAACAACCGCCCACATAGCCCGCGCCAAACGCCGACAAAACAACCGCCGCGGCTCGCCGAGCCACGTCTACACCGAGCGAGCACGTTAGGGCGAGCCTAATGACGCGCGATTTATCAATAGACGTATGTTTCACATTGTGTTACTTAATCTATCCTATTTTGGGTTCGGGTTCGCATCGTTTGATTATTTTTGCTAGCGCCGCAATTTCACTATCGATTTGCTTGTAATTTGTGATATACAATCATCGTTCGCAGGTCCCCTAGTGGGCGGCGGCTGGCGCGCGCGGCCCTTCGGCTCCCACGGGCAGCTGGCGCCGCCCCCGCTGGCGCCCCTGGCCCCGCTGGGCGCCGCCACGCACTCGGCCTCCTCGCTGCAGCTCCGCGCGCCGCCCCCCCCGCACCCGCCGCTCTCCGACGCGCTGTTCAGCTCCTCCACCAGCGACCTGGAGACCCTCAAGCGGAACAGGATGCTGCCTCTCAGCAGGCACAGGTGAGCCACAGTACTGTACACTAGGCGCCGCCACGCACTCGGCCTCCTCGCTGCAGCTCCGCGCGCCGCCCCCCCCGCACCCGCCGCTCTCCGACGCGCTGTTCAGCTCCTCCACCAGCGACCTGGAGACCCTCAAGCGGAACAGGATGCTGCCTCTCAGCAGGCACAGGTGAGCCACAGTACTGTACACTAGGCGCCGCCACGCACTCGGCCTCCTCGCTGCAGCTCCGCGCGCCGCCCCCCCCGCACCCGCCGCTCTCCGACGCGCTGTTCAGCTCCTCCACCAGCGACCTGGAGACCCTCAAGCGGAACAGGATGCTGCCTCTCAGCAGGCACAGGTGAGCCACAGTACTGTACACTAGGCGCCGCCACGCACTCGGCCTCCTCGCTGCAGCTCCGCGCGCCGCCCCCCCCGCACCCGCCGCTCTCCGACGCGCTGTTCAGCTCCTCCACCAGCGACCTGGAGACCCTCAAGCGGAACAGGATGCTGCCTCTCAGCAGGCACAGGTGAGCCACAGTACTGTACACTAGGCGCCGCCACGCACTCGGCCTCCTCGCTGCAGCTCCGCGCGCCGCCCCCCCCGCACCCGCCGCTCTCCGACGCGCTGTTCAGCTCCTCCACCAGCGACCTGGAGACCCTCAAGCGGAACAGGATGCTGCCTCTCAGCAGGCACAGGTGAGCCACAGTACTGTACACTAGGCGCCGCCACGCACTCGGCCTCCTCGCTGCAGCTCCGCGCGCCGCCCCCCCCGCACCCGCCGCTCTCCGACGCGCTGTTCAGCTCCTCCACCAGCGACCTGGAGACCCTCAAGCGGAACAGGATGCTGCCTCTCAGCAGGCACAGGTGAGCCACAGTACTGTACACTAGGCGCCGCCACGCACTCGGCCTCCTCGCTGCAGCTCCGCGCGCCGCCCCCCCCGCACCCGCCGCTCTCCGACGCGCTGTTCAGCTCCTCCACCAGCGACCTGGAGACCCTCAAGCGGAACAGGATGCTGCCTCTCAGCAGGCACAGGTGAGCCACAGTACTGTACACTAGGCGCCGCCACGCACTCGGCCTCCTCGCTGCAGCTCCGCGCGCCGCCCCCCCCGCACCCGCCGCTCTCCGACGCGCTGTTCAGCTCCTCCACCAGCGACCTGGAGACCCTCAAGCGGAACAGGATGCTGCCTCTCAGCAGGCACAGGTGAGCCACAGTACTGTACACTAGGCGCCGCCACGCACTCGGCCTCCTCGCTGCAGCTCCGCGCGCCGCCCCCCCCGCACCCGCCGCTCTCCGACGCGCTGTTCAGCTCCTCCACCAGCGACCTGGAGACCCTCAAGCGGAACAGGATGCTGCCTCTCAGCAGGCACAGGTGAGCCACAGTACTGTACACTAGGCGCCGCCACGCACTCGGCCTCCTCGCTGCAGCTCCGCGCGCCGCCCCCCCCGCACCCGCCGCTCTCCGACGCGCTGTTCAGCTCCTCCACCAGCGACCTGGAGACCCTCAAGCGGAACAGGATGCTGCCTCTCAGCAGGCACAGGTGAGCCACAGTACTGTACACTAGGCGCCGCCACGCACTCGGCCTCCTCGCTGCAGCTCCGCGCGCCGCCCCCCCCGCACCCGCCGCTCTCCGACGCGCTGTTCAGCTCCTCCACCAGCGACCTGGAGACCCTCAAGCGGAACAGGATGCTGCCTCTCAGCAGGCACAGGTGAGCCACAGTACTGTACACTAGGCGCCGCCACGCACTCGGCCTCCTCGCTGCAGCTCCGCGCGCCGCCCCCCCCGCACCCGCCGCTCTCCGACGCGCTGTTCAGCTCCTCCACCAGCGACCTGGAGACCCTCAAGCGGAACAGGATGCTGCCTCTCAGCAGGCACAGGTGAGCCACAGTACTGTACACTAGGCGCCGCCACGCACTCGGCCTCCTCGCTGCAGCTCCGCGCGCCGCCCCCCCCGCACCCGCCGCTCTCCGACGCGCTGTTCAGCTCCTCCACCAGCGACCTGGAGACCCTCAAGCGGAACAGGATGCTGCCTCTCAGCAGGCACAGGTGAGCCACAGTACTGTACACTAGGCGCCGCCACGCACTCGGCCTCCTCGCTGCAGCTCCGCGCGCCGCCCCCCCCGCACCCGCCGCTCTCCGACGCGCTGTTCAGCTCCTCCACCAGCGACCTGGAGACCCTCAAGCGGAACAGGATGCTGCCTCTCAGCAGGCACAGGTGAGCCACAGTACTGTACACTAGGCGCCGCCACGCACTCGGCCTCCTCGCTGCAGCTCCGCGCGCCGCCCCCCCCGCACCCGCCGCTCTCCGACGCGCTGTTCAGCTCCTCCACCAGCGACCTGGAGACCCTCAAGCGGAACAGGATGCTGCCTCTCAGCAGGCACAGGTGAGCCACAGTACTGTACACTAGGCGCCGCCACGCACTCGGCCTCCTCGCTGCAGCTCCGCGCGCCGCCCCCCCCGCACCCGCCGCTCTCCGACGCGCTGTTCAGCTCCTCCACCAGCGACCTGGAGACCCTCAAGCGGAACAGGATGCTGCCTCTCAGCAGGCACAGGTGAGCCACAGTACTGTACACTAGGCGCCGCCACGCACTCGGCCTCCTCGCTGCAGCTCCGCGCGCCGCCCCCCCCGCACCCGCCGCTCTCCGACGCGCTGTTCAGCTCCTCCACCAGCGACCTGGAGACCCTCAAGCGGAACAGGATGCTGCCTCTCAGCAGGCACAGGTGAGCCACAGTACTGTACACTAGGCGCCGCCACGCACTCGGCCTCCTCGCTGCAGCTCCGCGCGCCGCCCCCCCCGCACCCGCCGCTCTCCGACGCGCTGTTCAGCTCCTCCACCAGCGACCTGGAGACCCTCAAGCGGAACAGGATGCTGCCTCTCAGCAGGCACAGGTGAGCCACAGTACTGTACACTAGGCGCCGCCACGCACTCGGCCTCCTCGCTGCAGCTCCGCGCGCCGCCCCCCCCGCACCCGCCGCTCTCCGACGCGCTGTTCAGCTCCTCCACCAGCGACCTGGAGACCCTCAAGCGGAACAGGATGCTGCCTCTCAGCAGGCACAGGTGAGCCACAGTACTGTACACTAGGCGCCGCCACGCACTCGGCCTCCTCGCTGCAGCTCCGCGCGCCGCCCCCCCCGCACCCGCCGCTCTCCGACGCGCTGTTCAGCTCCTCCACCAGCGACCTGGAGACCCTCAAGCGGAACAGGATGCTGCCTCTCAGCAGGCACAGGTGAGCCACAGTACTGTACACTAGGCGCCGCCACGCACTCGGCCTCCTCGCTGCAGCTCCGCGCGCCGCCCCCCCCGCACCCGCCGCTCTCCGACGCGCTGTTCAGCTCCTCCACCAGCGACCTGGAGACCCTCAAGCGGAACAGGATGCTGCCTCTCAGCAGGCACAGGTGAGCCACAGTACTGTACACTAGGCGCCGCCACGCACTCGGCCTCCTCGCTGCAGCTCCGCGCGCCGCCCCCCCCGCACCCGCCGCTCTCCGACGCGCTGTTCAGCTCCTCCACCAGCGACCTGGAGACCCTCAAGCGGAACAGGATGCTGCCTCTCAGCAGGCACAGGTGAGCCACAGTACTGTACACTAGGCGCCGCCACGCACTCGGCCTCCTCGCTGCAGCTCCGCGCGCCGCCCCCCCCGCACCCGCCGCTCTCCGACGCGCTGTTCAGCTCCTCCACCAGCGACCTGGAGACCCTCAAGCGGAACAGGATGCTGCCTCTCAGCAGGCACAGGTGAGCCACAGTACTGTACACTAGGCGCCGCCACGCACTCGGCCTCCTCGCTGCAGCTCCGCGCGCCGCCCCCCCCGCACCCGCCGCTCTCCGACGCGCTGTTCAGCTCCTCCACCAGCGACCTGGAGACCCTCAAGCGGAACAGGATGCTGCCTCTCAGCAGGCACAGGTGAGCCACAGTACTGTACACTAGGCGCCGCCACGCACTCGGCCTCCTCGCTGCAGCTCCGCGCGCCGCCCCCCCCGCACCCGCCGCTCTCCGACGCGCTGTTCAGCTCCTCCACCAGCGACCTGGAGACCCTCAAGCGGAACAGGATGCTGCCTCTCAGCAGGCACAGGTGAGCCACAGTACTGTACACTAGGCGCCGCCACGCACTCGGCCTCCTCGCTGCAGCTCCGCGCGCCGCCCCCCCCGCACCCGCCGCTCTCCGACGCGCTGTTCAGCTCCTCCACCAGCGACCTGGAGACCCTCAAGCGGAACAGGATGCTGCCTCTCAGCAGGCACAGGTGAGCCACAGTACTGTACACTAGGCGCCGCCACGCACTCGGCCTCCTCGCTGCAGCTCCGCGCGCCGCCCCCCCCGCACCCGCCGCTCTCCGACGCGCTGTTCAGCTCCTCCACCAGCGACCTGGAGACCCTCAAGCGGAACAGGATGCTGCCTCTCAGCAGGCACAGGTGAGCCACAGTACTGTACACTAGGCGCCGCCACGCACTCGGCCTCCTCGCTGCAGCTCCGCGCGCCGCCCCCCCCGCACCCGCCGCTCTCCGACGCGCTGTTCAGCTCCTCCACCAGCGACCTGGAGACCCTCAAGCGGAACAGGATGCTGCCTCTCAGCAGGCACAGGTGAGCCACAGTACTGTACACTAGGCGCCGCCACGCACTCGGCCTCCTCGCTGCAGCTCCGCGCGCCGCCCCCCCCGCACCCGCCGCTCTCCGACGCGCTGTTCAGCTCCTCCACCAGCGACCTGGAGACCCTCAAGCGGAACAGGATGCTGCCTCTCAGCAGGCACAGGTGAGCCACAGTACTGTACACTAGGCGCCGCCACGCACTCGGCCTCCTCGCTGCAGCTCCGCGCGCCGCCCCCCCCGCACCCGCCGCTCTCCGACGCGCTGTTCAGCTCCTCCACCAGCGACCTGGAGACCCTCAAGCGGAACAGGATGCTGCCTCTCAGCAGGCACAGGTGAGCCACAGTACTGTACACTAGGCGCCGCCACGCACTCGGCCTCCTCGCTGCAGCTCCGCGCGCCGCCCCCCCCGCACCCGCCGCTCTCCGACGCGCTGTTCAGCTCCTCCACCAGCGACCTGGAGACCCTCAAGCGGAACAGGATGCTGCCTCTCAGCAGGCACAGGTGAGCCACAGTACTGTACACTAGGCGCCGCCACGCACTCGGCCTCCTCGCTGCAGCTCCGCGCGCCGCCCCCCCCGCACCCGCCGCTCTCCGACGCGCTGTTCAGCTCCTCCACCAGCGACCTGGAGACCCTCAAGCGGAACAGGATGCTGCCTCTCAGCAGGCACAGGTGAGCCACAGTACTGTACACTAGGCGCCGCCACGCACTCGGCCTCCTCGCTGCAGCTCCGCGCGCCGCCCCCCCCGCACCCGCCGCTCTCCGACGCGCTGTTCAGCTCCTCCACCAGCGACCTGGAGACCCTCAAGCGGAACAGGATGCTGCCTCTCAGCAGGCACAGGTGAGCCACAGTACTGTACACTAGGCGCCGCCACGCACTCGGCCTCCTCGCTGCAGCTCCGCGCGCCGCCCCCCCCGCACCCGCCGCTCTCCGACGCGCTGTTCAGCTCCTCCACCAGCGACCTGGAGACCCTCAAGCGGAACAGGATGCTGCCTCTCAGCAGGCACAGGTGAGCCACAGTACTGTACACTAGGCGCCGCCACGCACTCGGCCTCCTCGCTGCAGCTCCGCGCGCCGCCCCCCCCGCACCCGCCGCTCTCCGACGCGCTGTTCAGCTCCTCCACCAGCGACCTGGAGACCCTCAAGCGGAACAGGATGCTGCCTCTCAGCAGGCACAGGTGAGCCACAGTACTGTACACTAGGCGCCGCCACGCACTCGGCCTCCTCGCTGCAGCTCCGCGCGCCGCCCCCCCCGCACCCGCCGCTCTCCGACGCGCTGTTCAGCTCCTCCACCAGCGACCTGGAGACCCTCAAGCGGAACAGGATGCTGCCTCTCAGCAGGCACAGGTGAGCCACAGTACTGTACACTAGGCGCCGCCACGCACTCGGCCTCCTCGCTGCAGCTCCGCGCGCCGCCCCCCCCGCACCCGCCGCTCTCCGACGCGCTGTTCAGCTCCTCCACCAGCGACCTGGAGACCCTCAAGCGGAACAGGATGCTGCCTCTCAGCAGGCACAGGTGAGCCACAGTACTGTACACTAGGCGCCGCCACGCACTCGGCCTCCTCGCTGCAGCTCCGCGCGCCGCCCCCCCCGCACCCGCCGCTCTCCGACGCGCTGTTCAGCTCCTCCACCAGCGACCTGGAGACCCTCAAGCGGAACAGGATGCTGCCTCTCAGCAGGCACAGGTGAGCCACAGTACTGTACACTAGGCGCCGCCACGCACTCGGCCTCCTCGCTGCAGCTCCGCGCGCCGCCCCCCCCGCACCCGCCGCTCTCCGACGCGCTGTTCAGCTCCTCCACCAGCGACCTGGAGACCCTCAAGCGGAACAGGATGCTGCCTCTCAGCAGGCACAGGTGAGCCACAGTACTGTACACTAGGCGCCGCCACGCACTCGGCCTCCTCGCTGCAGCTCCGCGCGCCGCCCCCCCCGCACCCGCCGCTCTCCGACGCGCTGTTCAGCTCCTCCACCAGCGACCTGGAGACCCTCAAGCGGAACAGGATGCTGCCTCTCAGCAGGCACAGGTGAGCCACAGTACTGTACACTAGGCGCCGCCACGCACTCGGCCTCCTCGCTGCAGCTCCGCGCGCCGCCCCCCCCGCACCCGCCGCTCTCCGACGCGCTGTTCAGCTCCTCCACCAGCGACCTGGAGACCCTCAAGCGGAACAGGATGCTGCCTCTCAGCAGGCACAGGTGAGCCACAGTACTGTACACTAGGCGCCGCCACGCACTCGGCCTCCTCGCTGCAGCTCCGCGCGCCGCCCCCCCCGCACCCGCCGCTCTCCGACGCGCTGTTCAGCTCCTCCACCAGCGACCTGGAGACCCTCAAGCGGAACAGGATGCTGCCTCTCAGCAGGCACAGGTGAGCCACAGTACTGTACACTAGGCGCCGCCACGCACTCGGCCTCCTCGCTGCAGCTCCGCGCGCCGCCCCCCCCGCACCCGCCGCTCTCCGACGCGCTGTTCAGCTCCTCCACCAGCGACCTGGAGACCCTCAAGCGGAACAGGATGCTGCCTCTCAGCAGGCACAGGTGAGCCACAGTACTGTACACTAGGCGCCGCCACGCACTCGGCCTCCTCGCTGCAGCTCCGCGCGCCGCCCCCCCCGCACCCGCCGCTCTCCGACGCGCTGTTCAGCTCCTCCACCAGCGACCTGGAGACCCTCAAGCGGAACAGGATGCTGCCTCTCAGCAGGCACAGGTGAGCCACAGTACTGTACACTAGGCGCCGCCACGCACTCGGCCTCCTCGCTGCAGCTCCGCGCGCCGCCCCCCCCGCACCCGCCGCTCTCCGACGCGCTGTTCAGCTCCTCCACCAGCGACCTGGAGACCCTCAAGCGGAACAGGATGCTGCCTCTCAGCAGGCACAGGTGAGCCACAGTACTGTACACTAGGCGCCGCCACGCACTCGGCCTCCTCGCTGCAGCTCCGCGCGCCGCCCCCCCCGCACCCGCCGCTCTCCGACGCGCTGTTCAGCTCCTCCACCAGCGACCTGGAGACCCTCAAGCGGAACAGGATGCTGCCTCTCAGCAGGCACAGGTGAGCCACAGTACTGTACACTAGGCGCCGCCACGCACTCGGCCTCCTCGCTGCAGCTCCGCGCGCCGCCCCCCCCGCACCCGCCGCTCTCCGACGCGCTGTTCAGCTCCTCCACCAGCGACCTGGAGACCCTCAAGCGGAACAGGATGCTGCCTCTCAGCAGGCACAGGTGAGCCACAGTACTGTACACTAGGCGCCGCCACGCACTCGGCCTCCTCGCTGCAGCTCCGCGCGCCGCCCCCCCCGCACCCGCCGCTCTCCGACGCGCTGTTCAGCTCCTCCACCAGCGACCTGGAGACCCTCAAGCGGAACAGGATGCTGCCTCTCAGCAGGCACAGGTGAGCCACAGTACTGTACACTAGGCGCCGCCACGCACTCGGCCTCCTCGCTGCAGCTCCGCGCGCCGCCCCCCCCGCACCCGCCGCTCTCCGACGC
The DNA here is from genome assembly GCA_932294315.1 of Epinotia nisella. Classification (NCBI taxonomy): domain Eukaryota; kingdom Metazoa; phylum Arthropoda; class Insecta; order Lepidoptera; family Tortricidae; genus Epinotia; species Epinotia nisella. Next base: position 18,199,648 of record OW028688.1, on the reverse strand, counting down.
GCTGTTCAGCTCCTCCACCAGCGACCTGGAGACCCTCAAGCGGAACAGGATGCTGCCTCTCAGCAGGCACAGGTGAGCCACAGTACTGTACACTAGGCGCCGCCACGCACTCGGCCTCCTCGCTGCAGCTCCGCGCGCCGCCCCCCCCGCACCCGCCGCTCTCCGACGCGCTGTTCAGCTCCTCCACCAGCGACCTGGAGACCCTCAAGCGGAACAGGATGCTGCCTCTCAGCAGGCACAGGTGAGCCACAGTACTGTACACTAGGCGCCGCCACGCACTCGGCCTCCTCGCTGCAGCTCCGCGCGCCGCCCCCCCCGCACCCGCCGCTCTCCGACGCGCTGTTCAGCTCCTCCACCAGCGACCTGGAGACCCTCAAGCGGAACAGGATGCTGCCTCTCAGCAGGCACAGGTGAGCCACAGTACTGTACACTAGGCGCCGCCACGCACTCGGCCTCCTCGCTGCAGCTCCGCGCGCCGCCCCCCCCGCACCCGCCGCTCTCCGACGCGCTGTTCAGCTCCTCCACCAGCGACCTGGAGACCCTCAAGCGGAACAGGATGCTGCCTCTCAGCAGGCACAGGTGAGCCACAGTACTGTACACTAGGCGCCGCCACGCACTCGGCCTCCTCGCTGCAGCTCCGCGCGCCGCCCCCCCCGCACCCGCCGCTCTCCGACGCGCTGTTCAGCTCCTCCACCAGCGACCTGGAGACCCTCAAGCGGAACAGGATGCTGCCTCTCAGCAGGCACAGGTGAGCCACAGTACTGTACACTAGGCGCCGCCACGCACTCGGCCTCCTCGCTGCAGCTCCGCGCGCCGCCCCCCCCGCACCCGCCGCTCTCCGACGCGCTGTTCAGCTCCTCCACCAGCGACCTGGAGACCCTCAAGCGGAACAGGATGCTGCCTCTCAGCAGGCACAGGTGAGCCACAGTACTGTACACTAGGCGCCGCCACGCACTCGGCCTCCTCGCTGCAGCTCCGCGCGCCGCCCCCCCCGCACCCGCCGCTCTCCGACGCGCTGTTCAGCTCCTCCACCAGCGACCTGGAGACCCTCAAGCGGAACAGGATGCTGCCTCTCAGCAGGCACAGGTGAGCCACAGTACTGTACACTAGGCGCCGCCACGCACTCGGCCTCCTCGCTGCAGCTCCGCGCGCCGCCCCCCCCGCACCCGCCGCTCTCCGACGCGCTGTTCAGCTCCTCCACCAGCGACCTGGAGACCCTCAAGCGGAACAGGATGCTGCCTCTCAGCAGGCACAGGTGAGCCACAGTACTGTACACTAGGCGCCGCCACGCACTCGGCCTCCTCGCTGCAGCTCCGCGCGCCGCCCCCCCCGCACCCGCCGCTCTCCGACGCGCTGTTCAGCTCCTCCACCAGCGACCTGGAGACCCTCAAGCGGAACAGGATGCTGCCTCTCAGCAGGCACAGGTGAGCCACAGTACTGTACACTAGGCGCCGCCACGCACTCGGCCTCCTCGCTGCAGCTCCGCGCGCCGCCCCCCCCGCACCCGCCGCTCTCCGACGCGCTGTTCAGCTCCTCCACCAGCGACCTGGAGACCCTCAAGCGGAACAGGATGCTGCCTCTCAGCAGGCACAGGTGAGCCACAGTACTGTACACTAGGCGCCGCCACGCACTCGGCCTCCTCGCTGCAGCTCCGCGCGCCGCCCCCCCCGCACCCGCCGCTCTCCGACGCGCTGTTCAGCTCCTCCACCAGCGACCTGGAGACCCTCAAGCGGAACAGGATGCTGCCTCTCAGCAGGCACAGGTGAGCCACAGTACTGTACACTAGGCGCCGCCACGCACTCGGCCTCCTCGCTGCAGCTCCGCGCGCCGCCCCCCCCGCACCCGCCGCTCTCCGACGCGCTGTTCAGCTCCTCCACCAGCGACCTGGAGACCCTCAAGCGGAACAGGATGCTGCCTCTCAGCAGGCACAGGTGAGCCACAGTACTGTACACTAGGCGCCGCCACGCACTCGGCCTCCTCGCTGCAGCTCCGCGCGCCGCCCCCCCCGCACCCGCCGCTCTCCGACGCGCTGTTCAGCTCCTCCACCAGCGACCTGGAGACCCTCAAGCGGAACAGGATGCTGCCTCTCAGCAGGCACTGATGAGCTACAGTTGGATCCTCAGATATCAATTTTGAACGAAATCGGGTCGTATTTAAAGAATTTCAAGATGGCGGCCCTTTTTATAAAATCTAAGCTCGCGGTTCGTGTTAAGAGATCCCTCGGTTCCTCAGTCCCTCAGATATCGATTTTAAATGAAATCGGTCCGTATTTAAAGATTTTGAAGATGGCGGCCACTTTTTGAAATCCAACCTCGTATTCGTATTAAGGAGCCCCTCGGACCCTCTGATATCGAATTTGAACGAAATCGGGCCGTATTTAAAGAATTTCAAGATGGCGGCCCTTTTTATAAAATCTAAGCTCAGATTCGTGTTAAATGGTCCCTCGGTCCCCCAGGTATCGATTTTAAATGAAATCGGTCCGTATTTAAAGATTTTGAAGATGGCGGCCACTTTTTGAAAATCCAGCCTCAGATTCGTATTATGAAGCCCGTCGGACCCTTAGATATCGAATTTGAACCAAATCGGGCGGTATTTAAAGAATTTCAAAATGACGGCCACTTTTTGAAATCCAACCTCGTATTCGTATTAAGGAGCCCCTCGGGCCCTCTGATATCGAATTTGAACGAAATCGGGCCGTATTTAAAGAATTTCAAGATGGCGGCCCTTTTTATAAAATCTAAGCTCAGATTCGTGTTAAATGGTCCCTCGGTCCCCCAGGTATCGATTTTAAATGAAATCGGTCCGTATTTAAAGAATTTCAAGATGGCGCCCAATTTTTGATTATCCAACCTCGGATTCATATTAAGCGGCCCGTCGGACCCTCAGATATCGATTTTGAACGAAATCGGACCGTATTTAAAGATTTTTAAGATGGCGGCCACTTTTTGAAAATCCAACCTCGGATTCGTATTATGAAGCCTGTCGGACCCTTAGATATCGAATTTGAACCAAACCGGGCGGTAATTAAAGAATTTTAAAATGGCGGCTACTTTTTGAAACCCAACCTCGTATTCGTATTAAGGAGCCCCTCGGGCCCTCTGATATCGAATTTGAACAAAATCGGGCCGTATTTAAAGAATTTCAAGATGGCGCCCAATTTTTGATTATCCAACCTCGGATTCATATTAAGCGGCCCGTCGGACCCTCAGATATCGATTTTGAACGAAATCGGACCGTATTTAAAGATTTTTAAGATGGCGGCCACTTTTTGAAAATCCAACCTCGGATTCGTATTAAGAGGCCCCTCGGACCCTTAGATATCAATTTTGAACAAAATCGGGCCGTTTTTAAAGAATTTCAAGATGGCGGCCACATTTTGATAATCCAACCTAGGATTCGCATTAAGAAACCCCTCGGACCCTCAGATATCGAATTTGAACAAAATCGGGCCGTATTTAAAGAATTTCAAGATGGCGGCCACTTTTTGAAAATCCACTGACCATTTGTACATGTAACAGAAACCGCGAACACCTACACCTGAGCGACGAGGGCCTCGACGTGTCGCACCGGCCCCGCAACCTCGAAGTGGGCAGCGAGCGCCGACAAAGAAGGATAAAGAAGATCGCGGAACTGGAGAACTCGAGGCTTTTCCGGTTCGGGGACTCCTTCGAGGACGTTACTACTGAAGTTGAGAAGGTAAATTCGGTTTTCACAGCTGACATTCAGAGAAGATACGGTTCTCCAGTGGCGATGGACCGGAACCCACGCTACTTAAGACTCCCCAGTGGACTGATTCAGCTTTGATGATTCAGAAAATAATAATTGTTGCCCTCAAGCAAAGTTGTACTTTTCTTTCCTGGTTAAATTCAAATTTCTTCATAGACTGTGTGAACAGCAGTATGCGACTCGGTAGCAAAATAGTTACCGTCTTAGGAAAAATCCTCTATACCTAGTGCTTTCTTTGATATTTGTGACTAAACCAAAATATATTTGCAGGAGCCAGAAAAGAAGGAGATAAAAAAAATTGGCCGGGTGCGGTGCGGACTCTGCAAGAAGCGGCTCAGCATCGCGACCGTGCACACGTGCAGGTGCGGAGCTGACTTCTGCGCGCCGCACCGATACGCCGAGGTCAGTACTGCACACTATACAGCTCGGCCGGACTCTGCAAGAAGCGGCTCAGCATCGCGACCGTGCACACGTGCAGGTGCGGAGCTGACTTCTGCGCGCCGCACCGATACGCCGAGGTCAGTACTGCACACTATACAGCTCGGCCGGACTCTGCAAGAAGCGGCTCAGCATCGCGACCGTGCACACGTGCAGGTGCGGAGCTGACTTCTGCGCGCCGCACCGATACGCCGAGGTCAGTACTGCACACTATACAGCTCGGCCGGACTCTGCAAGAAGCGGCTCAGCATCGCGACCGTGCACACGTGCAGGTGCGGAGCTGACTTCTGCGCGCCGCACCGATACGCCGAGGTCAGTACTGCACACTATACAGCTCGGCCGGACTCTGCAAGAAGCGGCTCAGCATCGCGACCGTGCACACGTGCAGGTGCGGAGCTGACTTCTGCGCGCCGCACCGATACGCCGAGGTCAGTACTGCACACTATACAGCTCGGCCGGACTCTGCAAGAAGCGGCTCAGCATCGCGACCGTGCACACGTGCAGGTGCGGAGCTGACTTCTGCGCGCCGCACCGATACGCCGAGGTCAGTACTGCACACTATACAGCTCGGCCGGACTCTGCAAGAAGCGGCTCAGCATCGCGACCGTGCACACGTGCAGGTGCGGAGCTGACTTCTGCGCGCCGCACCGATACGCCGAGGTCAGTACTGCACACTATACAGCTCGGCCGGACTCTGCAAGAAGCGGCTCAGCATCGCGACCGTGCACACGTGCAGGTGCGGAGCTGACTTCTGCGCGCCGCACCGATACGCCGAGGTCAGTACTGCACACTATACAGCTCGGCCGGACTCTGCAAGAAGCGGCTCAGCATCGCGACCGTGCACACGTGCAGGTGCGGAGCTGACTTCTGCGCGCCGCACCGATACGCCGAGGTCAGTACTGCACACTATACAGCTCGGCCGGACTCTGCAAGAAGCGGCTCAGCATCGCGACCGTGCACACGTGCAGGTGCGGAGCTGACTTCTGCGCGCCGCACCGATACGCCGAGGTCAGTACTGCACACTATACAGCTCGGCCGGACTCTGCAAGAAGCGGCTCAGCATCGCGACCGTGCACACGTGCAGGTGCGGAGCTGACTTCTGCGCGCCGCACCGATACGCCGAGGTCAGTACTGCACACTATACAGCTCGGCCGGACTCTGCAAGAAGCGGCTCAGCATCGCGACCGTGCACACGTGCAGGTGCGGAGCTGACTTCTGCGCGCCGCACCGATACGCCGAGGTCAGTACTGCACACTATACAGCTCGGCCGGACTCTGCAAGAAGCGGCTCAGCATCGCGACCGTGCACACGTGCAGGTGCGGAGCTGACTTCTGCGCGCCGCACCGATACGCCGAGGTCAGTACTGCACACTATACAGCTCGGCCGGACTCTGCAAGAAGCGGCTCAGCATCGCGACCGTGCACACGTGCAGGTGCGGAGCTGACTTCTGCGCGCCGCACCGATACGCCGAGGTCAGTACTGCACACTATACAGCTCGGCCGGACTCTGCAAGAAGCGGCTCAGCATCGCGACCGTGCACACGTGCAGGTGCGGAGCTGACTTCTGCGCGCCGCACCGATACGCCGAGGTCAGTACTGCACACTATACAGCTCGGCCGGACTCTGCAAGAAGCGGCTCAGCATCGCGACCGTGCACACGTGCAGGTGCGGAGCTGACTTCTGCGCGCCGCACCGATACGCCGAGGTCAGTACTGCACACTATACAGCTCGGCCGGACTCTGCAAGAAGCGGCTCAGCATCGCGACCGTGCACACGTGCAGGTGCGGAGCTGACTTCTGCGCGCCGCACCGATACGCCGAGGTCAGTACTGCACACTATACAGCTCGGCCGGACTCTGCAAGAAGCGGCTCAGCATCGCGACCGTGCACACGTGCAGGTGCGGAGCTGACTTCTGCGCGCCGCACCGATACGCCGAGGTCAGTACTGCACACTATACAGCTCGGCCGGACTCTGCAAGAAGCGGCTCAGCATCGCGACCGTGCACACGTGCAGGTGCGGAGCTGACTTCTGCGCGCCGCACCGATACGCCGAGGTCAGTACTGCACACTATACAGCTCGGCCGGACTCTGCAAGAAGCGGCTCAGCATCGCGACCGTGCACACGTGCAGGTGCGGAGCTGACTTCTGCGCGCCGCACCGATACGCCGAGGTCAGTACTGCACACTATACAGCTCGGCCGGACTCTGCAAGAAGCGGCTCAGCATCGCGACCGTGCACACGTGCAGGTGCGGAGCTGACTTCTGCGCGCCGCACCGATACGCCGAGGTCAGTACTGCACACTATACAGCTCGGCCGGACTCTGCAAGAAGCGGCTCAGCATCGCGACCGTGCACACGTGCAGGTGCGGAGCTGACTTCTGCGCGCCGCACCGATACGCCGAGGTCAGTACTGCACACTATACAGCTCGGCCGGACTCTGCAAGAAGCGGCTCAGCATCGCGACCGTGCACACGTGCAGGTGCGGAGCTGACTTCTGCGCGCCGCACCGATACGCCGAGGTCAGTACTGCACACTATACAGCTCGGCCGGACTCTGCAAGAAGCGGCTCAGCATCGCGACCGTGCACACGTGCAGGTGCGGAGCTGACTTCTGCGCGCCGCACCGATACGCCGAGGTCAGTACTGCACACTATACAGCTCGGCCGGACTCTGCAAGAAGCGGCTCAGCATCGCGACCGTGCACACGTGCAGGTGCGGAGCTGACTTCTGCGCGCCGCACCGATACGCCGAGGTCAGTACTGCACACTATACAGCTCGGCCGGACTCTGCAAGAAGCGGCTCAGCATCGCGACCGTGCACACGTGCAGGTGCGGAGCTGACTTCTGCGCGCCGCACCGATACGCCGAGGTCAGTACTGCACACTATACAGCTCGGCCGGACTCTGCAAGAAGCGGCTCAGCATCGCGACCGTGCACACGTGCAGGTGCGGAGCTGACTTCTGCGCGCCGCACCGATACGCCGAGGTCAGTACTGCACACTATACAGCTCGGCCGGACTCTGCAAGAAGCGGCTCAGCATCGCGACCGTGCACACGTGCAGGTGCGGAGCTGACTTCTGCGCGCCGCACCGATACGCCGAGGTCAGTACTGCACACTATACAGCTCGGCCGGGTGCGGTGCGGACTCTGCAAGACCGGGTCTTCAATTTTGTATGAAAGTCTTTCTTTATACTCGTCGACTTTAATGTTTGAATTAAGACGTCGTACACTAAACTATAATCATATACTTTTTTCTACTTCCCAACTCAGTTGAAAAATATTTTATATAATCGTTACACAATAAGGGTTCTTAAAGTCGAGTACCGTGTTTAGGCCACGATTCTTGTCGAGTGGCCTAAGTAAGGTACGAGAATTTAAGAGCTAATTGTGTAACTATTGTATACAATCTTACACTTCGAAGTATAAGTCAGAGGTGCGCCGGCTCAAAGACGTCGGCCGTCGTCTTTGAGCCGGCGCATCTCTGACTTGCACATCGTTTCAGCAGGGCTTAGATGTTCATTAGATACCAAGTCTGTTTAATTATTTCTGTTGACTCGTATAAAAATTGTTGTATACAATACTTATACAATTAGCTCTTAAATTCTCGTACCTCACTTAGGCCACTCGGCAAGCCTCGTGGCCTAAACACGGTACTCGACTTTAAGAGCCCTCATTGTGTTACGATTGTATAAAATAGTATTATAAATCTTATTGATGTAATGCTGGCCATTACTGCCAGTTTCTGAACGCATTTTAGTGGGTTTGTGGTATGTATGTAGATAAACTACTATTGTGTGTAGGGAGTAATTTCCGGAACTTAAAATGGAGTTTCCGGATGGACATAGTAGTCCAGGCAATGACCTGACAACTTGTATGGAAAAAATGACAAATTTGGAAATAATTTATAATAGCTATTTTTTTAATGTAACGGATATATTATCAATTAAATAGTTACCTAGACATAATCCCAACAAAATATCAGACATCAAAAAAAAAAAATTTAATTAGCTTCTAAAAAGTCCGGATAAATATTAATATTTTCTTATCTTTATTTAGGTTCATTTACATTTGCTTTAAAATATTCAATATAAATAAAATAAAAAAGACAATGAATGTTTACTTTAAATCTATATAATTACTTCCGGGTGGAAAGTTTGTTGGATTCTTGAATAAAGCATCTTAGAATAACGTTTTAGAATGAAATAAACAAAAAAACGCTATTATAAATTAATGATTTTCGAAATCGTATTTTGCCTGGAGTATAGGCTATGTTCTACCCCCGGGCAGCCAGTGAGTATGTAAACACGTAGTTAACGCGCGTGTCCGTGTGCAGGTGCACGGCTGCGCGTACGACTACAAGGCCAACGCGCACCAGTACCTGCAGCGCGCCAACCCGCTCGTCTCCGCGCCCAAGCTGCCCAAGATATAGCCGCGCCTCCCCCCACCCACCCCCGCCCCGCCGACCCGGCGACCATCCACGACAATCGCCGACAAATGGGACTTTCAAAAAAAAATGCCACATTAAGGTTGACTAAAGTGATGTTTAATTCACGTCTAACCTGACGCTTTTGTTACTGAACGTATGCGATTGACACTGACTGTCGGTTTCGTAACTGTCCGTTTAATCTAATCGAACATCTAATCATGAACAACGGGCGGCAATCGCGAATAATCGCTGTCAGTTGTTGATAATCGTCGGCAGTTGTTGATAATCGTCAACAGTTGTTGATAATCGTCTGCAGTTGTTAATAATCGTCGGCAGTTGTTGATAATCGTCGAAAGTTGTTGATAATCGTCGACTGTTGTTGATAATCGTCAACAGTTGTTGATAATCGTCGAAAGTTGTTGATAATCGTCGGCAGTTGTTGATAATCGTCGACAGTTGTTGATAATCGTCGAAAGTTGTTGATAATCGTCGGCAGTTGTTAATAATCGTCGGCAGTTGTTGATAATCGTCGAAAGTTGTTGATAATCGTCGACAGTTGTTGATAATCGTCGACAGTTGTTAATAATCGTCGGCAGTTGTTGATAATCGTCGGCAGTTGTAGACAATCGTCGGCAGTTGTTGATAATCGACGGCAGTTGTTAATAATCGTCGGCAGTTGTTGATAATCGTCGGCAGTTGTAGACAATCGTCGGCAGTTGTTAATAATCGTCGGCAGTTGTTGATAATCGTCGGCAGTTGTAGATAATCGTCGGCAGTTGGTGATACTTGTCGGCAGTTGTTGATAATCGTCGGCAGTCGTTGATAGTCGTCGGCAGTCGACACCCGCCTAGTGATATATCTTAGGTTAGTGGCAGCCAAAGCCTATTTCCTGACAGTTCGCTACGTGATGGACTAAAACTAGAAACAACGCAAAATATCATAAAGAACAGATGAAACTTAATGATGATAAAAAAAACGATCAGGATTTCTTAATTTATAATATTTTTTTTTTATATTTCCGATATAATTTTTTATGTGTATTTATACTTATTGCTATTGGCAAGTTTGATATAAAAATGATGCACATTATAAAAAATCATGATGTAAAATGGCTTTATAACAATTTATAAACTAAATTTACCTCTATCTTTTCTTTGTACTATACTACATCTTCTTCTATATAACATAACTAATCTAACGACACCTACTGCGTTCATATGACAGAGTTTGCCAAAATATACACATATACATCCTTATGGCCTAATTAAAATAATAGCACGAGATCCAATCAAATTGAACCAATTAAATCTTAATTTTCTTTGTGCTATTTAAAAAATAATAATTATTATTGATACAATATTGCACGAAAATATGAAGTGTTAAAGACGATTTGACATATAAACTCAGTTCTTTATGGTATATGGTGTTGTGCTGCCATTGTATTTGGTATTCTACCGTTGCGTTGCGTACAGGAAATAAGCTTTTATTGTATTTCTTGTCATCTGGAGCGAATTGATATACAAGACAGTTCAAAATACACCCTCGTGCACTATAAATAAAGTTTAAATTTGAGTGTTGTTGAGGTTTTTGAGCACTTGTGCAACTTATAGGTATACCATTTAACTAAGTCTGTTCCTACGGTAACTGCGCGGTGCGGGAGGGGTGTGTTTGTACATTAGAGCTCAATATATTCCCGTTTCGCTAGTCACCCCTCTACCAGTTAAAAACGGTAGGCCTATAGTGTAAATTTGCTACAGATTATAAAAAACTACGATCACAAAAGTCAATATCGATCGTGACCTGATCACGATCCAGAGGTATCTAGATAATGAATGTACATAACTATTATACTATTATACTAACCCCTTCTTTACACTATACCGGGATCGTGGTCAGTGATCGATCGGTTTAGGTTAGGTTACGGTCCGTTAGTAAAATGACTAATGAAAACCCCATAATGATTGACGGATATTTAATTTTATTGACCATAACACGTACGGCCCCTTGACTGACTTGCTGAATTAATTTCAAAACGAACAATGTCCAGTAAACACTGTGCTCGGTGACGCTCTCTTGTGCAATATAAACTGGTTACGCTACGAAAATTCGTTGCCACTGAATGTGCTATAGTCAGAAGGTTTTTGTGGCACGAATATAATTGTCCTAGGGACTTCCCAACGATATTTAATTTATCGATAAATTTTATTTTCTTATAACAGTTATGACCAGGGATCGGATACCGGTATTTTCACCATACAAAAATACCGGTTTTATTTCGTAAAATTTTTGCTTTGGTTTATAATATACTTTTTGATCAGGCTGTCTAATAATACGAAAATGTTACCTAAATACATGATAGAGTCCTACATTAAGCGCCTAAAACAATTCAAAATATTAGACTACTTCGGGGACTTTTGAAAAAACCAGTTCCGATCCCTGGCTATGACTATGAGATATATAATTATATTTTGTATATATTTTCCGAAAACTGTGTAGGTATTATATCAGAGTATACTATTGTACAGTCAGCATCATAAACATGTATACATTCTATAACCTTATTACCTAGACATAAGGTCGAAAAGTGTATACATGTTTATGATGCTGACTGTACTACACAATATCATACAATTTACCTAAAGTAGCCTTTGTTCCAAGGCACTACTGGGTGTCAATTTACTTTGTACGGAAATCGATTGAATAGCATTAAAAGGAGTTTGTAAGAAATACGTTAATAATAAAACTTTAGATTAATTTTAAGATCCCTAAAAAGAATTCCTATGAATTACTTAACTTACATATTATCATTACATAACATCGATGGGTAGTGATCAGCATTTTAGTTTATTTTAATTTTATCCGGTGAACTTAATAATTATCTACTATGAAATGTCACCTCGAAATAAGTATTTGAAATAGTTATCGATACATTTACTATCGGAAAGAAGTCCCTAGTTAATTGACGTCTTTGCCACAAAAACTTCTATGTCTGGCTATAGTACTCACGATCTTTAATTCGGTACCCACCTAAGGTGGAATATCGTATAGCAAACTGGAGACATTTAGAGCTAATATTTTAAAGGAGTGTCATAAAGATTGCCATAGACAACTTACGTTTAAATACGTGTCTCTCAGCTCAGTAACGTCAGCCGGGCGGAACGAGTCAAACGATCATTTTCGATTTCCACTAATTGTCACTCGTGCTTGTGGCCCTGTCTTCTATATGGCCATATTTGTTGCAAATTTTCCGTGAAAATGACAGTTCAATAAATTTTCTTGTCTGACACTGACACAACGACACATGTTCGTAATTCGAAAACCGTAATGATAGCTTTTGGCAATGAGGTTATTAATTCAAGGGCCCATTCGATAAGACATTTAATTGTCTTATCTTGACACTTCGCCGCTATTATTGGACTGAAGTTTTCGACCTTATTGCATTGTGAATGTTCTAACAACATTTGAAGGAAACGGGTCCCAAATTAAAGTTCGTGACTGTACATTGCGCCACGAGGTTGGTAAGTCGTGTTTTTACGAACGAGAGTCTATTAGAACGCCGACGCCGAAGGCGGAGGGCTTTGATGGCTCGAGTTTGTAAACTATAAAAGGAATGGACTGGAAATATCTAATATAGAAAAAATATTATTTACTTCAACAATAAAATACTATAACTTTTTTGCAATTATGTTCTCTTTTTTGAAATAAATTGTAGTCATATCGTTCGATATTATTTTGACGTAATTTGCATCCGTCAGCTGCCCATTATTCTATAACTGACGCATGAGTGACAGATACAATTTAAGAAAAAAACCATTAGGCCCTTAGGCGTAATAATAGTACATTACATATCTAGGGCGGTGAATTCGTGAATGCCCCAGATCGCAGGTGTACCGAACCGAAGGTGAGGGCCACAAATATGCGATTTGGGGCTTTACGAATTACCGCCCGTGGTTTGTCTAAAGTTCTACGTCTTGTCCTTGGCCAGGAAGTGAGATTTTCTTCTCGCGTAGCGGGCAGAAAATCCCGCTTACGGCCAAGGGTGACGTAAAATAAATTATGTATAGTATAAAAACTTGACACGATAAAAATGTTATTGACGCCATATCTGCATTTTTAGTATTTTTTTTCGGAATAGATGTAATATCGAGCCGCGATTAAAATTTGATTGGATTGAGCTGTCAGAAAAACTGGACATTTCAGATTTGGATATTAATTCGGTAAAGGGGTGAGTATAAGGGTGTGACCATACTATCGTTCGTCGATCAACGTCAAACAATCGTTCGATGTATCCTCAATTTATTTCGGACTATAATATCGACGAATGGAAAGGTGCGGTAACATCCTAGCCTTTGAGGTGGTATGCGTCAATGTTCAGCCTAAAATGTTTTTCCATCGCGATCCTGTGGCCTTTTTCAAGGACAAGTTACAACTTTACTCTTAACTGGCGACACTGGGGGCGCTTGACCAATAACGACTGGCCTTTTGGCCAGTGTTGCCAGTTTATAGTAACAGACGAACGTGCCAAGTACTGATAATAATAGGCATGATGACTCATGTTAAAATTGATAACATAGTGTTGCTAAATGGATAGTAAACCATCAAATTACTGTAATAAAGTATAAAATAAAAATATAATTAATATCATAAAAAGATATAAATCTTGAAAGTTCAGAAAAAAAATGCATTTTTTTTATTGTCCAAGTGTAAATTTAAAACTATTACAGAAACTACTTTTATAGAAACAAAATTGTACAACAACGACCTAAACGCAGTATTTCGTGACCGAAACGGCAATTTACTTGATTTTCGATACAACTATTAGTACAAATATCGAACTGTGACGTCATACTTTTGAGTCAATAAGTATTAAGCGTTTGTGATGCCGCCAGCGAGGTCAATCTTTGTTACCATTTTTTGGGTATTTACGTTCTTTAATTGTAGTTGCTCCCATACAAACATTTGTTCCTCTCCAAAAAGTGGTTCGAATGGCATCGTGAAAAAATCTTAGTCATCATGTCTATTGACTTTGACTTACACCATCGCACTTGACTCGAACTGCAGGAACTTGCTTCGTGAAATTGGCTCTGCTGAATGACTTTGTGATATCTATGGACGTTATATGACGCGTTATATAAATCGCGATTTCGACTGACAAGGCCATCATTGTTATTCTAACACGTTATTATTCGAGGGCGGAACTAAAATGACCAGTTCCATATTAAATGTTCTTGTCATAGGGTTATTGTTAAGGTGTGTACCGATTTGAGCGGCCGCTCAGGTGGGGACGCAGCTTTAGTCGTACGTGCTTGTACTAATGGAGTCAAACGAATTGTGATATAATATTCTGACCTAAATTAAGAAGAAAATGTTGAAACTTCTGCCACGTGTGTGTTTGTTTTTTAATTAAATAATTGAGAAAAAAATGCGAAAAAAAATGTTACTCTAAAAAGGTCACCGTTTGCTTTTTAACCGTAACAGTTACGTATCAATTGATCTTTAATGGACACCCAAATCTGACTTCGACCGAACTACTAAGTTCGTTTGAATAAAAAAATAAAAAACTTGTGTAAGTGGCCAGTTATAAAAAGCATCTGTGCAAATTTTCAGGAAGGTGCTGGCATCACCAAATACTCTTTTGCTTCTCAATAATACTCTAAAAGGTGCTCTATGGGTTTCATACTATTATTGTACTTTTGTTTCATTCCTATAAAAATAGAGGTTTAGTGTTCCAGTACGTAATATGTTTATAACTGGGTTCTCTATACGGATCGGGAACAAAATAAATGCTCTGTTCCAATTTAGAATGATATAAAATCATTTTACGTCATAACTGGCCACAAAATCCCAATTCCTGCCCAGGGAGGGACGTAAAAACAACATTACCACATTAACATTCTTTGTTTTACCGCCTTAGGTAAGTAATGTACTATTAAAAGGTCATTGGGCGGCTAGAGGGTTAAGACGGTTTTATTTGTGTGTTCCTGTGACGGTTAGGAAGCTCGGGTGCTTATTTCGTGCTAGATCTCTCGGTTTCTGTAATTCAATGTAACATAATGTTGTGTAACACTAGATTATTGCTTGTACATGTTAATTTGTCAAATGTATTGCTATATTCACGTGGGTCGTGGTTTGTATAAAAATAAACCGTATCATCAATGTTATACGGTTCATTTTGGTATACTTAAGGCTCGAATTTGAGTCCAACGCGGTCATTTAAATTTTGACGTTGAACCACAAAAATAGGAATATATTTTTTGTAATAATAATATTAATACTTTATTTAATGGCCTTTTTATTATTATAATGATAGTCAGGTGCAATGTCAGAATTTAAATGTTCGCCTCTAGGTGCATATCGATATTGTTGGTGCACTATCAATAATGTTGAGCAGATTATTGAATGTGAACTTAGGACCCGTTTGGGTGTGCCAGATAATTTGATTTTTTTTTCTAGATTATTATTAAGTTTATAGATAATTTTTATTTGGGTAATTAATTTTTGGCTGATTTCGAAAATAAATATTTATAATGCGAAAGCGAAATATCTGTATTTATTTACAACCTTATCCTAAACATACAGTGTGTTACCGGCATGCGGGCATTTATTCAAACTGATAATAATATGTTCTATTAGCAATTGTTTTCAAGTATTAGCAAATCATAATTATGTAAATTAACCGCAGAATAATTTTCCAAAATTCAAACTTTCAATGTACTGTAACAAAGTTTGAAGTGCTGTCATTTACACTTACTTGTCAATTTACTTTGCTGTACATTGCTGGCAATTAAAATTTTGGTTAGAAAATTTATGAAGTCGGAATTTTAGTTAATTAATTGAATTAAGGCTATGGTTAAGTTAAGGAACTAAGTTAATTAAACCTACTTTAATAAAAGCCCATTTGCCGGTAACGCACTGTATATAAATATCTAAAACACTTGATATAAACAATACTGAAACAAAATACGAGCTATAAATAAATTAAAAAAAAAACAGACCTAATTAGTTCGCAATTTAATTAATTCCAACATGTAACGAAAGTTAACCCTATGCTATGACTAATTTTCGTTACACAGTAAAATCAGTTAAACTATAGACGAATTAAGTCGTTGACTATGTACATTTTAATTATTAAACTCTACCCTATATCTTAGGAATTTATGATGTAATTATTTTTCTTAATATAATTAAGTCACCATGTAAATAATTAAACTAAAGTATAAGTCAGGGTTACACATACTGATGTGCCGACGGAAAGTTTCCTATATTGCGAAACTTTTCTGCAATTGAACATCATAGGAAAATTTCGAAAATTTTCTCATTTTAGTATGGGAATTGAATCTTTCCATTTCCACCATGGAAATTCCGTACCTGAGAAGCATAAAACCGTAACTTATATACTATGTATAAGAGTTATTTTATTTATTTATTTCACGACATATATACGCATAACAGTAAAGAATACCAAATCGCTTACATACTAGATACAATTTCAAATTCCTTAAAATACATTTCATTATCAATGACAATAAAAATAAAAATTAGGTACTTATAAAAAATTAAAAATACACAAAATTATAAATAGTTACAGTTTTATGCTTCTCAGGTATGTAAATTTCCTTAATATCTTGTGAAATTTTCTAGAAACTTCCGAGAACTTTTTCAACGTTTTGGAAACTTCCCGCAATTTGTACAGTCGAGGAAATTGAATGTTTATCACTTTTGGATAGAGTCTAAAAGTGATAAACATTCAATTTCCTCGACCGTACATCACTAGTTAACATATGACAACTCGTCATCATTGTAGAAACCTTGCCTACTAAAATGATACTTATTCCGACGTCTCATGACGTATCGCCGGCTTCTAACCTGACAGTATGTCGTCCGACGGCTTGGAACGCACCCCGCGTCCTCAAAACTAAAACACTTGATCATGTGTTTTTCAAAAACGCCTCGAATATCTCAACGAAACTGTCTATCCCGTCCCTAAAGTTCTCATCCACCGCCATCTCGTCCTCATTGAAGAAAGCATGTGTAATAGTTATTTGTGTCACAAGGGAGTAAAATAGTATATTTACGGCGAGGGCGGTGTATTGAATCCTGAATGTAGCGAGGGATCCTACAATAGAATCCTGAGCGTAGCGAGGGATTCTAACGTAGGATCCTGAACGTAGTGAGGGATTCAAGTTTTAACGCCCAAGACGAAAATAATTTTGCTCCTGAGTGACACATGTAACTTTTCACACCGATTATGAGGAAATGGTATCGGATATCAATATTCATTATTATATAATTTATATACAATAACATCATAGTTTTGATTTCAGTAAAACGTATAGTTTATTGTGATAATTTTTTCAAATATTACGAAAAATTCTCAAGTTTCAATATGTAAATGGTACATTTACATATTTTTATTAGTTAGTTATAGGTAGGTACTATAACGTTGCTAAAGTTAAAACTTGAAATATATTCGTTTTTAATCGATTACGATGAAATTACAATCGATTATTTTCTTAAGATCTGTGTTCAATTGGCACATTGCGTAAATGCTACATGCCAATGAATAAATTAAAAAAGTAGCTTGAACAGAAAAGTGGCATTTTGCTCCCTCTCGTCGGGGACCAAAACTTACTTTTCTGAATGAGAGGTGTGAAAAGTCTTGTGTGTAGTATTATCTTGGGTGTAGACTCTAAATTTATTATAACTTCAAAAGAAAGAAGGCAAAAAAATATGCCTAATGACGAAAATCCTATTCAAATATCTCAAAAATTTACGAAGCTACAACCGATTGTTTTAATATTGCTTGTTAGAGAGAGAAAACGCTCGTAGATTGTGACGTCACGACCATCGAGCGTCATAGTAAATGACAATCGTTTCATATGAACGTGCGTTTTGCGGAAAAGGGACAGAACATACCTCCTCTTCAAACTTTGGACACTTTTTAACTCCGTTGCTTTTTTCCCCATTTGACTACATATTTAATCCTTTTCCGAGAAAATACAACATTACTGGTTAGTTATTAGTGTTCCCTATTCCCCATTGGCTTGGGTTGGTAGAGTCACAGCACAGCTGGTTTAAGATGGCTTGATAGTTCATCCGGATTTTGGAGAGCTTGTCTTCACAGTGGTCGAAGGCGTGTTTTTGATTGATTTCCTCAAGAGCTTCGCTCCAGGGGGAATAACAACTCGCGCTAATTGGGTACAAAAATGCCCAATATCTCCTTCAAAATATCACATCTTTCAAAGGTAAACTGGAGCTAAAACACTTGATCATCGGTCTCCTTCAGAAACGCCTCGAATATCTCAACGAAACTGTCTATCCCGTCCCTAAAGTTCTCGTCCACCGCCATCTCGTCCTCCTCATTGAAGAACGCGTGCGCAAAGTCAATTATCTTCACCATCCCCCACTGGCTAGGGTTGGGAGAGTCGCTGGACAGCTGGTCCAAGATGGCTCGATAGTTCATCCGGATTTTGGAGAGCTTATCTTCGTAGTTGTGGTCGAAGGAGTGGTTTTGGTTGATTTTCTCGAGAGCTTCGCTCCAGGGGGAATTGAGGGTGGGAGGGGGGGCGAAGCTCCGTTGCGCTAGCTGCATGGAGGTTATGGGGACAGAGTTCACCTGAAAGATAAGTTATTGGTTGTTAATAATTTGGTTGTAACAAATATGAAGGCGCGGCGTGGGTAGGCCCCCCACAAGGTGGACTGATGACCTGGTAAAGGTCGCGGGAGTCCGCTGGATGCGGGTGGCGCAGGACCGGTCATTGTGGCACTCTTTGGGGGAGGCCTATGTCCAGCAGTGGACGTCTTTCGGCTGACATGATGAACAAATATGGACACGTATCCGAAATACCTAGTGGTTCAGGCAAGCGGCGGTGGTGAGTTTGAATCCCGGCTCGTGCCAATGAGTTTTTCGGAACTTGGGTACGGAATATTTACCGTTAGCTTTTCGGTGAAAGAAAACATCGTGAGGAAACCGGTCTAATCCCAATAAGGTCTAGTTTTCCCTCTGGGTTGGAAGGTCAGATGGCAGTCGCTTTCGTGAAACTAGTGCCTATGCCAAATCTTGGGATTAGGTGTCAAAGCGGACCCCGGGCTCCTTTAGGGCACAGCCGGGAACGGTAGGAGGATGATGATTATTAAAATGAATGGTACCTAATGTTTTGTAAATGAAGAGTTTTGTACTGAAGCCGTTTTGATACGGTAAAACGACAAGGGATGAAGATGTAGCTTAATAGTGAACGACTAATGTGCTTTTGAGGATCAACTCTTCACCGCTTCAATCCGTAATTCCATTACCGGTCAGTGAAGAGAAACCCGCCCTAATTCTCCAGCAGTTCTCGCAAGGTCTTATATGTTAACAACACTTAGAATTTCTATAAATTTTCCTTTTCTGTTACGAATACCTACAACTTGAACCGCCAAGTAAATATCGGATTGAGAAATCTCAGTACCGGGTTAAAAGACAAAAATGCTGAGACGGGAGGTGTGACTAGCATGGTTAAAGTTCAGAACGAGTACAGTAAGGGAAATGTATTCCTTTAGTCCCATCTCGTAGCCAGATTTGCTAGCTAGCTACGAGATGGGACTTAAGAATTCCCGTTTCGTAGCCAGTTTCGAATCGGGATTATTTCTCCCATTTGGAAGCCAGCTACCAAATCTGGCTGCTAGACTAAAGGACGTACCTTTTGCGCTCTGTTTAGTATGACAATAAGGCATAAAAAGGTACCTGAATACATTTCCCTTTTGGTTTGTACAGGGAAACCTTTGTCCACATTGTTAGCCAGTTTTCTACGAGGAAGACACATTCCCCCTAGATAACTAGTTATCAAACTCGGTTAAGAACATGGAAGGATCATTCCACTCCGATAACTGGTTTTCTCCGCGGAAGATATGTTCGCCCTAGTTAACTAGTTATCAAGTTTGGTTATCTGGGTGTAACAAAGGTTGTTTTAAATTCGCACCGATGGGACATCAAACATGGGGAGTCAAACATGGGAAGATACCTTAAAAGCTCCCAGATGTCAAAGGAGACAACATAAGTCAGGAGCCGTAGCATGGTTGGCCTTATCACGCGACAAGTGACAAGATAAGAGCGTCGTCTCGTTCTATCGAACGGTGTCAGCCAGCGACGCACGCTCTATCCTATCACCTATCGCGTGACAAGGCCTACCATGCTACGGCTCCAGAGTAAACTGCAGAAGAGTGAGGAAACCGACCCCAAATAAAGGGAACTAGGAAAGAAGATAATGAGATGATGATGAAAAATGTCATCATATCAGCCGAAAGACGTCCGCTGCTGGACATATGCCTCCCCCAAAGAGTGCCACAATGACCGGTCCTGCGCCACCCGCATCCAGCGGAGGCTCTCGAGTGGCCATCACGTACCGGCAGGCGCAGCGTGGGTAGGTCCCCCACAAGGTGGACCGATGACCTGGTAAAGGTCGCGGGATGGGACGTACCTTCTTGTAGACAGGTCCTTTGGAGGAGATCTGTCCGCTAAAGTTAGAGCCCGGGTCGCTGTGCATGGAGTGTATGGATCTGCGGCGAGCGACCGGCTCGGAGCGGCATTTCGACCGGGGCCTGCAAATTATATATTAAATGGATGATAATAAACTAATTTTAACTATATAGAAAACTCCCGTGAGAATCAGTCATATTAAAATATAATGAAATGAGTGACCTGTTGTCATTATATTTTAACCTTTTGAGAGCTAAAGGCGGCTGTGGACGCGGACGAAAACTTGTGCCACTGAGGCCACGGACGCCAACAGCCGCGCGTGCGCTTTTTCGTTAATTTTATGTGATAAAAAGTTTTACAAGTGACTTGACCCATGTTTTTAATAGTTCATGATGCGTACATTAATTTTGATATGACAATATTTATCAGAAGTTTCATTTTATTCATATTTTGTCTGGCTATTGTTTTTGTTCTGGCCTCAGTGGGGCACCGTTTTGTTTAGCACCCTCGCTGTCAAAAGGTTAATGAACGAACTGCTTATTAGACCAATCGCAAAATGGACGAACTGCGTAATAGACAAATCACATTATGGACAAACTGCATAGTATACGAACTGCGATTTGGACGAAAAGCGTATTGGACCTACACGTAAGAAATAGAATAGAATAAATTTATTTTCGAACAACAACAGGAATATACATGACATAAGGCTTAATTCTAAAAATCCTGATTTTGTAGGTACAGTAAGGGAAATGTATTCACGTACCACTGTAGAACCCTGTCGCAATTGACAGGCCGCCGTCACTCAAACTCGAGTGATATGTCACCTTATTGCGATAGGGTTCTACGGTGGTACGTGAATACATTTCCCTTACTGTACAGTCGAGTTCTCCAATATACCTATATACAGAAAATCTTTCAAATATATCTATACAACTACTCAGTCTTGATTGTTACCCACATAAGCCGCATGTGTTATTTTTGAAAGGTCTGTATAAAGAACTCGATGGTCCTAGGCAAAGAAAGCAGGTAGGTACCTAACCCTCATCGAGAAAAGTTTTATTATTTGTTTAAATTATTTTTTCGGAACTAATGATAAATGAGTATAAATATATGAACTAGTACAAATTTTTTTGTGAGTGTTTAGACAGTAGTTGGTGTTTTTTTTATATATATTTCACCTTTTATGTTTTTTATTTTTATTTCCTTGCATGATGCATTGTAAAATGTTGTATGATGCACGTGCGGATAGGTAATTCCCAACTCGTGATGATGACCAAAAATACGACCGTCAAGGAGTGTTTTTGATCGACACGAGTCCCCGGAGTTTCCGTGTTTATGTTGAACCATATGAAGGCGCACTTTCAGAGCGAGTGCATTGTAATAGTACATTAATGCCGTGGCCGGGAAGGAGGCAATTGCAGGCTGAGCATTTGTTTAAACGGACGAGCTTGCGAGACCGTTTAATTATAATACGAAGCCTGCAATTGCCATTCTGGCTAAGGCTAATATAGTGCTTTTCTCAAAAATGGGGGAATAATAAACTTTAAATATACACAACGTGAAAATATTAATGATTCCCCGCCGTTTTTCTTTTTAAACCGAATCGCAAGTGTATTTTTCTACCGAAAAACGCAAACTATTTGAGACACATAGAAAAACGTCGCGTTTGCAACAGAAAAATAGTTGAATTGGCTGAATACGACCTGTGCCGTCTTTTATATGCCGGTTTCAACTTTTTAAAAAGTTTGGTACTCGACAAATAAAGGAATTTATATGTAACATTCCAGGCGGCCTGCAATGTTTTTTATTTTTTAATTTTGATCTGACCTGAATATATACACTTTACCTTCCAATATGTAGCGACTAATGTACACTTTTGGGCCATTTTTGAGAAAAATATATTAATGGCTACACTCACGCAAGCACGTCGGCCTCCCCACAGCACTCCCTCAACTTGACCGCGTCGTACGCGAGCAGCAGCGAGCACGAGTATATCCTCAGCGAGGTCTGCCGCGAGGCCCACTTCTGGATCTTCCACAGCGTCGTGAGGAACTGCAGGATCAGCGCGCGGCAGAGGGTGCCGCCCGCTCCGTTCAGGAAGTTGCGGATGGCTGGAGGCGATTAATGGCCTATCATCATCATCATCATATCAGCCGAAAGACGAGTGCCACAATGACCGGCCCTGCGCTACCCGCATCTAGTGGACTCCAGCGACCTTTACCAGGTCATCAGTCCACCTTGTGGGGGGCCTACCCACGCCGCGCCTTCCGGTACGTGGTCGCCACTCGAGAACCTTTCCGCCCCAACGGCCATCGGTTCTACGTGCAATGTGCCCCGTCCACTGCCACTTAAGTTTAGCGATTCGGAGGGCTATATCGGTTACCTTGGCTCTGCTGCGGATAGCCACATTCCTGATGCGACTCCCAGCATAGCCCTCTCCATTGCCCTTTGAGTGACTTTGAGCCTTCTTATGAGGCCCATAATAAACGACCACGTGCCATACGTCATCACTGGCAACACACACTGGTCAGAGACTCTCGTCTTGAGACACTGCGGAATATTGGACGAAAAGCTTCAGGGATAAATAATACATTCAGATTTAGGTATAAATAATCAATCTAAATCTCACCGTCTTTAACCGCCTGGCCTTGCAACCTCTTCCCGTAATCCTTGTTATACTTCAGCAGCTTGCCAGTAGACAGCCGGTACACCTGAAAACCCGGTATGCAGAACCCGTATTCCTCTTTACACTGCTTGTACTTGCTTTGTTCCTTCTTTATCTTCTCTACTGTGGCCAGGTGGTCCCAGGTTCTTCGGCCTGGGGACAAGGTATTGGATTTGGATGAAACTTTTACAACCCGATTTTAGGCACGGAACACGGAACCCTTTGTTGTGCGTGGTCCGGCACGCACTTGGCAGGTTTTTTTTTCGTAATAAGAGTAGTGGACGTCGGCAAACGAATTACACACTTAAAGTGGGGGTGGGTGGGACACTTGGCGAGAAAAAACGATGGGAGATGGACAAAACGGGTTACTGAATGGTGGCCAAGGTCATCGAAACGGTCAGCGGGCAGACCACCAGCCCGATGGACCGATGATATCCGCCGAACAGGAACCAAGCAGTGGATGAGATTAGCACAGGACCGAGTGGCGTAATAAAGAAGATGCCTATACTCAACAGTGGGTGCATACGGGCTGAATAGATATATACAAACTACAAAATTCTTTATTTGGTAAAAAACACTTCAATTACATTACACAAGGGATGTTGCCTCCCATTAAGCATGATAATGCCTGTGTCGGAAGGCGCCGCTCTTCGTTGTGGTAAAAAGTAATATAAGAAGGTACAGTCGCCATCAGATATACCGAAGCGGCCAAAGTGCTCACAAACATCTGAGCACGTCTCTATTGCCTCGACAATAGTGACGTGTTCAGATAATTGAGAGCACTTTGGCCGCTCCGATATATGTGATGGCGACTGTACACAGTTATACAGTGGGTATTTAAATAAGTAAAGAAGATATTAACTATTAAACTTGTAAACTAGGAGCTAACACATTTAGATTTAAAAGCTAAGTGTCAGGTAAGTCATCATCATCATCATCATCATATCAGCCGAAAGACGTCCACTGCTGGACATAGGCCTCCCCCAAAGAGTGCCACAATGACCGGCCCTGCGCCACCCGCATCCAGCGGACTCCAGCGACCTTTACCAGGTCATCAGTCCACCTTGTGGGGGCGCCTTCCGGTACGTGGTCGCCACTAGAGAACCTTTCCGCCTCAATGGCCATCGGTATCGGTTCTACGTGCAATGTGCCCCGCCCACCACGCGTCAGGGTGTGTGTCAGGTAAGTAGGTACAATAAATTATAATAATACGCTGTGTCTGTGTGGTACGTGCGTTGCGTGCGTGCTAGCGTGTGTGCGTGCGTGTGTGTGTGTGTGTGTGTGTGTGTGTGTGTGTGTGTGTGTGTGTGTGCGTGTGTGTGTGTGTGTGTGTGTGTATGTGTGTGTGTGTGCGCGCGCACCTATCTTAACATCCATGATGCAGGGCTCCAGCATCCTCCGCACCGCGTCCTCCAGTATGAGGTACTCCTGCTCGTGCGAGTTGTACGCGAACCGCCGGCACCCGTGGTACGCGGGCACCAGGGCGCCCAGCTCCCGCAGGTCGGGGTGCGGGGAGCTGGCCAGCCGCTGGTAGAAGTGGATCTCGCGCCGCTGGCATTCCTTGATGATCGGCTTTAAAATGGTGCCGTCGTTGCATTGGAGAAGGCCTGAAACAAACAGGAAAGTAAATAAGTTTCTGTCAAAAAATTTGGTACAAGCTTTTATTGCCGACTGTACTTTACTGTAGACCGTCATCGACTACTCGTTGAGACGATTCTAACGAGCCCAAACTCGATGAGGTTGTGTCGTTCATTGCGAAGTTCCTATGGCCACCTTCCAGCTCCATTATTAGATCAGCACCATGTCATCACAATATTGCATTGTCACGCGTTTTACACATAATATATGCAAAGACTAAAAAAGTCTCCAAATATGGTCCAGAATACACTGTTAGTCTGTCAGATTATTCAGCAACCAAAATCACAATAAAATGCTCTTCTCTAGTTCAGAACTACGAGTTGGCGGCGCTTGCAGTTGAAACGATGGGACCCTGGTCAGCCGACATGAAGACCTTCATGAGAGCCCTGTCGTCGCGGCTGGTCCACGCCTCAGGGGACCCCAGAGCTGGCGCGTACTTTTCCCAAAGGATCGCTCTTGCGGTCCAAAGGGGAAATGCCGCCAGCGTCATGGGGTCCATGCCGCAGGCAGAACTTTTAGTCTTTTTTTTTGTAATTAGTTTTAAATTTTTTGTTTAGTATTAAGTATTGAATTTCATTTTAAGTCGGTTTGTTTTTTTATTTAATTATTCAGTGTATAGTTGGTATAGGACCGGAGATTTTACATCTTTCGACAAATGTGTGTGCATTGTGTTCATGATGCTATATGTATACTTTTATGTCGAATAATTATACAATTGGCTACTTTCCTGAATAAATCTATGTATATAGTCCGTCTAGATTATCAAAAAATATTGAACACTTTTTTTGTCAATGATAAAACCTCTTCTCTCTTTCTCGATCTTGGGCAACCCGTAGTGAACTTGATAGTTACTCACCTAGAAGCAGCTTATCAGAACTTTCCCTATAACATCTGATGAAATGTTTGCATGATGGGTTCTCACCTATAAAACGTGTGTCATAGCTCTCTCTGTGTTCAGCAACCCGTTCCTCATAAAACTGTATCTTGTAACAATATCTGTAACTTGTACAGTCAGCATCAAAAGTAACTACGCAATAGAAGACGTCTAAAGTTCTTATTCCCTTTTAATAAAGAGTTTTGAGGTCTTCGTTTGCGTAGTTACTTTTGATGCTGACTGTACCTTGGGCAACCAGTAGTGCACTTGATGATTACTCTCCTAAAAAAAAAAAACTGAACAGAAAAAAACAAGTTCAGTAGTCGAGAACATTGAATCAGTTTCATGATTAACATTTCGTATGTCAATTTGGACCTTGGAGACAGCAACTTCAACAGTCGGGACCCGTTATTGTCGTCAACATTAGTGCCGCAGCCTAGACTTTTAATGGGTCCCGACTGTTGAAGTTGCTGTCTCCAAGGTCCAAATTGACATACGAAATGTTAATCATGAAACTGATTCAATGTTCTCGACTACTGAACTTGTTTTTTTCTGTTCAGTTTTTTTTTCTAAAGATAGCTTTTTTGCAGTCGGGTTTTTTTATTTTCTAAATTATCTTTTTTTTATTTAACACTTTTTAGTTAGTATTAAAAGACGGCAAATTTTGCAATCTTGTCATTTCATTGAGGGAGTTAATATCGTGAGGATTATTAAGTAGCTTGCGGTGGTCTAAACTACTGATAATTAATCCATTTAGAGACCTAACGCGGCTCAAAACTATATATGCTTGACCTTTTGCAAAAATGCGTGAACTTAAATCAACCACAGCTCGGTCTAAAGTCGTTCCTTGTAGCTTATGCAGTAACATCCCAGCACAATATCAACGGCAACTCCTTTGCGTCGCGCAGTGCAGTATTAATACTGAACAGAATTACTATAACTTTATAACGTTATAGATTTTAAATGGTCACTCTAAACGAAAAACTGTAAAAGAGACCTATAACTGATTTTTAAATACCTATTCAGTGATACCCCACTCGACATATTTCGTTAACTTTTTTTGTTTTTTTTTTCAATTTTGGCGTCTGGGTGTCGCCATTTTGAATTTTGATTACTGTCATGTCTTTAGTGACACTCGCAAGAGTAAGACGGTTCGATTGACGTAAGAATCATCAAAATCGGTCCACGCGTTTGGTCTCTGGAGTGCCACATAGGAACAAACATACATACATACATACATACATATATAGGCTGATAAACACATTACCCTCCTTTGCGTCGCGCAGTCGGGTAAAAAGAAGCGGGTTGTGTCGGAGATACAACCGTTAATCAAGTTTAAGAGGATACTTCTTTGTTGGTTATGGAACCCTTGTACACGTAAAATATATATCTGAATTAATTCACTAAAATCTGTATAAGTACAGATACATCGGTATATATGGCAATATTGAGTGACGTAGCTCATTTGACTCGCGATACATTGAAAATGGCGGTCATTTCAGCATTATTTTCATATCCGCCACATAAACTAAATAACATTTTGTGATTAACAACTAATGGCAAATAAAGAAGCATTAAAACATGTAACAAACAATTATTTGAAATCAGATTAGGCTTCTCTACAAAAAGTTATTGTCAAAGTCACGTGATACACTTTGAACAGTACCCTTATACAAGAACGCGAGCAAAGAAGTATCCACTTCAAAATGTTGTGATTAGATGGTTACTCACCTAGAAAACGTGCATCAGAGCTCTCCCTATGTCCGGCAACCTGCTTTTCATAAGCCTGAATCTCTACAGAGTCGAACGGCATGACGAAGGGTCTCGCCGTCTCTTTCTCGATCTTGGGCAACCCGTAGTGCACTTGGTATATGGAACGAACGCGCCGCAACGGTGGTCGGGCCTTGACTTCGGCATTATTCATTTATGTTGGCTCTGGAACAACAATTATAATAAAAAAATTAAAAGTAAAAAAAAACTTTTTTAATAACAAGCTTTTATTTAAATGCGCTAAAAGAATAAAATAAACTTTTCCTTTAAAACTTTTACTATAAACTCTCTGTATATTGTACTGTATAACAGGTTTCTCTGTATATTGTCCGCCATATTGGATTAAGAGTGACGTCACTTTATTTTTCGAGTTATTCTCAGCAAGTCCTTTCATTTGATACCCATATTGTAGGATTGCATTAAAAATAAATAACCCGCCATCTTGGGTGTTCCGCCATATTGAATTTTTTGCCGACTGTACTTTTTTTGCAGACTTATCAACTGATCATTGAGAGGACTGTAACGAGCCCAAACACGACGGGTTTATCCTGTATAATTAAGGAGTTCCTACGGCCACCTTCCGTCGCCATCATCAGACCAGGTTCATGGTTTCATTTCAACTTGATTGGACTTCGGGAAGTTGGTCAAATTTAACCTGCAAGATTCCACCCGAACAAACATACATACATACATACATTACATTGCAAGTTTAACTACCTACTAACTTCGCGGTAAACGTCGCTACGAGCCTCCCTAAGGTGTAATTAGAAGAGTGAAAGGGATTGAAAGATTTGTCGCGACTAGCGGACCCACGGTAGCTCAGTTGGATAAGAGCGATGGACGGACTCCAGAGGTCGCGGGTTCAAATCCCGCTCATGGCGAATAACTTTTCAACTATCCACTTTGATCGAAATTGAACTATTATACTCATTCTTATCGCGTCTTATTATGAACTCAAAAAAACGGCCCTTTTAACTTTGGACGCATAGATTGACGAATCCAGCAACATAAAAACTAGTTTGGTGTATTCGCAAAAGGTACTTAAATACAAAATATAGTGTGCAGTGGCCTCCTTTTTAAAATATCTATCGTTAAATTTAAATAATCACAATTACTTATCAGTGGTGCTAGTGTGCAATAAACGCCCTCTTAAAACCTCCTTGCTTTATAACTGGCGCATGAGTGACAGATACAATTTAAGAAAATCCATTACGCCCGTGGGTGTAATAAAGGCTATTGTAGCTCTGTGTATGCTTTTACGAGCAAATGGGATTTAAAAATAGGATATCCTGAAGGTTCATCAATCATCATATACTGGTTAAAGAGTTTTTGAAATCGGAAGATTAGTTTCGGACATTAACCATTACATACAAAGCCACAATTTCATAGACTTTTCCTCTTTCTAATATGAAATGAAATGAAAAGTTTATTGAGGACGTAAACACATTACAAAATATATGAGTAGACATAGATTAAAATAGCACTGAAGGACTATCCGTTCAATATTCTAGCGTAGGGCATGTTATAGCCGAAACTCAATACAAACTGACACATCAACAGACCATTAGTAGTTGGCTAGGTACTAACAGGTGCACAAACAAAGAAGCCATGCATAACAACGACGTAATTATTCCTAAAAATCATTAACGTACATCAATGACAGCACAATACCGAATAATGAATAATTTACCATCAAATAATTTAACTTAATATATTAACTACCTTTGCTGTCCTTTACGTCAAGCGACTAAGTAGGTAGGGTAGACTAGGTAACGTCGAAGTCAAAAGTATGTTTACACTTTAGTACTTTGTCTAATTAACATCATGTTCGAACTGCCATATATGAATTGCAAGAGATAAAAGTGACAAGGTACTAAAGCGTAAACATATTTTTGACTTCGACTGTACATGAGCGATAAATGTATTTTCACGCCACTGCTCGGAAATGTGGCAAAAGATGGTCAGAATTCAGGCTTCAAAGCTAGTTGGACGTCGCACGAACAGACCATCTATGACTTCAAACTGTCCAACAATAACATTGTTGGACAGTTTGAACAGCAATCGAGCAATCACAGGGCCCCGCGCGCGGTCGCGCCGGCGTGCGCCCGCTCCTCCTCCCCCGCGCCGGGCGCGAGGCAAGCGAGCCTGTTTAGTATTATGATCTTCAATTAGATACTTAATTTTGATTTAAAATTATAATTGTTTGCAATTTCCTCGCAGTAGGCGTGAAAAGCACTGTGTTAAGCCTCGGCCGAAAGTGCAATGTGGACTCGTACTTTCGAGGGAACGAACTAACTCGTCCATCTATTGCTTACTTTCTAGCCTCTTCAACAATGTACTATTCTTGTCTCAAAGTTCTTTAAAGTGCACGTTATTACGTACATATTGGAAGGTGAAGTGTACCTACAGTTTATGGTCAGTCATAAATTACATACTAAAAAGATCATTGCAGGCTTAATTGGGTACTTATTATTAAAGATTTATGGCGACTAGCTTCCTTCCATCATCAGTCCGGCGACGACGATCGAGACTTTCCGAGAGTGAAAACAGGAGTAAAAAAAAGTCTATCAGGTTAATTAGTTTCTGTCAGAAATAACATTTATATTACAAGGTTTTTTGGCTGACAAATTGACAATACTGCCTTGCAGTCATTGAGAGGATTTTATTGAACCCAAACACCACGGGGCTTTTCTGTGTTGACTATGAGTTGCCATGGCCACCCTCTGTCTCCATCGTCAGACCAGCTTCATGGTACCATAAGGCCTCTCACAGACTGGCGCGGCCTGGCCGAGGCGGTCAATAGTAAACTTGTCATTAGCTGTCAAATTTACTATTGAGACGCTTAATATTGCATTTGTCATGTCATCATCATCTAATTTTGTACACAAAATTAAAACTCGATTGACTTCAGAAAATAAGTCAAATTTGACTTAGGTACCTATACGATTTACACTGCAACTTAAATAAAAGCTTGTAAAAAGAATCTGTTCACTTTCGGGATTGTAACCCGCTTAGTATTTATTGTTTTTCCTGAAACGTTAATATTTTCATATTTTATTGTATTGTCATCTGACCGACACATGCTAACCAAATTTCAAATCAACGGAGAACTAAATTGGATGAAACCGAACCGACTTACACTTCGACAAATTATATATTAGTTACAAGTTACAATAAGAATACGAAAGATTTTTTTTAAATAAAATATGTCTTGTGAAAGTCTGGGTACCTGAATCTACAGTTTTGAAAAAACTGATGTCTTATACAAAATTATTGAAATTTCCAAGACCAAATAACTTATTTCACTTGACACTTCTATGGATTTTTTTATTCACTCATGTAAATCTCACTTAACACTACCACCTTTTAATAGAACAATGATGAAATTAAGGAAAACTAAACATTATTCATACATGTAATTCAGATGAGACGAAACTTCAGCGAGCTAACGACTCAGCTGAGCGTAGGTACAAAACTAAGACAAAAACCAAAGAGGAAGATATATTGACTCACCTTCAATAACTCTTTTCTGTCAACCATAATTTAAAAATGAAACGTATACAACACACAATAAGGTCGATATTTGAAACGATTGCCTTAGAAAGATACGAGATGGTAAGGTGTCGATATTGTATCTAATCGTTATGGATCGCGATTGGGTTTATCTTTAGATACGACGGTTTTAACATTCGGATTTAAATAGCATAGTCGTAAATCGAATATAGATTGCGAATTTGCTTAGCTGTTTAAATTTGGGCTTTAAGTGTCCGTAATAAGATGTGTTTTAAAACGATTGACATTGTGAAAGATAGTTTCAGATCGAATGTATGAATAACAAAACACGCACGTTAAAGTAATACTCTCAATGAATTGTTGACGGTTATTATAGTATTTTATATAATCGTTACACAATAAGGGCTCTTAAAGTCGAGTACCGTGTGGCCTAAGTAAGGTACGAGAATTTAAGAGCAAATTGTGTAACTATTGTATACAATACTTTTTATACGAGTCAACAAAAATAATTAAACAGACATGGTATCTAATGAAAAATATCTAATCCCTGCTGAAACGAAGTGCAAGTCAGAGGTGCGCCGGCTCGTTGATGTCTTTTGTATTGGAATCAACGCGACGTCCTATTGGTCAAATTCATTATAGTTCAGTAAAGGCGCCACGTGATTGGTCAAATTTATTTTAGTTGTCTAAAGCGTTGTCTTATAAGTATTATAGTCGAGTTAGGAGCTCCATTGAAAAAAAAATTTGGTTTTATTTTAGTGTACGAGGGTCGTTCTTCTTTTTTACCGACAATGAACCGAGGTTTTTCTGTTTTTTTGGTTTTTGAACTATCAAAAATTGTGGTTTTGAAGAGCGATTTAAAAAAAAATGCATAGGTTTCTTCATTAGAACTAATTAAAGTTTCCTTTCTGGCCAATATAAATATTAATTTACGGTTGGTTTCTAAAAAAAAACATGTGACAAAGTGGACTCTTTCAGTGGGGACAACATTTTGTTTTACCACTCTGTCACGGCATTCTACGAAAAAAGAAAACTTTAAAAAAAATGCTAGTTAGAGAAAGTGAAATATTAAATATCACTAATAAATAAAATAATATGGACGTTCATTCGAACATTATAAAACCGTAAACATCATTACTCAAATGAGATGCCGTAATAAGACGAAGGACAGGCTATTGTCGGTCGAAAAGAAGAACGACCCACGAAGTCTTAATTCAAACATTAAAGTCGACGAGTATAAAACAGGATAAATAAGTCCCTACGTATTTTACCAGGTAATGTCACCAACCGCACTGCAAGGTAAAGTTGGAAACTCTCAACTGAGTTTGATGTGGTTTTCACCGCTGGCACTTCACTTCGCGGTATTTGCCCAAATATTCGTGTTGCATTTTTTCCCTTCCTACGGCATATGAAAGAGAGGCAACCACGCAACGCGAACACGCAACGCCAAGTGAAGCCCCAGTATAAGGTTTAGCTCTACACTACTCAGGCATTAAGGTACATACTGAGACCATATCCTTAATTGATCACATTAGAAAAGCGGTAACAAATTGCAAACAAAATGGACAGTACTAATTGTGTACATGTGCGCTCGACAACTTACATACGCCGTTGTTCAAATTTAAATCTTCTAGCTAAGATAGTAAGAATGATATTCAAAGGGATTTTTGTAGCCGCATTTAATATTTTCACGTACAGTCGGAAATGTACCAATTGTTTAACCAATTAGGTTAATGACAATAAATAGACAACTTGTCCGTGTTTGTATTTATTAATCACATTAACAGAAGGAAAATTCCTTAGATAAGAATTCGAGCTAAAACAACTTAATTAACAGCAGTTATACAATTTAATGCTTAATTAAAGAGTCTGGAAAGATGAGCCTGAGATTTATATGACAACTGTCAATGAGATAATATTAAAAAAACCCGGCCAAGTGCGAGTCGGACTCACGCACCGAGGGTTCCGTACAAACCTGTAGGTATATAAGTAAATTATTAAAAAAAAAAATATTATATGATGTAAGTAAAAATTTACGATTTTCGCAAATTTTCCTTTATCTGTGGTATAAGACGTTGCTTCCAACATTTCACAGTGACAGACGGACGGACGGACGGACAACAAAGAGATCCTATAAGGGTTCCGTTTTTTCCTTTCAGGTACGGAACCCTAAAATGAGGTAGATAGCGGTCGAAAACTGGCACACTAAAATTGAGTCAATTGGCACAACTTGCCTCAGTTTCGAGTCGTCAATGGAAACGTTAGCTGTCAGATTTGGTGGCCATTTTTAAACACGGAATTTCGTATAGACGCCATATCTACCGCTTTTTATATTACATCATTGGCAACAGTGATATCATTGTCAAATGTGTCAAACATCTTAAATTAACATGATACTTGATATGGGAGCTAAGAAAGTAAGTAACTGCTCCGTAATAAATTCGACAGTTTTTGTTTTTGAAGATAATTAAAGGGTGGCTTACTGCTAATATTATTCACATTGAAGAATATCATAAAAAGTTCAATTATTATGTCTCGTCAAAATTAAAATTGTGGAGAGTAGATTTGATTATTCTTCTTAAATATAAAGTAGAATGAAGTTAAAGAGTTTTATTTCATATAACTTTACTTCCTTCTGCTTGATCAGTAGCATTGTGTGAATTGAAGAAAAATAATAATTGTTCAAGTATCATTATATTTTGCACATATAACATTCATTCATAGGTGCATCTAATATAATAAGCCTAAATTGAAGAATAAATCACTTTGACTTTGACCGCGTTATAAATGGTGTTGCAACACACTGTTTTTTTTTGCCGCGCTTTTCTACGTTCATCTTTTCCTGTCCAGCCAGACTCTTCTTGTCCTCTATGGTCTCGAACATACGTATTTATAGAAATATACTTATTTGGAAAAAAAACGTCTTACACAATTTCCAAGATTTTTAATATGAGAGATTTAATTCTAAATATAATATTATAAACTGTTTACTAACATATTTATTTATTCTTTTACAAATAATACTTAGGACCAGGGATCGGAACCGGTTTTTTCAAATATCTCCGATGTTTCGGAGATATTTAAAAAAACCGGTTCCGATCCGTATAATATTTTGAATTATTTTAGGCTCTTAATGTAGGATTCTATCGTGTATTTAGGTAACATATTCGTATTATTAGACTGCCCGATCAAAAATGATATTATAATCAAAGAACGAAATAATACCGGTTTAATTTGTATGGAGAAAATACCAGTATCCGATCCCTGCTTATGACTCAAAGAATACCTTTCGGACTATCTAACGCTCCCGCCATCTTTTCATAACTACTTTTCATACTTATAAACCCCCTCCCCGGTCTTCCTGCCCACCTTCCCCCCAGCTACCAATCCATCCAGCACAGGTATAGGTCGGAACACGGCGTCCCCCGTCGCGTCAAGCATGACGGCCAGTATGGCCTTCTTGTTGTCCAGGCCCGTGAAGTCAGCCAGTTCTAGTGGGCCCATCGGGTAGCCCGCGCCTAGCTTCATGGCAGTGTCTATGTCCTGTGCTGTGCCGTCACCTACAAATTTGTAGTAAAAGTAAGTTTCTTCTTTAATTACTCTAATAAGGTCGTGAACCCTTTCGGATCCGGTCGATACGATTGTGCGGGCTGATTAAGCTGGCTGGTCCAAACTTCTAAATAAGTCCGCCAAAATCCGTAATTATATATGACCGTAATACGACCAATCCTTGTGTACGGATGCGAAACGAACTTAATGAAGAGAATGTGTTACTAGTCGCCGAAAGAAAAAATCTTCGTAAGATTCTCAGCCCAAAGCGACGACCGGGCGGATTTTGGTTGTGAAATACTAATATATATATATATAGTTTTCTTATGTTTTTTATCCTCTTGGCAAGCTATTTTTCGAATCTTTGAAGTGTCCATCTTTTTATGTTTTCTTTATTTTCTGATGATTTACAATATATCGTGATAATTTAATGGTTTACTATCCTACACGCGCCGGCATCGCGAGCGCTCATGATTAAGAACCGTAACGTGTATCGGTTCGAACATGTCGAGCGATTCGACCTTAATAAGACGTAAGTGACCCGTTTCATTACATTCGACAACAAACTGTTATGCAGTTTGGCGAAGAATTGGATTAAGTTATTCATAATTTTATTGTGTACACCATTGATACATTTTAATATGAGGCCATTTCAATTCCTCTCATTTATACATTTTGTGGAATACCTAAACATCTCACTTTTTCCTCGATAAGTACATCACAAATTGTTTATACATAAATATGAATTTAATGTACTAAAGTAACTATCTTATTGTGACTACGTCACATAATTACTTTACTACGATAATCATTCGTTTTCAAAGCGTCGACCGCAGGTATCCATAATAAATAATGTTTGTTATCGTTATCACCTATCAGTTAAGTTCAGTGAATGATTATGTCATTGTCATTAAAAATTGCTAATCGTTGATACGGGAATTAACCCAAATGAGTGATGTCACAAGAATTATGTATTTATTTTTAGATGGTAATAATTTGACCTATCAAATTTGCATTCGCTTATTACTCTAATAAGTATATATCACGTCGCTATGCCTTCCTTCTTATTACTACCCACTCGAGATATTTCTAAATTTGCCATTTTTTTTGCTGTGACACTATTTGCCGGTCAGACTATAGAACAGTTAATTGCATTTTTTTTTTCAATTCCGATAAAGACAAATTTTTATTGTTCAGCTTATGCAAATCAAATAAAAACGCATTAAAACCCAATACTTTATTATAAAGAAACAATATACAAAAAATAAATAGCTTTTGAACAGTCTTCAAAGTTAAAGGCACTTTCTGCGATTATTTTTTGTATAAAAAATATATTCGAAATAGTATATACTGCATAATGCGAATTTACCATCGTTAACAAAACATCAATAAGACGATAGTAAATAAACAGCTTTTACCATTCTTAATAGTATTACGAATTTTAGGGCATGCCTTTCGGACTAAATACGGCCCCTTATTTCTTATACTTGTAGAAGCCCTCTCCGGACTTAATGCCCAGCTTGCCCTCGGCTACCATCTTGTCCATGACCGGTATGGGGCGGAACACGGGGTCGCCGGTCTGCTCGAACATGGTTTGGAGCGCGAACTTGTTGGTGTCCAGCCCTGTGTAGTCGGCGAGCTCGAAGGGCCCCATGGGGTAGCCCGCGCCTAGCTTCATGCCAATGTCAATGTCTTCTTTTGTGGCGTCACCTGGAAAATAATACAATGGAACTCAAGTTACATTGACAGGTCAAACAACGAGCTACTACATACTAATTATGTAATTTTGGACTACTCAGAAACATCTGCTAGTGAAAGTATAATTTTAAATCCGCTTAAACATATCATATTATTTAAATTCGCTAGCTGAGGTTCCTGCTCATCTATTTATAAAGATGTGGTAATGCTACAATGATTTCTTAAAGCTTACAAAATTAAATTATGACTAGAGGCATTACAGTTTACATTAAAATTATAAGCAGATGATACTTACATCATAGCACATGCAAACATGCAAAACCAGGACACCAAAATTCACATGTTGCAAACATTTGTATCTACTATAACGTGTTCCACAACTCGACGTCTTATTACGAGTTTAGAGAACGAATCTTATTTTAAAATATAAGATGCAATGATCCCTCTGGCTCATGGCTAACATGCCATCTTTATGGGCGCTGAAAATCCCACAATGTTGGCTGCATTTTTGTGGGAGGCCTATGTCCAGCAGTGGACGTCTTTCGGCTGAAATAATGATGATGAGGCTGCAAGTTTTGCCGATCAACCTTGTCAGTAGCGGTATACAACCATCCCTTTCTTTGTGGTAATTGTACAGTAAGACGTAGGGATAGGCTACTTTTAGCTTCAAATTTTCCACCACCATGAAATCGAGCCTATAATACCCGTCCGTAATGTCCACCAGTCCACCTTGCCTTCCTGAAGCCAGATTCATACTTAGTTGACGTGATGCTCTCTGATGCGACACAAAAGGAATTGTTAAGTCAGAGCGAACAGTATTTCAATGCACGCGTTCACACAAGCATACGGTTATAGCATCCGGCAATATATAACGGAACCTGCAAAAAGTGTCCGGTCGTTCGATAAAATTCCAGATCTGATTTAGTGGCAACAGTGTTTCAAAACTTGTATTCATACAAGCTCGAAACAAGAATCATGTGAACACACTATCCGGTTTTGCAGGATCCGATAATTAGTAGATCCGAGAAAACTGGACGCTGTGTGAACGGGATCTTACTGTACGCACTAAAAGGTGCACGGGACCACAAAGCCAGAGTTATCCTAGCCCTGATTACCCATCTTGCCCCACAAGAGCAAAAGTCTCCTCAAACTAAAAAACGAAACAACCGAAAAAAAATTCGTGCATATACTCAAAGGATTTTTAGTAAAAAAGAGTTACTACAGCCTACAAGAGTTCTTTAAGGATACCGAAGAAAATAAATAAAAATAATTATAATAACAAAATTCCAATTATGTATGTAATTATAGTACATTGTTTAACGAGGGGCGTAAGTGGAATATTGCTAACGAGAGTCTATCAGAAGCCCGACGCCGAAGGCGGAGGGCTTTTGATGACTCGAGTTTGCAATATTCTTACGCCCACATACACAATGTTTTTCATCACATTTGCGAGGAAATAAATAACAACAAAAGACAGAAAAATCTAAGTTTCATACAGCCGCACCAATCAAAAATTGACAACTTCACTTCCAGATCAGTGCTAGTGGAGCGCGCAGCTCAATATTTCAACCAATCACAGAGCAGTATTCTTGCGGGGCGGGGCGTCTTGACCAACTAGATTTTATTATTCAACCAATCACACAGCAACCAGATTTGCTTAAGCCAATCAGAGGGTTCTATATTTTAAAACTAAACTTAACAGCCCGTGGGAGGTAAAACGGCTATAACTGCTCTGTACGCTCGCAAGTAATAACGCCATTGACGAGCAAGTGTGATGAAAAAAACATTTAGTATAGTTTAACATTTTTCTTTTTACACTGTATAATGGTTAGTTATTCTTATTAATATAATGAATTATTAGGTATATTTTTCCCCTCAGTATTATATTGCAATGCCCGTTGTATTGAAACATGTTGCTATTTTAAGACCTACATTTGTACACACAAAGCAATGAATTTTTTTTTTTCGTATTCGTTTATTGCTTCATGTGGTTTACAATAGGTCTTTCATTAAATATAGGTACAGTTCGCAACATGAACCCTGCTAGGGCACAGCAATTGTAACTTATAAACTAGGTATATTATATTTAGTAGCATACAAAATTATTTATAATTCGCGGCAATTACATGATATCATTAAATAATGAAAATAAACAATAAATAAAATTCATTCATTAATAATTTAGTCAGAGTGGGCTTGACTTAAAAACTAATAATAACATGTTTAAATTAATTGATTAAATAATTAACTTTGGTAAGTAGGTATAATATAAATAGTTCGATTTATGTCAGTTTGTAGCAGATTTTTTAAATATTCTTATCAATTAAAAAGTCATTTAAACAATAGTAAGCTTTTTCTACGAGTACTTTTTTCAATGTGGATTTAAACTTGTTAAAGTCCTGTTCGTCTTTTATTTCTTGCGGAATATGATTATATATTTTAACTGCCATACCGTAGGGACCACAGTTAACTATTTTTAGTTTGGAGGCAGGCAGACCTAGCCGGTTTCGAGGACGCAAGTTCTGGGCACGGGACTGTTCAGTGAAAAGATGTAAATTTTTCTTTACAAATGCGCTTACTTCTAGAATATAAATGCAAGTCAATGTCAAGATCTTATGCTTAATAAAGTGAGGCTTACAACTGTCTGTTTGACTTATGTTCACTATTATTCTGATACATTTTTTTTGGGCTCTGAATAGTTGGATGGTGTCCGATGCACCGCCCCACAGCACAATGCCGTATTGGAGGATGGAATGGGCATAAGCATAATAAGCGCAGATTGCGGTTTTAATATCTGTTACTTTTTTTAATTCGTAAAGCGCATATGTAAATTTACTTAGTTTCGTTCTTACTATTTTAGTATGTTCCTTCCAATTCACAGCAGAGTCAATATTTATACCTAGCAGGCAGAAAGTATCAGTACATTCGATTATATTGTTTTTATACGTATAATCGATTTCAATTGAATTCGATTGCCTACGTCACACACACCACGGCGGCGCGCCGTGGAAAAGTACTGCGGGCTGCGCGGGCGGCGCGCGGGGCAGAGCAGTGACGTCACACCGACCGGCCGCCGCGCGGGCATAAAAAGCGAGAGCGCGCATACGACGCCAGTAGTGTTCTTCGGAGCCCGCTCCGGATAGCACTGCCCCTCCCTTCCTCCTTCCCGACTCCCGAGTCTTTTAGGCAGGTGGTTTTGGCATGTCCTCACCAGCCTTGGACTAAACTCACCCTAGAATCATCCCCACGGCGGTGGTTGTGGCATGCCCTCATTCGCCAGGGGTTCTAGGTTCCCGTAGCTTTTAAGGCGGCGGTATTGGCACGCCCACGTTCGCCTTGAGCTTCCAAACTAACCGATACCAATAATAACCCGTAACCCCTCAGGATAGGTCCGCGACCGTATGACCATAGCCTACCTAGGTCTCATAAATAGCGCTAGAATAGCACATTCCTTGATTATTATAAATAAACGGGCGTAAGACCCACTTTGTTACCTTAATACTCGGCGTTTGCATTTAATGAACCCTTGATCCTCTCGTAGTGCCCCTGAGTTAGTCTGGAAACCTCCCTAAGGCCCTAAAGGCTGGAGGATATGGGTGTGGGTTCAGAACCCACATCACATTTGGCGCCCAACTTAAAAACTCACTTTAGAGTATTTCTAGCTCAAGAGGGATCAAGGGAGTGTAATAGTATCTAGCATACCTAATTACCTAGCGCGACGCGTCTCGTCCGCTATTGTAAATTCCGTACATTTCACCGCCGATTTAAACACCGTATAATTTACCGCCGTGCTAAATTCCCTATAATCTGCCGCCGTACACGTTACTACCGTTTCACCAACATATAAGTTTATCGCCGCTTCAACGACCGTACAATACCGTCGAGCATACCTAGAAGAATACCGTGAACCGAATCACGACGAATAACATTCTCCAGAGATCCGGTAGCGCCGAACAGACGCAAACTAATGCCGACAGCCTGGATATATCTCCTTAAAAAGCCAGGACTAATCGAAGAGGCCGAGAAAAGGGACATACCGACAAAGGGCTTGACTGTGGAACAAATACGGAAGTTACTCGTAGAGTCCATCATCAACTCAGAGGAACACAGGACGCCGCCGGAAAACCAACCTCAAAACATGGCAAGTGACGAGGGAAAAAGTAAGGCAAATCTCAACAAGCTTATTAGGGAGTGGAACCTGTCCTACACGACATCCGATAGCGCCGTGGAGTTCATAGAGCGACTAGAAGAGCTGACCTCGGCCAGCGGCATAGAAAAGGAGGAGATCCTGCCCGCGCTACCACGCATTCTACAAGGAAAAGCGTTACTATGGTATAGAAATAACATACACCCCGGAAACACGTGGGAGGAATTCCTAGAACAATTCAAGCTCCACTACTTTCCCAGTAATTACGCAGAAAACCTAATTGTGAGAATAATTGCGAGAAAGCAAAGGTTCCGAGAGAGTTTCACCGAGTACTTGACCGATTTGCAGACCTTAATGCGTAGGTACGGGAGGTTAACAGAGGAAGAAAAGCTACACCGCATACACGAGAACATGGTCAAGGAGTATAAATTATACATCAAAAAACAGGACTACAAGGATCTTGGTGGGTTAGTAAGGTTAGCACACGAATACGAAGGAATCACCGCATCGTCCTATGGGGGACAACCACCGGGTAACGAGAGACCGTACGCACCAAGGCACGAGAACGCACAGGTACCATACAGACAATATCCAACGCAATTTACTGTGCCAGCCACTAACAGTCACACAACGCAACAGCCAGCACGGGAGCATCAACAACCGGGCAAGGATAGAGTGGAATGGGGAAAGACAGGCAAGATACATCCCGCGTATGACTCAAGCAAGTGTTGTTGGTCGTGTGGCAAACCGGGACACAATGCGAGGGAATGCAGGTCTAGACGCCAAATTTTCTGTAGCGGCTGCGGGAAAATGGGCGTCCTGAGCAAGAACTGCTGCAGGGCGGAAACCCGGACCAAAAGAGAATACCTAGGGTCCGCAGGAGTACAGGATCGTGAAGAAAACCGGATCTTCGTAGAAGCACAGATAATGGGGGACACGCACCTCTGCTTGGTGGACACAGGGTCCACGAATACCTATGTCAATAACCAAGTGTTTGAGGCCTGTAAAGCACAAGGCGCGTTACAAAAACAAACCCAAAGAGGGATAATACTGGCCGACGGAACGAGAACAGAGATCAACAACAGTATATTGGTGAATATAGAAATGAAGGGAGCCGCGATAAGACATTGGGTGCGGGTGTTACCATCAGCTACACACACGATTGTGGGCATGGACGTCCTCAGACGGGTAGGAATGGCAATAACGTGGGCAGGTGAACCGTCACACGCAGAGGAGCCAACTACACAGGAAAAGAACGACGAGCGACAGGGAGCCGAGACGTCACAGGGACACCAAACAACCCATGTCAGACCCCAGGAGGGCGATCACCCGGTAAAGTCAAGTGCTACAACAGAACAGACAGAAAAAACCCTAACGATGGCACAGAAGGAACAACTCGAGGCAATACTAAAGGAAGAATTCGAGTTATGCGAAACAAGCCATAAAGGGAACACGTGGACCGAACATAAGATTAAATTAAAACACAAGGAACCAATCAAACAGAGGTACTACCCGAGAAACCCAAAACAACAACAAATAATAGACACACATGTGAAAGAAATGCTAGAGCAAGGAATTATCGAACGGTCAAACAGCCCGTATAGCTCTCCGGTGGTGCTGGTGAAGAAGGATAATGGCCAACACCGTTTCTGTATCGACTTCAGGAAAATAAATGACGCGTCAGAGAAAGACGCCTACCCGCTACCACAGATAGATGACACCCTAGAGAAACTTAGAAAGGCACAGTTCTTTTCGAAACTAGACCTGAAGAACGGCTACTGGAACGTGCCTCTGGAGGAAGCCAGTAGACCGGTCACCGCATTCACTGTGCCAGGGAGAGGGTTGTTCCACTTCAAGGTCATGCCATTCGGCTTGCACTCGAGCGGAGCCACCTTTCAGAGACTACTCGATAGGGTAATCGGACCGGAACTTGAGCCACACGCGTACGTGTACCTAGACGACATAATAGTATGTAGTCCAAATTTCGAAGAACATACAAGGCACCTGAGAGAGATTTTCCGCAGGATACGACAGGCCGGACTACAGATAAACAAAGCGAAGTGCGAATTCGCGAAGCCCGAGGTCGAATATCTAGGCCACACAGTCACTAGAGACGGAATTAAAATGAACGAAGCAAAAATTAGAGCCATAACAAACTTAGAATCACCAAGAACGGTAAAAGGAATCAGAACATTCATCGGAATGACTTCATGGTACAGGAAGTTCATCCCAAGATACGCAGAAATAACGGCCCCCTTAGTAAAGCTGTTAAAAAAGGGCGAGAAATTTATCTGGTCACAAGAGCAAGAACAGGCAGTAACCGAAATAAAACAAATATTGACAACCGATCCGATATTAACAAGGGCGGACTTCACACGTCCGTTCACAATACAGACCGACGCGAGTGACGTCGGACTAGGAGCAGCGTTAACACAGCTAGTCGATGGAGTGCCCAAGGTTGTAATGTACGCCAGTAGAAAATTAACTCCACCAGAAACACGGTACTCAGTAACCGAGAAGGAATGTTTGGCCATAGTATGGGGGGTACGGAAGATGAGGGCATTCCTAGAGGGCTATGACTTCACCGTAATTACCGACCATCAAGCCCTAAAATGGTTAAATACGATGAAGAACCCATCAGGTAGATTAGCCAGGTGGGCGCTCGAATTACAACAATACCAGTTCAATATAATATACCGGAGCGGAAAACAAACAATCAATATAATCGATTTCGAATGAATGAACTCCCAAAACCACGGTGAAACGAACCTCTCTCATACATCCTCAGTGCCTCGGCGC
The DNA here is from genome assembly GCA_932294315.1 of Epinotia nisella. Classification (NCBI taxonomy): domain Eukaryota; kingdom Metazoa; phylum Arthropoda; class Insecta; order Lepidoptera; family Tortricidae; genus Epinotia; species Epinotia nisella. The sequence continues at coordinate 18,156,953 of OW028688.1, read as the reverse complement.
TGTACGGGCCCAGCAGCCTGTTGACCACGAACCCGGGGGTGTCCTTGCACGTGATGCAAGTCTTGCCGACGGACTTGCCCCACTGCATCATGGTCTGGTAGGTCTGCTCCGAGATGTGGTCGCCCTTGATGACTTCTAGGAGACGCATGATGGGGACGGGATTGAAGAAGTGAAGGCCGCCAAATCTGAGGGGAGAAATACGTAATTAAATATAGTGGGACAATTCACACCAATTGATCTAGTCCCAAACTAGGCAAAGCCTGTACTATGAGTACTAGACAACGGATAAACATACTTATATAGATAAATACATACTTAAATAGATATTAAACATCTAAGACTCGAGAACAAACATTCGTATTCATCATACAAATATCTGCCCCGGATCGAACCCGGGACCTCAAGCTAGTCAGGTTATCTAACCACTAGGCTATTTGGTCGTCGAATTATATATAATTATATATTGAAATATTCTTTCTATGAATGATAGGTTTAAAATTGTTTCTTCGGGTGTATCTTTATAATTTAGGTTGGCGAAGCAATATTGGTGGATTCCGATAAAACCTAGCTCAATTCCTATAGTAAATAATGTCCGTCATGTCAATAGAAAGACGTCCACTGGCCGGACATAGACCTCTCAAGGATCCAAGCAACAACCGATCTTTTGCCACCCACTCAACATTCACCAGATCGCACCAATGTGGCAGAAATGCATTAAGACGAAACTGACAAACAAGCGGGCGACTGTTTTGATGGTAAGGTCACCGTAGGCCATGGACGCTTGTAACTCCAGGGGTGTCTCATTTTGTGGAAAGTATCTAATAAAGGTCTAGTTTTTTTTTATACAAATCTACCTAGTCCCAAACTAAGCAAAGATGATACTATGGGTACTAGACGACGATAAACATACTTATACATATAATGTTATTGGTATCAGTTGGTTTAAATATAGTTAGTGGTTCAACATTGGTTTCTTGGTGTCAATTATTGGATGGTTCACCTGTCTTTTCTCTTGATACCCGCACCGATGGCGTTAATGGATATGGAAGAGGTGTTGCTGGCCAGGATCGTGTGTTCGGGCGCCAACTGTAACGCAAAGTGAAAAATTCTAATTAGAGTGAAGATATCTAGAGGTAGGTAATATCTGAACGACCAAACTCGGTTGAACCAGGTGAAAAACAATACTGGCGGAGACGCGGAAGTGTGCGCAAGCGTTCCCGTGGCTCCGCCAAAGGGCAGCGCGTAGAACACCGTGGGATGTTAGACGGTAGTCCGGGCGGTTCCCGAGAGTCCGTCATACTCATACCCGACGCGGTTCCCCAGCCAAGCGTGATGCGTAAAAGCATTTCCCCGAGAAAAAAAGGCGAAAAACAATATGTCGCTCGTTTTTAGGGTTTCATACCCACAGGGTAAAAACGGGACCCTAGTACTAAGACTTTGCTGTCCGTCCATCCGTCTGTCACCAGGCTGTATCCCATGAACCGTGATAGTTAGACAGTTGAAATTTTTAGATATGACGTATTTCTGTTGCCGCTATAACAACAAATACTAAAAACCGGTCAAGTGCGAGTCGGACTGGGGCTCCCATACAATGTTTTTTTGCCGTTTTTATAGATAACGGTAAAGAAGTGCGCGAGTCCGACTCGAACTTGGCCGGTTTTTAAATAGAGTCCTAGTATGTTTATGACATAATCTATATAAAAATTACTTGAAATGTATTTGCAAAAAGCATAAAGGAATAATAAATATAAAAACATTATACTTAAAAATTAACAATGAAATAAAAAAAATAACTACCCCACCCAGTTAACACACTTGAAGCATGGGTGCCTAGGACGCTAGCCGCATTTTTATACAATAAATAGCGATTTCAAACATAACTTCATAATTTTTTACACATATTTTAATATCACAAAGGGAAATTATCTGCTGTATAGAAGGGATACCATATAAATAAATAAATAAAATCTTTTTTGCCCTCGCAAGTTCCTATATCGCAATTTCATCCAAATCGTCAGGATTGTTATAAAGATGGTATTCTAATATAAAGAGGCTAGATTTTTTAAAATAAAATCTTAACTTCATATTTTTTACAAATATTACACTGCTTTTTATACAAGTATCAATTGAGATAAACCGAATAAACCGATAACCGATAATGCACTCAAGATAATGTTAATCCGTGGTTAGTTGTTTGTTCAAGGGTATCTAATCAATAAGCATGATAAATAAAAGTCATCTTGTAACTGACGATTTTATAAGCATCATAAGGCACTGGTCCCACCGCCGGCGACGAGCGATGAGCTATCGGCGATTTTCTCGCCTAAGAAACGAACAAAAGATAATCGCTCCCGTGTAAATAAAAGAGCGAGATATAGTTCATATAGTTGATCGCGGTGTGAACAGCGAGCGATGAACTATAAATATATATCTCCCTCTTTTATTTACACGGAAGCGATTATCTTTTGTTCGTTTTTTGGGCTAGAAAAAAGTCGATAGTTCATATCTCACTCGCCGGCGGTGGGACCAGTGCCTAGGGCCCAATCCTACTAATCCTACTAATATTATATTATATGCGAAAGTTTGGATATTTAACTCTCAACCGATTTGGATGAAATTTTGCACGAAGATAGTTTACCTAGGATAGTTTTTATCCCGGGACCAAGCAGACGAAGTCGCGGGCGGGAGCTAGTATGCAATATAAAGTACAATATGTTTCACAGAAATTTAAGCTGTTTAGAAAAGGAATAAAGCAGCTTTTTATTTGGATTCTGCAAGAATATTGCAAATTATATTATAACTAGCTTTTGCCCGCGGCTTCGCCCGCGTACTAAGAGTAATGTTAACCGTCTACAAAAAAGGTGCATCTCAGTTTCAGTCTTTTATAAGTATATTTAGATCGACTCTACATTGACTCTGCATATCGAACATAGACTCTACATATCGAATCTACATATCGACTCTACATATCGACTCTACATATCGACTACATATAAATATCGCATCTACATATCAACTCTACACATTGACTACATATTAAGATAGATGTCCACCGTGTACTTAGATAGGTGTCGACTCTACATATCGACTACATATCGACTCTACATATCGGCTCTACATATCGACTACATATCTGGATCCCCATATAAAATTTCACCCCCTCTTTTAAGGGGTTGGGTGCAGATTTCCAAAAATAAAATGCACGATTTTTTTGTTAGTCACAAATAGTCTGCATACCAATTTTTAGCTATCTACCTTCAAAATTGCGGAATGCTCCATACAAACTTCCACCCCCATTTTGGGGAAGTGGGGGGTTACAAAGAGACAAAAAGTAGCCTATGTCACTCTCCATCCCTTCAACTATCTCCACTTAAAAAATCACGTCAATTCGACGCCCCGTTTTGCCGTGAAAGACGGACAAACAAACAAACAAACAAACAAACATACAAACACATACACTTTCCCATTTATAATATTAGTATGGATTGATTCATTCAGTACAGAGAAATTGCGAGCCATATACGTAGTACTTCCACTCCCACTCAATAATTTGTATTTTTTAAATCTTTATGTAATCATAGCTGGCTGACGTAGCTCACACAGCCGCGAAACTTAAATGGGACTGGGCCGGGCACATCTGCCGCATGCCAGAAGCGTTATGGGCTACAATTACCACCGAGTGCTTAATAAATATAATAAATAATTATTTAATCATACATCTTTGAAATGGCAAAAATACGCGCGATACTATAATATATTAAGAAATAATCATAAGGTCCATATGAGATATTGGCATGAAATAACTTCCTAGCTAGCTAGCACGAATCCTTTTATGTCGGCCATAAAGCAATCATCCCTATCGCACTCATAAACTTGTTCGTAAAGGACAACAGCTTTGTGTCCGACATAAACGCGATCGTGCTAACGAAAAAAATTGACACCCTTGTATAATTTAGGTTTTCAATATGAAATGAACTTTTTTTTAAGAATTTAATTAATAGAAGAAGGTCTCTCACCTATCGGATTTTATATCAGATGCTATCCATTTTTGGGCTAACTTTCGAAATCTCTCGATTGTAGTCTTAGGTTTTGTAATTTTCACGTTTGGGTCATAGAGGTTTTTTTTTCCTTTAATTCTTAAGTTCCGCGAATATCTTCCCAGACTCTTAATTACCGTATGCAGGTCATAAATTGTTTTAAATCATGCCAGAAGTAGACACATCTCTATGCAATCATTTTAGCTTTAAGCTTTAACTGGCATTATGCAGGATTTCACAACTTTTAAGGAAAAATGGATGGATTTTAGATTTACACATAAAAAAGAATACTCAGTTGGCTATCTAATTGCGGTTTGAACTACCTAAACCTACTGGGTGCCAGTAGAGACCTAGTTTTCGATGGCTACTTTTTTTCGTGAACAAGCCTTAGGCTGATACACGATATAGGTCTTACCAAGTCCAGCTTATTGAAGAGCTCCTGTTTGACGTCCAACTTCTCGACAATAGCCTCGATGATCAGGTCAGCATTCACTCCATCCTCAACCTTCGTGGACACCTGCAGAATGCATAACATGTATATCCGTGTATATGTTGCAAATGATGTTCCAAATTAACTTTTTTATTTTGTGTAAGTACTTAGATCATTATGGGAGCTTCCTTTGTTTATAGTTATTGCTAATCCTATACTATTAAACGAGCAATATTTGTATATATATTTGCAACCACGTTTTCGGAAAAAACTCTAACAATGTATATACAAATATTGCATGTAAAGTTAAGTAAAAAAAGTAAAAAATTGTTTATTCATGACCAACAAAATTTAATTTTAATAACACAATTCTGCCAAACCAGTGTGCGTGCGTGCGCGCGCGCGCATGTGTGTGTGTGTGTGTATGTGTGTGTGTGTGTGTGTGTGTTTACTGAGTATTTTCGTGAGTTTCGTTTAATTATTAATGTAAGAATAAATTTATGTTAATATTTGTGTTCTACATCACAGAGAAAGAATGTCAAACAATTCTAAAATATTATCAGTTCTCTACCACAATATTTGACTGTGTGCATTAAACTCTTAGTCCCACTCTTAGTCAAAATTACAAATTATATGCAGTTTTTTATACTAATACTCTCTGAATGTAGTGAAGTCCAAAGATCATTAACTAACCTTAATTCTGCTGATAGAATCCTGGACAAAACCATCCACCTTTGCTTTATCATCTTTATGAAGTTTCTTGGCAACTCTGATCAGGTTCTGCTGGATGGACTTCTGAGCCTTCTCCAGCAGCTCCGGCTGCAGATCCACAATCGTCACATTCTGACCGGCCTGAGCTGCAACCTTCATAAACCATACTTTTATTACATTCAACTGATTGGTAAAACTTTAAATACACAGTAACATAATAGACACTATTTACACAGCTGTGCGTTGCATATATTTAGTGCTACAATATATTAACAAAATTCTGATAAGTCTAATTATAACTTATCAGAAATATGTGTGAAGTATCACAACAACGCAAGTCACTTTAAACTTGTTTTTCAAGGCAGTCAATGTTCAAAGGTAATTAGCATATTGTAAAAAGTCATATATAACATACCTGAGCGATCCCAGAGCCCATCAAACCTCCGCCGACGACGGTGACTGTTTTCACTGCATTTAAGGAGGATGAGCTCGAAAAGGCTCTCGTAAGAACAGATAATTTGTTCATTTTAATGTTTGCAGCGAGAGAAAGCCGGTAAAACTAAAACTGACACGCTACTACTAAGGGGGGCGAGGGCGAACTCGCCTGTCATAAATATTAATCCAGTCCGAAGTTCACCCACGATAACAACTCCAAAATAATATCTTGTTTGTGAATGTGAAGCCGAATTATAGATAACAGCCACTTACCTGCCATTAAACCATTGCTGCGGCGACGAGTGCGTTATCGTTAAGGAACACATTTTTAGACACTATATAAATTAGAAGTTTAAAAGTAATAAGATAAATTGATTTTATGGAAAGATCGTGTTTTTATTTGGATATGTCGTCGTACTAAATTGCGTTCCGTTCTTCTTACACATGTGGACTCGATAAATGTAATAAAACCACATAATCAGATGAAGGATTACTTCAACTATTATTTTAAACACAACTATATTTTTGTAGCAATTTATCTATGAATTGCAGAAAAAATATTTTGGGGCTGAAACATAATTAGTACATTCATAGAAATGCGAATCACACCATGCGTGCAACAAAGCGCTCCCGTCATCGTGACAGTGACGTTCAAAACGTGTGTACATCGCATTTGCTTTTATTTCTTGACGAATAATTTTAATGAGTTTTCATTAAAACGAAAGTAAACATAATTTGTTATATTTTGTTTTCTTAAAATGATATAAAAAGCGAGTTAGAGTGCTATTTTTTTAAGTGACCATTTTTATAACGCTTATAAACAAAACAATTAGTAAAGGTTTTCGAACGCACTACCAACCTGCCACTTGCGACCGAACTTCTACCGGGCTAGGGCCGAGTTGATCAAACGAAGTTGAACTTTGGAATCAACTTTTTTTCGGAAATTAACAGAACTAACTTCATTTGGTTTACCTACGCGGCTGGTGGAAGAACAAAAACCCTTGTAGGGTATTCTTTGTAAAAACTGTTTCTCACGAATGTTCAAAATGATTCAATTCGGAGTAATTGCAAGGAACTTCTCCAGTTCTTCGGCTGTACAGGCTGCAGTGAAGAATATCACCGTTATCGGGGGCGGCTTGATGGGCTCCGGCATTGCTCAGGTAGTGAAGTTAAAATATTATTATGTGTTTGTACACCTGTTGTGTTCTTGTCATGCCTGAGCGACACTCGCCCTTCGTCCGAATGTTGTTGGTCTTGTCTAACGTATATTATACGTTAGACAAGACAACAACATTCGGGCCAAGTGTGGCCCAGGCATCAGCCAGTATTTTTTACCTAACTGGCGATAAAGGGAGGGTAATTTAATGTAAGAGTGAATATTTATATATGTGGGTATCTATAATAATTTCTTTGGCTACTATACACCGTGAAGACTGCTTGATAAATTAGTAACATAATGTGAGAAGTCAATTGATCAAGAGTTCATTGTTGGACTACTCTGTTTTTCTATAACTTGTTTATGATAAAAATATATTTTGAGAGTTTTAACCACTGATTTACTTTACTTTTCAGGTAGCCGCCCAAGCTGGTCAAAATGTGACCCTTGTAGACGTCAGCTCCGATGTCCTCGCCAAGGCCCAAAAATCCATTGGTGGTAACCTCGGCCGTGTTGCCAAGAAGACATTCAAGGATAACCCAGCAGAGGGAGAGAAGTTCGTCAAAGACTCTCTAGCGAGGATCAAGACAGCAACTGACCCGGCAGAGGCTGCAAAGAGTGCGGATTTGGTTGTGGAGGCCATTGTAGAGAATATGGATGTGAAACATAAGCTGTTTAAGCAACTGGATGGGGTAATTGTTTATTTACTTCATTCTACATTTGCTAAATCAAAATTAAGCTACTGAAGATCTTATGCTGGCACTCCACTTGGCGGTATTTGCCCAAATATTCGTGTTGCATCTTTTTCCTGCCTACGGCAAATGAGAGATAGGTAACGAAGCAACTCAACATGCAACCCCAATTGTGGTGCGACCATGTATGGCCCCAGCATTTAGTTTAAGCATTGCCTACTTCATCAAATAAAAAAAAAAACTTTATTTCTCATGATTTTAGTATACAATTATACTATCATATTTTACTGTAATGAGGCCCTTAATCTTACTTAGTTACTTTATCTTTTAAGATTGTTAAATGGCCTAATTAGCAGATATTAATATGCAATATTTTTCATATCAATTTTTTCCCTGACACATTGCATTGCAGGCAGCACCCGCACACACCATTTTCGCGTCCAACACGTCTTCTCTCTCTATCAACGAGATCGCGTCTGTCGTCAACAGGAAAGACAAGTAAGTATAAGGACTCAGGACCAAAATATGAGGGCAAATGCCCTAGTGCTTCATCATCATCATCATATCAGCCAAAAGATGTCCAGTGCTGGACATAGGCCTCCCCCAAAGAGTGCCAAAGTGACTGGTCCTGCGCCACCCAGATCCAGCGGCGCAGGTTTCAATTAAATTTTACTAAATAACAACATTGCCCAGCCAAATACTATATTTTTTACAGTTTATATTTTTGTCGCTTTTTTCTGGAAAATACTATATCTCCCCCAAAAAAAGTTGGCAACCCTATAGCCAACCGCCCGAAATGGATATCTTCAGTAAAAATGAAAACATTCACCTTTGAATTAGCCACCTATGAATTATATTAAGATATAATTTATTAACCAATATGGACCTGGTTCTGAATTAAACGTTTTCATTCATTCATTCATTTGAATCCCGTCAATATATGGCCCTTGATCTCAAACGGGACGAGCTGAAAGCCCACCTCCGGCGGTCAGCTATAATCTTGTGAATGGTATGTGCTCACATGCCCGCTGTGTGTTCGAGTCTTCGTAAATAAGATCAGTTCCGTGAGCCACACAGCACATGAACGACGTCAACGCCAGAGTGGAAGCAGTTGCCGTGGCCGACACAGGTCAGGAGCTTAGAGCATACATAACTTTACTGGAGTGGCCTTTCAGTAACTTACCCCTCTGTAGAAAACCTTGCACAATGTGCAAAACAATCATACAAAGACAATTTGACTATCGATTAATGCTCATTCACAAAATCGCCAGAGAACACTGATCATAAAAATGCCCGCATGTTGCTGTACGCACTTGATATTATAAACGTTGAACCACTGCAAGCTTTCAATATACAATTGAGTTTCAATATCCTATTAAGATGCTCCACCCCGCCCCCGCAAAATTCGGCAGACATTTTTGTACGCAAAATGCAAATACCACATAATTTGGCAAAGTGCCTAAGCAGCAAAAAGCCACTGAAAACGGAAAAAAGGCTACTCCAGTTATGAATGCTCTAAGGTCAGGAGAGAATAGTAGTAGTATGAAAAAACTTATACTACTTAAAAAAAAAACTTCATTTACTTCACTCAATTGGGAATGGATGAAAATTTTAGAAATGCCTGATTATTTTTTTGGTGATAGGAATAACCTTCCTTAGCACCAGAAAAAAGTTTCAGATTTTTCAGCTGCTTCAATTTTTTTTGAAAAATATAAACAGTTTCCTCACTTACGTTTTGGGTCAGTTACGGCACCTTCCTCGATCGGTCTCATATTGCAAAAAAATATATTAAATATGTGTGGTAAACTGATACTGGCAATGATATTGACACTTGCAGCAGCTATATTGGTCATTACCAGTGTCAGTTTACCACAGATATTTAAGATAGTTTTTTGTAATATGAGACGGATCAAGGAAAGTATCTATTTACCGTTGTTGACCCAAAACGTAAATGAGGAAACTGTTTATATTTTTCAAAAATAATTGTCGCAGCTGAAAAATCTGAAACTTTTTCCTGGTGCTAAGGAAGGTTATTCCTATCACCAAAAAAATAATCAGGCATTTCTAAAATTTTCATCCATTCCCCATTCTCCATCGGCAACCTCAACTTGTCCTCCGACAAAGGCCTCTTCCAAAGTATTGCACTCCTCGCGATCCCTTGGGCACCTCCACCAATCCTCTCGTATTTAACCAACCACAAATCCCCAGGTTCGGTGGCCTCCACTTCTTCAACCCCGTCCCCGTCATGCGACTCCTCGAGGTGGTCCGCGGCGACGCCACCTCGGAGCAGACCTACCAGACCATGATGGAGTGGGGCAAGGCCGTCGGCAAGACTTGTATCACCTGCAAGGACACCCCCGGGTTCGTGGTCAACAGGCTGCTCGTGCCGTATATCGCGGAGGCGATCAGGCTTTACCAAAGAGGTAAGTCAAGAGTTCGTTTCACTTGCATGACTTGCGGTCGTGCGTGCCGCTGCCGTATCGGCTTATATAGCCATTTCAGACGTTGGCTCTGCCCTTAACACTGTTTTTATAGTCAGTAATAGACTGAAAAAGTCAAGAGTTGGAAAGGGCAAGATGGGAAAATGTATTACCTGCAAAGATATTATTCAACCGCAATGAGTTTGGGAATGGAATAGCTGCCGGTTCATATAAACTTTGACGTCTTTATCTGGCAAAATTATCTCCTCCAATTCCATTCTAATCGCTGTTTGATGATACCGCCCGGCGCCGTGATGATGCGGGAGTATGTAATTGTACACAATTGGGAATGGATGAAAATTTTAGAAATGCCTGATTATTTTTTTGGTGATAGGAATAACCTTCCTTAACACCAAAAAAAAATTACAGATTTTTAAGCTGCGTCAATTTTTTTTGAAAAATATAAACAGTTTCCTCACTTACGTTTTGGGTCAGTTAAGCTTCCTCCTTCCTCGATCGGTCTCATATTACAAAAAAATATATTAAATAATTGTGGTAAACTGACACTGGCAATGATATTGACACTTGCAGCAGCAATCAAAGAGAATATAACCACTACGTGTAACCACCAGCAATATTGGTCATTACCAGTGTCAGTTTACCACAGATATTTAAGATAGTTTTTTGTAATATGAGACCGATCGAGGAAAGTGTCTATTTACCGTTCTTGACCCAAAACGTAAATGAGGAACCTGTTTATATTTTTCAAAAATAATTGTCACAGCTGAAAAATCTGCAACTTTTTTCTGGTGCTAAGGAAGGTTATTCCTATCACCAAAAAAAATATCAGGCATTTCTAAAATTTTCATCCATTCTCCATTAGGCATTAAAACACTTTAATGCCCTTTATTATGTACAGTCACATAAACTATTTCGTACCCTGATAACATGAAAGTCGCATTTCCTTTTTCCCAGGTGACGCGTCAGCCAAAGACATAGACACGGCCATGAAGCTGGGCGCCGGCTACCCGATGGGCCCGCTGGAGCTGGCCGACTACGTGGGGCTGGACACCAACAAGTTCATCCTGGACGGCTGGCACCGCAAGTACCCCCACGAGACCCTGTTCAACCCCATCCCCGCGCTCGACAAGCTCGTGGCCAAGGGCCGGCTGGGCGTCAAGGCCGGCGAGGGCTTCTACAAGTACGACAAGAAATGACGCGGCTTTCGAGTACTTCGGACTTAGAATACATAACTGGAGTAGCCTTTCAGTAACTTACCCCAAAAACCTTGCACAATGTGCAAAAAATCGAAGACAATTTGACGATCGATCACAAAATCGCCTCGCAAGAGAACACTGATCACCAAAAATGCCCGCATGTTGTTGTACGTACTTGATATCATAAACGTTCAACCACTTCAAACTTTCAATACCCTATTAAGATGCGAAATTCGGCAGACTTTTTTGTACGCAAATACGACAAGGCTACTCCAGTTATGTATGCTCTAAGACTACGGACAATGTAATCATGTTGAGTATTGTGATAGTCTGATAGTTTGTATGAATGTTTATGAGATCAATAAAATATTGTTTTTTCAGAATGTATTTTTACCGTCGCTTTTAATATCTATACTGTCTCTGAGTCTGAAAATCAGCGCTGGATGTAAACATCCCATTCAGCAAAAGCTGAGACTGGTACCCATTGCCCAGATATATATCTAATCATGCTTAGTTTAAATTGTAGTTTAGTTTTTTCTCTTTTATTGATTTGTTTTTATGTTGTAAAGTTGTGGCAATAAAACATTTTTTATTTTATTATTTTTATTATTACTGGGCGATTTTGGAGTCGTGATCCGGAATGGCCAAAACTGAACAACTTTTCCCATGGGACCAACCACGAAATCGCAAAGTAAACAGCTGTTCCATACATTAACTGTGAATTAATTGAGATTTAATTTGGTGAATTTAAACCCATAAAATCGCAGTTTTGAAAAAGTGACCCAGGAGACGTGACCATGGCAACTAGTGATTGAAAAAAGTTGATTCACCCATATTATTATTATTATGAGTACGATAACATATTTAGAATATTAACGGTAAGGTAACACGTAAAACTTAGTGCTAACCACCAATTGTTTGTTAATCTGTTTCTACTGGTGGGAACCTATAATTGGCTTTTTGTTACCTACATATCTATTGTACAGTTGTCAGCTGTTGGTTCTCCGAATAATAAATAAATAAGAAATGAGGCTGCTCCGAACAGAGCTCTTGAGGCGATGTGAGAGTGAGGAATCTGCTGCTTCCCGCAACCAAAGTAGTTCAAGGTACCACGATGGTAAACGATGGAACGAGCTTGGGAGTAGGCATAAAGGAGAGGGCAAACGCACAAAAGACACCACTGGGTCAAAAAGTATCCAAAAGGGCCCTCACCTCATCATCATCATATCAGCCGAAAGACGTCCACTGCTGGACATACGCCTCCCCCAAAGAGTGCCACAATGACCGGTCCTGCGCCACCCGCATCCAGCGGACTCCCGCGACCTTTACCAGGTCATCAGTCCACCTTGTGGGGGGCCTACCCACGCTGCTCCTTCCGGTACGTGGTCGCCACCGCAACCTTTCCGCCCCAATGGCCATCGGTTCTACGTGCAATGTGCCCCGCCCACCTAAATTAGATTAAAGAGGGACCTGCTGCCCTCAGTTGTCAATACAGCGAATCCTCAAATCAATAGAGTCGGCAGCGCGCTTGTGACTCTTCTGATATCTGTGTCTGCTTTTTTTTTGTAATGGCTTTTACTCCTTGCTGTTTTAGCAAGGTGGATTTGCCAATATCAGTTTTAAGGTGTTTACATATGTACAGTCGACTACAAAGAGAAATATACGGCCAAAGTTACAAAAATATGTATACACGACCTTAATGTTAAGGCAATAGAGTCGTGCATACATATTTTTGTAACTTTGGCCGTATATTTCTCTTTGTAGTCGACTGTACACACAAGGAGAATGTTCGATGGTTGATGGCAGGCCTTACACTTGTTTGACAATGTCGTTGTCGGGAGTAGCTTTATAATTAGAAAATAAGTCTCTAGAATTAACCATTATGTACCTACTGTCAATAAACAAATATATGTGTTAGCTCTAAGTCTTAATTAAGTTCTTATCATTTTATGCTATATTTTTATGTCTTTGCAATCACCAGTTCATGTAATGTATGAGATTTGCGTAAATAAAGGGATGGTGAGGTCGAGTTCACGGTATTACACACGCACACAATTCATAAGGTAACATTGTGTGGAAGCCACGCCCACAGCGCGACCTAAATCATATCGCGGGGTCACGCTCCCACGCAATACGGAGCCTCGGGCGCGCATATAATGGCCGCCCGACCCTCCTAAATTCAGTTTACAATTTATACACCAACGAGCAACACCTTTACACATCTACCTCGGCAGTACCATGTAAAATCAACCAGTAGTGTTTTTATTTCTTCAACCTCAAAAGTTATCACCTCAAGCTACAGTCAACAGTCGTATATAAAAAAATGTTCATGTTTATCGTATTGGTGAAGTTTTTATGAGTATGAAATCAATAATTTAAAGTTGGCGAATTTAGTGACTCAAATGGGCAGACATGAATACGACAAGGGTGTTCACGGATATTTTTGCCGATACTTTACGCCAGATGAGAAGATATGATACATATTGAAACAACACATTTAAAATAAAAAATATAACTTTAATACAAATAGCACTCTTACTTATTATTTTCAATACTTATTCCCTATTCACTAACTAAGGTATTTTAAAACATAATTATGTCATACCTTCACATTTCATATTTGAAAAGATTCAAGATTTCTTAGATCATTTTCTATTAGCGGCCAGTCCGGAAAATCCGACGCCAGTCACACTTGACATTATTTATTTAATACTAGCTTCCTCCCGTGACTTCGTCTGCGTGGACGCGGGATAAAAAATATCCTAATCCAGGCTATTAATCTTTGTGCAAAATTTCATCCAAATCGGTTGAGCCGTTTAAGCGTGATTGAATAACAAACATCTAAACTTTCGCATATACGGGGTGAGCCCGGTGACAGGAGCAAATATTTAAAAGGATGCTTCCTTAGAGCATCTGCAGTAACCCCTTGTGTCCAATTTCTTAATTTTTTTTAATTCGGAGAAATTTTGATCTAAGGTTTATGACCTCCAAGTAATGTATCTTGGCACCACGAGACCATAGCACAGTAGTCAATGCAGATTTTGAGGTAACATCATGTAGTGAGTCATAATAGTTTTTGCATTTGTTTTCAAAACATATGTTTATGATTTTTTTAAATTTTCTTAAACTTTATTTAGTGTTTTTAAAATAAAAAGTTACTTGTATCACTCCCGAAGAGTAAAAGAATACACGTAAACTATTTTTTTTGTGCCTGTTACAGGGCCCACCCTGTACGTATAATATTAGTAAGATAGGATAGGATGCTCTATATTTTATTAAACTCATTGCATTTTGAATCATCTAGCCTTGACAGTAAAGACGCTTTTTGAACGGATTACTTTTGTAGGTATAATGCAGTCAAGTCAAATAATTTAAAAAATCCCTACTATAAGGGGCCCCAGGGGCCACGGCATATTGGCAACACACCCTTGACCAATAGGCGTGAGCACACGGGCGAGCATGACGGATTGACGAGAAAGGTCAATATAGTAGCTTGGTTTTGCACCGTGTAGCCTGCAGCCTATCCACACGGGCCGAAATCACGGGCATAAAGTCGGGGTCCCACCGCCTGAGTTCTCACAGGCCAGGCCGTGGGAACCGTCGCATCCGATGAGGCCTGCGGTGGCCTGTCGTCGCCGTCCTATCCACCGGGAGTCGGTAAGTTCCCATGGCCTGACGGTCTGGCCTGGCCCCCCGGCTGGGACCCCGGCTTGGGAACGGACACACACCTCCGGCCTGGCCTGTGATAACACGGGCCGTGGGACGCTATTGTGACTTGCAGCTTGGTGAATCGGGCCACAGTAGTCACCTTGTACAAGCATGGTCTTACAGGTCGTAGTCGTCGTCCTCGCGCTTGCGCTTCATGGCGCCGGGCTCGGCGGGGTCTATCTCCATCTTGACGGTCTGCGCGGAGGGGCCGGCGGTCACGCGGACTGCCGGCTTTGCTACCACCTACAACAAAATCATGACCTTTAGGTACCCAGTTATAAAGAAGCTAAAGAGGCCGGCACTCCGTCTTCTGACGGGAGCCATAACTGGTCATGCACTATTAAACAAACATCTTTTCACCCTAGGTGTTACAGACAGTCCTCTCTGCAGAGCCTGCATGGAAGAGTACGAGACAGCCGCCCACGTCATCCTGACGTGCCCCGGGGTGGCAGATTACCGGGCAAAGCACCTCGGAACACCGGGGTCACTGCCGGAGGCCGTCGGCAACATAACGGGTCTGCTAGGCTTCCTGGTGGAACTGGGTTGGCACGAATAATAGTAGTGCCAACCCACACGCAAAATAGGCGCATTTATGACGTCGAGTTGCGGAAACCCAGCCCGCGTATACCTATAACCCATATACCCTATTATAAACTTATAACCACACAACACTTCCCCAGTGGGATCTTTTGCCCTCTCCTTAAGCTGCGTACGAATTTGAGCGGCTCAGCCTGAGACATGCTCGCCCCGCGCGGCGAGCTGCTCGCGCGACAAATAGTTCCACATAAACATGCGCGGGTAGGCAGCGCTCGCGGCGAGCCGACATTCAAAATGGCGTCGACACGATGACAGCTGATTGATTTCGGGACCCACAACACCTTTTGCTTTTAATGTATTTGTACAATAATTGTTCCAAATTTACTAACAAACTCACGCACGGCAACGCAAAAAAAACAAACACACGCAGGCTCAGCCACTTGCTCAAATTCGTACGCGTTTTGCGCACAAACACGTTCGATCTTGTCGTTCTGTCCGCGGCACGCTCAGAATTCAGATACACGTCCAAGTTACGCGAGGCACGCACACTGAGGCGTTCATTGAGCACGGTCAAAAGACCGCCAATGGCCGGCTCGCCGCGCGCTGCTCGCGGGTTGCTCACGCACAGCGCGTGAGCGCGTACAAATTTGAGCAAAATAGGCGCCGTGCGTGCCTCAAACCGAGGTTGCTCTAATTCGTACACACCTTTAGAGAAAAATAGGTGAGCCATGCGTGCCTTGTCCGCTTACCATCGGGAGGGCTGTTGGCTTTTATATATATTTTTTTCTGTTTTCTTAGTTTACTATAATCTGTCTCCTTGGCGGGACATGCAGCAGTTTATTGGTTGGTGCTATCGCTGGCGCGCTCGGTATGTGACCTATGTCACATCCTCATTGTTAGACAGTGGTAGCTGTGTTTACTGTGGTTGTATTAAATCTTGAGGTATTTTACGCTTTAAACGTCGCGCTTTGTTGTGGTTTGCCATAAGTGGCCTGGCCAGAGTATTCGGGTGTCGTTCGATGCGCTCTTTATAGGTTCTGGTATGGCGTATAATTTCCTGTTTGACCGTGGGCACTGGGCAGGCGTAGATCACGGTGTAATAATTCATTGGGTACGAACCAGGGGGCATTGGTTATCATGCGGAGTGATTTATTTTCAAACCTTTGTATGATTTCAATGTTTGAATGGGATGCAGTACCCCACAGTTGGATTTTATAAAAAATAAATAAAAGAGTATTCCTCACCTTACTGCCCGAAGTGAACTTAAGCACAGGTTTAGGCACGACATTAGGTTTAGCCGAGGACACATTGACTATAGCACCACCCGGCCGCTTCATCACCACATTCTGCTGGCTTGCGCCCTTGGAGGATGTCACAGTCTTGATGGTAGGGGTGGGGATGGATGGTTTTGTGGCCACCTTCTTGAATGCTGGCCGGAGGCGGTAGTTGCAGGCTGATAGGCAGTAGCTGAAAATGTTGAGGAATTACGTAAGTAAATATCAGATACGCATCATTTTCTCTTCACAGATTGTTTCCTAGTGTTACTGTAGCCAGAACAGGTTTTTCAAAAAGACTTATGTATATATATGTTATGCTACATAATGTCAAAATGTTGTTTGATATTTTAACAGTAGCTTGTTGGGGAAGGAAACATCTTGAGAAACCAGTCTAATCCCTAAGATTATCCCTGTGGGTTGGAAGGTCAGATAGCGGTTGCTTTCGTGAAACTAGTGCCTACGCCAAATCTTGAGATTAGGTACCAAAGTGGGATTTACTATTGAGTGGCATAAAATCATTAATACTAATATGGTTACGCACAATTACTTTACGCCGAAAATAAGATATGCATAAGTCACATTTCGAATAATTTTTAACGCATAACATTAAAAAGCATAAATACAGAAAGCATAACCCTCGTTAAAACTAATAACAAAAAACATAAACATGAATACCCATAATAATCAATAGACATCATATCAAAATGCATAATGCTATTATCCTATTAAAAATCATGTACAAATGGCTCATAGTAATAAAATTGCTATATTGCTATTTTTGTGTATATATGTTTAGGAACTAAGGTGATGTCGCCGTCGTCATCGCCTTAGTTCCTAAATATACACTAAGACTAGACTACCCATAGTACAAGCTTTGCTTGGTTTAGGGCTAGGTCAATTTGTGTAACATTATCCCCAAATATTCATATACCATTTATTAATTGTGTACTCACCGGTCAGGAGGCAGCCGTAAACCGCAATGTGGCTTTATCAACGGCAGAGGACTAACATTCTTAACTCTAGCAATCTCGAACAACACCTCTCTCGGCGGCGGGCTCGTGAATGACTTGTCCAGCTGCAACTGCACCGCCAATCTCACATCCTCGATATCTATCGACTTCTTCTTAGCGTGATTCGCAAACACACGCGCGTCGTCCAAAATCGAGGTCACGTATCGATATGTGAACTCGAGAAGCTGGTTCACGACTCTAGGCTCGTAATCCGTGACCCCGACCTCCTTCATGATCGACATGATCACTTGAGCGTCTTTTGGTATGTGTTTGGTTTGGTTGTTGGATTTTGATTTGTCCTTTTCTGACATTGTGGAGGTTTGAAATTTACTTTTTTTATGTATGATTTACGTGAATCGTTTGTGTTATTGGTGTCACAGTTTTAATAACATACGTTGGAAGAATAATAGGAAATATCACAAAACGCTTAAGACTCCGCAGTCCGCACCCTGCACAATTTATTTTGACATTTGGTTTGACACTATGTTTTTTTTTGTATTTGACGTTTGTTCGAGTTCGTAATAAAATTGTCGGTTTTTCAATATCACTTGTGTAAAGCAGCGTTTTTATGCTAATCTTGAATAAGCTAAGAGATAAGTGTTGCAGTGATATAAAATTCTACTACTATAGTAGTTTTCAAATGATATCTACGACGAAGTTTTATTTTTTAATTTTCGTATTTAATAGTAGTCATTTGTAATGTAAATTATTAAAAGTTAGGGATTACTGTTTTTGGACCCTTGAGCACTGTGTCACAAACATATTCTGATTGGTTGGCGCCACTGGCGAATAAGTTTGTTATTACGGGCATAAAACAAAGTTTACATTTCACTTAATTAAGACAATAATAACATTCTTTACTTAGCTCTGCTTTTAAAACACTCATTCATTTACCCGTAATTCATATTTTCCATTATTAGTCTGAGGTAATACAAATGTTCACAAGATAATTCAATTTAGAAATAAACCCGCGTAGCACAATCATTAATATTTGACATTTCGGAGACCTCCTGCCTTCACTAGCACCTCTAACGGCGAATTCACTCGCGATAGCCCTCTTTCTTTTAGGATCAGTAGGATGTAGTTAACAAATTGTTAAGAAGCTTACTGGGGAAAAACTAAATCAAACAAATAATGTATAATAACCATTTTGATTTTATTCAGTTAAAATATGAAATAACTTACGTGTACAGTAAAAATAAGTTGTTTTAGATAGTCATCGAAGTGTTAACTCAATATGTATACCGCTAGAAGCCACGCGGCTCGCGTCTCAACATGCGACTACCTTACTCCTTGTTTACCAAGTGTACTAAAATACATTCTAATGATTACATTATTGTAATTTGTATTAGGTACATTTTAACATATAAATGGACAATTTGGACGTACAGTTGTGAACTTTATAACTAGAATAGTGACAAACGCAATGTCCTTTAAATAGATGTTCTTCACTTTCGTTCCATTTAGACTATAGATTTATTTATTTATTTACAGGTTTATTCTTAATATTAAATACATTTTGTAATTGTATACTTTCACATAGTTTCAATATTTTTCGCTTTATGATAAACGTGAATTGGGAACCTGCGTTACATATTGTCAATACATTTATTAATTACGCACCTCGTTACCTTTATTAACGTTACTTAGTCCCTCTACCCTCATACTTCAAACATCCTCAGCCCGTACTGTTACAACTCCGCGAAGCATAGTCTAAAATGGGATATGTAATTAATGTTAAAAGTATAAGGTCCAAGTAGGGAGGGTCAAAAGTATTGACAATATCTTAGCCCTATTTGCTCTATTATAGGTAACACAATTGACCTTATTTAACACTTTAATTACTTTATTCTTGTCTCACACGCGTTAATGTACAGTCTTATAGTTTTGTGTAACCTATAATTCCATGGAACCAAAGTAAAGTAACATTGTACGAAGCGGAGCAATCGCTACGTCGTCAACAAACAAGACTATTGTGTTGTTCGTGATATGTTTTACGGCCGAAAATAATTAATGTAACTGACGCACGACCGCTCGAAGAATACGAAAGTAATTAGAATGTATTATTGCTTTTGTATCATTAATGGTTATACAAACTGACGTTACGTCTCGAACTCTGTTACCGTCCAGCTTTACTCTATAGCTAATAAATTGTGCTATTCGCTGAAACCACCCGGACAAGACTATCATCATTCTTTATTATCCTTAATTTATATTATATCACCTAGTGAGGTTTCAAACAATACCCTACGACACCCTCACACGTTAAGCCACGCTGAATAAAAAAAAACATGTTTAACTATGGTAACGCTCGATACATACAGCGGGCATAATTTAAAACGATTGCGTGATAATTTACGTATTTTTTTCAGTCCTCGGCCGCAACGTGTGAGGTTACCTATAAAATACTACTTAGGTAGAAATGTACTTATTGAACTACTTTCAATATTCAATACAGTCAATACAATATTATCAACAACTTAACTAGGGACTAATTACGAAAAACTATGAACATCACAAAATCCCAAGTAACTATTTGACGCAGTTTATGGCTAAGAACAAATCATACACGTTCCAAGTCACACATTCACAATTGCAAATTCTTAGAAAACCTCGTCGGCGATGGTATACCTATGGTTAGGAATGGTACTGCTTTATTATTGTTCTTTTTTAACAACATTGTTGAAGTATGTTATGGAAAGATGTAGAGCAATTTGCAAGAGTGATGAGTTTGCGTTATCAACGTGAAAATATCTAAAACACGTAAAAACATATACAAAACAATACGACAACACAGATCAAGCTCAACTTTTAAAGTTAACATTATTTTTATTTCATTATCATATTCCAATATTTTAGTATATATTTTAAATAAAAAATAAGTTCATTGACAAAAATATTGCATGATTTTACATTATTAGGAAATCACATCTGTCGTCCATTATTTTATGTATTCCCATACAAAAATATCCAAACATATCAGTCAGTCCATAAGCTGAAAATCACCAACTTTCATTTAGCATTTCGCAAAAGGCACTCCTTAATGCAAATTAACGGCTGAATTTAGAAACACGGGGTCAGGCGGGTAGGAACCAATGTTAAATTGTTGAGCTTAAGATTAAAAAGCATTTTTACAATGTCTGTAAATAAAATACTTACCTATACTAGTATTATCATAAGATTATTACAGGAAGATACTACAAGGAATAGCAAGATGACAACCGGTTTTTTCAAAACAAACAAACGGGTACTTAATAGGTTACAAACTTACTCATCTAAGCTACAGATTATTATTTGTTACGCTGCCTAAATCTTTGATGACGTCTCTGAGACATTCACACTCTGTACACGGGAGTGTGAATGAGTCAAATCGATTTACTTTACTTTGCACTTCATTTCATTCCGTCGAGTATTGCACATAACATTCCCACAATAAATATATACATGTATCCAGTTAGTTATTGTATGTAATAACAGATTATATTCGATCACATGAGTTTCCCGCCGGAGCGACAGCGACACCGTCCGACATCGCCTCGCCTGTAGAAAATTGTCCTTGCACTATACTCGTGGATTAGAACTCGGCGGTTAATTCGGTTGGAACCTGTAAAATAAATTATATATTTATTTATTTTGCACACCAATAAGTTACAAGTATGGAGTGTCTGTCTGTCCAGCTGTTCTGCTGTACAGGTCGCATTTCTCAACCAATTCTCGTGAAATTTTGTAAGCAACTAAGCAATTTTCGGCCCAAGCTGAAATAAAACTTCGTTCACTGCGCTCGCTCGTTCGATAAAGATTTTTTTGTCGATTAAGATTTTCGAAATTTAAAAAAAAGAAAAAAGACAGGCTCGCGATTTCTAGCTCATAGAGCCACTAGTCATAGCCTGCCGTGGCGTGCGACTTGAGAGCGACACAGATATAAAGAAAACGGACAAAGTAAGTATCTACTTAATAATGTTGATTATGTCGCACGCGCACAATTATATTGCTGTCTCACACGAAAATCGAAGACAAGTTCGTATGTCATAATTTCTTTTATACGTTAGACAAGGCCGGCCACAACATTCGGGCGAAGTGTGGCCGTAGCATTAGTTATTCGAGCGCCAAAGGCGGGAATATAATGATTTTAGTAGTTTTCATCCCTAGGCTGTCAACCCTTTGGTAGAATCACGTAGAATTGTCAATTTCCATCGTTATCGCGGATGGCGGGAAACGCGAGAAATTACTGTTATTTACTCATTTTATTTATTATCCTGCTAATTTTATAAATGCGAAAGTTTGGATGTTTAGATGTTTACACGGCTTAAGGGCTCACCCGATTTGGATGAAATTTTGCACGAAGATAATGTAGGAAGCGGGCGGAAGCTAGTATTTATGTAGTTTTATAGTTGTAGACGATTCCAATTTCCAGTTTGAACTAACTAAGAGAGAATGAAAAATGTTTACTGCTGGTGCTAATAAAAGTCTGCGTGGCGAAATATTGAGTGTGACTGTCAGCGGCTGAGATGAAGCGCAGGTAAGTTTCGTTGAGTGTAAGAAGGCCTTGTCCTTGATTTAACCCAAATTGTTTTATTTATCAAGGTGTTGGTCTGGCTCTAGAGAGTTTCAGGTAGGACCAACAACAGTACGTGTGTTCAAACTTTTAATAAAAGGGACTTAATAAAAGGGAAATAATAATTAATGAATGTTACTTATTCATCTCGACTTTTCGGATGTGGAGCAACATCCTTGATCGCGAGAAGACTGGCAAAAGCGAATTTAAGTCAATTTAAAACAAAGTTGGCACCGGTACCGGTAAGTACGTGCCTACGTGGAGAAGGTTGAGAAGCGAAAGTTAGTTGAATGACGCCAAATGATTTTGCTAGCGGAAAACAAACACCGGTTGCCGCCCTGGGTAAATACGCCCCTGCTGATTCCATTTCTCCGCGTGTAACTATGTGGTGAGCGGCGTACTCCACCACATCTTGAGGCTCCTCCACTGTTCCACCGTGTGCTCGCGCTACAAGGAGGCAGTACCTATGTGGTGAGCGCGGGCTGCGGATGGTCGGGCGGCGGCTGGTGCGGCGGCGGCGGCGGCGGCGCGGCGTACTCCACCACCTCCTGGTAGATGAGACTCTTCCACTGTTCCACCGTGTGCTCGCGCTCGTCCACCGAGTGGTCGTACGAGGCTGGAGCCGGCTGCAAACCAGAAAACATCTTTAAATTTTTACACTACTTCTTCGAGCTATATACCTCCCCAAAGTGTAATAAGAGGGAAGTGGATAAATAATTTTATTGAACCGAGCACGGTTCCGATAGTTCAGTTGAAAAGCGCGACTGAATGCTAGAAGGGTACTGAAAAATGTCCAGACCCTCCAGCCACCTCTCCCTCGACGTCGCACTTTGAGGCACCCACTCCATAGCTAATTTAGCCCACCTCTGTGGATGCATGCAGCAGACGAGACCAGCCCAGTCCCATTAATCAATCACACATAACTATATCTTAAAACCCCCGATTTTTTTCATTTCAAAGTTCTCTCATTCAAAAACGGCCGATTACGTCGAAACGTAGCTAAGAACCGTGTCTATTACGTCAGCTTTCGGACAAAAAACCGCATCAAAATCGGTCCATTCGTTTAGGAGCTACGATGTCATACAGACATACACAAAGACACACAGATACACAGACACGTCAAACTTATAACACCCTCTTTTTGCCTCGGGGGTTAAAAACTAAACGTATTTACAATGCACTCTCTCTGAAAGTGCACCTTTATATGGGACAAAACATTAATACGGGAAGTTCTCTATGCCGCGCGGCGGAGCGGGCGGCGCGCGGGGCCGTGCGGGATGTTCGGGCCAATATTCCCACACACGTGCGAGAATGAGATTTCATGACGGTTAAAAATGTCACTTTTTATTTACATATTTTTATTTCCTTGCGTGATGCATTGTAAAATGTTGTATATTACACGTGCGGATAGGTAATTCCCAACTCGTGTCGATCAAAAACGCTCCCTGACGGTCGTGTGTTTGGTCATCGCCACTCGTTGGAAATTACCTACTTTCCCCACTTGTATCATAAATAACTATTCTTTCAAACAATGAGTTGGTAATGCGACGTACCGCGTTGACCTCGCCCTCGTCATACCACACGTTGATGTAGGGGTGCAGCAGCGCCTCGTCCACGGAGATGCGCCGCTCGGGGTCGATGACCAGCATGCGCGAGAGCAGGTCGCGAGCCTGGGACGCCTGGAACAACGCCTTACGTCATGATCGGACCGAGGAGGAGAGGAGTTATATGGGCGCACTGGGCGGCGGTTAAAGCATCCGAGTCTGTACCAAAGTCTGCAGACTTAATACCCTTCCAAATAGTCATTGCCAAAGCCCCCTCCAGAGGCGGCTTTACCTATGGTGCAGGGTGCGCGTTGTACACGGGCGCAGCGGTCCTAGGGGGCGCCGAGCGCCACTCGCCGCGCGGCTACAAGAAGGCGCTAGAGTAATGATTGCACACGAGCACTCCATGGGCTAGAGACGCCTCTGGTCACCTCTAAACGTGTCATTGTCAAAGCCTCCTCAAAAAGGTGTCATTGTCAAGCCCCCCAAACCAAATTCCTGGATCCGTCGATGACTCACATTATTATAAATAAAAATTAAATTAAATAGTCATTTATTTGAGATTTGCATCTATATATACACACACACAATTAAAATAAGTTATTTAAAATATAATCAATAAAAATAAAAGCATGTTACTTTAGAATTTAGAATAATACCCATTAAAAAAAGCATTATAGCTTGGGCGCTGTGGCAGTGACAGAGAAGCACACAATGTTTAAAGTAATAGTGCTGGTATAGAAAAGAGATTGGATGGCAGAATTGGTTACATCCAAGTTATACGTATTACATTAGTCGATAAAACTGATTTTAGCTAAAACTGTCCTCTTTTCACGAAGCTACAAAAAACAATTCTAAAAGTCTAACTAAAGAGGCAACACCAGTGAAATTGTCAGTCTTCGCCTTTGATTACGCCCTGACCAGAAAGGCTTGTTTGACTCATGGTGAGTGGTGTTGATAAATTGTGGGTAATTTAGGTTGAAAAAAGTTAGATTAGTGTATCTTTCATAATTTTAGAATCAAATAAAACCTGTTTAATATGATGAGTGGTGAAAGTAAGTGGTGTTAGTGCACACATGGGGTCACAGTGAAGTGTTACCTTGAGCCGGTTGTGCTCGTTGCTGTCGGACGGGAACAGCACGTCGGGGAACAGCCGCTCGAAGCTGTAGCCGGGGTAGCGCGGCCGGTTCTCCACGTAGTTGCGCACCGTGGGCTGCAGCCGCGCCATAAACGCCGCCGACGGCGTGCCCAGTTGCTCTGGAAAGAACAGACAATACGGCTCTAGACTCAACATTTATTATTAATTTAAAAGAAAGGAGGCATATGCCTAATAACGAAAATCCCATTCAAATATCTTCAAAAATTACGAAGCTACAACCGTTTTAATGTTGCTTGTTAGAGGGAGAAAACGCTCAGGGATCGTGACGTCACGACCGTCGAGCGTCATAGTAAATGACAATCGTCTCATATGAAGGTGCGTTTTGCGGAGAAGGGACAGAATATACCCCCTCTTAAAACTTATAACTTAGTGATTATTTAACCTCTTGCGTTGTTTTTTTCTCCATTTGACTACATTTTTAATCCTTTTTTGAGAAAATACAATATTATTAATTATTTTATTTAGGGTCTACCTACACCCCCTATTAGGACTTAGCAACAGCGCAACAAACAGAACGCAGAAAAAAAAACCGGTCAAGAAAATGGTGGATGATTTTATTATTGTGTTGCCTGTGCTTCGAGGTATTTTCGCCGTAACTCATTATGGCGCATCTTTTTGAACGGTCCTTCTAAGGGTGTGTGAGGAAAAAAACCACCAATAGCATTTCTAGCCTCACTCACGCATCTCTTCCTATTGGTGGGGGTTTTTGGTAGAACACCTCCGATATCTGTACAGCTCTGGTGGGCTGATTCATGTGGATAATCGCATTTGCGTGGTTTAGCAAATACAAATTCTAAAATGTGAAAGAGAGTTCGATCCTTTTTAGGGTTCCGTACCTCAAAAGGAAAAAAACGGAACCCTTATAGGATCACTTTGTTGTCCGTCTGTATATCTGTCAAGACCTTTTATCTCGGGACCGCGTGGAGGTATCGAGTTGAAATTAAAACCATATATTCAGGTCTACAATCCCTTGAAACTGTGAAAAAATCAAAGTTCTAAGTTAACGTAAAAAAAAAGATACGGCTGATTATGCCACATAAAACGTATATTTCGACACTCAAGGGAATCAAAAATTATAGGGTACTTTTCGTTGACCTAGAACTATGAAATTTGGCAATAAATATCGTCTTATACAAGTACAGGGAAAACTCTGAGAAATATAAATTTGTAGTTTTGTACGGAACCCTTGGTGGGCGAGTCCGACTCGCACTTGTTCGGTTTTTTAATTAACAAGTGTCATCATTAAACTTAATTTTCGTAGAAAGACAAGGATGGAAAGGTAATATTGAGACAATGTAAGTACCAATAATTTTGTTCCACTGGTCGATGTGGTCGGTGCCCGGGAAGAGCACGCCGCCGCGGATCATCTCGCCCATGATGCAGCCCACCGACCAGATGTCCACGTTCTCGGTGTAGCCCATGCCTAGGATCACCTGGAACACGAACACATTATGATCATGAACTAGCCGAAATACTTCCTTTGCTCTGTTGGACATACACATAGGCGCCCCCAAAGAGTGCCACAATGACCGGTCCTGCGCCACTCCGGACTCCGGCGACCTTTACCAGGTCATCTGTCCAGCAGTCAAGTAAATTTGTCAGGGTATTAACGACTGAAGATCGGAAAGGACAGTCACTCCGATATAACGCAACTTTTTATAAAATGCGACTAGGAGAGAAACGGCGTTGGACAGGAAAGCCTGGCGATCTTTATAGTGACCAAGGCCAAGATCAACTTTGGGTCGTTGTGCCGTGGGTCGAACTTGTGAACGTTGGTAGTGTTTGTGAGCTCTGAGCAGACTGAGAATTAAAGCTCCGCTGGCGAGGCATAAAACCCCCGTGATGCATTAAGCTCTAATCAAGCGAGGTATTGCGCGGGGCGTAAACACATGGCGTAGAAGCGTGCGCGTTAAGTTTCGTCCACAAACGGTGTCTCCAACCTCCACTGAGTGATATACCAAAAAAAGTGAAAGTGTTATAACCTTCCCGATTTATTATGGCATACTTATTTAACGTTTACAATTAAAAAGTTAAGAGAATTAGCAAATGACCTCAGGCGCGCGGTAGTACCGCGTGACGACGTACGGGGTCATCATGAAGGTGGTGCCGGCGGTGCGCGCCAGCCCGAAGTCCAGGATCTTCAGCGTGCAGTCGCTCTTCACCACGATGTTCGACGGCTTCAGATCCTGGGACAGAACAACAAATACCCTCATTTTGTGCTATAGATGATGGGTTACATTCACAAGCGTGTTGACGTTGAATTCGGACATTCACGACATTCGGATGGCGCGTTAGCCCCTCGCACCCTGTTTGGATATCCATGAACGGGCCGTGCGAACTATCTTTTAACGCTACAGTACATTCGTGGAAGGTGGTCCAAGATGTTACCGAGTCAAAGGCAACCATACAAAAGGCTCAAGATCGAACGGCCTGGAGAGCAGTGGTCGAGAAAGTCACCTCAGACATGAGGATACGACCCAGAAGAAGAAGACATTCTTGGACTGATTGTGGCGCGGCGCCGCTCTATTCGGATTGTGAGAGCGATCGTGAATGGCCGGTTTAAGAAAATTTGCTAAGAGCGGTTGGGTGATGGTGGTAAACGCGGCGGCGGCAGCGGTTTTTCTAATTCATTGCGTATGATATATAACCAGAATGCGTTGCGCGTCTCGACCGCGCAATGAACAGATAAAACGCTTGCCGCGTGGCAACTCGCGCAATGTCGTGGCCGTGCCGCTAGCCTTGTCGTGGATTGTGAAGAGACCTTCTTTCATCCCTACCCTGTGGATGATCCCAGCAAGATGCAAGTGCTTGATGCCACACAGCATCTGGTACAGCAGGTAGCTCATCCTCTCGTGGTCCAGGTCCATCTGGATGACCTGGCACAGGTTGGCGTCCATCAGCTCCATCACCAGGTATACGTCCTGGAACTCTTCAAGGCTCTTCTGGGGTGTGAAGGCGTTTAGGAGGCCGATTATCTGGAAAGATACAGAGTTTGTATCAGCCTAATCACAATTAGGTAAGCTGTATTTTTCTGTGCTGCAATATGGGTCTTGCTTGACATTTTGTATTTATATCTTGACATATTATTACAGGGAGCCATTGTAGCCGCGCGGTAAGACACCCGACTTACAATCGGGAGGTCGTGAGTTCGATTCCCGGCGAAACATCATTTGACATTTAACAGTAGCTTTTCGGTGAAGGAAATCATCGTAAGGAAACCGATCTAATCCCGACAAGGTTGTTCTCTTAAAACTAGTGCCTACGCCAAATCTTGGGATTAGGTGCGTAAACGTAGTACCCCAGGATTAATCATATTAAGCCCGCATTAAGATTTTTGAATTGGCGTGTACAGTGTCGACATTTACACTGTTGCAACTTATTTCTCTGCATTAAGGCGAGGAATGTATGGATCAAAAATAGAGAATAAATTATTTATCATTTTCAGTTAAAATTAAAAAAAAAAATTGTTATTATTTTTAAACCCTACATCATTGCGTTGCAATTTATTTACAGAGACGAGCGACAATAAGCCCTCCGCTATATGAAGTTAGGGCAGAATTCCGAATTCAAACAAAGGTTTAAAAACTAATAAGAAAATGGAAACCATAACCTCGTGATCGACGCACACAGTTGAATCTTTATTTTCAGCGCGCATATGAATCTTTTATGAGTTTTATGAACGTGCGATATGAAAGGGTATTACGTATCATGTCGGGTTCAATTGTGCTCTAAGCACTGGACAAAAGCCTTTCATATTGCGTTTAAAAATAAAGCTCGCAAAAATATTTATTCTATATTACTGTTTATATGGATTTAAAATTCACACATTATCTTTACTAATATTATGACGAGTAAAAGTCTGTGAGATTTCATTGTAAGTTTATAGGTTTGTATATTTTGGGTGATCTCCGGAACAGCTTATCCGATTTCATTTTTTTTTTCAATAGAATTGACTTTCTGGATGGTTATAGGCGGCGTGGATTTGCCTGCGTTCTGTGCAATTCGCGGGCGAAGCGGCGCGCGCAGCTCGTTTTTAATAAACGCGACTAAGGTCCCGTTTAGTAAAAATATTGTCACTGTTTGGCTAAAGAAACTTGTTTGACTTACTTTGCGAAGCCCTTTAAGCCTTGAAGTTTGCAAGACAATATTAAAATTCTATTCCAACTCGTCAAGGTTTAAAGTTTTCTTGAAACTTGGCTGTAGAAGTTCTGAGTGGTCGTCACTTTGTCAATTTTCTAAGACACTTAAACGGCGTCAAGAGTATGGTGTCAAAGTTTCCTTCGCAAAATTAAGATGTCAAGTTTCTTAATACTTTATTGCTCCGTAGGACCTCTAAGTCCCTTGTGAATTTTAACAAAACGAGTTTTTTTTGGGACGGAGCGCAATCGTCTGCGTACAAAAAGATACGTGATACAGTTTTAAAAGAAACTCAATGTCCCGCTTTTCTATAAATAATTTAAAAGTTCCATCTGTATCCGTGATTATCTACACCCTGTCCGCTATGTATCCTTTTATAAGTATCTCCTGTCTGTCTAGCAGAGCCTAGCTAGTTTTTTGTTGGTCACAAAGTATTCGTCCTTCTCGTACGTAAATGTATGCTTCGTATCCGACATAAACGCGATCCTGCTAGGCTGGAAAAGGAAATGGTTTAAGGAGTTTTCAATAGCTGCATTCTTCTTCCGAAGCCGCAATTATCTCATGAAAGTGCTCAGTAATTTGCCGAACCCTGGAAATGAAAACTCCTTCCTAATTCTCAGATATAGGTACTTACATTTTTATGGTTAACAAGTTTCATGAGCTTGAACTCTCGGTACGCGCGCTTGGCGTGCGTGACATTCTGGAAGGGGCGCGACAGCTTCTTGATCGCCACATTCTGTTGCGTCACGGTGTCGTATGCGGCGCTGTAACGTGACATAGTGGAGTTAAAACAATGCTGAGATTGTGATGGTCGTGTTTATGCCGTTTATCGTTCTGCCTGTGGATTAGCGAGTGTGCCTTCTGATTCGTTAGCAGAAGGAAGCGTGACTCTAGAGAAGGCACGATAAAGAAACATATGTATGTATGTGATAGTGGCCCACAACGATACTACAGCAATAAACGACATAAATGCAATCATAGTTCTTCTGGAGGGTCAAATCAGTTAGTCTACTCTTATAAACCGGCTGTTTGGCGACCGGTTAGCCTAGTTGGTAGTGACGCTGCCCACGAAGCTGAAGGTCCTGTGTGATGAGCATGAATATTTGTTTCTGAGTCTTGGATGTTTTCTATGTATTTAAGTATTTATATCTATTAAATATATCGGCGTCTAGTATCCATAACACAAGCCTATTATTGAGCTTACTAAGGGACTAGCTCGATTTGTGTAAGATTGTCCACTAATATTTATTTAATTCGTAGTAAGTAATTACAAAATTGTGAAATGCTCACAGTAAACTGACGCGTAATATGTAAGAGAGGGACTAACAAAAATGATGCTTAACGTTTTTTTTATTATCGTGGAGCACTGATTCTTAACATTTCAGTAGAGACCTTAACAATTCTCTGCCGTTTCTTAGAGCGCCCGCACCTTAGAGCATACATAACTGGAGTAGCCTTATGTCGTATTATGCCTAATGTCTGGCGAATTTTACGGGGGGGGGGAGCATCTTAATAGAACATTGAAACTCAATTGTATATTGAAAGCTTGTTGGTTGAACGTTTATAATATCAAGTGCTTACAGCAACATGCGGACATTTTTATGACCAATGTTCTCTTGCGAGGCGATTGTCGAATCGATTGTGAAATTGTCTCTGTATGATTTTTTGCACATTGTGCAAGGTTTTCTACAGAGGGTAAGTTACTGAAAGGCTACTCCAGTTATGTGTGCTCTAAGGCCCGCACATTATAGTCACTACAGCACGGCTATCACAAGACGGCGCGCGAGCTATCTCGATTTTTCTCGCACTATCTGTCTCTCTCTTATTAGACAACTTAGAAAGAGAGGCGCGCCGTCTTGTGATAGCCGTGCTGGTCGCCACTAGACGCGACCACTCTGCCGCACAGTAAAGCCAATAGCGCACAGAGCACGAGCCACTCCTGCGAGCTTGTGAATCGGACGCGGTCACTAAACGCCCGGTGTGCGCCGATGCTATACAATATGTTTGAAAGAACTAGTCCGCAGCTTGTGGCGGCCATTGGTGGCTCAAGGTGCGGCTCTGTGTACGAAACGATTGCCCCCTCGCTGTGAGCGTAGCAGGCAGCTTCCATATAAAACAAATGCAAATTCCACCGTCGCACGCTCGCAGCGAAGCGGGCACTCGGCCCGTAACCTCAAAATGTTCTACATTCCTAGATCGCCATTACAAAACTAAGAGATGTCAAAATATCCTTAAATAGAAAATACAAGTAAGTGTGGTTAGTTGCAAAGAAAAGCAGCCATTATGCGTTAGTATGTTAAGTTGTATGTATGATATGAAGTGCTGGCGCTAGCTTTAACCAATTATCGCCAAGCGGTAGACGTAGGTGTAGGTGGTTAGATATTGTGAAAGAACATGATTTTTGATGCAGAAAAGCAGTTGTTAGATTTTTTTTGTCTCCTGTATAAATTGCGTAACCAACCAAGATACCCAAGTATGTCACGGTAATAGATAACTAAAAGTTCTCGCCTACGGTGACTACATATAGCGTGCTACAAAGTATTTGATATGAGTTAGCGGCAAACAAACGATTACCCGCACAAATTAAGTGGTTTTAAAGCCAGTTCTCAATTTTGCTGCGGGGTATGAGAAATTTCGTCCCTATATCGGTGGCATACGTAGCACCTCTGAATCTACATATAGGTACTAAAAGTATGCATCTGCGAACATTGCCTACCCAGGCAATCTAAACCGTAATGTACAATTGACATGCCTGTGCAGAAAATGCATTCCTATCTCGCTACACTATCCTCTAAAAACGTCGTTTGCTATGCACGAGCATACTCGAATAGGGAAATTACATTTCCAAAACATGCGGCGTTTAATATTGTATTCGTGCAATTTCGGCCGTTTCGAGGGGTCAATTTAGTCCAACACTTCGCATGCTTATTTCAATAATTTAATTTATTCATTTGTTTATTAGGCAAGGTAACAAAATGTAAATGAATATGTATACATATTTTAACATAGTTCCATAAAAATAGTACAGAATTTACATTTCTATAACTACCATGCACAACATGTTAAATAAATTTTTTTTTTAGAAATTATCATTTCAACATTAGACCAAAAACCTTCGTTGTAATGGCGTTGTTGTCATGTCATATCATATAGGTACAGGGTGAAATAGGGGTCGTAGAGCAAGAAGACCAAAAGCGAATAAGATGGTCATACTGAACAACTTTTCCCATGGGACCGACCAAGAAATCGCAAAAAAAATGTCAGCTGTTCCATAGGTACATTAACTCCAATTAACTCACAGTTAACTCTTAATTGGCTCTAATTTTTTTACGATTTCGTGGTCGGTGCCATGGGAAAAGTTGTTCAGTATGACCATCTTATTCCCTTTTGGTCTTCTTGCTCCACGACCCCTATATCTCTTAACTTAAAGTGACCCAGACACACACCATAATAAGACTTCAATAGACGGTGCGCTTGGGATAGGTAAGTACATAATATATAATAGGTTTTGTCTTGTCAAATGGACCCCAAACTAAATTCAGCACGTTTTAACTAGCTCCAAATGTAGTTTTGAATTATTCAGTGATTGTACGCTCTGTGGCCTCTGTCTCATTCACTCTATGTTGTATTTAGCTTTCGAGCGTACTTGAAATTAAAACTTTAGTTCAATGCAATAAGGATGAAATTTTGTTGCTCTTGTGGATACAGATAAGAGTTTCATGAAGTTGCTTTGATGTCACATCTAGTTAATATTTCAGTTTGGAAACAGCAGCGACAGATTTTTCATGAATGACATTGTAAAATTGGTACATTTGAAGATTCAAAGAGAATGCATTCAGTAATAAATATATAGGATCCCAACGATACATTTTTACTTTTAATAAGTTGTCTGATCAAACCTCAAATGCAAAACTTATCTGATCAAACCTCAAATGCATAAGGCGATCGGCAACACGGAGCTCTCGTCGGAATACGAACAAATGCAGTGGCGTAGTTAGCATGGGTACCATCCGGGGCGCAGATCGGGTGGGTGTCACCCGATCTGCGCCGTGGTGAGGCTCCGTAGCTTGGGGGGCGGGGGCGGATCCCCCGTCGATGAAGCTTTGCGTCAATTGTGACACTCCCAGGTATCTTCGATGATATAACTTTTATGCGACACTTGTCAAAAGATAGACAACAGTGGGGTTAGCACTCTGACGCCGCAACGACATCAGACTATACAAATCTATCGTCCTCTTTCTAATTTGCACAGTGCGAGTGAGACAGGAGAATTTTCTGATTTGGTGCGAAGTAACCGTCCCAATGCCCGTCCCTGGTACATGACACTTTCAATCTATCACTTATTAATTATTTTCATTTCATTTCAATCTTATGTCAAAACAATAGAAGTGAACAATAAATGTCAACTATTAGGCATTAAGGTGTTGAGCATTGGGACCTTACGATATCAGTAAACTATGAGTTGTCAGTGTCAGTCGAGTCAGTACAGATTCTTTACTTCTATACTGCGTCTACATTTAAATAAGTACTGGCGCAGTTAGTGGGATGCGCGGCGGTCCGAATGCAGTTCTGTACCTACTGCAAGCACACCGCGCCGCTTCCGCGCATGATATTACTACTGCGCAAATGTAAAGCTGGGTACTGACCAACGTTACGAGGTGTAATGTAACATGTTATACAGCGAGCATTCATGCAGTCAGTACGTAGTGTTACGGTTAAAAACACGTACTGACTGCACGAATGCTCGCTGTGTTACATGTTACATTACACCTCGTAACGTTGGTCAGTACCCAGCTTTATATTAACAGTATACTTACCGACAAATGAAGACCTAGGACGCCGTCTCAAATATTTTAAGAATAGACTGTACTATGCAGTGAGCTCCCGTCAACCAACACGAGTGGTGGAATGAGGCTGGCCTAGGGCACTCTAAGCTCTTTATAGAAGGAGTGGACTCGGGCTGGACCAAACAACTCTGGAAATCCAGCAGGAAGCAACTCAGAATTATATCTGGGGTGTTCACAGGTCAATTCGGGGTCAAGAATCTCTTGGCCCAGATGGAACTATCGGATAGTTTAGACTGTAGAATGTGTGACGAGGAGGATGAGACTATGGAACACTTACTGTGTGAATGTCATGCCCTTGCCAGACAAAGAATGAATTATTTTGGTAGCGGTTAACCGCAACTAAAGGAATTCAAGGTACTTCCGCTGAGGTGCGTCATCCGGGTTGTGGAAATGATGGAGCGAGCTTGGGAGTAGGCATAAAAGAGAGGGCAAATGCACACATGATCCCACTGGGTCGAAGTGTATCCGAAAGGGCCCTCAACTAGATAAGATAAGAGTTCCCGTCTCAGTACAAAACACGGCCCCGCCAAGTCAAGAAGTCGCCTAACACTAAGCTTCAGTATCAACATCAAGATTTTTTACGAACGCTAATGCATCCGTAAATATTTAACGTTTTTCGCCCTGCTATAGGGTTTACGGGCACCTCCAATTTACGACTCACATAAAACACTTATTGTTATTCCGCGCCTGTCTGCTCTCGTTTTAGGTTATTGCTATTGAAATCCCGAACCAAATTGAACATGGAACACTGTTGCTAGCCGACAGATGGCACTATCCTAGAGTTTTATAAAAGAGTATCAATTAAACTAAGATAAAAGTTCATGTCATGTTTGAAGAGCAGAAGAAAACGAAACTTTTTTCCATTGCACCTAAATTCCCGCTAGCTAATACCGTCCGTTCCCGGAAGTTGATTAATAAGAAAGCAACTATTGGTTAGACATGATCGCAAATTATTATTAGTGTTAGTGTTGGACTTGCGCAGTGAAAACCTATCCTTAATTATTCCCTTGAACATTAAATACAAAAATGTTCAGTCCAGATATCTATACAAAAGGACCATTGGTGTGCCATGGTGCTATAACCACCGGACAAACAACAATTCGGGTTGCGAAGCTTGGAAGCGGCAATTTTGAAGCTTAAGCGTAGTGAAGCACTCTATTGTAGTACCGCGTTTAGTTGTTCAACAATAAATGTAAGTTATTCATGTGTTTAGGTATGTGTGACGTTATTCAGTTAGCAAAGGCCACACACCTCATTTGTCTAACTTCAGAACACAAGCAATAAAATTATGGCAGTCATCATGGATTTATGTTCCCGTCACCTCTTTACAACAGAACCGGTATTCCAATCATGATATTTGACAGAAGGGAACATCCTACACCCCATTCAAAATCAGAATGACAGAGACATCAAAGTGGGGACATGGCCCCTTTCAAATATCTCGGGTAGAATACTGGTCCATGAATGTTGATGTCTGTCGTAATCTAACCAGGTTAAAATTTAATTAAAAAGACAATATAAAATTATAACCTTTCTGATATTATTATAGCCACAAAGTTGTAAGACGCAAACTTTAGTATTAATTGATTGCCAATTGTCGTGCAGCGCTCAATCTAATCCGGCAATTTTTTTTGAAAAGTTCGTATTTCACTTCTCTGCTTTGTTTTAAAAAATGAAATACCTAGTACGGATCGCAGGTAATTGACATAAATTTGCGATCTGAGGCTGTTTTTACGTAGTTCAAAATATTACGTCTCGCCTAGACCAGGAAGTTGGACTTTCTTTACGCGAAATGGGCGGTAATTGCCACTTTATCCCCAGGTGTGATGTAATAGTACATTACATACCTAGGGCGGTGAATTCTTGAATGCCCCAGATCGCAGGTGTTTGTGTAAATATGCGATCTGGAGCTTTACGAATTACCGCCCGTGGCTTGTCTAAAGTTTGCCTCGGCCAGGAAGTGAGATTTTCTCCTCGCGTAGCGGGCAGAAAATCCCACTTACGGCCTAGGGTGACTTAAAATAATTTACCGTCAATGCCAGGCTTTTATAAAAAAAAAAAATTGGCCTTTTGTCCATACTTATTTCATTGCAAATTGTAAATGGCAGCCTTTAACTCTAAACGTGGTACTACAACAGCGACGCCACGAAAATCGAATATCGTCGTTCGAATACCTTCACTCTTTCGCTTGTGTATACCTAAGTGCTAAAGAGTCGGAGATCCGATCGTCGAATTTCGACTCTGTGGTTATAGCTCAGACGTCCCCCTATGATCTTACCAAACTATCCCCTGCGCGCCTGCGCCGTGCCGCACGAGCTCTGTGTACCGCGTGGGTATACTGAACACCACATCGCCCAGCGAAACCGCGTAAAACTGAACCATGGCTATAAGTTTAACTTATACTCGATCAGCTATAAAGAGAAAGGGTACATTAGGCGCTTCGTATGACGAATCTGTTATTTATGGTTAGAAATGGGTTTTCGGTGTATAGGTTGTGTCGGCAGTGCCACAATGTGGTGTTAGAATAGCCACACCCCCTTTCTTCCTGTACTACTGGGATAAGGTTTGAAGTGTATTGTGGGCTATGTCCGGTCAACCTGTGACTGCAATATCACATTTTCTCCATCTAAAGATTCGAGGCCAAGCAACACATGTTATACCCAGAGGAAATCGCTCGTAGAAGCGTGACTCGTGTGTGTCATAGACCTTAAATGTGTTAAACCTACATTGCTAGAAAAGCCACTGAATATCTCGTGTAAGTTACTCTGTGTGTCGACTCATGCTGAGTGGACTCCTTTTTTGAAACAACACTAGATTCCTTTTTTATATTTAAGCCTTATGTGATGTATATTGTTGTTGTTGTTCCAAAATAAATGTATTCTATTCTATTCTAAGTACTCTGCCTACCTCTTTGGGAGTAAAGGCATGAGTTTATGTATAAAAAGG
The DNA here is from genome assembly GCA_932294315.1 of Epinotia nisella. NCBI lineage: Eukaryota > Metazoa > Arthropoda > Insecta > Lepidoptera > Tortricidae > Epinotia > Epinotia nisella. The sequence continues at coordinate 18,120,135 of OW028688.1, read as the reverse complement.
AAACCGTAAGCCTGGCCTATGTGATTTACTCGTGGTAGAGATATGTTTCTAACACTGTGTCTGTTGATCCGTGTCCTAAACTTGAACACCTAAACTAAAGTAAATAGCTCAAATTGTTGTTGTTGTTAACTGTTATTCTAGTCATTACATTGTTGTTGTTGTTATCTGTTATTCTAGTCATTACATAGTTGTTACGTGTAGGTACACGCAGAAGTGTGTGCGCTAGGATACGAGAAATGCGTGCAAGTGCAAACCACAATCCAGTCAGTGTGCGGAGTGCAATGCGGTAGGTTAGGTACTTGACTGACAGTGAAACCAGCAAATTTTTGTGAAACGTCATAAATGCTCCGCTGGTATGAACTTTGTAGGGAAATGCAGAGCATTGACGTCATAATTTTCTATGGTCAAACAGCTTCCTTTTTATGGATCTTAAAATCTTTATAAATATTAAAAACAAGTTTTGTTTGTTGGATAAGTATAAAATATATTTTTTACCGGTATCAAATACCAGTGGCGAAGCATGCCCTTTGGAATGTAAATAATTATGTTATTTCGTGTTCAGTCCGAGTGTATTTCTATTTCATCACAGTAAGTAGTTGGACTGACACTACCACTAAAATTATGCAGGCTTTATGTAACTACAAAATTACTACCAAATAAATAAAACACAATAACAACTGACTTCAAACATGTAACTATCTTGTAAAACCTCTTTTATGGAAGTTAAAATATTGCGGTCGCGTTATTTGCGAGATAAATAATTAAAGGTAAAATAATTTTTCAATTTTGAAGTCAGTTGACTAGTAAAGAAGTGTAGATATGTGTACTTGTGTAGGTATTTACAATATTTACAACATCCATAACTTTTCCACCAGAATTAAGTTAAATTGCGGTAAGCTAAAAAGCTGCATTACGCTGAGTTGTGGCCATATCGTGACAAATATGAATATGATGTGTCTACAATTTAATGTTTTTAATATCTCGAATAAATATTTTCTTTCTTTCTTTCTGTCTATGCCACTTGTATCACTTGTAGATGTGGAAGAGCACCTTAACTTCATCCTCACCCTAATTCTGGTGGAAAAGAAGTTTTTCATTTGTGAAATAATGATCAGAAACATAGGTATATTGCTACTGAATAAACTTGTAAACGGGACTATAGTAAATGTCATTAACTTATAAAAGAGTGTTCGGTCAACCACGCGCCAGCCGCCTGCGGTTGGTCGGAGCGACGGAGACTCAAAATGTCCGCGCCACAAAATGAGGTCTACCGCAGGTTAATTATGATTCTCGAATTACGCGAACAATTAAATTATTTTAAAATGTTAATTTTATATACATCTATAAATATTATGAAACAGTCGTATAGGGAAACTAAATTATTGACGGCAGAGAATGGACAGTAAAGTCGGATTCATACTTATCAGAGAGCATCACCTCTGTTGTGCACTTTGGCGCCTGATACATCAGGAGCTTTCACGTCAGCATGGCTTTCACAAGACGGCGCGCGAGCTCTCTCGATTTTTCTTGCACTATACCTCTCTTTCAAGTTTTCTAATAAGAGAGAGACAGATAGTGCGAGAAAAATCGAGAGAGCTCGCGCGCCGGACTGTGATAGCCGTGCATAGTGAATCAGATGAACGTGATATAACGGTGTCACGACACGTCACAAAATATATGAATCCGGCTTAAAAAAGACAAAATGTAGAGTAGTATAGGATATAACAATTCAAAAATACAATCATCGGTTGAAATTAGCATTGAATGTCTGCTTTTCTTTTCTGGATTTAAATTTGGATATATTACCCCTGAGAGTGGAGTAATTTAATATGCAGCTTTTCTTACTGCACATCTGAGGGCAAGATCCCCCGTACATACATAATTGAACTTAATCTATGTGTCTGGTCTCAAATGTCTCCTCGAAACTTGCCAGACGCGAGACGTCGCGACAACGGCTCTCTGAAATTGGCATCTTCAAAACATAGCGCTTAAAGAGAGAGAAACAAAATATGCGAATAATTTGCCCACAGATCCCCGAATAATTCCAATCGGGGTAATGATACGATAACTCTCCGTAATGTATAAGACTGCAGATTAAATATTGCTTTTGTACTTAGACGAATTTACTTTGAAATGTTTGCTTATTGGCTCCGAAATATGAGAGGAATCTTTCTCAAAGGAAGTCCGATACCAATGCCTAATCGAATATGAGGAATGTGAGCCAATCATTTGGCCAGATTGGAAGATACTCAGGTATGTGTGTTGTGCGTGTATATATGTCTGGTGTCTATACGTTTATTCCACATCAACTGCCAGCGCGACAGCGACTGTTAGGGGTGAGTATTCACCAGTGATGTGCGAGGCAGCGGAGCGGCGTGCGAGGAAAAAATCCAATAGGAAGGGATGCGTGAGCCAGACAAGCAATGCAGTTGGTAGGCTACTCTGTCTGCTTGCCGACTGCCTGTTCGCTTGTTTATGGCCGTGGTATTAATAAGCCTGGTGTTACCTTTTTTGTGGAGAAAACCTGCGAATTGTTACATACACTAGTCACTAGACAATAGGTGATGTTATCGATGCCCTTCACTGCATATCTACAGTTCTCCGATCGTAGCTATCCGTTCCTGGCTCTGGAGGTGTAGAGACGAGTATGCGTATGTGTTTTCGTGAGGATTTTAATACGCATTATAATGTATCGTTGCCAGATAATAGGGACCTGTCGTTGGCGCTTTTGCTATTATTGCGCCGCCAGTCGTGGCATTTGTATCAGCGCATCGTTAATAATGGCATAAGCGTCAAAGACATTAAGGTGCTAATAATGAAAAAGTATATATCCTGCGCAACGGACTGTTTCTGGATATTGGTATCATGATCGTCATCAGACAACATCGTCAACACTCTGGTGAGAGAGTAGGCCAAAGACAATAAGATCCGTTTTCCCTGAGAATCATATCCTGCGCAACAGTTTCTGAATATTGGTATCATCATCATGGGATAACATCCTCAACTCACCAGACGATGCCTTGCGCGCCGGAGCCGATGGGCTTGAGGTTCTGGTAGCGCTTGAGGATGGTGAACCGGGTGTCGCCCACCTCCACCGTGTAGAAGTGGGGGTGCCGCGAAGCCGACATGACGGGGGGCCCGTGAGCCGTCCTACCGGGCATCGACCACCGAGACTGCAACAGAATATAGGTACATATTAAATATATATTATATTATTATAGGGGCGTGGGTAGGCTCCCCACAAGGTGGACTGATGACCTGGTAAAGGTCGCAGGAATCCGCTGGATGCGGGTGGCGCAAGACCGGTCACTTTGGCACTCTTTGGGGGAGGCCTATGTCCAGCAGTGGACGTCTTTCGGCTGATATGATGATGATGATTATCCAATCCATTGTGTTATACATATGTAGTAGAGCAGACATACCCTAGCATAAGTTTGCGCGTGTCACCTACTTACTCTTGGGGGTACCTTTGCATAGTTTCAAGCGAGCGCTAGTAGTACTGACATTGCAAGATGGTGACCTGATGGACGACGTCAAGAAAAATGTTCTAAGTGGACATTCTATGCGTACAGTCACGGACTTTAATTGTTGATCCATTTAGAGCTCACTTTATACTGGACACGTCATAGATTGATAGAAAACCAAAATTAATTGACACCTAAATGGCTCGACAATTAAAGTCCGTGACCGTACCGATATATAGTAAGTCAATGATATCATCATCAAATCTGGTACTTTTCAGATTTTGGTATTATTTTACAAGACAATAACTACGCTTAATAGACTAAACACAATTGAAATGATATCTCAAACAATTTCGAAGGAACATTCATTAGATAGAGAAAGCTACTTGATATTGGTGTGAATTGTGTTTTCGTTGAAATTGAATAAATTTGTTAGGTTTTTTTTCGATGTTACTCAAACCAGGATTTAAAGAGCTATACTATTAAACGAGCAATATTTGTATATATATATTTGCAATCACGTTTTTGGAAACAGCTCTAACGATTTCGATGTAATTTGGAATGTAGGGGTTTACGGGGGCGAGAAATCAATCTAGCCAGATCTTATGTCTGGGAAAATTCGTTTTCTCCGTAGTTTCACCCGAGCTGAGCTCGGTCGCCCAGGGATTTCGTGTCTACATGGGACCAACTATAATTAGAACAACTACATAAGGCAAAAATAAGAGTCAAATCAGACATCGCTCCCACCGCAAAACCGGCTCATACTAATCAACACAGCATTATGACGTCATAACTTCATGTTACCAATTTAATCGTCACACGATCACCACGCCACGTCAGTGAAATAAAAGCACCATGGAAATAAATGTCACACAACGACATCCGAAAGTGAAAGGCAAACACTTGCCAAGTCATCAAGTATTTCGCACGATAATCAACACAGCATTATGACGTCATAACTTCATGTTACCAATTTAATCGTCACACGATCACCACGCCACGTCAGTGAAATAAAAGCACCATGGAAATAAATGTCACACAACGACATCCGAAAGTGAAAGGCAAACACTTGCCAAGTCATCAAGTATTTCGCACGATATCAATACGGGGGGTGTAACTCAGTGGTAGAGTGTCTGCTTCGCATGCTGAAAGTCCTGGGTTCAAATCCCAGCACCTCCACACGAAATTATTTTTGTTTTTTTTTTTACAAAACTACATTTATACTTTTTTTTCAGATTTATAGAAGATACAGGTACATCCCTTAAATTGGCAGAGTATCTAGGGTTGCACACATTTTTTGGTTGCCTTTTTGCATTTTTTTCTTATACAATTTTTTGCGCTTTATACAGCGGAAACGAGACTTGAACGCACGATATTTTTTTCTTATTTTGCAAAGTTGAGGAATATAGGTAAACGACATGTTTTGTATTAAAACTTATTTTTTTTATTGAAAACCAAATGTCGTATTTCGTTCCAGCGAATATATTATGAAGTACTGCGAAAATACAATGTTTTAAAACTAAATGTGGTATTTCGTTCTTGCGAATGTATGGACTACTGCGAAAATACGATGTATAAATAAATAAATAATAAATAAATATTAGGGGACATTCTTACAAATCGAACTAGTAAGTTCAATAAGGCTTGTGTTATTAATACTTAAATACATAGAAAACATCCAAGACTCAGAAACAAATATTCATGCTCATCACACAAATATTTGCCCTTACCGGGATTCGAACCCAGGACCTTCAGCTTCGTAGGCAGCGTCACTACCCACTAGCCTAACCGGTCGGTCGTCAAATGTATGATAGTAATAGAATGAAAATCAATGCTGAATATACTTACTTTACTGTAGTGTAGTTATACAACGCGTGTCCGTCTCCATATATCGCAGGCAGCTATTATTGTCGGTCGGCGCGTATCACAGCTGTCTTGGGCTTGGGAAGACTTCGTCGGTGATTACGTCTGTGGACAAGAGACATACTCACATTAATTTCAATTCACGTTTGGTGTGGGATTAGAATAGGACACCCTTTCTTCACATGGGTGTCGTAGTTTACGACACCCAGACCAGACAGACCAGTTATTGATCTTCAGTAAGGAAGATTTTAGGCCGAAGGGAGTCAAGTTCCGGCGTTTTCTCTCTAATGTTGTATATTGTCAAAACAGCGCAAATAATAATACCAGTCTTAGAAAACTTAATTGTAAGAATAGCTAAGGTATATTGTTGCAAAATCGATTTGTAAACAAACAAAAATAATAATATCTTTTCTGCACGCTTGCCAAAAATTTACATAAATCTCTCATTGGGTTTACGTTATCCTAACCCACATTAAAGTATAAACCTGTGGAGCCGCACCCTAACGCGTTTTAATAATTAACTTTTCCTAGCGCAGGAAAATAAACTAGAAAATTATTCACCTTAGCAGCACAGATTGCCACTTAAAAATGTAAATGAGCGGAGGTACTTTAGAATGTACGTTTAACGCCAAAAGGCCGTATATTTGTATAAAACTGGTATAAAGATACGACATTTCGTCGGTAGGCAGGTTACTGGATAGACATTGACGAGTGCGCGAGGCGATAAGCGAAAGTCGCAAGCGAGGAGCGATATGGCTAAGTAAGCTATAAACTTCAAGCCGAGTCGAGAGCGGCTTGCGATTTTTGTAAAATTTTATGCAAATCGTAGTTGGCACGGATTGGGATTTTATTTGACTACTCGGTCCCTAGGTGGCACTGAAAACCTAAGCCAGTTTCAAATGGTAATTTTTAGTGGAAATTGAATTATGAAATATTGTAAGGCGAAGGCCTTACAATTTTTTTTTTGTGGGATGCCACTACAATATTTTGTGTAACCTCGCTATGCAGTCATTGGCCATACCGAACATGGTGAAAGACGTAAAATACATTTAATTATTACTCTTCGAGATTTATGGGTTTTAAGTATTTCACTATTAAGTATTTTTTATGAATGTAAGAACGAAAATAATGCCATTGAATGCTGATTTAAACAGTCTGTAACCCTCTCCTACGTCATCGATCCGTACTATAGTTTAGTTTATGGCTAAAATTTGACAGCTAACTTCATCTCTTAGGCAGTGGATCTTCTGTACCTACCTACTATACATTATACTGTGGTAAGGCTTAGGTCTCGGGAAAACGTTCAAAGACATGAAAATGAGGAGAATATTAAAGAATTTCAAAATGTAGACGTATTTTTTATACCTGAGCATAATAATGTAAGATTAGGTTAGGTATGCGCGCCATATTTAAAGTAGAACGTGCCAGGAGCGCGCCGCACGCGATTAACTCCCAGCTTGCGGTAATTTTATACTTTCATGATAAATATTCTGATAGATAATTCTATTTCAACTAAATATTATCTCGTAGTATACACGGCGATTATTCCTAAGTTTTTATTAGATAATTATGATTATGACATCCACTATCCTTTGCACACTTATTACTTATGTATGGGTTATGGCCGTATTCATAAACGATCAACAAATCTAAAATGCTTTTAATTTTTTTTTTTTAAGTTATCTTTCACTTTGACATTTGAGTTCGTAAGGAAGGGACAAAATACATTTTATTTATCAGAGGTAAATTACGTTTTATGAATAAGGGGAAACAGAATGTCAATCAACGTTTGTACCAAGGTTTTGATGGTCGTCTAGTACCTATAGCACAAGCCTTATTGAGCTTACTATAGGCCTAGTTCGATTTGTGTAAGAATGTCCCCTAATATTTATTATTCTACGATTTGATCCGACCAGGTTGGCGCAAAACGCACTGAATTGCGAAGATCAAGTGACGAATATTTAGGCCCGAAATTGTCGATTCTGTCGAATTACAGTCGGCAAAAAGGACTAGTTTTAGTGAATTATGTTATAAGTAATAATATATTAATATATATACGGCCAGAGACAAGTAATTTATTTTTATAAATCTTATTTTTTTTTATTTTACCTATAGGTAGTGATTTATTCAGAGTCAAAATATAGTAAAATACAGTTTAAATACAATTTAAAACAGTCAATAAAACTACACTTAGTCAAATAACCCGCCCCGTGTCATTCCGGGTGCAAAGGTGCCCATCACACTCGCTGCATTGCCGCGTTGAATCGCGATCGACAACCTTTGCAACAGGAATGACCCGGAACGGGAGTCATGCCCTCTCAGTCGCATACGGCGCCCAACTTCCGCCAAGAATGTTCTGGCCTCTGAGCACCAGCAACCCATCGTCTCCACCGCCAGAGGGACAAACGAATAATTATTCAGCGCGGAGTATTTGTCCCGCTTTCTGACCGCAGCTGCCTCGGCAGCAGCTCCTGCTGTCCCGGTGGTGCGACCAAGGTGCGAGGCAGCGAACGTGCTCACACAAGTGGCGTCCCACAGTAGGCATTTGCCCTTCTGCCATGGCACCAGGGTCAAGCCATCCGGCCTTTTGCCATCCGACCGGCTTAGGCCTGAGGGCTCCAGCACACATGGAATATTGGCCGAGACTAAAGCTCTCCGGACAATATCGTTCAGAGCGTGGTGACGAGAGAATCTCCCCGCACATCGACAGCAACTCAATGCGTGGTGCCCGTTGCTCTCCACCCTGGCGCCGCAGATGCATAAATGGGGTTCGCACACATCGCAGCCCAGGCGGAAAGCCACTGCCACCCGCATCGACTCGTCGTCAAGCAGAGTGCCCAAGTGTGGAGAGGGAAGCGCATGCAGCCAAGCCCCAGACTCCGGCTTCGAAACTGCCTTCAGTCTAGCCTTGTCCACACCTTGCGCAGTCTCCTCAAGAGAATTCAGTGCTCGTTTCACCCCTATATCGTCCCACGAACGCTGGCGATCGGGTTTATCTGGCCTGCGCGCACCAGGATTTAGAGCCGCCCAAGCATCCCAAGCATCAGACGCGTGTGGTATGGTTGCCTTGTCACCTTCCATGGAGAGTATACCAGTCACAAGGTCCACAACCCCAACCGCCGACGCCAAGAAAGCCGGAAGGCTGATATCCTGCGCACGCCGAATTCCCAATCCACCGCTCCGGATAGGGAGAGACGCCAGTTCCCATTGGCCCTGATTAAGGGAAACATTTAAAATTGACTCTAATGTCTCCTTTAGCACACAATCAAAGGAGTCTACCTCACCCGGGTGCAACCAAGCCGGCACAGTGCGCAAAAGGTACGTGAGCTTGGGAACTGCGAAACAAAACCGCAACAATGAGAGAGCCACGTGAGCCGAAAGGTTTTTCAGTCTAGACGCCGCCGCCAGGAGAAGCTGCTTCCTTACCTCAAAGGCATCAGAAACGGCTGCCGGGAATATAGGCGACCCCAGGAGATTGAACGTTTGCTCCGATAACACCCTAAGGCCGGGAAGCAAAGCGTGAAAAGAACCTTCTCTTCTTTTCACGCTTTGCTTCCCGGCCTTGACTTTGACAGGATTTATTATTTGCGAACTTATAACGCATGTTATAAGTTCGCAAATAATAAATCCTGTCAAAGTTAGCTTAACAAATTGTGTCCCCAGTGTAAGTTTCCATTTGAATTTCCCGTGTTGGTTTAAACCGCTTGAAACCTGCTTTAACTAAGGGTGTATTTCACTTGCGAAATAATAGTCTGCTTCATACGTAGCTTATTTCTTCCTTGGGTCCTTTAGTTCTCAATTTCTCATGCGAGCAGTTAAATTCGCTCCTGTCGTAATGTATTAAAATGTAATTTGGCAGCGATAAAATCCTGCACTAGAAATCTATCGCAAAATAAATAGGCTTTCTACTGTAGCAATGTAATTTTACAATACTCTGATACTCAAATGATATATTGTATACTTTTTTGAAAAAATGATACCTCGCCGAGTTTTTTACGCCGGCTCTTCTCGAGGCAGAAGTTTTCTTTCCGAACCGGTGGTAGTTTATCGACATTCATGGTGCATGTAATATGCCTAAATTAAAGAATAAATCACTTTGACTTTGACTAAGTATATCTTTTCAAGGCAAGAGTAGGCAAATTACTGAAATGGCTCTTCTCTTCTATCTCTGGCCTTGTCACTTACTATCAGGAAAAGACAGTGCCATTCAAAGAAAGAAAGAAAGAAGACATTTATTCACTACACAAAAGACACACAGAGATAAAGGGAGTAGACATACAATACAATTGACACATTGTGGGCTAGTTGGTCATAAAAAATACGTTACACCTGCCGCCCACCACCTGTGCGGAAAATCTCACTTCCTAAAGAAGAAGACGTAAAATCTTGTTCTTCCCATGGGCGGTAATAAAGGAAGCCTCAGGTCGCATATTCATCACCCTTGCTTTCGGTTTGGGCGTCAAATACATTTCATAGCCGCTTGCTTTCCCACGCGCCGGTGTCGGCCACTGTCGGAGCGAATGCGCCACACACGCAAATTTGATTTCAAACCACGTTCTGTCAAATGTACCCCCTAGTGTTTGTGAAGCAATGCAAATATTCGAGATTAGGAGCGGGTTATTTTATGACGGTTATGTTAGTTTAGGTTAGCGTGCAGCATTTAATAGATGTGGGAGAAAAACGTTACCTATTTTTATAGTACATTGTTTAACGAGGGGCGTAAGTGGAATATTGCTAACGAGACTCGCGTTTGCAATATTCTTACGCCCGTGTTATACACAATGTTTTTCATCACATTTGCGAGGAAATAAATAACTACAAAAGACAGAAAAATCTAAGTTTCATACAGCCGCACCAATCAAAAATTGACAACTTCACTTCCAGATCAGTGCTAGTGGAGTTCAATATTTCAACCAATCACAGAGCAGTATTCTTGCGGGGCGGGGCCGGCTTGACCAACTAGATTTTTTTTTCAACCAATCACAGAGCAACCAGATTTGCTTAAGCCAATCAGTGGGTTCTATATTTTAAAACTAAACTTAACAGCCCGTGGGAGGTAAAACGGCTATAACTGCTCTGTACGCTCGCAAGTAATAACGCCATTGACGAGCAAGTGTGATGAAAAAATATTTGTGACTGCCGTCCTGACCCAAATAAAAACGTAAAATAATGATGGCTTTGTTACCCCGATATCTACATGATTTTACCAGTAGTGAAAATATATTGGCGAAATTAAAATTCGGGTTTTATGAGTAGTACGCGTTTACATAATGGCCTCGCAATTTCAAAATTATCCCGGGAATTTTGTATTCGGTACCAATACAAAATACCTATAGAAAAAGATTTTAAACCGCCGGAAAATCTCGGGAGAGTGCCGTTAATTCCTATAAGCATAGAACATAATGGCCATTATGTGCCTTTTTTGCATACAGTCATACCATTAATAATTACATATTTTCTTCAAAAACCATGCGCCTAAGCCACGAAAAAAAGCCCTCTTTGAAAAGTTCCCCGCGCTAAAGCGATTCTCACAATTTTTTTTCAAAAGGCAAAGGCAAAGGTTGCAGGCACTCGGACAGTAGTGGCTGGAATTAGCCGGCGCGGCCTATATTCCGTGCTCGAGCCTGAAGTATCGTGTGATACGGCCTTTAAAATATTTTTAGGTTTCGACGTGAAAAACGCCTCAGACAGAAATCATTCAATAGGTGGTGAGATGAATGAGATGGCAGGAAGCACCCTAAACTCCATCAGCCATCATCAGCTGTTTAAATTTATAATTTTCGCTGTATAGATAGCAAACCATCAAATGATCTCAACAAAGTGTAGGTACACAATATTATCTTAAAAACATAGGAGACATTTTTTTTCCAAAGTTTGTAATTTTTTTTAATACAGTTCCTACTTGCTTCTTAACTCGTATTTTTTCCAAAACGTTATTGTGAAAATAGTTGAACGAGATTATTGGCTGTCTCCGTTGACGCCGGCCGACTGACCTTGTCAAGGGACAGAATTGTATTAAAGGAACGTCGTTATCGAAGTGACATTTTGGTGGAGAAATGTTTGCCAATTTCGTTACGGAAACTGGCGTTGTTTTCATTTTATTTATTTTATCGGGAATTGCTTAAAATATTATGAAGATGTCGATGATGGAAAATAAGAAATAACTATGATGATGATGATCTGTCCGACCGTTTTCGGCCATGGCGACCACTCCGACTCCTATTTAGCGTTTTGGCGCTCGTGCGCTCGAAGATGGCTTATGTAGCCTATCTTTGCGGCAAAGTTCCGTGCACATTGCGGGCACGTAAGTACGCCGTTCTCGTAATTGTATGCTATGGCAGCAGGTGGGCGGGCCTTTGAAATAACTATATAGTAATAATAAATATCATAAAAAAACATATGTAGCCACTTATATTATACTTTTTATCGTCGACTTTAATGTTTGAATTAAGACTTCGTATCTAAATTAAAACGATATACTTTTTGTCTATGGAGCTCCCAACTCAACTATAATAATTAGAAGACAACGCTTTAGGCAACTAAAATAAATTCCACCAATCACGTGGCGCCTTTACTGAACTAAAATAATTTTGACCAATTGCACGTCACGTTGGCTACAGTACAAAAGACGACGGCCGCCGTTGACGACGTTGAGCCGGCACCTCTGACTTGCACTTCGTTTCAGCAGGGCTCAGATTTTCATTAGATACCAAGTTTGTTTAATTATTTCTCTTGACTCGTATAAAAAGTATTGTATACAATAGTTAGACAATTAGCTCTTAAATTCATGCTCTCTCGGCAAGCCTCGTGGCCTAAACACGGTACTCGACTTTAAGAGCCCTTATTGTGTAACGATTGTATTAATTGTTATACTTGCCTGAAATACTATACTCGTAGGTATGGTGTAAAACAATTTTTTTTGATTCATTAAAACTCTGAGAACATTCGTTTGAATATTGGCCGCTTTTTCGGTTAATACAATAATTATACCTGTTTAAAATGCTTTTCATCTAAGTGTTGTTCATGGGAATGTGTGAAAAGTTATGCAAGCTCTTTATGTACTCTTATTCGCTCATAAACATTTTTATTTTGTACCCCTTCGAGAGATCCTATAAGGACACCTCTTTTTCCCCTCCCAGTTTTCAAGAAATGTTTTCTCATATTTGCACATGGAGACGTCACGGGGGAAAAAATATTCTTACATTCGTAAAAACTATATATACCTAATTAGAGGTGGACAGAATTGCACAGCTACGGTGGCCTAGTGGTTCAGGCATGCGGCTGTCAAAGGGCAGTCGTGGATTCGAATCCCAGCTCGTACCAATGAGTTTTTCGGAACTTATGTACCATTTGATATTTACCGTTAGCTTTTCGGTGAAGGAAAACATCGTGAGGAAACCTGCATACATCTGAGAAGAAATTAAAAGAGGTATGTGAAGTCCCCAATCCGCATTGAGCCAGCGTGGGGACTACTGCCCGTTCCCTCTCATCCATGAGAGGACGCCTGTGCTCAGCAGTGGGACGTATTTAGGCTGATGATGATGATGACGAAGACTTGCACAAATCATCTTAAGACGAACTGGTAGAAAATAATGTATTTACACTGATGACCTCGCTGCATAACTACCATCCCGTCCAAGCATTCAATATCGTTAAAAGTTGAACTGTAAAGAAAGAACATCTAGATTCAACAGTAAGAATAAAATGCATTACATTATTGCAATATCTAGCCAAGTTTGTCTGAGACCAAGTTACTTGAAGTTGGTGAGGAAATTCTAAATTAAGCATCCATTTTACAAATAGGTTACCTCTGGCCCTCGGCTCTTTTACAACTTAGTTTGAAGTCTTGAAGATACTAAATATTTCGCAGGTTTGTCTGACAATATATTTTAAGTTTAACTGTAATTTGTACATTAGGTTCCAACAAATAAAGCTGTGGTTAACTACAAATAATTAGATGATCCTTGAAAATCACCTGAGAATATGGATTATGTATGTAGGATACAAACGTTGGTGGCCCCTAAAATAAATAAATTAGGTATTGTTCGTGCCACAAGCTTGAAATGTCGTTAAAATTCTATTTGTAACACATAAATATTTACACTGTCGGTCGAACTAACATTTCTAAACTTGAGAACAAACTTCTTTGATTTATGACTAGATATACCTTGGTTGGTCAGTTTATCCAACAGTGAACTATTTATCGCTATCATATTACTATAGGCCTAGTTCGATTTGTGTAAGAATGTCCCCTAATATTTATTATTTATTTATTTATTATATCGAGTGTTTATTTAACAAGTGAATGTGAACATACGACGTGACAGGGACGCCACGACAAGGTTAAATCACTGTCGGATCTAGGCATGACAAATTGACCCAGACCATATTATTATTAAGTTTCTGTCAAATATATAATTTTTGCTACAAACTTCTATTGCCGACTTTACTTTTGTGCACAATCAAAACATCACGGCTTTTTGTTAGTTTAGGGGTTCATATGGCCGTCTTTTGTCTACTTCATCACATCAGCTCGATGGTGCCATAATATTGCGTAGTTACCGAATAAGTTTGCTCAATTGGGTACCTTTTCAGGAAGAGGCTGCAAAATGGTTTTCAAATTTCGAAGGACAACTTACATACGAATAGTGCCGTGCCAGTTACATAAATGCTTGAGAAAAGGAAAACTATGCACGCAACTGACTACAACATAAGACTCAACGAGCATTTAATTAAACAGACGAAACTTCAGGGGCGCCGCAATAAAGCGAAGAATCAGCACGAATGGAAGGAACGAATGAACGAAACGGCGGGCGCATTTACTTTGATTTCCATTCGGTCCCGCGGGCGCGCTTCGCTCATCGACGTTAATGGGGAGCGAAGCGAGTGAGCGATGCGATGCCCACTAGGGTTGCCAGGTCAGACGTTTCACTAATTTATAGGAAGTTGAAGTTGCTGTATGTTGTTTTCGGGAATATTCTCAATTTGCAAGAGGAAAATTGTGTTGTGCAATAAGTGTAACTTGCTCGAATATATTTCACATTATTCCTCATTCGAAAATTGAGAATTTGGAAAAAATATTCAGGTATATATACATAGCATTCCCGGGAACGGCACATCACTATTATTGTTTTTTTACGGCAGCCGATAGCGCGGTCCTAGGTTCGAACATGACGCAAATATTTGTGAGATGAATATAAGCGGTTTTTATTTGTTAAAGAAGGTATAATTATTTGTTTAGTCTTTATTGCATAAAATAAAAACTTATCTGACAAAAGGAAGACTTTGTCATAAGGCATTGTCTACAAACAAGACACAAACAGTCAATCTTAAAACAAAGCAGGAAGTTAGATGTAAAATACTCGTGCTTTTCACACAAAAAACTGCCTTCACCCAGGACTGCCAGGTTCGCTGAGCATCCTCTAGGCTAAAACAGTCGTCAATATAAATACCTAATAGAAATAAACATTTTCGTTGACCCTGCACCACCAAGCGTCGTTCGCGATGCTTCCACAGAGACACTTAATTGATTGGCTTTTGCTGAATGGAGTGAATGAATGGGAAGCGAAAACGCGGTTGGCGAGTGTAAAGGCGTGCGGCTAGATATAATACGATACCGAACAATATGGGGACGTATTCATGAGTTCAAATGGCAGCTAAACGACATGGCAAGATAGTTAATACGGATTTTTTTATAAAAAGTTCAAATGGCAACTACAGAAAACTAACTGAAAAAGAAAAAAAAGAAAAAGGGCTATCTAGATGAAATAGCGCCTGTCAGGCCGTGGTCTAGTCGCCAGCGGGCAGCGGGGTGACAAGCGGGCAGTCACTGATTGAACTCGATCCAATGTATGAACTCCCTTAGAGCTGGTTCCCACTTGTCGGATGTCGGGCCCGGATTTTAATCCGATGTTCCAGCGGCAGAACATCCATACTTCCATATCCATACTAATATTATAAATGGGAAAGTGTATGTGTTTGTTTGTTTGTTTGTTTGTCCGTCTTTCACGCCAAAACGGGGCGTCGAATTGACGTGATTTTTTAAGTGGAGATAGTTGAAGGGATGGAGAGTGACATAGGCTACTTTTTGTCTCTTTCTAACCCCCCACTTCCCCAAAATGGGGGGTGGAAGTTTGTATGGAGCATTCCGCAATTATCAAGGTAGAAAGCTAAAAATTGGTATGCGTACTATTTGTGACTAACAAAAAAATCGTGCATCATTTTTTTTTGGAAATCTGCACCCAACCCCTTAAAAGAGGGGGTGAAATTTTATATGGGGGTCCAGATATGTAGATTCGATATTTATAGTGGATATGTAGAGTCGATATGTAGAGTCGATATGTAGATTCGATATGTAGAGTCTATGTTCGATATGCAGAGTCTATGTAGAGTCGATCTAAATATATAAAAGACTGAAACTGAGATGCACCTTTTTTGTAGACGGTTAACATTACTCTTAGTACGCGGGCGAAGCCGCGGGCAAAAGCTAGTTTTATATGAAGCTATTCCCAACTAGCACACTAGCGTTAAAATAACCCTTATATCATTCTTATATCGGTTCCAGCCAAGTGTTAAGATGTTAAGAATGCCTGTAAAAAAGGTCTTATAGCGTGCTCTAACACCCTTATAACTACGAAAGAGGCCCACGAATTACAGGTTAAGGTGTTGGCTGAGAGTCTTATAAGACTCTAGCTCTTACGCAGTATAAAGTGAGCATCTTACTCTTTTCTTTACCCATAAAATTATGAGACAAATATAGTCTTCCGACAAAATGGCGCAGATAGTTAGTATAGGTATTAATATTTGACAGCTATGGGGTCGTATTAATTGAAAGTGAATTAAATTGGAAGTGTGTGTGACATGAAGTGAAAACAATCTGCCCTTGTGATTTTACGGTAAGTGTATACCATGTTTACCATCTCAATTTTAACGCGCCCAGGATTTATTAAAGATTTCTAATAAAACTTATGAACATTAAAATATACATCTAAAGTTTTTATCATTTTCTATTCTTGTTTCTCGGCCAGTGGCATGATAAATTAAGTGGCATCCATATAATGGCAAGAGTAACATAAATAATGAAGAATCTTGATGTCAAATATTGAATAACCTAATCAATTTGTAGGTTAGAGTCCACCAAAACAATGGCGAATTACCTTAAAGCTTTAGGCGTCAGTTAACTCAACTATAACGCTTATTGACTTACAACACTCTTACAGTGTCTTTAAAGTGTATCTGCCTAACACCTTAAGCGTTAGAAAAAGTTTCAATACTTACAAGAGAGTTAATTCTGTTATAAAGTCTCTGCCTGAAGCTAGCACTCTTGTAAGTGTTTAAGTGTTAAAAACAGGTTAAAGCTTTAACATCTTAAGTGTAATTGCTTTGAGTAACACTCTTATAATGCTTTAGGACTTAATTATTTTTCTTAAGTCCTTTATAAGACTATTAGTTACAACTGAGAACATTATAACTCACTTATAAAGGTTAAGGTTATAATAATACCCTTAGCTATTACCCAAATGTTAGTTGGGTTCACACTTGCCCGACACCGATTTTGTGTCGGCGACGACAAAAAATGTCAGGTGTTTTGCCAGCCAACCGTCCGGAAAAAAATAGTATCGGGTCTCGCTCGCCTATTATGAGTAAGTATGACACTGTTCACATTTGTCGGATGTCGGGACCGACAACCTTCCTCACGGCACTAGTTTCGTCCGACTAGTGTGAACAGAGGCGCCGACACCCGATTAAAATCGTAATCCGACATCCGACATAGTGGGAACCAGCTCTTATGCGGTAGAACATAAGATTGCCTGTCATGGGATTTGTTAGAGCCTAACAGTTAGACAGTGAATCTTCTGTACGTAATAACATTATTTATACTATGCCTGTGACCTGTATACGCCATCTGCAGAGTATTGAGGCTGGAATTTAATTAGATTACGGCCCGTGAGCCGCAACCGTGTCAAGTGCCTGCGATGTTTTATTCACTGGTTAACGTGTACAACTGGGTTAGCGGCAAGTTCTGCAGTGTCGAAAAAAAAAGGATTCAGGGGCAACATTACACGTACCTGCCTAATAAAATCAGTTTCGAGCCGAATTGTTATTAAAAAATTTAATAAATAATTCGTAGGCTTGTAATATTTGACAGTGGGTAAACATTATAGAAAACAAATTAGTACGCGTTTAGCACATGCAGCGGGACGTTGGGCGGTGGAACAGTCAGCATTATAAATTTCAAACTTATGTCCTTAAAAACAAACATCGATATAGTCTATGGTCGCGAAATTAAAAAGTCAGAGCCGGCGCCGAGGGAGCCGTCAGGTCCGGCTCCCAGGGAAATGAATGCAAAATGCAGCCGCGCAACCCGCAACAGTTGCCGCCATTTTGTTTAGCTGACAGCTGTACAGCATATTTATTATAGGAATGCAATGGGATTTTCTGAATGAAAAACATATCAGTCATATCAGTCATTTGTCAATTGTTACATTGATGTGTGTTAGTGTCACTTATACTTTTAGTGCTTGACATATTTTATTTTATTATTGATTTCTTAGTGCAAATTGTAAATTATTGTATACCGTAAAGCGGTTGATTGTGACACACGCAACACTTTTTGTAACAGCTTCTGTACTCGCACAATTTGACAATAAATGATTTCTGATTTCTGATTTCTTAATAATACCATTGTATTTGTAAGCTCTGACATGTCAAAGAGCCCTTGAGACAGAATAATTAGATTTCTTAATGTTATCGTTCGTTTAATGCGCATTACGTACTGTTAAACGGCGGGTAGAATAAACTACTTAAAGAACATAAAACTCTTCTTGAAACAACCGTCGCTTCCTACTGAATAAACATCAATTTCTCGCACTATCGGATGAATTGAAACGATACTCGAAACAAATTGACCTCAACGGCTAGCTGTCTACAAGTATGTGCAGTCGAGTTCTCCAATACAGTCTTTATTGTTACTACCATAAGACACGTGTGTAGATATTTTTGGGAGGTTGTCATCAGTGTACAAGTTTCATCCTCCTGAGGCATAACAGTATTTTCATGTACACCAAGTTGTAAGTCACCCAACCCGTCTAACTTGTAACTTTCTGCACTGCATGCGGACTCTCGGGAAATGAATGCAAAATGCACTAGTGCAGTGGTGGGCGCATGGGGTTTCCTGCGTTCGACAAATATTAGGCGTCTTTTCCATTTTTAGGGTTCCGTACCTCAAAAGGAAAAAAACGGAACCCTTATAGGATTACTCGTGCGTCTGTCTGTCCGTCTGTCACAGCCGATTTGCTCCGAAACTACTGGACCGATTGAGTTGAAATTTGGTGAACATATGTAAATTGCTGACCCAAAGATGGACGCCTAAAGTAAATTAATGGATTCTGAACAAGGGGGCCACTTTTGGGGAGTAAACTGGAAAATTAAAAAAAAAGTTTCGCAAACTGTATTGTGTGACATATCTAATGAAAGGGGTTTTTGTAAGCATTTACAGTTTTTTTTTTTTATTTTAGCAAATTTTAATATAATTTTAGGAAAAAAGACGAAAATTGGCTATCCCCCCTTATTTCCGAAACTACTAGGCTTAATTCTGAAAAAAATATGGAAAATAGTTCCTTGCCTAAAGATTACAGGAAAACTTATAAGAAGTTTGAGTATTCAAAGTAACGGGAAAATTCTCAATATTTTGCGGAACCCTCACCACGCGAGTTGAACTCGCACTTGTCCGGTTTTTTAAAGAGGTATGTTGTTGGTTTTTGGTTAACGTATAGTGTTGCCACATACAATTAATGAACGTCTCTAAACTACATGAAACGCTAGCCCAACGTGCGTTGAATCGAGCGAGAAAACCGGCCAAATGCGAGGCGGACTCGCGCATGAAGGGGTATCTATAAAAACGAGCAAAAAAATCACGTTTGTTGTATGGCAGCCCCCTAATATATTTATTTTATTCTGTTTTTGTAGAATTTTTTGTTATAGCGATAACAGAAATACATCATCTGTGAAAATGTCAACTGTCTCTCACGGTTCATGAGATACAGCCTGGTGACAGACGGAGAGACAGACGGACGGACAGCGAAGTCTTAGTAATGGGGTCCCGGTCCCGAACCCTAAAAACGCATGGCTACCAATTTGGAATGTGAAAGGCAAGCCTCTTAACCCCACTTAATTCAGCAATTTAATTATGTTTAGGAGCACAATTTTTTGTATTAATAATATACAGAACGTGCTATTGACTGAAATGTGCGTGTTCGCTCTTACATATGGCCATGTTTTAGCAAAAGCGTGAGCGCATTATAGTGGTATGTACAATATAATTCTAATCTGATACCAACACATGAATCGTCCCAGAATCGATACCCAATTACAATTCCCTGTAGTATGCCTACAATAAATGCCAACAAAAAAGCTCTTCTGATTTAAAACTCGAATGCGACCAACACTGCAATATTTTATGCTAAGTATTCGCAATGCGTGATTTAGTACACGGAACCGCCATCTTGCAGGAAACGGAATCAATATATTTTACTGCCTGCGAGCTGAAGCGCCATTATAGCGTACTTATAGAAAAAGTTACTAGTTTCAGAAAGTGCATTGACTCTTACTTTTATTACAAATTGTAACCTTATCATAATGTGACAAGGTCGCTATTCACATGCACATCATTTTGCAAATGCTGACCGTTCAATTCCTTTTAATTTATGACCCTGGCAATCTATAAAAACGACTCAACGTCGCTTTGAATTCCGTTCCAAATTTAAGTTTCGAAATACATTTATCAAAGGGCGTTTTTCGAGAATCGGAAACAATTGCGTAACCAGCATTTCTTTTATGAGAAAAATGGTCATTTATACAGGCAAACGTTGCCTACGTTTGCCTGTATAAATGACCATTTTTCTAACAAAGGATAGAGTTTTTGTGAGATATTTTATTGGGAAAATGCCCGGGGTTATTGGAACGGCGGGGCAATGTGGTCGGAAAGAGCGTATTCCATTACACGAATTGGATATCCGACTGATATTCCGCTTTTAAAGTTCAGCTTGCTTATAGCTTTTCAGACAGGTTTTGAATTTTTCAATACACCTTTTTAATACATTTTGTTTTAATACACTTTGAAATGGACGAAATTAAATATTCGCTAGTTTTTAATAAAATGTATAAGCAACATAGTGTTGAGAACTGGATCGACATGCGCTCGGGAGGAGACACGATGGCGGCCAATGATGTAATATAAAAAAGAGCTAGATAGGTTATACGCGCTCGAAAAATGGCACACTAAATTTGAGTCAATTGGCACAACTTGCCTCAGTTTCGAGTCGTCAATGGTCAATGGTCAGATTTGGTGGCCATTTTAAACACGGAATTTCGTATAGACAACATATCTACCTTTTTTTATATATTACACTAGCTTCCGCCCGCGACTTCGCCTGCGTGGACCCGGGATAAAAACTATGCTAAATTTTAATCCAGGCTATAAACTATCTTTGTGCAAAATTTCCTCCAAATCGGTTGAGTCATTTAAGCGTGATTAAGTAACAAACATCTAAACGTTCACATTTAAAATATTAGTAGGATTGATGGCGGCGGACACTCTCTCGAGACTAGACTAAAATGCGAGAGTCGTCCGTTGTCGGCAACGGACGACTCTCGCATTTTAATTTAACTTTATGTTTGGCCGCGGGTTCCCAATTTGCAATTAAAGCAGAATAAACCAGCGTATAGAATTTACAGTCCATTCATTTAAGTCTCAATAGGACCCTAACAAACAGTATGATTTTAATAATTCCATACTTAGATGTATATTTATTAGCGGTTAAAAAATGAAAATAAACCCGACAATGGGAATTACAGAATTAAGCCCGTGTTAAACTTGCAAATGGAAGTTAAATCAGCTAGTTCATAGAATCGAAGTGGCATTGACAGTTGTTTTTGAAGGACAAAACCTCAATCTCTTTGAATTTATAATTTTTCACGCCACTGCTCGGAAATGTGGCAAGAGATTCAAAGCTGGGGTTAGTTGGACGTCGCACGAACAGGCCATCTATGACTTCAAACAGTCCAACAATGTTATTGTTGGACTGTTTGAACAGCGATCGACCAATCACAGGGCCCCGCGCGCGGCCGCGCCGGCGTGCGCTGCCTGCGCCGCGCCGGGCGCGAGGCAAGCGAGCCTGTTTAATATTATGATCTTTAATTTTGATTTAAAATTATAAGTATTTGCAATTTCCTCGCAGTAGGCGTGAAAAGCACTGTGTTAAGCCTCGGCCGAAAGTGCAGTAGCTGGACTCTTACTCTTACAACTAACTCGTCCATCTATTGCTTACTTTCTAGCCTCTTCAACAATGTACTATTGTACCCTATTTACAGATAATGTAGCAACAATTTCCTTGTCAAAGAATGTCACCGGGCCTATGGCAAAGTGTTTTTTTTTTTCACTACGAAATAGTACTTAATTTGCCAGGATAGAAAGTGGTTATCAAAGCTCCCTTTCTGCCCCGTGTAGCAAATTCATCCACGGCTCTAAGATCTGCTTCGCCCATAAAAATGCACATACGAATGAAGAGAAATCCGAGATTATCATATTCCAGCCCGAAAATGTCGCCGGTGATAAATAAAATAAACGCGGCCACGTCATTCGGCCCCACGGGAGATAAGTGCTGGGAGATTTTTATACAGTCAGCAGCAAAAGTAGCTAAGCGGGTCAAGTGCTCAAAAAGTGACTCTAATGTCAAGAGGATAAGGACTGTCTAGATCATTATGAGCGTGTTATTTTGCGTAGCTACTTCTGGTGCTGACTGTACCTCTTATACTTTCTCCCATCATATAACATTGTCAAATGGTAAACATACCAATTTAATACATAATTGTAATTATATTTTAAATCATAATCAGGTTTTGGCTGCGTTCTTTGCAATACGCGGGCGAAGCCGGCCGGGCAAGTAGTAAGTTATAATTTCAGTATAACGAGTACTTACCATAAGTTACACCTTGTCATTATTACTTTCGGTACACACGACCTGGAACAAAACCAAATCTAGTTGAGGACTGACTTTGTATATCTTAGCTCTCCTATTTTTTACTTAAAACCAAAGGAACCTATATAATAAGACCTATTATGTATGAACCTATTTATGTATGTCTATATGTAGTGTATAATACATTTGTATTTTTTTCCTCTCTCCTCAAGTATATTCGTAACAGAAATTATCATACTTTTTTCTTTGCACCTGTTATAAGTCTCTGTTTAGCCCAATGGTTAGCTGGTAGAGAATGCCATCTGGCATTAAGCTCGCCATTTGTACATATTCTTTTGTATTTTGTGCAATAAAGTTTAAATTATAATAATAATAAGAATAAGTTATTTTGTATTGTATAGGCAATACGGGTGTAGACTCAAAATTTATTATTACTTCGAAAGAAAGAAGGCATAAAAATATGCCTAATAACGAAAATCCCATTCAAATATCTAAAAAATTACGAAGCTACAACCGTTTTAATGTTGCTTGTTGGAGGGAGAAAACGCTCGGGGATTGTGACGTCACGACCATCGAACGTCATAGTAAATGACAATCGTCTCATATGAAGGTGCGTTTTGCAGAAAAGGGACAGAATATACCCCCCCTCTTAAAACTTTGGACACTTATAACTTTGTGATTAACTGATTATTTAACATCTTGCGTTGTTTTTTCTCCATTTGACTACATTTTTAATCTTTTTTTGAGAAAATACAACATTGTGTAGATTATTTTATTTAGTGTCAACACCCCTATTTAATGACACACTGGCACCGTCTCACCTCCAACGGACTACTTCTAAAGCGGGTGCAGCGGCGGAAAACGCCGAAAATCTGAAATGTAATAAATATAGATGCCTCGGCAGAGAGTACAACTTTGTACCCTTTGGCGTCGAGACCCTCGGTCTAAGTTATTTGCAGAAATCGCGAAACTCTGGTTGATGTCACTGGTGACCGAAAAGCTGCCGGCTTTCTCGCGCAACGCATTTGACTAAGTTTTAATTTAATTTAGTTAATGTTAGTCATCATCTTGTATTTACTTATTAAAAAAATAATAGACAACATTGAGGTAACCATTATATCAAATTTGGAAAACCTGTTAACATTAACAATTATCATAATCTACAGAAAACTTCTATATTTCAAAACATTATTATTCGTACTTGTGAAAAATGCATCTCTAGTTTATCAGGAACGGAAAATGGTCAGATTCAAGTATCTAGACACGCGGCAGCGTGTCAAGCCAAGTTCAAGCAAAGGAACTGGCTAGCCAGCGCCGAGTTATCGTAAACTACATACTTACACAATGCTTACACAGTCCAAAGACGAATTGGTTCCCTACAATACAGTGGTCTAACCACCGTGTAGTACCATGCACTTCACTTATGATAGTTATGATATGAAGGTAAATGTGTCGTCGCTGGTAACGCGAGGTAACGCGGCGAAACCATAAGGGTTCCTTGTTGACTACGGAACCCTAAACAAGGCAAAATAAAGATATTTCCGCCTTAAGCCATTCTATTAAGTTTATTTTTCTGCATCAAATTTCCAGCGTCAAAAATCAAGGTAAAAGAATAAAGCGATCATAAAAATTTATGGCTAGAACATTTACATCGAGGAAAATGTATGAATTCTTGTGTTATGAAAGAGGAAAACACCACGATCCGCTCGTCTCAGCAAATAAATGTGGGCCGCTTTATATTCTTT
The DNA here is from genome assembly GCA_932294315.1 of Epinotia nisella. NCBI lineage: Eukaryota > Metazoa > Arthropoda > Insecta > Lepidoptera > Tortricidae > Epinotia > Epinotia nisella. The sequence continues at coordinate 18,096,084 of OW028688.1, read as the reverse complement.
ACGCAATATCAAATCGTGGCCTGCTATTTGAGTCACAAAATACTAATTTAAAACAATGGAAATACAAAGTTCAACTAGATCACACACATACACACACAAGATACGAACATTTAGATTAAACTTTTTTTATATTATGAATTGGTTATGTCAGCCTATTTGGTATTTCTGTTAGCATTAATTTTTACTTCAAATTTCACCGAATTATTATTAAAATTTTGTACCTACCTGTATCTAGAATAATGTAATTTGATCTTTACTGGAGTTTTAGTTTTAAGTTAATAATTTTGAAAAAATTACACCTCGCCAAGTTTTTTACGCCGGTTCTCCTAGAGGCAGAGGTCTTCTTTCCGAACCGGTGGTAGTTTATCGACATTCATAGGTACATTTAATATGCCTAAATTGAAGAATAAGTCACTTTGACTTTAACTTTACATTGGCCTTGGTTGATCTTAAAACAGAGTATACTAAGCACGTGTATGCTGACATTTACACGCTGAAAGCCTACGAAGCCTTTCAAAGAGCTATTCACGACCGATAAGAGGTTTATGCCTATACCTGGAGCTATATTAACTTAATAATATAACCGTGTAGCTCTTTGATTAGATATTATGGCCATGATTGATATTACGGTATGTTTTTGTTCATCACATTATAATCTCGTTGGTTGTGGCACTCCTTGGGGGAGATTTTTGACCAGCAGTGGACGATGATGATGATGATGAATACAATTTTAAACATTTTGTGTAGGAATTATGATTTATGAAGATATGAGTGTTCGACAAAAGGTGCTCGAACATACGATTTAATGAATTTCATACATGGATGGAACGCGGTCCTGGTAGAATAACAGCGATGCGCCTATTCTATGCCACGACACATGGTTGTATTTAACTTTAGTTCTAAGCTGCATGCCTTTCTTTGATATTATAACTAATCTATCTAATTGACTCTAAGATTGAATCATAAGAACCTTGAAACTTCAACCAGGTAACGTTGTTGTCGCTCCAAATGAACCAGCCTTCGATCGCCACGAGATAAGCTAAATCGCTATTAAATCAGCTCAGGCCGTTTTTTACACGCGCTGCGTCGGAGTCGCGTGACTCGCCGCCATTTACGAATGTAACCTACATTGGATGTGACACCATTCCGATGTAATGAAGTATTGGGGGGCCAATTTCACTAACTACTCACTTGCTTGTGGCAACCACAGTTGCCAACTTCGCGCACCCCTAAACTGATTGTGGCAACCGCGGTTTGCAAGAAAAGTATGGGCTGCTTTGATAAAAAAAAGCAATTTTAGGCTACCTTTTTTAACACTATCACTGCCAGGAACCCGCCTAGCGGGCGCCTACGCCGTAGGCGCTTTCCGCTACATACGAGGAAAACCACGGGTACGGCTAGAAGCGTAGGGCGTAGCGATTCTTAGCAGTGAATGTGTTAAAATCCGAAATCAAGTGAGCGGCTGAACACGAACAGTCTACGGCGTAGTGCGCTACGTCGCGTAGCATGATTACGGCGTAGCAATCTACAACTATAAACATAGCTTTATTAGCCACACTGTATACATTACCTTATGCATAAAACTTATCAGACCTCTGACTAAGATGTGTTTTTTCCCTTTCTCACAAACACAAATGTCAACGTGACAGATAAAGACAACAGTTGCGAAGCGACTTCGCCTCTTCGTCAGTAACCGTATACTTTATTCAGCATTTCGTACCCCGAATATTGTCACAGCAACTTACCCAAACAAGGGGAGGAGTGCATTAATAAAATACCAATTACAACCCCAGGTCATGTGGTTGTAGTTGGGAGCCGGCGTATTTTATACACGAGGTCTATTTGGCTTAACGTATTACGACACAGGTATGATATTTATAAGTTTGGTAAGAATAGCACCCCCTTTCTCTCAATACGATTGAAGCATGTTGTGGGCGATGGGCTAGCAACTTCCCACCAACCTAACCAACCCAGGTTGGATATTGAACTGGATAGGTTGGAAGATGGGAATGACCCCAACTTATCACAACAATGTCACATTTTTTCCATTTTTAGGGTTTCGTACCTCAAATGGAAAAAAACGGAACCGTTATAGGATCCAGGGATCTTAACCGGTTTTTTCAAAAGTCCCCGAAGTAGTCTAATATTTTAAATTATTTTAAGCTCTTAATGTAGGACTCTATCATGTATTTAGGTAACGTTTTCGTATTATTAGACAGCCTGATCAAAAATGATATTATAAACCAAGGAACAAAATTGAACGAAATAAAACCAGTATTTCTGTATGGTGAAAATACCGGTATCCGATCCCTGATAGGATCACTTTATTGTCCGTCTGTTCGTCTGTCTGTCTGTCAAGACCCTTTATCTCGGAAACGCTGGAGCTATCGAGTTGAAATTATAACCATATACTCAAGTCTCCAATCCCTTGAAGCTGTGAAAAAATCACACTTCTAAGTTAACGTAAATAAAAGGTACGGCTTTTTACGTCGCAAAAAACGTATATTTCGACACTTTCAAGGGAATCAAAATGTATAGGGTACTTTCCGTTGACCTAGAATTATGAAATTTGGCAAGTAATATTGTCTTATACTACAAGTAGAGGGAAAAATCTGAAAACTATACATTTGTAATTTAGTACGGAACCCTCGGTGGCCGAATCCGACTCGCACTTGTCCGGTTTTTTAAACCTACAAAGGGCACTAAAAACACACAACTTTTCCTTAGCACAGAATAATTCTTACCGGCAAATGTCATCATGTTAATATCATATCACAAATATGTCGAGCCAAATATATCTCCAGGAACAGGGTAATTTAAAATCCGCCCTTTCAGTGGATACGGTTGCTTAATTAATTATTCATGTGTGCCGAATACCGATCACATGTAGGAAGAAGCATAAGCATCAGACGTACGTAACTTCCGAATACCCTCGCAATACCTTTAATCTCTACTCTATGTTGCCAAAATCAAAGATCCCCCTCCCAACGAATTTAGCTGGATCATTCTTCTTTTTTACCTACAATTGCTTGTCCTCATTTTACCATACGTCATTAGTTAGAGTATTGGTTATTAATGTTTTAGTGTTTGAATGTACGTCCATACATTTATTCATCTATTAGTACTAAATAGTCTTTCAATTTCTCTATCCAGTTATTTTTTTATAAGTTTGTTTTTCATAGAGTCGCGTGACAGAGTGGTAATCCAAAATGTGGTCTCTGCTGAAAACGGCCACAGTAAATATTACCTGAAAAACTACCATAAAGAAAAAAACATTATCGCCACGGAAAGAATCATTAATTAGTCCAAATAAAAGATACATGCAACGTTTATTAAAATCAAACATTAAAACCATGATTATCAATAGTTGAAAAACGCAAAAAACAGAAAAATGACGATATATTGTAGGTAAAAAAGAAGAACGACCCAGCTTCTTTAGGTAATCTGTCTAACCGAAAACAAAAAAGTGTTCCGTTTACTTGCCAAGTTCGTAGAAAAGAATAACATTAGACTTTAACCTTTTCAATTCCCTTAACATCCCGTTTGTGATGCAGGACTTACAATAATGTTTAAGACTATTGGATTTTTAACAGTGGTTGGTAGTCGTTATGTGTTTGTGTTGTCCGTTTGTTCACAGATCATGAGCAGCTCTCCTGTGACTTGGTGCTGGCAAATTTCAGACGACACAGTAGGCCAGAACGCCATAAAAAAAGAAGAAGTTGACGACCGCTTTAGCCTAAGTTGGTAGTGACCCTGCCTACGAAGCAAGAGGTCCTGGGTTCGAATCCCGGTACGGGCATTTATTAGTGTGTTGAGCACGAATATTTTGTTCCCGAGTCATGGATGTTTTCTATCTATTTAAGCATGTATTTATCTATATAAGTATATTTATCGTCGTCTAGTACCCATAGTACAAGCTTTGCTTAGTTTGGGACTAGGTCGATTTGTGTAAGATTGTCAAAAAAAAAAGTATGAAGCAAATCATTGCATCAAAATTATGAATCTATTTGACTTTAACTACAGCTATGTGGGTGAGTTCGCCTGTAAAGACTAAATGCTGTAGGTATCACTGCCACCCATTCAAACCAAATGCATAGTTACGAAATATACCGAATCCTTAATCCGCTGACATAAGTACCATGGGATATGAGTAAGTTGTATACACCCATATTTTTACACGTTAATGTTCTAAGGCAAAACATGTATACATATCTTTGACGTCGACTGTACCAAATTTTTAAGATATATTAAACAAAAAAGAGCGCACAATTATGCATCGCGACTAAAATAATTCATCTTAAGTATTTCCAAACTTAGCTTATTGTCATACTTTATATTTTGTATGCTAATGTGTAGTTTATATTCTTTAAAAGTGGAATAAAGTTCACTAAAAATACACGAATCTCTTTACTGTTTATGATTAGAAACTTTTTTTAAGTAGGAGCTTCGATGCTTCATAAACAGCTATGTAGTAATACTGTCTGTGTTATCAATGTTACATCAATATACAGCTGTTTAGCCTAACTCAAGAATAATAAATACGGGTAAACTTTATATTGAATTTGTATAAGAAATTTATTTCGTATTAAGCATACATTGTCATTCATTACATTAAAAATACTTAAGGTCAATAAAAAATAAAAATTAACTTTGTATAAGTGTATTCGTTTTTTGTCTCTTGAAGCTGGCCGTCCCGTGTTCGAATCCCAGTAGCGGCATCTGTATGATGAACACGACCTTTGGTTCCATGGGTCTTGGATGTTTTCTATTATGAAAATATATATATTCATACTCATTATTATTGATAATAAAAATTACAAGTCAACATAAAACGGTACGTGAGTGTTTTAAAAAAAAAGTGTACATGAACTTATTTTTTCAGAATTAGATTTATTTGGGTTTTTCTTACTCAGAATCGTTGACACTATCGATCCTCATACAAGAAAAAAAGTGTCCAAAATATTCCATTCCAGATCGTCACATTTTTGTATGCATGCAGTCGTTTTTTATTTATATGGTCGTGACGCACTGGAAGAAAAAAATTACATAGTAAAATCTGGGACAACTTTTTTCTTGTATAAGGATCGATAGCATCAACGATTATGAGTAAGACAAACCCAAAAAAATCGAATTCTGAAAAAAAAGTTCATGTACACTTTTTTTGAAAAACGCTCACGTATTAGAATAAGCTTAGGTCATTAACAATTTAACTGTTAATTATATTATTTTGAGTTCTAACTCAAAACTGTAGAACAATGAGTTGTTCTACAAGCCATGCTTAGAGTTTATTTTTGAAATTGACAAGACTAGGGGCGTCTGTTATGCTTATTGGCAAATATTATATGAAGAAGGGCGTACACGTGGGTTACGTGAATGGTTTTAGCCATTTTGACCAGCCTTCCGTAGCCAGTTTGTGACTATAACGCGTGACCCGATTGCTTCCATCTCCCGTCTAGGTAAGTAAGGTCCTAAAGAACAGTCATTCTTTAGGACCTTGTCTCTCAAACAATAAAGTGCTAGAATGTCTACATATCTATGATGCTGACATTACTTATGTCGTCATCTAGTACCCATAGACCTTGCTTCATTTGAAACTGGAGCGATATGGTGTAGAATTGTCGCCAAAACCTTATTATTTCTTGCCCGACTACGGCATAGCCGAAACGAACAAGGAATGTTTGCATTTACGTGTGTTTAAGATACTGAACCGATTTTGATGAATAAAGTGTCGATGGACGGATGCTTGTGTGGGACGCTACATGTGTAGACACACTGGCACCGTCTCAGCTCCAACGGACTACTTCTAAAGCGGGTGCAGCGGCGGAAAACGCCGAAAATCTGAAATGTAATAAATATAGAGGCCTCGGCAGAGAGTACGACTTTGTACCCTTTGGCGTCGAGACCCTCGGTCCGTGGGGTCCCAGTGCGCATAAGTTATTTGCAGAAATCGCGAAACGTCTGGTCGATGTAACTGGTGACCGAAGAGCTGGCGGCTTTCTCGCGCAACGCATCAGCATTGCAATTCAGCGAGGAAATGCCGCCAGCAACCTCGGTACAATGCCTCGAGGGCCTTTTTTAGATTTAACTTAGTTTTAATTTATCTTAGTTAATGTTAATTATAATCTTGTAATATTTCTGTATTTAAATAGGTACAGTGTCGATCGATTCGAAATTATGCTCCGGGTAACAGTTTTTTTTTCAGTTCGTTTTCTGTATCAGTTTTTTGAACTTTTTAAGAATTTTAAGCTTGTTTATAAAACTGATGGTAGGATAAATTCGTAATAAATATGTGTAAACAAAAAGTGAACGTCAAAGGTGAAAAACGACTCCCTATATCTGAACATAACACTACATTCGGGTTTTTTTTATGAAGACATCAACGCTATTCCCCACCTCATATACGTGTGATGCGTCACCCCAAATACCTACTCACCTACAATATGCTTGTTACCACCCTGCAAGCACTAAGTACGTCATTACTGGGGTTTGCGTCGTAATTGGAGGGTGATGCCTCTCCGCTAAAAATAACGCTCTTACACCACTTGAGCCGCGATCGAACGAGGTAAGTAGGTACGTTACTTACCTGGGACGTGTATCTGTGTAGGTATGTGGTCTCAGGGAAAAGGGCCCTTATTGTCGTTGGCAATTTTGACATTTTTGCCATTTTTAGGGTTCCGTGCCTCAAAAGGAAGAAAACTAAACCCTTATAGGATCACTCGTGCGTCTGTCTGTCCGTCTGTCGCAGCCGATTTGCTCCAAAACTACTGGACCGATGAAAATGAAAATGAAAAATGATTTATTTGTTATCTTAAGTACTAAGTTTTGACATGTGTTGGTGTCCCTTTTTAAGTAAGAAATACCTGTGATAAGGGGCACCGCTCTTCCAAATGTAGGTATGTAGTAGTACAATATTTTTTTTAAAGCTATTCTAATGAATATAAGCTATTGTTTTACTAATTCTAAAAAATAAAAATATATGTTCAAGGAGTACTCAATTAACCGATGGAGTTGAAATTTCGTGAACATATGTAAATTGGTGACCCAAAAATGGACGCGTAAAGTAAATTAATTAATTCTAAACAAGGGGGCCACTTTTGGGGGGTAAACTAGAAAATTAAAAAAAAAAAGTTTCGAAAACTGTATGTAATTGTGACATATCAAATGAAAGGGGTTGTTGTAAGCATCTCAGATATTATTTTTTTATAATTTTAGCAAAAAAAGATTTTGAGTAATTTAGGAATAAAGACGAAGATTGACCTTATCTCCGAAAATATTAAGCTTAAAATTCTGAAAAAAATATGGAAAATAGTTCCTAGCTTAAAGATTACAGGAAAATCACCCTATCAGGAAAAGTGCCCTAACCCTATAGCCGCCCGGGTGCCTTTTAAAAGGCCTTGTCAGTTGCTGAAAATTCAAATATATTCCATTTATATGTAACTCAAATTTCAGTATTCATTTTTGTTTGCTGGGCGGCTAGAGGCTTAAGGCTGGCGTTCACTAGGCTCGCCGAGGCAAGTCGAATCGAATCGAAAAAAATCACCTTTATACATTTAACTATAAAAGTGCGTCGTGGATTGAACAATCCTTTAAGCCGTTTTTACTTGATTGAGTTATGGGGCTTCTAGACGGGCTATAAATAAATAAATAAAATCATTTATTTCGGAAGTAGGTATTTCCATAATTGGTGGCTATACTTTTCCGGAAATGTGTGACCGGCAACTATGGGCGTCTTGCTTTTACTCCCATGCTAGAACAAGACGCCCATAGTTGCCGGCCACACATTTCCGTAAAAGTATAGCCTGTCTAGAGGCCCCATAATAAAACATAAAATTTTTGGATAATATTTTAGCACATTGTTTTATTTCCAAAAAACATGTTTTATAAAATCGTTTAATGCATTGCATCGTCACGTTTGTTATAAAACAATCCTAACCTACACGATGATATTTTATTACCATAAGTAGTTTAGCTACTGCCATATAGCTATTCAAGCGCTATTTTATCTTGGTATGCCAAATACCAAGTACAAATATCTTAAACAATATTTGAAGTGAATTTCCTTTGGGAACATGGAATACTTCTCAAACTCCAAATAACATCCATAACAATAAAATGTTACTAATTCCCGAACGCCCCAACGCTGATCCATCAAGCGAGCTCTTAAAATACTTCCTAATAATTTATTTTAAGCAAAAAGGTTATTTTAAACCCTTCAAAACGTCGTGAAAAATTGAGCGACCGCGTTCGTCCATTACGGCTCCGTTTTACGCAAAAATCACTCCACGAACCGTTTTAAACGTTGTATTTGAATATCGCATGCTGCGTGGAACGGATTTTTAAAGTGCTGGGTGCCAAACCTTTTTTGTGGGAAATAATGGAGGTTTTTTTTTTGCTTGCGGTTAAGCTTGAAAAAACTAAAAGTCGGTAAATGCATTTTTATGCTTTTACGGAACTAATTATCTGATATCAAAAATTCAGTCTGCAATATATAAAGGGTGGACCGTAAGTCTTTTTACATTTCAAACTAAAATAAAATGAAAACTAATTATAGCAGATGAAAACCGTCTATTAATTATGAAAGCACATGAATAGGGATTTTGTTTTTTAAAAATTACATTATCCATATGTGATCCTTCATTATTTTGGCATTGTTGTAACCTGGAGCGAAAATTTTCAGTGTAGGCCTGACAAGTGTTCCGAGAAATATTTTGCATTTCCTCGCGAATCCGTTGCTTCAATTCCTCAACAGACACTGGGTTGGTCTCAAAAACTTTACTTTTAAGGTAACAAAGAAAAAAAAATCCATTGGGACAGGTTCGGGCTGCGAGGCGGTCAGTTAATGTCATCTCTTTTGGATATGACTTTTTGGCCGAAAATTCTCAGAATCGTTATTTTTATAATACTCGCGTACGCAGAACGCACGTTGTGCTCTGGTGAAAGACGCCATGGCACTAAATTCCCAATGGCCGCTCTTGCATTTCGTAATCCCGCCGCCCTACCCCGTCGCCGCTCCCCGACGCAGCTACCGATTCAAAAGTTAACGGACTTTTGGTCTACCCTGTATAATGGATCTTCGGGATGGATATTTTATAGTGGCTCTGCTTGGCTTCCTTGAAATACGTGGGTAGAGATACGCGGGCAGCTAGTTTACAAATAAAGAACCGAGTATCAAAACGACTATGAACACAAAAAGCAACCGTTAGATCAAATAACATGAGTTTTCCGAGTGGGAGTATAAGTGGGCGAATACGGTTCTGATATTTATCTTTAAATTAAAAGAAACATAGAAAAGGCGCTACCTGCGCCGCCCACACTAAGGCACTGGTCCCACCGCCGGCGACGAGCGATGAGCTATCGGCGATTTTCTCGCCCAAGAAACGAACAAAAGATAATCGCTCCCGTGTAAATAAAAGAGCGAGTGGGGGGGTCTTTAGTGGGTACACCGTGGGTCTCATTGACCCATACGGGAGTCCCACATAACCACTCGGACCACCCCCTGCACCCGGGTGGTATGCGTAACGCATTTCCCCCCCTAAAAAAAAGGCTACCGTTTTGTCAGCGTGATTGATTTATGCATATACCCATGACGAATTACAATTTTCTAGTAGTAAGGGGAGTTAAGCCGCAGACGGACAGACGGACATGGCGAAACTATAAGGGTTCCTTATTGACTATGGAACCCTAAAAACGCCCCAGTTCACCAATAGCCTTTGAAATTACGCAACACTAAACCTAACAAAACAACGGTCCCGTTCAGTAATGCGGAAACACTCGCATTTTTCACGTAAACAAATTCCTTTCGAAGAGATTAAGGCTCAATGAAAAACTTAAGGTCTATTCCGCATCACTCCAATTTGGAATTCCGCCCGCAGCGTCTAAGGAACGCGGACAAATATGAACCTTATTTCATATACTTAGTATAAGTGCTATATAATAAAATTAAGCAGATCATATTACGGTCTTTAAACGGTGACGGTACGGATACTGCCGACCTAGTAGGAAGTTCCATGTCAATAACAAATAAATCAGGTTTTGCAAGAAGACAATATTATATACAATCTGTAATAATATACAATAAAATAAATAAGACACTAAATATACATTCGCTGAATAATCATGACTGTAAAAAATCCCTAATAAAATGGATAAGTGAGCTTGATTATAACGAAACTGAAAATATTATTTGTAAATAAAGTATAGATGGACAAAAAAGTTAACAAAACTCATAACTGTAAGAACTCAAAATAACACACACACACACACACACACACACACACACACACACACACACACACACACACACACACCCACCCACACACACACACGCACGCACGCACGCACGCACGCACGCACGCACGCACCCACGCACGCACGCACACACATAAGTAGAATAGTTTATAACTTTAAAATCATCTTAATCATTGTTTTTTCGGCAACACTAGTATTGTAAAACTGTTATCTGGAAGAGCGAGGCCTCCTGACACAGGTAGATAATACCTACTAGGAGGACTCGACCAAATTGTATGTACCACCTAAGGTTGAACGAAAATAAACATTATTATTATATTATTATTATATTATTATATTAATAACGTCGGTGTGGTCGAACCTTCACTTGACAAACGATCAGTGGACTCGCGGGTTGCAAACGGAATGCATTGAAAATTTCAACCGTTCTTAATTTGAAAATGGAAATCGAGAATTGTTGAGTATGGATTAGTCTTCGCAAACTCGTACCTATAGTTTGAGCGCATTTTGAATATGGACTGTATAGAGTTCAACAATGTACCGATTTAATCCTCTCATAAATATGTACCAAAACTTTTGAGAGCTAAAGGCGGCTGTGGACGCGGACGAAAACTCGTGCCACTGAAGCCACGGACGGCCACATGATAATATTGATAAATATTGTCATTTTGACATGACAATACTTATCAGAAGTTTCATTTTATTCATATTTTGTCTGGCTATTGTTTTGTTTTGGCCACAGTTTGGCACCGTTTTGTTTTGCACCCTCGCTGTCAACAGGTTAATATGCCGACATAAGAGCCATGGGACATATTTATGAGTAAGTTGTATGCAATGCACCTATATTTTTGCACTTGACTGTACTTTACATGTACGGAGGACGGTTTAAATATGAAGATAATTAAAATGTAATTAAATTATGAAACTAAATAATGTGCGTGAAAGTTCGTTTTTGTATAGTGATGGTTTACATTGCTGTTACTTTTATTGCCTATACACTGCCCTGCTAAGTGCTAATGTGTCTAAAAAACCCGCGCACGCCTGAATCGTCAGTCAAGGTTTTTACACGTCAAAAGAAATATCTTCTGTTATTCTCGCATTCAATATAATTTAATAATATCTTGAACGACGCTGTCTATATTTATTACTACATGCTTCTGAAGCCATCCACGGCAAACGACTTCTACAGATGATTTAAACAGCGTCCATATTAGAGGTGTGGCACTTACGTACGTGGCTTGTAAGGGGGCTATACGGGAGCGATAGCCACGACCGCATAATTGGCAAGTAAACGTCCTGCCCGGAGATTAAAAAAAACAACGTGTCTCTATCGTGTATCGTGTATTTTCATGCTTTTGACGATTGGCTAGTAGACTATGAAAACATTAAAATACCTAGATCAAAACCAATTATCATTTAAAGTTTGTTGAAGAATGAAGGGAGTAAATTCCGGCATTTATTCAAGTACTTAAATAATCAAGCTCCAGTCCAAGCGAACTAATAATTAAATTACACTCGAAACTCCAAGTCTCGAATCCTGAAGTTTTGAGATAAATAGTCGCGGGATACTTCAACTCCATCTGTCACTTAAACTGTCAAACCTGACGGCTGTCGAATAACGGAATAACTATTTTAGTTAGAGAATTAAGGCGGCGGTGTCAAGGAATGATATCATTATATTGAAATGTACCAAATTGTAGGAAGACAGGCTATGTATTTTTACATTTCTAGGTAAAGTATGTAACGTTTGACATTTTACCTAAGTTTAAAACCTTTGCCCTGGCACAACCACGAATAATGGATGGGTCGTTCTTCTTTTCGACCGACAATAGCCTGTCAGTCTTATTACGGCATCTCATTTGAGTAATGATGTTTACGGTTTTATAATGTTCGAATGAACGTCCATATTATTTTATTAATTAGTGATATTTAATATTTCACTTTCTCTAACTAGCATTTTTTTAAATGGTTTTTTTTTCGTAGAATGCCGTGACAGAGTGGTAAACCAAAATGTGGTCCCCACTGAAAGAGTCCACTTTGTCACATGTTTTTTTTTAGAAACCAACCGTAAATAAATATTTATATTGGCCAGAAAGGAAACTTTAATTCGTTCTAATGAAGAAACCTGTGCATTTTTTTTTAAATCGCACTTCAAAACCACAATTTTCGATAGTTTAAAAACCAAAAAAACAGAAAAACCTCGGTTCATTGTCGGTAAAAAAGAAGAACGACCCGGATACCTCTTGTTAAAATACCTACTTATAAAATTCGATTAGTGAAATGAAAATGAGAGCAACAAACAAACATTCGGTATTCATTCAAGGTAAGCATTCCAAAATCCTAACACAACTAAATTAGGATTTTGTAACAACTTTAATTAATCGGAATTATTTTGGAGAGTACTTAATTGTCGGTGCCTTTCCCTACATTCTTTTCATCTAATAGCTTATCCTTCAACTCAGTTTTTAGTGTTCTGTACCAAAATTAGTTTAACGGACGTATTTTACTTAACGAGATAATATCCCAAATTCGTTATCAATAAATGGGCCTTGTTTAAAACTTTCCAAACCACAACAGCCCGTTGCAACACTACCGGATTCGAAATTTAAATATCCGACAACGACCCAGAGAAAACTCGAATCGATAATATCCTCTAACTTTTCTTCGCCCTACGCCTGAGGGCATTCAGCCACAGCGAAAGTACTGTCGTTTAAAATTCACCCAGCGAAAATATACGGTAAGAAACTAGTTGCCAATAAATGTAACATGAATAGGGGGCAAATACTAATGGTGCGAATCCACCAGGCCCTAAGTAGTTCGTGATCCTAAATGAGATAGTGTTATGACTCAGAATTGCTTGGCGGTATTTTTTGCCGGCGGCCATTTTTCATAGCCCGATTTCGTTCAGAAATATATCGTTATTGTGCGTCGCGTGTAACTTATTACCTCCCGAGGTAACTTGTGAATGTAGACAAGCAAAAATAAGCTTTAATGGTTAGACATAGAGACTGTCAGTTACAAAGACTTGGCGGGTTCTTGACGGTATAGAACTTTCGTGACTTATGGACCGAAATGAACAGGAGAAAGCTAAGTATAAAAGTTTAGAAAGTCTGTTTTAGGAACAACGATAAATATTTCAATATGGACTCTTTTGTACTTGAGTGCAAATACTAACTTCCTCTAACTTCCTTTATTGTTGTTGTTCAGGTTCTTTGGCTATTTTTGAAATAAATAATACTGTATTGTATTCTGTAACGAGGTGCGGCTGAAAATAGCCTCCCCAAAAAGTAGAAATAATTTATGAATATGAAAAATATCGTGCCATGCAAACCGTGATACAGATATTTTCGAAACCTCATTTGCACACAAAGATATAAATACCTACTTAATCAATATCTAGTACATTCTTGTTAATATTCATTTCGTCCGAGGAAGCCTGTTGTAGCACTTGTAGCTAGGAGCAGGAGCCATACATGATGTGGCGCGGGCAGGCGCGAGACCGAGGGGACCTGCTAGCCCCACAAGAAATAATAGGCGATGGTGGTATGGGAGCAGCGACTTGAACGGCCGAGGGCCGGCTCTCGCACCAAGGAGGTGGTTCACCCAGTCGTACATGATTGGGTTGAAGGCATTTCGCGGTTTTCACCTTCCGGCTGACGCAGGTGCTGTCGGGGCATGGTTGTTTTGGCAGCTTTCTGCACAAAGAAAGCCGACCCCGGGACCAGTACGGGAACCAGCGTAGACTCGGCCCAGCACACTTTGGCTGAGTGTCCGGTTTGGCGAGCAGATAGACAGGAGGTGGTCGCCCGAATTGTGTCGTAGTGCGGGCCAAGGTGTCCAACATAGCAGCCTGGAAGGCGATGCTGGAATTTACCGACCACGTTATGGCCGAGAAGGAGGCGGCAGAGCGCGAGCGGAAAGCCCGAGCTGAGGCTGACCCAATGCGCCGCCGCAGAACTGGACGCAGTCATGCCGCGCACAACCGGCGCTCGGGTGGCAGCCACGGGGACGTCTGCCATCCATAGAAATGAGGTCCTCGAGTAGCCTATCCCTTTGATATCCTCCACCTCCGTGATGGGTTTCTCATGGGGACAGCTGCCGGCGGAGCCGCGGAAGGGTGCGCGAGCGTTCCCGTGGCTCCGCCATAAAGCAGCGCGTAGAGCTCGTTGGGGGCGGTTCCCGGGAGTCCGTCATACCCGTCCTGGTTCCCCAGCCAGGCGGGATGCGTAAAAAGCATTTCCCCATAAAAAAAAGAAAATAGGACGCGTACATGATGATGATAACATTTCTTGAGGCCATCATTGTGATGTCCGAATCTCAGCCACAGTTGCAGATGCCTCCACTCCCCCAAAATCATAACTAAAATCTTACCTCGACGGGATCAAACCCCTCCCAAACCATAGTCAAAAAGTCCTAGACTAATATATATATAGCAGCGATATAGCAGCCATGTCAGGCGCTGTCAGTAAACAGCAGAACATGCCCCCTATAGCACTGGTGGCAGGCCATGTACTTTGTGCAGGCCATTTGGAACGAGCTCGGTCCGAAGTGCACTCGTTACAAAAGCGCAGCTGCAACCATTACGCGTTGTGCCAACTGCACGAGTTTACGAACAGGAACAATGGTGCAGTCTCCGCCGGGATTAAGACTTATGTCACGTTGTGGTTGGGCGAAATTTCCGATTTGACCTAAGGCTACAGAATAAATAAAACTACTAATGCTCTAAAATTAACAAAACGCATAATAAAGTAAAAAAAACATTGGTATATATTTAATTATTAAATGCGTAGGTCCAAATACTACGCACTCCCTATCCCATTGGGGTAGGTAGATATCGACTCTAAATTCAAATCTGTTGTAAAACAGAAAATCATATTATTTCAAAAGCATATTATAAGATAAACGATTACATCGTGGATAGCGATATTTGGCAGCGATAAAATCCTGCACTAGAAATCTCATCATCATCATCATCATCATCAAAATAAATCTATCGCAAAATAAATAGGCTTTCTACTGTAGCAATGCAAATTCATAATTTTATAATACTCTGATACGGAAACGATATATTGTGTACTTTTGAAAAAATTATAACTCGCCGAGTTTTTTACGCCGGTTCTTCTCGAGGCAGAGCTTTTCTTTCCGGACCGGTGGTAGTTTATCGACATTCATAGGTGCATGTTATATGCCTAAATTGAAGAATAAATCACTTTGACTTTATCAACGAACGTCAAATACCTACGGTCCTTACACATTTCTTTCGCTTCTCTCATCCTGTACGGATGCCATTTCTTTATACTTAGTATCTATTTGTCATGATTACAATTAAATTACAAGCTGACAGGATTAATCTAACTTCTTAGCTAAGTAACTGATGCCGTTCGTCAAATTACACATGAACGTCTATTGGAACACTTCACTACTACATACAACACTAGCTTTTTTTTAAGTGTATTACCCATAATGCTGTTATTGCCAGAGTAGTGAAGACTTGAAGAGCTCAAAGTACACTCGGCAACAAAAGTGCAGCTACAAACTAAACACACCGCCATTACGCGTCGCTGCCAGCGCAGGGCTGCCACAGTTAATGTTATGTTATTTGACCCTTCACGAATACTTAAACCCTCAAATACTCGTACTGGAGTTGAGAAGTCGATTATGCAAGTAGATACTTGTACCCTACAGGAAATAATTTAGAGGTACGACTTAATAGACTAGTGCCTCTGTCAGCTGTAGAAATCGCAAGCCTGTATTTATATAAAAAAAATGTTTTTTGAATTTTGAAAAAGTGACTCGACAATAAAAACTATATAATTAATAAACCTGTTCACAATATTTCAAGAGAATCGGTTGAGAAATTCGACCTGTAGAGGAGAACAGCGCGACAGCGTGACAGACACCGGACATACGAGCTATTTTAGGCCCAATCTGAAGCATAGAACTTCGTTCGTGTCGCTCGCTCGTTCGAAATAATTATGGATTTAAGTTGCATTCAATTTACCTTTTCATATGAAATCATATGAAAACGCACCTTAACTTAGTTATGGTAGAAAAGCAACCTAGTGACATCATCATCATTTTATCATCCGAAAGACGTTCACTGCTAGACATACGCATCCCCCAAAGAGTGTCATAATGACCAGCCCAGCGCCACCCGCATCCAGCGATGGATGGATGTTGTAATCATAATCAATATTTTTTTTGCTATAAAACACATACAATAAATAATTAACAAGTACAATAAATCTCACAAAAAGCAGACTAATCATTTTATAAATTAAATAATAATAATAATGCAATTAAGAGGTAAGTAAAATAGAATAAAAAATAACTGGAAAATTAATGTCACGTAAATTTGTCGAAAATTCTTGCATAATATTATTTGATTGAATAGAATGGACGGGCCAAAAAATATTCCATAACTTTTTTCTCAAAGGATCTTAAGTCTTGAATATTTTTAGGTCATCAGGAAGTAAACTGTACACTAATGGCAGTATTTATTTAAAATTTTGTCAAAATGGACGTCATTTAAATGTAGTCCGATTTGTTTGTCTAAGATTAGTCTCGCCTTGCTGGACATAAAGGATGCTATTGTTAAAAACATAAACGATACAAAGAAATTACAATCAAAATTTTATTGTCAACAAATATACTTCGATGAGAGTCAGGATGCCATCAGTCCACGCTGCACCTATACCGGCTACTTCAGGCCCCGTAGCATGGTTGGCTTTGTCACGCGATAGGTGATAGGATAGAGCGTACGTCACTGGCTGACACCGTTCGATAGAACGAGACGACGCTCTTATCTTGTCACTTGTCGCGTGATAAGACCAACCATGCTACGGCTCCAGGTACGATTAAAAGTATACACTTGCATCACAAGAGTTTTTTTTTTCTGTGAACTGGCAACCCTACGCAGGGCTTCGTTCGGGGAACAAGCTCAGACTCAGCTATATGAGGCATGCATCCAACTATTGCGTGCAACTTTGCTTCGGTTTCGATGCAGCGCTTGTTTGATTTGCGCTACTTTTACTGCGATTTTGTATTCATATTGGCATGTTTTATTGCATATTGTGAGAATACGTACAATGTATATTGCTTCTGATTTTCACGCGCCGCCACTGGTAGGCATCCATAGGCTACGGTAACATTTTACCATCAGCTGCCATACGCTTGTGTGCCGCCGACGTGGTATAAAAATCCCTTGGGTTTTAGGCAGAGCTAAATTCAGCAGTAACCCCTCATTTAGTGTGATATAAAGAATAAAAGAAAGAAATAAGGCATTTATTCACTACACAAAAGACACACAGAGACGAAGGGAGTAAACATACAATACAATTGACACATATTGTGTGTGTCTTCGCGGCAGTGAATCGGTCGCTGTCTCAGCATTATGCCGAGGTGTCAGACATACACCTACAGCGCTGGTTTTCAGACAGCACGTGACCAACGGAACACAACACGTCATACTATAGATACAAAAGTATAGATAATAAATAAATAATTCATGTAATAAAGTAGAATATATAGCAGCACAATGGGATGAAAAAACACAAAGCATAAAACGCGACACGGTTGGGATGTTAAAAAATGCTGGATGGTACAACAAAAGCCCTTAAATTCCCTTTCAAGTTCAACTGAAGACTCAGCTCACATGTAGGACGCGCCATGAATTGCAGTAGAAAGTGCACAAAGGTCTCAATTTCCTACTACGTTCATAGTTGTTAAGGCGCTTTAAAAGAGGGCAACCAAGTGCCTGTAGCAGTGTGAACAAAAGCCTGCCAGCGCCAACATGGCGGCGCGAATGCGAGATGGAAAACGCCTCTTCAACTAGATGTGCGTTTGATAGACGGGTTGGCGGGGTTCGAAATACGTTATCTTATCTATGTTATTTTAGGAAGGAAAACGTTTGGATATTGGATTTTACTTGGGGTTGACTTGCAAGATTGTTATTTTTATACCTTGGTGTATTAAATAAGAGCTGCAGAGTAAAGTGTATTGTGCTAGTTTTGCTAATATCGCTCTAACTTACCCTAGCCCACAGAATGCTTAACGTTATCTATACTTCTAATATATCTATAATATACTGCGTGTATTTTTAATATTACCTCAAATTGTAACCAGAGGTAGGTGTTAGGGCTGTGAACCGATATTGCAAGAAAATTTTAATTTAATCTTAACTACCGAAGCGTAATTAATTTTTGAAAATTTATCGAGCACCAATGTATTGCGTACACACATTTGACTCATAGAAGAAGCGGGTCACTTGTGACAGTTGTGACGTCGCGTCAGTAAGGCAAAGTAGTGATCCATTGCATGCTGAATTATTTTATATGGACAAAAAAGTTGGTAGTTAAGAGAAATTTCTTGCAATATATATGTTCATAGCCCTAACATCTACTTCTGGTTACAATTTGAGGTGATATTAAAAATACACGCTGTATATGTATTTGACGACCGGTTAGCCTAGTGAATAGTGACGCTACCTACGAAGCTGAAGGTCCTGGGTTCGAATCCCGATAAGGGCAAATATTTGTGTGATGAGCATGAATATGTTTTCCATGTATTTAAGTATTTATATCTATTATCGTGTTATTATTATTCGTCGTCTAGTACCTATAAGAAAGCACGCATGTAGTCATTTCGGTATTTTCTATTATAACTAGTGTATTTACACTCGAAAATCACATATTTGGTTAAGTGGAACTGATGATAAATGACCACAGATGACTTATGGAACTCGTACTCAAAACTGTAAAAGTACGTTACTGATTCTGATATAATTAATGATTAAACGAACTTACCTGTAAGCGAAGTTCTATCATAATTATACGAAGTGCTTCGTCCGAAGAGATTAGTATCCTGGAATATTTGAGATATGTAGTAACACGATAGTGACACCACTCCGACACTATAGTTTAGATTTTTTTTTTTTTTTTTTTTATGTGGGTATCTATACTTGCATCGTCTCACCCTTGATCGTAGACGTCATTTAGTTTAGAGTTATTGAAACGTCATTGATGACATTCTCTGTATGTGGGCGTTACCTTGTTAAGGGTGGGAGGGTGCTACTAATCTCTTCGGACGAAGCACTTCGTATAATTATGATAGAACTTCGCTTACAGGTAAGTTCGTTTAATCATTAATTATACTCGTGCTTCGTCCTCGAGATTAGTATCCTGGAATATTTGAGATATGTAGACTTTGAGAGTTGACTCAGGGAATGTCGGCAATGAAGAAGACTCGAGTATAAATCTTATATATGTATGTTTATTACTCCAAATATATAATTATTCAATGAGACAATTGATCGAAGAGGTTGTGATACACATGATCCAAGATTATTAATTAGTAAATACAGTTTGATACTAATAATCTACAATTAGTAATTGTGTAAATTTACATAAGAGATATCATATCAATCAGAGTGCGAAGAGAAAACTGCTTTTGCCAGAGCGCTATTGTTGTTATTATTTACGGCCCTATTATAAAATTTTCCAAATGTGCTAGAGCTGTCACTCCAACCTGCTGTATTTCGAATCGAATCGACCGTGACGCCACATCTATAAGCCTTTGAAGTAGCGGCATGTCGTGTACTATGCGCTGTAAATATTGAGTCATCTATTCCGCTATTTTTCAGTGTCGATTTAATCCAACGGCTGAGTGACTGTCCTGACACCGCTTTATGCGGTTTTTTGTAACTTATAAATAAATTATTGATATTCTTGCGAACGTGATTAGTCTTATCTAGGTATGCAATCAAAGTTACGGAAGGGCATACTTCTGGCCTTGATAGAAAAAATGGAAGCACTAGGATTGGTTGTTTACCACCTGGTTTTGATGTCTTGATTAAGTCGGGTATTTTAATGATCAGTTGAGTATCTTGTTTTTCGATGTTATTGATAGCGATTTTAGAAAGTGTTTGTACCCTGTGTGCGGTAGCCAGTGCTAGTAATGTTACACATTTTTTTGTTAATGCTTCAAGGGATAAGGTTTCGTTTGGAAAATTATTGCTTAGTTGATCTAAAACAACGGAAGGGTCCCATGTAACGTTGTATTTGGGTAGCGGGGGCCGCAATCTGTATATACCCTTGAAGAATCGCGATACTAGATCACTGTTAGAAATATGTGGACCTAGTACTAAAGAAATGGCTGACCTTAGACAGTTAAGCGTACTGTATTGACTACCGCTGTTAAATTGCATTGTAAGGAACGCGAGGACTGATGCAATAGGTGCGCCATATATATCTACGTTATTACCCAAACAAAAATTGAACCATTTCTTAAGCGCAGAATCGTATTGCTTAATTGAATTTTCGGACAGTGATGCCAGCATTATGTTCACTGATTCTGTTGGTACGCTGCGTCGCAGTAGCGCTGACCGCACAATATGCCGGCAACCAGGGTAAGACTTGTCTGTATGTTCGTCTTGCTGGAATGAGATAAGATGACGTTTGTGTTAGGCTTAAACGTTATGGTTTCTGAAATGAGAAGTTGTTGGAATAATGGGTACCAGGGTTGTGTTTTCCACATAGGGACGATCATTATTCCTCTTGCCCGGTCAGAAATTACTTTCCTTAAAGCTTTCAGAATTATTGAAAATGGAGGAAAGGCGTAGAAGTATGTCTCAGACCAGTCTAGGGTGAAAGCATTGATTGCAAGTGCATCGGGGTCTCGATGCCACGATACATACTTAGCACACTTAGCATTTACCCGGCTAGCGAATAGGTCTACTTGAGGATATCCAAACCTATTTGTGATTTGTCTAAACGCCACATCCGCCAATTCCCATTCAATGTCTGGATGTGTGCGCCTAGATTCTGCGTCGGCTACTACATTCTCAGCTGATTTTATGTATGAGGCAAATATGTAAATGCCTCGAAATTCACACCATTGCCAGATATCTTCGGTGATCTTTGTAAGATGTGGGTATTGGATTCCACCCATGCGGTTTATGTATGCAATGGCTGTGGAATTATCTATGCGTATTAAGATTTGGCAGTTTTTAAAAGATTTGGCAAAGACTTTAAGGCCGAAAAATGCCCCTAAGAGTTCTAAGCGGTTAATGTGCAGTTTTTGCTCCTCCCACGACCACACTCCACTAGCCGTTTCAGTTCAGCAGGCGGCTCCCCACCCAGTAGTTGAGGAGTCAGTGTATATTTCACGACAATAGTAATCAACCCTGATTTGGTGAACGGAATTTTTGACAGCCGCGAGCCACCAATGAAGATCTGGCAATAGTGTGTCGGGTATAGTCATATGTCTGTCGTAATTGTCATTGTCCTTCAAATTAAGATATTTGCACCTTTCAAACTCTTTTGTATAGAGAAGACCGTATTCGATTGCCGGGCATGCAGCTATTAAGGTTCCTACGAGTTGTGCAAACTTCCTGATCTTGCATTTTTTGAGCTTCAGCATTGATGTTAGCTCTTTAGTGATATGTGATTTTTTTTCATCAGGGAGTGAGATTTGGAACTTTCGAGAATCTATTATCAATCCTAAAAACTTGCATATTTTTGAGGGTGTAGGACAGCTTTTTTCTTCGTTAATGATAAAACCTAAGCTGCGCAGCAGTTTGGTTGAAGTATTTAGGTTGTCCCTGCATTCCCTATACGTTTGACCTATTAGGAATAGATCGTCCAAATAGATTGTTGATAAGTAGCCACAGGTCCTTAATAGTTTTACGACCGGCTTCATTATTTTTGTGAATAGGTATGGAGCCACGTTTAATCGAAACGGTAGGACGTTAAACTCGAAGATTTTCCCATCCCACTGAAATCTGAGATATTTTCTGGAATCTCTATGCATGTTGATTAACAGGTAAGCATCCTTCAGATCTACTGTTGACATATGACAGTTCTTTGATACTAGTTTAATTGCAGTACGGAAATCTTCGAGTTTAAAATGGCTGGTTTCTATAAACTTGTTAAGATTTTTGAGGTTTAAGATGAACCTCATTTTCCCGTTTGGTTTGGGTCGAAGAAATATGCTCGACAGGAACTGGTCATCCCGCGGTGCACATACTGAGATAGCCCCCATGTTAAGCAGGTTTTGTATCGCTTCGTTATAGTGGGCTTTCTCGGCGTTGGAATATTGTGCTGTGCTTGGAATGTGGTACTGAACTACTGGACTTGTGAACCTTAGCTTGTAACCACTTATCCAGGATAAGATTGTTTGGTCGTTCGTTAACATTGACCACTGTGCATGGAACTTAGATAGTTGACCAGCGTACATTACCGTATCTAGCGGCGCTGATGATGTCTCTGCGGAGGCTGCGATGTCTTCGACGAGTTGTCGTGCCTCGGAGCTCGTGTATGTCTCGCTGAAGGACCCGGCCTCGGTGTGTAAGCAGGCCCCCGCCCTCGCTGAGGGCCCTGCTGCCTGTACGCTGGGGCCGGCGCTCTCCAGTTTAAATTGTTACTTGTCTGTGTATTATATGTGTTAGTGTATGGTTTAACGGCTCTTACTTGACTTTTAACCTTTAAGTCCGTGCCGGATTTTGAGACTGTTTTGGCGGTCTTCAAAGTTTCCGCCAGGCCCTCACCGAAAAGGTATTTGTCTATTTTAGCATTCGCTATATGGTCTTTGAGGTCCTTTTTAATCGAGTAGATAGCAAAGTTGCGTCTGGTAACTGACTCGCTGTGCTGTACGTCGCATAGTATGCGCCCTATATCCATGAGTTGCTTCAGGCGCTCGTTGTCTTTTTCTTTGGATTCCAATTCTTTATTCATTAGTCCGGCTAGCCCTGATATTGCGCATGCGAGCTGTTTTTGTCGAAGCTCGATGCCCTTATCCCGCTTGGTTATTATATCCGTGACGGCAGCTTTGATTTCTGCATTCATTAGGGGCGCTCCGATTTTAGTACAGTTTGCTGGTACTAGGTATTTCTCGAGTAATTACTTGCGTACTTCCTTTGACAAGCCTGTCGTGGCGACATGTTCGAATCTACTTGCTAATTCATTACGTATCTCTTTACCATACTCGATACAATCCGTAGGATCCACACCCAGGATTTCTAGTATGGAGCTATCTAACGCCACGGGGCTGTCCTTCTGCAGCGCCTCTGTTGTTGAGTCAGTGACTTGGTTTACTGCCGCCATGACCTCAGCCGCACTCGTTGTAGGTGTGGGTACATTTGTCGATACGCCAGCGTGTGCAGTGGTATCGATAAGCGCAGCGATGGTTGCAGCGGTAGACGCGGCATCGGCCGCAGAGGTAGGCGCGGCAACGACGGCCGCAGCGGTAGGCATGGCGACGACGGCCGCAGCTGTAGGCGCGGCATTAGGCACAAGTGTGTGTACAGGGGCGTCATAGTCTATTATCTCCGCGGAGTCTTCCGGCGGTAGGTATTCTGGGCAGTCTCCGAATATGTCCCCGTCTAAGGAGTGTTCCGAGTCGTGTCGAACTGTAATCGATAATTACGACGCTTGTTAGAAAGATTTGTATGTCTACTGTGCGTAAACAAAAGTGCCAAGTGATGAAATTGCATCGGATCAGTCCCAAAAACTGTCCAGATTTGCGTGTGCGCCTTATGTCGGATCAGTCCCACAAACTGTCCTGAGAAGGCCGGTGTCGTTAGTTAAGCCACTGCGAAACAGTCCCTAAAACTGCTCTGAATGTGGTTTGTTTACATTAACGCCTTTTAAGAATGTGCGATACGGTCCCAGAAACCGTTCAGATTACATAGCTTAAGTACGCGTTAATAATCACCGCATATATACTTCGGTCTAAGAATCCGGCAATGGTTATGCGGTTTGTTTACATTTTTCATGTAACCTACTTTAGCAGATTTCCACCTATGCGAATTACGAAAGAAATATAATGACTTACTTGAATTTGCATCCGAATGATCACTATACTCGTAATAACGGTCCCGATCATCCCTGGAGTGGACACTTCTTGTGTCCCGAGCGCGATATAGATCCCGCTCCAACTTTTTTATTTTACGGCGTATTTCATCGTAATCGTTATGGTGGCGCTTACGTTTCGGCATTTTAACACGTTATGCACTGTATATTGTTCTTAGTTCTTAAGGATTACTTTGATTTTAATGGATTTGTTTTAAAAGATGTCGAGTGGTTGCACACTAAAACGTGAATGACGTCTACGATCAAGGGTGAGACGATGCAAGTATAGATACCCACATAAAAAAAAAAAAAAAAAAAAATCTAAACTATAGTGTCGGAGTGGTGTCACTATCGTGTTACTACATATCTCAAATATTCCAGGATACTAATCTCGAGGACGAAGCACGAGTATAATTCCGTTGAAATAGCAACTAATGAAGTACTTAATGTCAAGTGTGCCAAATCGACGGAACTCCTCAAATATTATCGGCCCACATACAGTGATATGGTTTTCGTCTGTAATAACTCTCGGAAAGCACTATGTTGTAAAGTGGCAAGGAAATGTTGATTCGGATTGGCAGAGTACTTAATTGAAGTCGGTTAAAACTTTGTTTCTAAAGTAAATTATTATTCTGAATCTTTGTCAACTTATCACATTATAATGCCCCATAGGAATAGAGAAGGATGAAAGCTAAAGACGAAAAAGAAATCAGAAACCATGCTTTGACTCTGAAATTAGGACACATAAATTCTTCCCCAAACAGAATGACATTAAACAAACTCAACCAAGCGATTTAAACTTTTTAATCGCAAAACTCACTTGAAGACATTAAAAACTTGACGCGCAAAGTTGCGCAATAGAAACATACTGCGACCGCAGTAGACACAGTAAATATATTAGCGAAGGCAGGCAGTATCTCAACTAGTCTCTTAAGAGTCGCCCGGACGGTTGACTCTCTATACAAATGTAGTTGTCGCTTACTATGGGCCTCATAAGAAGGCTCAAAGTCACCCAAAGGGCAATGGAGAGGGCTATGCTGGGAGTATCTCTACGTGATCGCATCAGAAATGAGGCTATCCGCAGCAGAACCAAGGTAACCGATATGAATCGCTAAACTTAAGTGGCAGTGGGCGGGGCACATTGCACGTAGAACCGATGGCCATTGGGGCGGAAATGTTCTCGAGTGGCGACCACGTACCGGAAGGCGCAGCGTAGGTAGGCCCCCCACAAGGTGGACTGATGACCTGGTAAAGGTCGCTGGAGTCCGCTGGAAGCGGGTGGCGCAGGGCCGGTCATTGTGGCACTCTTTGGGGGAGGCCTGTGTCCAGCAGTGGACGTCTTTCGGCTGATATGATGATGATGATGACAAATGTAGTTTGGTTCTTATATTAAAACGACGTGCTAGAATAACATCAAACTTTGTATACACATATACAGGGTGAAATAGGGGTCGTGGAGCAAGAAGACCAAAAGCGAATAAGATGGTCATAGGCATATTACATGCACCTATGAATGTCGATCAGAGTATTGTAACATTTTAAAATTACATTGCTACAGTAGAAAGCCTATTTATTTTGCGATAGATTTCTAGTGCAGGACTTTATCGTTTGTATGGATAAGTCATACTGCATTAACACTTCCACTGCCGGACCCGCCTAGCGGGCGCCTACACTGTAGTCGCTTTCCGCTACATACGAGGAAAACCACACTTGGTGATATTTGATGAGGTTCTTGGCTACCCCCCCCCCCCCCCCCCCTTCCCCCTTATCTTTTCCTTTCATATTTAGCAATAAAGAGTCATTTTAACTGGAACATACCCCCTCCTTTTCAAAGTTGGTTAATAAAATTAAATGAAAGCTGACCTCTTTAAAACAGTTAGGACATGAATTCAGTATTCACGACGTAAATATTTTATAAAAACTTTAATAAAAACCACTAACATTAATGTCATTGCGTCGAGAAACTCGGCAAAATGAATTTCCACTGTAAATTAAATGAAGTCAGTTTTAAATATAGAAGCACTACGTTTCAATCAACGTTCTAAATGTAACTTACGTTACGTAGTTAGTATTTTTGTCGTTTCTAGTTTTATATTACACTAGGTGCCCGCGCGGCTTCGCCCGCGTATTGCAAAGAACGCAAGCAAACTCGCGAGATAAAATATAACCTATGACCATACAGAAATTCCATTCTACGTGTAGAATTCATTCATGGAGGCAGGAATCGGATACCGGTATTTTCACCATACAAAAATACCGGTTTTATTTCGTTCAATTTCGTTCTTTGGTTTATAATATCATTTTTGATCACGCTGTCTAATAATACGAAAATGTTACCTAAATACATGATAGAGTCCTACATTAAGAGCCTAAAATAATTCAAAATACTTCGGGGACTTTTGAAAAAACCGGTTTCGATCCCTGCATGGAGGTGAAGAAATTTTTGAAATTGGATAAGCGGTTCCGAAGATTAGGTCCCCATTACATACAAACCCCCATTAAATATAAACTTACAAAGCTAGTCACACAAACTTCTCCTTTTTATAATATTACTTGTTTACATCATTGGCCATTCCTGTTTACCGCTAATATTAAGCATAAAAAATAATAAAATAATCATAGCTAATTTGTAGATATATGACATACAACCATATTTATAAACAGTGTATATTCGCCAACAAACTGTTATGCAGTTTAGCGAAGACTTAGATTAAATTATTCATAATTTTTTTGTATATGAAATAAATTTAAAAAAAGTATTATTAGTATGGATTATTAGATTTACGTCACAAACTCGCGAATTAAACTAGCATTGTTTTAATACAGCGTTTATTCAGTTAATTCGTTGTAAATTTGTTATTGTTGCCAATTTAATATGCAAAATTACGTCTAGACTTTGTTTAGATTAGAATAAGTAAAGAAGAATGACAATTAAGGTCTCATGAAACAAGTATTGAAACAGCTGTATATTTTTTGCAGAGTAAAGCTGCAGATCGATGTATTTATAAACGAGTAGTAATTAAAAGGTTAGTACCTATTTAAAGACACGTTAAAAAAAACTTAAAAACCTTAAAAATACTGATTAGCACGGCTAAAATACTGATCATCATCATTATCAGTCTATACGAGTATACCTGACTGTGAAGCTTGAGGTCCCGGGTTCGATCCCCGGTCGGGGCAGATATTTGTATGATGAATACGAATGTTTGTATGTATTTATCTATATAAGTATGTTTATCCGTTGCCCAGTACCCATAGTACAGGCTTTGCCTAGTTTGGGACTAGATCATTTGGTGTGAATTGTCCCACTATATTTATTTATTTATACGTCCCACTGTTGGGCACAGGCCTCCTCTCATGAATGAGGGAGAGGGAAAATAACGTTTCTAACGTTCATCAAAATTCGGTTTTGATGTGCAATTGTTAAATTTTGATTTTTGAATTGAGGTATAAGTCAGTATTTTAGATTCAAATTTTCCCGAATTAAAATGTTTAGTTTTATGAGCAGGCAAAATAATATTTATCATATTTTTCATTATCTCATTATCAATCTGAACGTTTGATTCTTAATCTATAAAAAAAGTATTTCATAAATCAAAATCATTCTTAAAAACCCTAAAAATTGCTACTACGGTATTTTAGTAGGTTATTCATTTCAATAGAAAAAAATAAAGGTAACTCATTTAGTTAAAATCCGAAAGTAGCTTATTCCGAAATAATTATTCGTTATGTCACTATGTTTTTTTTATTAAAATCTCGTAAATTGGTCCTTACGCGCACTAAGAACACAGCATGTCAAGCTAACATTGCGAGCGAGTGCAATTGAAATCAAATTAGAATACAAAACGTCGTCTCCAATTGGCCAGTGACAATGTCAAAACGTACTCGTGCCGCACGATTTTGCCGTATTTCGGTACATAACCCAATCAGCCCACATCCGTGCAGATTGGGTTAGCGGCGATGCGATATCGCGCGCATCCGAGCGTTTTATAACGTCGGTGTGTAGTCAACTTTATAAGTAGCTACAAATAGGCATGTATCCTAGGGTTTTTTTCGACGCCATTCGAACCAGTTTTTGGAGAAGGACAAATGTTTGCATAGGAGCAACTACAATAAAAGAACATAAATAGACAAAATAAGTTTCTGTCAAAAATTTCATTTTAAGTACAAGCTTTTATTGCCAAATGTACTTTTCTGTACAGTTGGCAATAAAAGCTTGATGCTACCATAATATTGAATTGTCATCCAAATTATACTTGTTTATATATAGAGGTATTAATGTATGTTTATTTTTATAATTATTTTGATTTTTGATTAATAATAATCTCTGCACCACCTACTGCATAATCTAGTTTTATCTCTTTCTCCGATACCCAAAGGTTGTCTGGAAGAGATAGCTCCTCAGCGATAAGACCGCCTGTTGTCTACCTCTACCTACATGTTATAATAATAATAACTGTACTCCTTGCATTCCATTAAATTGTCAAAAGGGCCTCTACGTGTTGGCTCAGTTGGTACTTTGTAGGTACCTAGCCCCACGCACGCCTCCCAAAGGTCCGGGACATCATGTCCCGTGAGCGGGAAAGACATACATAATAATAAAAACTTTATTTCGGACATTTTTTGTTTTTACATCCATATATTGTTAGTATATCTTAACCTAGGTATGTTAGTATGGCCTGCTTATTGTATTGTTTCTCTCTGTAACTGCTTTGTTTGTGTGAGGTGTGCAATAAACAGTATTTGTATTCTATTGTATTGTATACTTAAACCCAAAATTTCAGCTCAATCGGTTGAAGATATTTGCTTAAAAATTTAGATTCCACCGGAACAAACATAGTTACATACTTACATACATACATTAGATTTTTTTAATTTTCGATTTAAATAAAAGCTTGTAAAAACGAAGTTGTCTAATAAGAGAGAGACAGATAGTGCGAGAAAAATCGAGAGAGCTCGCGCGCCGTCTTGTGATAGCCGTGCTGAGCCGTTTTGAAGGTTTCTGAGGATCCTTCGCAAGCAAGTACGCTTAAAACGATAACGCTAAGTGCGTAAAGACGCTCTCAGCATTCTGAGTCTAAACGGTAATCATTTTGTAGACACGGGTGCTATGTAACCTTTTGACACTGAAACATAAAAGGACGAGGTCGAAAACCTAAACGAGGCTTGTGTTAATAGGAAAATTAAGTCTGTAAATTACTGACATTAATTATCATTACTTTTTAAAACAGCACAGTCTACTTAGCTAAATGACTAAGATTCTCTAGAAAATGCGGAGCTTAAGCACTCGTTTTAACATAAAATAAAGCTCGACCTCGCATCTCACCCTCACCTGATCTCAACTATTACTTTTACTATGTTTTTAAAGTGCCAGCCATTTCGGATAATATTTTTTCTAAATTTTTTGCGCTGCCTTTGTGCGTCTTCGATTATTCCGTGAACATTTGAGGAGATTTTTCTGTGATGTTTTTTCAGGCAGGTGATTTAATTTAATGAATTTATAGAATCCCTAGATATAATATTAGATAAAAAAATTAAGTTATAAATGAATCCTCCATTTCATTTTATCGCTGCGTATCAAAAACGACGATAATGTTTTTGACTTTCTTAAGACTCTATTTTTTTGATCGACTTCAAATATTTGAGTCTTTAGCACGTTTTCTTTGTGATAATGTGAAAAACGTATACATATCTTTGACGTTCAACAGCTAGATGGATTTACAAAAACAATACTCAATGACAATATCTGACATTTACGTAAGAGGTCACGATTTTCATTAATTCTTTCTAACTTATCAAGCCAGTCAGCAAAGTACGGTGTCAACCCCTGCATAGAAGTATCATGCGGAGACAGGGCTACTTCTTTGAAGCTGACTGTACGTAAAAAAAACACGCAGCTATACCACAGCATAAATAACAGTACTACGTACAGAAGGTTCTCTGTTAACAAATCCCCTGTTTAGGTAAGCCGAACGAGCCTAAACGTGGCCACCCCTTTCTATCGCATGCAACGCGCTGCGATAGAACGCGTGCGTGCCGTAGCAGCGCTAACATACCGGCAAGAACCGGTAGGTTAGGTTTGTGTACATGTAGCGGCGCGACGAAATCTCGGAGTGAGCCGCCTGTGGCTAAACCTAAATACATAGTTAATTTCATGTTTGCTCGCGGTTGTACCTATGTGCACTTGTAACTATGCAGGTTTGATTTGTATGGCACGGCCACGCGCAAAATGTTTTGAACTATTTATCTATAAATTCTATATTACACCAAAATATAGTTAGCAATTAACGAAAACAAACCAAGTTAATTTAATAACAGTCCGCAATTGATATCACAGTAACCAATATTGAGGGGACGGACAGACAGTTATTTGTGCAGTTAAATATTACAAGTTTATCGCGGTTCTGTTCAAACAGAGGTTCAATTAACACTCGCCGCGGGCAAAGCGTGACACACAGACCTACCGTTTATACTCGTATGTATATTTTTTAAAGTTAAGGGTTAGTCTCCGGCTGTTTCTTTATTATCTCCCCAAAATTAGGACAACCTGCGATAACGTTGATGAAATAAAACCCAGTATCGGGATTGTTATACGTTTAAAAAAAAAACTCTCATCGTTTCTGTTCACAATATTTGCTGAGATGATAACCTGAACTTATACTCGGTTTGTGACCTTTCAAATTATAATCGAAAAAAGGTTGCAGTTATAAAGTATTTAAAGAACCACAAACTTCTAAGAAGACTTTAACTCAAAAACCGCAAAAACTAATTGGAGTGATGAAACATCTCAAAGGCACTTAGCGAAGTATTTTAACAGTTTTTAAATGTTTATAAAAGCTTTTATGATACTCTTACAGGCTACTGAAGAAGAGTAGGTAAGTATTTTAACTTCAAAAGAAGAAGGGCGGGTTCCATCAACCACACTTTCCAGGTAAACTTTAAATATGGCGCCGTCATCTCTTAGAGAACTGTCAAACTTACCATACAATAATATTTTAACGGACGTAACTTAGGATTACCGACGGTCCTAAGTGGACTAAAGCTTCATCGCGTACAAGTTACGTAGCAATTCGTACTAAGGTGCGTACGAATTAGAGCAGCCTCGGGTTGAGGCACGCACGGCGCCTATTTTGCTCAAATTCGTACGCGCTCACGCGCTGTGCGCGAGCAGCGTGCGGCGAGCCGCCCAGAGGCGGTCTCTTGACCGTGCTCAAAGGCGCCTCAGTGTACCTACGTGCCTCGCGTAACTTGGACGTCTATCTGAGCGCGCCGCGGACAGAGCGACATGATCGAACATGTTTATGTAAAACGCGTAGGAATTTGAGCAAGTGGTTAAGCCGTGCGTGTGTAATAGTTTTTTAGTAAATTTGGAACAATTATTGATACAAATACATGAAAAGCAAAAGTTGTTGTGGGTCCCGAAATCAATCAGCTGTCATCGTGTCGACGCCATTTTGAATGTCGGCTCACCGCGAGCACGCTGCCTCACCCGCGCATGTTTATGTGGAACTATTTGGCGCGCGAGCAGCTCGCCGCGCGAGGCGAGCATGCCTCAGGCCGAGCCGCGCAAATTCGTACGCAGCTTTACGTCCGCGATTAAACCACGTGTGTGTTTTATTACAATCGCGGCGTGTGTGGTGAAAAGTTTAATATGCATGATTGTGCTGTAGTCAGGACTCAACCCGTTAAATCATCGTTGTATATACGTTGTATACACATCATTAGCATCATATATAATTTAAGAGATTTTGTTAGTAGAGTCATTTCCAACTTATTCTACAGTATTCCATTACTCCAATGGACACATAGCACACATGCGCAGGGTCTCTCTATTTCAAATTTTAACATATTTCGCGTGCCCGCTCTGACATGCTAAAACGACGCGCGTGCGAGCGAGCACGCGTTATACATTCGAATGGGGTCCGAATGAGACAATTAAGATAAACCTCCATCCGTCCTTCCATGTGTTGCTCAACACAGATAAGCCTGTGTGTGTGTGTTGACGCGTAAAACCAATTACGGCTGCAGCTTTCGCTGTAATTGTTTCAGCCGCGGTACATACTCGAAATCTATAAATAACTATAGTTAACTACGTTGGGTAAAGCGATGTTACATATTCGGTCAGCTAAACCTCCTCTACATACCAAGTCACAAACTTTACCTCTCTATAAATATTACTTCTACTATAGTATAGATGAATGCCGGTTTCTGGGCTCCATTTTCTAAAGCTACTAGTTACACTTTTAGAAGTCTAAGCTGGCAAGTGATGACATATGGCACTGAAACGTGGTCGCTTACTATGGGCATCGAAAGCTCAAACACCCAAAGGGCAATGTAGAGGGCTATGTTGGGAGCTTCTCTGCGTGATCGCATCAGAAATGAGGCTATCCGCAGCAGAACCAAGGTAACCGATATAGCCCTCCGAATTGCTAAACTTAAGTGGCAGTGGGCGGGGCACTTTGCACGTAGAACCGATGGCCGTTGGGGCGGAAATGTTCCCGAGTGGCGACCACGTACCGGAAGGCGCGGCGTGGGTAGGCCCCCCACAAGGTGGACTGATGACCTGGTAAAGGTCGCGGGAGTCCGCTGGATGCGGGTGGCGCAGGACCGGTCACTTTGGCACTCTTTGGTGGAGGCCTATGTTCAGCAGTGGACGTCTTTTGGCTGATATGATGAAGCTGGCAACACCGAGGCTCTTGATCAATGATGACCGGCATTTTGACCAGTGTTGCCAGTTTATACAGACTCGTAAAACTGTAACTTTTTGCTTCGTGAAATGGGTCCCTAATGGTATTCTTTCACAGATCATAACGACGTAAACAATTTTGACAGTAGATTAAACAGTATTTTTTTTATTTATACCTTTTAGTGAGTCAGGCAAACGGCGCAGTCCTTGACACTGGGCCAACACTTGACACATTCAATCTTAAGGCGACGTAGGTTTAGAAATCGGATTTTTAGAAAATCGTAGCGCTTGTTTGGATCATAATACGGCTGCCCTAAATTTAATTAGCAAACTTGAGGCTTTTCTCGAGAGACTATAGCTATTCGAATCTTGAGTTTTTGACTTTCGCTCGATAGAAAAAAAATCACGAACATAGGCCTAAAATACATTTAAAAAATTCGTAACAAATTATGCACAAAAGCTCAACATATTAAAACTGGTTCTAAAAATTACGCACAAAAAATTAAAATGAAAAAAAACATGATATCCGCGCTTCCGAACACGCTCTTCCATCTCGCTCGCTCTTATGCTCAGTGAGAGGGAGAGAACACAATGAACCTACGTCACCTTAATTTTCTCATTTCATTTATTCCTTGATATTTAAAACATAGTTTTACATGTCAGTAAATAATCACAATAGAGGTGTAAATCTATTTTACGTCAAACATTGAGACGTTTACGATTTATAGTAAGTTATAATTGTTATTCGATAATAGGTACTTACCACTCGTTGATTCGCTGTAGGGTTTCTGAAACAAATGATAACTTAATATTAATTGCGGTTTGACTCTTAAGTACATCGAAAGTAATGAAATGTGCATAAATATATATATAATTCAGTCTGCGGGTATCTAAGAAATGATACGCTATCTGTTTTAAAACATTACTACAAAAGCTGCATTTTGCAAATTAATATATATAAAAATAAGTTAAGGGCATAAGGTTGCACAGATATTAAGGTTGAAATTGGAATACAAATAAACTAAATAACTCTAAATCTTATCCCAACTACCCAAAACCATTAGAAAAACCAAGTGCATAATGCTGATAATAAAACTAAATCTTCTCATATCTTAATCCAAGTCACGACTCTATACAAAGATTTACTGCACCAAAATGCAGTAACCGTGTACTTTTACGTAGGAACTTCATACTCAGCATTTCCTGTGGACAGCGCGGGGTTAAAAATAGCGCTCCGTCTAGACAGATCCTAATTGTAAATTATGATCACCGGCGTTCCTGTGCATGATGCAGCAATAATATGTATATTACTGCAGAAAAAACTGTCAAAAAGAGTTTTGCAGGGCTTTCGTTTGGAAGTAAAACTTCCTTGTTGGCTTAATAAATCGGTAAATAATGAATAATTATACCTATAATCGTTTCTAGCTGCGATTGGATAAATTTTAAAAGTAAAAGTTATCCTTTAATATTTCATTAATAATCTGAATCATATTTCAAATGTCAAGAATTCGTGAAATGAAGCTGTTTGCAACTTAAAATTTGCTACCTACTGTTTCTAAACCACAAGTGCCACTCGAATATTCACGGTCCTCTCCAAAAACAAATAAGTAATTATTTTAATTTATAAATCTAAAATCAGAACGTTTGACATTCCGAAATAATCATTAGTTTTGACAATATGAATTGCAAGGTGGTACGTGTGCAGGCAAAGAGCACAACATATCGAGAATTGTTTGGGGTTACAGTCCTCTTAAATACGAATTGAATTGGTTGTCACGTAATTCAGGCCCAGGCGACGAGGCATCTAACTCGATTGTAAACTAGTTATTCGGTGCGCATGCACTAAACAGTCCCACAAACTACTTACCGACCGTCGTCACCCTCGGTTAGTCTGGCCAAGAGTTAATTCAGTTGCTTGCTGTAACATGACGTATGCCGAGTGAAGTGAGTTATGGAAGGGCGAGTAGCACCAACTTAGGATTACATACTGACCAACGTTAACGCATTCATTGCCACCGACGCATATGTGCGTTTGCCTCCATACAAGTTTGTTCCTAGGGAACGTGGCTCGGCAGCGAATACGTAAAATAAGGTGTCGGCAGCTGTCATTTCATACAAATTTGTCAATCTTCCCATACATTCAGATTTTAATGAACACCGCTTATACAGTTGCCCGCACAGCTTTTCCCGCGTATTGCAAAGAACGCAGGCAAACTCGCGGGATACATTATAGCCTATAACCATCCAGAAAGTCCATTCAACATGCAGGTACATTGTTTAATGAGGGGTGTAAGTGAAATATTGCTAACGAGAGTCTATCAGAAGCCCGACGCCGAAGGCATTTGCGAGGAAATAAATAATTAGAAAAGACAGAAAAATCTAAGTTTCATACAGCCGCACCAATCAAAAATTTACAACTTCACTTCCTAATCAGTGCTAGTGGAGCGCGCAGCTTCAATATTTCAACCAATCACAGAGCAGTATTCTTGCGGGGCTTGGCCAACTAGTTTTTTATTCAACCAATCACAGAGAAACTAGATCTGCTTAAGCCAATCAGAGGGTTCTATATTTTAAAACTAAACTGTCCGTGGGAGGTAAAACGGCTATCTATAACTGCTCTGTACGCTCGCAAGTAATAACGCCATCGACGAACAAGTGTGATGAAAAATAAATTATGAAATCGGATCAGCGGTTCCGGATTACCCAAAACATGATGATGATGATGATGATGCCCTGACCGATTTCGGCCACAGCGACTATGTGTTCTGGAATTGGTGTTAACGATTTGCAATATGACTGGAGTGTTGTTGTTCCACTCTCTGGTGCGCTCTCGTGTGGCTTGCATACCCTATCTTTTTTGCAAAGGTACGAGCGCAATTTGGGCAGGTTAATACCCCGCCGATGAAGTTGTTAGGAAGAATTTATACAAATACCCAACAAACACTGATAGGCCCAAGGTTACCAGAAGCGCAGGGAAGCTCAAAACAACTTTTTACAGGCTAGTAAAAGCGAAAAAGTCGTTCTTGGGAAATTGTATAAAATTCTACAATAAAATTCCAAAACACATTACCGAACTTACTGACTCTAAATTCAAATCTGTCGTAAAACGGACACTTATTTCAAAAGCATATTATAAGATAAACGACTACATCATGGATAGGGATATTTGGCAGCGATAAAATCCTGCACTAGAAATCTGTCGTAAAATATATAGACTTTCTACTGTAGCAATTTAATTTTAAAATTTTATAATACTCTGATACTGAAATGATATATTGTATACTGTTTTGAAAAAATGACACCTCGCCGAGTTTTTTACGCCGGTTCTTCTCGAGGCAGAGGTTTACTTTCCGAACCGGTGGTAGTTTGTCGACATTCATAGGTGCATGTAATATGCCTAAATTGAAGAATAAATCACTTTGACTTTGACTTTGTAGTGGATGGTTGCCGGTAGGCGAGCCTCGAGCTCGTCTCGCTTTTTATCGAGCTCAATCTCGAAGGCATTAGCACGTTGATGGAGTAGACTTCGCCATTCGGGCCGCCGTGCTGCCTTCTCTTCCCACTCAGAGGGCTCTAACTTGCATTTCTTCATGTGTCTTTTCAGAACATCCTTATAGCGCAGGTACCCAAAACATACAAACTCTTCCTCTTCCAATTATTTAAAAAAATAAAATGATGTCTTCTTTCACCAAAATTTCCTATCTTCAATATTTGAGGTACTTTCCCTCCGCGTGGCAAAGTTTTGGGACACCCAGCCAACAGACGGTTTGGTGCAATGGATCAAACACATCTTACGGGACCAGTTACCGTTAAATGTGACGCTGGCTGCTGTCATCTCATAGAGAACTAAATTCCCATAGTAAATCATTTTAACGGACCAAACTTTAACGGCCTCCGTAGCCCAGTTGGTAGTGACTCTGCCTACGAAGCTGGAGGTCCCGGGTTCGAATCCCGGTCAGGTCATTTATTTGTGTGTTATCACGAGTATTTGTTCCTGAGCTATGGATGTTATATATGTATATAAGTATCTATATGTATTTATCTTTTTTTTTTTTTTTTTTTTTTTTTTCTTTTTTTTTTTTACTATTCAATTAGCACTAATTGTTCATTCAATTAGTAATAATTATTATATATATCGTCACCTAGTACCCACAATACAAGCCTTATTGAGCTTACCGTAGGCCTAGGTTGATTTGTGTAAGATTGTCTCGTAATATTAATATTAAACTTAAGTTTACCGACGGCTTGACACAACCGCATAAGTTCGTATCTGTGACTAAGAGCGGCTTTGCAAATCGGTAAACGTTAAATATGGGGCCGGCAGTTCCGACAGACAGCTGTTAAACTTCCCATACAATCAGATTTTAACAGGCGTAACTTACGATTGCCGGTTGTTTCAAACAGTCAGTATTCGTAAGCTGCATTTGCGTATATTTTTAGTGAATACGATCATTTTCCATTTACCTACATTAAAAAAAACGATAGCACCACGGAACGGAACAATACGTGTCAACTCAAAATTTATTATTTATTACTTAAAAAGAAAGAAGGCAAAAAAATATGCCTAATGACGAAAATCCCATTCAAATATTACGAAGATACAACCGTTTTAACCTTTTGACAGCGAGGGTGCAAAACAAAACGGTGCCCAACCGTGGCCAAAACAAAACAATAGCCAGACAAAATAAGAATAAAATGAAACTTCTGATAAATATTGTCATGTCAAAATGACAATATTTATCAATATTATCATGTGGCCGTCCGTGGCTTCAGTGGCACGAGTTTTCGTCCGCGTCCACAGCCGTCTTTAGCTCTCAAAGTTGTTGCTTGTTAGAGAGAGAAAACACTCGGGGATCGTGACGTCACGACCATCGAGTGCAAATGACAATCGTTTCACATGAAGGTGCGTTTTGCGGAAAAGGGACAGGATTAAACTTTGGACACTTGTAAGTTTTAACTTTGTGATTATTTAACCTCTTGCGTTGATTTTTACTCCATTCGAAACATTACTGATTATTTTATTTAGTGTCTATTGATCGTATTACAGGCTGGTATAGGTAGACAAGTCTGTTTTCACCTCTGCGAGATGTAGATATACTATATTTTATATTATTTTATAAGCTCTTCTTTTTTGTAATATGCGGAGCTGCGTGGGCAGCTAGATTACTAATTAAGAAAAAGGCTCTAACCTTTCACACCGAAAATATAAATATTAGCTTTCACCGTATGAACCGTGGGAAAAGCACATGGTACAGAAATGCATATATCGTACGTCGCGTCGTTAATTCCAGCGCGCCGGGAAACATTTCATTGTTGCCCGGGAGCGGTTTCGCGTACGCTGTTATTTATTGTTTTTGTGGACTCGGGCGTTTCGAGATTGCTTACTGTTACCAAAATTGTAGAGGACGTACTAAAATGAACCTTACATTAGTGAGATAAGGTCTAACCATTGACAGGTATTTGACTTTTTGGATAAAGAATATAAAATGCAATTTAATTGCCGATATGTTAGGTCAAATCTCGCACAGTACAAGACGAACTCTAGCCGTGAGGGAAATAACCGTAGACGGCCCTTGCTGCTCGCTCCTATACAGCGACTAGCCAAGTGCCGAAAGTCACTCAGTATCATTGGCCCCAAAATTTATAATATGGTTCCGAGCCACATAATATCATCAGAAAGTGACATGATATTTACAAAACAACTCAAATCCACTCTTATAGATGCAGCATGTTACAGTGTGGATGAGTTTTTACAGGGAGACAATTGACTGATTGACCATCATCCTAAATGTTAATTTTAATGGTATATTACTTCCGCATTATGTTATCTATTGTTCTGTCCAATTTATAATTGTATACTTTTGTATAGATATATTATTAATAAGACATTCTGTTGCAAATCTATTATGACCTGTAAATTGATATTTACCAATAAAGAAACTGAAACTGAAACTGAAAATTAAAATGTATTGATAAAATATTATTATATTACTTACTAATTACAATGCGCAATATTTTATCATTGTTATATACATGTATATTATATTTCACTATATAGTATTTCATATTATAAAACAAAGTCCACTGCTGCGTCTGTCTAGGTATTTCTGACTTTACCGCATGATGTATTTACGTAAAGAAAGAGCGTTTGCAACATTCAGGATTGAGGCAGGAAAAGTTCTGTTCTATTTAAAAGGGAGTATTTGAGGATTCCCCGTAAATAACTCAATTTCAAATAAAAATGTTGATAAAAATTACGTAGGTAGCGGTTTAAAAAAAGAAAACAAGAGAAACCTATAAAATGAAGTGAAGAAATCGATTTCGAATTCTTTAAAAGTTTTTAACTGGTAGATTGTGCAAGGTGAATTTAGGCTAGTGCCACACTGCCAGCGAGCGTTCCTATTTGTATGTTTTGGAGCATTAAAAATATCAAGATAATCTTAACATTTACTATATACCTAATTCTTTATTTACTGTTATTGGCCACATTCACTGCCAAGAATCGTTACGCGCTACGCTCATAGTAAATCCCGTGGTTTTCTCCGTATGTAGCGGAAAGAGACTACGGTGTAGGCGCCCGCTAGGCGGATTCCTGGCAGTGAAAATTTTAATAAACTTAAGATAAGATAATTTATTTGTCCAAACATGAGTGCTGTCAGTACTACTACATGTAACTACATGTTATTGTATGTTATTGTTATTGTAACTACATGTTATTCACGTTTCGAAGACCCTTTTTGACCAAGTGCGTCACTTATGTGTTATTTTTTACTAGCTTCCGCCCGTGACTTCGTCTGCGTGGACCGGGATAAAAACTATCCTATATTTTAATCCAGGCTATAAACTATCTTCGTGCAAAATTTCATCCAAATCAGTTCAGCCGTTTAAGCGTGATTGAGTAACAAACATCCAAACATCTAAACATCCAAACTTTCGCATTTATAATATTAGTAGGATTAGTAGGATAGTAGGATACAATACGTATTGAACTCCAAAATGGATTCAATTCGTTTCTATTTATTTAATTTTATGTATGTTTCGTGATAATACCAAGTTGGTGGAAATCTGTAAGTAGGTACCTACCTAATAGGCTTGTGTCCTAATTTTTTTTTACGATGCCATTCGAACCAGTTTTTGGTGTGGAACAAATGTTTGTATGGGAGTAAGTACAATTAAAGAACATAAATACCCAAAAAATTGAGTTAAAGACGGACCTCGCTGGTGGTAGCCGAAAACGTTCCATACTGATTAACATTGAATCGTGACGTCATAGGGTGATATTTGTACTAATCGTTGTATTGAAAATCAAGTAAATTGGTGTTTCAGTCGTGAAATACTGCGTTTAGGACCATAGTTGTCATACAATTTTGTTTCTATAAAAGCATAAGGATTCTATTGGTAGCTTTAAATTTACTTTTGGAGAATAAAAATAAATGTATATTTATTCTAAACTTTCAAGGTCTATATCTTTTTATAATTTTAATTATATTTCTTAATTTATACTTAATTACATTTATTTCATGGTTTACTCTCAATTTAGCAACACTGCGTTGTCGATTTTAACATGTGGAAACTACCCAATTACCGAACCGACTTTGAAAGAAAAAAACCAATATTTTTTATTGAAATTCGGTCGATAGATGGATGAAGGCAGATTTATTTATTTATTGATTACTTCCAGTAGTCATATGAATTCGGTTTAAAGCACGTTTAAATAATCGCCCGCCCGCCGGCGATATGACAGCGTCCTTACCTCCCCCAACAGCAGTAAATTAAAGGGGCAAAGCCATTTCCATTATGTTTTCCAAAAGCTTCGTCCACTTATCTCGGAGATAACTCTTTGAAGACTTTACAGCCCGTATTGCGTTTGAATAGGGTTCAGATTGGCGTGGAAAATGGTGATGGAAGTACGTTGAACTCTTGTATGGGGCCAGCAGACAATGATAATGCATCACGATGAAAATTGTTTAAAGCGGAAACTAAGAAAGACAAACAAATGATTATTTCCGCTCTATATACCTATTACATTTATCTTTAGGTTTCCCATGCCGTATCATTCACTATGCCAAACCAATAAATTAACGACAATACATCCAGTAGATATATAGCTAGTTATCGATTATTTGGGATAACTTTTCACCATACATTGCCAAGGCTTTCAGCAATTGGGATAAAATTTTGTGTGTCCGGATATTTTTGAGCACCCTTCCGACGATGTATTTTTCATGACTGGATTTCCATAGAGTGGCTGGTCGTACAGGGAAAAGTGGAGGGAACCAGACGCAGCAGGTCACCTAAGCTCTGGGCTCACCAAGGAAGTCTGTAAAATCCGCAATCAAACAGCTTATCTGACTGCGCCAGAATGCCCGCCAACAGGGAGAGACGGCGGAAGATGGTGCGGAGAGCTGTGTCAACCTCTACATCGACGTGTCGACGTGACCAGATCGCTCATCCAAGAGCGAAACGGCAGAGAAGAAGTACGATATTAAGTACGATATTTTTGAGCACCCTTCTGACGCTGTATTTTTCATGATGACTGGATTTCCATAGAGTGGCTGATCGTACAGGGAAAAGTGGAGGGAACCAGACGCAGCAGGTCACCTAAGCGCTGGGCTGACCAAGGAAGTCAGTAAAATCCGCAATAGGAGACCGCTTATCTGACTGCGCCAGAATGCCCGCCAACAGGGAGAGACGGCGGAAGATCGTGCGGAGAGCTGTGTCAACCTCTACATCGACGTGTCGACGTGACCAGATCGCTCATCCAAGAGCGAAACGGCAGAGAAGAAGTACGATATTTTTGAGCACCCTTCTGACGCTGTATTTTTCATGATGACTGGATTTCCATAGAGTGGCTGATCGTACAGGGAAAAGTGGAGGGAATCAGACGCAGCGGGTCACCTAAGCGCTGGGCTGACCAAGGAAGTCTGTAAAATCCGCAATCAAACAGCTTATCTGACTGCGCTAGAATGCCCGCCAACAGGGAGAGACGGCGGAAGATCGTGCGGAGAGCTGTGTCAGCCTCTACCACCGACGTGTCGACGTGACCAGACCGCTCAGCCAAGAGCGAATCGGCAGAGAAGAAGAAGTACAGCATCCTTCTTCTTCCTCGTTTCCTCACTGCTAATGAGCATCCTTTTTTTTTAGGAGAGGAAAAATGCGTTACGCATTCCACCCGGGTGTGGGGACGGACCCTGACGACCGAATAGCCTAGTGGTTAGAGAACCTGACTACGATCGAACCTGACGGGTTCGATCCCCGGTCGGGGCAGATATTGGTATGATGAATACGAATGTTTGTTCTCGAGTCTTGGATGTTTAATATCTATTTAAGTATGTATTTATCTATATAAGTATGTTTATCCGTTGTCTAGTACCCATAGTACAGGCTTTGCCTAATTTGGGACTAGATCAATTGGTGTGAATTGTACCACGATATTAAAAAATAAAAAATGTGGGACTCCTCGTAATGGGCTAATGGGGCCCCGAGTCTACCCACTAAAAAACCTCTCCGTCTTCCGCCTTTGTGCCTTAGTGGTGGGCTGAAGGAACTCTTGCGCTTTACTTCTTCAGCACCACCGCAGCACCTCTCCGATTTTCAGAGCACCGCCTCCGGAGGTCCTTGTTAACCTCGTTCGTTTGCCAGTACGGGCATCCACCCAGTGTCATGCTAGCATGTGGTGTAGTAGTATTTTAGGCCAGTATTAAATAATAGTGCTGGCAGGTAAAGTCAGCGACCAAATTTTAATATCAGAAGGCTCTCGTATATCTTTAAAATGAGTAAAATATTTTCGGGTACAGACCGAGCAGTCGAGTTATCTCTCCGTGGGGAGTCATAAAATACCTTTACATTCACATGAAGCCCTAATATTTGAATTTGCATATATGAACAAATTGGACTGCTAGTTTACATACAGAGATTTGAATTAAAAATGTATATTTAGCTGGACCGCATTTAATGTACTGTTACACATGCTGATTACTAGCACGAAAGCATGCCACTATTGAGCAATTGCTACTTAGTAGCATGTGTGTATAAACATTGCTATTAATGAGCATGCTCATTTCGAGTTTGCTCAAAAATCGCCGGTCGGTCTATTTTTATAATTTCGTACTTAGTAAATTCGTTAAAACTATAGAAAGTGTGCTCGATAAGCAATCGTTCGTTGTGCCCTACCTCTCTAAAACGCAAGAATGTAGATATGTTTGGTGTAAACCCCTTCACTCTTATGTCTTGCGCTTAATAATCCACCAACAAATAGCGATATGAAGCTCACGTGTCACCTCGTTGAATATTCATACCCTACCGTTACGGCGGTCAACCAAGCCAATGCCGAAGCCTTTACAAGAGTTATATACTCGTTCTAGCTACATTGCATATTGCATCTTCTCTGGGAAAGTTTAGGGTCCTTTTTGGAATGTATATGTAGATATTAAACTACTGGAAAGTAGCTGAGCGTTTCAAGATCTTGGTACTGGTAAATTGACGCATTCAGTATAGGATTTTGTTTTATTAGTAACCTACGTTAGCGCCTCTACATCTCATGTCCGGGACTTTAATATAATATAAAATAATAATATAAGGGAACAATCTTACACAAATCGCACCAGCCCTGTTGGAGACTCCAACAATAGTTAAGTTGGTACTAACTATTTTATATATAAATCATTCTTAAACTTAAATTTTACTATTTTAATATCTGTGGCACGAGGGCCTTCCCTTCTTGTGCTAACCTCAATGGTCGCAATACATAGTTTCCAACGAAAAGAGTGTTTTTACTGTTGCTGCCCATCCCACAACTCATTATATACCTACGAATCAAGGCATCACCTACAAACCTACATAGTCTACGTTACAGCCCCATAGTAAGCTCAATAAAGGCTTGTGTTATGGGTTCTAGACGACGATATATTTAATAGATAATTCATGATTGCTTGAAATAATAATAATACAGAAAGGTCTTAAATATAAACATTAGGTTCCATTATTTCATCTTAAAGGCATGCAATAGTTTTGATACAGTTTTTTCTATATAAATACTTAAATACATAGAAAACACCGAAGACTCAGAAACAATTAATATTCATTGTTCATCACACAAATATTTGCCCTTATCGGGATTCGAACCCAGGTCCTTCAGCTCGTACGCAGCGTCACTACCTACTAGTCCACTTTAGCCGTGTCGTGTTATATCTGTGACTTCAGTTTTACTAGAATTTTTGACAGCTGGTGACACAAAAAAGCCTATACGCGCTGAGGGACAGGAGATTTTTTTTTTTTTTAATTCATTGATTAACACAAAAAGAAAATACATATTACAATTCATTACAATGCCCATCTTGGCAAAACCTTTAGTAGGTTTGTTTGCCGATGGGGAGTTCTTGACTACTGATCTGTAATATTAGCTAATTTAAGGTAGTTATACAACTTATTTTACAATTTACAGAATATAGTTTAAATTTTGACATTTTAAAAAGTGCCTCTTTAGAGTTTTTCTTATTTTACAGCCTTTTACATATAAGTTTTGTACATGTTCAGGTAATTCATTTAATATTTTAGGCAGTAAGTGTGAGTGTTTTCGAGCACCATATATGTTATTATATTTAGGTAGACAAAATTGACTTTGGGATGATAGTTTTCTTAATCTACTACATCTTTTCTTAACTTTGAGTTTTGCAACATTGTATACGACACTGTATCTCGTTCCCACGTGTATTGTCTATGGTTACATCTAAGGGCGAGTCGAACCAACTTACGATTACAGACTGATCAACATCAAATACGGCGCCGCGCCGGCAACTGTCATTCCATAGAAACTTGTCAAACTTTCCATACATTCAGATTTTAGCGAAATCTGCTTACGATTCCCGACGGTTTGGTCCCTTACCCATAGTCACTCATATGCTTATAGCATACATAACTGGAGTAGCCTTATGTCATATTTGCGTATAAAAAAGTCTGACGAATTTTGCTGGGGAGGGGGGAGCATCTTAATAGTATATTGAAACTCAATTATATAATAAGAACTTGAAGTGGTTGAACGTTTATAATATCAAGTGCTTACAGCAACATGCGGGCATTTTTATGATCATTGTTCTCTTGCGAGGCGATTTTGTGATCGATTGTGAAATTGTCTTTGTATGATTTTTTGCACATTGTGCAAGGTTTTTTACAGAGGGGTAAGTTACTGAAAGGCTACTCCAGTTATGTATGCTCTA
Organism: Epinotia nisella; assembly: GCA_932294315.1. Lineage (NCBI taxonomy): Eukaryota > Metazoa > Arthropoda > Insecta > Lepidoptera > Tortricidae > Epinotia > Epinotia nisella. The sequence continues at coordinate 18,051,088 of OW028688.1, read as the reverse complement.
AGCTCATATGTGTCTGTGTGCGAGTCCCTCTATTCTATTCTTTCTCTATGGTTTTCGCATGTTATCGGCCACTAGCGCAGCACTACGAAACCGTTGGCATGTATCAGACTTGGCCTGTAAAAAGCAAATAAAATACAAAACCGATTCCAATTTAATACCACAAAACAAACTCCCTTGTCAGTTCCATTCCCCATCATATTCCGTCACGTGATCGTCGTCTCGACCGCGTGAATCCAATCACTTCACGTCAAAGGGAACGACAAATCAGCGAAACACGGGACTGATTGATGGTAATGGCGGACGGTAATGAATATTCGCAAGGGGTCCGTTTATCATGGAGATTCGGGCTTTGCCAAACGATCCTCAGAAGCGAGCGAAGTGATAGTGGATACCTACACGTTGCGAATATCATTAATATACGATGCGGTCTGAGGTATACCTGACCGGGAGCCGTAGCATGGTTGGCCTTGTCACGCGATAGGATAGAGCGTGCGTCACTGGCTGACACCGTTCGATAGAACGAGACGACGCACTTATCTTGTCACTTGTCGCGTGAGGCAGCGGGCAGGGATTGGATGAGGAAAGCTGAAAACAGAGCTGAGTGTTGGCGATGCTATGGGACCTACGTCCAGCAGTGGACTGACACAGGCAGATGATGATAATGATGTTTATTGGTATGATATCAGCGAACGAAAAAACCATCGAAGGCGAACTCCTTATAAATTTCTACTCAAACTCGTGCCCAAAACCCGGTATGCGCATGTGTGCGTATGTTCGAACTAAACGGCTGCTTGGCATCCTTTTGACACCTCGCCCCCACGTCCGCATACGTCCGCATAATGGCAATGTGCATCCGTTTTGTCAATACTTTTCGGCGCTAGTTAGATAGACTTCTATGGATTTTTCGATCGCTGTATGATACGTACTTGGAAAAGGTCGCAGGAGTCCGCTGGATGCGGGTGGCGCAGGACCGTTCATTGTAGCACTCTTTGGGGGAGGCCTGTGTCCAGCAGTGGACGTCTTTCGGCTGATATGGATGATGATGTACTTATTTGTTCCACGTGTGCTAAACATACTCAGAATGAGCACACGCAACGTTGTACATCCCTTGATACAAGGAAAAATATGAACGCGCATGCTAGCAGTGCGGGCAGAGTATCGAACTCGATAACTTTGGATTACTGGTCCACAACATATACCTATCCACCACGGCTGCGCTCATTATGCTGTCCTACCTTATCTTATCTTATCTTTTGGCAGGGGGTGCTCTAACCTGCTATCTGTCCGGTAGTAGGTAACTGAGTGCACGGGCATGCGATCCCGCCTTCCCTGAGCTGCTATAGTCCACAACCCTCTTTCCCGTGGCTATAGGTATCCCGTCCCTCCTTCTCCAATATTCCCTCATCATCCATCATACCTATCCCTACATGCGGTTCCCTCCCGCTTACCGCACAAAGTCTGTCCTGGCGAGGAAGGCAACACAACGCAGATATGCAACGTGACTTGGCGGACTCGGCGGGCTACAAGGCAAGGTGAATGGCCTAGGGCGGCGGTGGAGGGCGTGTAGTCACTGTCGGCCAGACACAGCATCCGACCTCTCCTTCAGTCGTAGCGGTTTTCCGTTCCACTGATCCAGGGAGGGGGAAGGACGAGTGTGTGCGCCTGCGTTTGCGCGAACGCTTGCGCACCTTAAAATATCCTGCGCATCTGACCGCTCCCGTTAGGAGTCGGAGTGGTCGCCATGGCCGAAAACGGACTGACAGATCATCATCATCATCATCTTATCTTATCTAGTTGAGGGCCCTTTCGGATACACTTCGACCCAGTGGGATCTTTTGTGCATTTGCCCTCCCCTTTATAGCTACTCCCAAGCTCGCTCCATCATTTCCACAAAGCGGATGATGCAGCTCAGTGGGAGCACCCTGAATTCCTTTGGTTGCGGGTAGCCGTTACCAAAGAGATTCATTCTTTGTCTGGCAAGGGCATGACCTACAATCGCAATTCTTATTTTTGTAAATGTCTATGTCTATTTTGAAATGCGGTTTGACTTCCCGCTATAAATGAATAGCTAGGCTTTTGTTAACTCTGGATCCAGTGTACCAACATAAAATATGTTTTACCTAGTTTTGATTTGACATTATCTGAACTAAATTTTCTTACGTTCGAGATTTAGATTACCCGAGTTTACCGTTTCAATTTAAATGCCGTAGCAAATAAAAACAGAAGCCGTTTAAAAAAACTCCAAACTCGTGTTTAAATTTAAAACGTCAAAGAATGAGTTCCGCTCGACCGGACGGAAAGGGCTCGAAGGCAGCGGTGAAATTGCTCAGGGCATCGATTAGCGCAGGGCGATGGCACGGGGATGACGGCACGAGGATGCCCGCACAGGAATGATGGCCGGTAATGATGTTTATTGATGAGACTCTAACGCTACGGATCACACCAAAACCAGGGATGTGAAAATAACACTATTCAGAGCCTATTGTAAATCCCTGTACACATGCGGTCTGTGGGCGAGTTACTCTGGAAGCGTACAGCGCCCTTCGGGTCCAATTCGGACCTTTAGAGCGGTGTCAGAGCTGCCTCGCTACTGCAGCGCGTCGGGCATGTTTCCGGAGGCGCGCGTTCACCAGTATATACACGGTGGGCAGAAGTGTACCGACAGATTTTAACCACGGATTCCTGGTGATATTACGAGTAAATAATATTATATGAACACGGGTCCAAAAATGCCTCATTCATTTCTGGAACAAAAAAAATGAATGTTTTAGTCTAAAGAGCGCAAAAGAAAACTTGACACTTCACGAACGTCACATTATTAAGGCGTGTTACCCTTGAGATTTTTCAACTTGTGAATTACTGAAATAATTGCATATCTCGAAAATTTGGCTTTATACAACCTGGAGACGATGAAACAAAGGGACCGAGAAAGACTGGGAGCGTTTGAAATGTGGTGTTGGAGACGGATGGAAGACATACGCTGGTTTGAGAGAATAACAAATAAGGACGTGTTAAGTAGAGTAAAAGAGAAGAGAGCGATCTTGAACACCATTAGCACTAGAAGGAGGAAACTGATTGGTCCTTTGAAAGGGCATGACAACTTCTTTAAAACCATAATGGAAGGAAAAATCATAAGAAGAGGCAGGGGAAGACCACGGCGCAGTTATATGGACCAAATATAGGAGAAAGCTGGTGTCGTGTCGTATCAGCAAATCAAAGGGCTGGCGTGCGACAGAGAGAAATGGAAAATACTCCACCGACAAGAGGATACTTAAAGTGAGGACTCTTAAAGTGATGTGATGTCGGGAATGGTCACCTGAAGCATTACCTCTATGTGACTTTTTTAGTTTTAAAAGTTTATACGTTACGGCATTCTATATCTAGCATTAAGTTATATCCTATTGCTGGGAGCATAAATTACAAAATATAATTAAAATCATAAAAGATATGAACCTTGAAAGTTTAGAAATATGATTTTTTTTATATTCCAAGCGTAAAAAAGCTAAGAATAATTTATTACACAATCAAGCACATGATTACAAATTATACAGACATTGTGCGTTGGGCTCCAAACTTGGGACCCACAAGCTACCAGTAGAATCCTTACGCTTTTATAGAAACAAAATTGTACAACAACTATGGACCTAAACACAGATTATATTATTAGGTCATACTTCAATATCAATCGTAGTATGAAACGTTTCGGCTGCCGCCAACGAGGTCCATCTTTAACTCAATTTTGTGGGTATTTATCTATTTATGTTCTTTAATTGTAGTTGCTCCCATACAAACATTTGTTCCTCTCCAAAAACTGGTTCAAATGGCATCAAAAAAAAAACTAGGACACAGGCCTTTAAGAATATTTGTATTGTATTGTATTACCAGCAAACAAAATGGATTTCGAAAAAATAAAATTCAGCCGAATAATGTCTAATGATGAAAAATGCAACATCTCAACATCAGAACTCGTCGAGTGCCGCTTGCTGTATATTCATGAATTTCTCACGTGACGAAGCTCATAATTACCCGCTGTTTTATTAAAATCAAAACTCATTTCATACCAAAACATCCCATTCATGAGAGAGACAGCGTTATGAATCTGAATAGTTGTGTAAGAGAGATGGATAGTCATATTTTATTAATGTTCTTATCTAATATAGATCAAAAGCTCGCGTTTAAAGGTCAACATTACGTTTGAGAATTATTCATTAAACGACACGAGTGGCCGAATTCCCAGATAGAAAACAGGGCTGTAGGAAATAAGATTGTTTTTAGTAGATTTCATAATGATCCAAAATATACCGGTGTAGGTAATGGGTATTTTTGTAAACTCTGCCAACGCGAAATAACTGCTACAGCGCAGTGGAAAAAGGACCTAAACGAGACTTAGGATGAATATCCATCAGAGATGTGCTAAGACGCGTTTTTAAATATTTGTCACTAGGTCTTAAATTAATGAATAGTTGAAAACACAGCTTCGCACCTCTCTCGTGGATATTCAGCTTTTTCAGCAATTCTTATTTTTATTGCTACTTAGAAAATATGTTAGAAATAAATGTATTTACAATTAATAATCAAACACTCACCAACGCTGGTTTATTCAGGATTCTGTAACAAAATAAACTTTTATTAATAATTCTAAATCAAACTAAAATACTACTATAAAATGATAGTTTTAGGTACATCTTAACATTTAAATTATTCAATTGATATAAATTAAATACGAATTCTCACAGCCTCAGTTTTAGGACATCCTGTATACGGAGCAGCAGCAAATTGCCACTTTACGGGGGCAACGACCGTCCCAACATTTAGGTGATAGACGTAGCAGTCGTAGCATACTCGTAGCTCGTACATGCAATCTGCTGCTCGTAGCACCTGCCGTAGACGTCTACGAACTACGAACACGTCTAGCGGTTTCGATTTATTGTTGGAATAGTTTATTGTTATGTTTACGAGGTGAATATCACAAATTCACAAATACAGACAGTACTTATTTTGAAATATTTTTTTTGCCAAATTCTAAAACCGATCTTCTTCACGATTCGCGCAGGATTTGTCTAATCTTAAATGGAATAGTGTTAGCTAGGTTTATTTGCAAACTTGGCACACAAATGTTCCCATTGACTAACATCTTCCATACAAACAAGGAGTTTTGTTAATGCACTATTAATATAAAAAAAAAAATGTTAGCTAGTTTGACTTTTATTTGGGGTGAAAACATGTATATAATTCGATAAGATGAAAGAACTGTATAAAATTAGTATTATCAACGTAAGTGAAGTAATGCAATTTAGTTAGTTAGTTTTACGGGGCATTTTCCGCAAATCGACATCAAACGTGCCTATTTTGCGTGAAAGGATTAGACCGGTTCCCTCACGATGTTTTTGTTGACGAAAAGCTATCGGTAAATATTTCGTGCATAAGTTCCGAAAAACTCATTGGTACGAGCCGGGATTCGGACCCACGACCGCCGCTTGACAGCCGCATGCCTGAACCACTAGGCTACCGTAGCTTAATAGTAATGCAATTTACTCGAGTAATTAACTTTCACACACCATTTTTAAAATGCTGATGACGTAGATTAGACTCGCTGACGTCACGAGCGATGACGTTTTATTGTACGGTCAAGGATTTTAATTGTTGAACAATTTAGGTGTCAACTAATTTTGGTTTTAGAATAGCTGAGCTGTAAAATGCCATACGAATATATTAAATTAAATAGTTAAGCTTTGAAGTGTCCAGTATAAAGAGAGCTCTAAATGGCTCAACAATTAAAGTCCGTGACCGTACCATGGTTTATGTAATCTGGGGCCATTTCGAACTCAAGGCAAATGCCGCAAGCCATACCCGAAGCCGGAGCAGAATAAAAGGTAAAAGTGCGCGCCGCGGTCGAACGCCTTTCTGATTGCCTTCGTTGCGCGATGCGGCGTTTCTATTTTAGGCCGGGAAAGTGTTACGTAAGCTTTTGCTAACTTGATGTGTTATGATTTGTGTGAAGTTACTGTTTTTAGGGTTCAGTGCCTCAAAAGGAAAAAACGGAACCCTTATAGCACTTTGTTGTCCGTCTGTCTGTCTGACTGTCAAGACCCTTTATGTCGGGAACGCGTGGAGGGAGGTATCGATCGAGTTGAAATAAAACCATACCTTAGGTCTACAGTCCCTTGAAACTGTGAAAAATCGAACTTTTTCGTTAAAAAAATATGGGTTTATGCCGAAAAAAACGTATATTTCGACACTCAAGGGAATCAAAATTTATAGGGTGCTTTCCGTTGACTTAGAACTATGAAAGGCAAGTAATATTGCTTATTTAAAAATAAATTTCTGAAAATCATTACCTATTTTATTTAGTAAATAACATTAATTAATAACCGAGAAATTGAGACAGTTATACAAATATCCATGAGTAATAATTTTGCACTATTGCATGACATGGGCATTTTATATCAAAGCAATATGGGTTAAATTCGAACTAAGAAGATTTTCTTTAGTTGAATTTAAGCCATATCACTTTCACTTTGTCATACACTATATGCAGCGTCAAGGACTAAGAAGCTTACCTTACCCTTTTTGGCATTTTAAAATTCCCGTATAAAACTGACATTGTGAAAAAGTACAGTCGCGCTAATAGCGAGGCAGTCGGAAAAAGGAGACAAACGACAGTTTTTACCGATACCAGCCGACATCGACAGGAATTCATTAATTACGTTAGGTTGCCTTGGTCGCTGATCGACGTAGTGTTTCTCACATTCACTTGTTTTACACACTTTCGGTTCAAGAGACTCATTTTAATTCAACATGATATCTATTTTATTAACCGACTTCAAAAACGGAGGAGGTTCTCAATTCGACTGCTTTTTTTTTGCTCATCACGCGATAACTCGGTAATTTATGAACCGATTTGAATAATTATTTCTTTCTTGAAAGCATATCCAGGTCGGTCCTGTTGTCACCAAAATCCAGTTCTGATGATGGGATTCTGCAGAAATCGAGGGAACTATTCAAATTTTATAGGCAAACTTGAAGCAATTTGGCTACTGATTTAAAGTCGGTTGAAACTTTGTTTTTAAAGTAAATTATTACATTAAAGATATTGGCGGTCTTCCTAATTTATTTTTCGATTCAAATAATAATTACTTTCTGTGTAAACGGAATGTGTAAAACTGAGCGTGCGAATCACATTGAAATGCGAAGTATGACTCAGATTAGCCCGTAGGTTGTTTCTTTCCCCATACCTCCGACTAGCTGTCAACAGCCACTTTATCCAGCTAATGCCAATGACAAGCCAAATCGGAGTCACCGCAAAACAAATGATTCGCATCAGACTGTTGAAAGTTGCCAACTTTTCAACCCCAACCCCTCGATGGGGCGCGATTCCACCCCCTAAAACAACAAAGTTCCCCTGGGAACCATATCAAATGCCTATTGGGAGCGCTGATCGATATGGATGCAGGGATATCGCACTAGAAACAATATTATCTATATGTAGAAATATTGCCGAGATTGTATCTGTTGTGCCGTGTGACTATATGTATACATTGTAAGGGCTCCGAAATAGAAAAAAACTCCGAAATTATAATTAAAATATATCCACCATCTTTCCACTGAAAAAACTTAATGGGTTAATTCTAGGGGACCAGATGAAAGTTAAGCAGTTCAAAATTCGGGGCACGGCAGTTCCCTCACCAAGACAAGCCAAAGGTCAATGCTTAAAAATAGATCTGCTAGTATCGCGATATGACATGGGATGTAAAAGAAAACCGTAGTCAAACTAAGCCCTCCCCCCTGCTTAGTTTTTATTTTAATATTGTCCAAACTGCAAATAACATAAGTGAAACTCCGACACGGCATGTTTATTATATAATCCGTCAGCCATTTTAAAACAAGTTCTTAATTTAGCTGCCTTCCCGTGTCTTACACTGGCACGCGTGTCGCTATATGGGATTCTCCCTTTAAGGATGTCACAGATGAACCATTCTCACCAAGAACGTGTCGTGACATCATCTCCGCACACCATTTCCCGAACATCTCGGCCCCCGGCACATTACCCCGTGTATTCATTTCCTAGACATGTGTTACGAAAAATCTGCTTGCCTAAGGTTCTATCTCCGCTGGATGATGAGGCGGTTAGTCGGTTGGGACTTTTTCGCATTAGAGAGTTTCAGAGAAAGGAGTGAAATGGATGTTAGGAAATGTAATATTCAATTGATTGAATCAGGCGTTACTTCGCGGAGGTCCATGATAAGTTAGGAGAACAATATTCCTTTGCTATTCCATCCGGTAAGAAACGTGCTGGTCTATTAGCAGCACTTTTTTTAGCGGAAAGGAATATTGTTAGCGTAATGTAATGTTTGTTTTATGAATAATACTTATACAGTATATGTTATGAAATATTAAATATTGAAGATCCTCAATAAGATTGGCAAAGGAGTAGAGAGTGTTAATGTCACCAGTGGTCTCTGCAGTAACCTAGTATCTTAAAACAATGGAACACCGTGATTTATTTGCTGAGAATGCAGTTACACAAATGGTAAAAATAAAATAAAACTTGTCCAGTGCATTCAGCCTGCATTTAGGCGTGCAAAATATTAAAAGGAGCATTTACTAAACGATGTCATAAAAATCAAAAATTATAATTAATAGGAACTAAAATAAAAACCAATGAACGCAGTTTCACTTAATTGTTAAATTAAGCAATAATATTTCAATAAAAGCAAAATACTATAAAGGTCTGGTAAAGGTCGCGGAAGTCCGCTGGATGCGGGTGGCGGAGGACCGGTCATTGTGGCACTCTAGGGCACTCTATGTCCAGCAGTGGACGTCTTTCGGCTAATATGATGATGATGATGATGATGAAAATACTATAGCCTATCTATAATATTTAACTCATTCACTGCTAAGCTACGCTCGTAGCATTAAGCAGCATAATTTCCGTATGTAGCGAAAAACGCCTGGAGCCCTCTGACGCATAATGTTTGTGATTAGCGTTGAATGGGCTAGGTATACTTTCCGTTTATATCATATAGCCGTAGAGCGCCCTGTATCGTCGGGTGACAAGCCAAAGTCACTAATTACACGTAAGAGATAAAGGAAAACTCAACCTTATTACTACTTCAACATAGTTGCTATTTCTTAAATTATTTTTCTGCATTTACTGAGTTTTGCTTGTCACCTGACGATATATTTACTGCTACCATTTGCCTATCTACAACTACCCTCGCATATCTTTTACGATCATACCAAAAGGCAAGCATTTGGGGTTGTTACAGTCACGGACTTTAATAGTTGAGCCATTTAGAGCTCAATTTATACTGGACACGTCATAGCTTCATAGAATACCAAGATTAGTTGACACCTAAATGGCTCCACAATTAAAGTCCTTGTCCGTACCAGGCCAAGGGCACGGCGGTGCTGCCAACAACCATCCGTCAAGATCAAGGTCAGCTGTTAATGATAGGCAATTTGTTCAGTTCTTATACTGTTCTTGATTTGTAAGTGGTCGTGTGTTTTGGACCGTCGTTACTAAACTAATATGTAGGAGTATGTTAATCTACATCTGGCGTGTTTTTGAGCTTTTTACCCGACTGCCGAAAGAGAGGAGGGCTTTGTTTTTCGAGCGTATGTATATATGTATGTGTGTATGTTTTTTTCTTTGGCACGCCCTGCAGCCTAAACCGTTTGACGGATTTCGACATACGAGGTGTTGTTGGATTCCTCTTAATCGTGGGTGTGACATAAGCTATATACACTCACCGGCAGAAAATTTGACCCAAAAACATTTCGTGATTTCAAACTATAAATTGAATAAATTAAATAATGTTTTTCTGCATAGGTTACTTTTTCTAATTTGGGTCAAATTTTCTGCCAGTGAGTGTAATTGCAAAAAAACAGTTGGGTTTTTCGAAAAATCTTTTGATTTCACTTGTTAAGGGTGAGTTGCACCAAACCGCCTGTAAGCGTGAGCGGTGTTCGTGAAAATCTGATTGTATGAAAAGTTTGAAAAGTATTTAACGTTGATCGGACTGTAAATAGTTATTTGTGTCTCAAGGGAGCAAAATGTATTTACGGCGAGGGCGGTACATTGAACCCTGAGCGTAACGAAGGATTCAAGCGTTAACGCCCATGACGAAAATATTTAATTTTGCTCCTGAGTGACACATACAATTTTTCACACCGATTAGGAGGAAAATATAACAGTCATCGATAGTTTTCATTTCAATAAAACTTATAATTTATTGTGACATTTCTTTTCAATATTACGAAAAATTCATAAATTTTCATATAACGTTGTTAAAGTTAAAACTTGAAATATGTTCGTTTTTAATCGATTACTATGAAATTACAATCGATTATTTAATTAAGATCTGTTTTCAATTGGCACATTCGTAAATGCTACGTGCTAATGAAGAAATTTTAAAAAAGTAGTTTGAACAGAAAAGTAGCATTTTGATCCCTTTATCGTGGAGCAAAACTTACTTTTCCTAATGAAAGGTGTGAAATAGTTATTTGTGTCACAAGGGAGCAAAATAGTATATTTACGGCGAGGGCGGTGGATTGAATCCTGAATGTAGCGAGGGATCCTACAATAGAATCCTGAGCGTAGCGAGGGATTCTAACGTAGGATCCTGAGCGTAGTGAGGGATTCAAGTGTTAACGCCCAAGACGAAAATAATTTTGCTCCTGAGTGACACATGTAACTTTTCACACCGATTATGAGGAAAATTGAAATAAAATGCTCTAAAAATAATGAAAATTTTAAGTGACATTCTTTTTTATATTACAAAAAAATATAAATTTTCATATAACGTTGTTAAAGTTAAAACAATCAATTATTTTATTAAGATCTGTGTTCAATTGGCACATTGCGTAAGTGCTAGGTACATGCCAATGAATAAATTAAAAAAGTAGCTTGAACAGAAAAGTGGCATTTTGCTCCCTCTCGTCGGGGACCAAAACTTACTATTCTGAATGAGAGGTGTGAAAAAAACATTTTCTACGAAACACAGACACTGACGTTACATAATTACACCATTCCATAAATAAAATATAGTTACCCATCTTTCTAAACAAAACTTGTGTTACGGCAGAAATATTTCTATACCTCTAAAGTTAAGTTATTTAGTGGTTACTGTGTAAAGTTTTAGTATCCAAGGCCGGAATACAGTTGGAAACTTTGAATTACTGACTGGAAAGCTAATCGACCCGTATTACGGAAGGGAGTCGACAAGGTACTTACTACAGCTTCTGGAGGAGGGTGATGTGGTTAATATTTGATGATGCCGCTGTATCGACCGCGACAGCTGTCGCAAAGGTCATTGACAACTCAGGGCCATGGGAAAAATATGTAAGTACAGTCAGCTGCGGAAAACGTGACCCCAGCATAAGTTTGTAAGCATATATATTATTATTGATAGGTATTTGTTATGGAGATTAGGGTTGCCAACCGTACTATTGTAGTATGGCGATTGGCCACATTTAGTGTTTCGCAGTAACAATACTTTACTGCGACATAAACGCATATTGCTTGTATTAGCGCAACCTAACGTGTATAAATAGATTGGTATTATATGATTAAACGATTCTATACGACGCTCTTCACCTGTCTACTTATTGGCTCCAACCACCATATCAGTACTTAATTACACTATATTATATAGTAATGTATTATATTTGGACTCTTTGAACTATATACTGTTGAAAAAATAGTACGCAAAAATACTATATTTTGGGGGCTCTTACGAAGTGCTTCAATTGCCCAGGTTTCAATTCATCACCATCATCGTCATATCAGCCGAAAGGAAAGACGTCCACTGCTGGACATAGGGCTCCCCCAAAGAGTGCCAAAGGGATCGGTCCTGCGCCAATCGCATCCAGCGGCGCAGGTTTCAATGAAATTTTACTAAATACCAACATTGCCCAGCCAAGTACTATAATTTTTTACTGTGTACTATATTTTTGTCGGTTTTTTCTGGAAAATCCAATAAATATCTCCCCAAAAAAAATTGGCAACCCTAATGGAGGTACGAAGGAGGCAGGATATATTTTATCCTCCAAATAACTTGAATGATCTACTTGGACGAATTTGCTGACAAAACTAGTATCAAAGTACCTAATGCGTTTGTCCGTCTAATCATCGCACCGAATCACCAATTTTGAAAAACTGTACAGTCGGTGTCAAAGATACGTTCATCGCATTATTGCAAAGGAATAAGGTGCTTAATTATAAACATATCTTTGACGTAAACCGTACTGAAAATATTTCCTAATGGCTGCAGGAAAAAGGCAATGTTTCTTAGGGCAAATATAAAGATACTCGTATGTATCACAATCATTTTTCAATCGCTGGTTGCCATGGTTACGTCTCCTGGGGTCACTTTTCAAAACTGCTATTTTATGGGTTTATAGCCAACAAATGTGGGGGTTTTCTGTCAATTGGGCCCCTTTTTATTGACCGTCTTCTAAGCACGTAAAAAGTCCAAGTGTTGTATATTTTTTCTAAGAAACTCTTTCATATTGTCTCCTGGATGAAGGAACAGAATAATGACATGAAATAGTTGATTGACCCCACTCTGCCTAAGCAAATACGGCGGAAAATTAGTTTTCATCACACTTGCTCGTAAAGGGCTTCATAACGCGCAGGCATACAGAGCTGTAATAGCCCTTATTACGCCTAAGGGCGTAATGGTTTTTTATTACGCCTAAGGGCGTAATGGGTGTGATCTGATTGGTTTAAGCGAATCTAGATGACCGCGCGCCACAAGAATTCTGCACAGTGATTGGTTGAAAAAAATCTATGTTCCCACGCGCCGCAATAATACTGCTCTGTGATTGGTTGAATGAAATATTGAAGCTGCGCGCTCCACTCGCACTGACCTGAAAGTGAAGTTGTCAATTTCGACAATTTTCGATTGGTGCGGTTGTATGAAACATAGATTTTTCTATCTTTCGTAGTTATTTATTTCCACGCAAATGTGATGAAAAACATTGTATGCGACACGTACGGAAAGATTGTTACAAACTCGAGTCATCAAAGCCCTCCGCCTTCGGCGTCGCGCGCTTCTAATAGACTCTCGTTCGTAATTCATATCTTACCGTACTTGTAACTTGTAACACAATGTACTATTTAAATCCCGTTCTACTCAGCTATACAGAGAGCTACCTACCAATAGTCATATACCCTTTCTAACCATAGTCCACTGTAGGAACTGTGTGGCGTGACGTCAGAGCGTGCCCCGCATACTTAGCGGCAATCGATACCGACCGGGCATCGAATACTACATCCTTGTAAATTAGAAGGGTCGAGAAACAAAGAGAATGGCGAGGTAATGCTTACTTCCATATTTCAGGGCGGGTTGCATCGCCAACACATTACTGACCGGTAGCAGGGATGGCTCACTCCGTGATTGCGTGCGCTACACGTACATGCCGGCCTACCGGCTCCAGCCGGTATGTAAGCGCTGCTCCGGCACGCACGCGTTCTATCGCAGCGCGTTGCATGCGATAGAAAAGGATGGCCACGTTTAGGCTCATTTGGCATACCTAAACAGGGGATTTGTTAACAGAGAACCTTCTATACGTAGTACTATTATTTATTCTGTGCCCGTAGTTAAATATGGCGCCGGCGGCTGTCATATCGTAACTGTCGAACTTCCCATACAAACAAATTTAAAACGAGTGTAACTTATAATTTATGGATGCGAGTGTAATTACCAACGGTTTATCGCTGTACAGTCACGGACTTTAATTGTTGAACCATTTAGAGCTCACTTTATACTGGACACTTCATAGCTTCATAGAAAACCAACATTAGTTGACACCTAAATGGCTCAACAATTAAAGTCCTTGACTAAATAATGCTGGTTACTGGTAATCGTTAACTATGGCCCCGGTAGGTGTCAAGCTTCCTACCGTTAGTACCGACGGCTTGAAAGCCTGCGGTACCAAGATTGGAAAACAAACAAAACTGCTTAAAGTTGGGGACATCAGAGCCTGATTTTGTTCTTCTACTTATATCCTGTCTGTGTGTTACGGCCTTTGTCATTTCATGGGTATTTGCTCCTAAAAAGTCCACCAGTTAGCTGCAGTAAAAAAATTAAAACTAAGGCCCAATTTAATGAGGATCCTTTATACACCTTTTGTCGTTGACTTTTGCCTAGCTAGCATGATCAAGTTTATGTCTGACATAAATCATTCGTCCCTTGCCTGTGGCAGGTGGTAAGTGCGGCTGATGAATAAACGAATGAATTCTTTATACGGATACCAATACGAAAAGCCATGGTCATATTCGAATAGTCCTATCCCCAATCTGCCCAAAGCGTTTTGCCCGAGAACTGTTTTTGTTGCAAATTGAAACTTATAGTTTCATAATTAAAGTTCATAACTAGCTGTGTCTCGGCTTGGGCGCAATGCGCACAACCTTCAACTTAGCCTTCGAACAGCTGTGGAACGTATTTACGAGTAATCGAGTTAGCTACAAAATTCCCTTTATGAACTTCTAGTTGGCTCCGCTCAGCCACGGGTAGGTAGTCCAAGTCCTTCAAGAACCGGGGTAAATATTTGTGTCGCCTATACTGTTTGAATGTATGTTTCACTGCGTGATCGCATCAGAAATGGGGCTATCCGCAGCAGAACCAAGGTAACCGATATAGCCCCCCGAATTCTCGAGTGGCGACCACGTACCGTCAGGCGCAGCGTACGGTAGACCCCCCCAAAAGGTAGACTGATGACCTGGTAAAGGACGCGAGAGTCCGCTGGATGCGGGTGACGCCGGACCGGTCATTGTGGCACTCTTCGGGGGTGGCCTATGTCCAGTAGTGGACGTCTTTCGGCTGATATGATGACTGTTCGATTGGGGCAAACTACAAAATAGCGAAAGAATCAGCTGTTCTATGCATTTCGCCTTAATCGCTGCTGAAGTTTTCTATATTCGCAACTTAATAGTTGGTATTTAACCTCAAAAATATATAAGGGAAACCTGTGTTTGTGTTTTTCAACCCAAAACTCCACGTGACTATGCACTTACGTAAGTAAAGATAAGCTGGTTTTCGTGTGACGAGAACCGTGATACAAATTGTAATCAATTTCCGCAATTACATGGCTAGTCTTTGCGATAAATCAATTTTGAAATAAAGAGCAGCGAGATGGCCGGAGTCGCAACCGGTCTAGAAAGGACACACGCTGACAGAGGACAAGTAGTACAATAAATACAGAAGGTCCACTTCCTTAGTGTTGACGGCAGCTGTCAAATAGGCCATAAACAATGCGAGTAAAGGCCATTTTACACGATGCAACAACTCATATACGATTTTCATTTCAATGCGGGGCCGCGAGCTACCGCAATACGATGAATTCAATCGAATCTCGCAATGTAATAAAACTCGCATGCGAAATGTTGGACCATGTAAATCAGCTCGAGTCTATGACAGATATAACATTCAAATATTAATTTGGATAAATAAAAGTTGTTAATTAATATCAAAAATTAAATCCGCCTTTGGTACGAAATAGTTATTTACGATACAAGTGCAGAAAATAGGAAATTCGCAACGAGTGGCGATAAATTAAAACACGACCGAAGGGAGTGTTTTAAATCGACACGAGTTGCGAATTACCTATTCGCACGTGTATCGTACAACGTTTTACAGTACATATGGCTCTTTAAAGTTTCAACATATGCACGGAATGTGCTCATTTGCGCACTAGTGCGGGAAAGTAACACCATGTGTACTGTAAAGTTATTTTTCGTTGCAATAAACATTAAATAAGAAATAAAAATAGTCCGTACGCATTTAAACCTCGAAAACTTGATATTTAAAGTTCTTCAATGATTTTACTTCTTTCGCTTTTAGCAAAATAAAACTGTTTACATAATGCGGTGTCTGATATTAGGTGCGCCTGCTGTCTGTCTGTTTCTATTAACTAGTGGCAGAAAGAGATAATGCATTATCTCATCTATATCCGACTTTATAGGCTGCAACGAATAATAAGGGTTAATTAATATTGAATGGGCCCATTACGCGAGCTGAAACTCATTAGGAAAGTATAATATTGCAATGAATGAAACGGCAGGCAATTGCACATTAATTAGTTATTGCGTTTCGTTAAATGATTCTGAATATTATACTCCAGGCAAAATACGATTTCGAAAAACATTAATTTATAATAGCGTTTTTTTTTGTTTATTTCATTCTAAAACATTATTCTAAGATGCTTTATTCAAGAATCGAATCCAACAAACTTTTCATTCGGAAGTGATTATATAGATTTAAATTAAACATTCATTGTCTTTTTTATTTTATTTATATTGAATATTTTAAAGCAAATGTATATGAACCTAAATAAAGATAAAAAAAATATTAATATTTGTCCGGACTTTTTAGGAGCTAATTAAATATTGATTTTTTTGATGTCTGATTTTTTGTTGGATTTTGCCTCTAGGTATTTAACTATATAATTGATAATATACCCGTTACATTAAAAAATTAGCTATTATAAATTATTTCCAGATTTGTCATTTTTTCCATACAAGTTGTCAGTTCATAGCCTGGACTATTAAGCGAAATTGCATTGTAGAGTAAATGAATTGTAGAGTTCTGCCGGTAGCAAAATTGTAGTGGATGTCTCCATAAAATACAACATCAATAACAGACAAGCAAATCACGTTAACTTGCGTGGTGGTTTTTAAGGTGCCAAGTACCAGGCAGGCACTTTGTGGGCTTGAATTACTTAGAGCCGTAGCGCCACAACCTATCAGTCGGCGCTTTAGTGCACTGCATTACTTAGTGGGTCATGTTTTGGTCTAAGTATCGAGTGACCTTCATTACACGTCTAAATCGAGATATGCCTTCTTGCCCATGCGATTTGTGGAACTTGCGGTTCTATTTGAGGATATCACTGGAGTTCCATAATTCTAGTTCCATATGGAACAATCGGTACATATGTAAATGTCAAATAAATGATCCCAATAGTTCCATATACTAGGCTATACACCTGGTTTTGTTTTTATATACTTGACAATGTCAAGTAAAGTATGTAGATAATCAATGTGTAGAAGTGACCATTATGTAATAGTAAGTAGATTGTATGACTAGGGGCTAAAATAAGCCATATTATCAAGAGATGGTTATTTTCCCGAGCGAAGTGAGGGAAAATTGTTCGATTCGTAATAGTAAGTAGATTGTATGACTAGGGGCTAAAATAAGCCATATTACCACGAGATGGTTATTTTCCCGAGCGAAGTGAGGGAAAATTGTTCGAGGGGTAATAAGGCTTTTAAGACCATAGTTATACAGTCTACTTTTCAGTTCGACTGCGAGATAGAAAAAATAAAGATTATCCATCCACAATCAATAATACTTCCACAGTGAAAAGATTGTAAAATTTGGCGGCATGTTTTTTTAATAAACTGCTTTGACACATACAAAATGTGGATACTACGAATAAACGTCTCTGACCGTCAATAGCCACGTTCAAACGGCCGAACGCGGCGGACAGCATACGGGGCATAAGATAAAGCGAGATAGATAGCAGTCTATCCCGCTCAACTCATAGTTTATGCCATGTATGCAGTCAACCAAGCGTTTGAACGCGGCTATTGACGGTCACAGGCGTTTATTTTTTTAACGATTGTGAAATTGGGACTAAAAAACACCTAATGTTTGAAATGAATTCCGTTTTCTGATTGGTCGATTTTAATACAAATGTTTTTTGAATGAGTTGTGATTGGTGGATTTAATACCAGTGAAGTGTTTTGATTGGTCAAATTAAATGTTTTGAAAATCATAAATATGTATAACTATTTCTCTTATTGGCTAAATAGCAAGCGAGGCTAAAGTAGTACTACTTTAGCCTCGCTTGCTAAGCCTGTATATACACAAAGGTTGTACTTGGCAGAGGTAGAAGTTTGATATGAATATGTACCAATAGTTCCATATGGTACTTCTGGGACATTTCCTTCAAAATGAATATCCCGCGGTAGATCCATATGGAACTAGAAAATATGGAACTTCTGGGATAGCCCCATCTTATTTGTGCAAAATTCACAAGCGATATCGAACCTTTGAGACATGATGCCCACAGCTAAGCAATCTACATAATATAATTTAACTTTTCCAATTTGCAAACTTCCAAAATTGTTACAGGCGGCGCAATATTGAAATGTACCTACTTAAAACTTGCTAATGCTCTACTATTAAGCGTAAATATCAATTAATGTTATTTTGTTACCCTTTATTCCACACATATGTGAGCTGTGGTCACTGGTCACCTATAAGTGGCTAAGCTACTTAGGTTTTTGTATTTGGCGCCTGGAGCTGCGGCTGAGCTGGCGGCGGTGCGGAAGCGGGACAAGTACTCAGTACTTGCCAATTACTTGTTTGTTCCGCTTGCCGTGGAGACGACTGGGTGTTGGTGCGCAGAGGCCAAAACCTTTTTCAGTGAAGTGGGTCGTCGTCTGCAGGAAAGAGGGCTGGATCCCCGCTATGGGTCCTTTCTGGTGCAAAGGTTAGCCATAGCTGTTCAGCGCGGCAATGCGGCTAGCGTAATGGGCACCTTTGCACCAGGAGGGACGCGGGGCGGGTTGTTTGATACTTAGTTTTAAGTTTAGTTTAGTAGTAATTGTTGTAAATTGAATTTTTGTACTTGTTTTGTGTTTTAAGCCAAATGTATTTCTTCTGATGTGTTATCCGTTCATCATCATCATCATATCAGCCGAAAGACGTCCACTGCTGGCCGAAAGAGTGCCAAATTGACCGGTCCTGCGCCAACCGCGTCCAGCGAACTCCTGCGACCTTTACCAGGTCATCAGTCCACCTTGGGTACTACCCACGCCGCGTCTTCCGGTACGTGGTCGCCACTCGAGAACCTTTTCGCACCAACGGCCGTCAGTTCTACGTGCAATGTGCCCCGCCCACTGCCACTTAAGTTTAGCGATTCAGAGGGCTATATGGGTTACCTTGGTTCTGCTGCGGATAGCCTCATTTCTGATGCGATCACGCAGAGATACAGAGAGAGCGTGTTATCCGTTGTAGGTCTTTAAATCAGGGATCGGATACCGGTATTTTCTCCATACAAATTAAACCGGTATTATTTCGTTCTTCGGTTATGATATCATTTTTGATCGGGCAGTCTAATAATACGAATATGTTACCTAAATACACGATAGAGTCCTACATTAAGAGCCTAAAATAATTAAAAATATTAGACATCTTCGGGGATTTTTGAAAAAACCGGTTCCGATCCCTGCTTTAAATAAATAAGCTACTTTTTCCACTACTTCACCGCTCGCCGTGGGCGCCATTCATCCTCACACCCTAGAATCTAAATGGTCTCTTACGGATTAATATTTTTCCACCAAAGCTCCGGTTGTGGAATGAGCTCTCCCTGTCAAGGTTTTCCCGAGGAAGTAGAGTATGAGGTTCAAGAAAGGAGCGTATACATTTCAAAGAGTTGACAACCTTGGAGTGGCAAGCGTGCATATGCTGCGGCGACCGCTTATTTGCAGGCCCTGCGCCTATTTGCCACGGAAGAGGTATTTAAAAAAATATCATGAAACCATTTAGTAGTTTAGTTGAAAACCGAAACAGGCGTGTGCATATTAAGCGGAACCTAAGCTGAAAATCATACATTTAACTAAATAAACTTTATAATCGCGGCAATCCACACAACTAAAACGGTTCGTTTGTTGTCTGATAGCACGAACCTTGAATAAATAACATCACACCAGCATCCTAGACTATAAAGCCGTGTACACACGACGCAATATGCAGACTAATTTGTATGCAACCCGCTCGTGAGGGCATTTAGGTCTGTCTAGACTAGACCATAGACACACACCCCGGGTAATATACACGTCTATATCTATTCGATTGGAGATTCGTTTAGATGTAACTGGATCTCTACTGAAGTAAGACTAGGGTCATTCAGTGGTCAGTCTGTAATGTAAAGGAAAAAAAACGATAATTCCATGCAACAAGTAGCCGTTTTCATCGTACTTTAACAACGTACCATTTGAAATCATCAAGAAAAGACAAGAAATAAGAGGCGGAGTTTTGTATAAAAGTAAACGTTTTTCACGGACTAAACAAAGTCACGGGAAAAAACGAGTAAATAGACACAAATGTAATTGAAGTGCTTCAAGGCCTTGCCAACTTGTCTCTCGGAAATAATGTTGGTAAACGCGCGATGGCTCGGGCAATTAAGCTCTATCATGGCAGCAAACTTCGGAGCTTTCAGCCTAACAAGGAGCTTTTACCGAACTTCGCGTGTGACGTGCGAGTGGCTATTGAATATAACTTTTCTACAGTTGAATAAGCTTTTCTAAAAAGTACCCTAAACCGACGAGCATGTATGAGAAATGTTATGAAGGTGAGTGAAGCGAAAGTGGTTTGTCAGGATCGTAGCAAATGGAGATCCGTGATCTCTGCCTACCCCTCTGGGAAAGAGGCGTGATTATATGTATGTATTATTTTGCGGTTATAATTAAGGCTTTGATCAACTAGAATAAACAATAACTATGCGATGTAGTCCGAAGAATGATTTTATGAAAAGTTAACGTTGTCGTTTACCTTGACCAATCTGAACCAGCCCTGCGGGGCTAGCGCAACTGACGCCGCACCGCGACGCGAGTCGAGAAAGCTCAACCCCCTTTTTCTAATTTGTACGGTGCGAGTGAGATAGGGGACGCTTAGTCGCGCGAGAAGCGACTGAGCAGCAAGTTGTGCTAGACGTGCTGCTAGCATAACTTGACTCTCGACTCTACTCGCGCGCGAGATAGACTGTCCGTCACTTTCTGATTAATGCTGTCAAAAAGTGACAGATAGTCTATCACGCGCACGAGTAGAGTACAGAGTCAAGTTATGCTAGCAGCTGAACAGCATTGCTCCTGAACATTTCTCAGTAAAAAAAATAATCATCTTTCCATCTCCATCTATTTAGTAGGGTTCAGGCTCCAGCCTGTTTGCATAGCCCTTATAAACGGCTCCTGGGGGCCCCGATAAAGGGTAGCCCGGAGCCCTGCCGTAATTGGAAAAGTAAATAAACGGGTTTTTTCGCAAAAGGTTTCGAAGCTAAGTTGCTTTATCAAGTTGTGTTGTAGGTCCGCGTTGTGGGTTTTTGATAAATTTCGTTGGAATTGGTTTGATGACTCATTTTAAAATTGATAGCATAGTGTTGCTAAATGGATTAAACCATCAAATTATTGTAATAAAGTATAGGTTAATAAAATATAATTAATATCTTAAAAAGATATGTCCCTTGAAAGTTTAGAAAAAACTTGCATCTTTTTTATTGTTCAACTGTAAATTAGAATACTACCAATCCTTACTTTACTAAGCAATTTAGGTACTTGATTTACCGTACAACGGTTAGTACCTACCCATAGCGTTGTGACATGCGTGGCGTCATATTTTTCAATCATTTAGTATGAATTGTTTGGGATGCCGCAAGCGAGGTCAATCTTTGTCACAATTTTTTGTGTTTTTTTATGTTCTTTAATTGTAGTTGCTCCCATACAAAGATTTGTTCCTCTCCAAAAACTGATTCGAATGGCATCGTGAAAAAATCTTAAGTCATCATGCCTATTGGACAATTAAGGCCCGATTTGAATAAACACGAAGTTGAACATCAAATTAATATGGAATTATCTTGGATCTACTTATTCTTGTTTAATCTTTCGTTCGAATTGAGAACTGCTAAGCTTATATGCTACGCAACCACTACGCAACATTTATACGCCATAAACTCCTGACATTAGCCAGCCTCAGTACCTCACCGAAGTGTTTTCCATCTTAAATCAAAGCAATTGACTAAAATTAACTGTACGAGCGTGCTACATATACCAATACTTTCCTAATGCAATACGTGTATTCAAATAGATTCCAAGAAGCAAGTTGGCCCGCCAAAGCGAATCAGATTATCCTAGACAAGCCGTCAATCGGATGTTAATTGCCTGCGCGGGCGGCGCCGGATTAACATTGCAAGCCACGTCTACTGACTTATTCATTCAAGGCTGAGACGGGAAAAAGTGGAAAAATCCAACAAAAATAAAACATCAGGGATCAGGGACTACTAAACCCCACGCGATTTGAAATCATACTTGAAGCGACTTGGTTCATATTATGTCTCTTTTTGCGTAAGCCTTTGACTTTGATAAGGCTGAGAAAAGAAAAAGTGGAAAAATCCAACAAAAATAAAACATCAAGAGACAAAGAACTAATCCGACAATATTCGAAATCATACGTGAAGCGACTTGGTTCATATGTCCCTTTTTGCGTAAGCGCATAGCAAAGTGTGCGTGAGTGCGACGCTCTGAAATTTAAATTGAATTTTGAGGTGTCTTTCGGTTTGTCCCTTCGTTTGTCCCTCTGGCGGTGGAGACTATGGGTTGCTGGTGCTCAGAGGCCAGAACATTCTTGGCGAAAGTTGGGCGCCGTTTGCGACTAAGAGGACATGACTCCCGTTCCGGGTCATTCCTGTTGCAAAGGTTGTCGATCGCGATTCAGCGCGGCAATGCAGCGAGTGTGATGGGCACCTTTGCACCCGGAATGACACGGGGCGGGTTATTTAGACTTTAGACTAGATCAATTGGTGTGAATTGTCCCACGAAATTATTATAAAAATTTTAATATTATTATTATTTCTCACTTCCGCTGAGAAAGGAACTATGATATCTTCGTACTGGTACAAGTGTGTACGTGCGTGTTTATAACGATCATGTGTGCACTTTTTATGCATGTTTGCTGGGGGCTTAATTAGCACAATATGGCGTCGAGGGCTCTCCGCTGCATGCACATTCACGTGCCCTCGCATTCCACCCACATAATCAACTCCGACTTTCATTGTATGAATATTAAATGCAATTTGGAGATGAGAAAGTAACTGAAAATTTTAAAAATATGACCGATTTGTAAATTTTACAAAGTTTGCCTACAAAATTATAATTATCCATCAAAGTGAAAAATTATTTAACACCTTCACTGCCAGGGACCCGCCTTGTAGGCAAAATTTGTAGGCAATTATTAGCATAGCTTACCGGAGTACGTATTCTGGAGTACATTTACACCTATTCAATACTCCAATAGGACACCTTTGCTTATAACGTGCCCCTAATTTCAACCTATAAGCGATTATAAGTAAACGTATAAGAACAGATGTACTAGAAGGACAAACAGACTTCACGAATGCTATTATAAGTATGATAGCATATACTAGAACCTTTAAGAGTGCGTTATTAGTGCTGTAGGTCTATAAAATACGCACTCCGGGACTACAAAATCGACTACGGCTTAGGCGGGCGCCTAAGCCGTAGTCGATTTTCGCTACGTTCGGGGAAAACCACGAGATCGGCTACGAGCGTAGCGCGTAGTGATTCTTGGCATTAATAAGAGAGTGATGGAAAATTTCGTCGCTACGAGTGGTACCCACGATAGCTCAGTGGGCAATAGCAGCGCATGAAACGCAAATTATTACGCAGGTATTAAATACACTGACAGCCCATACTGTACAGCTCAGTTTACGTCATGTAATGACGTTAGCCATAGTCCTACGGATGCATGCAAATTTAAAAGTAGGTAGGTACTCTAGGTACCACACTTATTGTTGTATAACTACCCTTTTTTAGGGTTCCGTACCCAACGGGTAAAAACGGGACCCTATTACTAAGACTTCGCTGTCCGTCCGTCCGTCCGTCTGTCTGTCACCAGGCTATATCTCAAGAACCGTGATAGCTAGAGAGTTGAAATTTTCACAGATCATGTATTTCTGTTGCCGCTATAACAAAAAATACTAAAAAACAGGCCAAGTGCGAGTCGGACTGGGGTCCATACAACAGACATGATTTTTTTGCCATTTTTATTGATAATGGTACGGAACCCTTCGTCCACGAGTCCGACTCGCACTTGGCCGGTTTTTTTTTCTAATAGATATTAAGTTTGTTTGTGCGCTCGTTAACGAGCTATAAAACTGTTTTGTATTTGTATTTATCTCATGTAAAGTGAATTGTAAATTCTTATGAGAATAAATGATCTTAAACCATACAATATGCACTTTACAAACCCAAGTTTCCTCCAACTTCATGAGATTCGCCGAGTTGACAGTGTTCTCCATAATATCAAAGCAAACTATTGACTACCAATTACTGCGATAAAGTCCCATCTTGCCGTTGCGCGCGTTATTATACAACTTTGTCTAACTGAAGCACCCGTAACCAAAACACGTCGGCAGCTCTAATTGTATTTCGAATCACTGTTAAAACCTCGTATCTCGGCCACTACAAATTCACAACAAACTGTACAGTATTAGAAATAGAGTTCACTTTAGATTAACGCTTTGGGGATATATTACGTTGATGGAGCAGTTGATGTAAGTAGGCGAAGTGCAACGGCCCGTAAGGGGTGGCATGCACGGCCTCTGCCTGTTTTTAGTTAGGGTTGCCACTCCTTATATTTAATTAGTAATTGTATGACCTAATGGGCACTTCTTAGAGCGTTGCAACCGCCCTGACTTCGGTGGTCGTATTATAACGTTACCCAGAGGAATATTGTAGTCAACTGAAAATTGCCCTAAAGTTTAAGGGACGGGAGAGTTATAGGTACGGGAACTCGGGAACTATGGAACAAGTGAGTTATGATCCCAACACTGCCGTTTTGCCGACATTTAAAACCTTTTTCATCACACTTGCTCGTAAAGGGCTCCATAACGCGCAGGCATACAGAGCTGCAATAGTCTTTATTACGCCCATTGGCGTAATGTTTTTTTTCTTAAATTGTATCTGTCACTCTTACGTCCGTTATAAAGCAAGGAGGTTTTAACTCAATCAAACACAATGTTTGAAAACTTATTTATAAATAAATTTAAACTTAACAGTACGAATAAATTACTCGTATTTAAAGATTTGAAGAACTTAAATGTAGCAATTTAGTGTCCGTGTAAAATATTTTTAACTGTGATTCTAAATCGTGGCTGTTATGCCGAAGGGTCTTTGCTCTAGGCGCTTCACGTCAAATTCAACAAAATGGACGATGACATCTTGTAGTTTTTATTACGATTAGTAACAATTCAGTTAAAAATGTATTGGTTTTCTCGCAAATGTGATGAAAAACATTGTATACGACACGTAAGGTAAGATTGTTACAAACTCGAGTCATCAAAACCCTCCGCGTTCGGCGTCGGGCTTCTAATAGGCTCTCGTTCGTAATTCATATATTACCGTACTTGTAACACAATGCACTATTTCCAGTGTTTTTGTCATAAATGAATTTAACTTATTGACCGCCAGCTGACGAACTGATTCGCCGTGCCACAAACGCCACCGACGTCAAATGACGACCTTCCAAAAACCAATAAAAACCAATTCTAGAACTCTTTTATAATGTTTGATATTATTATCTTCATTTTACGGTTCTGGCGTCAGGGGCACGAATGGCGTGATTTTCCATTGACGTGATCCGAATTGCCGTCTTTGGCGGTGAAAAGGTTAAACTTTCGTTTGTCACGTTTAAAATTATACTTATAAAACGGTTAACACACTCGATTTTAACTAGTATAATTTTAAGTTTTGTCTTATTAATTGATCTAATCAGAAAGCCGTTACAAATAAAACAAAGCTTCATTCATGACAATTATGTCACAGCACAAATTGTCTAGTGAATTGTTATCATAATGAGTTTCTCTTCCTACCCTCCCCGCCCATGAACCCCGGTTCATCCCAAACTCGATTACCGCCCCTGCTACCTGCTTGTTTACACCACTGACGATATTCACCCCTTCGCTGATATTCGTAAAAATGAATCAGGCTTTCACCCGGGGTCGATCGGACAGTTACATTTCGCATTCGGAATTGATTTTATGTGTACACGACATGCGAGTGCAGAATGTATTTACTACAGCAAATACACCTAGTTAGGGTTCCGAACCAAAAAGTTAAAAGCGGAACCCTTATGGTGGTGCGACCGTCTGTCTAACTGTCTGTCACAAAGATAAATATCTCAGGAACTACTGATGCTATCAATTTGTAATTTGGAATAGTTGTAAACAACGCTAATTCACGTGTATGGACAATGAAACATTTAAATTATCGCTGAAAACCAACATAATACATTCCGAGTTCCTTGTTCGCGCAAGTTAGTAACAAGATGCACCGATAAATGGTGCTGTGGTTCTCATGACTTAACTACACTATGCATTGTTAAGATTTTTCCTAAATTAATGGGCAGGGCAAGACGAGTATGGTGTAAAAATTTTGTACGGAACCCTCGGTGCGCGTCAGACTCGCACTTGACCGGTTTTTTTGTTTTTGACCCAATTAATCGTACGAATATTTCCTATAACACATTCACGGCCCAGAATCACTGCGCGCTACGCTCGTAGCTAACTCCTTGGTTTTCCCTCTAAATAGCGGAAAGCGCTTGCGTCTTACGCCCGCTAGGCGGGTTCCTGGCAGGGAAAGTGTATTCGAATAACTTAAAACATTTAGAGATCTCAATAGAACACTTATTAAGTAAGTGTATATAACATTTCGTAGACGGGCGCAAACAAGTCAGCCAATCGAAAACCGTGTTGGAAATGTTGGAATGAAGCCAATATGTGAGCGAGTAAATCCAACACACGTTTTTACTGACACTCAATTGCAGTTAGATTAACTACAAATAAGGGGTAATTTTCACCCAAAGGGCTATATGGGTGGATTGCAAAAAATTGTACATTGTCTAACGATAGTTACCCATATAAAATGTATGGGTAATTGCCGTTACACAATGGAAAAAAGTTAAAGCTCAGATTAGATTAAGGCTCTTAACTAGGTACCTATGTATATTTTTTTTGCATCACCCATATGCAGACGAGTAAGTCATATAGGTAGACTAACGATGCTGTTTGCATAAAAATATACATACATACATATAATCACGCCTCTTTCCCAGAGGGGTAGGCAGAGATCACGGATCTCCATTTGCTACGATCCTGACAAACCACTTTCGCTTCACTCACCTTCATAACATTTCTCATACATGCTCGTCGGTCTAGGGTACTTTTGACCTGGCCTTTTTATATAAAATATAAAAATATATTAGAGATAAATCATATATAGGTAGACTAACGATCTTTAAAATAGTTATTTTGTTCTTTCACTAGAATGGCTTTATAAGCTTAATTCCAGTCTCGTAAACATATTCTTATGCTCGTCGATTTTAATGTTTGAATTAAGACTTCGTACACTGAACTAAAACCACATACTTTTTATCTATGGAGCTCCCAACTCAACTATAATAATTATGAGACAACGCTTTAGACAAGTAAAATAAATTCGACCAGTCACGCCTTTACTGAACTACAATGTATGTGACCAATAGGACGTCGCGTTGATTCCAATACAAAAGACATCAAAGACGCGGCGCACCTATGACTTGCACTTCGTTTCAGCAGGGCTTAGATATTTTTCATTAGATACCAAGTCTGTTTAATTATATTTGTATAGGGACCTGATATAGTGCCACCGGAAATCAGTTAAAATTCAGTTATTCAAAGTATCATGAATAGATGCAGTTAAAGTTAACCACATGTCGGATAACTGTCATCATTATCATATCAGCCGAAAGACGTCCACTGCTGGACATAGGCTTCCCCCAAAGAGTGCGATGTGACCGGTCCTGCCCCATCCGCATCCAGCGGACTCCCGTGACCTAAGGTCATGAGTCCACCTTGTGGAGTCTACCCACGCTACCTCTTCCGATGCGTGGTCACCACTAGAGAACCTTTCCGCCTAAACGTTCATCGATTCTACGTGCAATGTGCCCCACGCACTGTCACTTAAGTTATCCGACATATGGTCGTATTATAACTATGTTTCGAGCTATCGAATGAAACGGTCCCAGGCTATCTGACAAGCCTGGGTTGGAACGCAGCCAATATGTGAGGGAGTAAATCCTAGCAGACAAGCTTTTAGTGTTACTGTGTGTGTCAGCGCTGTAGGTGTCTGACACCTCAGCATAATGGTGAGCCAGTGTCCGGTTCACTGCCGCAGAGACACACTAGTTTCATATTCACTCACACTTCACATCTGCTACCATAAACACAATTAATGCGGACCTTGATCGTATTTCCTCTTGGTCGGAGAAGAACTGCTTGGTTCTTAATCCTAGCAAGTCGAAATATGTGGTTTTCGGGTCAAAACATCAAATCCGTAATACCCTTGCTGCTCTGAGTTCCGGTAATGTTGCCGTCATGGGCGAACCAATAGAACGGGTAGTAGAAGCAACCAACCTCGGCCTTCTTATGGACGGGAACTTGCGCTTTGAGAACCACCTACTAAATGTTGTGAGTAACTGCTTCTATCGCCTTAAAGTTCTATATAATATACGTGATTACCTTAGTGTCGATTTGCGTGTCAACCTATGTGAATCACTTATATTATCTAGGTTAAACTATTGTGATGTCGTGTATGACGGGTGCATTACTGGTCATTCCAAGAGGCTCATACAACGAGTGCAGAACGCATGTGCTCGTTTTTGTTTCCGAGTCCCTCCCCGGTCCCACATCACTCCATACTTGAACGCCGCCAACTTGCTTAACATGCCTGCACGCCGGCGCCTGCACCTGGCCACTCTGCTTTTTGGGGTGGTAAGGCACGAAACCCCATCTTACCTTTTTGATAAACTGGTATGGTCAAAAAGTGCGCGCAGATTCAAGGCAATGGCCATTATACCTATGCACCGAACCACTGCTTTCCGAGGTAGTTTCAGGTTTGCGGCGTCTAAGTGCTGGAATGATATCCCTCCCCCTATCCAAGGGGCGCTTAGCAGATACACCTTTAAGCGTAAGCTTAAAGGCTATTTGTTGACGCTCCAAAAATAGATACCTTAATCCAGCACTGTTACAGCAAAAAATATGCCAATTGTTCATTTGTTTTTTTATTTTTTTATTTTATCTAGTTGTTGTTTCATTTCCATAAGAACTTACATTTTAATGTAAGTATTATTGTTTTGATTAATGCTGCATGTAGGTAGTGCCGAACAATACATCTCACTTCGTATTTATGTTTATTTCTCTCTCGCCTATCCTAATAATATAGTATGTAGTTAATATATTAAAATTGTATGACGTTTCCGTGAGTCACCAACGGTACTGGCTGAAAATCAGCGCTGTAGGTGTCTGACACCTCAGCATAATGCTGAGCCAGTGTCCGGTTCACTGCCGCAGAGACACACTTTGTTTCATGTTTTATATTATGTTTCTCTTGTTTACTTTATTGTATAATATGTGTGTCCTGTGTGTTTGTGAATAAATGTATTTTCTTTCTTTCTTCTTTCTTCTATATTTTATTTAATATGTGTGTCCAGTGTCATCATCATCATATCAGCCCAAAGACGTCCACTGCTGAACATAGGCCTCCCCCAAAAGAGTGCCACAATGACCGGTCCTGCGCCACCCGCATCCAGCGGACTCCAGCGACCTTTACCAGGTCATCAGTCCACCTTGTGGGGGGCCTACCCACGCTGCGCCTTCCGGTACGTGGTCGCCACTCAAGAACCTTTCCGCCCCAACGGCCATCGGTTCTACGTGCAATGTGCCCCGCCCACTGCCACTTAAGTTTAGCGATTCGGAGGGCTATATCGGTCACCTTGGTTCTGCTGCGGATAGCCTCATTTCTGATGCGATCACGCAGAGATACTCCCAGCATAGCCCTCTCCATTGCCCGTTGGGTGACTTTGAGCCTTCTTATGAGGCCCATAGTAAGCGACCACGTTTCCGTGCCATATGTCATCACTGGCAACACACTGTGTCCTGTGTGTATGTGAATAAATGTTTTCTTTCTTTCTTTAGTTCTTACTACTCGATGTGCTAATTGTCAGCTCAAGTACGATGTGGAGTAATTCCGTAATTATAGTCAACGCTGCGCCATTTGATCACTATATTGAGGGGTTTATAATTACGTTAATGTTCGAAAGAGCGTTAGGCCAACTTAACTGTCATTTTCGCATACAGTATTTTTAGGATCAGGAGCCGTAGCATGGTTGGCCTTGTCACGCGATAGGTGATAGGATAGAGCGTGCGTCACTGGCTGACACCGTTCGATAGAACGAGACAACGCTCTTATCTTGTCACTTGTCGCGTGATAAAGTCAACCTTATACGGCTCCAGCACAAAACTAACGACACTAAAATAAGATCTACATAAGATCAGAATAGGTACTGTTCTACTTACTGTTGAAAAATACGAAACCAAGGTAATTGTTGGTTGTCTGGAAGAGATTGCACTTTAGCGATAAGACCGCCTGTTATTCGCCTCTACTTGTATTGACTATTATTCTGTACACTGTTCCTTTATTAAGGTGTGTAAGAGGTGTACAAAGCTCACATTGTCGAATTGTCTTACGTGCTCAATAAAGCAAATAGACTCATGTCCCTATCTTTTCACGCACTTTTGAAGTGGATACTTCTTTGCTCGCGTTCTTGTATAGGGGTACAGTTCAAGATGTATCACGTGACTTCCGGAATAACTTTTTGTAGTGAAGCCTAATCTGATTTCAAATAATTGTTTGTTTGTTTTAATCCTTCTTTATTTGCCATTAGTTGTTAATCACAAAATGTTATTTAGTTTATGTGGCGGACATGTAGACCGCAATTTTCAATGTATCGCGAGTCAAATGAGCTACGTCAGTCAATGTTGCCATACATACCGATTTATCTGTACTTATACAGACTTTAGTGAATTAATTCAGATATATATTTTACGGGTACAAGGGTTCCATAGCCAACAAAGAAGTATCCACTTAAGCTTAATTAACTTGTATCTCCGACACAACCCGCTTCTTTTTTTAATCAACCATGCTCGTATTATTGTCGTTACCACTTAATTTGTGTGTCAAACAGCGTTTGTGCTTAGCAGCGGTAATAGCCGCTCACAAGGTAGCGTGACAAATCTAAACTTAATGTTATAAAGAAGTTTGTGAGTGCGCAGCTTTATATGTTTATATACTACCGTCAAAAAGGTTAAGACCAAATACAAAATATGAAGATGTGATATATTTTATGAAGTTCTTATGAAAATATTACTTTGCAGTACCTTACAATCGAGAAAATAAAGCGTATAGCAATTTATTCCACAGAAATGCTATTTAAAAAGGGACCATAATAATAAAAAAAGTTTAAACGTTTTTCTCATCTAAAAATCCTCCTTGACGCTTTTTCACTTTTTTTTTCGGAGCAGATTCTTGGCATTCTTTCTACAAGTTTGTGTAGCGTTTCTTGGCTAATGGATTTCCACTCATATTGCAGTATCTCCCATAGAGCTGTTGCAGATGTCGGACATTGTCTTCGGACTCTACGGTCGAGTTCATTCTATAAATTTCATACCGTAACACGAAAGGAGGATATATCTCCGAAACACCGCAACAATAAATCATTTGTCGTCGCGCGCCATTTTTCAGCCAACGGAACACTCATACTTCAACGCGAGCGAGAGTGCTGTATTTTACGCACAAAAGATTATTTCTGTGAGATTCTTAGCTGAGCGAGCATTACCGAGGTTCGCAATAGAAAGAGTGTACGCAAAAAACAACTATTATCGTGTTCTCTGCCGAAAACGACGTAACATTACTATATAAGAAAGATAGAAAGATACATTTATTCACTAATACACAGAACACACATATTAAACAACAACAAAAAAACATCGCTCTTCAGCTATAAGACCGCCTGTTGTCTACTACTACCTACATGTTATTGTATTGTTTCTCTCTGTAACTGCTTTGTTTGTGTGAGGCATTTGTATTGTATTGCATAAAACATCAAACAAGTGTGGCTCTGCGGCAGTGAACCGGACACTGGCTCAGCATTATGCTGAGGTGTCAGACACCACAGCGCATATTTTCAGCCAGCACCGTTGGTAACTCACGAAGACGTCATATAATTAATAAACAAGTATTACAGTAAACAAGTACACAATTAATAAACAAGTGGAATTAAATGATTTTTCAAAAAACCCAACTGCTTTTTTGCAAAGATTATAGCCTATGTCACTCCCACGATTAAAAGGAATCCAACGACACCTCAATATGTCGAAATCCGTCAAACGGTATAGGCTGCAGGGCGTGATAGATACATACATACGCTCGAAAAACATAACACTCCTATCCTTCGGCAGTCGGGTAAAAACAATGATTACGGAGAAAAATCTATTTGATGAAAGTCGCCCCCCGAATCAAAGTAACCCTATTCCACGTACATCTTCACTTCAGTCACTCCACACCTCTCTCTTATTCACACTGTTTCGTCTACTATTTCTTACAAGTAATTCACAAATCGAACAGGTTGTTAGAGAACGTCGTAAAGCTCCGGG
This sequence comes from Epinotia nisella, assembly GCA_932294315.1. Lineage (NCBI taxonomy): Eukaryota > Metazoa > Arthropoda > Insecta > Lepidoptera > Tortricidae > Epinotia > Epinotia nisella. Next base: position 18,018,757 of record OW028688.1, on the reverse strand, counting down.
CGAGGGGCACACCCTCCACGACGATACGACATTAATAAAGTACAATTCGTTATTTTAGGACCATTTAATGTTCATCCCGCCCTTCCCTATTAAACACAACGGGCACGAACTTAAGGCGTGCCACTGCACTATAACAGAACTAAAACTAACACACGTAATAAGCTTTTGCGAAATATATGATGTCCCGAAAGTCACGCAAGATTTGTTGTACAGAAAACACTTTTTTTTAGATTTTATTTCGGACCATAAGCTTTTGAATTGAGTAGCACATGGGGCAAATTATTTCCACAGCCACGAGCTTGGGAGTAGGTATAAAGGGGTGGGCAAATGCACAGAAGATCCCACTGGGTCGAATTGTATCCGAAAGGACCCTCAACTAGATAAGATAAGATAAGGCCTTCACAGCCTTTCTGCCAATACAGTGAACTGAATGATTTTATACCGACCGAATAGCCTAGTGGTTAGAGAACCTGACTATGAAGCTTGAGGTCCCGGGTTCGATTCCCGGTCGGGACAGATATTTGTATGATGAATACGAATGTTTGTTCTCGAGTCTTGGATATTTAAGTATGTATATCGTTTCAGGAGACGATAGGGCTGGCGCTTACCTCTCGCAACGTATTTCATTAGCAATACAGAGAGGTAACGCCGCCAGCGTTATCGGCTCCATGCCGCAGACGGAACGGGAACTGCTGGACGGGGTATTTTTTCTATGACTGGGTTAGGTTAGTTAGGTTAATTTATTTTATAATCAATTTATAATTGGGTCGTTTTTCTTTTCGACCGACAATAGCCTGTCCTTCGTCTTATTACGGCATCTCATTTGAGTAATGATGTTTACGGTTTTATAATGTTCGAATGAACGTCCATATTATTTTATTAATTAGTGATATCTAATATTTCACTTTCTCTAACTAGCATTTTTTTAAATGTTTTTATTTTTCGTAGAATGCCGTGACAGAGTGGTAAACCAAAATGTTGTCCCCACTGAAAGAGTCCACTTTGTCACATGTTTTTTTTTAGAAACCAACCGTAAATAAATATTTATATTGGCCAGAAAGGAAACTTTAATTAGTTCTAATGAAGAAACCTATGCATTTTTTTTTAAATCGCACTTCAAAACCACAATTTTCGATAGTTCAAAAACCAAAAAAACAGAGAAACCTCGGTTCATTGTCGGTAAAAAAGAAGAACGACCCAATTATTTGTTTGTTCCTTTATTTTATTTATTAAATAAAGTTTTTCAATAAAATGTATTTATCTATATAAGTATGTTGATCCGTTGTCTAGTACCCATAGTACAGGCTTTGCCTAGTTTGGGACTAGATCAATTGGTGTGAATTGTCCCACGATATTTATTTATAACTTTTTTTTTAAACTCGGAAAAAAAAATGTGTTTTCTTTATAATTCCAATCTTGCGTCACTTTTGGGACATCCTGTATGATTTGTTTTAGGAAACGTATAGGTTTACGTTTCCTAAAACAAATCATACAGGATCTCGGAAATTCCATACTGTTGAAACACAACGTTTTTATACCGTTGGCAGAGACGTCGTTCCTTTCGACAGAGTTGAATGTCCCCATAATTTTACAGTTGATTGTCTTTTGCAGTTTAAGGCTGGTTTTAGTGTCACGCGGACCGCACGCGACCGTCCGCGCGGATCACGTACGATGTATTAAGCTTAAGGGAGCGTTTTTGAGTAAGGCCATGGTCTCCTATAAATCACGCCGTACGCTGCGTCACAACGCTTACAATGGAAATATACTGTTGTGGCCGACGACCACAACAGTACATATCCATAGTAAGCATTGTGACGCAGCGTACGGCGTGATTTATAGGAGACCATAGCCTTATGCGGACGGGTCCGCGCGGACGCGTCATACATATTGGTCGTGCGGAGCTGTCCGCGCGGACGGCCCGCGTGACACTAAAACCAGCCTTAAGGTATAGGTCATGTGACTGACAAAAAATACATGAAACTACGTATGTATTTGCGAAAAGGAATGTCGATAGATTACGTTGGTTAATTAGTTAAAAGAGAAATGGCAGTCAAAGGGGCCCGTTCACATTGTCATTACCTTCGTTGGGATGTCAAAATTACACACACTAGATAGGCTTTCCTAGCGTCAGCGTGGCATAACTAAAGATTAACAAGTGAAATCAAAAGATTTTTCAAAAAACCCAACTGCTTTTTGTACTATATTATAGCCCATGTCACTCCCACGATTAAGAGGAATCCAACGACACCTCATATGTCGAAATCCGTCAAACGGTTTAGGCTGCAGGGTGTGCCAAAGAATAAGACATACACACATACATATATACATACATACATACGCTCGAAAAAAATAATCCTCCTTTCCTTCGTCAGTCGGGTAAAAAATAAGTTCCTGTCAATTATTTTTTTGGTACAAGCTTTTGTTGCCGACTGTCTTTTTACCCGACTGCCGAAGGATAAGCCTAGCAAGACAAGCACCGGCCATTTGGAACTTGTACATGTATTTCTAACTTAATTTCATGAACAACCACACTCCCCTATCCTCGTAAGACGCGGGCTTTTGAAATATTGCTAGAAAGACCGAACCAGGGATCGGATACCGGTATTTTCTCCATACAAATTAAACCGGTATTATTTCGTTCTTTGGTTATAATATCATTTTTGATCGGGCAGTCCAATAATACGAATATGTTACCTAAATACACGATAGAGTCCTTCATTAAGAACCTAAAATAATTCAAAATATTCGACTACTTCGGGGATTTTTGAAAAAACCGGTTCCGATCCCTGGACCGAACTAGCGTCCTATAGAACAAACTAGACAGAACTCAATGACTATAATGCTTTTGATATTTTTAAAGGACATTCGGTTATAGTGACATCTTCTGCGTAGAATTACTTGAATTAATGATGAACGCCATTTTGTTGTTATAGAAGGCACCTGGGACTTAGGACGCTATATAAAGTATATATTTGCATAATTAATACGTAGAAGTGCAATTTCATTCCGTGCTCCACTAAGCAACGTTGCCAATAACAATTAAACTAAGTAATTTAGCGTGCTCCACGAATGCTGAGCACACGGACATCGAGGAAGGGGAGACGCAGTAATATCATGGTCATTTAGTCTTGGTAAATAGAAGGCTATATAAAAGGCATTCAAATAATAATACGTCGGAAGCTTTTTATTTTATTATTTGCAGTTAATCTTTTTGCCCGACTACCGAAGGAAAGCGGGATTATGTTTTTCGAGCGCATGTTTGTATGTATGTATCTATGTGTGTATGTCTTATTCTTTGGCACGCCTTGCAGCCTAAACCGTTTGACGGATTTCGACATATGAGGTGTCGTTGGATTCCTCTTAATTGTGGGAGTGACATAGGCTATAATATTTGCAAAAAAGCAGTTGAGTTTTTTGAAAAATCTTTTAATTTCACTTGTTTAAGGCATGTTTTGACAAAAGGAATAAAGGCTGATAATAACATTTTATAAATGAATTATGGAATAAACTCTATGCTTATTTTGCCTAATTGACACTGGTACTGAGCTGAAAATACACCTCTACCTTACAAAATTCCATTCAAATATTCAAAATTAGAGATTTAAATAAAGTTACTTCATGACTAGTAACATAAACAAGTGGAATTAAAAGATTTTTCATAAAACCCAACTGCCTTTTTGCAAATATTATAGCCTATGTCACTCCCACGATTAAGAGGAATCCAACGACACCTCATATGTCGAAATCCGTCAAACGGTTTAGGCCGCAGGGCGTGCCAAAGAATAAGACATACACACATACATACATAGATAGATACATACTTACATACATATATACATACATACATACAGAGAGTACCTTGTTTCAAATAGCAAAATATTCAGCGAATACAATATCATACGTACATGAAAGAAAACCGATCACTAAGGAATTTCATTTTAGGTAACTTACTATATCGCATTTTATTTGGCGAAGTAATAGGTTAGTATCTAAATCACGTTTCGATGACCAGCGGTGCGTTTCAACCACTCACCGCCATCGATCTTCAAGAGTTCGTTTCCCGCGAGCCCCTAATTCTCGCCCTGCGGAACCGCTAATGCGTTTTAAAACGACTCGTAAACTGTTATCTCGACGGCTGCGTAAACGTTACGTAAATGCTTTACGTTATATCGTTAAAGCGGATTGCTAAGGAGCAGTAAACGATCAGGGCCTCCATTCAACGAGAAATGGTCACGCAGACATTTAGGTTCGCGTCTTTGCTGAGGACCTAGACAAAGTTAAGGGTGTCCATCATCATCATCATATCAGCCGAAAGACGTCCACTGCTGGACATAGGCCTCGCCCAAAGAGTGCCAAAGTGACCGGTCCTGCGCCACCCGCATCCAGCAGACTCCCGTGAAAATAAAAGATATATGAAGCAAACAACGGGATACCATGTACTCATACACTGCGCTCGTCCGTGGCGGCTTAACACGTAGCGTTTGGTCACGAATACTTAACACATCACTGCCAAGAATCGGTACGCGCATCGTTACGCTAGTAGCCGATCCCGTTCGGCCAATATCTGCGTGAGATGGTTGGTAGGGAGCCGAAATCGGCGTGCCACCACTGTGGCGGCAGAGCTGTGGACATGGCCACACACACGCGCGACGCATGGGCGGAACCCCACGCAGCTCTGTCCACGGCTGTAGAAAGAGACCTCTCGCTGCCGGCGCTGATCAGCCGAATGGTTCGCAGTGAGGAGGCGTGGGCGGCAGTGGTCTCCTTCAGCGTCGCTGTCCTGACGCAGAAGGAGGCAGCAGAGCGGACGCGCGAGGCCAACGTCAAGCGGCCCCGCAGCGTCGCAGGAGGCCAGGCAGAAGGCGAAGGGCCTTCGCAGGCCGTATGCTGCCGCCATAGCAGGGACCTGCGGGTGATGGATCGAGAGTTCCATCATCCGACTAGAAAAGGTCCCGAGCAGGAAGGCACCCATGGTGTTCTGGGGTGCCAACAGCGGAGTGGGTAGGGCACCAAACCCTGTTATCTACGTGGGCCCGCAAGGGCAACGCTGACAGAGTTCCGGATGTGTGCAATAGCGTTCCCGGGGCTCTGTCCAACATCGAGCGGTGGAACACCCCAGGGGTTTTAGTCCGTGCGAGTCGGACATACCCGCTCGGCTTCTCCCGAGCCGGATGGGATCCATAAGGAAATTCCCCTGGGGAAAAAAAATCGATCCCTTATTTTTTCCCGTATGTAGCGGAAAGCGACTACGGCGTAGTAAAAGTGTTAACTTCATATGTAGCGAAAAGCGTCTGTGCTGCCCTGACACGTGAGTGATTGGTGCTGGATGTTAGGCAGATACAACTGACATTTTTCCATATAAAAAATTGACGTTTAGATCTACCTGACGCGCGTACAAAGCGTTACGTGATCGACCAGCAGAAAGCGTTTTTAACACATTTCATTAGTTGAACTATCATGGCTTGTGCGCTCTCTCTCATTACAGTACACAGACACTGATAATTAAATGGGATTTTTAATATTATAGAAATGAAGTAGTGTGACGTAGCGTGTAAAATAGAGCTTAACCGAGGTTTAATTCTATTTTAAATTCTATTCTTAAAGCCGCAGCAAAAAACTCAAGTTAAAAAGTCTTGGTAAAAACGTACAATATTGCGTCGCCGGTAAGTCGCAACAAAAACAAAGTTGGCAACATTTCTCACTCGCCCACTGCGCTACGAAGTTCTACGGCGTAGCGCTACGTGCTACGAGACGCTACGAGTTCGTAGCGGAGTTTGATAAATTCACTATTAGCAGGCTAATGCGGATTTTGCGACAATTTTAACTAATAATTTAAACTATTAATTGATAAAACTTCACAAACCATTGTTAACAAAAATGTGTTTTATTCGTGTCTCACAACCACAAACGTCAAAGTGGCATACATAGAGAGACAAGCGAATTTTAATGGCATTTTAGACAAAATAGGTTCGATCGCATTAAGGTCTTACAAATTATCACTCATAAATTAAAATTAATAATTAACCTGGATCTATAGCGAACAGAACAAGCGCACGCAAGCAAGGAAAAAACTCCCAGTTACTAGCTTTAAACGTAATTAGTCCGTATTAAGTGCCATACTTCATATATTTTTTTGTATATAAAATGAATTGAACGCCTCAAAAAGGTGAACCCGTACAAAAAGAAAACGAACACGAAAATACTGCTACATAAAAAAAGATTAGTTGAAAAAATAGAACTTCCCGGCTCCCGCCCGTAGCACGCCCGCACCTCGACAACCACTTCCAAAGTTTATTTTTATGGCCCACGGGCGCCAATAAAACAATTTCTCTCCTTCAGTTTGTATTGCTAACTCTAAATTTCACTTTAACGTTTGGCAGAGAGGAGTGAAGAGTTGAAACATAGGTTAGAGGTTTGTCTCGAGTATACACACTTTGAGAAACTTTGTAAGCCATCCAAGATCGATGAGTCGTATATGAGTCATGCATCTACGAGCATTTCTGCTACAAGTGGAAAAATGCTGCTGGCCTACGGCGTAGCACACGTAGCGTTGCTCAGCCTCACTTATTCACTGCCACGTAGTGCTACGCTATACTCCGTAGCAGCTTAAACTTAAAGGGTCCATCAAACTGTGGGACAGAATACCTGAGTAAATTGGTTGATATAGTTGTACTGTGCTGGCTTCATGACGTCACTTACCTGTAAAAAAAATAGATCATTATATATAAATACATAATTAGTGATTCGCCAAAACGCTTGTGACAAAAAGACAAACAGACCGACTTTTTCCTGTGTTCGTAAATACTGAATTCCATAGTAACAACTGTTTCTTATAACCAGTGCTACTAATTTCCGCAACAAAACGTACTTCGATTTTTAAACAGATCTGACCGGACCCGACTTGCCGCCGTGTAGGCTTTCTAGAAATTATTGAATGCAGTTTAATTTTTTTTCTAAAATCGTCCTCGTAACTCCCATGAAATGTCTGTATATCTTATAGTTTCCGATTTTAACTCGCTGCAAGCAAATTTTAAACAAATGCGTTTAGAAATGCGACCGCATAGATACGAATAAAAAAAAAAATATTGTGTAAAATTGTGTTACAGGAACGAGTGTAAACCGTCAATCGGACAAAGATAAAACCTATAATAAGCCTACAGCGGCTATATACGTGACGTCTGTCTACGCTCGCTCCATTAATAACGGCACAATGCGGCTAACTTCGCGACGTTGATTAATAATCTGCGGCTAACTTCATTACACACTTTCAGATTTGTGTTGCGACAAGTTTGACGTGGCTTTAGTGCAAACTTTAAAGTAAATAAAACAGTGCGGTCCGTCAGAGTTACGATTTGTACATGTAAAACACATCAGTGTATAATGTTTTTCCATCGGGCTAACTCTTAAATACCTAATACTAGACCCGAAGTGTCAATCAATTTTAATTGCGTGTCTCAGGAATGAGAATTGTCTCTCAAACATTAGATCAGAGTAAAAGCATGACCGTCAAAAGGATTAGATAGACATGGTGAGGTTAGTGATGTGCTAATTGCGGAAAGTTATCAAAAAGTTGGAAAAGTTCCCGGAAATTTCTAGAAAGAACAAGGAATTAAGAACGTACCTGAATCCTACTAATATTATAAATGCGAAAGTTTGGATGTTTAGATGTTTGGGTGTTTGGATGTTTGTTACTCAATCACGCAAAAACGGCTCAACGGATTAAGATGAATTTTGGTAAACATAGAGTGTATAGACTGGATTAACATATAAAATACTTTTCATCCCGGGAAGCATCCCCTAAGGGGGTGAAATGGGGGGCGAAAGTTTGTACGGAGCTACGATATAAGTGAATTCCACGCGGACGAAGTCGCGGGCAGAAGCTAGTAGTGTATAAGAGTTACAGTTTTATGATTCTCAGGTACGGAATTTCCATGTTGGAAATGGAAAGTTTCAATTCCCATACAAAAATGAGAGAAATTTCCGAAAATTTCCTATGTTAAATTGTAGAAATGAATCGCAATATAGGAAACTTTCCGTCGGCACATCAGTAGGTGGTAAGAGTATAAATCGCTTAACTTTGTTGTACGTTTAAAGTCACGGACTTTAATTGTTGAGCCGTTTAGAGTTCACTTTATACTGGGCACTTTATAGCTTCATAAAAAACCAAAATTAGTTCCCACCTAAATGACTCAACAATTAAAGTCCTTGTCCGTACGAAATATTATCTTTTTAACATACAAATTCCAAGTAAAAGTTTTCGGTTACTTGGTGAATAAATCAGCAGGTCAATTTTAATATGGGGGTAGTAACAGGACTGTCCTAACGCGCGTTCAAAAAGTTACGTGATTACCCCTCAGGTCACAGTGTAACAACTTAAACGTGACATAACCTACACCTACACTAGTTATACCTATACATACATATGTAAATAATAATAAATCGTGGGACAATTCACACCAATTGATCTAGGCCCAAACTAGGCAAGCCTGTACTATGGGTACTAGACAACGGATAAACATACTTATATAGATAAATACATATTTACATAGATATTAAACATCCAAGACTCGAGAACAAACATTAGTATTCATCATACAAATATCTGCCCCGAACGGGAATCGAACCCGGGACCTCAAGCTTCATAGTCATACATATACTGGTGGAAGGCGGTGTAAACGGCCGGTAATTAACCTGTGCCGAGTGACGTCCGTCACGCCCACCGTGACCACTGCCCCTACTACTGACGCTGGGAGTTAATTCCCCATAATTAAAGAATTTTGAACAAGGGGGCCACTTTTGGGGGCTAAACTGGAAAATTTTAAAAAAAGTTTCCTAAACTGTATTGTGTGACAATATGAAATGAAAGGGGTTGTTGTAAGCATCTCAGATATTTTTTTATAATTTTAGCAAAAATAGATTTGAAGTAATTCAGGAAAAAATACGAAAATTTACCATCCCCCCCTTATCTCCGAGACTACTAGGCTTAAAATTTTGAAAAAAATATGGAAAATAGTTCCTTGCCTAAAGATTACAGGAAAACCTATAAGAAGTTGAGTATTCAAAGTAACGGGAAAATTCTCAGTATTATTCGCCTGGTGCTTAAAGCATAGCAATCAGATTAAAAAACATTTATGAAATTTATATTAAATACGGAACCCTCACCACGCGAGTTGAACTCGCACTTGTCCGGTTGTTATTTCAGATATTTGTAGTCCATAAAAGTGTTAGTATTACAAATTGACTTAAATAACTATGTTAGTACCTACACTGAAGTGTTGGGTGGTCCAGTGCCTGATTAGGGCACTGTCCCATCTCCCCGCCACAACGGCCAGGAGACTGTGGCGGCTGGCGCGCACCCTGCGCAGCGTCGCGGCATAGCGATACTTTAAAATAACCAGTTCACACCGATCCGATCTAGACCAAAAACAGTTACATCTCTCCTGTTCCTGAAACTTGGGGACGTGGTGTAAATAAACACCTAAAATTGTATCTGAGGACCCCGTGTCCTTTTGACCCACCATGATAACTTAAAGTAAATCTAGTAAAAAAGAACATTCATATTCCTCGTTTTTGAAAGTTCTGAAAAGTATCCACTCAATGAACATACGGTACTTTATGATGGGCTAGTAGTAAACAATAGGAACCCCATAGCATCCGCGAGGGGCGACGCAAACGAGGTTAATGGCACAGTTTGTGTGTTCAACGAGCCCCCCGTCGGGGAACAAAAAACAAAAACTTACGGCCGGGTTACAGGGAAATCGGATTAGCTTTGATTAGGGCAGCCAGTGACTTGTCAATTGTAAATGCCAATGAGAAACAAAAACTCGTTCATTTGCAGGTCCAGTCAGGTCAATTGTGATTTTGTGAAGGATTATTTTGGAATTCCATGTTGGCACTTTGTTTACAATTTAAAATTTCTAATACAACTGGGACAGTCTTCTCAAACTTCAGGCACTGAATAATTGAATAGTACCTATTACATACTTCAGGTAAAATGGGAAATGACTTCAGGGTTAGAGTAATGGACAGAAAAAGTATGTTCTTAATTTATTTAAAATTCAATGAATGTAAAGTTTATATTTTTATTTTCTAAATTATATATCAGATTCCCTTTGGTCCCTTTGGCCCACAGCTCATTCGGCATGCGGTAGACGTGACCAGCCCAGTCCCACTTTAACTTGGCCGCCTTCCGAGCTACATCCTCTATTTGGGTCTTGGAGCGCAGCGTGGTGTTCCGGATGCCACGGAGTGGAAGCCACAAACCTCAAAACGGAGACGCGGTAGACCTCGTCGGCGAAAGCGGGATAACTTGGACTCCTTTTTAAAAGACTGGCCAGATATTGCTAAAGACCGCGGTGAATGTAAACAGAGGGGGGAGGCCTTTGCTCAGCAGTGGGACATAACGGGCTCGATATAATATAATAATATCAGATTCCATATTCATATTATCAATTAGATTAATTATATCAACACAAATATTGATAATCTCAACGATGAATTCGATTTGTGTTAAGAGAAGCCACCCAAAGCTAGAAATTATAACAGTAATGTGACGTAATAAATAATTTTATGATAATAGTAGCAACTGGCGTTTCCATATTAAAATGTGTGTTCTAGTCATTACGAGTGTCAGTAATACCGCAGTCGGGAAATTAAATTTTAATATTTAACACGTTCGTTGCCATTGCCACTACCACACAAGTTTAATCATAAGTTATTGCAGTACCTTTTCGTTTTGTTAGGGTTCCGTACTCAACGGGTAAAAACGGGACCCTATTACTAAGACTTCGCTGTCCGTGCGTCCGTCCGTCTGTCTGTCACCAGGCTGCATTTCAAGAACCGTGATAGCTAGAGAGTTGAAATTTTCAAGAGTCAGCTGGATGCGGGTGGCGCAGGACCGGTCATTGTGGCACTCTTTGGGGGAGTGCTTATGTCTATGTCCAGCAGTGGACGTCTTTCGGCTGATATGATGATGATATATAAATATAATATACCAGCAGTTAGAGAATGAGAAACTATTCAAATCAACACAACTGCCAGGCACCATTTCGTCGGTAGTACATCACGCTATCATATTAGCTGTCAAACTTTCCTAATAAGCGACTATGCCTCCTTATCGAGTTAGCGAGTTCATCGCCTACTTAGCAAATTACTTAGGTGTCATGCATCCATTGGGACTATTGCCTTAATTGATATTGAAGTCGTTTACTGTGTTCCATGTTCGTTTCATGTTTATCAGTGGGGCATAGGGAAGGCGAGACGCGTACTGTCAGGCTAGTATGAAAACGCTGCACTTCTAGGCAATAGCAGTGTTCCGCCACTGGCCCCGCGCCGCTGATCGCCCCACTTGTCTTATTGACAACGACATACGCATTACTGAACGCGCGTAAGGTATAGGTTCGTTTTAGCAACATCATGAACTGCCCTTGCGCTGAGGTGGATCGTTTAATCCGTGGATGGTGGTGGACGTAAAAGCAGCCCACCCTTGCCAACCCGACGGACTTGTGGACAAAACACAAACTAGTAGCGTTCCAAAGGAGACTTTTTAGGGTTCCGTACCTGAAAAGGAAAAAAAAACGGAACCCTTATAGGATCACTCGTGCGTCCTGTCTGTCCGTCTGTCACAGCCGATTTGCTCCGAAACTACTGGATCGATTGAGTTGAAATTTGGTACACATATGTAAATTGGTGACCCAAAGATGGACGCGTAAAGTAAATTAATGAATTCTGAACAAGGGGCCACTTTTGGGGAATGAACTGTAAAATTTAAAAAAAAGTTTCGCAGTGTAATTGTGTGACATATCAAATGAAAGGGGTTGTTGTAGGCATCTCAGATATATTTTAGCAAAAACAAATTTGAAGTAATTTAGGAAAAAAAGTTTAACTTGCTCCATGACAATCCAAATAGTTATCGCTTTCCAAGGAGTGTTCTTTGAACTAACTGACCGACCGGTTAGCTTAGTGGGTAGTGACGCTGCCTACGAAGCTGAAGGTCCTGAGTTCGAATCCCGGTAAGGGCAAATATTTGTGTGATGAGCATGAATATTTGTTTCCGAGTCTTCGATGTTGTCTATGTATTTAAGTATTTATACCTATTATATATACGTCCAGCGACCTTTACCAGGTCATCAGTCCACCTTGTGGGGGCCTACCCACGCTGCGCCTTCCGGTACGTGGTCGCCACTCAAGAACCTTTCCGCCCCAACGGCCATCGGTTCTACGTGCAATGTGCCCCGCCCACTGCCACTTAAGTTTAGCGATTCGGAGGGCTATATCGGCCACCTTGGTTCTGCTGCGGATAGCCTCATTTCTGATGCGATCACGCAGAGATACTCCCAGCATAGCCCTCTCCATGGATGCTCCGCTGGATGCGGGTGGCGCAGGACCGGTCATTGTGGCACTCTTTGGGGGAGGCCTATGTTCAGCAGTGGACGTCTTTGAGCTGATATATACGTCGTCTAGTACCTATAACACAAGCCTTATTGAGCTTACTATAGGCCTAGTTCGATTTGTGTAAGTATGTCCCCTAATATTTATTTATTTATTTAATACTCTTCCACTTAAAATATTTTATGAAAAGTGTACTTCTATGGCTCTGCTGTAGGTATATACAGTAAGATACGTCCATGTGTAAGACTGTTTTGAACCTAAACCAAGATGAATAACGTTTCCATACATATGCAACACCATAGCTTCGTAGTATAGCTTGGCAGATATGTATAAAAACGTACCTAAGTTATCTTTCAGATAGGAACCCTCGAGTGATAGGCCCAACCTACTACGAACGACTACCCGCCACATTGCGGACTGAGTCATGTGACGAAACATTTGAACGTCAACTGAGAATCTTTTTACTGAAAAATCCATTATGTTCGGTAAAAGAATATATGGACATCAAATATTAAGAATAACACTGTTTTGTTTTTATTTTATGTTTTTTGACATTTGTTATGATAAATATATAGTTATTTGTATTTTTTATTTTTTTCCTGTAATATGACGGTCTTTTATGTGATACATATATACCTAGGCAGTATATATTTATTTTACTCATGACTATATTTAATTGTAGACATTTCATTGTAATTAATATACTGTTTTGACGATCATGATATAAATTCATATAGATTAAGAAAACATTAATTTATATTGTAATTGTAAATTATGAAATAAAAAAATCTAATTTAATCTAGTGAATAAACCGCCTTATAATACTAAATATACAATCCTAGTACCCGTTCTAGCTAGCGAGAACTATAACGCGGAGACAACGTCGCCAAGCAGCCATAACACAGTTTTACGTAAACCCTTTACGGCCGCAGCGCCCGTGCGACATCTAGCGGGAGGGGGCGGCGACTTCGTTCAAGGCGCAATGTCAAGGCTCACGCGATTTGCTGCTTTATGGTCAAAGTTTGAAAGTATTTTATTGCTCTTTTAATGGAATTATTGTAATGGTTTAATTGATATGATGACAATAGCAATTTCCGTCAAAAGAAAAAAAATGTGTGTATGCGAATACAGATATTATTAAGATAATAGGGATTCTTCAGTGATGGCACTGAAACGTGGTCGCTTACTATGGGCCTCGAAGGCTCAAAATCACCCAAGGGGCAATGGAGAGGACTATCCGCAGCAGAACCAAGGCTACCGATATAGCCCTCCGAATCGCTAAACTTAAGTGGCAGTGGGCACATTGCACGTAGAACCGATGGCCGTTGGGGCGGAAAGGTCCCGGAAAGCGCGGCGTGGGTAGGCCCCCACAAGGTAGATTGATGACCTGGTAAAGTCGCGGGAGTCTGCTGGATTCGGGTGGCGCAGGACCGGTCACGTTGGCACTCTTTGGGGGAGGCCTATGCCAAGCAGTGCATATGATGATGATGAGGATGAAGGATTTTTCAGATCATTCTGAGTATAACTAGCATAGATAACATTCTGAGAGCTAACTCCTGGTAGGTTTGGCTAGCCGCGCATGGAAACAAGCAATCGCTTCCAATACAAAACCGATACTAAGAAACCTAAAAATCTAACTGGTTGACCGTAATATCGCTCATTTGGTGCGACTGTGCACGTTACATACTTTTAAAACATCTAACTGAATGCTGAACAATTACGTAACTTTTCAAACGTAAGTTCAGATACATCAACTTGCCGCTTCAATATTTTTTTCTAGGGGAAATGGCAGTTTATTATAATATAAATAAAAATTCAAATGCAAATTCAAACATCTATTCGTGACAGTTACAGAAAAAAAATATTAATAAATTAAAAAATAACACAGATTAATGGTTAGGTTAGGTATGTTCTAACGCACGTTCGAAAAGTTACGCAATTATTCCGCTATTCCTGAATTTAAAGACGCTAGAGCCAAGTCAGGTCAACGTTGTGTACCTACCTATATTAAATTAAGAATCCCCACACCCGGGTGGAAGGCGTAAAGCATTTTTCCTCTCATAAAAAAAAGGCAGTCCCGTATTATTTTAAGCGGATCGGACGGATGCAAAATCGATTTTAATGCATTTTTAACTTCGTAGGTTGGAGTCCCAACGGTTTATACGCACTAAAAAAAAAAAAAAAAACACAGTCGAGTTGAGAACCTCCTCCTCTTTTGAAGTCGGTTGATAAAAAAACATATGTCATAAAGATATTCATATATAATGTATCAATAGTAGTAATAAGTACCAGGGCATTTCTCCGAGCGTTTCGAACGCTGTGATTTCGGTGGTCATATTATTGAAGACGATTTTAATAGAAGACGATTTTTTGAGCTTTTGTGGAGAAGGCGCGGGTAGTGCTATCATTGTTTTCTAAATAGACCACAAAAACCTAAGGACATTGTCAATAATGCGACCACCGAAATCACAGCGTTCGAAACGCTCGGAGAAATGCCCACCAAAGATGCAATTTATGGACCACAGGAAATTAGGTTTAGGTGACATTTCATTACGGAAAATTATACTATTTACACTCAAGTCAAATGCAAGTAGGTATGCCGGCAAAAACTAGTACGAGTAGTAGATAATAATAGCGAGATATAAAAAAGACGCGTAAGTTATCTAAGTGGTTGTTATAGTGTCTAGTGGTTACAAGCATCTCAGAAAAACTTTAAAATTTCCTCATTTATTAAGACTAAATGCATTCAGTAATCCTCCTTCGACAGTTTTTAAGAAATAATGAATACAACGTCAACTACGTGAACGGTTTTAATGTTACACAAGAGTATGTATACTGTATGCCGGCTATAATGTTGCCTCTAATTGATTTAACTACATATACAAATGAAAAGTTCCTTCAAAACAAAAAGAACACAATAAAGATACTTCAACACAGCGGTGCAGCAAAGTTAAAATTTCCACCGAAGCACACGATACAAATCATTCCAATTGGCCAAGACTCCTCGCGGTCCGTTCGAATTCCATTCAACACCGACAGAACCTCACCTTGCATTCCACTATTTGCAACCAAGTGTATTCAGTATTCACTAACACTAGTACAACACTACACTGCGTGGTAATGACGTGCGCTCGGACCGGCGGCGCGGGCAGACTGCGGCCCCCCGCGAGCCTGCGCACACCCTTCCGATTTGCGCAAAGAAGGGAAGTGTAGAGGGGTCTTTTAATAGACAACTTGAGGCTAGATATCCCTTAAAAACGCTTCAACAAATCTATAGTCAAATCTCTAAGCATAGCTATAGCTGGGCACTATACTGGCCACTATCGGTTATTTTTAGTTGTCTGTCTGTCTGTCTCAGTCGATTTGCTCCGAAACTACTGGACCTATTGAGTTTAAATTTGGTACGCATATGTACATTGGTGACCCAAAGATGGCCGCGTAAAGTAAATTAATGAATTTTGAACAAGGGGGCCACTTTTGGGGGGTAAACTGGAAATTAAAAAAAAAGTTTCGCAAACTGTATTGTGTGACATATCAAATGAAAGGGGTTGTTGTAAGCATGTCAGATATTTTTTTTATAATTTTAGCAAATACACATTTGAAGTAATTTAGGAAAAAAGACGAAAATTGACCATTCCCCCCCCTTATCTCCGAAACTACTAGGATTAAAATTCTGAAAAAAATATGGAAAATAGTTCCTTGCCTAAAGATTACAGGAAAACCTATAAGAAGTTTGAGTATACAAAAACACTTATGAAATTTAGCTTATATACGGAACCCTCACCACGCGAGTTGAACTTGTTTTTTTTTTGTTTATGGTATCTTCGATGCGTCGCCAAGTTAGGTAAGTATAAGTCTCTAGCCGGTGGCCACGTTTTCCCAATCTTTTTATGAGACAAGGGGAAGCTTGTTTGAGTATTTGCCGCCGATTTTATCGCGGTAATGCGCGTCTTGGCTCGGCTTTTTCGGATCGAATAAAATAGGTCCGTTATTAAATATAGCTTGTGGATCTAAAGGGTCCTAGGGCGGGAAATACTGATCCATTATTGGAGCGTACGCCTTCTGGATTAGGCGAATTTGCTTTGTAATAAATCAAGCTTACGATACTTTTCTTGACTTATGGTTCAATCATACCTTTCAGACTTAATTTTTGATTGAAAATTGTATTGTACACGTACCTAAATGTGCTCTTATTTAAGCTTTCGTATGTGGTGGGTTAGTGCCAAAGTGGACCCGGGCTCCCTTAGGATGCAACCGGGAAAAATGGTAAGAAGATGATGAATGATTCCTCAATTATTTGTAATGAAAGGTATATCCCGACAAGCCGCTATTTGACCCTGAATTTTCGTGGCATTTTCATCATCTTCTTAACGATTTTCCCGGTTGCATCCTACGGTTGGCACATGGCAATCTGAAGAATCACTAACACATGAAAAATATTAGTAAAAATGTTAAGATTTAATTACGTTAATATGGATATTACGAAGTCGATGAATGAGAAGTCCCTATGAGAGCTCAAAAACGCCACGAATTCCGGTCTCTGGTAATGCCGTGTTTACGAAGATACATAGAATTGATCACAGACTATATCGTACATACTTAAACGTCCATAAATATCTAAGCAAGTTGGAAAATACACTCGACAGCACAAGTTCGAGACTCCTCGCAAGACCAACTGCGGGGTAAGTCTTAATTAGACTAACGAGAATAGTTATTTCCGTTGTCCAAGTTTATAAATATATCTCGTGAACGACTACAATTAGCAAAATAAGCAGTTCCAGGCAACAGAGCTACGGGTACTTATGATTCAGGGTAGTAATGTTGACTAACAACAATACGAGGAAAATTGGTTTTCATACCCTAACGGGGCTTCTAGACGGGCTGTACTTTTCCGGAAATGTGTGACCAGCAACTATGGGCATCTTGCATTTACTTCCATTCTAGAACAACAATAATCAACAATCTTAAATAGGCTAGTAGGTATATTTGCTTAATTTAATTTTATTTAAGTGTTCCACTTGTCGACAGTCGGGTGGACTGGACTGGCTATCTCCTACAAAGATAGTCAATTATTTGTCTATCTTTGTAGGTTTGTCTCTCTCACGTGGTAATATATTCATGAACATATTTGCATCACAAAACAAAAGCTACCGTGTCTGTATTCAACAAGCGTCCGCATAAATAAGTCCAGCCATATACCTATGTTTACAAATAAATGATTTTGACGAGGGATCTGAAACGGTTTTTTCAAAAATCCGATGGCCGTTGGGGCGGACAGATTCGAGAGTGGCAACCACGTACCGAAAGACGCAGCGTGGGTAGGGAAGCATAAAGTGGACTGTAGACCTGGTAAAGGTCGCGGGAGTCCGCCGGATGCGGGTGGCGCAGGACCGGTCATCGTGGCACTCTTTGAGGCCTCTAGTGGACGTCTTTCGGCTGATATGATGATGACCTAATGCTGTATTTGGACAAATCCAGTTGCTGGCGCCAGTTCGCTGGTATACCCGAACCGGATTGAAACCCTTGGGCTGCTATTCCATCCGCGATATTTGACAGGTGACATATCCCCATTTTCATGTATTTGTCTTTCAACAATTGGGCGCGATTTGACGTTCAAAATGTGACATGACGTCCACAGCATGTCTTAGCGATGTCCCCCTTGGCTCCGTTTTGCAAAATGCGAATGACAGGGAGTCATCACATTTTGTAAGTTACCGTTACAAAAACCGGCGCTAAAAGACATCTTCAAAGTGAGGATCCCTTCTGTCAAATATCACTGATGGGATATGGCCTGCATTGTAGTTTAAATAATCACCATTTTATATGATACTCAAAATTCAAAAAAAAATCGTTTTAGAGCGTTTTTCAAAAAAAGTGTACATGAACTTTTTTTCAGAATTCGGTTTTTTTTTGGGTTTATCTTACTCAGAAACGTTGATACTATCGATCCTTATACAAGAAAAAAGTTGTCCCAGATTTTACTATGTAAGTTTTTTCTTACGGTGCGTCACGACCATATAAATAAAAAAAGACTGCTTACAAAAATGTGACGATCTGAAATGGAATATTTTCGACACTTTTTTTCTTATATGAGGATCGATAGTGTCAACGATTCTGAGTAAGAAAAACCCAAAAAAAATCGAATTCTGAAAAAAAAAGTTCATGTACACTTTTTTTGAAAAACGCTCTTTAACACGCAAGTATATACAAGCAGAGATATCCGGACCCCAAACTAGGCTGAGCCTTTATATTGACGCGTGAGGAATAACGGCTGTGTTATTGTAGGCTTAGGATCCTTATCGAGCACTCGAATTAATACATATTCAGTGCTACGAGCTAACTCTAGCTGCTACGCCGTAGCGCTACGACCCATAGACAAACAATTTAATCAACGAGTGAAGGGGATGGTAGCAGGGATAGAGACGGACGATTGAGAACATTAGTTTCATTCCAGAGTCCATTAACCTTTGTTTAATGCATATTGGCCCCACATAAGTGTGACATTAGTTGGTATGGAGTATTGTTCCTGGTGAGTCGCCAGCGCGCTCCCCAGGTGCGCAGTGTTGATAGTGATTCCTGGTGGTTAATAGCCGATACAGCTCCCGAAGACGCGCTTTGTTGAGTGACGGAGCTTATCTTATCTTATCTATTTTTTTGAGGGCCCTTTCGGATACACTTCGACCCATCTTTTGTGCATTTGCCCTCTCTCTGATTGATATTTACCGTTAGCTTTTCGGTGAAGGAAAACATCGTGAGGAAACCATACATCTGAGAAGAAATTCAAAGAGGTATATGAAGTCCCAAATCCGCACTGGGCCAGCGTGGGGACTACTGCCCGTTCCCTCTCATTCATGAGGCCTGTGCCCAACAGTGGGACGTATATAGCCTGATGATGATGACACATAAATAAATGAAAAGTAAAAAACTTTTTAAAAAGAAGCTTTTATTTACATGCGCTAAAAAGAATAAAATAAACTTTTCCTTTGAAACTTTTACTATCAACTTATAACGTCATAACACATTTTAGATGATATAAAAGCTTGTCTCGAGATTTACTTGACTATATACGAGTACCTAAATCTCACGACAAGCTTTTATATCATCTAAAATGTGTCATGACGTTATAAGTTGATAGATACCCATATTGTAGGAGTACATTAAAAATAACTAGCCCGCCATCTTGGATTTTTTGCAGACTGTACTTATTTTTTGCACGCTCATCAACTGCTCATTGAGAGGATTGTAACGAGCCCAAACACGACGGGTTTATCCTGTGTAATTAAGGAGTTCCTACAGCCACCTTCCGTCTCCATCATCAGACCAGGTTTATGGTACCATATTATTGCATTGTCATCTGACTTACATAATTGTACAAAATTTCAACATGATTGGAGTCCGGGGAGTTAGTCAAATTTAACCTGCAAGATTTTCTTACATGCATAGTTAGTTACAAGTGAAGCTAATAAAAACTTGTTAAAAAAGAATATACTCAGTTGTCTATCTAATTGCGGTTTGAACTACCCAGGAGCCGTAGCATGGTTGGCCTTGTCACGCGATAGGTGATAGGATAGAGCGTGCGTCACTGGCTGACACCGTTCGATAGAACGAGACGACGCTGCTATCTTGTCACTTGTCGCGTGATAAGGCCAACCATGCTACGGCTCCTGGCCTACTGGGTGACAGTGGAGATTTAATTTTCGATGGCTACTTTTTTCGTGAACAAGCTTAGTAGCCTCGAATAAGGCCGGAGGCATAAGGCATGATCCGTCATGTAATTGTGCTATTACCTCCTACCTCACCTCTAAGTTAGAGCTAATAAGCATTCAGGTTAGCCATCGAGGCTGTTTTTTCATCTGAGAACCCCTGGAGAGTGATTTAGCGCACATTTTCGTTATAAAAGTTGGGGCCCACTCATAAATCCAGAGCATTATGTAACGCATTATGTAATCGCCGTTATAAAGCAGTAGGTAAACGCGCTTTTCGTCTAGTTAGGATGTTTTTCTTTTATGTAGAAAACGGTCTGGAATCGATTTATCACAATTTATTTGGGACAAAGGAATGCCTTTCTACTTAGAAATAAGGGTGTAGGTAGACACTAAATAAAATAATCAATAATGTTGTATTCTCTCGAAAAAGGATTAAAAATGTACTCAAATGGAGAAAAAATCAACGCAAGAGGTTAAATATTCACACAAGTTATAATTATAAGTGTCCAAAGTTTTAAGAGGGGGTATATTCAGTCCCTTTTCCGCAAAACGCACCTTCATATGAGACGATTGTCATTTACTATGACGCTCGATGGTCGTGACGTCACGATCCCCGAGCAATTTCTCCCAAAAAGCCATTCTTATATGGAATAGGGTATACACTTTAGTCAGACCTTAAGGGTAATTAAGTAACTTTTCGAACAAATGGTACGACAAATCTACTGTAGTTTTCCCATACTAAAACATTTAGATCTACCTGACGTAGGTACGGTTTTCATTTTCTTATTTGTTTTTAAACCTTTTTTTGAATTCCGAATTCTTTACCCTAATTTCATATTGCATAGTTGTAATTTCATTGCTAAGCTTTGTCACGAATACATTATTTCATTTCTATTTTTCATTTTTCTTTTCATTTCATTTCATTTTTCATTCCATTTCATTAATTTTTTTATTTCATATAGCTTATTGACGCTTGTCTCTGTAAATAAACTGCAACGCAATAATGTAGAGTTGTACCTTTACATTTCTCGCCTTAGTGCCTAGAAATAAGTTGCAAAAGTGTAAACGTCGACTTACAGTCGCCGTCAGATATATCGGAGCGGCCAAAGTGTTCACAAATATCTGAACACGTCTCTAAGATGCCTCGACAATAGAGACGTGTTCAGATTTTTGTGAGCACTTTGGCCACTCCGATATATCTGATAGCGGCTGTAGGACGCGTTAAGCAATCGACGTCGCGTGCTCTATGGACAGGCGACTATGGAAATGCTCACGCATGTACACTCAGCGCCCGCGCCGCTTGCGCACGCGCCAACTTGTCCCAACGCGGCTCTAGGAATACAACTCTTTTTCAAAAACATACGTGTCAAATGAGTGCCCTGTGCAGTAAGAGTGAGACAACAATACAACTAGTGGCTCTTCGAGCTGTAGAACTCAAGTGTCTCTTCTTTTTTTTTCAAAAACAGAATTGCCAAAAAAAAGCTATATAATTAACGAACCCGCTCTAAAAGTTTCACGAGAATCGGTTGAGCAATGCGACCTATAGAGAAGAACAGCCGGACAGTAGGACAGCGGGACATCCGGACATACGAAAGAATTTTGGGCCAAGCTGAAACGGAGAACTTTGTTCGCTTCGCTCGTTCGTTTAATGATTACTCTGCCATATTTCACTGAAGGCAAAAGAACAATTGAACGAGAACGATGACTTTTATAGCGGCAAAAGTTATACATTAACGAAATAAAATTGTTATTGCTTAACATTCAAATGGAACTTCACAATAGCCGGCGATCTCAATCCCGCCCATTATATTTATATACCCCGCGGCGCTACTTTGTCGAGTTTGTCGAATCAGATAGCCGCCGGCAATCCCAGTAATTGCTAGTTGCTATACATTTGTACTCGCTTTGTTACTAGTGTCTCTCAAATAGAATTGTGATATGCTGAGCGTGAGGGTTCAGTGGGTTATTTCAAGAAGACACTGAACAGCAGTTGTATATAGTTTATGTGTACTCAACTTAATACAATCTCCATCATTCCAATCAGTTCCACTATGTATATTATGAATCTACGTGTTCTGAGAGGAAAACCCTTATCTGGTAGCCAGGCACGTATCTGTAGCAGGACTCTAACATGCTTGCTTTGCACAACGTGTAGAGCAAAGTATGTTTGCCTATCACTCCGTCAGAAAATACGGTACACGAAAAGACAAAGTCAAAGTCAAAGTCAAAGTGATTTATTCTTCAATTTAGGCATATTACATGCACCTATGAATGTCGATAAACTACCACCGGTTCGGAAAGTAAACCTCTGCCTCGAGAAGAACCGGCGTAATAAACTCGGCGAGGTGTCATTTTTTCAAAACAGTATACAATATATCATATCAGTATCAGAGTATTATAAAATTTTAAAATTACATTGCTACAGTAGAAAGCCTATTTATTTTACGACAGGTTTCTAGTGCAGGATTTTATCGCTGCCAAATATCCCTGTCCATGATGTAGTCGTTTATCTTATAATATGCTTTTGAAATGAGTCAAAGTTCAAACTATGCAATTTTTGAGTCACCCGCTGGTATGTCTGAAATTCGGCATATGCGTAAGTTCGGTGACGATGCATTAGTACAGTACTTACCATGGAGTTGATTCGATGATGGCGACTTAGGGTGGATGAAGATATACCTACGAGTATGTACAACCCAGCGAACGAAAAAACTATAGTAGTCTAACTAGCGCCGAAAAGTGGCCCCACAAAAAGGATGCACATTGCCATTATGAGGACGTATGCGACGTTGGGGCGGGGTGCGGGTCAGAAGGATGCCAAGCTGCCGTTTAGTTCGAACATGCGTACACATGCGCATACCGGGTTGTGGGCAAGTGTTCGGGTAGAAATTTGTAGGGAGTTCGTCTTCTATAGTTTTTTTCGTTCGCTGGTACAACAATTGTATTGTGCAGATATATAATGGGGGGCAAGGAACTAGCCTGATTTAGAAACAAGTAAAGGCTAAGTGGATGATTATGATTATAATATAGTGTTAGTAAACTTATTATTTTGTATATAAAGGAGCGAGTATAACCTTTTATTTATATTTATTCCATTCTAACTACGTACACTTGGTAAGTTAAGTACCGTTTACTGGTCTGATGGTCCGGGAACCGTCTGCATGACCCAGTAAAAGGTAGAGGTCAATCAATCAAGTGAGCTGAAAGTCCGTCAGCACTGGATTAATCCAAGGGAAGAAAGATACCTTATGAAAATCCATAATCCTAGTTAAGTATTCTATGTTAAACAAACGTTAGCGCGATCTAATTCAACGCCAGCGCCATCTAGGGGCAAATTGGATCCCTAGCGGGGTACTTACTCTACTCGCTCTTGGATGGCGTTAGTAGTGGTCACGATTGATGTTACACCAATAAATAATACTTTATTCAGAGCCAGGAACCCGCCTAGTGGTCGCCTACGCCGTAGGCGCCTTCCGTTACTTAGCGGAAAAACTAGGGGGATCGGCTACAAGCGTAGCGCGTAGCGATTCTTGGCAGTGAATGTGTTAAGCCAAATGTATTCCCTCAACAAACTTAGAACATTCCTAAATAAACAAAAAAAAAACTAAACCTAGCATTTTCGAAAATAGCCGAAGTTAAACGATTTATTTAAATGTATTGTTTCTGCTAAGTACGCTTAGATCAATCTTATTTCCATTCCCAAGTTTAAATTCGAAGCAGTTAGGACAAGGGGAGAAAACGAATGAGAATAATGAACTACTCCCAACGTAACTGCTCCCAGTACTAGAGCCAGCCTCCAATTTAAATTAAATTAAAATCTAATCTGATTATCAGTGCATCGCGGTTATACACACGTGACTATGCCGTAATAAAATGAAGCTCATGAACCAAGACGATGTATTACGTCAAAACGGCGTTCCAGGTTAGTCCCTTCCTTATAATCTGACCGTTAGTAATATTTAACAGGCCCTTATCTACTACAGAAAATAAAACGTAAGATTTTAGTTTAGCTTATGCCAACAACAAAATTATTCACAGTTCCAGAGCATTTTTCGGAATTGTCTTACTTTTAAACCTTTTGTAGGGGAACCAACAGCGGGTTTAAAAAAACATCAATGTAAATGAGTCGTTCGTTTTTTGGTCGTTAACAGGGCCGCCTACAGCCAGATACCCGCTCAGATTAGGGTTGGCTATCGTCCCAAAACACCAGTTTTTAGGCAATATACAGACGCCAGCATACCTACATTGGACTACTAAAGTCGTACACTACAACCAAGGCCAACCGATAGGCACGCAACTAAATATTAAAAGGAGAATGTAGTTAATATAAATTTTTCTTTCTCACAATGAACTACCCTATCGGTTGGCGTTTGTTCCTTATGGATAACTTTCATTGATTTTGATCACGTTTTCACCTCTGAGGTTTTAACTCATGTTTTTGTATGCATAATTGCTGTTATGTTGCTGTTTGTTTCCCATGTTCAAATAAAAAAAAAAACAAAAAAATAGTATTATTTAAAAAAAAAGAAAAAAAAAGAATAATAATAATAATTTGTACTTGTACCCAATTAGATGGGTGTGAACTTGTAGAAGATATTTGGGTGGAAAAATTGTACATAGTTAAGAGGTTGTATATAGGTAATCTAATCTACGATTAACTTTTTTCCACAGTGTAATGACAATTATCCATACATTATATATGGGTAATTGTCGTTACACAATGGAAAAAAACTAAAGCGTAGATTAGATTAAGGCCCTTAACTATGTACAATTTTTTTACAATGCACTCATTTATCAGAGAATGCAAGTGATATGTTTTTTTTTTGTCAGTCATTACAGTTGGCAACCCTACCAGAAGCATTAGGTTCGATGATCAGTTCACAGAGTTTTGAGAAACCAGGGCATCTATTGTAGCACAATTAAAAACGAATTGAAATTGTATATTATTGTTTGTATTGGTACGTGTGCTCTCCCTCTCATTCACGCACAACCGCATGTGTAAGAGCGGAAATTTATAATTTCTGTCACAGAA
Source organism: Epinotia nisella (assembly GCA_932294315.1). Lineage (NCBI taxonomy): Eukaryota > Metazoa > Arthropoda > Insecta > Lepidoptera > Tortricidae > Epinotia > Epinotia nisella. The sequence goes on along the minus strand of OW028688.1, from coordinate 17,993,629 downwards.
TGCCAAGTCTGGAATGTGATATGTTTTTTTTTGACAGTCATACCAGTTGGCAACCCTACCAATGCAGGTTCGATGATCAGTTCACAGAGTTTTGAGAAACCAGGGCATCTATTGTAGCACAATTAAAAACGAATTGAAATTGTATATTATTGCTCTCCCTCTCATTCACGCACAAAGCGTAAGCGTAAGCGTGCTGTAAGAGCGGAAATTTATCATTTTTGTCACAGAATGCCAACTCTGGAATCTGCTAGTTGGTAAGATGTGAGTTTGTTTTGTTTACAAACCAATATATATGCACTTTCAAAATTTAAGGGGCTCCAAGCTCCCAATGACTTTCAATCCGTAACAGTCCGTTTTTTCGTGTTTTTTATGGCTTATCGTATTAACAATAATTTTACCGAAATAGTATCCCATGTTTACTTCAAAACTCACCGTTTCCAAGATATATGGCACCAAACTTTGGCAATTTTAGGCCAAAAAACCAGTTTTTTTGACGTAACTTTTATGAATATGAGTTAAAAATAAAAATCTCTCGTACGTTGTTAGAGACGTCAATAAGGACCAGTTATATGTAGATTTCATATATAAAAGTGCATAAACAACATACTAATATCAAAAACAGACCTTTTTTGGACCATGTTTGAATATCATTATTTTTTTTTTATATTCACTTCGTGCAAATGTTGATAAAGGATTAAAGAACCGATAAACGTTTGTGGCCATAAATACATCTATAGTGTTGAGGTTGAAATATCAACACGAAACTCGTCAAAAGTCGTCAAAAAGCGCGTGGAGCCCCTTAACGACACGAGAAAAGAATCCCTGAAACAATCCCGAATCCAATTCCTTAAAATCAGTAAATTTTCGACCATCCCTTTTGTTGCCCATTCCTAAAATACTCAAACGAAAACGCGGACGAAACATCGAATTTTCGAATTACGGAATACCCTCGTAATATACCTACGTCAAATGTAATGTAAATTAGGCCCCGGAGGACCGTCCCGAGTTTTTTAATTACCCTGCCATAAAAATAGCATACGAGATTTTACGACTTTTACTTGTTTTTTAAGGAGATTTAAAAAGTTACGGGCCGGTAGCATTATTTGCCACAGAATATAACAAAGTACGATCAAAAGGCAAATAATATTAGGTCGATATGTTTTTGGGACATCTTTGTAAGAGCATATTAGGTAGTAGTTTATGTGACTGTACATAATGAGAGGCCTTAAATCACGAGAGTGGTTTTATGAAACGAGCTTCAGCGTGTTTCGTAATAGGATCACACGAGTGTTTTAAGGCCTAATTATGTACAGTTGCATACACTACTTTATCTACACACATATCATAAATCCTCAATGATGTCCGAAACAAAATCGAGTTGGTCATAATTTGCTCTGACCTCTGGGCCACGCTTCGAAATTTGAAAGTCATTGTCATTACGATATCGATATCTTAATGAAAATACGTACAAAATTACCTACGGCCAGAGACAAGTAATTTATTATTATAAATCTTATTGATATAATGCTGGTCATTACTGCCAGTTTCTGAACGCATTTTAGCGGGTTTATAGTATGTGAGTAGATAATAGTACATTGTTTAACGAGGGCCGTAAGTGGAATATTGCTAACGAGAGTGTATCAGAAGCCCGACGCCGAAGGCGGAGGGCTTTTGATGACTCGAGTTTGCAATATTCTTACGCCCGTGTTATACACAATGTTTTTCATCACATTTGCGAGGAAATAAATAACAACAAAAGACAGAAAAATGTAAGTTTCATACAGCAGCACCAATCAAAAATTGACAACTTCACTTCCAGATCAGTGCTAGTAGAGCGCGCAGTTCAATATTTCAACCAATCACAGAGCAGTATTCTTGCGGGGCGGGGCGTCGTGACCAACTAGATTTTTTTATTCAACCAATCACACAGCAACCAGATTTGCTTAAGCCAATCAGAGGGTTCTATTATTAAAAAAAAAAACCATAACGCCCATGGGCGTAATATAGCCCATTACAGCTCAGTACGCTTGCGTATAATAACACCATTTTCGAGCAAGTGTGATGAAAATATACTTAAATTAAAGACTGAATAGTTATATTAAAATTTGATGTTCGTGTCTGATATTTAAATTTTTACTGCCTACTACTATTGAGCAGGGATCGGATACCGGTATTTTCACCATACAAAAATACCGGTATTATTTCGTTCTATTTCGTTCTTTGGTTTATAATATCATTTTTGATCAGGCAGTCTAATAATACGAAAATGTTACCTAAATACATGATAGAATCCTACATTAAGAGCCTAAAATAATTCAAAATATTAGACTACATCGGGGATTTTTGAAAAAACCGGTTCCGATCCCTGCTATTGAGTCCTGCCTATACTTATGATGCAACATGGTAAATACCAATTTTAAATAGTATGACCTAAACTATTAATTATTAAAAATTGATTGTTTCCGACTTATATATTCGTAACCAATTCCTCTCTATTACCCACATTACCTATCTAATAATTTGACAGCTGCCTTTATAAGGGTCAGCAACTTCAAAGACTCTGGAGGCCATTATTTATTGCTCAAATTACGTCAGAAGTGGGATGTGCGAGTCGCCACGTGGTATTTATGAGCGGCCCAACCCTGGACCAAGGCGTTTATCCGGGTAACGACGACGGCCATCTTGCTTTAAACGATGTAACCGACACGATTCCTTTTGTAAAATAAGGCTTTTTATGCAATAGTCAGTATTATGTGACGCGGATTTGCTTAGGGACGATTTATCGTAAGGGTACCTATATAGAATAAAATGAATGGTGAGGAACAGGCAGCGTAGCTCGCGTATATTTTGAGTTAAAAATACTTTTGCATTGCAGGAATATTCCGAAAACTAACGTCGCAATAGAATTCATGAAATGTCATATTCATTACATTGCGTAACAGTGAATAGTTTTTAAGAACGGAAAAGCAGAAAATGACATTGCGGTGGGCACATATACAACACAGTGATATTTAAACTGACTGAGGCAGAATGAGGTAAATGCTTATTGAACCATTGTAGAGTCAAATTACGCACACAAAATAGATAGCGCACTTGTAGTAACATAGGCGATAACTTAAGTGTATTAAGAACTTTACTAGGCAGGTAGGGTAATATTGTAAGGCTGGATTCCAACAAGGTGGTGGTGAAAACATCATTAAATCATGGGGTAATTTCTGGTCTCATCCAGAAATTACCCCATGATTTAATGATGTTTAGCACGGGACCGGGATAAGTGGCGTGTTCGAAGAGAGGCTTATGCTCAGCAGTGGGCGATTACAGGCTGATAATGATGATGATGATGATGGTGGTGAAAACTTGCGGTTGCCATGCATAATGGGGCTTCTAGACGGGCTGTACTTTGCCTGAAATGTGTGACCGGCAACTATGGGCGTCTTTGCTCTTACTTTCATGCTAGAACAAGACGCCCATAGTCACGAACGAGACGGCCAGAAGTCCCTTATTACGCCTTGGCCACGACTTTGGTCTTAAGTGACTCCGAATCGCTAAACTTAAGTGGCAGTGGGCGGGGCACATTGCACGTAGAACCGATGGCCATTGGGGCGGAAAGGTTCTCGAGTGGCGACCACGTACCGGAAGGCGCAGCGTGGGTAGGCCCCCCACAAGGTGGACTGATGACCTGGTAAAGATCGCTGGAGTCCGCTGGATGCGGGTGGCGCAGGACCGGTCAATGTGGCACTCTTTGGAGGAGGCCTATGTCCAGGGGGCCTACCGCGAAACGAAATTCGTTTTCGTTCGTGTATCTCCGTCTCTGTCGCTCTTGCTAGTTCGAGCGACAAAGAGGGAGATACACGAACGAAAACGAATATCGTTTCGCGGTAGGCCCTCAGCAGTGGACGTCTTTCGGCTGATATGATGATGATGACCTGCGGCAGCGTTTTATCTGTTCATTGCGCGGTCGAGACGCGCAACGCACTGTGGTTAGTTGGGATCACGCGCAATGAATTAGAAAAACCGCTGCCGCAGATCGCTTAAGACCAAAGTCGTGGCCAAGGCGTTAAGGTTCAGGCATGGAGCTGAATGAATGCTACAAACGATCGACAGCCCGCCTGTTTCTGGCCAGGCGTCCCTTTACAACGTCACATCACAAGGTTCAAACAGAATATCAGTGCTTGTTTGGCCCTCGACCGCGTCATATGGAATGACATCATGATTAGTCACGATCCTCAGTCATGAAGAAACGAAGAATAAGAGGGGTATTTTCGAAATAAGAACTAGGTATTAATTGTTTCTGCTTTAATTTGGAGGAGTTAGGAAGGATGTTTCAGGGACGGCAGAATGGGGTGTGGATTCTTCAGGATTGGCAGGATCTGGAAAACAAAATTGATGATTGAATAACACAATTCATTCACATGTATATGCATACTGCAAAAATAGCTGACGTGATAATACTGATAATATAAAGTTTATTGGTCTTATTTAAATCGAGTGATACATCGTTATAGTTAAGGAACGCTAGATTCAGACCAAATTTAGTATTTCATAAGTATTTATTTTTAGGGCCACTAATGTATAATCTGTTTTTTTTTTACTATTAAGCACTACGCCATAGTATTGTTATGCAAGAAACAAATGAGAAAAATTGTAAAAAAATGAATATAGCAGTTCTGGGCACCGATTTTTGACATTCGAGCGCTCGACTCTTTCACTCGAAACCTGACAAAAATGATGAAATGCTATTTTGAAATAGCGATCGAAGATTGAAAAACAAGTGGTATTGACCACTCGTATTTAATGAGGGCTACCGTTTTCCAAAAGAGGGTCCAAAAGCATAGCTGTTAAAGTTTGTTATTACGGGCGTAAAACAATATTTACATTTAAATCATACTTTAAAGAGTAAATTAATTATTTAAAGTAGTAATACTTATTATTTGTTGAGTTTCGAATGTTTATTATTAATATTAGGGTGGATTCTAGTTGATATTTACATTTGAGGGTACTCGCATTTGCTACAAACCCGTCACATATCCTTTCCCTTTTTATCACGTGCACATTGAAAAGCATGCGCTCTCACTCGGCGCATCTAATTTGTTGGCTGCATTAACGGCCAGACTCTTCACCGAATTTTGAACTGAACGCACGTCCCGTGAGATGTTCTCGGTTCCAATGGCGATTTCAAGTAACGCCACGCGTCATCTAGAAGCTTAATTTATTAATATGGTGTACATCATCCCGGGCGCGCCCATGTGATATCTGTGCTGAACGTGGAAAGAGGCCTGCTGCCGTTGAAGAAAGGACTACCCAGATTTGGAAGGTTAGTGCACGTGATTCCTTTGTTCCCGAGCAGCCTCCTTACTAGTTGGCAATTGCAATTGTCGCGCGAGGACTTTCTAATTTCAAAACCTATACAGTCCACTTTTTATTCATTTTCTCATACCTTTTTTGATGCTTAAGGGACATATCGAAGGTCAACCCCTCAATTATTATTTTTACCGCGTTCCAAATATGGATTAAGCATCTCCATTATTATAACCTCCGATTTAATGTTGTACCTCTTTTTCTTAGATACGTTTTTAAAGCACTGACATTCAGTGACCCGTAACTCATATTTGCCATAATTGATGTTAATTACGCAAATTTTTCAGAAGATAATCAGATATTATGAATATACCCGCAAAATCCACTCACAAACTACCTAGTCGATAAGTTCTGTCACAAATGTTTTGCCGCATAGTAAATAATATCAAGAATGTTTTTATTTAATGCTATGGTTTGATAGCTCATTAAATACTGATAAATTTAAAGGATTATTGGATTTAAATGCTAAAGCCATATTACACAAATCCTAGTTTCTTCAGAGATTTTGCACTTTGTTTGCCAAATTAAAAACACGGACGTGATTCACTTTATCTTTTTTCCATGATTATTAAAACCTTTCAAACTTACGTGAGATTTTAGTCAGAACTCTCCCTGAACCCTCCCTGTTACCTCCATTTTGAAGCATAAGTAAGTCTGGGTATAACTAATTTTCATATTCATATTTTACCCACAAGATCAAATTTACGCGTTTTTCTGAAAACGTAAAAAGTACGTAAAGTTCTCGATGGTAGCAGTTGGAATTGAAAGCTAACAGAAAATCAAATGCTAGTTGCTAAGCATGGTCTAAAATCGAGGTTTCAGAATAAATAAATAAAAACCTTGTCGGTCATCTGGAACACTGTTTTTTTTATTAAATTTGTTGTATGTGGTATTTTTGTCAGTTGCGGCGTGTATTGGGTTCACGATTGTCTCAAGTTACAAGGTTTTTTTGTCATATTATTTGTCATAGTATTGTAATTTGATTCGTATAAAATAAGCTTTTTAATCATGTATAATACGAATAGGAAAAAGTTTATTGCTGAGTTTTATCTATCAAAAACCTTGTGACAGAACTTAATTTTCGAGCTCTCGAGAGTCAAAAATCGCCCCCTTGTGCAGAAACACAATTTCATTTGTTTACCACATACAAGAATGCATTCCCCGAATGGGGCCGGCGGTAAGCGAACCGTCGCGGCGGCAGGGTTGACGGTAATCTACGAAATTTGGGCGGAGGCATTAACCCGCCCGCCTAACGTACCTGCGTCTTATTGTTTATGCCCACTGAACTTTGTCTACTGGCTAATGCGTGCGTTTTGCACGCGTGAGTTCGTGCCCGTGTCGAGGTATGGGTTAAACATAATTCAATTAAAGACAGGGCTTTTTAGAGGAAAGGAAAACATATCCTTCTAATATTATAAATGCGAAAGTTTGGATGTTTAGATGTTTGTTACTCAATCACGCAAAAACGGCTGAACGGATTAAAATAAATTTTGGTATACATATACTTTTTATCCCGGGAATCATCCCTTAAGGGGCCGAAATGGGGGCGAAAGTTTGTATGGAGCAATGATATAAACGAGTTCCACGCGGACGAAGTCGCGGGCAGAAGCTAGTACAGTCATAACATTAAAGCAATCTTCGATTATAACGATAACTGTGTGATTAGGTTATACAACACTTTAGCTGTACAAATAACTTCTGTTGTAACTAAATAAAGTTTATTATTATTATATTATTATATTCTCTTGTTATAGTGCGAATCATTTTACTAGAACGAATTCACTTATCTTTGTACAGTGCAGGGCACCAATATGTATTCACTTAACGTTTCACAAATATGTATATTACAACCTTATTGTTGCAGAAATCAGGTCTGTGTACATATTTTTGAATCTTTGTGGTGTATACATATTGGTGCCCTTGAATGTACTAGGCACAAATAGAAGACAAAGCCTTGTCTTTCATTGTTAAGTGTAACCGCTAATTGTTTACGTTATACTAAGTATGTTTCAACTACAAATAAAAAGATGTTAATACCGATACACTTTTTGTTTCAATTTAAATCTTGCTACTTTAATAATAGTCACTATTCGTGTATAGTACATTTTACAACTAGTGTGAAAAGAATGTCTTTTTAACACTAGTGGTAAAAAGACATTTCACACGTGTTGTAAACGACGTTTTTTAATACAATTGCGAAAAAATAATAAATTAATATATCATTGCGATAAAATATGCTTGCTTCGAAGTTATTTTTGAACGAACCCATACTTTACAAATGACACTGACAGTGACAACATACTAGTTAGAAGTTCTAACTAGTATGTTGTCACTGTCAATGTCAGTGTCATTTGTAAAGTATGGGTTCGTTCAAAAATAACTTCGAAGCAAGCATATTTTATCGCAATGATATATTAATTTATTATTTTTTCGCAATTGTATTAAAAAACGTCGTTTACAACACGTGTGAAATGTCTTTTTACCACTAGTGGTAAAAAGACATTCTTTTCACACTAGTTGTAAAATGTACTATACACGAATAGTGACTATTATTAAAGTAGCAAGATTTAAATTGAAACAAAAAGTGTATCGGTATTAACATCTTTTTATTTGTAGTTGAAACATACTTAGTATAACGTAAACAATTAGCGGTTACACTTAACAATGAAAGACAAGGCTTTGTCTTCTATTTGTGCCTAGTACATTCAAGGGCACCAATATGTATACACCACAAAGACTCAAAAATATGTACACAGACCTGATTCCTGCAACAATAAGGTTGTAATATACATATTTGTGAAACGTTAAGTGAATACATAATAGAAGTTACTTCAAAAGGGCGGGCTGATTTGCTTTTAAACTTTTTTTTTCTAGGCATATGCTTGTATCATTCAGCCAAATCAAAGAACGATTTTTAGGAAAGTAAATATTTCATACATAGATACCTAAGACAGAGTAGGCTATAAAATGCAAATTCTTAATATTTTTTCGTCATTTTTATATTAATGAATACTTTAAATAAATACTCCTAGTATTCGTAAGCGTTTTTAATTTCATAATTTCCAAGTAAAAAATCTAATATAAAATTACTGCGTTTCGAAAGTATAGTTTGGAACTAAAAAGTAAAAAGCACTAGTTCGAGAAATTGAGCTTCTCGCAGGCTACGCAGCCACAAAAAGTACCACTTTTTGAGCAACTGTATTAAAAAAGTATTTATTAAACGTGGACTTTTAATTTCGAAGATTTACTGTCATTGAGCACAAATGGAAAATTGACAACTCGAAATTATTGATCGAATCTGAATAATGTCAATTTGAAAATCCTCGACATGGAAAATTGTCCAGCCTGAATAATGCTAGAATGTAATTACGTCCTAAAAGTAAAATTGACATACTTGATATAGGTCGAAAGAAATGCACATACATATGGAAATACGTGCACCCCAAAAATATGACCAATCGGAAATTCGTCGTCATATATAAATTTTGAACAAAATAGTCGATTTTCATATAAAATTTAGATAATCATTCAAATCAGACAACATACACTTTGCACGTATTTAAATATGAACCTATTTCACACTGACAAAATTCCATTTGGGCTAGATTCATTTTGTACAAGAAAAAGATTGGACATAAAAAATTATAACCAAATTCACTTTTGGTCCAATTTCAAAATAGTAATTTCGTGTGGACGACTTTACATTTGTGCCGAATGACAGTAAATCCCCACACGTTGTTATCCCAAAATAAGCGATTCCATCCGAACCCGAAGGTTGTTCTAAGAACTCGCCGAGTGTTAGTTGCGTTTCCCTCATCATTAATAGTTTGTTTTAATACCACTAGTAGCAAAAGAAGCTTAGAACTTAGGAGTACACTAACAATGTAACTTTGTTTAGGCACGTGATATCTTGTTCGGACCATTTCGAAACATAGATACTAAGATTTTGTAACTTCAACATACGTAGATATTTCTCAATATTACCTATTCATTTTATCCATGTATCTTAAACCAAAAACATAACCTAAATTTTGTACGTTCCATGAATATTGCTAAGAGTATTATCTGTCTTCTTCTCCGCTATACTAATATGAATTCCAAATAAAAAAAACAACGTTTTCGGTCATAAAAACCGACGTGGCGCTAAATATGTAATTTCCATCTTAAATGTAAATGGGGTCATGAAGAAGACTATAGAATGAATAAATATAAAAAGTATGTGCAGTCGACTTGAAACATGTATTATATACAGTTTTCGCCTTAATAGAATAGCCTCATAAGGTCCATTTTAGCACAAAAGATTTCAGGCTTAACAGCCCAACTCATTAGCATTTTGTAATAAAATTTAAACTCTATTTAGGGACTCGAAATTTGAAAATAGTTATGGACACTGGGCCGTTATTACATTAGTCTTAAAACTAGCTTGTCCTTACGAGGATAAAATAAGGTGTAAAAGTGTATGTTTGACGTCGACTATACGGTCAAGGACTTCAATTGTTGAGCCATTTAGGTGTCCACTAATTTTGGTTTTCTATGAAGCTATGAAGTGTCCAGTATAAAGTGAGCTCTAAATGGCTCAACAATTAAAATACGTGACTGTACATTTATTATTACATTATTACAAAGTTTGTAAAAATATTGGTTTCACATATTTGCTATAGCATGTCCCATATAGCATGGCCCAAGAGTGCGCGTAGGTGTAAGGCGATGATTCTGGTGCCAGAGCATCGGACCGCGGCGTTTCGAGGAAGTTTTAGGTTCACAGCGTCCAAGTGTTGGAATGATCTCCCTCCACCTATCCAAGGAGCGTCTAGCAGGTATACCTTTAAGCGCCAGCTTAAAGGCTATTTGTTGACGCTCCAAAAATCCCAACCCTAACCCATCCAGCACTTTTAACATCCCAACCGTGTCGCGTTTTATGCTTTGTGTTTTTCATCCCGTCGTGCTACTGTTCTATATATATATTTTCAATATTTTGCAATAATTATTTATTTATTATGTGTCTACTTACTTTTTATCTAATGCTGTGTTGCGTTGCGTTCCGTGGGCCACTTGCGGTGCTGTCTGAAAACCAGCGCTGCAGGTGTCTGTCTGACACCTCGGCACAATGCTGAGACAGCGACCGTTTCACTGCCGCGAAGACACACAATATGTGTCAATTGTCATGTATGTCTACTCCTTTGTCTCTGTGTGTCTTTTGTGTAGTGAATAAATGTCTTCTTTTCTTTCTTTTCTTTTCTATATTTTTAAAACACGTTTTGAATAAAAATCGGCAACGTTGCGAAGCCTTTATGTCTTTCACCACGTTGTAAAATCCCCCGACAAATCCGCATTTAATCAAAGATGAGTGCCAACCGTTTCCCAACAAACCCAAAAAGACTGGCAACACCAAAAATATCTCAAAAACTACCATTGTCTATGGCCAAGACGAGCGCAGATAACTAACCAAGTAGGTTCTTTATAGTGTAGATGCTCCGCGGCGATCCCGAAATACGCCCCTAGAGAAATTCTCGGCGTGCGCCTGATAAAACACCCAACATGGGGCTGCAGTAAAAGCGCGGCAAAGTGCCTCTGTCGCGGGGTTCGTTTCAATTATTTCTCCCCTTGTGCGGAAAATGTGTTTGGTTTATGATTGTTATGTTAATGATAAGGTTTCTGTGTTGCAATGTAAGCGGGATTAGTCGTCCGAACGAGTATAATTGTATAATCTGGGATGAATACGGGTTGTCAATAACATTGATAGAGGGGAGGATCAGGACTGACAATATTAACACGTTTTAGCATTGTAAAAAAAAATGTTTCAATTCATAAGAAAGACACTACATTCTATAATCACGATGATTTGAATATCGTTCGTAACGAACAAGTTTAGCCAAAATCTTACACAAGCTAAATAATAGAACTCAATTGGTTGAAATGCAGCGAACGATAAAATCATAGAAGGCGAACTCCCTACAAATTTCTACAAAAACACGTGCCCAAAACCCGGTACGCGCATGTGTGCGCATGTTCGAACTAAACGGCTGCTTGGCATCCTTTTGTCACCTAGGCCCCACCCCGCCCCCACGTCCGCATACGTCCGCATAATGGCAATGTGCATCCTTTTTGCGGGGCCACTTTTCGGCACAAGATAGACGTCTATGGTTTTTTCGTTCGCTGTTGAAATGCAAATAAACCCTATTTAATGTTAATCTGTTAAGCATTGATATCACCTTTAAAAACTGTATTGCTAAAAAGCTAGTGAAGCTTGTAACGTAAAGTGGGTACAAGAAAAGACATAAAGTTATTAATAGCGTGACGTAAAGTCATTCTGAAAAACGCGTAGAAAAATCAATGTTGAGCGAAGCCCGCCTCAAACGAAGAGATTACCATCACCTTTATTTTAACATTTTCGCGCAAAATGAAACACGAATATCCTCAAAATGTCTGGCTTTTAATCAGCGGCAGTCTTTGCGTAGACGATCAAGACGTTTTTTACAAGGCAAATGATACAGATTAACTTGATTTATAATAAGAATTATTTCTTGCAAAGAAAGATAGAAATAAAGTATTTTATTTTTATCTTTAATACTTTTACCCCTTATAGCAGCATACAATTGTCATGTAGCATTTACGCAACGTGCCAATTGAACACAGATCTTAATAAAATAATCGATTGTAATTTCATCGTAATCGATTAAAAATTTACGAATTTTTCGTAATAATTATATTAAAAAATTGTCACAATAAATTATACGTTTTCCTGAAATCAACACTATCGATGACTGTTATATTTTCCTCTTAGTCGGTATGAAAAATTGTATGCAAAATTGTTTTCGTCATGGGCGTTAACGCTTGAATCCTTCGTTACGATCAGGATTCTCACTTAGAATCCTTCGCTTCACTCTGGACTCAATGTACCGCCCTCGCCGTAAATACATAATTTTGCTCCCTTGCGACACAAATAACTATTCCCATATATATTCTTATATTTTGTTTTAGATCACCATAAATGTGCGAAGACGTAACTCCATATATTTGCCACCCCTATGTGTCAAATATAATGTATGATAACACAGCTTTGCAAATCTCAGGTGGATTATTGACCCTTACTGTCTAATCATTTAATACATTCAGTGCCGGGAACCCGACTATCGGGTGCCTACGCCGTAGGCGCTTTCCGCTTAATGATCACGAGGAAAACCACGGGATGGGCTACGAGCGTAGCGCGTAGCCATTCTCGTCACTAAATGTGTTGATTTAATTCATGATAAGACCCGAATGTAAAATGGAGAATATTGCAATCAAAAAGAAAATGGTACACGTTTAGTTGGTGTTTCATAAACAGCATACTGGGACACGTATTCAAACTCAAACTGCTATACTAATAAAACTTTTCTAAACGTTTCTAACGTTTTCCGAATTAGGTACCACATACAGTCTCGAACTCGTCAAGTAATTACAATTTACAAAACAGCGTAAGGGTGTATGTCTCAGAGAAATGTTATGATGGACATTATCCTTTTCACCTTCGCCCAGAGCGAGTCTCGTGGGTATGTTATGTTCATTTCGCTGATTCCTCAAAGCAATTTCATTCAGTAACTTTGACATGAGCACTGGTGAAGGCATCAGAAACGTGCATCCCGGTGAATTTGCAACACGCTTCGGAATCCAGAAATATTACAATCGCGAGAATTTGAGTTTTGCAGAATATTCTTAGTGATATTTGTTAGCTGCAGTTTTGGCTTCAGAATCAATCCCCGTTTATCCGAAAACCATACACATTATTTAAATTTGTATAGTAACAAATATTGTACATTTGTAACAATTATTTTGAAAGCTTTGTCATTCTCAACTTATTTGGTCATTCCCTTTGATAATCACGGCCGATCGTGCCTTAAAAAAATACGAATTTTCAAATATTTTATATGCAACTGATTGAAAACGGTATATTTTTTCAAGTCATCCGTTTTTCAATGAGTCACGCTCCAATACACTTGACGACACTAACGCAAGAGGGAACCTATGAAACAAGCCTTCCATAATTGACTATCGCACGCAAGTAAGGTTTCAAGATTGATTTTAATTTTGAGTACTATTCAAACATTTCTACTCGCAATTGCAGAATTTGCTACATAAAAAACAAAAGGAACGAAATCGAATTCAAACACAAAACCCTATACTGGATGATGGACAGAAATGTTAAATTGTCAATGGACAACAAACTACTTATCTATCAGGCTGTACTAAAACCGATATAGATGTATGGCGTGCAATTGTTAGGCAGTGCTAGTGACTCAAACATTAACATCATACAAAGATTACAGAACAAGATCCTGAGATCAATAGAAAGAAAGAAGGAAAGAAAATGCGTTTATTTAGCATATAAGAAATAGAAAGAAACAAGACATTACAGACCATAATCATAACATGCTAAAATGGTCGCCACTCAGCTTTGTGCCACGAAATAAGCCGTTCCGGTCAAATTTCGCAGCGCTGATTTGCAGTGGCGCGAACGTGCCGTGGTATATTACTAACAGTGAACTGCATGAACATCTGTCAATAGGCAGAGTAAAGGAAGAACTCCGAGACATTTCCTCGAAATATAAGCAGCGACTAATTAACCATCCCAATAAATTAACACAACTGACCGTCCAGAACCACATAAGTCGACCGAAACGATATAACATCCTGGAGCTACAAAATAGAGTAGAATCGACTTCAAAAATGAGGCGATGCTCTCGCTGGAGAGCTTACTCAACTTGCCAGACTGTAGTAATCCACACATCGACTTATAGTCTTCGGACTGATTGCCGATAAGCAGGGAACGGAAAAAAAACTTATCAATTCAATATCGCTTTAGATATTGAATTGATAAGTTTATTTTCCTACTCAATATTGACCGCTATGCGAGCTCAAGTCTTGAAATTGAAATGTTCGATAAAACCGTGCTCGGACAGAGATGGAATGGCCCGTCGGACTAGATGGCTCATTCCGCTTGTTCACGTCGACTCGAGGAACTCGAGCTCCGCTTTCGGAGATTGATGCCAAAGCCAAGTGCTATCGATTCTTGTTCAGTTTCACAATTTCGGACTCTATCACAGAATAAATAATAGTGCTTACGTATAGAGAAGGTGCAATCTAACAAAACCGATATTTAACAGTAAGAAAACTCAAATAGTATCCCAATCTACCGCTTGCTCTTTCTTTTAGTTAGGGTCGTCACATTTGTGATGGTCATCGTAACAAAAATGCGAATTGAAACGAATTGTTATGAATAAGACAATGTCTATGTTTCGAATTTATCCGAATGCATTTATTTCTGAAAACGTTTTAATTCCAAAACACGGACTTAGGACTCCATCAGTCTCCGCAAATTCAACAGTAATTATAAGACCCAGTAAGCACGCAAGCGACCCTGGTAACTAATCCAGCCGTTGCATAGATTGCCAACCCGCTCTGAGTTCATTTGGGGGAGATCCGACAAAGATCCATACCATACAAGCCAAGATAACGCAGACAATAGAAGCATATTAAGGGTTCAATTCGATGATTGCGAAATTACCATCGTTAACGATATCTTGTTATGACAACTCAGTGCTCTTACAGATAGAAACCCATTTTCAAACGATTTGCGATGTTTTAGCATTAATAGACTGGTTTAAAATATGTTTAAGTTTATGTTCTTTCACTAGATTGTATTAGCATATATAAAATTATTTATACTGTACAAGATAACAAAAAAATACAAAACGAAAGAGCAAAAACAAAGGCGAACTTATCCCTTTAAGTTCAACTCATTGTTTCTAACTTATCGAACCACAAAATCCTCCAGGAAAGTACAGGTGCCGTAGTCACAAAGTACAGGTGCCGTAGTCACAAAGTACAGGTGCCGTAGTCACAAACTGTAAAGTGTTCTGGAATCGCAATATTCCAGACTAACTCGATACCGAATTCTAAAAACTTCATCTAGGTGTACTAGTTAGTTTGATCCTTTTGTCGGGATGATACAAACATATACATTTAGACGTAAGGAAACTAGAAACATACATTTAAGGACAGTACTCGATAAACTTCCATCAGAGTTAGTTGACCAGCTGAGAGGTAATCACGTAACGTTACGAACGCGCGTTACAATTTAACTGTCATTTTTCCATATGACATTTGGATCTACCTACCGTACGTACAATGTGTTACGTGATCAAGCTGCTTAAGACAAGACAATTACTCTGAATAGACCGTTTATCCCCACTCAGGGATCTAATGGCAATTAAAATTATAGTAGCGGCCCGGACCGCATTTCCTCAACAACTTATCAAAAGAGTGCACTATCCGTTAACCGATACCGGCAGTCGGAAATCTAATTAGAGGCTCAAAGGCGACCTAACGGCGCCATTAGGATTTTCTTTAGAGCTAGCTCGCCCTTAATACCGAAGATATTGAGCAAAAAAGTGAGTTAATAAACCTTATTACCAGAAGACGTGGCGTTAATGTTGAAGATTGGCAATTAAGGTAATTGAGATCGGCCCTTAAAACCGGTTCTAGAAATATCTACTAATGATTTTTATCCAATTTTGAAGTTCTAGGTTATATTAAGTTTAGCGCGGCTGAAATCACCACGGTTATAAGTTATATGCTCCTATCTAAATGTACTAATTATTTGTCTTTCTGTCTGCGGGATTGTAGATCCTAAACAGATGTAACAATTTAGAAGGAGAGTTGTAGGAACTCAGGACATTTTGCGAGTTCGCACTGAAGTAGATAACTTTTCAACTGTCAATATTATTCCAGACCTCCCTGAAGACTGAATACTGAAGTTACAGTTAGTAGTTATCCGATGTTTGACTTGCCAAAGGCCGTAGTTTCAAAGGCCAAGGTCAGATCAGATTCAGATCAGATTGTTAGATCTGTGTGTTTACGGACATACAGGGAATCTCGTAGACCGTGACGTTATTTTATATTTAATTCAGAGAATTCAGGACGAATTTACCTGCGATATCCGAAGGGTTCGATACAAACTGTGATCCCGGCTTATCGTGCGGAAGTCTTAGCAACAGAGAACGTAATAGCGCAGAACTCTGACCACTTGAAATAATACTGACTTGATCACTAACTGGTGGACATTGTAAGTACGTAGACCCTTTTATGATCGGGTAGTTTCCTCATGTTAACATTGATAACAGTGTAGCTAAATCGATGGATAGTAAACCATCAAATAATTATAATAAACTATTAATTACGAAATATAATTAAGATCATTAGGGAAGATTTTTAGGGAAGTGGGTCGTCGTTTGCAGGAAAGAGGACTGGATCCCCGCTCTGGGTCCTTTCTGGTGCAAAGGTTAGCCATAGCTGTTCAGCGCGGCAATGCGGCTAGCGTGATGGCCACCTTTGCACCTGGAGGGACGCGGGGCGGGTTGTTTGACACTTAGTTTTAGTTTAGTTTAATTAGTAATAAAATTTTAATTTTTTAAATTAATATAAATGGAATTGTTGTAGTAGATTTGTGTATACCTAATGGTCATATAAATATTAAACTTTAAAATTATTAAACAAAAATTAAGTTCATAAAAAATATGGAGCTTGAAAGTTTAAAAAAAAATGTATTTTTTTATTGTCCAAAAATAAATTTAAAGCTACCTTACGCTTTTATAGAAACAAAATTGTATGACAACTATAGACCAAAACGCAGTATTTCGCGACCGAAACAGCAATAGTCATACTTCAATATCAATTAGTATGAAACGTTTCGGCTGCCGCCAGCGAGGTCCTTCTTTAACTCAATTTTTTGGGTATTTATGTTTTTAAGTTGTAGTTGCTCCAATACAAACATTTGTACCTCTCCAAAAACTGGTTCGAATTGCATCGTAAAAAAAATTAGGACAAGCCTATTACTTCTAAAGCAATCTCGACTTGTCAAGTAACTAAACTACTATACCCTTAAGTTACTAGATACTATTATTATGTACGCTGATATTTATTTTTTCTTAGCAGGACATAATGCTCAGCACGACGCTCAGCATACGTGGGGTGGGATGACACGAGGCGCGTACAGTTTACGACAGCGTAGGACAGTCGAAAAAGACAGGCGTTGTGGTTATGCAGCCACGCAGTGCCTCTTGTATTGTGCCTACGAATTTTCCCGCGCACAAAAAGCCAGGACAAAAAAAACTCGTAGTATGTCGTCTGAAATATTATATCTTCTGTGTATCAACCTGACAGACGAATACTTTTTGCGGAGGAAACTGGGCCAATTTATTACAAGTTTTTGCGCCAAGCCACCGGACCGCTAGTCTTTAAGTTTCTATTTGTTTGCTTTTGCCGTAAAAGCATTTATTATTGAAACTTTTGCTTCTTTATAGACACGGTTGGATGAGCAAGACAGGGCGTCGAGTTATTCAATTTGTCTGAGTTTCTTTTGCGACACCTCAGTATTTAATTTAGCCAAGCGAATCACTTTCATACATTTCGGTGCACAGAAATCTGAACAATACCTACTTATTTAGTTAGTTGTCTTTATTAAAACACTGACAAAGCGGGTATTTGTAAAATATTGCCAAAGTTTAGTAGTTAAGGAGATTTTCTGTTTTCACATAAATGGCACAAACCTAGGCTTTGGGTCGCGGCTGGACTATGATTGTTTATATTAATTACTAGCTGTCGCCCGCGACTTCGTCTGCGCGGACCCGGGATAAAAACAATCCTATATTTTAATCCAGGCTATAAACTATCGTGCAAAATTTCATCTAAATCGGTTAAGCCGTTTAAGCTTGACTGAGTAACCAACTTCCAAACCTCCAAAAATTTGTAGGATCTATAATTTCATCATTTTCCAGTAGGTACAAATATATCCGTTTGAGCAGATAACACTTATCTACATCAGAGAGACATGATATTATCCCGATTCTGCGAATCTGCGGGTGTTTCCCGATATCACTGCGAAGATAAGCGCGCTTGAATACAACGGTCGAGACGGCTATTGAAATGTCCAGCTGGACTATTCAATATTGGAAAACACGGAAAATTCACTTCCTTATTCGTATCAATGTTTTACAGACGAATATTTATACACAAACAACTTTATTTGCTGAACATTGTTGAAAATATAATTATTTTTTCACACCTTTCATTCGGAAAAGTAAGTTTTGCTCCACGACGAGATGGATCAAAATAAGGCTACTACTAGGCTTAAAATTCTGAAAAAATATGGAAAATAGTTCCTTGCCTAAAGATTACAGGAAAACCTATAAGAAGTTTAAGTATTCAAAGTAAAGGGAAAATTCTCAATAATTTACGGAACCCTCACCACGCGAGTTGAACTCGCACTTGTCCGGTTTTTTTTACCCTTTCATATTCTAGATAAACTGAAAAACGTATACGCATTTCTACCGTTAAATTTCAAATGTTATATGGAATGAGGTGTAGTCTATACTGCATATAAGCTTTAATATAAAA
The DNA here is from genome assembly GCA_932294315.1 of Epinotia nisella. Taxonomy (NCBI): domain Eukaryota; kingdom Metazoa; phylum Arthropoda; class Insecta; order Lepidoptera; family Tortricidae; genus Epinotia; species Epinotia nisella. Next base: position 17,974,837 of record OW028688.1, on the reverse strand, counting down.
TAGGATAAGGGAAATCGCAGCAAACAATCAGGCTATTAACCCATTCCCGGCCGTGACTACACATATGCGTCCCTACGCCGTAGTCGCTTTCCGCTACATACGAGGAAAACCACGGGATCGGCTACGAGCGTAGCGCGTAGCGATTCTGGGCAGCGAAAATGTTAATCTCATCATCATCATCATCATATCAGCCGAAAGACGTCCACTGCTCGACATAGGCCTCCCCCAGAGAGTTCCAAATTGACCGCTTGACTGCGCCACCCGCATCCAGCGGACTCCCGCGACCTTTACCAGGTCATCAGTCCACCTTGTGGGGGGCCTACCCACGCCGCGCCTTCCGGTACGTGGTCGCCACTCGAGAACTCGAGAGAGAGAGAATGTTAATCTAATAAATAGTTAATATATAACATAAGAAAGGTTGTTCAGAAGCATTAAGTACCTCAAATAGTCAAGAAAATCACGATATTAGAGGAACTTTTACACATAACTCTTAGCAGTGAACCAAAGTACACACATTCCTGAAACATAGCTCTACAAAATACAGACCTATACAATTACGTTGCGTCTTACCTCGGCGAGCAGAGCTAAATATGTAAATATCGGGTATCCCTATGCTATAGATAGCCTTTAACTCAATTCCCAGGAATCCCAGGCGAGCTACTGACATCGCAAACATCAAAGCTCTGGGGAAACTCGATTTTACACCTTTCAGCTACTATTTACTTGCTTTTAGACACTATTTACTGTCGGTTCCAGGCAGGCTATCACACCTCACATGGGTAGGACAGCCAGCAGAATGTAAGGCGAGCGAGCATGGAACTGGTAATGGCCTACTGGACTGAGCTGTTTTGAAAATTTTTAATCGAAATAGAAGACAACCAACATCAACTGGTCGATCACGTAACGCATTGTATAGTCAACAGCAAAAGTAGGTTATCATTTTTTCACCTACAGTAAGGGAAATGTGTTCACGTACCGCCGTAGAACCCTATCGCAATAAGGTGACATATCACTCGAGTTTGAATTACGGCGGCCTGTCAATTGCGACAGGGTTCTACGGTGGTACGTGAATTCATTTCCCTAACTGTACGTGAGGTAGATCTAAATGTCAATTTTTATATGGAAAAATGACAGTTGGACTGTCATAACGCGGGTTCGAAACGTTACGTGATTACCGCTCAGATCTCGTTTGGAAATACACTTAAGAGGTACACTTTGTATGGAAATTCAATAAAAAAAATCCAGTTCTTTTGCTGCCGAGTGTATAAATATTGTATTTTCTCCTCAAATGGAATGCTGTTATAGTTTTTTTAGATATCAATTGCTTTATGGAATACATTCTCAGAAACGCAATTGAAGCATGGCTGTCACGCTACAAATTGCCGCCAATTGCTGGTGCAATAAATGTTGAAAAATAATTAATAACCACATTTTTTTAAATGGTATAAACCGAAAACACTTGATTTATCCCTACATGTGACTATTGCCCATTCACGCAAGTGGCTTAATGAAGTTAAGCGTTATGGTGCGACATTTATAGACGTTGTGCACCTGAACGGGTTACAAGCGTGCTTATATATTACCAACACCTATTATCTACAAGGCAATAAGATGAAAAAAGGGATACATCTTTTTTTACCCGACCCGACTCAACAGTCAAGACAACGTTGAAGTTCGACCTCCTGCTCGGTACGCTTTCTCTGGTTTTTATCATCACAGAATGACCAGTAATAATGGGCATTAAGGTTCCATTTTGTGTAGCAACACGAACTATACTCAATCCCTACATAGAGTTCTTCGGAGACGAGTGACCGCTGTAAATCTTGCAGATCAAATATTGGTTGGGTAAAGCGTTTATTGGACTTTCGGCCCAATACGTCATTTAACCTTTTTTACTGTAATGGAGAATAATAACTTTGGGTACGGGAACAACCTGACGGAACTTTTATGGAGAATTCAGGATTTGTGATGAATGATGAATCTTTATTGAAATAAGCGTTGTAATATATGAGACAAACCTCAAAAGACCACGGAAACGTGGTCGCTCACTACGGACCTCATAAGAAGGCTCAAGGTCACCCAAAGGGCAATGGAGAGGGCTATGCTGGGAGTATCTCTGCGTGATCGCATCAGTAATGAGGCTGTCCGCAGCAGAACTAAGGTAACCGATATAGCCCTCCGAATCGCTAAACTTAAGTGGCAGTGGGCGGGGCACATTGCACGTAGAACCCATGGTCATTGGGGCGGAAAGGTTCTCGAGTGGCGACCACGTACCGGAAGACGCAGCGTGGGTAGGCCCCCCACAAGGTGGACTGAGGACCTGGTAAAGGTCGCTGGAGTCCGCTGGATGCGGGTGGCGCAGGGCCGGTCATTGTGACACTCTTTGGGGGAGGCCTGTGTCCAGCAGTGGACGTCTTTCGGCTTATATGATGATGATGATGCTGATTGCGAGATATGCTGATCTCATTATCATACTGCTTCGAGACTTGTATGCGATTTTATTTAGAGTCAGCCCTCCTAGTATGTTTGTGCCATGTCACACAGTTGTGAGTTGTCTCTGGACTGTCATGTATCAAACAAATGATACCTTTGTCTACTATTTAATAGTGTGACATGAAAACAAAAAACAAAAAACAAGTTGTACGGTGTTCCTTACATTGGTTATTCCAAGTCCACTGCCACTGGCAACGTATTAAGTAATACAAAACAATAGCATCCTTATCTAATGGAAGCAAGCTGTCCATCGCCTAAATTTCCTACGGCTAGCCTTTCATTTTAACAGGCTTATTTACCAAACCTTTTGTCATAGAAAATCCGCAGTGGGGCAAAGGCCCCGGGGCCGTGCCGGGACCCATATATCAGGCACTATTATCGATTGATGAAAGGACGAACTGTGTCAAATAGACAGGATTTGCCATCGAGCTCAAACAATCCTGCGTAAAAGGGCAGAAATACCTAGACACCTCATATACACTTACTATATACGTTCTTGTTTGAAACACGACGCAGGTGGATTAGGTATTGTAAAGCCTTTAGGACTCTATCGACGAGATAGGACGGCGAGTTTTGAAAAGGCTATTAGGCTGGTATTGAATGGGACGAGATTGGACCACGGCAATTTAAACATGCGTTTGGCATATTTGCTTATACCTGGTACAGGTTGTACCTATGCAGACAATGGACACGAAACCAATTGTAAAAATGTTTATATAATAATGTTTATAAATAATGCCCGCGGCTTCGCCCGCGTACTAAGAGTAATGTTAACCGTCTACAAAAAAGGTGCATCTCAGTTACAGTCTTTTATATATTTAGATCGACTCTACATATCGAATCTACATATCGACTCTACATATCGACTCTACATATCAACTCTACATATCTGGACCCCCATATAAAATTTCACCCCCTCTTTTAAGGGGTTGGGTGCAGATTTCCAAAAAAAATGATGCACGATTTTTTTGTTAGTCACAAATAGTCCGCACACCAATTTTTAGCTTTCTACCTTGAAAATTGCGGAATGCTCCATACAAACTTCAACCCCCCATTTTGGGGAAGTGGGGGTTAGAAAGAGACAAAAAGTAGCCTATGTCACTCTCCATCCCTTCAACCATCTCCACTTAAAAAATCACGTCAATTCGACGCCCCGTTTTGCCGTGAAAGACGGACAAACAAACAAACAAACACATACACTTTCCCATTTATAATATTAGTATGGATTTTTATTCTTAATAGCGTAGAGTCCACCGACTTCTTATTCTAGTTATGTGATGTTAAAAAGGGGCTTGCCTCAGCATAATATTACAGTAAGCCACTACACACATGTATACATTCTATGACCTTATTACTAAGACATAAGGTCGAAAAGTGTATACATATTTATGATGCTGACTTTGTGAATAAAAATCCGAAGGTTATCTAGAAAAGATCGCTTCATAGCTCTAATACCATCAGCGTTGTCTTTAATACTGTTTAACTGTATTTACAAACTGGACGCTGATTTGATTTACCTTGAAATAATATAAAGTAGCAGGTTTGCAACATTTATTACCATCATTTACTATTTCTAGAGCTTCAAATAAATTAATCTGGGCTTCGAGCTTTTAATTTGATATCGGGCGAACCTAACAACGTCGGGCCCCAAAATATCGTGAAATCCCTAATAGGCACCAATTCTCAGCAATATTATATTAAAGCGAGCAAAATTATAATTGAACGATATACTCGTATACTTTCATTGACGTCCTTTTCTATGAAAATGGTTATATATTAAAATGATATGGATTAATCAGGATAATTTGTACACATTTTTGGTCGAATTGGCACATGTAGTTTGAATAATAAATCTATTACCCACTAGGTTTTCCCCCCGATTCCGTCCGCGAAAACTTCCATACCTATATCATCTTTCACCCCTAATAAGCTCATCGAGGATGATGCAAATTATACCGTGTTTAAATCTAGATTATAATATAATCTATCTGTTTCCTAAATATCAGCTCCGAACACTTCAAAATCTGTTCAGCTGTTTTTGCGTGATTAAGTAACAAATAACAAACACTGGGATTGGGTGCCAAATAGAGTACCACCGGAAAAAGCGTTAGCAGCTCCTCCTTGACTCTCTACTCTACTCGCACGCGTGATAGACTATACAATACAATACAAAACAAATACTCTTTATTGCGCACCTCACACAAACAAAGCAGTTACAGAGAGAAACAATACAATAACATGTAGGTAGAGGTAGACAACAGGCGGTCTTATCGCTGAAGAGCGATCTCTAACTCGAGACTCGAGACTATCTGTCACTTTTTGACAGCATTAATCAGAAAGTGACGGACAGTCTATCTCGCGCGCGAGTAGAGTCGAGAGTCAAGTTATGCTAGCAGGGCAGGACGATGATAAGTAACAAACATCTAAGCTCCCACATTTATAATATTACCAGGATTTTTCTTTCAATAATTAAATCTCTTATCTTTTGACAGGTCAGTTCGGTGACTCATTCACCACGTTAAAGTGCCAATAAATGAATTATTGACAATAAATTAATCTTATCTTATCTTATCTTATCCAATGCCTAAAAGTACACAAACGGAGATAAAAGTGACTGTGAGCGTTTTTCAAAAAAAGTGTACATGTACTTTTCGATTTTTTTGGGTTTTTCTTACTCAGATTCGTTGATGCTATCGATCCTCAGAAAAAAAATGTCCAAAATATTCCAGATCGTCACATTTTTGTATGATGCAGTCTTTTTTTTATTTATATGGCCGTGACGCACTGGAAGATAAAACTTACGTAGTAAAATCTGGGACACTTTTTTTAAGAAAAAGCCAAAAAAATCGAAAACTGAAAAAAAAGGTCATTTACAGGTTTTTTGAAAAACGCTATTTTTACAAGCACTCACATAGTAATAATTTATTCGTTTCCATCCGAAATTAATTAGCTATTAGTCCGAGCTTCAACAGACCGCCTCGAATATCACTAGTCCCTAAATCTAACCGGGCACATGAACAAAAAGGGACCGCCGTTAATCATCCCTAATTTTATATAAGACAAACTAATTAACTTCTCCCTCGACGCAGAAAGCTACATCCCGTATAATTAATGTGGTGGAAATCTCAGACAATAGGTAACTAATTATGAATACATTAGGTATGAATGTGGTTTATGTCGCGTGGCAACGGCAGTGGAGGCAGACTGCCAACTCCAGGAGGCTGATCCGACTTTACTCTGTTCCTCAATGGGTTTCACTCCTTGCCATCCGTGAGCACGGTATTGTGTAGAAGCCAATAATTGGGAATGGATGAAAATTTTAGAAATGCCTGATTACTTTTTTGGTGATAGGAATAACCTTCCTTAGCGCCAGAAAAGTTTCAGATTTTTCAGCTGCGTCAATTAGGATTGTTCATTTTTTTTCTTAAGTGCTATTTCGAAAACCATTTCGAGATATGAGGTATTCAAACAGTTTCCGACATTTACTTCATCAAAATAATGGATGATTAAAGATATTTCAGCACATATCCGTGTGACCTTTGTTTGACCTTCTGTGGACCTCCCTCGTGGCTGAATCAGAAAAGACTTCGGTCATTAAAAAAGAAACACTTATCGAACCTGTGGTATTTTCCGTCACTGTCAAGCTTCTGTCAAGCCACTATAAACATAAACCGACTTTAACAGAACTGTGAGATACGAAATTAATTTAAATATCGTTATTTGTGATTAACTTAATGGAAGACATGGAAAATTACATGAAATGTTATTATCCAACGTGTAAAAACGACTCCAAAAATAGCTCGAAAACGATAGTTCGCATCCGGGAAGACTTGCGTGAAAGATGGTGTCGTGAAGCCAACGTGGAGTATTCAGTATTATCAGTGGTTATACACAATACTGCTGCGAGGATCACTTCGAAGTAAGTATAAAAAAACCACATGCATTCAATTCATTCAGTTTTAAAAATATAAATTTTATAAATACAGAAAGGATATCTACTAGACTCATCAGACTAAAAGCTAGCTTTATGGGCAGGTTTATTAACAGAGTACATACATACATATGTATTACACGCCTGTGTTATGTATGTGCGCGGTTTTGTCGTGGTCCCATTGATTTGTCCCATCAATGAGACCACGAGGGAGACTTGTTTCTTGCAGTCCCATTAAGTTCTATTCGAATGGACTTAAACATGCTGTATATGTATGTGCGCTCCGACTTTTCTTCCAACACTAGGTAGGATATGTTCGTTAGGTGTATGATATCCTGGTATTTTGAAAATTTTTTTGCTCTGTTTGCCCTTCGGGCATCTAAGGATGCCTAACGAACCTAACCTACGTATCTATAACCTATCTTTTACAACATATATGTGTAATTTATATTATATACAGAAAGTGAAATGTAATTAATGGGATCTCGAGAAACAAGCCTCCCTCGTGGCCCCATTGAGGTTAGCAAGTGACAGTATTTACACACATATTTAAGATTTCCCTAATATATTTTGTTTCTTAGCTTATTTACATAACTTTTCATATTTAATTGTTCATATTGCAGCCTGAAAAAGATGTGACAAACAGCAACTTTAAATCTGTGAAAAAAACAACCGACAGTTAAACCTACAGCGAAGCTAAGAAATGTTGGAGCTACTTTACAGGAAGAGAATATCTAATGTTGAAAATAAAACATGTTATTTAATTCAGACCACTTTTTATTAATTTTGTAAATATATAAGATAAGATGAGCTTTTATTTCCTTATAACAGAGTTTTTGGCCATATTTTATGCACTATTTTAAAAATAAAGTTTTATATTGTTTGTTTTTTATTATTTTTCACTAATATTTCACTTTCCTATTCATTATTCTTAAAATATTCTTCTTCTTCCGCATAAGGACCGCCTAAAGCGGTGAAAGCCTCCTCCAAAGCTTTCCAGGTTTCCCTGTCTTTAGCTTTTCTTCCCCAATAGCATCCCGCTGTCTTTTTGATATCATCACTCCATCTTGAGAGTGGTCTTCCTTTTCTTCATATGCTGTCCATGGGGTACCATTCTGTTGCTATCTTTGACCACCTTTCATCTTTAACTCTTAGTGTATGCCCTGCCCATTTCTATTTGAGTCGCAGCGCTCGTTTGACTACATCTGTGGCATTGGTTATTTTTATGATTGACTTGTTTTTCACTCTATCACTAAATTTCAATCCCAGATAGCTTCTCTCCATTCCTCTCTGACATACCTTCAGTTTGTACAGCGTTTTTTTGGTTAGGGGCCAGGTTTGGCATGCATAAGTGAGACATGGGAGTAGACAGGTGTTCATGGGTTTAGTTTTCAATTTAGTAGGCATTTTACTTTTGAAAATTTCCTTCAGGGACCAATACTTACTCCATGTGAGTTTTATTCTTCTATCAACTTCTTTTTCAGTGCTTGATTTAAAGGAAATTAAGTGACCTACATAAATGTAGTCTTCAACATATTCTAGCGGTGACGAATCTAGCATGATCTGTATAGGCTGTCTGTTTGTCATTACTTTTGTTTTGTCTTCGTTTACATGTAATCCCACTTTTTGCTTTGAGTTGCTAGTGACTATATATATATATAGGTTTCCCAAAACTGTTCCGCATGCTTAATGATGTTATTTATGTAACATGCATCAAAAGTTTCCCATACTAAGATAACATTCCTTGTTACTTCGAAACATGGGTCAGCAACACAAAACAGAGGCTTTTTCTTAGCACATGCAAGCATGTGGCATTGTATTTGGGTTTTAAATTTATTGCAGAAATTTCAGAATGAGAAATGAACACGTTTAGAATGACAATGATGACATTGACAGATGTCTACAAACCATCGATTGACATTTAAAACTTTTTTTTCTATATTGGGCGTGTCCTATACATATACATAGATTCAGCCACCACATGTAATTTACGAGAAGTCGTATCTCATATTTTCAAAAAATTATAAAAAATAAACAAAGCGATTAATTGCTAAAATATTGAAATTAGTTTCTTGAATTACTCTATATTTTCGAAACATAAAATAAAAATGGGGGGTTAAAAAAAATGAACAATCCTAATTATTTTTGAAAAATATATACAGTTTCCTCACTTACGTTTTGGGTTTAGGACGGCGAATAACAAACTTTCCTTGATTCTCATATTACAAAAAAAAAAAACCGAGGTATACTGACACTGGCAATGATATTGACAGCTGCAGCAGCTATATTTATTATTGCCAGGGTCAGATATTTCAAATTTTTTTTGTAATGCCTATGAGACGGATCAAGGAAAGGTCTTATTCGCCGTCCTAAACCCAAACCGTACGTGACGAAACTGTTTATATTTTTCAAAAAAGAATGACGCTGCTGAAAAGTCTGAAACTTTTTTCTGGTGCTAGGTTATTGTTCCTATCACCAAAAAAATAATCAGGCATTTCCAAAATTTTCATCCATTCCCTATTGGAACGCTAAACGTACGTCTCAGGTGATCTCTCTGTCGAGTGCGGCCTTTTTAATTAAATCGAGTATTTAGCCATTATCACTTCTGTTTTAGAACGGGTACAAGCAGCGACTTTTGCATTGCTAATTAGAACACTTAGAAAGAGACGGAAAGTCTATCTCGCCGCGACATAGCTCGCGATTATAGCACTGCAAAAAGTCGCTGTGTGTAAAAATTAGAAAATTCGTGTCACCAAACTATTGACTTCTAATAATGACAAAGTCAGACAAGCTTCAAATATTTGACAACTTAAACACATAAAGAAGCATATTTACTCAAATTACATACAACATTTCACTCACACACATAGCCCAGGCCTGCGTGAGCACACATACTTTAGTTTGCTCAACAATTCTAATGAATACTTAAAATGACGCGGGAATCGATCCTGTGACCCTGAGCCCTATTTCGGAACGAGTTTTTGCCTAATTGAAAGCATATTAACGTCTTGATTAAAGCGCTCTCTCTTGTATAACCGTATAGCCATAAGTACGTGCGAACGGCACGCATTGAAATTGAAATGGGATTGGTATCAAATTAGAATGGGATTTTTAGTAGCGAATAGAGGCCCGGGTGTCAAGGTTGGTCAGCCGGAGTTTGGAGCTGCGGGTTTGCCATAAACAATAACCAATTTTGGAGTGACTGATGCCTGCAAGTTTGAAAGAATTGTACTGCGTTCGTTCTGGAGCCGTAAGCATGGTTGGCCTTATCACTAGACAAGTGACAAGATAAGAGCGTCGTCTCGTTCTATCGAACGGTGTCAGCCAGTGACGCACGCTCTATCCTATCACCTATCGCGTGACAAGGCCAACCATGCTACGGCTCCTGCTTCGCTCTGATCATATTTCGACGGTCGATTCGGAAACGAAAAAAAAACATAAGGCGTCTTTCCTGTTGTCAATAGTTAGAGCTTACGTGCATATAAATACAGTAAAACCTGCTTAAGAAGATTCTGAAGGGACCAGGCAAAAACGCGTCTTAAGTGGGAAAGCGTATTATGCGGGAGAAAAACTACTAAGTATTTCCATATTTCGCGTGATGTTTATTTAGAAAGATACAACTCACGAACTTATAGTCCAGGCAATGAACTGACAACTTGTATGGAAAAAAATGTCAAATTTGGAAATAATTTATAATAGCTAATTTTTTTAATGAAACGGTGAAAATATTATCAATTAAATCCAACAAAAAATCAGATATCAAAAAATCAATATTTAATTGGCTCCTAAAAAGTCCGGATAAATGTTAATATTTTTTTTCTCTTTATTTAGGTTCATTTACATTTGCTTTAAAATATTCAATATAAATCAAATAAAAAAGACAATGAATGTTTAATTTAAATCTATATAATTATTTCCGGGTGGAAAGTTTGTTGGATTCTTGAATAAAGCATCTTAGAATAACGTTTTAGAATGAAATAAACAAAAAAAACGCTATTATAAATTAATGTTTTTCGAAACCGTATTTTTCCCTGACCATTATACTTGCCCTCAACCAAAGTGACGACTGAGGCAATAAAACCATAGGCTCGCGTTATCTCTTTTGTATTGTCTTTCATTGTCTTTCTTTATGGTCTCAGTCGTCACTTTGGTTGAGGGCAAGTATAACATAAGTATACATACGTACCTACATATATGTACTATGTTTATGAAATAATTTCCTGAACAAAATTTGAAGTCTGAAGAAGAAGCAGGCGACGCCGGAATTGCGTTCCCTGGTCATATGCATGGTTAGTTTCCAATTTTTTCGGCCGCATAGATAAGTCGGTAACATTGTGACAAAGACGCATAGTGAGTTGGTGATGGGCCTGATGGCGTTATCAAACGGAACCGCCAATCGTATTAACCAAGACATGTATGAAAACCTGCTTCAAGGAGCAGGGAGTCCAATCAAAAATTAGTCTTTGTAGCTCTTAACTTTGGCAATGTACACATGAAATACGCGAACCTAAATTTCAGTATGACCCGGGGACAATAGGACGTTTAGTTTCCATTGTTTCTGCAAGGCAATTTCGTAAATGCGCTGTAGCTGTCTGTCTGACACCTCTGCATAATGCTGAGACAGCGACCGTTTCACTGCCGCGAAGACACACACAAATATTATTTTTATTTTGTCTGTTATTTTTCTTCCTGACTTAATAATAATCTAGGATGCCCTAGAGATAAATTATTTTTATTGTTATTTCTGTTTTATAGTCCTTGCACACATCATCATCATCATCATATCAGCCGAAAGACGTCCACTGCTGGACATAGGCCTCCCCCAGAGAGTTCCAAATTGACCGGTCCTGCGCCACCCGCATCCAGCGGACTCCCGCGACCTTTACCAGGTCATCAGTCCACCTTGTGGGGGGCCTACCCACGCCGCGCCTTCCGGTACGTGGTCGCCACTCGAGAACCTTTCCGCCCCAACGGCCATCGGTTCTACGTGCAATGTGCCCCGCCCACTGCCACTTAAGTTTAGCAATTCGGAGGGCTATATCGGTTACCTTGGTTCTGCTGCGGATAACCTCATTTCTGATGCGATCACGCAGAGAAACTCCTAACATAGCCCTCTCCATTGCCCTTTGGGTGACTTTGAGCCTTCTTATGAGGCCCATAGTAAGCGACCAAGTTTCAGTGCCATATGTCATCACTGGCAACACACACTGGTCAAAGACTCTCGTCTTGAGACACTGCGGGATATTGGACGAAAGGATGTGCCGGAGCTTCCCGAACGCTGCCCAGCCGAGTCGGATTCGACGATTGACCTCTTTCTCGAAGTTGGACCTACCTAACTGGACAGTCTGTCCTAGGTATACATAATCGTCTACAACTTCGAGCGTAAAGTGTCCGATTGTAATGGGAGTTGGTACTACATGGGCATTTGACATGACCTTCGTCTTATCCATGTTCATTCTTAGACCAACTCGCTCGGAAGCTTTACTGAGGTCATCGAGCATCGTACTTAAGTCCTCCATGGTCTCAGCCAAGACTACTATGTCGTCAGCAAACCGAAGGTGAGTGATGTACTCGCCGTTGATGTTGATGCCTATCCTTCTCCAGTCCAGAGTCTTGAAAACATCCTCCAGTGCAGCGGTGAACAGTTTTGGAGAAATAACATCTCCTTGCCTGACTCCCCGCTGCAGCGGAATAGGTTTCGAGTTCCGGTCCTGGAGTCGAACTGACATAGTGGCGTTCTCGTACAAACACTTCAGCACTTCGATATAGCGGTAGTCAACTTGGCACCGCTGGAGAGACTGTAGTACAGCCCAGGTTTCGACCGAATCGAAGGCTTTCTCGTAGTCCACGAACGCTAAGCAGAGGGGCAGGTTATACTCCTCAGTCTTCTGTATAACCTGACGGAGCGTGTGGATGTGGTCTACGGTACTAAAGCCTTTTCGGAAACCGGCTTGTTCGGGAGGCTGGAAGTCATCTAGCCTGCGTACGAGACGATTTGTAATGACTCTCGAAAACAGCTTATAGACATGGCTCAGAAGTGATATGGGTCGGTAGTTCTTCAGCAGGGTGTTGTCACCCTTTTTGAAGAACAGCACCACCACCCCTCTGTTCCATGCCTTTGGCGTTCTCCCTTCCAGTAAGACGGAATCGAACAACTTCTGAAGGGCCGTAAGGACCGGTTTTCCACCCGCCTTCAGGAGTTCGGCTGTTATTCCGTCTTCACCGGGTGCCTTGTTGTTCTTGAGCTGTTTAAGAGCCACTACAATCTCGCACAGGCTGATGTCCTTGCACACATGACATTTATTTTTATTCACCTATTTGACATAAAATTGTTATGTATTGACATATTGACATTATACTAGGAGACCGTATTTTTAATTTTATAGTTGTTGACATTTTATTATTAATTGACATTATTATTAAGATAATATTGTTCTAAAATTGCTAACTATTTCTATTGAATGTACTTGACGAGCTTTCTGTGAATTCATTTTATTTATATACAAAGACAATTTGTAAAATTAAATGTCAATATTCAAGGAGCAATAAATGAATCTAATCTAATCTAATCTATGCGTCAATTGTATTGTACGTCTGCTCCCTTTATCTCTGTGTCTTTTGTGCAGTGAATTCTTTCTTTCTTTCTAAATGATTTATTTGCTGTCCAGTTATGGCCGTAGAGGATGTATATGTATAGAAGAGTCTTATAGTAAGCTTACATATAGAATGAACTTGTTAATCAGGCGCAGAAAATATGGAAAGGCGAAAGTATTTTTCTCGACTCGACGCAAACAACCAATACTTAATAATTACATAACATAAACTCCGCTTCACCGGACACACGAACACATACACAATAGCATAACCAGCCCGGCCGTACGTCCATAAATAAGGGCCCAAAGGTCAACGGACGTCCGGGATGTGACGTCATACGTCCAATTGGGTTCCACCCCCGGGCTAAAAAAGCATATAGGCGTCGACTTTTTTACAAGTTACCTAAAAATAATGTTATTCTCTAATGGTTTTCCACTCAGTGCCCTTTTTAACGACTTCAAAAAGGAGGAGTTTCTCAATTCGTCGGAATCTTTTATTTTTTACTAGCTTCCGCCCGCGACTTGGGGACGCATATGTGTCGTCACGGGCCGGGAATGGGTATGGTAATGAAATAATTCGTAATTATCACAGTGTATAATTTGCCATCCTACTAATATTATAAATGCGAAAGTTTCGATGTGTAGATGTTTGTTACTCAATCACGCTTAAACGGCTCAACCGATTTGTGTGAAATTTTGCACGAATATAGTTTATAGCCTGGATTAAAATACAGAATAGTTTTTATCCAGGGTCCACGCAGTCGAAGTCGCGGGCGGAAGAAGCTAGTACGATAAATAAATAAAATAACTACTGCACTTTTTTTACAAAAGCACGGTAAAGTTACGCCGAAGGCCGTGCGCAAAATAAGCCATTATGTATACGGTGCGAAAACAAGCAAATTGGCCACGACCTTAACCGTAGCTTTCCTAGCGTCCAAGGATGTTATCATATTCCATCGCATAATCAGTAATCAACTTCGGGACTTTCAAATAACGCGGACCTTTGGCGCACCTGTTCAGCCTCGCCATTCTGCAACTTGTTTTAACCTCATCTCACCCGTCACCCACTAATATATCTCGACGCCGCGATCCGTAGTAACTAAGCGTGATCAGAGGTCTAGTTTCGTTAGGCGTGTCGGGTGAGATGAGGCGCATGAGCGCGGTGCGAATAACAGCCCTGGTTAATATCCCCACTTTCGAACTTTCGTTTTTTGTAGCAGGTTGTCGTCTAATTTTAATTAAGCTTGGGATGAAGCCGCTACAGAATACGCAAGTTATGTAGGAGCTAGACGCTACGGATTTAGTTAAAATTAAATTGACAATAGCACAAATATTAAGCAAATTACTTCTTGATTTAATTATAGTTTAGCTTGTGGTCAGGGCCGGTTTTCGACTGAAAAAATATTAAAGTGTCCCTATGTTTCGTGAATGTCTTTGTCATTTTATAAAGATGAAGACATAACATAACTATGGGGACATCCCTAACTCTTAAGGTACGAAGTCTATTAATGAACTCCGTGTTTGGCTAACTATTTATGTGTTAAAGAGAAATAATACTGTAAAAGTTATTAATTATAAGGCAATTTATGATTAGTTCCTTACAATGATTAGTTTTGCGCATGCGCGATGAGGTGCTACGAGATTTTCCGCTAGCAATACATACCCAAAGCATACAGTGAACATCCAATATTTGACAGCTGCCATCCCAGTACAATTTATGTCATCATATGACATCATTGACGTTTAGTGTACCGGGATGACGGCTGTCAAATATCGGCTGTTAAAAAATCTAATTATACACGCTACGGCGCGGCGGCGGCGTGCTACGGCACGCTACGCCCGCTCGCGGAATTAATTTAGTTTAATATCTACTAAATTAACAAAATAGTTGTTATAAAAACATAAGATTTATTTTTAATTTGAAAATTAAAATCGTAGTTTTATTATCTGTATGTTACGTGACCGAAAACGCAGACCGCCATTTTGTCTTCCGTGAGTGACGTCAGAATAGCAAATGCAAAAACAAGTATTCGTTGTACAAGCTCATTTGACGTTTCTGTTTCTGCACATAGTACCTTCTTAGTAGTCTGTGGTTTGGTGTTGCAGACTGCAGTTATGACGTCACGATAATGGCGGCTGTTTTTTTGGCGCGAATACATAACGTTCAAATTTCAACCATTATATACGAACGTTTTAAAATATGTTAGAAAAATTATATAATAGCCTATTCAATTGGGGCTCCAGTGGCAGTGGCAGGGTATTCACGGAACTCCCACCCACATTTAAACGCCTGACAAATCCAAGCTAACAGCTTAGAATAGCCTATTCAATTGGGGCTCCAATGCCAGTGGCAAGGTATTCACAGAACTCCCACCCACATTTAAACGCCTGACAAATCCAAGCTAACAGCTTTTCAGTCAGTCAGTCCACCTGCCAGGAGGCATGAGACAGAGGTCACCAGCCCAATCCCACTTGAGCCTGGCAGTTTTAACACCAACGTCAGCTACGCATGTTTTGGAGCGCAACGTAGTGCTTCGGACTGGGGAAGCTATATAGGGGGGGTATGTGGGACTCTCACCCTCCAGCCAACTCTATTTAAAGAGAAGAGGGAGGGAGTCTACCCACTAAAACCACTCCGGCGTTTCCGTCTCTGCCGTTAATGGGAGCGCCATGGGATCGCGAGCATGTCACCACGACGCCCCCCAAACACCTAGCTAGCCTAGCGTCTTGGCATAGGCTTATATGGGAAAGGCTTGAGTCGTCGGTCACTATCAGTACTTTGTCCACCCACAACTGTCAAAACCATTTGTTGTGGAGTTGTGTGGCTTAGAGAAGACATTATCCAAACCCACTATTATTACTGATGTAATCGAGTTTTATTATCATAGAACGACTCGTAAAGCAATTAACAACGTTTCCGAACATTAACGACGGTTCATGGACAACTTTTATAGGGTACCTAAATTGACAACTAAAGTAGGGCCAAAAATAACTACGATTGAATTCACATTTACTGACAGTCACGGAGTTCATTCAAATAGTTCAGACAAATGGCTTATGTAATTTAATCCAATTAATAAATCGTCCGGGGATTTCGCCTCAATCCGCCATTTCGGATTCGATCAACATAACACATTCATAAGTCGAAGCGTGGCAAAGGTACCAAAATCCAAACAGCCGCATTAAAACAAACGGCGCCCTCAATCAGCCTGAACGCCCCGGGCAAAGGCGCGAAGCTCCGTTCAGCCACGCGACCGCTCTGCAGTGCCTATGGCGCGTGACGTCAGCCGCGATCAATGGAACTGACGTCGACTCCCCCTCACCCCGCTACAATGGCGCCCGAACGCTTGGATGTGACATGCTCTGAATTGTTTCTTTTTCAACGGCCATGATAAATCTAGGCGATAAACATGGAGCGTTTTATTACCGGCGATTTGGGACGGAATGAAGATGTACAGCGCGGTTTGTCGGAATCTTCATAAATAAGTTTTGTGAGTACGTGTTACTTTGAGACAACACTGGTGTTGGAAAGTTACATCAACCAACCTAATCACAACCAAAAATTATATGAATTACCGACTGTTAATTAATGTATGGCAAAACGGCCTTCTATAATACCTTTCCGAATATTAAAGCTAATTATTTATTTTCCAAATACAGATTGTCATCAGAGCCCACAATAAAGCATCGCTAGGATTAGGACCGTCAATTATCTAAATTACGGTTCAAATAACTAAATAATTCCCGAATCAATACGCAGACGCCGCAATCCTAATATAATCCTGAATTACTATATCCAGACAATTCGAACACACGGTCAATCAATCCAAAGGAATCCCTTTGTAGTGCTCTAACATGATGCTAGACATTGTTAAACAAAGGAACGACGAAAATACGAGACGCGTGGATATATAAATAGAAACATTGAATAAAGAAAGGTAATAGTTGTCTCGTGAAAAGAAGTCGCCACTCTCGAGACAGCCGCTTGTTGAGCTGATTCATATGATGATCTAAGACCACAGCATTGCTGGATTTATCGCGCGATAAAGATAAAGCATTAACACATTCACATTGTCTGATGCTTTACGTATAAATCCGACCGTAAAAAGGCTTCTGGCTGCGTCTGCGCTTGCCGCTTAACCTTTGTACTATACACAAAAAATGATCACGTGAGAACGCAGCGAATTGTGCTTGCCCGCGCTATTGCAAGCCTATTTTGTGCCGGCCTTTTGTAAAACCTACAGGTCCAGAAGTTTACTTGTGAACAAATATGTCATCAACAGCTCCACAATCCACGTGACTTTGTAAATCTAGGACAGCCTTGTATCCAACATGGACATGCAGTCTATAGTATAAACCGTGCCTCTCCACGTGAACCCCGCCCGGGGAGGCAGTTCTCATTATGAGAAATCGAATTAGACGATATTTTCATTTTCGAAAGTAATGGCTTGTAAATTATATTCGTCTTCATTTTATCTTTTTTGGTATTTATATTGTTCCGTCGTGTTCTCTCGAGTTTAGACTCAGTTTGTTGTCAAATTAAAAATAATCTTTGGTCGTCTCTGCTTTCATAGACCGTAAAGACGGTGGGGATAGGGTGAGCAGAGGCCGTTTTCGGGACGTTTTAATGACAACGTGTGGATGGTCGATTGTATGGCATCTCAACAATAAAATACCACGGTTCAATCCGCGAGGAAATGTCCCAGGTCTTTCTCAGCCGTTTGGAATACCGATGGGAGTGGGACGCTTCTTCGTGGTTTGAGCGATTTATATCATACCCTCCCAAGGGCCATCCCCCTACTGGGTCATACACAGTCAATAAAACCCCTCTTGAGCGATAAGGCCGCCTTTTGTTTACCTATGCTCTTATATTCGCTGTTTTCTGTACTCTGTAGTACTATTGAGGTGTGTATTTGTATTGTACTGAAAAACAAAAATGGTTTTTTCTGTAGTCAATAGTTAAGGGCATACATAATATGTTTTATTGCATAGAAGAGGAGACGCCGTTTATGCGGATTCAGAGTTCAACTAAAAATTAGGCTTTATAGCTCTTAACTTTGGCAATGTTCACAGAAGAGACGCAAACCTAAGTCTCTGTATTACCCTACTGGAAGGAATTTAAATAAGTTTCCACTTGAACCGAGTTGCATTTGTTTTGTTTCGGTCGTTTTTAGGGTTCCGTACCCAACGGGTAAAAACGGGACCCTATTACTAAGACTTCGCTGTCCGTCCGTCCGTCCGTCCGTCCGTCCGTCCGTCTGTCTGTCACCCGGCTGTATCTCAAGAACCGTGATAGCTAGAGAGTTGAAGTTTTCACAGATTATGTATTTCTGTTGCCACTATAACAACTGGGGCAGTCCGACTCGCATCCTCCTCCCATACAACAGACATGATTTTTTTGCCGTTTTTATAGATAATGGTTGGTACCCTTCGTGCGTGAGTCCGACTCGCACTTGGCCGGTTTTTATAAACAAATGAACTCCAACTCATTAGAGAAGGAAGTATCCTTCTTTAGTTGATTAAAATTTCAATTTAATTTATTGTATGGTGGAATTGTTGGACCTTAGGAGACTAAATGTCCACTCCATAGCTATTTGGCGCAACGCTGCTGTGTCTGGTTTTACCAACTTGTATGGCCACTTTTGAAAGATATTGCCGCCATGTCACGTGCTGTCAAAAAAACATCGTGAATACAGCCCTGTTTCACAGTTGTTGGAGTTTTTCAGAGTTTGGAAGGAAAAATTACACTTGAAAGCTCAAGGGAGACATCTTAAGAAAACTTTCATGAATTTGCAAATAACTTGAAAAGTTATTCCGAGGTAAGTATGTTTCTCAAGGTATACCACAATACAAACAAACCCACACAGGAGACCAACTTGCAAAAACATGAACAACTTCAGTGAAGGAAATGAATGGAAATCCAATGGGGAATGGATGAAAATTTTAGAAATGCCTGATAATTTTTTTCGTGATAGGAATAACCTTCCTTAGCACCAGAAAAAAGTTTCAGATTTTTTAGCTGCGACAATTATTTTTGAAAAATATTAACAATTTCCTCATTTACGTTTTGGGTCAAGAACGGTAAATATATACTTTCCTTGATCTGTCTCATATTACAAAAAAACTATCTTAAATATCTGTGATAAACTGACACTGGTAATGCCCAATATAGCTGCTGCAAGTGAATATCATTACCAGTGTCAGTTTACCACACGTGTTTAATATATTTTTTTGTAATATGAGACCGATCTAGGAAGGTGCCGTAACTGACCCAAAACGTAAGTGAGGAAACTGTTTATATTTTTCAAAAAAAATTGACGCAGCTGAAAAATCTGAAACTTTTTTCTGGTGCTAAGGAAGGTTATTCCAATCACCAAAAAAATAATCAGGCATTTCTAAAAATTTCATCCATTCCCAATTCTCGATTGAAGTAAATTTCCAATAAGGTCTAGATTGCCTTCTGGGTTGGAAGGTCGTAAGACAATCGCTTTCGCAATAAATAGTGCCTATGCCATCTTATGGGATTAGGTAAGCGAGGGTAGCGCTAAAATGATGAGTCAAATGACCACCGGGGGGCCCACCCTCCCGGTGCGTTGCGAACCTAACCATTTTTAAGTTACTTGGCAAATTATTTAATCTAGTTAAGTTTGGACTAGATTGCGCCAGTATTTAGTGATTATCTGATTATGTTACGGCAATAAAGATTACACGTTGTGAATTTGGAAGATAAGAGCACGCTGTCCTATCACCTATCACAATAATTATCATAGTGATTCAGGTAGAGAAATGACAATCGTTTCCGGAATGCATTTAACATAAACTCAACACTTAAACTAACTAATATATGAATTGTCGTAGTTTAAACATCAGCCCTCTCTGGGCAGGGCGTCACATGTACTACACTTATTTGTTCCATCTAATGTAAAATGTGATACGCAATAAATATTTGAATATTCATTCGATTTAATGGTATCGATCGTAGCGTGCACTTTTGCGCGACTAACATTAATTTAAATAATTTTGTTGATAAGATAATTGGTGACCGAAGAGCTGGCGGCTTTCCCGCGCAACGCGTCAGCATTGCAATTCAGCGAGGAGATGCCGCCAGCATCCTCGGGCGGGACAATGCCTCGACGGCCTTTTTAGGGTTCCGTAGCCAAAATGGCAAAAACGGAACCCTTATAGTTTCGTCATGTCCATCTGTCCGTCTGTCCGTCTGTCCGTCTGTCCGTCTGTCCGTATGTCACAGGCATTTTACACGAAAACTATAAGGTGTATTTGAATACAATTTTGAGGATAGGTGTATTTTGTTAGCCGCTACATAGTTTTGTAATTAAAATGACAAAAAAAATTTTTTTTAGGGGTGCTCTCCATACATAAAACTAAGTCAAAAAATTTTTTTTCATTGTGACCCCCCGTGTGGCACATCAATGGATAGGCCTTTCAAAATAAATATAAGGTTTCTTAGCATTTTTTTTGATTAAGTGAATAGGGTCGGAGATAATCGCCCCGAAAGTCACTAAAATTCTGTCCCCCCCCCCCCCCCCCCTCTAATTTTTGAACGGTGTATTTTAAAAATATGGGAAAATTCATGGACATAGGGCTTATTAATTTCATTCACCGAAAATTGTTTTGAACAAGATCGGTTCAGAGGTTTTCGAGATATTGCTGAAAAACTGCCTTCCTCAAAGAAAAGGACGTAAGTGCCGTAAAATTTCTGTGACGATACGACCTTTTTAATAGGCACGGAACCCTTCGTTTTGCGTGGTCCGACACGCACTTGGCCGGTTTTTTAGATTTAACTTAGTTTTAATTCAAATTAGTTAATGTAAAGTATCTACTTGTATAATCTTCAGAAAATAAATCCACTTATTCCGTAAAGTTAAATACGATACAAAAATTCTGAACAACACAGTTTCGGGGAATAATAATACATTTGGTCAAATAAAACATTCGGCG
The DNA here is from genome assembly GCA_932294315.1 of Epinotia nisella. Classification (NCBI taxonomy): domain Eukaryota; kingdom Metazoa; phylum Arthropoda; class Insecta; order Lepidoptera; family Tortricidae; genus Epinotia; species Epinotia nisella. Next base: position 17,953,861 of record OW028688.1, on the reverse strand, counting down.
TAACATTATATCTAAAGTTTTTAGACAAACCACGGTCTAATAAACAGAGATCGGACAAATTTGCGTCATTGTTCGCCATAATGTGGACATGACTCCAAAATTAATCGAGCGAGCAATGACGCAAATTTGTCCGATCTCTGCTAATAAATGATATTGTAGGGGTTCTATGCGTTGGCGGGCTGGCCATACAAAAAGAACAGCTTCTATATTTGAATTTACATAGCTTTTTGAGGAAGCTGTCAAGAAAACAAATTGTAGTTTGATTCGGCTGCAGACCTTGCATGGGTGCAGCTGCAGACTCTGTGTTGTAATATTTCAATAAAAATGTAAATTAAATAACCTATATTATATTGCTGAAGACTGGATTATCATTAAGGAGATCACCGACACCGTAGCTCTACCTTGAGCAGCATCACCTTCATATAGGATTAAATTACGATCCAAACAAGTAGCTCAAAAGTACCTGAAACTCCCTAGTTTTAGTCGGGTCGAACTTTTCCAGTGGTCGCGGTTGAAGTAACTCGACATTTAATTGAAATTAGTTACCTGAACGGGCGCCACTTAACAGAGGTTTCACACAAACGCTCCAACTATTCAGACACTGTACTTAAGACTGTCGAAAAGGTCAATCATGTGAGTATGACCTTAATATAACAGGATAATGCAGGAGCAGTGTCTCAAGACGAGAGTCTTTGACCAGTGTGTGAACAGTGATGACGTATGGCACTGAAACGTGGTCGCTTACTATGGGCCTCATAAGAAGGCTCAAAGTCACCCAAAGGGCAATGGAGAAGGCTATGTTGGGAGTTTCTCTGCGTGATCGTATCAGAAATGAAGCTATCCGTAGCAGAACCAAGGTAACCGATATAGCCCTACGAATCGCTAAACTTAAGTGACAGTGGGCGGGGCACATTGCATGTAGAACCGATGGCCGTTCGAAAGGTTCTCGAGTGGCGACCACGTACCGGAAGGCGCGGCGTGGGTAGGCCCCCCACAAGGTGTACTGATGACCTGGTAATCCGCGCGCGGTCGCGGGAGTCCGCTGGATGCGGGTAGCGCAGGACCGGTCACTTTGGCACTCTTTGGTGGAGGCCTATGTCCAGCAGTGGACGTATTTGGGCTGATATGATGATTGTTCATGAATGAATGAATTAATTAATTATTCTTCGGCGGGTATGGCTTTCGGCTTATTAGAATTTGGTACAAATAATGTTTAATTTACTCGTACTTTTCCAAAAGTGAAATATTTGTTCGACGGAATCCCCTAACAACACACACTAATATGAGGACCATCTTCATATTGACGTTGCCTGAACCGATGCCTCCGATAGTGGCGTCATACTTATTGTAAAAAAAAAATAGGCAGAGAACTGATTGTATAACACCTCGGCACAATGCTGAGACAGCGACCGTTTCACTGCCGCGAAGACACACAATATGTGTCAATTGTCATGTATGTCTACTCCTTTGTCTCTGTGTGTCTTTTGTGTAGTGAATAAATGTCTTCTTTTCTTTTCTTTTTTTCTTTTTTATAACACCCATTCGAAGACAGGAAACGCTACGTGCAGCGTTTTTCCACTTTGTAGCGGAAATCGATCGTAGAGGCATAACTCAATGTGAGCCATTGGCATTGAATGGGTTAAGTACATTACGTTACGAGTACAGCCAAGCGTAATGGAATTAAATTCAAACATTTCGCAAAAAAAAGGTAACCCAAGCTAGATTACAAAAGGTTTCAGCTTACCCCCCATTAATTCAGCCTCCGCAGATAACTATTCTAATTAAGTGAAAGAAAAAAGAATACAGCTTCTCATTCTATAACGTGCTAAGCATAATTAAAACCATTCAACGTTCAATCTTACCACAAGTTATTAAGGTTCGAAGTTGCACCTTGCAAGCAAGTCGCTTGTGTTGTGGGTCGTCTTTTGTTAGGGAAACGGAAACATTTCTGCTGAGCTGTTATTCAAATACAGGGTGGACCAAAAGTCCGTTAACTTTTGAATCGGTAGCTGCGTCGGGGAGCGGTGGCGGGGTAAGGCGGCGGGGTTACGAAATGCAAGAGCGGCCAATGGGAATTTAGTGCCATGGCGTCCTTCACCAGAGTTTTTTGCTCCTACGCTACAGGATTTTGATGGTTTTAATCAACAATCGTGGTTTCAGCAAGACGGGGCAACATGTCACACCTCCAATAACTCATTGAGTGCAGTTCGAGAAATTTTCGGCCAATAAAGTCATATCCAAAAGAGGTGACATTAACTGGCCTCCTCGCAGCCCGGACCTGTCCCCAATGGATTTTTTTCTTTGGGGATACCTTAAAAGTAAAGTTTTTGAGACCAACCCAGTGTCTATTGAAGAATTGAAGCAACGTATTCGCGAGGAAATGCAAAACATTTCTCGGAACACTTGTCAGGCCGTCACTGAAAATTTTTGCTCCAGGTTACGGCAATGCCAAAATAATGAAGGATCACATATGGATGGCGTAATTTTTAAAAAATAAAATCCCTATTCATGTGTTTTCATAATTAATAAACGGTTTTCATCTGATATAATTAGTTTTCATTTTATTTTAGTTTGAAATGTAAAAAGAGTTATGGTCCACCCTGTAGCTTGACCGTGCGCATCAGCACTGGAAAACCAGTATAAATTTAACCTAATACGAACAGTTGTAACAAATTTAGGGATCAAATTATACGAGAGACTCACAGTCCGGTTTTTTTTTTGTGAAGGAGTCTGAACTGAAGGATCAAGCCGCGCGTGCAACGAGATACATAGAAAAAATATTTTTCCCGATCATAAAGCTGATAAGCGATGTTAAGGATTGGAGGTAATTTTTTGGGGATTTTGTTCAACAAAAAGCAATAAAAGGGAACACTTTTTGTTTTTTTTTTCAAAATAATGTTTAAGAGTCCCCAGCAGCATGGTCGACTCTCCATACAAATGTAGTTTGGTTCTCATTTTAAAACACTTTTTATACACAACAATGGGATCAGATCAGATAAATGATAATAGAACAAACCGGCCAAGTGCGTGTCGGATCACGCAAAACGAAGGGTTCCGTGCCTATTAAAAAGGTCGTATCGTCACAGAAATCTTACGGCACTTACGTCCTTTTCTTTAAGGAAGGCAGTTTTTCAGCAATATCTCGAAAACCTTTGAACCGATCTTGTTAAAACAATTTTCGGTGAATGAACTTAGTAAGCCCTACGTCCATGATTTTTTTCATATTTTTAAAATACACCGTTCAAAAATAAGAGGCGGGAACAGAATTTTAGTAACTTTCGGGGCGATTTCTCCGACTCTATTCACTTAATCAAAAAAATTGCTGAGAAACCTTATATTCATTTTGAAAAGCCTATCGATTCATGTGCCACACGTAGCCTTAAATTTTTTTTTTTTACTTTTAGTTCTATGTAGGAGTGAGTGCAGATTGCAGTGCACCCTTAAAAATTTTTTTTGTCATTTTATTCGAATACACACAGACAGAAGAGGAAAGGGGGTTCTTACTTCTTATTTTCTATTTTAATTTCCAGCAACATATTATTAGAGATATTCTAAAATGTTGTTTTATAATATCGACATACCTACGTTTTTAAAGAGATTCGACCGTCCGGGGCGACCCTTAACGTTCTTACTTATACATACGTCTGTCAATCTATTTTAAATGAAATACCAATTTTCACCAACAGAGGCAAGTTAGTCTTGTGATTAAATTTGATGAAACAAGAGTTTATCCCCGGATAAGTCTTGACAATTTTGACATTTAACCTCAGGGCCCTCAGGCAAAGTCCTTTTTTCCTGTTTGGGGAATCCGGCCTACGGTGATAAGATAATCACTGTATTAATTTAAAATTAGTTGCGCATGTTTTCCCATCATCCTCCTAGCATTTTCCCGGATGTACCCTAAAGGAGTCCGGGGCCCGCTTTGGCACTTAATACCAAGATTTGGCGTAGGCACTAGCTTTACGAAAGCTGCCAGAGTGCCAACTGCCCTGGAAGGAAAACTAGAAAGGTGGAATAAGGGTTTAATATTAGACCGTAAGCATGTTTCCTATTCCTTAATACATTCTTACTAGCCCGAATTCCTGTACATTCCACATAAAGATGACAGGGAAGTAAGAATGAAAAATATCATGTTCTGTTTCTGCTCAACTCAGCGAACGAAGAAACCATAGAAGTCTAACTAAATAGCGCCGAAAAGTGGCCCCACAAAAAGCATGCACATTGCCATTATGCGGACGTATGCGGACGTGGGGGCGGGGTGGGGGCGTCTGTCAAAAGGATGCCAAGCGAAAGTGAAAAGTATCGTGCAGAACCGGTAAAGCCCGTGCTAGACGGTCGCCAACACGCCCCTCCGACCGAGCGACCTTGGTCCGCACCGACCGTGTAGACAGTTGTTTCCAACAAAATTTCATACTATAACGGTCGGGGCCGACCAAGGTCGCTCGGTCGGAGGGGCGTGTTGGCGACCGTCTAGCAGACCTTTAATAGGAGCACATCAAGGACTCTTTAATCAACCTAACTTAGCTTGGGTGCTTCTCTTTTATTTGTGAGCTGATTAATATAATGGGCCAGGAACCAGGAGTGGGCGTTTGTTATCCGATGTCCTTCACTTCAGCCAGACGCTAATTAACTTGTCGCCGAAAAGCGAATTTTTACTTTTATCCTGAAAAATATTGGGTTTCGCCTTAAGGACCGGAGTACAATAGGATCCATCGTTCTATAGATAACCCTCCGGGTAAGTTCATCGCGGGTTAATTAATAGAGACAGGGCCGTATTCCTATCCTATGTATGTATGCTTTCGGGTGACTATCCACAAGAGCTGTGCGAAGTTACGAGGCGGTAGCGAGAAAAAAATGGACCAATAGGAATCGATGCGCGAGCGCTACTGGTGGACTTTGGTGGTGGATAGTCAACCTTAAGATAGACAATTCTTCAACAACTCATCATTCGTTACTACCCCTTTTTTATACATCTCTTTTCGTTATACATATCTGGAAGCACGTAGAAACATCTATTTGGTGAAATACTTTTGTGGACTATTGCGTGGGCTTATAGTCAATCCCACACTACTTGCTCTAATACCCCTTCGGGCCCTAATACCCTAAATCCAAGTTTCATACAACCGCACCAATCAAAAATTGACGAAATTTACAACTTCACTTCCAGATCAGTGCTAGTTGAGCGCGCAGCTTCAATATTTCAACCAAACACAGAGCAGTATTCTTGCGGCGCGTGGCCAACTAGATTTTTTTTCAACCAATCACAGAATTACTTATTTTTCTGTCTTTTGTAGTTATTTATTTCCTCGCAAATGTGATGAAAAACATTGTCTATAACACGGGCGTAAGAATATTGCAAAATCGAGTCATCAAAAGCCCTCCGCCTTCGGCGTCGGGCTTCCGATAGACTCTCGTTCGCAATATTCCACTTACGCCCCTTTTTAAACAATATACTATTATATTGCTTGTATAAGACACACATTACAAGTACCCAAAATAGATAGAACCCTGTTCTCACGAAACCGTCGTCGCTCCGACTCCGTTCAGGAACGCATCTGGTATACTATCATCAATTGTTCGAGCCCAGTGGCTTCGGAGTTCTGAAGCGGGTCGATACAGACTTGGCACTTGGCTGCTCGGATTCGGAACGGACCTAGTTTATCAGTCCCATGTGACTATAGACAATAAGGTTGGTTAACAGCAATTAAATTGTTGATTTATTTGAACTATCTGCCCGCGTATTGCAAAGAACGCAGTCGGCCGCGGGATAAAATAGCCTATAACTACCCAGAAAATCCATTCTACACGCAGGTGAAAAAATTGAATTCAGATTAGCGGTTCCGGAGATTACCCAAAACATACAAACTTACAATCAATCTTTTGCTCTTTATAATATTAGTATAGAAATAGAAGAATTAGATAAAATAGTATTTTTTTCGTAAAGATTAATACTCAATGTTCTTTTTCCGCGAAAGAAAATTAAAAATGAAAATGAAAAACGAAAAATGAAATATGAAAATAAAATATGAAAATGAAATATGAAAATGAAATATGAAAATGAAATATGAAAATGAAATATGAAAATGAAATATGAAAATGAAATATGAAAATGAAATATGAAAATGAAATATGAAAATGAGAAATGATTTATTCCTTTTCTTAGGTACTAATTTTTTGTTGTGTTGGTCTCTTTTTAAGTAAAAATAATACCTGTGATAAGGGGCACTGCTCCATATGCAGGTATCGAGTAGTAGTACAGTGTTAAGTTATTATAATTAATATAAGCTATTACTTTACTAATTCTAAAAATATGTTCTAAAAGTATTCAATTTATATAAAGTTAGAGACCAGAACAATTTAAGGAGTCTGTAATTGACGGTGGGTATACATGTAGGGGTGCATGTGTAAAGGTTTTATGAACGAAGAAGTGCGAATGATGGTCGAATGAATGAGGCAGGCTGAGTGGGACAGATGCGGATTTGTTTTACGAAAAAACAGTAGAAGGATGGAGAAGTATGGTGGACGAGGGCCGGCAAGGATTAGGTTTTATTTTAGATACAAATGAGTACTTTTGGACAATAATTTTTTGCAGTTCGGAAGCCGAAATTTGTTTCCAACTGATCCGTTAATGTTTCCAGAGATTTGTTTAATTAGTCAGACACAATTCACGTACATTTCTAAACAACGCATTCCCTAAAATCTTATAGGAATGACGGAAAAGGCTGGGCCATATATGGGCTTGCCACTTAAAACGTACAATGATCAGATACAATGTTGGTTTTTAGGGAATCAGTTGTTTAGAAATCTACGTAAATTGTGTCTGACTAATCAAACACATCTCTGTAAACAATAACGAATCAGTTGGAAACAATTTTCGACATCTGAACTGCAAAACATTATCGCACAAAAGTACAAATTTGTACCAAAAACAACGGGTGAACTTAAACTTTTGACCGGTACTGTACATAACGCGGTCTTGACCTGACCGCAGACCGCAGAACGCATCCAGTGTGGCAAAGGCATTTGACTCTAAAAGTGCAAAAAACGTAAAAACAGCGGTTTAGAAAAAAACGTTAGTTACTTTCCTTTTCCGTAGAGCAGCCGTATTGCCCCGAGTGCATGTGGCAACCACTTCGTCCAGAGTGAACGACTAAGAAAAGAAACCCGTCACGTATACGATGTCAGCTCTCTCAAGTCGCCCAGTCGGTCGATAGTTGGCAGCCCTAGGCAAATGCTAGACAGCCTCCGACAAATTGAGGCCATTCATCGTCGGACCTCGCGAATAATTCAGCGCTAAGGGGTATTTTTATTATTTGCGTGGGCTAATGCGGGGAAAGTCAAGATACAAGGGCAAGTCGCAGTCGTATGAAAAATAAAAAAATAAAATGGGAACGGATGAAAATTACAGAATTGCCTGATAATTTTTGGTGATAGGAATAACCTCCCTTAGCACCAGAAAAAAGTTGCAGATTTTTTAGCTGCGTCAATTATTTTTGAAAAATATAAACAGTTTAGGTCCATAGTCGTTTTACAATTTTGTTTCTATAAAAGCGTAAGGATTCTATTGGTAGCTTTAAATTTACTCTTAGACAGTAAAAAATGCATATTTTTTCTTGATTTTCTTTTTTATGATTTTAATTATATTATTAATAATATATTATTACAATGATTTGATTTAGCAACACTACTTTATCAATTTTAACATGAGGAAACTACCCTATTGTTAAACAATGCTACGTGTGCTACGCCAGCCCGTAGTATCTAAAATCCGATACGTAGAAATTTCACCCGTAGACGCATCATCCATGCGTGTGGTGTGTTGGCTTTGTATGTGTTAAGCAAATGACTCTACTCTCTTGGTAGAACCGTCGTATTGATCACTCGTATTTAATTATATCGGTAGAAAGTAACTGCCTGCAATTTTGACAATAAAATCGTATTTACTTTTACGTCACCCTAGGCCGTAAGTGGGATTTTCTGCCCGCTACGCGAGGAGAAAATCTCACTTCCTGGCCAAGGCAAGACGTAAAACTTTATACAAACCACGGGCTGTGAATTCGTAAAGCCCCAGATCACATATTTATGGCCCTCACCTTCGGTTCGGGCCACAAACACCTGCGATCTCGGGCATTCACGAATTCACCGCCCTAGGTATGTATTTAATTTTCGAGCGCTCGAAAGTTAAAAATCGGCCCGCAGGTCAAGTTAAATAAAAAATTGTAAAAAACAAAACGTCAGAACTCGCGTGTCGATAATACTTTCTATATAGATGCTTAATGTGGCAACACATTTCGATCACACAGGTGATGCCGCTGATCAGCTAGAAGCGAACTTCAGAATACATCATCATATTAGCGGTCTCAAACGTTCAGCTGACACGTAAAACAATACATCTTATTTCGATTCGAAAACTCGAGAATAATATTAAAGAGGCAATTACGGCAGCGGGATACATTCCGTCTATTCCCCACAAAGGACTGAATTACATAAGCCTCTTGTACAGCCCACGTTAAAAATATGTATACATATTTCGCCTTATTGCAAAGGCATAAGGTGCAAAACCGTAAACATATCTTTGACATCGACCGTACCCCCTTCGACCCCTTGCGTATCGAGCGGCTGCCGTCCCAGTCTAACGTGTCACGAGTCTCGCTCGCACTGACGCACCCGAATCTATGTGCCGTTCAAACGAGCCTCATTCATTGCTGGCTCTGAATAGAGGCATTGTTAGCCGGCCTGAGGGCAACGAGCGATGTATCGCAGAATAGATGTTACATTGATTGTGACGCCGGTGTCGCTGTATGTACAGTAAACATGTGACTGTCTAACAAATTAGTATTCTTTTACCGGCCGGTTTCGACCGCGTCCAATGCAAAATTCTCATAATAAGTCACATTTGCTGCAAAGAAAGAGGAAAACATACTTCTGACGATGTAAGCAGCCATATAAAATGATAGCCAGTGCTGATCTTTCCTTGGTCCATTTAGGAGTAATATTCATCAATATTTATTTATCAACTTGCATTTCATTAAAACGGCTTATGTGCAAGTCATGAAAACATTTGGTAGAAAAAGTATAAAGATCTTTTCATGGCTGTGTAAGCATTTCTGGTAGCATCATATATCAGCACCTACATGCAATTTGTAATTGTTAAGTGTAACCCGGCGATTATTCTGTAAATATAAGATATATTATATCATAATATATATTTGACTGCCTACGAAGCCGGAGGTCCCAGGTTAGTAGAATCCCGGTAAGGGCATTTACTTGTGTGATGAGCGTGAATATTTGTTCCTTAGTCATGAATATTTTCTATGAATTTAAGTATCTATGTAAGTCGTTGTCTAATACCTATAGTACAAGCTTTGCATAGTTTGGGACTAGGTTCAAATGTGTACAGTTGTCCCCAAATATTTATTTATTTATTGATTATTATATTGTCAGCACTCCATGGAGCACAGCATGATCGGCGTAAAAAGGAAAGACAAAAAACAACTTGATGATATTAGAAGACAAACAAAGATTGAAGGCATAACTGTAAAGATCAGAAAACTAAAATGGTAGTGGACAGGACTTACGATGAGAGGAAAAGACAAATGGAGTTGCACTCCAACAATATGGTATCCTAGAGACAAAAAGAGGAAGAGATGGGTGGATGAAATCGACCAAGTAGCTGGGAAAACTTGGACAAGACTTGCAACTGACAGAGATAAATGGATAATGTTAGAGGGGGCCTTTGCCAAATGGCAAACAGATACAGAAAAAAAAAAATTTAAATGCAAAATTTACAAAGCAATAATTTTCCTTACTATAATTATTAAACATTCAATACATTATAATTACTCAAAACATTATTGTAAATGTAAATTAGCAATGAAATTACTACTATTATTGTATAAAACTGCCATTAATTTATTCAATGTTATGATTATGCATGTTTATAATTTGTCTGAATAAAGGGCTATTTTATTTTATTTTATTTTTATTATCAAGAGACATTTAACTGAAATAGAAAGTTAGAATAAAGAATTCTTACTAATTGAATGTTAAGTAAACAGTAGACTAACAATATCACAGATTTCAAATTCAAGGCATAATAAAACAAATCTGGTTAAAATATTTGTTGAACCAAGCATTGGTCAGTCGGTTGAGAGCAGCTGGCCCGGTGTACGGGTGTGTTGCGGCACAACAAACATAAAAGTTCAAATTGAACTAGCGGCACCAACCCGGAGCATATTTCTATATTCTCTAAGAACAATTAATGGCCCCCACACAACAGATTGATGTATAGGATTGAGTTTGTATCTTAAACCATTTAGGTATCTATATTTACACAACTATAAATGTAATTATTAATAAAGATAAAACGTACTTGATACTGCTCTGCTGTAACATGTTTAAAATTGTATAGTTGTTAGATTTAAGGACTATAGTAGAAGTTATATTCAAATACAATTGTAATATTGTTCATGAATTAATAAATAATAATAATTTGAATTTCCGGTGTTTTGTACACTCAGTTTATTATCTTATCCAGAGGATGCTAAATGTTTCCGTGCTAAGCTCACAAAAACAATGAAATTAGTAAATAGTATCCTAAAAATAATCTAAATAGAGAATGGGTGTTAAAAACATACTTGATTCTTATTAGAATCAATTAAGTAATGTTTTCAGAAAATAAAAGCAGAAGATTGTTATTTAAAATAGTTTTCAGAACCACCAATAATATTAGTACAGTTAGGAAAAAACATATTCGAGCAATGCTACTTGCAAGGTATGCTGAAGTAAATTGCTGTCTAGAAATATTTAGAAACCTAAATTTCATACAATACATAATTATGTCAGTAAGTACTCTTCACGTCTAGTACTTACTATTATTTAACTTTAGTCGGCAAAACGTGAAAGTAGTAATCGTGCGTTAAATTTGCTACGGAGTCCAGGCGAGCCGCGTCGCCGGCCGCGGTCAGATGTTCCCCAGCGCTAGAGCCATTACCGCCGCAGTGTTCGAAAATTACGCGTAAATACTACGCACAATGCGCAAAATATACAATATCTTAACGCTTACCCTCTACTCAGACTATAAGACACGTACGCGAACCGCAGCGGACACTATTGACAATAATCCGATCATACCAAAAGCCATTTCGTCTATTTTGGCACTCCACATACACAACCTTAGCAATTAAAGCTACACTTACCTACTGCTAGCAGGGAAACTACCTCGGCACGAACAGTCAATATAAGCACTGTAGCAAAGTTCTCACGATGTATAATTAAATAAAACTTCGATTATTCAATATTTTCAAAGAACTAAATTACAGCCATCCAATGACGGCTTTTGACATTTGTACATAATCGTTCGTTGCCATACTTAAAATTCGCTTAGCAAATTTTTAATTTTATTATTACATCGGAATTGCGATATCACTAAAAGCTAAATAAACAAAATATTGTGGAGCACAATATCCCTACTATAATTTGTATATATCAGTCAACTAGATATTAACCTTGAAAACTGCATTTGATACCGGAAATGGTCTATGGTATATAAAAAACCGTATTTGCATTTCCTTTTCCGCTTAGAGGTGTTTTTTTTTCATATCTTGATAAACGCCTTAACACTGTTCTGCCATTGGAGGATATAATAAAGTTCCACAAGCTGCCATTGGCTACGCCATCTTTGCTTTCTATTCCTTCCATTGGCGGCCATTACACGGGGAGTATTATCGTGATATTTTTCATGCTGTCTCTATTTATAACATGCAATGAGACAAAGACAGCTAGAAAAATATCACGATAATACACACCGTGTAATGGCCGCCAATCCATTCAATTGATTCAATTCACTCTCTTCGTCATCGTCATTGTTCTATGCGCAGCGGACGCCATTTTGACTAAACTGCGGTGTGTGTAGCTTTGCAGCGGAATTTCGCAGCGAAATTACGTGTTATATTAGTCATACAGTGTTTAATTTTGTGCATTTGATAGTGATAAACAGGTAAGTTATATTTTTATTCGTTTTCTCGCCGAATTAAACTCTCGTCGCGGTACTGCGAACTACCTTTGCAATAGACGCCACTGACTCATTTCGTCAAATTATGTATGCGTTTCAGAACCTAAAATGCCGGGCGCCGGTACTTTCAAAATCTTCGTCGGGAATCTATCCGATAAAACCACGGACGCCGATCTCAGGCCGCTGTTCGAAAAGTACGGTACGGTCGTAGAATGCGATATCGTCAGGAATTACGGTTTCGTGCATATGGAAAACGAGCAAACCGGACGCGAAGCAATTCAGAATCTTAACGGCGAGCTAGTTCACGGACAGGCGATCAAAATAGAAGCGGCCAAGAGCCGCAAGGCACCGACGACGCCGACCACTAAAATATTCGTCGGTAACTTGACGGACAAGACGCGCGCGCCCGAGGTCCGCGAGCTGTTTCAGAAGTACGGCGCGGTGGTCGAGTGCGATATCGTGCGTAACTACGGGTTCGTGCACCTGGACGCGACGGGCGACGTGAACGAAGCGGTCAAAGAACTGAACGGAATGATGGTGGACGGGCAGCCGATGAAGGTGCAAATGTCGACGTCGCGCGTGCGCCAGCGGCCTGGCATGGGCGACCCGGAGCAGTGCTACCGCTGCGGCCGCGGCGGCCACTGGTCCAAGGAGTGCCCCAAGGCGATGGGGCCGGACCGCAACGGTTACCGCGACCGCGCCTTCGGCCGCGACCCCTACCCGCCTCCGCCGCCGCCGCCGTTCCTCCGCGATCGCATGATGGGAGGATTTGGGGTAACGCGCTCTCCTTCTCTTTGCCTTTCCGACCGCCGGTATTCCGCCGCCGATGCATCATGTAGGCCGAGCGTGGATGCACTCTCCGCACGCGGTACCTAGTCCGGGCCGACTAACTTTCGGGCTCGATGATGCTATACAACTCTAGACCGAACTAAACACTATTTAGGCCTTCTGAACTTGAAATTGTATGCTTTTGTTTGGATTAGTTCACAGTCACGACAAATGCTAAGTATATTTTCCCTGCAGGATCCCTATGATGGATACTACGATCGCTCGCGCTTCGACTCGCCGCGAGACCTGTTCGAGCGCCGCTACCCGGTGGGCGGGTCCCGGCTAGAGCTTGGTGCGTCGCGTGGAGCCCGGGGAGACTTCGCGTCGCCGCCTCTCCGCCGCGAGCCGATGCCGCCGATGCCGAGCCTGCCCCCGATGCGCTCCAGCATGGGATCTATGAGGTCGTCGTATGATGATATGTTCAGCCGCAGGAGCCCCCCGCGAGGACCACAAATGTCCCGCGGGTGAGAATTTGTATCGCTTTTGATTTTAAAGCAATTTAATGTTATACTATACTTGTATTATATCTAAATTTCAAGCCAATCTTTGTAACGTTTGTATTCTATATTTACAGGATGTATGAGGACTTTAGCCGTGACACATTTGATGACAGAAGGTAAAATATTGCTCCCTTTGAATTAAACTAGGTTGTGAATTAAGCCGTTTCTGTTGTGGTAACAAAAAACACCTGCTGCATTTGACCCCAGTTCAATTTATATCACAAATATACAAAGAAATGTAAACACAAAAGCACTTTGTAAACATGTAAACACACACATGAACAACAGCAACCCTCATCAAGCTTCTCTTTGTATTGTTTAAAAAACATCACTAACTTCATATTTAGTCCACTATTCCGAATTGTAACCAAATTTTATTTTCGCAGGCCCGGTATGCGTGGACCCTCTCCGTCTAGAAGATACGCGCCCTACTAGGGACACCGTAGGTTAGGACTCGAGAACAGTCAGTCCAGTCCGTCTCAAGGGAACTTGGCTGTCCAACAGATCGGAAGATTTTTATAGACAATTTTATTCGTTAAGTGTGAATGACGAAGCTATTTGTATAGCTATGACTGAACGAATGTGTTTTATGCTAGGAATTGTGACGGTATGTAAATAAAGCGGAATAAATATCAATTTAAGTACATACATTTAAGAGTTTTAATTTTAACCTACATTAAGATGGTACAGTCGAGTTCTCTAATATCTATACAGACAACCTTTCAAAAATATCTGTACACAGGCTTTATTATTACTGACATAAGCCACGTGTAGATATTTTTGAAAGGTTGTCTGTATAGATATTGGAGAACTCGACTGTACAGTAATAGCACTAGTTGGTAAAATAGCTTGTAGCCGAGGCAAAATACGGTTTCGAAAAACATTAATTTATAATAGCGTTTGTTTATTTCATTCTAAAACATTACACAAATCTATACAAGTAATTATATAGATTTAAATTAAATATTCATTGTCGTTTTTATTTTATTTATATTGAATATTTTAAAGCAAATGTAAATGAACCTAAATAAAGATAAAAAAAAAAAATATATTTATCCGGACTTTTTAGGAGCTAATTAAATATTGATTTTTTTGTTGTCTGATTTTTTGTTGGATTTTGCCTCTAGGTAACAATTTAATTGATAATATATCCGTTACATTAAAAAAATTAGCTATTATAAATTATTTCCAAATATGTCATTTTTACCATACAAGTTGTCAGTTCATTGCCTGGACTATTGTGGCCGCATTTCTACGTACGATGTCTAATGAGGACAAGAACAACCTGAACCTGACTCATCAAAAGATGGCTAACCATCTTTTGATGAGTCAGTCAACAGTTGTTCTTGTACCTATTAGTAGACATTAATTGGAATAAACGCCTAATGGACATTAACAATCAATGATCAGCCTACGTAAGTACTAATGCTAATAAATGAGCAAAATTTCGCCACGAACCATGTGGTATTTAGCTCGCTATCAGGAGTATCATCTTTTATCTTAAAACTACTAGTTTGAAGTATATCGGCCAATTGTTTTTTTTTATAGACGTGTGTATTCTTAATAATACCCGAGTCAATTCATCAGTCAGTTGGCAAGGCATCGAATCTGTGAAAAAATTCCATGGTTTATGTCAAGCTTCCTCTAGTTTACGGAATGAGTAAGTAAAATGTGTATCGAAATCGTCAGATGGCGCCAGTGATAACAGTTGGCCATGAACTTATTATAATCAGGCAGGACAAGCTATACGTGATGCCACAATGAGGGACGGAAAGGCTTCTATGCAGCTAAATTAAGAACTGGTCTTAAAATGGCTGATGCCTAACCATAAACAACCTACTTAATTTGGGCGCGTAGTGTTTTATTTGCCACAACTTCATACTAAATCAGTTGTGGCAAACAGAAAAAAATGGAACTATGACAAGGTCAACGAATGATATTTCCCTTTCTGTTACACTTATCGCGTTTTGTATGCTGCCATCTCGCTCGGACGTAGTATTATTATTACCATAGCTTGTCCTGAGTATAATAGGTCCATGCAGTTGGCCAACTATTAATTCTACTTGACCCTTCTGAACGCCAACGCCGGTTACTTTTAATGTCAAGTTTACTATTAATCGCCACCGCAGGCCGCGGCAGTGTGATGCAAGCTTAAAGCCTGCAACACACTGGCGCGGCCTGCGGTGGCGGTCCGTAGTAAATTTGACAAGTTTACTATAGACCTCCGCGGCCAGGCCGCGCCAGTCTGTGAGAGGCCTTAAACCTTCATCACACTGGTGCGGCCTGCGGTGACGGTCCATAGTAAATTTGATAGCTAATGGGTGGGTCCACACCAGACGCACACGCTCACCCGAGCCAGTCCAAACGTTTGGGCGAGCCGTCCACATGCTCAGTCGACTGCAGAGGGCCTACCGCGAAACCATGTTCGTTTTCGTTCGTGTATCTCCGTCTCTGTTGCACTTGCTAGTTCGAGCGACAAAGAGGGAGATACACGAACGAAAACGAATATCGTTTCGCGGTAGGCCCTCATCTGACTGCATGCCTGCGGCCAGCTCGGTCGAATTTTAGCGTGTGTCTAGCAAACGCGCGGGGCGAGAGGGGGGCTGGTAATGTCGAGGAGCGACTCACCCTTAAATAGCAATTTCCGGGAAAAAAAAATTCTTTGGCATAAATTTGCATTTACCTACCGTTATTTATTATATTATCAAACCGCAATTAGAATAGGCTTGGAAGTGACCATTTTGCCATAATATACGTCCATTTATATGAACTTACAGCGATTCCATTCCCAAACTCATCATCATATCAGCCGAAAGACGTCCACAGCTGGACATAGGCCCCCCCAAAGAGTGCCACAATGACCGGTCCTGCGCCACCCGCATCCAGCGGACTCCAGCGACCTTTACCAGGTCATCAGTCCCCAAACTCATCGCGCTTGAATAATAATTGCATAGTATTGGCAGAGTGCAAAGCGGGTGTAGGGGGTAGCCTAAACGATCACAGCGCTCGCTACGGCTAAAATTGTCATTTTTGTCGCTGACTTGAGCTGTCAAATCCATATTGCAGTAAACATTTTCTAATCGTTTTTGAGATAAAAATATGGTCCTGGTAAGATGTGTTGTTGTGAATTGTAATAATACAAGATTTCATTAATATTTTTCACAATATTTACTTACTTCTTGTTTGACAGCGGTGACAATATTGTCCCTAATGGCCGCCTGTCACGTGGCGCTGTCGTCGCGCTCGGTCCCAATAGTAGCATTATGTTATGATTATTAGATTAACAGCAAATAAAACGAAGTAGAGTATGTCCATTAATATTTTATTGTAACTTAATTATTAACATGTAACCTAGTCGTACGCTATATTTACAACAATGTACATGCGCGCAGGCGCCAGTAAATGCTACGCTCGCGCTTGGCTTTATATATATTTTTAATTCATGAATACAAGTTTTCAAATGTTCACAAAATTAAATGCAAAGGCACTTCAGGACCAAGAGTATATAGCTTTCTGCTTTAGATCTATACTAGTAAATTATAATAACTGCCAATGCCAACAGCTTCGCTAGATGGCGTTGTATAAACGGGGTCACACCGCCATACAGATTATACGAAATTGTGCAATGCAACATTGGACGTTTATGTAATTTACTGTATCTGGTTCTTACCTGAGAAAATTACTCCCAATAATCAACTTGGAATTAATCTTTTCGACGCCAACGCATATATCCGCACCGCAGGTTCAACGCCAACGACTGATATATGCGTCAAGGAGCCCAGCGCGATAGCAACCTTTTTACATTGACATGAGGTTTAACTCCGTACTAAATGTCTTGTTGATTTGGCGTGTGGTTGACAACTGTTCTCTTTGACAGAGCGTTGAAAAGGTTTAATTCATGTGTTATCGACACTATATTTGGCGGTAAAATTAAGACGTCACTGTTTTAACCCCATGGTCGCTACGGACGACTAAAGTCTTCGAGTAATTCATAAGTATAATGTCTTAATGTAACGCATTTACACTCTTGGCATTTGTAACATTAAGTAATACACAAATCTGAGATTTTCCATCGCCTCGATTGGACATTAATCAAAGGCAACTCGGCGTTAAAAATTCCGCGTCTCTAAAGCATAAACAAAATCCCTAAAGGACCACTTTTGAATCATTTTGTCAGCATATCACAGGTAATATCTAAGTAACAGTATGGCGTTGGTCGTCAGTTGACGCCCCACATTCGTACAGCGTCACGTTGTATAGAAATCTAGCATTTTGATACACCGTGCAGCCGACCACTGCCCACGTCAACTGGTAACCGACACCCACAATTTTGTTTTTTTTTAAACCAAGCACTGGCGACGGACTATAATATGTTAATACTACACATGGCGAAGGCATCCCTTAAGACACTGCACATTCTCAAGTCTTTAATACTTCACTAATATTAGTCTTTTTCAACAGCTTGTTCATTTTAAGTACAATTAATTAGTCTGATTGAGGATTCCTCTCGGTACTTTCTGAAGTGTTCAACACTATAAGAATGAAAGAGAACAATGTTTTGCTTAAGGTTATAACTGAAACGATTGGCAACTCATAGGTCCAGAATAATCAACACCAGATAAGCAAGTACAATCGCGTTTATATGCGATGTAATGTATTCGTTCCTGTTTGACAAGTGAGTAAGCGAGAGAGAGAGATGAATACAGAACATAGGATATAAACGCGATCGTGTTACTGTTACAGACTTATGCGAATAATTAAACAAAAACACCATCTACACAAACTTTATCCGCTTTATAAAGAGTCCCAGACGTTTAAGCACTATGTTTGAGTAGCTACTTCTGCTGCTCACATTATATCCACAAAAAGTTAAGTATCTCTTCATGAATTTCATCAAAAATCACGAATTAGGTACTCGAGAGGAATCCCGAGAATGTTGCTAACGGCATTTTCAAAAAACAATGAGGTACTGTACAAAATATTTTCGTATTGGAGACATTAGTTATTGTCAAAAATATCACAATTTCATTTCGTCCCGGTCCCCCACAAACATTACGAATAGAAACTTAAACGTGAGTATTGCTAAGCTGCCGACCACGCTATTGGAAGCTATACGACCGATCAAACCACGAATAGACGTCAAATCCAGTTGTACCAACATGAACAAAAATACTGAGAACTGTCAGTATTTTTTGGACCGAAAGTTTTGATTATTTTTCATGGTCACTGGTAGGTCGTATAGCGTGCCCTTATAACCACAGAATAAATAGTACAAAAGGTTATATTATATTACAATCTCCATAACAAACTTCTCACGACTTTCGAGACGACTTAGCTATATTTATGGAGAAGTGCTTCTGTACTATTGGTTCTGTGACGTCGCTTATAAAAACGGAAGACAATTCGCATCACTTTTCCTTCATAGATAACTAACATCCGTCGCACTATCATCGGTACTATACTTGAATGTATGTGGACGAGAAGGTCGTCATTCTCTATTCTTTTTCCATATTGTGTAAAAGAGACAGTACCGACGAGAATGCAACAGGCGATAAAACGAAACTAAATACGGAACTACATCCAGTCGTATGTACAAGGAGATTCCGGCTCGACGTTCCAGTCACTGGTATCAGAGCCGTTCAAACTTAACAATACTGAGATTAAAGACGGTGGTCAGTTCGGTGACACGAATTAAATAAATAGAACTGAGGAACTCAACACGTATAGTCTTTGTATTAGACGAGTTTGACGTCGCACTCCGCGTGGAATTTCGCTAGAGTTTTCTTGACGCGGAGCGCCGTGAGCCGCACGGGGGGGTTGTGGTGCCAGCACTCCGCCATCAGGGCTCCGAGGGCGGCCAGGGCCGGGTGCTTCGCCCAGCGCGGCGCTAGCGGCGGCCGCAGACCTTTAACCACTACTACGGCATGCATGTCCTCGAAGCTGGGGTCCGAGGGGACCACGTCGTGGTACGGTAAAGCGTAGGCTTCAACATGCTGCGCCTTGTCGCCCGCGGCGCAGCGCCGGCCCATCTCCCACAGCACCAGCCCTAAGGAGTACATGTCGGCCATCTTGAACGCTTCAAAGTCCGTCCCCTGGAGTGTCTCCGCCAAGACTTCAGGCGCCATGTACCGTCGCGTCCCGACGCGAGTGTTCGGAGCGATGTCGACCTCGTCTCGCTCGGCCACGAAGCGCACCGCGAGACCGAAATCGGCGATAGCGCATTGCCCGTTCCGTTTCACTAGGATGTTCTTCGATTTGATGTCGCGATGCGCGATGGCCGGTTTGCCTTTAGTGCCGAAGATGTCCATGTGTAAGTGAGCTAATCCCGACACCACACTGTACGCCATCGTGAGCAATGCCGGCGGATCCAGTACCGCCGTCTGAAGGTAATCGTGGAGCGAGCCGCGTTCATGATAGTCCGTTATCAGCAGCATCTGAGTCCAGGAGCCGGTTCCTTTTATATCGGCGGCGATAAATCCGAGGATATTCTCATGTCGCATCAAGACGGTCTGATAGATTTCCGTTTCGCGGAACCAGGAGGCTTCTTCAGTCGTGAAGAACACTTTGACGGCGACCCGCTCGCCGCGCCAGCGCGCGAGCCAGACTTCGCCGTAGCGGCCCTTGCCTATGGATTCTACCATTTGGATCTGCTTGGCGACGGTGCGTTGGACAAGAAGTGGGAGGCCTGAGCCGGATCCTGAGCTGATCTCGGCTAAATGTGCGACGGGGGGTGATGGCGGGCGCTTGCCGGCGCGGCGCCGCCGCCTGCAGAGGAGGAGGAAAGCGGCTAGGAACGCCACGAGGGCGACACAGAGCGCTGCGGCTACCAGCAGCGAGGGCTGGGGTCCTGGCGCGGGCTCTAGCCCGGGCGGCTCCGTGTCTGTGGAGTAAGAAGACAGCCGTGGCTGCAGCCAGCGGTTGCACAGGTCGCTCTCATTGCAGCACTCGATTGCTTTAGGATGTCTGTGCGGCACTTGTGAACTCTTGCACTGGAAATAGAAAACGTTATCGATTAGCGTTCGCTCGCAAAATACAGCATCGTTTGGTCGCATATGTTACTAAAGTCGCCGTCAATGGAACTTGCTAACTATGTAAACAAACAATGTATTGGAATTGACGTTTTAAATGCCAATTCCAAACTTTTAAAAATAGTTCATAACTATACAAAGTTTATACGTGGTTTTCTTTTCATTAACAAGTTTTCGGTAAGGAAAATGACTTTGTTTGCCCTGTCAATTCACTAACATAACAGGTGGATGTCGTGTGAAAAAGAGGGCACGGTACATCATTAAGTAACGCTGTTTACACGCGTAATATATCTTTTCGGACGTGTTACACAATCTTATCGTTATCAGCAAGTAGCTGGATTGTTTATGATTAGAGTTGTGTGTACAGTCTTACGGATGTCGACGATGTTGTCGACGGCAGACTAGCTATGTCCTAGTTACGTAGTTTCTACGATATCAACAAATCTAAATATATAAAAGAAGAAACTGACTGACTGACATATCAACGCACAGCCCAAACCGCTGGTTCTAGAGATTCCAAATTTGGCACGTAGGTTCCTTTTAAGGTCTAGGGGTGCACTAAGAAAGGATTCCTCAAAATTCACCCCCTCAGGGGGTGAAATGGGCTTCCTAAGTTTGTATGGGGAAACAAGATTAGATCGACTGTTTTCTTCTGACGTTATTCAACGATTTGAAAATTAAACATGGCGGACGTGAAATACCTTCTCCCTGTTGGGGTTGAAATGTCTAAATATCCAAATGGGTGTCGTTTTTATGGTTCTTTGGGACGTTAATTACGAAAATGGCATTTAATATTGTGGACGTGAAAATTCTTGAAAGTATTTGTGCCAAATTCCAATTCCATGGGAACGTACGGGTCAAACCGAGATCCTCCTTTTTTGTAGACGGTTAAAATGACTTTTAGTACGCAGGCGAAGCCGCGGGCTAGTAACTAGTAATTTCTATGACGCGCAGAAAATGTATACGGAAAGGTTTATGTCGCTGTTTTGCAAATTTTGCGAAGTAAAAACATGCTGATATGTTGGCAGCAAAACGCGCATTTTGACCACAGAATATATGGTACGGATTTGACATCTTTATGAACTACGTATATATAAACCAGATACAATCGTTTCTTATCAAATAAGAACCTCTCAGAATTATTTTTACTGGCCGATTTCCGCCACGGCGATTGAATAAAGGACTAGTGATACTTCGGAATAGAATACGCCCGATTATGCAAACCCTTCTATAATTGAGAGAAGCGATATACACTCACCTGCAGAAAATCTGCCCAAATTAGATAATTTATTCAATTTATAGTTAGAAATCACGAAAAGTTTTTGGGCCAAATTTTCTGCCGGTTACACTCACCGGCAGAAAATTTGGCCCAAAAACTTTTCAAGATCATTGAATTAGGTAGGTACATGAAGACGCGTCTACCTTTAATATCTCCTACCTGCGCTTTAGACAACGAACAAACTAAGTAGTTTTAATTTAATTTAGTTAATGTTAATTATCATCTTGTATATATACTTTAGAAAATAAATAATAATTATGTATTGAGTGTTCTTTTGGTAAAACAATGAGAAGGAGTTAAACTGGTCCTCGTGAATTAAACGGTCTATACCAGTAGATAAATACTCCTGAAAGGGTTAAGGTAAGGAACATGAAGATGGTTCCGAGATCAGAGGATCTATACACTCGGTACAAGAGTACAGTACTCACTTGCATGAATCCGGACTCGTCCGGTGGCAGGCAGCCGGCGGTTCTCTCCAGCTCGATGGCACCGCTCTCGGCCTCCACCTCCTCGACGGTCGCGAAGCAGTAGCCGTTGACCTGGGTCGTGCAGGTGCCGTTGGAGGAGCCGTTGGGGCACGCGCTCGGGCCCGCGCACTCGCAGACTATGCCCCGGCCTGGAATGGAAAGGATATCATTAGTTACATGTTGTTAAATGACAAAAAGAAGTACCTAAACCAGGGGCGGTTCACTCTTTGATTTCGTCGCGCCGCACAAGAACATGCCAGCCGGCCGCCTTTAGGCGGTCTATCAGAGGTTGCCACGCGCTGTTTCGGGACGCACGCGTTCGCGCTTTGCACTGCATCGTCATTCGCCTCGTAAAATAAATATGCCACGTCGTCTATTTATATTGGTTGAAAATATTTTTTCTTTACATTATGTTTATGTATGTAGGTAACCCAGAGTTCTGTGTCTTCGTCTTACATTTTGCCGGAACAGGCAGTTATGATGTCATAACCTAAAGGCAAATTACATAGCTTTTGTGTAGTTGGGTAATCCTAAGTAAATAAAGAATAACCGTAATATCGTTAGTAAAATACACTACTATACTAACGTACCTATAATTTAATAGGTCGAGCTGGCGGTAACCCTAGCTCTTAGTTTCCGCCTCCGAAAGAGCGCGTTGCATGCGATAGAAAGAAATGGCCACATTTAGACACGTTTGGCGTACCTAAACAGGGAATTTGTTAACAGAAAACCTTCTGTAGGTAGTACTCTGCTTAAACCTCCGATCCTACATGGCTTTTTTACACGCCTAGCTTTACGAGAGCTTAAGAAGGAAAAGGGTGGTTTGCAATGCTTGCAAACTTACTTAGAAGCGTGGTATTTGCGCTGAAAACCATGGGGGAAGCCTAAGGGACAAATCAAGGCGTACAGCTGCAAAATAGTGACTAAGTAATAGCAGTAATATGTGCACCATACGACTCCCGAACCTTTATAGTATTCAATAGACAAACATACGCAACAGCCAAACAAGCATTAAGCAGATTTAATCAACGGTTCTAATATAAATTTACCACACAACTGCTTTTAGAATCAGATCCCAAATAGGCATCCTGGTACTAGGACCTGACAACATTCATGTGGGAATCTCAGGCAAGACAAGCCTTTACAAACCAATGTGTTTGAATATGAAGCAAGAAGTTTCTGGTACGATTCCCGTCTTATAATAAATAAAAACATAGATCTTAAGAAATCACGCCTTTTACATGTAGCAAGTAATGGGAACCATTCGTTTGCACCTGCAATTCGTTTTATATGACATTCAATGCTCGCATGCACGTCATATCCGCGAGATACGCACTCAATGTCATTAAGACCGACTGAGATTATCGCTGGCTATAAACTGCGATTATTTCTTGTATGCCATTTAGAACGTACTCAGAAAGCATGTATTGTCAGGTGACACGACCTAATGGATGGTATGGTTTCCTAAATTACATGTATATAGTGCTCTTTAGCTACGAAATTTAATATTAGTACTGGAATTAAAATGTACTACTGAGGCTGGGTTTGTTGCAATTTAAAGACCCTTTAGGTATATTAAAATGTTATGAAGACGGGGGGTCACTCACGTATTGAATACTTATAGCTCGACATGTTTCGAACCGATTCGCGGTTCTTAATCATGAGCACACGCGTTGCCGGCGCGTTTAGCACTGCGGGCCCCGTCAATACGTGAGTGGACCCGTCTTCATTATATTTTAATATGTCTGATTCTCACGGGAGTTTTCTATATAAAACCCTTTAGGTTTGACTTTCAGGGCAACATGTATACCACTGAGTTAACCAGCACGGCTATCACAAGACGGCGCGCGAGCTCTCTCGATTTTTCTCGCACTATACCTCTCTTTCTAAGTTGTCTAATAAGAGAGAGACAGATAGTGCGAGAAAAATCGAGAGAGCTCGCGCGCCGTCTTGTGATAGCCGTGCAGTTATTTTTTTTGTACCTGTCTGAGATCATAAATAAGAGTGCAATATGTCCGAATCGATAAACTTAAGTGGCAGTGGGCGGGGCACATTGCACGTAGAACTGATGGCCATGGGGGCGGAAATGTTCTCGAGTGGCGACCACGTACCGGAAGGCGCAGCGTGGGTAGGCCCCCCACAAGGTGGACTGATGACGCTGGGTGGGGGTGGCGCAGGGCCGGTCATTGTGGCACTCTTTAGGGGAGGCATATGTCCAGCAGTGGACGTGTTCCGGCTGATATGATGATGATGAATATGTCTGTGACCGCATGTGATAATCAAGGGCGGTAAGCAACGGTATTTTTTTACCTAGAACCCTGCCGTTAGCTGCGCTGATCCGAAATTAACAAACAGCCAAGCAAATCCTACCACATTCAATTTTAAAACCAACTGCAAACTCCAGCTCCTGTCTACGTGGAAGTCTGGTAATAAACTGTTTCTTAACAATTGTAGGTTAACACAGCGTGCGACCGTGCCAAATCTCAGCATCTGCGAACAGGATGGCTTGAGGAAAACCATACAATACGATATAATTCCTACTCGAGATGATAAGAAAGAAAAGGACGCAACTTGTACATAAGTAAAAGATTCAACATTCATCCTTCCTTAGGTAATAAAAAAGTGAATGTCATTAATGTATAATTATCTGCAAAACAGTTAAATGCTTGTATACATATATACTCCTCATCGATTTCGATGACGGCGACCCTGTATTTTCCGGCAAATCCATAATATGTAATATAGACATTTAAAAAAAAGTAAGTAAGCATTTTTAACCAGGAAACCAACACCAGCATTAAAAATATTGACAGTTGAGCTCGGATATTTATCCATTGTCCATCATCGTTTTAAATCATACTTTTTTTAATTAATAGAACATAGTGTTACAAGTATAGGTACTATCGTCCAAGGGTATGGGTTCACACCTCTAGGATCATTTTCGAGCATTCGCTATGCATGTGCAGAAGATTTTGAACAGAAAGTGTGAACCCGTACCCATGGGCGATAGTACGGTAAGATATGAATTACGAACGAGAGTCTATTAGAAGCCCGACGCCGAAGGCCATACAATGTTTTTCATCACATTTGCGACTTTTGCGAGGAAACAAATAACTACAAAAGACAGAAAAAATCTAAGTTTTCATGCAACCGCACCAATCAAAAATTGATGCAATTGACTAGGTACTTCACTTCCGGATCATTGCGAGTGCGCGCAGCTTCAATATTTAATTCAACCAATAACAGAGCAGTACAGCGGCTCACCATCTAGATTTTTTTTCAACCAATCACAGAGCGGAATTCTTGTGGCCCACGGCCAACGAGATTTGCTTAAACCAATCAGATCACACACATTACGCCCTTGGGCGTAATAAAAAACCATTACGCCCTTAGGCGTAATAAAGGCGTTATGAAGCCATTTACGAGCAAGTGTGATAAAATAGTTATTTACGATACAAGTGCAGAAAATAGGAAATTCGCAACGAGTGGCGATAAATTAAAACATGACCGAAGGGAGTGTTTTAAATCGACTCGAGTTGCGAATTACCTATTCGCACGTGTATCGTACAACGTTTTACAGTACATATGGCTATTTAAAGTTTCACGCACGGAAAGTGCTCATTTCCGCACTAGTGCGGGAAAGTAACACCATGTGTACTGTAAAATATGTTACTGTTTAGTAAAACATTAAAAATCCTTTGCTGTGTTTCTCGACCCTAAACATGTGACTGGGGTATATCGTTTTAAGGTGCACACTGAACGGAATCAACGCCCAATTTGAATCGGAAAATAAAGGCAATATTGATATGCATCGAAATATTTAGCTTTTCTTTGGGAAGCCCAGGAAACTGACTACATTGTTAATGAAAATAATGAATGAAAAATCAATTTGTGGAGCTGCAATTAAGAGCGGTTATTGGCGCGACAGGTCGTTCCGATAACTGCAATTACAAGTATTAACAACAAGCGATATTATGCAAATAAACAAGGCTCGATTAGCGCGCCCTGCCAATCTCAATCCCGACATATAGCGCAATTATAATATCATAGTGATTTCCTAATCAACTAGAATAGCCTTAATTAACTGCGTATAGCTTGGGAACGCGTCTTTGGGATTTAGTCGTTTTGTAGCATGGAAGGGGATGTCACTCTTTACCTACATTTTGATGAATACTAAGTATATGACTCCTCCTATCTTTCTGAAGATAGACTTTACGACAACTTTAGTGTGGATTGCAAAAAAAAATTGTACATTAGTTAAGCGCTTTAATCTAATCTATGCTGTAACTTTTTTCCATTGTGTAACGAGTTACCGATAAAACGTATGGGTAATTTCCGTTAAACAGTAGAAAAAAGTTAAAGCGTAGATTAGATTAAAGCTCTTAACTATGTACTTTTTTTTTGCAATCCACCCTTTAGGTAGTTCGAGATAACTTCAGGTTCATGAACAGGAATTTCTATATAATGCACAGCTTTTACATCAAGTATAGCCTCTTTAAGGAATAACAGTCAGGATTTATCATCATAAATGTCCAATAGAACGCCATTAAAATGGAATACATGAAAAGGCTGTAGGGACGAATGGGCCCATCTGCCACAGTCCACAGGCATGGGTCTCGCAGTAGTCGCAGTCCCGTGTAAAGAATGGTTGTTTTTTGGCGCCCGGCAACAGGTAGGGCCGACCACCTCGAGATTCGACCGATACAGCCCCGTAAAAACAACAATAGACATATTTCAATAGCGTTCGTTGAAATTAATTTCGAATGGAACATAATATATAGATTTTTGTACAGGAATGTGGAATATATTTGATCGAATTAGAGGGATTGGTTTTGTTAAAGTGCTACAAGTGACATTAACATCTCGTGTGATGCATTTTGCGAACAGGATGTGTTTGTCCATTAGACGATGATAATTACGAAAATAGCTTGCAAGGTATGAATGACACACAAGCCGGAGTAAGTCATGCTATTTGCAGAGTGAATCAAACTTCGTCTAAACCGAGAAATGGAAAAAACAAATGAGGAAATGAGTCGTTCAACAAACTAGAAACCGATGAAACAAAACACATGAATCAAACAACACTGATAGGAGGCGATGCAGGAACGTATAACAACAGGTCACATTGTGAGTACATGGGAAGTTAATCCGATTGGAGCGTTGCACAGGATCCTCGTTGCGGTCGTGACGGCGAGCTAGATTCATGATCTAGTCTAGCTAGCCTAGGTGTCGGGCGAAGGCGTCGCACTTACTTAGCCTCATGGCGTCGGCGAGTAGAGGCGAGCCCGGCTCCGAATCCGCGCTATCATTTAAATATAACCCGGGACGCCGCCGTCTGTCGCCGGCTTTATTTTTACACCACCGAGTTTATACGTTGGACAGTCACAACACACGCCGTCTCACGGGAGTAGCGGAGTTCGCGGCACGAGCGGGGAGCGAGACGCGCGGGTGGCTCGCTCGGCGGTTGCGGCACGAATGACGACAGGCCCTCGAAGCCCGCGCGGACGGAGGGCCCCGCGCCGGCGCGCCCCGCGCGTGCACTATGCACCCCTGCACAGCCTCTACGCTACGTCTCCACCCACGACTCACGAGTACGGAGATAAAGCGACCCAGTCGCCCGACATCGACAATCCATGTCAGGCATCACTGATCCGTGCGAGTGCATGCGATTCATTGACGCCGTCGAGATAGCGCATTCTGTTTAGATCACTTAAGATACCGCGATAGATGAGCGTCGGGCGTGCGAGTCAAATGCGACCATTCCTCGCGTTCCCACTCAGAGTCGCGACACGGAATTTTATCAGACCACTGAATTTGAAGCGGGTTATCAACCAGCACAATTAACTCCTTGTCGAACAAAGAAGAGATTATACTGGTAGCAAGAAAAGTACACATTATTCATTTATAATTGGGCAAAACAAGTGAACGTTTAGATAAGACAATTAGAAGAGTAAACGTCTCGACTAATTTAGAATAATGAATCCTTTTACAAACACCACCTTATTCGGCAAGCAGTTAAGAGTGTAATAAACCCAATTAAAATTATGACGGAAGACATAAAGTTGGTAGTGTCTTCAGCTCATAAACATATGTCGGAACTGGCAGCTTAGCATTCTTTACGAGCCACGACTCGTTTCGATGTCCCCTCCCACGTGTTATCAGCGTTCGATAAAACCTTACGGTTCTCGGTTAATCACGAGATCCACGATGCTGTTAATCGCAATGGCGTTCCGTACCCGTTCGACATGTTGTTAAATGTTATAATAACTTATTTGAGCCCGTCAATTCTGTTGAAGCTGTAGAGAGCTGGGTGCGCGCGAACTGGTTGCCCGATAAGGCGTTGGTGGCGGATTATGGTAAGATTGGTCAGGTCATGTCACGATGTTGCACGGCTTAAACGTTGGGAGTGAACGTAAAGCCTGAAAGTCAATTAGGACGTTGTTCTGCTGAAGGTGGTCTTGAGTTGCAAAAGCGTCAGTCTCACGAGCGCAAGCGACCATATGTTGCACGTAGGACGTCACGGCCCAAGCCCCGTCCAATTGCCGCAATGAATAACGGCAGACACTGCACCAAATGCATCCCAAGGCCCGAATCGCTTCAAGTGCCGACTGAATTGGATATTCTAGTGACGATTGCCAAATCGAATGCAAATAGTCGTTATAAATTCCAATTACACGCTCAAGTATACGGCGCTATTGTTCTCGGGGCATTGATTTGCAAATAATAGACTTAATTAGCTTAATATGGTTCACGATCAGTATAAGGATGTCCGAGTTAACAAAGTAGCCGCTGACACGAGCATCGAGCACCTGCCGTTTTCCCGTGGGAAGTATGGCGACATTTGAGGCGATCAAGAGCTCGTCAGAGCGGAATCACGATTAAATCTATAAATCACATCGCGCGTACAAATCGACTGGCGCTTGGCAGCTACAACTTTCACACAATGTTCTTGTCGGGAGTGGGCTGGTTGTCGATACACGCGATAGTACGACACGAGTCTGCGCCCAATGCCACTTGTATCTTGTCGAATTAATATGCGATGTATCGCCCGAAACGACGTTTCAAAGATGGCTATAAAAGGCCAATTTATCAAGATTTAACAGACATCAAACACTGTTATTTTATTGCTCACTCTTGATAGCAATCGATGTGATATCTACACGCGTCAGCTATGCTCATGTGAACGCGACGCAATAGGATGTAAACAAACAGTGTAAACATGGAGCGTGTTACAATTCCGTTTATCAGCTACAATTGTCGTGACTATGCAAATGGCATTCCTCTTGGGTCCAGGGGTCATGCGCAGGCGCCTGCGACCTCTGGATAATCCTACTCGATCGATAAGAGCCCGAGGGCGGGGGAGAGCGGGGCGATAGAGAGTAATTTATTCGGCGGCAGAGTGGCGCGCCTCGGAGGTGCCACGCGCCCCGCGCTCCCCTTGCGCCCGCGCCGCTCTTTCAAAACAGGATCCCTTTTTTGTGGCCGGGGATTAAGGAGTATCAGGTTAAACGCAGGTTACGTAATAG
The DNA here is from genome assembly GCA_932294315.1 of Epinotia nisella. NCBI lineage: Eukaryota > Metazoa > Arthropoda > Insecta > Lepidoptera > Tortricidae > Epinotia > Epinotia nisella. The sequence goes on along the minus strand of OW028688.1, from coordinate 17,924,220 downwards.
TTTTTACACACCCTTAATCTTGAGTGGTGGTATTTCGTTTTTGAAGTAAGGTGTTTCGGTTCATATTATAATGACATGGGGGGATCTATTATCCATGAATAACCAACAAACGTTTTTATTGATTTATAGCTTTAGCAGATTCCAGTTTGTTGAAAATGTTGCGTACGCATTGACAGCGTTTACAATTCGTCCCTCACAGTAAGATTTTTTTTTGCGCCATTCGTTTTTCTCAAAGAAATTTCTACTAGACTGGGCATTAAGTTTTGATTTGTATGATCGTATGTAAATCTACAGGCCTCTTCTTTTTATTATAAAATATCCAAAATTTATTGAAGCAGTTGTTAAAATCCTGTTTCTATAGTCAAAGTTTATTGCTACCCATAAGTTTTATTGCTTCGTCTGCCTAAGGTTTATGTTATTGATATGTTGGACATTTATTGCTGACTGCACGCCTTATCTCAGAAGGTCTGGTATATATTTAAGATTGTGGTCGTAACTTCTATTTGCAATGCACGAAACATTTGCGTAGCACTCGTGCTGTGCTGTTCTTCACATTTACCGAGTGCATGGCTTGTTGGTCCAGTTTAAGTTTGACCTCCGATTGAGCATAGTTGTTGGGAATCCAGGGGTTAAATTACACTGGGACAATCTCGCAAGTCACAGTCAAGTGCAAACGTTTAGTAAAATTATACGGTGTTCCAATATTGGCACGGCGTTGGCCGATAGGAGTCCGTCACCCTCCAGTGTAGGTAGGTATCAACGTTGTCTTGGTTTCGTGATACACCTGTAGATATTAACCATCTAAGATGTGAGTTTCTAAGGCTTCTTCTCCCCTGACATCTACCGCCTTGAAATCATTGAACATTAATGAGATCTTATTGTTCACTATATTAAGCTACAGTTGTCTTATCTGTACACAGAAGCGGTGGTGCGTAATAAATAATTAAACAAGCAGAAGAAGCAATAAACCCAATGGTGTTTTCGTCACCATGATTCAAGATTCTAGTTTGGGAATACGAAAATTCCAAATAGTCATTTGTCCTAAACTTAAAGCTTCATCAATTCATCATACCGAAATTTAGAATTCCCAAAGCCAATTACCGCTAAACGAATTTTTGGCGCAGATGATTAAGACATGCTTCGAATTCTTCGGGAGTACTTGTTCTTCTTATGAGTGTTTTCGCGGCAATGTCGCCTGAATGACTGCCCGCGCTCATTCATTTGGATCTATTAGACATGTCTCACGAAAGTCTAAATTCGATTAATGTTTGTAGTCATAAACATGAATAAAAACACCCAGAAAATAATACAAGAAAAAAAACATGAGATACAGTTTACCACTATTTGTTAACATAAAATAAACCCATCATCGCTACCAACTTAGTTTCAATGAATCGTTCGATAGCGGCACGTCAATATTGACACGATCTGCCGGTGTGAACTTTTATCACTTACCTGACGTGAGAAACGCTTATCAATCCGAGGAGTTTAACAACCTCGTGAAAGTCGAAGCCAGGGGTGTACTTGAAAATGAACAAAAGGCGTGCGTTCCAAGCACAGACTAATTGTCTACTCGTACATAAGAAAATAGTCCAAATGAAGAAGGATCGAGCGTGATCAAGTACTTCAGCCTATGCAGTGACCGATAGAGCCTCAACGACGAATGACAGAAAAGCAGTCGTATTTATAAGTTTGGGTTTAGGGAATGTATAGGAACTTCAATCCAAGCAGTTTAACAACCTCGTGAAAGCCGAAGCCAGGGGAGTACTTGATGATGAAGAAAGGCGTGCGTTCGAAGCACGGACTGATTGTCTACTCGTAGAAGATAATAGTCCAAATAAAGAAGGATCAAGTGTGATCAAGTACTTCAGCCTATGCAGAGCCTCAACGACGAAGGACAGAAAAGCAGTCGAATTTATAGTTTGGGTTTATCGACTATATAGGAACTTCAAAGTTAAACAGAACTCCCTTGCTTACCGGTCTCAAATATTCTTTAAAAAACCTGACTTGTAACTTTTAGGACGATTGAATTCAAAGGAATCCAGGACCAACAAGAATCATCCTTAGCATTTCGGAACTTAAAGGATATCTTCCTGTATATTATGGGTTTTCTTGACTGTCTTATCTTTCTGAAACACGTTATCCCTAAAGTGTTTACTGAAAAACAGTATCACCAACCTCTATTTATGGTAGTCACCTAAATAAAATAATACTCAGATTAACACGATAGGATTATCTTGATACGGACAAGATATCTCGAAGAATTTGCGTACGTCGTGTCCAATCCGCACTACCCTTGCCCATCATTATCATGATAAAGGTGTATGTTTGGCAAGTCCTAGAATCACGAGGTTCGTACGTGACATTCGCCACGAGCTATTTAAGTTTAATTATATAGTTGTAATCTATCTACGATTACTTCTAATCGCCGACATAATGTAATGATATCATGAAGCCAGCGTGGCAATTACGGAGTAGGTGATGGGATCCTAATATATGGTATTATAATAAAAGTCTTCCTTTTGGCCGCAACTACATTTCGAGACTTAAGGTGATGTTTGCCATTAAAATTCTTGCTGACGTAGTCCTAGTATTCGATCTCCCAAACAAATTTCGTCCTTCCTTTTTACAACCTCTCACGCCCTTACTCTCTTACTCTTACCTTACTCTTTATCTAACGGTAGCACCACACTTAGCAGTATTTGCCCAAATATTCGTGTTGCATCTTTTTCCTTCCTACGGCAAATGAAAGAAAGGCGCGTTCCCAAGTGTGGTCATGTGGTGCCACCATTTTATGGCAATGATAATTAGTTATCAATGCTTAAAATTGTAACGCATGCTGTGGTTGCCTATTATTAGGGTTACAATTAGACATTATATAAGAGCTTTTTTTATTCGTAAAATGAACTCCGTTGGCAAAATTTTAACGTAGGTACTTAACACTAGTTAAAATGAGCGCGGTCTCGCCAACAAACTGTTATCGCAGTTTGGCGAGTAATATAACATTGTTAATTGTTTTGTACTTTTGATAAATAAATTTAAAAAAAAAATCCTTAAATAAATAAATAAACGTCTGGTTGATGTAACTGGTGACCAAAGAGCTGGAGGCTTTCTCGCACAACACATCAGCATTGCAATTCAGCGAGGAAATACCGCCAGCAACCTCGGTACAATGCCTCGAGGGTCTTTTTTAAATTTAACTTAGTTTTAATTTAGTTAATGTTCATCATCATCTTGTATTTACTTTAGAAAATAAATAACCTAATTTAATAAATAAATAAAGATTAAATATATAAATAAATAACCGTATTTGCCGAGTGTTATTGGAACAATACGCACTTGGAGATTAGTATTTGCTACGGCATAACTACTACGTTCTTCGTCTCTTATTAAAAAAAAAACACAAAAATAATTATAGTCTTGCTTGCACAATGGCACTCATTGAAGAAAGGTATACTTAGGATACAAAACGGTTTTTTTTTTAGGAAAACTACTTTGGACTTCGCGACGATCACGATTTTTAACCCGCGACACAAAAAGAGGGGTGTTATAAGTTTGATGGGTCTGTGTGTCTGTTTGTGGCATCGTCATAGCTCCTAAACGAATGGACCGATTTTAATGCGGATTTTTGTCCGAAAGCTGACGTGATCGAAATGGTTCTTAGCTACCATCTAAAATAGCTATCAAAATCGGTTCTGCCGTGTTTGAGATATTGAACTTTGAAATGAAAATTTCGGGGCTTTTCAACTTTTCTTAGTTGTTAATATTAACACACAAAATCTACATCCGTTAAAATACAGAAGCGCAAATAGATGGTTATTTATTTCAGGAATATCCTGCAGTGCTATTTGGATAAAAAATTATAAGATAACTAGTGCTAGTGGAGCAACTTGGTCAACACATAGAGGATAGAGGCCATCCAACTGCTTTGGGAAACCCTCGCATGGAAGATGGAAGTGATTGTGACAGGCTTGCACAAAACAAACTAGCCCGTTTCACATTTGTTTAAGTCAAAACTAGCAACACTGAAATGCTTGGCAAAAAGGGACCAGCTATTTGACCTGTGATGCCGGTTTAGTTTAAGACTACATCAATAATAATAAACAATCATCGTTTGCAGTATATACTATTCCGATATTGCTACACACGACCAATTACACTTGTAAGTTTGCAATTAGTGTAACTTCATTAGTGATTTCCATCGGGGAATAATTGGTTTGTCAATTAGATGTTCATTTGTAGCAGCTGTTGAGGAATGTCACTACGCCTGTTCACGGTGATGCAGAAATGTGTACGGTGATAGACGGTTTAACCAATACTTTCTAAAACCTGGTCTTTGTCAATCTGCCATACAATACACATTTCCATACGTAGGCTCTAGTAGTAGAGCGAGGATTGTCAACTCAAGTTTTGACGGAAACCTACAATATTAATTGTATCATTTCAAAATTCATAAAATTTTGGTAAACCTCTTTTCATAGATGCGCATGTTACTTCTTTGTGTTGAAGTTATAAAATAATTTAACAGAAAACTTGATGAATCATCTGAATAACAGGACCCTGGTGAAAAAGCTTTTGAAGAAGAAATTAACATTTTATTATTGTCAAAAATGTAACGTCTGATAGTAAATAATTAATAGGTAAATGATGGTATCGGCTTACCTATGCTGTGATTTTTTGATTAATATTTCGCGACACCATTCCAGTCTATGGGAGAGATGACGGGTGTCAGAACTCACATAGGAGTATGGAAGAAAAAGACATGCTGCGCCGACGCCAAGTAAATAGCATAAGAGCAGATGATTAGTATGATTACAGTCTTTTGTAGCATCATTAATGAACGGTTAACCAATATTATACTTTCATAGAATTAGTATACAAAGTATACTCATAATACGGATGATTAGAACGCATTTCCCTCAGGGCGTGCCCATTAAGTAGGTAATGATGGCGAGGCGCTGGTGAATGCTGGTGATCGACTCGACAGTCTCGTACGGTTGGGCAAGCGGAGGCCACAAGTTCAAACAGCTCGAATATTAAAATGTTCGATAACGGTTCCCGTTCTATTTCAAACTCGTGTCAAAACAACAACAAAACTCGGTGTTGCATTATCTGTAATGAATGAGTCGTGCGTTGCGAGCCGGAATGCGTCCGATTACGCTAATTGTCAATGCACTCCGATAACGTAATGTTACAACAAATTAACTTCGGCTCTTTGATTCGCGAAACGAATTCCGACCAATTTATAACGTTGTTTTATGCTGTCTACAAATAGATATCTCTGCACCGACCTGGACTTGATACGGTAGCAAAAATATTCCACTAAAGGTTAGAGCAGTGTTCGCGCAATTGAGGGCGTAAGTAATCTTTTAATTGTAGTGGATAATCTTAATTGTAGGGGCGCGGCCACTATCGAAGAATCCATATCAGGTGGCTGCATATCTTGTCGAGATAACGCTTTTCGTGTGATGGGTTTATTTTGGTCAAGTATGTCACGCGCCCAGACGGTGCCTGTGCGGCCATCAAAGCTAGACCCGTTGCTGCGGCCGAGTTCCCTCATATTTGCTGTCGTGTAAAACAACACGGATTCCAAGTTAAACTGGTTAATGAATACTACGCATTTGAAATACAATACAGCAAAGCTGTGTACCTGTTGGCGATAGACAGTCGATACGGTGTCAGACGCGTTTTATGATATGACTGTCCGAGAGATTACTTTGAGTATACAAACAATTTAGAGGCCTCAATGTTAAGAACTGTAAGTAATTAATGATCTGTCGTTCAATGAAAAGATTAAAAGATAAAGAAACGTCAGTGGGCGATGATGTTGTGAAAGAAATACAAATATCCCTTTCCGTGTCAGTCATACTGATGTCGAAGATTTGATTGACAATCGACTTATAATGGCGATACAAAAAGCATAGTAGGCGAGGTAACGAGTGTAGGTACAGATTTCAAAACAAACTACGCCTACTCGGTCAGCGCTGAAACGGAACAATATCAGATGATAAATACATTAGAATGATGATTAATTGAACTACTTGATTTCACTTGTCGCATGAACTTTGGAATAGAGTGGCAAGAGGCAGATTATTTTCGCATTACCTAACTGATAAATATTTAATAAAGGAATGTAGTTGGTTGTTAGATATTGAAAAATAATTATAATTCGTATCTCCATTCTTTAAACGAGAAACCAATTAGTTGTCATTTTAGCATTATAAATATTATAATTTTAACCATCATGACATATTGCAATGTCTGTTCATATTTAGGTCCGAATAAAAATGAAAGACAAAAAATTACAAAATAAAAAATTGATATTGACATTAAATGTGATTATAGTTACAGATACAGTATCAATAAACGTCAAATTCTATACAAACAATTTGTCTATTTACGATTCAAATATATTCTTACTGTCACTTTTGTGATATTTCACTTGGAACTCTTTTTCGTTTTGTACTTGGGAGTAAAAGCGGATCGACACCGACTCAATCGTTAATGCTGACTTACGGCCACGTCAGTGACAATGCGATCCGAAATCACATAAATAATGTACAGTCTGTCTGTATACAACGTTGCTGTGGGCGGCGACTTGGGCGGGATGACGAATTAGAAGGTTTTTTTTGAGTAAAATACTTTAGTTGACTCAATTTAATAAAAAAACATAAATTTCAATAGTATGAATTCATTTGAATATAACTAGATACAATTTAATAGCATAAATGCTATTGTCTAAATATTATTATTATTATTATTTTACTAAGCGATTTCTTAATGACTACATTATATTATTGTTATTATCTTATGCACTGTAATGACATGTGATATTATTAATATTGCGAATAAATAAATATGAAGATTTCGGAAGTTAAAATTGCTTTAATTAACTAAAACGCAACATGGTAGAACAGTTTAGCTTTATCAATGAAAAACTCTAGAATCTAAAAAAACTTAGAGATTTTCGGAGAATATCGGTAGCACCATTACTTACGTTGCCAAAGTAAGACATTACGAGTAATATTTCATACATTACTAAACGCCTCTCAAGAACTTGGAACGTTTACCTTCATGACTACTAGAAATCAAAATTCCACACGGCTAGCACAAGACCGCGCGCGTGTAAAAATATAATAGTCAGCTACCTACTTAAAACTGAACGTCATTCAATTCAAGTGCACTTAAAGAATAGCAAATTCAAGTACCTCTATAGATAAAGGCCGTAAGCGACATGAATTTTGACTAAAACATAGCATTTAATGCAATCCATTACCGCGTCTGAAGGCATCGTAGGCGTCGATCAAGTGTGCTGTAACATTGCGCCTACGCAGCGACTCTTGACCGGACTGTACCGTCATGGTAAAACACTGTGAATGCGTATGAAAGCCACACACATAATGCGTTTTTCCTATAATAACTAACGTTCACGTTTTAACGCAATACACCGATAAATCTAGTTTATTACACATTTATTTAAAGCGATTTGGATTCGCCCAACCGGTATTCGTAATATTAGATTATGTTAAGCTGATTTTTAAGCGGCCTTAAACAATGGTTTTAGAAAAATGTGCTTAACATAAACATAGCGTACCTATTATGTGAACGGTAAGGGACCACCTGGGGTGGCCCATACGTCTCGACTTACACTACTAGAATTACAAACCTAATAAGATCAGTGAGCGAGCAGATCGCTCATATGGCGTGTAACCTTTAGTAGTTTGCGACAAAAAAACGGGTGAAATGTGCGTTCAACTTTAATATTCAAATCAAAATGGAAGCTCTAAATCTACGTCTGATATATCCAAGCGCAAGTCCAATCAAAACCCTATTGGAGCGGCCCAACGCCATCACAACTCCATTTGCATTTTAATAACTCCGTTTAACGAAATGAGTTCAGTTCCATAAACAAGTCGCGTTAGGAATCCACTAAAATGATAATAAAGTGAAACGTGGCATAAACAAACAATAGTGGGGGCTATTCGCGACCCCGGTGTCTCGAAAAGCTTGAACTTTTAATGGTTAACGTAGGCGACCATCTCGCGCTGGGACATTAATATCAACCTACGACACCCATTACTATTATAATTTCATATAAAAACATTGAAAACTAAATAAATTTGTGAAATTTGAAACAGTTAAAAGAGAAGACTCGAATACAAATGGCTCTTGAGGAGATAACGAGGTGAGCGGCGCTAAGTAAAATAAGAATTGGTCAATATTAACATTATACAAACGAGTCAATTGACACTTGGCGGAAATTAGTAACATGATTATGATTATTCATAAAATATTAAGGGAACCTTACACGATGCGCCAAGGTGATAAAAACTTAAATATGATATATGGTAATTCACGCTTGATTACTTCAACGGGCAATGGTTCGTAATCGGATACGGTCAGAAAAACAATTTGATCCGGCCCAAAGGACCAAAACACGGTTTTTTGTCGACGCTTTCCGTCGCCGTGTGAAACATAATACTGTTAATTGACAGATGTCGCAATGTCGTTTGGAAACATGGACCTAAGATACTCGGGACAGGCTATACGTTATGCCACAATGAGGGACGGAAAGGCTTCTATGCAGCTAAATTAAGAACTGGTCTTAAAATGGCTGATCGCTTACCAAAAACAACCTACTTAATTTGGGTGGGTTAGTGAAATCAGTTGTGGCAAACAGAAAAAAGTGGAACTATGACAAGGACAACGAATGATATTTCCTTTTCTGTCACACTTATCGAGATTTGTATGCTACCATCTCGCTCGGACGTGGTATTATTATTACCATAGCTTGTCCCGAGTATCTTAGGTCCATAGTTGGAAATGAATCCATACGATACAGCTGCACCTACTGTAGAATCCACAAGAGGGACTATCATGAAATATGTTGCGTAGAAGAACGATCATTAATATTCCATATAAGCTTCTTGAAAAGCGAAGGTTATAAATCTCCGAACCACGACATAAAAAGAGCAGATACTTATTATAAATAATAACATAGTGCACCGAATACAAAGCCAGCAATCACAACTTGGCGCGAGCTCTTGGTGTCTCACTCGTGAACGTGTCACAAAATGCCATCATAACTCTCAACCGTCCGATAAACTCTCGAATACAAATCCAATGTAAACAAACCATATTTAATGCTTCATTCCGTATTCATTTGGCGCCCATAGAGTGTATTGAACACGCTATCCATTGGATCTGTCGAGTTCGAATCTGCCCGATTGCGGTAGAAAGTCCGCCCACGCGTGGTGAGAGGTCACCGTCGCCCACGCCCGCGATTAGACTATTGAGAAAGAGGATTTAAGGTGCCCGAAGAGCAATTACTGGTGTAATTGATGATTATTGCGGAATAATGCGGGGGCTGGTGAGGAGCTTGATACGGGTGATGGATGCACCCGAGGGCGGGAGGGAGTGGCAGCCCTGTTTATAGAGACGCGGTCGACGCGACGAGTTATGACTGCTATTATGGATGGAGTTTTCATGCTTTATGAACGTTTAATAAAACTGCATGTTTTATGTATGAGGTAAAAGGAATTGTAAGTTAAAAGTCGATGACAACGACCGATCGCAAAGTAAAAATCGTTATTTTATCAAGCCGAAGTCTCGAAGTCGTTGGGATGGTAACTACCCGAAACCAAGTTCCATCTGGTAGAAATTGGTTCAAAAATTGTAAGGACTGAACCTGAACGAATTTCAGTTAATGAAGATTAATAGAACTAACCATTTTACTTTAACAAACAACAGCGGGGCAGACAGTTGATAAATGATTAAAAGAACCACTAATCCACAGTAAAGAAACCAATAATTCACCAAGTCGGAGACGTGACTAGCTGACTATAGTTTGCATGAGAAGGGGATATCTCGTCGACGCACGTAGAGGATTATGGGTACGTCGCGTGCCGAGGCACTCCGGGTGGGCGGCGCACTATCATACTATTGCCAGAAACTAACAAATGTTCGTTATTAATATTTCGGTGACACACACTTGGAGAACAGTATGGGATGTAAATTAGGCGCGCAATTATAATAATTTATTCGGTACAGGCTCGTCTAGCGCATGTTGTGACCCCCGCCGTTTCACCCATTATTTTCGTGCCATTTGCAAACCATTATCGTTTTACTTTTTAGCAGACACAAATACGGTATTAATAATTTGTTTCATGACATCTTCACCTTCCTAGTTATTAGTCATGATCATGACAACCTTACTCTTTTGACTCTTATGACCTGGTTTTCTACCTGTGCTTATATGCTTCGCGCTTGACTGATATTGGGACAACTTGCTTATTGTCCCAATGTGTGATGTATCATTGATAAGGGGTTAACAACGCCGTCAACCCGCGAAGGTGGACAGCGTGGCGTGGGTGACAATTACACCGCTGTTCCAGTGTGAGTCAAAGTCCAAGGAATTAACATTATCGCATAGGCAAGTACGACACGTGTGTCTTTTGACAAAACTAGGTGAAGACAGATGGAATTGTGCTAAGTACTTTAAAATAACTGGGCCCAAGGGCGTCATTTCCACTGTCGTCGTCATGTATACCGGCAATGGCATCAAGAAAGTAACAAATTATGAAAGTACATTTGATACCTAAAGCTGAATAATGGTACCCCAAATTTATCAATTTATTATGTTTTAAGACAAGAGCGTATAAATTAATTGAATAGTCACGATACGAAATGATCCCTAGTTTGTATTTGAAACAAAAACAAATTAAAATTATCTGTATTTTTTGCGCTGGAAGACCCAGACGAAAGACATAATCATAAATTTTAAAGAAATTACGGTGAAAGTTCAAATGCACTTTTCCGCTCCAATTAGTCCAATTAGTAATGAACAATTAAGAATAATGCACCGTTCAGTATCATAATAAAGTCAATTAATTGAGTGAATAAATCAGTTGACCAAGATAAACGTTTAATATGTTTATGCTAAAAATTAAAAATTATGTAGTTATTCCATTTACAAGACGATCGTCCAGCTAATTATTATAATTAGATGTCAATATAATGAATGACTGTGTTTGGCAGGCACCTGCTAGCTTTGATTGCGACATGCCTGATTTAACAACTCGGCAAGGCGATTATTTAATAAGACAATTCGAACTTATAGACCTATTGTTAACAATTGATTGTTACGTACTCGTAACAGATGATGTGCAAACTTTTCTAGAACTGTCAATTAATCCAATGGCGGTTCTTAGTCAGAGGTTAAATATCAGTAGATTGCTACTCTGCGTAACTCATGAGAAAACGCATTGGATCCTAATGATATCCACATTATCCACAAAGCAATCAATTGGTATAATATTAACCGGTATTATTTCTAAACTCGATTCGCAATCAATCAATGCAGCTTTAATGGTTCCGGTATTACATTTCCATGAATTTTTTTTAATAGGTATGTAATTAAGAATTTTTCCACCATCAATCATATCTGCAAAATGTGGTATGAGAAGCTTTTAAAATATTATTCAATTAATAAAACCAATAGACGAGTTTTGGCGTTTGGACGTCGTATCAAATTACTATACCTACACATGTCTACACATGTTTTTGGTCTGAGAATATCGAGAAAAGACACCTGGACGCTGACTTGTGTCATTGGGATTTCCGATGCCAGCCTGATTATAGAACAAAATTGTCGTTTTAAAGCATGAAGTCTGACGAAATGACGCAACGAGCATTCCATTTAAATCAGCAATTACTATTAAACAGTATAAACATACACAAGCTATTGGAAGGCAAACGCAAAGCATACGAATGTAGTCCAAGTAGTAGGTTTGGATTTATTTAAATGGCATTGGACGAAAAGTCAGCTACTGGAATTGATTGAAAATAGATCATAGAGATTCCTTACACATAAATGCAAACAAACTAATAAACGACGTTTTGAAATATACACTGTGGACAGAAGGTGACGGATATTTTATCTACGATAAACACGGACATGATAATACTATTCTGGTTTACAATCGGTTTGGAGAACCACTGCACATGAATACCATGTTCTCCGGTAGATTATCATTAAAGTAATGAATGAAGGCGATACGCACTTCTTATGCAAATTCGCTTGCCCATTGACTCGCACCATTGATAGCGGTGCAAACTGGTCGCGGCTCCTAGACGGCCAGTTAATGGGACCCCAATAACCACTTTCGGTAAAATATGTATACTACATAAAATAACATGCAGTCTCAGATTAAATTAATGAGAAAAAAAATTAATGAGAGTAGAAGACACGCTTAAAAGTAATAATAGTAGACATTATCTGATTGCTAATGTTTACAAATAATCGAAGTGTATCTTCGTTGAAGAAATATAGACTGTGATTAAATGAGGACATGTATAAAAGAAAGGGAATACGAGTTGAAAATTGAAACGAAGCTGGTCAATGTCAGTAGTTTAATTCAATTTTTAAATTTTGCTACAAAAGCCACTGCTTTCGTAGTAATATCTATACAGATTAACTGATACTGACGCTATTTTACCATATTTGGTTATTTTGTTGACCTATTGAATTCAGCTTATGTATTTCGACATGGCTAAAAAAATCTTTGTGTTACTAAACATGTAGGTCATGTCGTCATAGCATCGCTAAGCAAATTCTGCTATCAAATATTGTTTTCAAGCGTTTAGTTAATTTTTTTGAGGCTTAACATTTTAAATGGACGCTAACCGCTGGATGTTGCCCAACTGTTTAAAGAACATTTCATTGTTAAGTCAATGCTAGAAGCGCGTCCTACTCATGAGGTGACTGATGCTGGAACTGTAAGGATGGGGCGAGATACCTACTTAACTGGGAAAGAAATCCAGATGATCATTAATAAAATGCAGAGAGGTAAATCGCCCGATAAGGATGGCCTTCAGCATCGAGCACTTCAGGTATGCGGGTGCTCACCTACCTCGTGTTTTGGCTATGCTCTATAATCTCTGTGTGTCACTCATATCTTCCTGAGGCTCTAATGAGGACGATTGCTGTGCCAGTCGTTAAAGACAAGACAGGTGACCTCTATCTAATAGGACAAATTATCGGCCTATTTCACTTGCCACAACCACCGCTAAAATATTGGACAGTATGTTTGACGCGATTCTAGGAAGGCATCTGAGGATAGTGTTATGTGGGTAGCTTTAAGACGAGAGGGCGCGGCGGGTACCGTGCGGAGTTAGTCGGAATATACTTGTGATAGTGACCGGTCTGTGTTTCTTTTGTCTCCATTTCGACTCCCCTCATCGAGAATTAACAGATAGGTACATGACGCTCAATTTGAAAGTGCGATACTCAGCCTAAAGCATACTGTCAGATATTACACGGACAGAAAAACCCCAGAGGGGCTACCGCGAAACGAAAACGAACTTCGTTCGTGTATCTCCCTCTCTGTCGCACTTGCTAATTCGAGCAACAGAGACGGAGATACACGAACGAATTTCGTTTTCGTTTCGCGGTAGCCCCTCAGTTTATGGCTGCTTCCTCGATTTATCGAAAGCGTTTGACCGTGTTGATTATGAATAGCTATGGCGTAAGGTGGGGGAGACTAGATTGCCCCGATGAGGCGTTGCCCAATTTATTATTTAAAAAAAATGTATATTGTTTGTTTATTGTGTACTGTTACTAATCTAATTTAGTCTTAAGTCATTCTTTACTAACATACTATGGATCAACCGGTCAGAAATAAAGAATCTTTATTTTATTTTTAACTCAAGAAAGGGTAGCATTTTAAAGTATTCATCCAATAGAAAGTTTGATTAAGTAACAAAGAGCAAGCAAACATCAATATCGGCAACGGAAAGCAAGCAGACACAACATAACTCATTTCCGAATAGATTAGAATCAAACCGATCAAAACGTATCACCGCTACAACTAGTTAATAAAAAGCGTGGGATGCTAAATAAATATCGGAACGATTAATTAGTTCCAAATCTTTTCGAAATTCACACGAAAATTGTCCGGCCGCGATAGCATAAAGAGTGGTTGACAGTTAGCGCATCCGGCCATAAAGTTGGCTCCAACTTTCTTGTCCGTCCGCGTCTGTTCTGGTGTTTTAAGGCCGAGGACATTATAAAAGAGGTGCTTGATAAAAAAGGGTAAATTCCCAAATTCAAACTGACTTAAATAGCTGGAATTGTAGCTGAAAATTATTTCCATCGTAAAAGCAGTCAGTAACATTGAACACGGAATTGGTCTTAAGATCTACACTTTACATTATTCAGGGAGTTGTGTTACGCAAATCATGAGTTGTTTTAGTGAAGTTGTATTGTTTCAGAAAGGAAATTTAGCAACAGGTGGTTAACAGTATCAGCGTTTAATTCACAGATTTCAATAGGTTTAGTTGTTATTTGGACGATAAAATCGTAAGAAAGATTTACCATTAGGAGACAGAATAAATGAAATAGTGGTATAGGTACTTGTTACTTATAGGTACTAGTTTTTGTTGTGTTTGTCAGAAACAAGTTCTAAATATCCAGATCTTGACTCCGAGACCACTTCGACGACAAGTCTTGACAAGATTTTTTTATAGCTCCTAGTGTAGAATGTTAGATTTGGAGATGGGATCAATCGATATTTAATCGACATTTTACAATCATCATAAATTAACCGGTTTATCGATATTAATCTGCGACAGCATATTTAATTGTTAACAAAAAGTAACTTAAATTAATATAGTTGGATTTGGAACCGTCATGCCTGATGTAGAAGATAGCAAAAACAATCCTTTCAACAGCGATCCACGAAACATAGATAAACGTCAATCATCTGCTGCTCGTTCACCAAGTTTTCTTTTTGTACTTGTTATTAATAATTTCTGTTTGAAGGTATTGTATTAACTCCATAGAGCTCTAACTACTCAATGTAATGCTGTGATATTGAAAATGAAATAAAAAATTACAAAATAAAATAATTGCGAGCGAGGAAGCATGAGTGAAATACTTCACAGTTATAATTTATAAATGCAAGAAAGACACTGACAGGATGGTTTTTCTATTATGTAAAATATCCTCCCGACGATCTGTTATAGAGAATTACAATAGGATAGACTAAACATATCCGAAGAGTTACAAAACTATTGAAACGTCTTCAAGCAGTATTGGCACTTGGCACCGGTCATTTAGTATAGAAATGACTTCATAATTTCACCCCACACGCGTGTAGAGCCGTGTGAAGACACACCCACACACGCGCGGTTTCCGGCCGCTGTGAATGGCACAGCGCACGCGCTTGTTTACTACTCGCCTGTCGATCATTTCGGTGCGCTCTTACTGCTCTTACGTCACTGTACCGCAGTATCCCATGAACGTATGTCATTGATAAAACCAGCTCACACGCATTCGATTGGTGCAACGAGCACACGTGTTTATTATCAAAACATTACCCTCGAAATCGCATTCCTAACGCCGATAGTTTAGTGTTACATTCATGTTTGTTGTGCGATTTAGCCTTATCTGCTTAATTGTTGTCATTATTTCTGCTGGCAGTTAATTTCCTTGTTAAAATCGTGGACTGGTTGTTGTTAATCTGCGCGCCTTGCATTCGGTTCCATACAGTAACTCGCGCCGCGCCGGCCTAAATCCCAGGCAGGAAATATATTCACAAACAAATTAACTCCACCATGAGCACGTCACTAGTATATCTTGAACCCGAGTGTCATCACACGTCAACATACACGGTCTCGGCTTGATACTGTGGTTTGTGAGCTCTGTGAATGAGAGCACTGTTATCTCCGCCGATGTCCGGCGATCCCGTTGATTGTCGATTTGAGAGCGGATGATGTCATGTCAGATTGAATAAACGGCACGACTTCCGATGTTGCGAATCGAATTCGAACCCGATGCTCGTATAGAAATCCTGTTCTAGATTCTGCATTTAGTCTTCGTCGAGTTCCTGGCGATTATCTATTCGATAGTTAAAATTGATTTATGGTTTTGAAGAAATAACACTATAGTTAGTGCTTCGAGGTTCAGCTTTCGCTTTCTAGTAAGTATTTGCATGACACAACTCCCTGAGTAATGTACGAGTACAATGTACACATTGTAGGTAGCATTTGATTTACGCTAAGGTGTCCTAGCAGGACACCGCAGACAAGTCAAAGTAAATTGAGTATAGTTTATCTCCAAGCGAAGGTGCGCGCTTTGTACAGCAACACATTTATCTAAAAATGTGTAGCTTCATCAGTGGTCAGTTAGGTACTGTGTTCCTGTTAGCAAGTACCTAACCTACTCGCCAGGAGCGAACGACCAGGTACGGCTTCATAATCAATGACTTGGACGTCAGAGTTTGTACTCTCTAATATCACGTAGCTCCCTCTATTTTGGCTAATTGCTTGAGAAAAAACTAGGACAACACTACAATAACTGCTCAGGATTCGGAGCTACACTACTATTGTTGTTTTCTTTTACTTTGATCAAGTGGTTTACCTACTAGATTTACTAGACATAGATTTGGCGATAAGAAATAGAATAGAAAGGAATAGAAAAACATTTATACGTGACACACACTAAACGACAAACGGAAAATAAATAATAAAAACATGTCAAGAAATGGTCCCAACTCAGCATGCTGCATAACCAGCGCTGGTCTTCCGTTGGACCCATAGGTGAAACCACGGCGGGCACATGGCAATAATCAAAACACAATAAAACAATTAAAAAAGAAGAAGTAATGAAACAATGTATGTAAGTGCACTCGCCATTGACATATTAAACAATATAAATAACACACATGGAGTGACACAGTAGAAAAAAAATAAAAAAAAATATCCACCAATGCCGAAGCATGTCGAGGTGTTAACAGCTGCATTGCAGACCGCCGGCTACCGCAAGACGAATTAATTGTCAACTTCTCAAAGAGATATTTGGGGGCCTTGTGCTTGAGTACTCCAAAAAGCAAAGCCAAATGAAGTTTACGTCTATGCTGCATTTTAAGAAGATTGTGTTTATTTAAGAAAGGAGTGACATGCGCCTAAGCAGAATGTGAAAACAGAACCTGGCACAGGCGTTTTGGACGAATCAGCCTTTTTAGTTTTAACGAGGAGGCGGGGACTAATCACCGCGTCAACATAATTTAGCTTAGATAGAACAAGAGACTCCACTAACCAATGCGCAAGTTTACGTTTATATACCGCCTCAGTTTCATATACAACCGAATTGTAAAGCACTGCAGTATCCTGGATCTGACTACAAGACAAATGCAAGAAAAAATTAAAAAATGGCTCACTCTGACGTACCAGGAAACAGAAGACCTTTTAAAATCACAGTATTGACAATAAATAATCGTATAGCACGCCAGCACACTCACACAAACACGCTCACACACACACATACCTCTTGCTCCTAAAAGGTTGTGTTCTAGTTCCACACATTTTGTGATAAAATTGTATTTAATTTAGGTACTGATACTTAGTAATTCCCCACAAGGTGGACTGATGACCTGGTAAAGGTCGCTGGATGCGGGTGGCGCAGGACCGGTCATTGTGGCACTCTTTGGGGGAGGCCTATGTCCAGCAGTGGACGTCTTTCGGCTGATATGATGATGATGATTATGACTTAGTAATTACTTCATTTGTCGTTTTACTTGGCCATCCTGTAATCTGCTCCCATACATACATGTAATCTGTTCACAAATTTTAACTGTAGCTACTAGCGTCGCGATACGATGCCAACATTGCCAACGCGCTGAGTGCGTCGTGTATTTCTGCACTCCCGTTCGCCGCCGAGCCGTCTGAACAGCTAGAGACAACACCTAGATATTTCTAGATAATTTACAACACTACATAATCCAATCTGATGCAAGACTGCATTTAGTTACAATTTACAGTCGAGATAATCGAAACACGTACTATTCGCACTTGTCATAATGACAGTAAGGGACAAAAAGTTAAGAGTTACATTAAATCATGATAAGATCTTAGTCTCATTACAGCTAACTACGCGAGAAACTCCACATAAAACACTACTGAAGATGAACGACAAGAAACCGGTAAAGCGAATAATGTCATTTATAGTTGCCATTTACAGTTTGCAACGCAGCTTCCTGTCCTTTGCAATCGGAAACGACAAATACTATTCAAGTATCCACATAATAAAATTTGATAATTACCAGTCGTAAAAGACATCCTTTGCGACTTAAGTCCAGCTTTTAAATGCAACGGTTTTAGGAAATTAAAGATCTCTCTACGGTCTAAAGATTTTAACAAAGGAACATTCCCAATGGTTCCGCAACATCGGCGCACAGGTAGAAAACCTGGCCCGAATCCCGGCTGCATCGCATCGGAGAATTTCTCAGAACCTGAGAGTTTTTCTCGATCAAAATCCTACAAAACACAAAAGAACGTCGCAGCATCTGGCAGACATAGTGTCGTCTGATGAAATTGGACAATAGGTACCTTGCAAAGGATATATCACTTGGTTTGTTACAATAGAATATGTTCAAAAAGACTACCTGTGGCCAACGTACCTGCTCAAGAGACGTTAAAAAGTTCATGCTTGATGACCGTTTTATAGCCGGCTGGGATATGTAAACGGTCATATTGCATGGTGGTGCTAGAAAAACTGGGCATTTATAATTTTATATTATAAACAGTAACGGAAAGTTACAGCGCTGCGGTATCAGGCTCGGCTTTGGCATTACCTAAGTCATAACGTCTTAGTAATTAGAGCCGGGGTGTGCGAGTGCGAGGCATTGACCCGGGTTTCTCGGTAGATCGCGCACGGATTGCGCGAAGGCGACCCGATCCGCACCAGTGTGTACAATGGCTCATTCAGGTGTCACAATCACGAGGCACGGTGCGAACCATCAGCCATCACCGATTCACCTTACACTTAAATATATGCTTGTTTCTGGAAAACATCAGCATCCTCTTCGACTTTCGGATTCAATGCCTCGTGACATCAGAGTCCTTGGCCGAACATAAATAAAAACGTAAACACGAAGGCATTCAACACAGGTGCAAATTAACCTCGATTATATTTAGACTTGTGATATTTTGGATCATTTAAGTCTACTACTACGACAAGACGAATACATTGGCACAATTATTATTTGGTATATCCTCGAAGCAATTATATGTCGACTTATGACTTAGTAAAGCAAATTGGAGCGCAGACATACGATGAAATTAGAATCGAGTTTTCATGCCAAGATTTACGATTCCCCTAATTAAACACTGGATCTTAACCGTACCTTGATTGATGTTGCAGCGAAATTAATATTTAAAAACCGGCCAAGTGCGTGTCGGACCACGCAAAACGAAGGGTTCCGTGCCTATTAAAAAGGTCGTATCGTCATAGAAATCTTACGGCACTTACGTCCTTTTCTTTAAGGAAGGCAGTTTTTCAGCAATATCTCGGAAACCTTTCATCCGATCTTGTTCAAAACAATTTTCGGTGAATAAACTTAATAAGCGCTGTGTCCATGAATTTTTTCATATTTTTAAAATACACCGTTCAAAAATTAGAGGGGGGGGGACAGAATTTTAGTGACTTTCGGGGCGATTATCTCTGACTGTATTCACTTAATCAAAAAAAATCCCGAGAAACCTTATATTTATTTTGAAAGGCCTATCGATTCATGTGCCACACGTGGGCTCACGATGAAAAATTTTTTTTTGATTTTTAGTTTTATGTATGGAGTACACCCCTAAAAAATTTTTTTTTAGTAATTTTAATTACAAAACTTTGTAGTGGCTAACAAAATACACCTATCCTCAAAATTTTATTCAAATACACCTTATAGTTTTCGAGTAAAATGCCTGTGACATACGGACAGACGGACAGACGGACAGACGGACAGACGGACAGACGGACATGACGAAACTATAAGGGTTCCGTTTTTGCCATTTTGGCTACGGAACCCTAAAAATGAGTGATGAATTCTGTCCGATAAAAACACGAGAGATCAAATCGGGAGTATGTTGAAATACCGAAATGAGCTCATGTTTGAATCAGTTACAGTAGGCGGGTCCTTTGATGGACCATTAATTATATTCACACCTCTGCGACCGCGGCGAGCATCGGGTAAACTGCGAGTTTTTTTTTTAGTGACAGTTCTTGGAAACATGGCGGCGGCGGGAAACAAAAAGTGGAAGCGTGAGCACGAGCTGCTTTGTGGATCTCTAAGAATTTAGAGGTCGCTTGACCGTTGGGGGCAGATAGAACTCGTATAATCGAGATGAACTTTGATTTGATACTGTTCGTAAGTATGTCCAGTTTGGTGGAGCTGAGTCATTCGCGAATCATCTCTAACGTGAGTTTCACCGTTTCGATTTTATTGATGCTTCATCTAGTAAATCTAGTTGCCATTGTTTTTCGAAGCTCACCATGTCGTCTAGTAATCAGAAACTAGAGTTGTCTGATAAGTAAACATTGGCTTTGCCAGTAAAGGTGGTAAAGACTGTATGCAGTACAGTATAAGATATGCCTTTACTTCTTGTTACATTAATTCATTTATTAATTGGTAACAATGAACATGACCACCATAAACCTAAGCTGCGTTACCATACTATACCTCTGGGTTTAAGATTCCATTTGATGTTATCAGTTAGTAAGTATTGTTAAATGACAAAAAAACATCACACACGTCTCGGCACTCTGCTTTTTGAGAACCCAACCCCTTCAAACGGCGACAAAGGCATGATTCCCTGAACTCGTGCCACAAAAGCTTTAAATCCGACCTGTCAAGCGAGTTTCTTAGTTTTGTTGTAAGACGCGGATTTATTTCACACCAAGCGTTTTGTAGTCGTGTAACGTGTTAGAGGAGTGTGAAGTGTCGATTATAATTTAAAGTCGGTTAATTTGAATATCTGATTAAACGATTAGGTCATGCCTTGGCGCGTTGTGGCTGCTAACTACCTGATATTAGGTCAATAGAGGGCGTAAACGATTGTAATTAGATCAAATACTTATAGAATCGATTTCGAAAAGTAAAAACTTTATTAACGACCTCATACTGACGCCCAAAATTTCCATGACTAACATAAATAAGTTTCTGTCAAATGTTTCATTTTTGGTACTAGCTTTTATTGCCGACTGTACTTTTCTGTATACCGTCATCAACTACTCGTTGAGACGATTCTAACAAGCCCAAACTCAACGGGGTTACGTCGGTTAAGTACTGAGTTCCTATGGCCACCTTCCAGCTGAAGCATCAGATCAGCTCCATGTCATCATAATATTACCATTGTTATGCGATATACATATGCATGCAAAATATCAGCTCAATCGGAAACCAGGAAGTGGGTCAAATTTAACTTGCAAGATTTCATTACAGACACCGGGACTGGTGAAACTAAATAAAAGCTTGTAAAATAGAATGTCACCAGAATCGACAGAATATACAATTAAAGTGTCTAAACCAATTAACTAACACCTAGCCGCACCAAAATCCTATGCAAATGGCGTCAACCTTTTACCCACGGCACACTGAACATAAATAATGTATTATTTCCTCGCGTATAAAGACCTCATTAATCCATTCCGGTCACCTTGTTCCGGATCCGGTAGACGGGCCTGGCTGCGGCGGTAGGTTCAATGGACTTGGGCGCTTAGCATGCTATGTTGTATTACGAGGGCAGCAACTATGTGTGGACAGCGTGGTTAAGCTTAATAAGCTTATAGAGGTTCGTCATAAATCATACCCATTGTGTGACCACAAAGTATCTACAGAACATTTTCACTGTCATGCAGTTGCTGCAGCATAATTCTTCTCAGCTTGAACTTAAATAGATCCTCGTCACCAACATTTTCTATCCTACTATGAATCTCCTTGTGCAGGTGCCAGGTGGTTTGTCATTAAATCAAAATGCTTGATAGCTACATATTCAATGTACGCTTTTTGCTCAGAAATAATGCGAATTGACATTTTACAATTACAAGGGCATATTCAATTATTGATGTCCCTTAAACGGATAGTTAAGGATAATAACAAAACCGACAGTTACTGGCAATCGCATACATTTAGTAACAAAACCGACAGGTTAGACGTGACATAAACATCACCTGTAATTTTTTTTAAACTCCCGACAAAGTGAATTAAAACATCTTGATTGTATTGTATCTCTCAATCAACAACTCGTTGATGCAACATTGTAATATGTAGTTCCCAAGAGCTTACCAAGAATGGTTTATACAGGACTCAGTATCGAGTTTAGAAGAAGATGTTTAGCATGACGGCAAAATAATCTAAGTGTTGGTCCGACAAAAATACCATCAGTGAAGCACCTTTTTCTGGTCAGATATTAGGCGAACCGCGTGATTGAACAGAAGTTGATGGCAGCCGCCAGACAATGTCACCTCTGACCGGCAAAAATGGATGTATATTGCCAGGAAAGCACTCGATAAACACAACGACACTTGATGCATTATAACATTTATAACTCCAAGTACCTGCACAGTGCACAACCACGACCACTCTGCCAAGTGTGCCCGACTTAGTAGAGCCAGAGAATGTTGGCAACTTGTTCTCACACTGTATGTAGGGTGGCGGTGGGTGGTGGTGTTATAACCGTCCTAAGCGACAACTCAAAACCAGCTGCCGGATCCGACATAGTTGCAATAACAGCGGATGGGAGCGTGCTTGTACTCAAGCAACGTATTTATCCCACTTCCAATCTTCAGCAACTTGATCAACCTGCAGTCACGTCTGATGTGAGACTTCCCAACCTACGACCTGTCTTTTTGGTTTAGCACGGGCCATGCCCGACACAGAGCTCTAGTATGCAAGCCCCTCAAGTCCAAGTGAATGTCCTAGACTCAACGGGTCCATGACACGGTCTGTCGCCGCAGCCAGCGCAGCATGGCATGGCCGCCGCGCCTGTTCGTGATAACCGATACTTTGTCAAAACCAATTCGCGCATATCCTGTTTCTATGTAGCAAGTCCAATCATACCGGCGAATAGATTAGATTTGAAACAGACTGCAATTAGGTTTGCCTGTCGCGGAGTTTGTGGAATGAGCGTCTTAATTAACAACTGCGAATTTACTTGAATAACTCTGAAAGCTTCATCTTATAAATAGAGACATAATGGAAAATGCAGAACTTTGAACAGGTTACAAATTACTCCACCGACAAGAGCCTAGGTCTTCAATGTATGATGATGATAAAGTCTGAAATACAATTCCATGATTTCATTCCCGACAATCAACCCCGGATTGTCAAGGAAGCTAAAGAAGCTAAAGAGGCCGGCACTTCGTCTCCTGACGGGAGCCATAACTGGTCATGCACTATTAAACAAACATCTTTTCACCCTAGGTGTTACAGACAGTCCTCTCTGCAGAGCCTGCATGGAAGAGGAGGAGACAGCCGCCCACGTCATCCTGACGTGCCCTGGGGTGGCAGATTACCGGGCAAAGCACCTCGGAACACCGGGGTCACTACCGGAGGCCGTCGGCAACATAAAGGGTCTGCTAGGCTTCCTGGTGGAACTGGGTTGGCACGAATAATAGTAATGCCAACCCACACGCAAAATAGGCGCAATTATGACGTCGAGTTGCGGAAACCCAGCCCGCGTACACCTATAACCTACCTACAATTCCATGAGAAATATGCAAACGGTTAGAGGGAGCAATTTTATATAATAATGATTATATAGTACCAAAAGCCATTGCACATTTAATAAGTGTCGCAAGATCTCAAAGTGATCAATGTTGCAATTTCATGAACTTCTGAGCGGTGTATGATTCAGTACTTACAGTTTTTCATTTTATTCATCTGAGACTTGGAGAGGAAGTTATATTTTTAAAGTATGTTGTAATTTGGACACCAACCGTGTGAGTTCCATATAAAAAGAGAAACAAAAATGTGCCTTTGTGGGCACCATACTACTAGTAATTGCAAAATTGCAATCGTTAACTTACTGCAGTACACAAGCTCACTCGCAGCAGACGCAGCGCTACTCCGCGATGAGTGTTACACTGCGGTATCGTCCATAAAAACGCACCCCTAATGTCTAATCATTAAAGATAGACGTGATGCGACTTAATTGTGATACTTTAGTTGCAATATCCCCGACAAAGGTGGAAGCCCGTCTAATTAAAAATAAACTGAAATTACAGAATTCTTCATAGTGTCATAAAACCGCGCGCGGTACGCGCGATGACTTCTGATGAACGATTCATCAGTGCTTGCACTACATGTGATCATCTCCCAAAGATTATTACGTTGAAAATTATGTTGTACTGCTAGAAAAAAAACAGGCCAAGTGCGAGTCAGACTCGCGCACCGAGGGTTCCGTACAAACCTGTAGGTATATAAGTAAATTATTAAAAATATTTTTATTATATGATGTAACTAAAAATTTATGGTTTTCGCAATTTTTCCTTTATCTGTGCTAAAAGACGTTGCTTCGTACCAAATTTCAAGATTCTGAGTTCACGGGAAGTACCCTGTAGGTTTTGATTCCCTTGCGAGTTTCGAAAATTTGCGGAATTTGCGGCATAAACGGCTACATGTTTAGATTGCGTTGGCTTAGAAGTTTGATTGAGAAAAAGGTTCTTGACGGACGGACAACAAAGTGAGTAAGGGTTCCGTTTTTTCCTTTCGAGGTGCGGAACCCTAATAAGCTATATTTTCAATTATACATTGCGACGAACGATCTGTAACAGGTTAAGCTGGATACTAGATCGCTGGGAGTACGGTACGTGAAGAAATTTGGATGGTCGTGTTATAATTATGGCTCGAACGATCACGGGCGCAAAAACTAGAGCAAAACACTCACATATTAAGACGCGAGGAGTTATTATTGCCTATTAAAAACCTAAGATGCTATTTTTCCATCCTACTAATATTATAAATGCGAAAGTTTGGATGTTTGGATGTTTAGATGTTTGTTACTCAATCACGCTTAAATGGCTCAACCGATTTGGATGAAATTTTGCACCAAGATAGTTTTTAGCCTGCTGGATTCAAATATAGGATAGTTTTTATCCGAGGTTCACGCAGACGAAGTCACGGGCGGAAGCTAGTTTGTAATAAGTGGGTGACCCTCGCAATCCTTGATAACGTAGGTATGTCATAAAATCGCTTGACATAACAGTTTTGCCCCCTCTTAAGGCGTTGTAAGAGGTAACTAATTTGTCGACCGAGCAAGATTGTTCCGATTGCTCAGTTGGCTAAGAGCGACGAGCCGCGTATGCCTGTATCACCGAATTGAATCCGGCTCGAAACAATACTTTCAATATTTCCCTTTTATTTAAAACTAGCTTCCGCCCACCCCGCGACTTCGTCTGCATGGACCAGCGGGGCTAGCACAACTGACGCCGTGCCGCAACGCGAGTCGAGAAAGATCTACCCCCCTTTTTCTAACTTGTACGGTGTGAGTGAGATAGGAGACGCTTAGTCGCGCGCGAAGCGACTGAGCAGCAAGTTGTGCTAGACGTCATGGACCCGGGATAAAAACTATCCTATATTTTAATCCAGGCTATAAACTATATTCGTGCAAAATTCCATCGAAATCGGTTGAGCCGTTTATGCGTGATTGAGTAACAAACGTCTAAAACATCCCAACTTTCGCATGTATTTAGTAGGAAGTAGGATGTATAAGTTTCCTTAGCAGAGATTTAACGCTTAATACAAAACCGAGGTTAGCCTTAGTAAAGTGTATTTGCCATAATAATTAAATTTATCCTAAATTAATTTGTCATAATTATGACAATCGATATTAAGGAATACAAAAATAGGACAATTAGAGGTTCCAATATATGTAGATCCATAATAGGTTTCAGCTTTTCATCCATGGTGTTTGGAGGTATGTAAATACACAAGGCAATGTTAATTTTAGATACAAAAACAAGCGATGAAATTAAACGCTACATACGTGTTTGGTTGGACACTTTGGACATTATTGCTCCCGAACTAAGGATTAAAATTGCATACGCGCTTTTAGACTTGAATGTGACTAGAATGAGCAATCACTGCGAGTGGAGCATTTATTATAAAGCATTGGAGCGTCGAAGTAAATTTGAAGCTAGCGAAGGCTCATATCTCACCCAAGAGTTACGTGGGAGGAAGGAAAGACGTGGTTCTATTGCACGAAAGTTTGAATTTCGAAGCCGTGATGTGCAAGCTACAGTTACGAAAGACCCAAGATTTACTTGTTCCTATAGGTGATATAAACATAAACCCATTGTGAATGCAGCTTACGGGTAATCTTATAAAAGCACACGGTTACTACTAACCGTGTGCTTTTATGAGATTACCCGTAACAGTCATATTACCGATTTTTCTCATTTCTAATATCCTAATTGGCTATTTCCCTAAAAAAATATATTTATTACAAAAAGGCCAGGTCAAAAGTACCCTAAACCGACGCGCATGTATGAGAAATGTTATGAAGGTGAGTGAAGCGAAAGTGGTTTGTCAGGATCGTAGCAAATGGAGATCCGTGATCTCTGCCTACCCCTCTGGGAAAGAGGCGTGATTATATGTATGTATGTAGTCCGTCAGTTAGATTACCAAAAACTATTGGACACGTAATTTTTTGTTTGTCAATTAAACAAAAAAATATGAAGATATAGCCCCCGTTAAAGTTCCGCGTGACGTCACATTATGGTACACTTTTTAGCATAATGTGACGTCTCAGGCGGAACTTTAACAAGCTATATCTTCATCATTTTTTGTTTCATTGACCAACGAAAAAATACGTATCCATTATTTTTTGATAATCTAACTGACTTACTAAATAGAATGGGGAATGGATGAAAATTTTAGAAATGCCTGATTATTTTTTTGGTGATAGGAATAACCTTCCTTAGCACCAGAAAAAAGTTTCAAATTTTTCAGCTGCGACAAATATTTTTGAAAAATATAAACAGTTTCCTCATTTACGTTTTGGGTCAAGAACGGTAAATATAGACACTTTCCTTGATCTGTCTCATATTACAAAAAACTATCTTAAATATTTGTGGTAAACTGACACTGGTAATGACCAATATAGCTGCTGCAAGTGTCAATATCATTGCCAGTGTCAGTTTACCACACATATTTAATATATTTTTTTGTAATATGAGACCGATCGAGGAAGGTGCCGTAACTGACCCAAAACGTAAGTGAGGAAACTGTATATATTTTTCAAAAAAAATTGACGCAGCTAAAAAATCTGAAACTTTTTTCTGGTGCTAAGGAAGGTTATTCCTATCACCAAAAAAATAATCAGGCATTTCTAAAATTTTCATCCATTCCCAATTATATTTTTTTTTACCCAGGAAAGTACCCAATTGTAGTTGTCTCTACACAATTTAATATATTTAGGGTAAAGAAAATTTCACTTTGTATCTAATGAATTACCCTATGAACTGTATGGAAAAAGTTTTCTTTTAGTTCTGGGTGTTCTAGTACTCTAATCTTCGTTGGTCTCAAAGAGTATTTTTATCCTTGACATTAAAAAAAAAAACTCAAATCTGGCGATTTTCTGGCTGACGAAAAATCTGTGAATGTCGATTGTCATCACTTAAAAAGTTAGTAAAGGTCTCCTAAGAGCATCTTCGCGTAGCAGCAAGGGATCTAGTAGCTACCCTTATTGCCCCATCACAATTTTCCACCCTGTATATTATAGACTGAGTCTGACCACACATGTTTGATTTCGCGCTGTCAGATTTACTGAGAATACAAGCGCGGG
Organism: Epinotia nisella; assembly: GCA_932294315.1. NCBI lineage: Eukaryota > Metazoa > Arthropoda > Insecta > Lepidoptera > Tortricidae > Epinotia > Epinotia nisella. The sequence goes on along the minus strand of OW028688.1, from coordinate 17,896,608 downwards.
ACAATCTTTAGGTACTTAAATTATAGGACACATACCTCATCCTCAGGCGCAGCCTGGGTAGGCCCCCCACAAGGATGACCTGGTCGCTGGAGTCCGCTGGATGCGGGTGGCGCAGGACCGGTCATTGTGGCACTCTTTGGGGGAGGCCTATGTCCAGCAGTGGACGTCTTTCGGCTGATATGATGATGATGATGATGATACCTCATCCACACACTACACAAGGTAATGTTTGCGTGCGTGTTATATGGACATAAATATGTAAGCCGATTTGAGTCTTAATTGGTACTTCAGTGTGGTCCCGTGTTAACCTAGGTAGCGCAGTGTAAAAATCGCTCGCTACCGCCAGCCGGTCTGCTATGAGCCCGCACTAATGAGGACAACCGAAGGCGACGTACAGTCAGCATCATAAACATGCATACATTCTATGACCTTATTACCTAGACATAAGGTTGAAAAGTGTATACATGTTTATGATGCTGACTGTACTAATAATCGCGTCAATTAACGCATCGCGGCATTCCGCGGCAGTCGCGGGAAAAACTCGAGTCATTTCTTAACAAGCTTCCAACTTTTTGCATGCTTAGCTTTACGCAGGAAATGACCAGCGGCGATGTTAAACGAAACGATGGTTAGTTTGTGTAGCTCATAACACAAAGATCCTCTTCCTAGGGTTTTCCTGTTATTCCCGCTTGATCCTAAAGAATCCCCTGGTTATATTGCTACCTGGGCCAAAATTCTTTTTGATGTCTATGAAAACGTCTCTTGTACATTTTAACCCATAATTTTTTACTTATTCGGATAACCTTCAAAAAACTATTATTTTCTAATTCACAATGACATTATGCATACCCGAATGATGACCATTATCAAAATGTTTGGGCTCAAAAAAATTTACCATTATCAAAATATTTTTGAGGGGTCATGGGGACTGGTAACGCAATGGTAATTTGAGTAGGTACCAAATGTGACTTTTTTGTAATAAAAACCCAGGGTGGTGGGAAAATTCATAATAAACAATGAGCCCTGCGGGGCTAGCGCAACTGACGCCGCACCGCGACGCGAGTCGAGAAAGCTCAACCCCCTTTTTCTAATTTGTACGGTGCGAGTGAGATAGGGGACGCTTAGTCGCGCGAGAAGCGACTGAGCAGCAAGTTGTGCTAGACGTGCTGGTTGAGAACTAACGTAACACTACTAGGAAAATAAGTGTTTATAAGTTTTCATCTCTATTTTAGGCAGTAAAAATAATTTTGGCCTACCTAATCTCAACAATATCGTAAATAGTACTACTTCTTTCTCTGTAGGTGTGTGGTGCTGTTCCTAGTGGTGACTGGTGAGTAATGTCGCCAGAATTACAGACGATGCGCTGTGTGAGAGTGAGGGATCTGCATTTTTAGGGTTCCGTACACAAAGGGTAAAACGGAACCCTATACTAAGACTTGTCCGTCCGTCTGTCTGTCCGTGATAGTTACAGTTAGACAGTTGAAATTTTCACAGATGATGTATTTTTGTTGCCGCTATAACAACAAATACTAAAAAAAGGTAAAATACATATTAAGGGGACTCCCATACAACAAACGTGATTTTTTTGCCATTTTTATAGATAATGGTACGGAACCCTTCGTGCGCGAGTCCGACTCGCACTTGGCCGGTTTTTTTCTTGTTGTTGACACAACAAATTCGCAAATTATTAAAGAGCGCGCTTGTGACCTCTTAGAGTCGTGGACAGATTTTTATATAATTTTTTAGACCAGCGGGTCGATCACGTAACGCATTGTACGCGCGTCAGATAGATCTAACTAAATGTCACTTTTTATATGGAAAAATTACAGTTAAATTGACCTAACGCGCGTTGAAAACGTTACATGATTACCCCTCAGGTTAAAATTAATTATTGAAATTGCACTGTATTGTTTTCCATGGCACATGTAAAACCACACAAATAAAAAGTGGTGTGGCGACCGCGTCAAGTATAAAACTATACAGGACAAAGCGGTATTGAATAAACATAGTGAATATTAGCAAGGTTTTACAGACCATTGATTGTATAAATTAATAGAAATTTATCCCCAGCATGAGACTTCCTTGCAGGAATGACTAGATTGTATAAATTAATAAAAACATTTTTCCCGCATAGCATATTACATAGACATTTCAATACATGTAGATGGAGAAGGGATTTGCTTTGTAAATGCTTTTTTTTTACTACTAACTACTACAATGCTCTTCTATAATATTTTGCACGCCATGCAGGCTGAATGGACATGTTTCATTTTATTTTTACCATTTATGTAACTGAATTCGGAGCTGACTGCTGAAAATTAACAAGGAGAAGAATTTTGTTTATTTCAGAGTTCCAAATTCATATTTAGACTGATAAACTCCTCCATTGCCGCTACTAAATAAGGCTAGACGCATTAATATCTAGTGTCAGGCAGCAGTGGGACTAATGCTGATAGGAAATGAAGATTGAAATCTGGTAGGGTCGAAACTGCGATGTGAAAGGCAAGGGGAAAACCACCATACAAAGCTTTCCTAAATCTAAGTAATTGAATACTGTAGAATAAGTTGGAAACTACTACACTGATAAGAGAACATTATGAAGAAACTCTTAACCTTAGACCGTGTCTAACCTCAGTAGGTACCCCATGGTATGATAATAGTAACACTGCTCCCTCTAGATACAGCCTTGGCCAAAAGTATTGAGCACCCCACGTTTTCCTTTGTAACTTATGGATAAAGTATTATTTTTCAATTTCATAAATACACGAAGACGTAAAATATAATAAGTGTTTGAACATGCGCAAATCAGTAATATATATAATATTGAAATTGCTATTTGCGTGTGAAAACTGAAGTTAGAAAAAGTCGGGTTTTACAATAAAGGTTTAATTGTATATTTTTTTCACGGGATTTCCCTTAACGTTAATAAATATGACTAATTTTTCCGATAGCGACGAGCTAAATAGGAGTCGGAGTAGTAGCCATGGCCGAAAACGATCATCATTGTATTACGTAATCAGCGCTAGCTGTACGGTGTCTGATGGAAACCAAAGACCTATAGGTAAGCGGTTAGTATTACTACTGATTAATTAAATAGCTATATCGTATAAAATAACAGTAATTGTATAAATTAATTGGTCCTCATAAACAGAGCCGGACCGGTCCAGTGTATTAGCAATGTAGAATCAATAGAATTGTGCAGAGTTACGAACGCATCTTCATTGTTTTGAGTAAGCTTATGTCGTGTACAGATCAAATTGAGTTACGATTTTCTTTGGACTTATGGTATTTTACGGTGCGCAATAATATCCAACAGCCTATTTATAGAGCTGAAGGAGCTTTTTGCGCTTTTTGTCGTGTTCATGTTTGGTAATTACTTAGAGGTGACTCAACTGATTCACAGTTCCAGAATATGGACTATTAGCACAGATTATATAATAGTTCTAACGAACAGATACTCGACTCTGAATAAAAAAGCGCATACCTACCGCTTTCCATGCCTACTAAATTTAACAATGGGGCGACCTTGAACGCGCCGGTCGTTGCCCGCCAATAGACGCTAGGGTTGACACCGCTTAGAAATGAAGTTATAATTAATATTTTTTGAAATATTTTTATAATGATGTGTAACCAACTACAATTGCTTCACCTTGATGTAATGTTGCACGAATATTTTTCCTTCTCTAAATGTTCAGCGCGTGAGCGCGTACGAATTTGAGCAAAATAGGTGATCCGTGCGTGCCTCAACCCGAGGCTGCTCTAATTCGTACTTAGATACTTACATATCAATTTTAATGTTAATGTTGAGATTTATGGCATGACAATTATATTTTGTCAGTCTGGTAGGTGATATGTACGCGTATGAAGAGTGACGCAATTGCCCTGCTGTATGTATCTAAGTAACAGACGTCGTAACGTTCTAATAAAAATACATTTTTTTTAAGAACCTACTTTATATTTTAAATTCTAAGGTTTTTGTATAAATTATAAAGCATGTGGTGTGACCTATACGTGATTGTGACATCTATCTTTACAATGCAAAATGAATGAAGTCATGAATGTACTGATATTAACAATTGTTATTGAACCTAAATAAAAAAAATTAAAATCTCCGTTCAGCTGTCACAACAAATCCTCAAATCAATAAAGGGTCGGCAACGCGCTTGTTATTGTTCTGGAATCGCAATCGTCCAAAGGCTACGGTGTCTGCTTATACCATCAGGTAGACCGTATGCATGTTTGCCACCGTCGTAGTATTAAAAAAAACATTGTGTCGGCTAGGACGTTTTATTATTCGTGCAGAACCACACATTCCATGCACTTCACTGATTAGATTAATTTAATTGTTATCGTTTTTCAATTTTCATTTTTCAAAAGACTTGTATGTATTTCCGAAGATTCTGCCAGTATCTGAACACCATAGCTACATACCTACATACAGGCATATCAACGCAGCATGTTAAATAAAATGTAATGTCAAGTATCTCTCACCCTGTCTATGGTTACGACAGTCTGAATGTAGGTACATTCGAGTTCTCCAATATCTATACAGACAACCTTTCAAAAATATCTGTACACAGGCTTTATTATTACTGACATAAGACACATGTATAGATATTTTTGAAAGGTTGTCTGTATAGGTATTGGAGAACTCGACTGTACCTATTAATTTACTAGCTACCACATAGGTATAACAAAACGAAACTTGTTGTGTAGGTAACTTCATTTTTTAAGTAAGTAGGTGTATCCCGACGACAGTACGAAATAAAGTTTAGTAGGTAGGTAGGTACCTTCCTATCTTCGTTATTTATAACATAAGTATATAAATAACGACATATTGTATAACAGTTTAAAAGTAGCATTGCAAACTTGGAATTAGTCACTAGGCATAAGTTGTTTTAAAATATTCTGATTAGGTACGTGTTTCATCCTCACGAGTGCATTCCAAGCACTTCCAAAAGGTTATAAGTTCCCATAGCAACGACGATGTTTACGCCCTTTCTTAGGCCGTGCAATGCATGCACCCCGTAAATCTTACTAAGTAAACTATTATAATTGCTGCTAGACAGGGATAAATATAAACATGAAATCAATACAAACAACGGAGTGGCGGAGTACCTAAACTTGTCGGAGGCTCGGGGTAGGTGTACAAAATTACCGAAACTCAAGCAGGCCTAAATGTATCACGTAAGTATTTGAAATAGGTATTAGGTGTTCCGTAAAAAACATTACGAACTCATTTTTAAAGAATTGGTGAATAACTGTTCTTGTGCGCGTAAGCAGCGTCCGGCCGTGAGCGCGTGCGCCGACCCACTGGCGGATGTACCGTTTACGGTGCGCAAAGTTTAGGTATAATTCTGAGTTCCCACGGCGCAGTTAGGTAGCACTGCTATTAGTTCAGAATACAGAATTGATTGGTAAATAAGCATTTTACAAGTCAATATACACCCAATATTTAAAGGTTTTTACTATGCAACATTAATTACTGCGCTGGGTCAATGATCCTTCCGTTTATTTGTAAACTCATCAAGTTCACCCCTATCTTGATCTTAAGTATACTAAATAGAATCTTAAACTCATTTATTCAGTCAAAGTTAAAGTCATAGTCAAAGAATAGAATCCGCAACAGGCTTCGTCAGCAATACGTATCTTCATTGTGTTACATGACATTTATAAATGTTGGACAGCGAAATTCATAATCACTAATCAATTAAATAATCTGATGCATATTCAATGCCAGCTTTCAATCTGTTGTCTTTTTTTTAGCTCCATGCCACATAAAAAGCTCAACGTATCATATCGACTAGCATCAGTAACATCTTATCTCTGAAAACATCTTTACTTGCTACTTAAAGTTCATATAAAAGTCCTAGCGTTTTAAGATCTGCCATTCAGATAGAACATTATAAAGTGATAAAAGAGGACAACGCAGTATAATAAAAGCATGGGAATACGGCTTTTGGCGAATACGACTTCTAAATGTGATTTAATACTTATCTTAAGCACGTAAAGGTTGACAAGCTATGAAGCCTTTTTTCTGTTGCGGACGTAATGTGGATTTAAAGATGAATACGTACCTGAAATCAAAAGAAATCATTATATAAAGGGGTTTGGGTAAAAGTGTTGTTATTTTTTAGGTGAGCGTCCACTTATAAAAGTGGTAGATTAGATCCATTCTAAAATACATTCTAATCTAAAATGCATCGGAGTCCAGAGCATATTAAAATCTAAAGTTGTTTGTTTTTAATACGCCGATTTATCAATATACGAACACATGAATTGTTCCATTTCATCATGTAATTCACCACTATTATTTGTTATTATAATTCTGTCTAAGAAAACTGTCCCATCCTAGATCGGTTTTGCGCCACCCGCATCCAGCAGACCCCCGCGACCTGTATCAGCTCATCAGTCCATCTTGTGGGGAGGCTACCCACGCTGCGCCTCCTGGTACGTGGTCACCAATCGAGAACATCTGCACCAATGGCCATCGGTTCTACGTGCACTGTGCCCCGCCCACTGTCACTTAAATTAGCGATTCGAAGGTTACCTTAGTTCTGCGGCGGATAGCGTAATTTCTGATGTGACCACGTAGAGAAACTTTCAGAATAGTCCTCTTCATTACTCTTTCGATGATTTTGAGCTTTCTCATGAGGCCCATAGTATGTGACCACGTTTCAGTTCCATACGTCATCGCTGGCAACACAAATTAGGCAAAGACTCTCATCCTGAGAGTCCTGAGACACTGAAAGAAAGAAAGAAATTGTCTCTCAAGACGAGAGTTTTTGTGTGTTGCCAGTGATGGCATAAGTCACTGAATCGTGGTCGCTTAGTATGGGCCTCATAAGAAGGCTCAAAGTCACCCAAAAGGCAATGGAGAGGGCTATGCTGGGAGTTTCTCTGCGTGATCGCATCAGAAATCAGGCTATTTGCAGCAAAACCAAGGTAACCGGTATAGCTCTCCGAATCGCTAATCTTAAGTTGTAGTAGTAAAGGTCGCGGGAGTCCGCTGGATGCAGGTGATGCAGGACCGGTCACTTTGGCACTCTTTGGGGGAGTCCTATGCCCGGCAGTGGACATCTTTTGGCTGATTTGATGATTATAAAAACAAACAATAGTGGTGAATTATGTGATGAATTGGAACGATAAACGTATTCGTACATTGATAAATCAATATTATTTAATATTATATAATTGTGTGTAGAGATGAAAGAAAGAAAGAAAGAAAAAACATTTATTCGTGACAAAACACATAAAAACAAACTGTATAGACACAATACACACAAACACATTTGCCACGAAATCCTCTAAACTATTATAGAAAAATCATCCATGGCAGTTAAAAAAATACAAAGTTGGCCAATGCACTTTGCGAAGTAACAATAAAAATAGCCAACTAACTTATTTTACAATCCCTCAAAATAATATTTTGTGAACAAAGTGCGCTACATCCAGAATCCAACAACAAAGCCTTAAGAATAAAAATAATATTTGCAAAACGTGACATCCGCCTAGGTAAATCTCAAGTGCACACTATTACTATATTTTAATAGGGAAAACGTGTCAAGTAACCCGGGTCCAGAGCAGCGACAATAGTTGAAGGGAACTGGCCACAGATCACGCGAGATAAGGGAAACTCGATCGCCGGCCACTTACCGACGTAGCTCGAAATCGTTATAATAATAACAGGTTTGTTAGAGATTAATGAATTTGATAACTTTTTTACGTTTAGAAATATTAAGATTTTACATTACATTAAGTTAAGCTAATGCAGTCAAGAATGATGTTAAGGTGACGTTTAGATGTCTATCCGGATTGCCGAAAACCGAGCCAGAGCATCCGGTGCGAAAATAACTGATGGTCGTGACTACGACATCGTCGTGTGGTCACGACCAATAGTATAAAATAATTGTATGTCTGCTGAACCATAGTATAAATGTTAGACATGTAAGGCTCTACAAAAAAATGGTTGTCTGTAAAGTATATTTTTGAAATAAATGATTTTTATTTTTTATTTATTTAAAGTCGGTTTACGGACGATAATTTTACGTGATAACGTCATAAGAAAACAGTCGATCTAATCTTGTTTCCCCATACAAACTTTGGACCCCCTTTCCACCCCCTTAGAGGGTGAATTTTGAAAAATACTTTCTTAGTGCATCCCTAAAGACCTTATAAGGAACCTACGTGCCAATTTTGGAATCTCTAGAACCAATGGTTTGGGCTGTGCGTTGATGTCAATCAGGAACGGGACACTTTTTCTTGCGTGCGTTTTATCGATGTAAGACGTTATCACATCAAAAGTACTTAAATTTAAAGTGCCACTGCAATTCAATGGCGACAACTACTAAGCAGCTTCGCAATCAATCTTGACATCTGGATACATCCAATAAGCGTTCTAACATCACCAGATTACTATGGTCATTTCTATATGAATCAAAACAAGAGTCGAAAAGCGTATTGTTATTTTAGAAGCGCGCTCAGAGGGGCCATTGGGCCCATATTAAGAATGCGTTCTGGCCGAGCAAACAGACGGGTGTTTGCGGAGCGCTCCGTGTGTCCAGGGCAAATATTTGTAGACAATTTGAAGGTACGACGGCCCGGTCAATTTGCTACGACAGCTTGGTAATCCAAAGTTAATCTTTACAGGTAAAATTAAACGTTAGAGCTTGAGATTTGTGAAGCACAATTGTAAGGTCCAAAGTGTGGAATGGGAATCACCTAGAATAAGAGTATGGTAATTTAGCAAATATCGTCCTGATTCGATAGAAGATCGCACATGATAGAGAAGTTTATTAGACAGATTAGATTCTAGGAATTCCAAAGTGTAAATGAAATTGAATTTTTACATGAAAAGGAACTGGGTTTGGTGGCCAATGGTCATAAGCTGTTTTATGTTTTAATTCGTCATTACAACGCTGATAGTTATAGAAATGAGAATGAGTTACATAAATCAGTTAAATTAAATCTGTTGTCAGCATGCCTTTTTTGCTTTTTTCGTTTAAGGATATTCGTGTCTCTACACTGTTGTTACAGATGCATATCTTTTATAAAATTAGCCTCTAGCGACATAACTTTTATGGTTTTTCAAAGTCACACAATATAATAGTATCAAATATCAGAAGACCTAAAAGTGTCAACAAGCACATTAAAACAGCCGGCTCTCGCGTTACCCGGAGATTTACGCAACCGCCATTAAATAATAATAAAAAAGACAAAAATATAAATTTGAAAAGGGCCGCGTGCACAATGCATTCGAATGTATTAAGGCCGGGTACTATGTTAATGTGGCCAATCACGCGCATCTCGGCGCACGCGCACCCGACTCGATCAGGGTTGACACAGGTCTAACATTAACACATTCGATTCATTGCCAAAGATTTGGTAGCGCTACGCCTCAAGCTGATAACTTGGGGAACTCCGTATGTAGAGGAAAGCGCCTATACGAACAGAGCCCATACATACCTAGCGTGTTTCTGGCACTGCAAGTGTTAATACTGTAAATGGGTCACACACACGACACGGCAGTTCACAAGTTCTAGGTAATCTCTTTGGAAAATATAAGGTATGTCAATTGGAATTGAAGTGAGATGAAGAAGAAGAGATTTTATGTTTTTAATTAATTATTAATTGGCTCAACGTTACAGGTTACATAGCACACACTCTTGATATTTGTCTTACTGTCCGCCACATTTTCCTTGTCTTTGTATACCAACGCAACGTTACAATACAAGTATAACACAAAGCTACCAACATAACATAAAATATAATTGTTGCCATACTCAAAACACCCCTTAACGGTTTAATTTTATGACATTATTATTTATGCTTCTGGCTCCTGTACTACATCAACCAACCAGCACCACCACCATATTACAATTTTAAGAGAAAATTAAATTTCTAAATTTACCGAACAACTGTTTGCCTAATGGCTTTGTGAATAAGTCTGCCACAGTATTGTTAGAACTTACATATTCAAGATTTACATTCCCATTAGACACCTGTTAGACTATATGCTTATAACTATATCGACTTTATGACGTTCGACTATAATATGATAAAATGACAATAAACTAAAGTTTTTAATCTGGTTGATTCTTATTTGCTAATATGTATGCAGGGACATATGGGGAGAGGCCTTTGCTCAGCAGTGGGACGCTCAATAGGCTCATATATTTTTTTTATACATAATATCTAGTATATTTTTTGCCATTCATCTTAGACTTAGATCAGTTTTCTTCTTTCCTAACACTACAAAACCTCCAAAATAGAAGTTGGAAATAAGTATGGCTTATAAGAACGAAATAAAGGCTATATGCATGTGTGATAAAGTTATTGGTAACCCTACATTCGATCGAGATAAGAACCGCACACCGAGACGCATTTGCTATGCCGCCGCCACCGCGGCCGCGCGCTGGCGCCGACGCTCCTGTTAATCCACTGTCCATCACACAATGCCCGCAAAAACAACTCGTATGCGCACCATACAAAAACAATCGCGTAAACGTATTTCACAAGTTGAGGAGCTCAATAGCGACGCTCTTTCATTCTTCTGTTACCGTCCATCAATATAGATTGAGTTTTCAGAGACATGACGCGAACAACATCTACATTATCAGGCTATATCTAGATCCCCGCCTACAATCTATCTCTGTCATCGCATAAAAAGAACGAAATAAAAACTATTTTCGTAGTAAAAAGAACGCGTAATATGACCGGCGACTTGTTTACATTGTAGTCTATTTTTTCAGAGGAAAAACACACACAAACGGCGAGCGAAAATATCAAGATCCGAGCGGGACGAATATTTGAATTTTTTAAACGCCTACAATTTCTCGCGCGATATTCGAACGACACGTAGGTCGCGATCGAAATCGTTTGGCTCGTTTAAATTCCCGGCGACAAGCCGAGGCGGGAAATGGTGGTGAAAAACGAAGAGCGCACGGGCACACAAAAATGTGGAGCCCCGAGAGCAAACCCGTGTAGGAATGTTAGTGACCACACCGCGGAGCAAGGGACACGTCCTTATTAAGAGCTCGCGTTTGAGCGAGCCGACCCGTATTTCCATATAAAACAAATTAAGCTTGGGTACTTTAATTTACTAACTAGACATTACTGGCAGCGCCGCCGACAATTCTCAACTCGGCCGTCTTTACATTTAGCTAACTGACCTGCTCAATACCGCTTTGACGAGCATAAATTTATCTAAATTTAGCTAAAACATTACAGTTACTGGATAGTAAATCGGTCATGATTTCGAAACTTGTTTGTTGCTACTTCCCACCGAAAGTAAGGAGAAACATTGCTTTGTAACATGGACACAAAGCAAGAGACAGGCAGTGTTACAAAATCCGTTGTTGTCCGCGTTCGCCATAAACCAAACCTAAAAGGAGTTGTCCAGAAATGGTATCAAAGCCAGCGTTTCCGCGCACATGCGTTGGTCTGTTCCTAGTAGGCTTACCATTTAAATGCATTTCATGAAAACAGTAGGCTAACGATACTGGTACCGACAATAAACCGCTTCATAGCTTTCGTTTTCCACGTAACCCAATAGCAGTTGAACTCCAACGATGTTTAACAGATTGTGAGAATGAGGCTGTCTCGTCTATATTTGAGAAAGACATTCTACCAATAACATTCCATAATTCTGGGAAACTTAGTGTTATTACAAATTACAAAAAAAAAGTTTACGTGGCTTGTTAAAATAAATGTGAATTGAACTTTTTTTATAAACGAATATAAAATGATACGATAAGAATAAGAACCAACCGGTTTTTTTTTCAATAGTACGCACGGAGTTGGACGAAAAGGAGCGTCGATCGCACCAAGGCGGGGTGTTTTAATAAGCGCCATTCAGCTCAAGATGATTTATGTTCGTAAGAGGTCTCATGTGATATATAGCACCTTTGTAAGGTCCTAGCATCATTTATAGTTATCGAGATTTATAGAGGATCAATAAAAATATTGAGAAAGCTTCAATAAAACGACCAGAGCACCTCGCAACCAAAGCGTGGATAATGCTTATTGCTTATGGTATTTTATAGGCAAGAATGCCATTTAATACGGGATTATGGGAGCCTGCTTGTATTTTATAGTCGTAGAGTTATTAGAGTTACCCAGAATGGTGTTCGCTTCGTTATTCGATTTCCACTCGGTGTTAACTCGATCGGTTTTTATTGGATTGGTCGCGTCGAATTCTCACTTCCCGCGGTGTGCCGATGCCCGGCTGGGGGGAATGGGGAATGGATGAAAATTTTAGAAATGCCTGATTATTTTTTTGGTGATAGGAATAACCTTCTTTAGCACCAGAAAAAAGTTTCAAATTTTTCAGCTGCTTCAATTTTTTTTGAAAAATATAAACAGTTTCCTCACTTACGTTTTGGGTCAGTTACGGCACCTTCCTCGATCGGTCTCATATTACATAAAAATATATTAAATATGTGCGGTAAACTGACACTGGCAATGATATTGACACTTGCAGCAGCTATATTGATGATTACCAGTGTCAGTTTACCACAGATATTTAAGATAGTTTTTTGTAATATGAGACAGATCAAGGAAAGTATCTATTTACCGTTCTTGACCCATAACGTAAAAATGAGGAAACAGTTTATATTTTTCAAAAATAATTGTCGCAGCTGAAAAATCTGAAACTTGTTTCTGGTGCTAAGGAAGGTTATTCCTATCACCAAAAAAATAATCAGGCATTTCTAAAATTTTCATCCATTCCCCATTGTCGAGACAACATCAATTCAAGAAGCTTCCGCGGGACACGACACTGAAGAGTCTACCTTTGAGAAAAAATCTGATTACACCTAATCTATGTGTGGTCTTCTAAGCTTACAAGTTAAACGTTTGTATATTTATTATTTTGGAATATTCGTTTGCGCTAAACTTATGGAAAAACTTTGTTTCATACAGAAATCATGCATAAATCTACGTAATTTTTTTATCAATTTTACGTATGTGTGTGTGGACAAATGTTGTGTACAAATATATTGCAACGTTGCCACTCTATGCCTCGGATGGGCGCGACTTTGCAGTTTGACGCGTTTTTAGTTGACACTGACATTTGACAGGTACTTGATAGAAGACAGGCGAATCACAATCGAATATTTTTGTTTGTGATTCGCCTGTCTTCTAAAACCATTTTTAATCATCTTTTTTTTGGATCTCAATCCTAAAGATTTCATTTGGTGTTCAATCGATATTAACTGATGTTTTGGGTTTAAAAAAAGTGTGAGCAAGATGGGTCCCGCGAATGTTAACCAAGGCAAACAAAGACTGGGGGTCACAGATAGCTCTCACTGCAATCCGCTCTATTCGCTAAACTTAGATCCGTGTAATATCTACTTATTTCCAAAATTAAAGGAGCACATTCGCGCAACTAAGACGACAACGCGATCATGGCTGCCGTAGGAGTTTTTCGACACCCGATTTTGTTTATGAAGGAATAAAAAAACGGTATAATAAATGTATAGAACAACAAAGAAATGATGTAAAAATAAAACTTTTTTTTTGTTTTTTTCTTATCCAACTTCTAAGAACTTATTGATACCTCATACTATGAAATGATTGAAGCGAATAATATACCTAAGAAATCCACACTAAAATAATTGGAACGCAATAACTCGATTAACATGATTAGTTAGGTATCAGAATCGAAGCCATTAATAGTAATTGCACTCCTTAAAGCTCTAATAGTTAATACTTGTAATTGTTATGACTTTTATTGCGATTGTTTACGACCCGTAATTTATTAATCGAGGCGGCTCCACAGGAGTCAGTCGCCGAATCTTGAACAAAAGTGCACTTTTGTGCGTTCCACGACAGAACAATGGGTGGAGTGGATTTATACACATCCCGCCGCGCCACTACATTGCTTGTTGGGAGCCTACATCAATTGGAATCATTGTAAAAATAAAAAACGCTTCGCTTTAAATTGTAACCTTGTTGGTATAGAATAGGATTGCTTTTGAGATAGCATCGCTGTAAAAGATACGAGTGTGTGAGGATGATCGTCGGATGTTCTTTATACGGAGGAGAATTTTGTTATTCGCCGCCGCGGGAATGGCTCAGACGGAACGTGTGAAGGCATCTACCATTCGCATGTTTTTTATTTGCCAGAAAACATGTGTCGAAACGCGCTTTACGATAAACTTCGCCACGGTTGGCATGGCGCGAATTTTATGTTCGTCTTCACAGTTCTAAAAATAACATTCGAAACTAAAGTATCGGATGCATGGAATAACATTCTGAATATAGTGAAACTCGACAATTTCTTGAAAAGTTGGTCGGTTTGTCAGTGGAGGAGGAAGACAATTTAAGATTGTCTTCGTTTTATCGGCTTTTTCAATTATGATTTGGTTAGAGAAATAAGAAGTTCAAGGCATGAGTGGAATATAAAAATTATCTCTTTTTTTATTCAGGAAAAAGTATGGTACGATCTACATTTGCTTCAGATTCGCCAAACATTACGTTTATCGGCGAATGTACACTCACTTCCATTTATATACCAGCGGGTTGATTACGCTCTGTAATTTAATTCAATGTACTTGCCTTGAAGCTTTGAAGGGCATGAATGAAACAACTACTTTATACATTTCTTTTTAGACGACGATGTGTTAATCCCAATACGTAAAAGACGGTGTATGTCTCAGTGGAATAGTATAATCCGCCGTTTTACATAACAGCTGTTTTAAATAATAATTACATTACAGCTAGCTGTTTTAAAAAACGGCGCTGTTTTGTATTGCGGCGGGTCGACGATTAGCGAGATTGTCATTACGATTCTGCCGTTGTCATGCCGTTCTGTAAACGGCGGGTTGACGATCAGGCGCCTCGCCATATTGCAAAACTGCGCTGTTTTGTTAACCAGCTAGCTGTAATGTAAAACGGCGGATTATACTATATCCCTGCGACATATACACCTATTTACACTCTTGACTTAAGCCTGTGATACTGCACGCAAAAGATTATATGACCTCTACATGGGTGGCCGGATGGTCAGTCGTTAATATAAAGAGGTAACTTAACAAGCTTTTACTATCCTAACGTACAATGCTAAATCCACCCACTCTCCATCAATAGGCACAATTAGCGTAAACCTGCACCTAATTGTTGACAAGTTGGACAGTAACCGGCGGCCACGGTAAGCGACAGCCGCGGCCCAGAACGGGCCTGATTGCAGGGGATCTAATGACAAGCCGTGGGGCAAATCCGCACCTGCATGATTTCAACCGAGAACACACTTACAAATTGGAATGTAAGGGAATTTAAATAAATTGTATTAAACAGCCAATTTAATATACATGACATAAATAAATGTTATCAAAGAGACAAATGAGCGCATATTTTATAAGTTATAAGTGTTATAACACATGTTTTTTGCACCGTTTTCCGCATGCACATTATTTTTTTCAAGACCGGTATATAAGGTGTCACACAATGGCAACCTGGTGTAAATCGAGTTACGTAGACACCTCGCCACGTACTTTATTGACACCCCATAACACAAGCACTCCTATGTCCAGCAGTGGACGTCTTTCGGCTGATATGATGATGATGAACACAAGCAGGTATGTATACATAGAAATTCAAAATATTATTTCGTAAATTGCCATTACCTATCTCAAAAGCACATTGCACGTAGAACCGATGGCCGTTGGGGCGGAAAGGTTCTTGAGTGGCGACCACGTACCGGAAGGCGCAGCGTGGGTAGGCTGAACTGATGACCTGGTAAAGGTCGCTGGAGTCCGCTGAATGCGGGTGGCGCAGGACCGGTCATTGTGGCACTCTTTGGGGGTGGCCTATGTCCAGCAGTGGACGTCTTTGGGCTGATATGATGATGATGATGATGATAGTATATCAAAAGCATAAACCTTTAACCGCCGGCCTTTTTCTAGCGGCTTTTATTCAAAAATCTAACTGCTCTAATCTAAATTCAATATGTAAAATGTGCGAATATGTGGTATTTACATAGAAAATACTTCAATCCTAAAATGATGAAGAAAGACATTATGCAAGATATTTTTGACAAATAGCCAACATTCATGTGTCATGTATTTTTGTAATAACTTGCAAGCGCTGCTTATAAGCGTGCTTTTTGGCACGTCTGTCTGTCCAAGGGTTTATACCACAGACCCGGCGAGGCGGAAGGTATGGTCCAGACCAGTCATTTGCCGATTTATATTCATTTATGTTGAAGTGTATCAAATAACGGTTATTAGAGTATTTCGTAATGGTTGAATTAGGCTTAGAATTTATTTCGATTTAGCAAAATAGCCGCTAGCTGACTGTCAAGTGTTAGACTACCATATTTTACAAGACAGCCCAATAAGCCGTTCGTAAATCAAGTGTAGCTTAACTTTAGTAAATTTTAAATGAGAAAATCAGTTATACACGGTGCCCGTGAGCATTGCGAGAGATTTTAATCACGAATTCCTGAGGCTATAAGGGGTAATAAATGTTATATAAAGCTAGGTCAAATTATGATTTTTAATTTTTTTCTTATTTTCATACACAATAATTGCTAATCTAGTAAAAACGTGTCTTTCAAAGTAGATGGTTAAGTCTCGCAACGTCGCAATCATAAAGGTGTTTCATACTGGAGATTTCATTACAACATTTTTACACAAAAATGGAAATATCTCTAAAACCGAACCGAATTTACTCGACGTTAATTAACATTTTTAACTTAAAATATAGTCAGGAATATCCTGTTAAAATCTCTCGCAATGCTTACGGGCACCGTGTATAATAAATAATATATCTAAAAGCAATAATGGGTCGTTCTTCTTTTCGACCGACAATAACCTGTCCTTCGTCTTATTACGGCATCTCATTTGAGTAATGATGTTAACGGTTTTATAATGTTCGAATGAACGTCCATATTATTTTATTAATTAGTACTATTTAATATTTCACTTTCTCTAAAAATCATTTTTTTAAACTTTTTTTATCGTAGAAGTCCGTGACAGAGTGGTAAACCAAAATGTAGTCCCCACTGAAAGAGTCCACTTTGTCACATTTTTTTTTTAAAACTAATCGTAAACAAATATGTATATTGGCCGGAAAGGATGCATTTTTTTAATCTCACTTCAAAACCACAATTTTCGATAGTTCAAAAACCAAAAAAACAGTAAAACCTCGGCTCATTGTCGGTAAAAAAGAAGAACGAATATGTGTAATTCGTGTGCGTGTAACTCATACATGTTTTATGTTTAATTTGTAATTTTATGTTAAATAACTCATTTTTATGTAATGTTTTTGACATCAAGATGATTCTACCGGCCGGGTGTCGGTCACCGAGTTTTGCAACCGGCCGGCAAATGGTGACACCCTTCAAAATTGCGTAGGAAACAGAATGCCAATAATTCATAGCTGAAATATGCTGTGACGAATTCTTTATTTATTCGGGTTATACGTTCCGGCGACGGCCCCAACACGGAACGGGAACGGAACGATGTGCTTCCTAACATGCACATAGAACATAGAACTGTTGATTTACAGCGACAAAGTACTTAAGACGCAGTCGGTGCCTAAGTTATAGAACCGTGGTGACATTATCCGGCGAGCACGAAACTGCAATGATACCTGACACTAAAGGTCGCGCTTTCCCCACTCATTAGGAAACAAGACACGGAGCTTGGTTTATGCGAAAGTGTGAAAATAATTTTGCTTAGTAGTGTAATTAAAATAATTATAGACATGTTATATAAATCGGGGTAATTCCGCTCTATTTAGAATGGGCTTGTGACTTCATGTTAAAATTGATAACGTAGTGTTGGTAAATGGATAGTAAACCATCAAATTATTGTAATAAAGTATAAATTACAAAATATAATGAAAATCATAAAAAGATATGGACCTTGAAAGATTAGAAAAAATATCAATTTTTTTGTTGTCCAAGAGTAAATTTAAAGCTACCAATAGAATCCTTACGCTTTTATGGAAACAAAATTGTATGACAACTATGGACCTAAACGCAGTATTTCGCGACCGAAACAGCAATTTACTTGATTTTCCCTACAACGATTAGTTGAAATAGCAAACGTGTGACGTCATACTTTTGAGTCAATCAGCATGAAGCGTTTCAGCTGCCGCCAGCGAGGTCCGTCTTTAACTCAATTTTTTGGGTATTTATGTTTTTTAATTGTAGTTGCTCCCATACAAACATTTGTTCCTCTCCAAAAACTGGTTCGAATGGCATCATAAAAAATCGAAGGTCACAAGCCTATTGGCGAATAGCCGACGTCCAACATGAAATTTTCATCGTAACGTTAACCGGGTTGAACCCTGAAAGTTGTGGGGCGTAATTCTTGAGGAAGCAACTGCCAAACCTTCCAACCCAAAAGACTAACTAGACCTCATCAACGGTCATGAAAGGCCTGTTACGAGCTGTCATGTCATCAAATCCTGGTGAAAAAAGGCGTAACAAACCTCAGAACTCCTCAAACTGGGATCATCGGGTAGCAGAGCTTCTAATCCCGGGATTTATTAGTACTACAATACCGGTGTATTGTAGTAGTAAGAAATCCCGGGATTGGAAGCCCTATTCCATTCCTATATGTAAAGGATACATTTTGGACCATGAGAACGCAGGTAGAGCCACGGGATAAAATATAGCTTAAGTCCATCCTGTAGCCTAATGTATGTTACCCCTTTATACAAACTTACAAAGCGCCGACCTAGGGGACTACTTTATAGGAAATGTGTAAATACATGTATATATTTTAGTTGTAAGTCATTGTGTTTGTTGAATTCAAATATTGTAATTTCAATAAAATTATTATAACATTCCCACTTTTCATAACAAAGAAAGGTGTTACAAAGAAAGGTTTTGAACACATAAATCATATAATCACACACACGCACACATAATCATACTTACACACACTCACACATACTCACATCACACAAATTCTGAACTTTCTCAACTTCATACTCCAAATATTATTTAATGCTTTACCTATATATATGAGAATCTTCCTAAATGCAATTATGTTTTATCGGATATGTAAATAATTAACTATGGAAATGCTAATGTTAAATTATCTTTAATAAAGTGGTGTCACAGGACAGGCCTAGCCTAGTGTGAGCCACTGTTTTTTGTAAGTGCATAATGTGAATCATACTCTGAAATAAAATTTTACTTTTTCTTTACTTTACTTTACTTTATAATTCATAATAATATAAGCAATGAAAGCCATTTGAATATCACATTAGTACGATCAAGTGCAATGTAATTTTATTGGATGATTGCCGGAAAGAATCGGGAATAGGGTGCCATACGTAAGTCATCGTCCGCCGCCGCCGGGACAAATTCAATTGATGCAGATTAAGCACGAATGGACTAGGTCTTGGTGACGGATTTGTTTATAATGGACTCTACTTAAATTCTAGTTACGGGTTCTGTTTTGATTTTGATTCAAACTATTTTTATAGTAATTTGAATACACAACTATGTAGCGACTTACAAAATACACCTTATACTTTTTGAGACGCAGACACAGGCGGCCATGACGAAACTATAAGGGTAACCATTCTTGCCATTTCGGCTACTAGTAGGAGATACGACCTTTACCCATCTATTTAATGGATGAAAAGTATTTTATATTGAATTTAGTAAATTGGAAAAAAAAAAAGTTGGCTAAAAAAATCCTGACCACCACCTCACCAGGCCCGTCGAATAACAGCAATTAGACTAGCTTTAAGGTTTCCTGTGCATTATCATTATCGCATAAATAAACTAAGATCCAGCTCATATATTCATTCATGTTAAAAGATTTATTTAGGACCACAAAGTTATGAATTTATATTGTTATGTGGTAACAAGTGCAATTATAAGATTTTTCAAAATACCCGACTGCTTTTTTGCAAATATTATAGCCTATGTCACTCCCACGATTAAGAGGAATCCAACGACGCCTCATGTGTCGAAATCCGTCAAACGGTTTAGGCTGCAGAGCGTGCCAAAGAATAAGACATACACACATAGATACATACATAAATACATACGCTGGAAAAACATAACCTTCGGCAGTCGGGTAAAAAAGGGCAGCACGTAACACACATACTTACCATACTGTTTTTGTGAGTGATGATTTGCAATTCATAAAACATAATACGAGTTGTATTAGTTCCTTCCATAAATATCAAAACATCAAATCATAAAATATGCATTCGGTTAAAATGGTAGCAAACAAAATTAAGCTTTAATTCTACCGAGCAAGGTTGCTTTTGCATTCCGTAGAAAAACGAAGACACGCGTTTAAAACATTGTCACGATAAATATAAGAATTGAGATATATGAAGGATCAAGAAAAAACAACTATAGTCCGTTCGGCTTTCATTTACCGATAATTAGTGAGTATTTCCATAATGAGGATCTCAAAGAAAACTTGGGAACGAATGTAACCAATAAGTAAGCGAATACGGATTAGCATAACATGAAATAGAACTAGCATTACGACTTTGTATCCGATCGACTTTAGCTCTTAGTGCATCCACATAAGTTTCTCGACTTAGGTATTTTACAGACCAACAAAACAAAGTGCCATAATGGTATGTCTAGGCATGCAGTTCTTCTGTGAAACTCTTATTAAGCCAAGTAATGTTTAACTTCGGAATGATCTTACTTCATGGGCAAAGGGTCTATAATTGTCTAAGGGAGCTGACAGATAAATTGGTGCACCCGTCCTATTTAACTGAATCTAGTATTCCCGACGTAGCTTCTGAGCGTATTTCGTATCAATATTCATTTACTGGCAATTGAGTTTTTCTAAAATCGGAATGTAAACAATCTCTAATGAATGTAAATTATATGTCAGCGCCATATCATTTCTCTATAAAAAGAAAATTAGGTTTAATTATCTGCTCTGTAAATTATGCTCGGACACCATAAAATATCTAACCGCTACAATCTAGTACAATCCTAAAGCAATCATTGTTCGTTCGTTGACTTGAAGAATCTGTCGACAAAACTCTCGTGAATACCGTATCCCTTGAAAACTTCAACTCGTTTATTTATCAACTCGCACGCAAGTTCAGCTATCAAGATGCACAAATAACCGCTGTCTGCGTCTGCGCACGCCGAGTAACAAGCTCGATTCCGTGTTAAGCAGCTATTGCAACACGAGATTAAGCACTGGCACCCACTTGTTGCCAATTATCGAGTCCTTTACCTGTCTATCTATTCATAAAATCTTTTGCACTCGTCCTTAGTATACATAAACCGAGAATAATAAAAACCGTGCGTAATCAGTGGTTAGGCTTGCTGGTTCGCCATCCAGTCATGACACTGCCGGACCTTTTAAGGACATACCGCCTGATAACTTTCGCGGGTCGAGGACACGCTTTGTATAAACCTAGCTAATCTGCGTGTGTGGTTGGGTGCGCTAGCATTGCCGATCTGTTTTAGAATTATATTATTGATGACCGAAGTTTGAATGAAGATGTAATATAAGACTTGGCTACATCAAACCGATGACTCAACTCTGCTATCACATTACACCAGTGTTTGTGCGATTCGCAATCTGTCTCCACTCATCTCACCACAATCTTGACGCCTGTATTCGTAACAACTACGCGTAATACCCGGTCAAGTTAATACTGGTCGGTCTGCGGTGAATTCGATAAGCGATGTGAATGCTATCCTGACGTTGCGTTTCATTCGCGTTACCACGGTCGTCATATTACTAAAGGCCAACCGCACGATTACCGTCCACATGTCAAAGGCTCTCCGATTGACACCAGTCTGTTTTTACCTGTGTTTTTCATCCAATTGACACACTTGTTATTTCATACTGATAATTATTTTAACTGGATGGCTAATGATCTCATTATTACGATATGCTTGTAGGGTACGAAACTCAAAATAAATTACCTACGTGTTATTTCACATATGTAATTGTATTGTCCGTCCAGTTGTGAAAATATGCTACATTCATTTCAAAGAGAATAAAAAATGCGATCATTGATTACAAGACGAATAGCGAAAGAGATAAAACCGAAAAAAAAACCGGACAAGTGCGAGTTCAACTCGCGTGGTGAGGGTTCCGTATATAATCTAAATTTCATAAGTGTTTTTGAATACTCAAACTTCTTATAGGTTTTCCTGTAATCTTTAGGCAAGGAACTATTTTCCATATTTTTTTCAGAATTTTAATCTTAATAGTTTCGGAGATAAGAGGGGGGGGGGGGGGTCAATCTTTTTTCCTAAATCACTTCAAATCTGTTTTTGCTAAAAAATTTTTTTTTAATCTGAGATGCTTACAACAACCCCTTTCATTTGATATGTCACACAATACAGTTTGCGAAACTTTTTTTTTTAATTTTTCCAGTTTACCCCCCAAAACTGGCCGCCTTGATCAGAATTCATTAATTTACTTTACGCGTCCATCTTTGGGTCACCAATTTATATATGTGTACCAAATTTCAACTCAATCGGTCCAGTAGTTTCGGAGCAAATCGGCTGTGACAGACGGACAGACAGACAACCGAGTGATCCTATAAGGGTTCCGTTTTTTCCTTTTGAGGTATTGGGACCCTAAAAACGAAAGATTCTACACCGCATGTGACAAGAATTAAATAATGACGAAAAGATGTCTCGTTACTCATCAAAACCGTTTCAACAGTTTTTGCTTCAGTCAGTTTCTTTGATTTCTTTTACAATTTCCTCTCGTAGGTAAATTTAAATAAGCAAGTCCGTGGACTCTAGTTCCGCGTCGGTATTTATAACTATTTATGCAAATGACATATTTACAGAGGTTACAATGTTAGGAGCATTGGTTAGTTCAAGGAACTTACAGATTGTATACAAGTCGCGGTGCATCCCTTTGAACTCGTGCCGACGAGAGACATTTCATCGTCTTTCTCCGTAAGCCACATTGTTGTTTGGCTGTAGAGTTTAGACACACTTAAGATGCTGACATACAGCCGCCGGCTAAGTACGGGTTTCTTGTCTTGACTATTATGTGCGAACTTAAAATTCACAACACAATATTTTCAGGCATGTCAGAAATTTACCAGTCTGGTAAACGCAATGCACTAAAGAACGAAGAAATACTGAAAAGAACATGAAAACTATTTACTATCGTTAATTACCTCGGATGCAAACTGAGTTCGCAACCGAATCGAAAGGAGAAAAAAACTAAGAAAGGAAGAAAAAAAAACTAGAACTAGAAAAGGAGTTCGCAATGGGAAAGACATAAGAACGGAAACCAAAAAAGCACAAAGTAGGCTTTATGGATTTACTTATCGCGTTCAAGTCAGCTAAATTGCTGCAAAGTAGGTTACTTAAAGTAGCTAACAATCATCCATCTTCTGGGAACCGCTTGACCTCACCCATGACACTGATCAATATTCGCGAATCAATCGTCGAACCGAACGTGTAGCTTAATCAAGATTCAAGCCACTCCCCGTCTATCAACATTCGTCATAATCGACACATTACTTGTAAATACGTCCACCCATAGAGAACCTGTCTATAAATATTCACTATTAGGCATTTGCCTATGTCTGTGAGCTCGTTCCTAGTGTAATGTGACCCCTGCATTCCTAACAACTATACGGAACGGAGCTCCGCGAAGACTCCCGATTGGTTTGCCCGCGGCGATGCGCTCGGAAAGCGTAGTAAATAACAATCCTGGAGAAAAAAGTCCCGTTTCGCATGGACAAGCAGGATAATCGGTACACTGCCGTGTTCTTATTTGAACACCTTTGTTAATAGCTGTAGGAATGATGGAAGTTGTAGAGATCGGAGAGGTGAAATGGATTTTAAAAAAAAACGACAAACGTGCCTACGGAAGTTAGTCCTGATTTGACTGTTTGTCTGACTGTCTAGCTGATTTAACTAGCTCCTTAATACCCTTTTTAAATCCTTCTGTACTCAATACAAATACATTGTAAATTTGTTTTGAACTCCCGGGTAAAAAGTTTCAAATACAACATCCTGGGCTTTTCCAAGTATTTTTTTAAAGGAAAATGTTGATTATAGAAGCAAGGCAACACCGCAAACTGTTACTATGAGGATATAGGTTTATGTTACACAGTCTATTTTTTAATATTGTTCTTTAGTGCGAAATGATTAGCAAGACCAAGTCATCGAATCCGGAAAAATGATGTGCTGTGGGGACAAAGACACGGTTATTACTCACGTGACGGGTGATCGTTTGATTTCACACGCGGACGGGTCGGGTGGAGGGTGAACGGTTAATTATCTAGCAATTTATACGATTGCAATGTTTATGTATCCATAGTGACAACCAGTGGACTATAAGAAGTTCATAGTTCATGGATCCATAATTGAAGATGTTTCGTACTAAACGCTGGGTTTTAGCAAACTGGCCCCGTAGCATGGTTGGCCTTGTCACGCGATAGGTGATAGGATAGAGCGTGCGTCACTGGCTGACACCGTTCGATAGAACGAGACGACGCTCTTATCTTGTCACTTATCGCGTGATAATGCCAACCATGCTACGGCTCCTGAAAGAGGTCTTTAAACATATTTGATGTTCGAGATTGATTCAAACGAATTAAATTATGTAAACATCGTTAATTATTTCAACGTTCTTGCTGTCTGTGACACCGTCATATTGCGTAAGAAGTGAAAAAAAATTGCTGTCGCTTTAAAAAACATGTAATCATAAAACAGAGCACAAGTGGACAGTGGAAGAGCTCTTGTATGAAAAACTGAAATGATACATAAATACAGCTCATTTAGCAAATGGCGGCGCCCGTGCCCAATCGCTAATGCGCATGCTCGGTGGAAGAATCCAGGCTGGGATAATCATCTACAAGATTGAATGACTGATAGTCACACTGAAGTAAAAGGTGGGGGGGAGGGTGTAATGTAATAATGTTCTGCGATAATACACGGATTTTTTAATGCACTACAAATAAGGACTATTAAAACTGCGAGCAAAACTATAATATACGAATAATGGGTGCTTAAATACTGTTCACGAGCTATACTTGAAACCATAATTAGATTCCAAAAAAACTACCCTTTGTGTTGCCATTAAAATGAGGAGGGTTGACACAGGTGAATTTGCATTTTTCTAAATGGTGAAAACTAGAAAAATGAAAATTCACCTGTGTCAACCCTCCTCATTTTAATAGCAACACAAAGGGTAGTTTTTTTGGAATCTAATTATGGTTTCAAGTATAAACCTCGCGACATACCTAGTTTATCATTAGCCGCGCCGTTTGTAGAGCATTGCCAGGTTTATTGCGGACAAGCGACAGACTGATGGCGGCGGAATGTGTTTAAATTAGAAGGTGGTCACGATCGGGAATTTTACTATGGTGGGTGTACAGTAAGGGAAATGTATTCACGTACTATCGCCCAAGGGTACGGGTTCACACCTCTAGGATCATTTTCGAGCGTTCGCTATACATGTGCAGACGATTTTGAACAGAAAGTGTGTACCCGTACCCTTGGGCGATAGTACCACCGTAGAACCCTATCGCAATAAGGTGACATATCACTCGAGTTTGAGTGACGACGGCCTGTCAATTGCGACAGGGTTCTACGGTGGTACTTGAATACATTTCCCTTACTGTACACTCTTGCAAACTCTATATCCCAGACAGAAGGGATAAGGCATAACTGAGGGCAGACGATTTTGCGTGACAAACGCACGTGATACGCCTTCTAGCTTCGCAGTGTGACAAGAACCCTAATTTTTTGAGGTATTCTGTTGTTCTTGTCACACTGTGCCGCGGTCGATTGTTACTCCATTTCATACACTTATCGTCTCGCACTGTTCTAAGCAGAAACATATGAATAACGTTTGTCAAGTAGGATAGGGATATTTGGCAGCGATAAAATCCTGCACTAGAAATCTGTCGTAAAATAAATAGGCTTTCTACTGTAGCAATGTAATTTTAAAATGTTATAATACTCTGATACTGAAATGATATATTGTATACTGTTTTGAAAAAATGACACCTCGCCGAGTTTTTTACGCCGGTTCTTCTCGAGGCAGAGGTTTACTTTCCGAACCGGTGGTAGTTTATCGACATTCATAGGTGCATGTAATATGCCTAAATTGAAGAATAAATCATTTTGACTTTGACTTTTTTGAGTACTATTACACTCAGGACCATTAGTAAAAAAAATGTGTCATAAATGTGTTAATAATTATGAATAAAAAAATGGTTTTATCTGTATTTACTTGTGATTAGATAGACGTATCATTTCACAGTCCGAGATCACGAATAGAAGGGGCACTGCTAATAGGAAATTATTGTAAATATTGTATATGGATTAGTAGTGTAGTAGCTTTCAGGTAAAATAATACAGGCAAAGTAAGACTAAATGAAACAGCGACAGTTTCACTGCCGCGAAGACACAATATGTGTCAATTGAATTGTATGTCTACTCCTTTGTCTCTGTGTGTCTTTTGTGTAGTAAATAAATGTCTTCTTTTCTTTTCTTTTTTTAGGGTTCCGTAGCCAAAATGGCAAAAACGGAACCCTTATAGTTTCGTCATGTCCGTCTGTCCGTCTGACCGTCTGTCCGTATGTCACAGGCATTTTACTCGAAAACTATAAGGTGTATTTGAATAAAATTTTGAGGATAGGTGTATTTTGTTAGCCGCTACATAGTTTTGTAATTAAAATGACAAAAAAAAAATTTTTAGGGGTGCACTCCATACATAAAACTAAAAGTCAAATTTTTTTTTTCATTATGACCCCCCGTGTGGCACATCAATCGATAGGTCTTTCAAAATAAATATAAGGTTTCTTGGCATTTTTTTTATTAAGTTAATAGGGTCGGAGATAATCGCCCCGAAAGTCACTAAAATTCTGTCCCCCCCCCCCCCCCCCCCCCTCTAATTTTTGAACGGTGTATTTTAAAAATATGTAAAAATTCATGGACATAGGGCTTATTAATTTCATTCACCGAAAATTGTTTTGAACAAGATCGGTTCAGATGTTTTCGAGATATTGCTGAAAAACTGCCTTCCTCAAAGAAAAGGACGTAAGTGCCGTAAAATTTCTGTGACGATACGACCTTTTTAATAGGCACGGAACCCTTCGTTTTGCGTGGTACGACACGCACTTGGCCGGTTTTTAGGGTTCCGTAGCCAAAATGGCAAAAACGGAACCCTTATAGTTTCGTCATGTCCGTCTGTCCGTCTGTCCGTCTGTCCGTCTGTCCGTCTGTCCGTCTGTCCGTCTGTCCGTATGTCACAGGCATTTTACTCGAAAACTATAAGGTGTATTTGAATAAAATTTTGAGGATAGGTGTATTTGGTTAGCCGCTACATAGTTTTGTAATTAAAATGACAAAAAAAATTGTTTTTAGGGGTGCACTCCATACATAAAACTAAAAGTCAAAAAAAAAATTTTCATTGTGACCCCCCGTGTGGCACATCAATCGATAGGCCTTTCAAAATAAATATAAGGTTTCTTAGCATTTTTTTTGATTAAGTGAATAGGGTCGGAGATAATCGCCCCGAAAGTCACTAAAATTCTGTCCCCCCCCTCTAATTTTTGAACGGTGTATTTTAAAAATATGGATAAATTCATGGAGAATAAGATCGGTTCAGAGGTTTTCGAGATATTGCTGAAAAACTGCCTTCCTCAAAGAAAAGGACGTAAGAGCCGTAAAATTTCTGTGACGATACGACCTTTTTAATAGGCACGGAACCCTTCGTTTTGCGTGGTCCGACACGCACTTGGCCGGTTTTTTAAATGTAGGTACAGTCAAGTGTAAAAATATGGGTGCATACAAGTTACTCCTAAATATGTCCCATCGCTCTTATGTCAGTGGATTAAGGTTGTGGTACATCTTTATGAGAGGATTACATCGATACATATTTTTGCACTTGACTGCATATCAATGATACATGTGCATACGGAAGGGGGTCGGGTAATTTTGGTAGGACTCTGCAGATGTAAACGAAGTTTCGTTGATGTTCATATTTTGCCTCCAAAATACTCTATTTTTCCTTTACTAAAAAGGCAATCAAAAACGATTCGGTCCGTCGTTCGCTTGCCACCGTTTCTGTGCCTGCTATACTCGAACCCGCCGATTTGGCAAGAGACGATGGCAGGCGACTATGGCAGGTGCCACATTAGTGCCGTGGAGGTTGGGTAGAGCCTTGGTGTGGGACGCAACTTGCGTGGATACGTTTGCTCAGTCCCACATCCAGGGGACTCGCTCTCAAGCCGGTGCTGCAGCTGACCAGACCCAGGTGTTGGAGCGCCGCAAATACTCGTCTTTAATTAAAGACTACGAGTTTGCGGCGCTTGCGGTAGAAACATTGGGTCCCTGGTCAGCTGACATGAAATCTTTTATGAGGTCAATGACTAAACGGCTCGTCGACGTTTCAGGAGACGAGGGTTTTGGCGCTTACCTCTCGCAACGTATTTCATTAGCAATACAGAGAGGTAACGCCGCCAGCGTTATCGGCTCCATGCCGCAGACGGAACGGGAACTGCTGCTGGACGGGGTCTTTTCTATGACTGGGTTAGGTCAGTTAGGTTAATTTATTTTGTAATCAATTTATAATATTTGTTTGTTTCTTATTTTATCCTAGGTGACCCGAATAATGACTTTAAGAAATAAATCTTCTTAAACATCTTGGGCTTCTTGACTTTTTATGATATTAAGTCAACCGTATGATAAGCTTTTTGCGCAATAAAGATTAAATAAATGAATGCAAACCCGCATTCTAAAGGTATGCTCGGCTGCTTCACATTACCTACTCACACATTCATTCTGCGATTTAGTATCTTGTTTTTTTTAAAGCAGATATTGGGTCAATCTATTTTTTTTTTATCCCTTAGTTTTTTTTTTGATTAGGTATCAGTTAGTCAGTTACCACAACATGTGTATTTGATAAAATCTTTTAAGTTCTTATAGCCAGATAAACAGTATATTTAAACATATAATGTTGTAAAGAAATATCTTGGATATGAAGAAACCTAGAGTTCCATTAATTATATAAAATAACAACTTCAGTAATATGCCGAAACAGGATGGGTAAGCGCCAGCATGCTTACCTCGCACGCGCCCATAATGACATTTATGTTATAATACAACAAAGTATGTAAAAAAAAATTATACACTACAATGTTAATACAAAGTTCGGTTTCTTTTAATGCAAAATCGTAATGAGTGTTTACAATAAAAAATGTGTTTTAAGAAACACATTTTTTATTGTAAACACTCATTACGATTACCTTTTTAAGTTAAGTAGTTTCATGTAGTTTCACGCTATAAATAATGTAAAGAATGTCAACAAACCCAAAAAGCAAATGGTAGTTGGTAGTTTTCTAACGATATTTATCAATAAACTATTATTGCGTTTTTTCCTTTTTTTTGCGCTCGCATCGTAACTTACGGTAGTGAAAAAGAGATCATATTATGGATAAGACATTGTTTCATTTCATTTTCTCAATAATAATAAGTGCGATTTAATGAGTACTTTAGCCATTAATAAATACCTCCAGAGTTGTTCAAATTAGCATTATTCACATTAGAGAAACACACACAAACGATTACTCAGAAAGAAATACATAATAGGTGAATTTTAATCAGCACACTGGCTTTGACACGATTATTTAAACTCTATAATTGTATGGGAGTCCACGTAAGCACGAACTGAACACATACATTACATATCAACAATATTTCCTTAACAAGAATCGATTCAATAAAATATAAAATGTCCTGCGGGCAATCGCAAGATGGCTGCTAATTAATGTTTTCAATCTTATATGGACAATTTTTTACCGCCGAGTTTACGTTTGAAGCAAGCCTCAGATTTACTAATGAGCTCCATGGTCGTAAAACGGCAACATTAAGCAATTAATCAAAAGCCTACATTACCCGTTACGCAAACGAATAGCAGTTGGCCGGCCATGTTTAATGATGCAAAAGCCTACCTAAAGAGGATGCTCAAAGGGACGTCCGGTGCATACAGAAAGCCAGAATGGGGTATGGCTCTCGATTGCTTCCTTCTCCTAAATTCAACTTATTTAAAACATTTTTCATATGGTGGTGCCTGGTGCGTCTACACCTGTCTGCAGTCTGATTCTTCTCGTCTTCTTTCATAAATTTTTGTAGAGATTTCGGAAAAAGCCACAGATCAACTCTTCATTATTGTGTATGAAAAATGGTGTACAATGAAGTGCAAAAATATGTATCGATATAATCCTGTCATAAATATGTACCGAAACCTAAATCTGCTGACATAAGAGCGATGGGATATATTTATGAGTAAGTTTTATACTCCCATATTTTTACACTTGACAGTACATATGTAGCTTGAATTTTGGACGAGGAATTAGTCGAAAGCCGAACCTCTAATTTGCCGTTTATATCCTGCCCTATTCTCAAAGCGGCTTCAATTCCAGTGAGGTCTTAGCCCTATGACTCTAAATTCAAATCTGTCGTAAAACGGACACTTATGTCAAAAGCACATTATAAGATAAACGACTACATCATCGATAGGGATATTTGGCAGCGATAAAATCCTGCACTAGAAATCTGTCGTAAAATAAATAGACTTTCTACTGTAGCAATGTAATTTTAAAATTTTATAATACTCTGATACTGAAATGATATATTGTATACTGTTTTGAAAAAATGACACCTCGCCGAGTTTTTTACGCCGGTTCTTCTCGAGGCAGAGGTTTACTTTCCGAACAGGTGGTAGTTTATCGACATTCATAGGTGCATGTAATATGCCTAAATTGAAGAATAAATCACTTTGACTTTGACTTCGACTTTATCATAATTTGACCCCTATATATTCATAGCAACTATTAGTAATTCGGTCAGACTTCGAATTCGCCAACACGCCAAAAGAGTAGACATTAGATGACCAGGTAAAGCAGTCAAGTGCAAAAATATGCATCGTATTAATATTAATCCTCTTATAACACAATATTATTGAAAAATAATAATTATAAAAATGTATCGGACTGTAGCCTAACACTAGTCATATTTTTAAATTATACGCATAGTGCATGTTGTGTTAGTTTAGCGGTAAAAAACAATAACTTAATTGAATAATATTAATTTAATTTAATATAATATTGTCATTGCCATGCCCTAACAGGGCCCATGGGGAAGTGGAACTGTATATTTTTATGTAAGATCTTAAACACCATGGTTGCAATAAAAATGATTATTATTATAAATATGTACCGAAACGTCCCAAACCTTAACAGGCCGACATAAGACCCTGGATGCGGATGGCGCAGGACCGATCACTTTGGCACTCTTTGGGGGAGGCCTATGTCCAGCTGTGGACGTCTTTCGGTTGATATGATGAAGACCCATGGGACGTATTTCTGAGTAAGTAGTACGCACCCATATTTTTGCACTTGACTGTACTCCCGAGCAGTACTTAGCGCCTAGGTCCAGTGATTAGCTCATGTGGCGCCAACCGTACGTGTTCAATAAGCGTTGCCGAATTAGGTATTCTACGGAGCCGTTCGTAGCGGACCATTCAGCTTGTGGCGTACATTACAATTAATTAAAGCACCGAGTACGACGCGTCCTGATTTAGAGGCTAATTGCCTGGTTAGCTGGATGGCTAGATTGGTATCAATTTCAGCCTGGGTGGCTAGATAGTTGACGACACGCGTAATCGCGGATCAATATTGTCTTCCTAGATAGAATTTTAGCTAGGATACCTATTACCCCCAAAACCCCCAAAACAGCGCGTAGCAAGTACTTTTATTGTTTATCCATTTAGAGCTTACTTTATACTGGACACGTCATAGCTTGACATCTAAACGACTCAACAATTAAAGTCCTTGACCGTATCACGTTCGACACTTTATAAGTTTTAATGACCAAAAAATTGATACGAATATGTATAAGGAATGTTAAAATTAAACAAAAAAAACATGAAACATCCCAGAATAAAGTCCGTTTTGCTTAAATATGTAAACATACATCTTCATACGCTGACCAATGAATGATTCTAGTATATGCAGTTTTCGAACGCACACCCGGCGCCCCGCACCTTTAAAAAAATCGCGCGCTGTTAAATTGTTTTAGATTTTATTATGTATATTATTCTTCATACTTGCGCTATTGCTTATATTATTGATTATTGCTTATTATTTTTGCTTGGGAAAATGACCGAACGACGATATATAAATTCTATTGATTATGGAGGGGCCTAAGTATCAGACAGTTCATTTTGTTGTATCTGTTTATTATTGCGATGTTTTAGTTATTATTGTATTACCTAAATAATATGAAACTGCAATGTATGCTATTATATTATTATGCACTCAGGTAAATTTCCACTTAATAATTAAATAAACTCGATTGACCTAGTTTACAGTTGATTTGGACGCCGAGACTGCAATACTGTATGTAAATTAAATATGCTGAATGAAATATTCTTATATACACTTAATATGCACGTATAATTTTAAGAATTTTGACCCAAGTTGAAACGGAGAACTTCGTTCGCTCCGCTCGCTCGTTCAATAAACCTTTTTTGACATTGACATAGCTCTACAAATGTTCAGTATGTAGCCGTTAAAGCTGCTCGATGGTTTTCCGTTCAATCGAAAGGTGCTCAAAAGTTTAGGCCAGCGGTAATCATTAAGGTAAGCTTCTATTTGGCAGTAGGTACAGGCATTTGCTTTTTTAATAGGTATGCCCGAGAGAAGCCTATAGCCATCGATGGACCAGATTGGCTGATGGTGTTGATGATGATCGAGTTTATGTTTGTTTGTAAAAGGTCTTTATTTATCACAAAAAACAAGTACAATGTAAGTACACTAACACATACACTTACACACAAAAATAAAATTAAAGTTACTTTATACAGGCTAGTTTCGCCTTTAAAAGCTGGTTGCATTGATAATAAGTTTTTTTTTATTACATGGAGAAACTGATTACATACATGTTCTAAGTATGAGAAATGATGATTGAGTGGCACTACGTAGAAACAACGCACCAGCTAATGTGCGTATTCGAATTTGATGCCATAAGTCATAACTGATCAACTGTAAAATTAATTAATTGAAAATCTCGTTTCTATACTAAACACATTTATGTAAGGCACTTCCTAATAAATAAGAACATTTCAATCTAGAGCTCGAAGCCTTTACAAACTCGCCGCCTGAGAAGCACCAATTAGCGGATCCAATTTAAATAATTGCAAATAATTAAACATAAAAGACATATCACACGTACATTTATCAGTGTGTCGGAGGCACTCCCAGCTTCGTACGATCGACTACAAAGAGAAAGATACGGCCAAAGTTACAAAAATATGTATACACGACTTTATTGCCTTAACATTAAGGTCGTGTATACATATTTTTGAACTTTGGCCGTACCGATCTCTTTGCAGTCGACTGTATATTAACACCTGCATGAGTGGAGCGATAAAATAAATTAATTAGAGATCATCTCCCAATAAAATATTACTTTTACATGCAAATCACCGAGTCTTGCGGCGTTTGTGA
Source organism: Epinotia nisella (assembly GCA_932294315.1). NCBI lineage: Eukaryota > Metazoa > Arthropoda > Insecta > Lepidoptera > Tortricidae > Epinotia > Epinotia nisella. Next base: position 17,863,146 of record OW028688.1, on the reverse strand, counting down.
AAAGTTTTATCCCCCCTCGTCAATCAAGAACTAGAAACCGTCTAAGAATAAAAGACGTCTAAAAGTTTTATAGCTTTTGAACTGGTTTACTAAATTCGAGATAACTTTTTTGGTTTGACTGCCGTCTCGGGTGTTGTATTTGATGAACCAAAACTAAACATTTTGCACAAGTTGGTCAGTGATTCATTGCCTTCATTAAGCACTTGGGTCGTCTGCGGGACCATTATCGGCGTATATCGCGCTGGTTCACCGTATTGGGGTCACGAAGACATGGAGCATGTCATTAAATGAAGCGTTTGTCTAAGGATAGACGACGTACTTCCGGACACCGATTACAACAACCGTTAACTTGACGTTAAACTTCATGATCATTATTATTAATGTGATGTGAGCTATATATACGCGGGTGTATGTCGGCTGAACACACATTATTAAAAATATGAGCAAAACTAACGTCCCCAATAATATTTATTGCGTAAACAAAGTTGTGTGTAGCCATCACGAATAATAAACAGACGGTCTATAGGCAACATCTCGCGGCGTGGGGCTGCGGCGAGGGGAATCAGTGTTTATTATTTCAACGAGACGCCTCGCGAGTCGTAAAAATAGTTTTATTGTTGATACAAATAGTAAATCTCACTTTCCGGCTAATAAATCGCATGAACGGCGGCCGTAATTAATAAGTTAATGATTTATGTCAATAATATTAACCTAAAATGATGCAGAGCATCGAAAAATGTACGTTTAAAAAAAAGGAAAAGATGTTACCAATCAAGAATAACAGTATAGTATAATAATTACATGGGACTCTCGACTAGCTGGCAACAGTTAAACTAACTTGTTAGATTGCCAAATGTTTCTAATAGATTCGCACTAAGCGTGATCGCATCAGAAATGAGGGTATCCACAGCAGAACCAAGGTAACCGATATATCCCTCCGAATCGCTGAACTTAAGTGGCAGTGGGCGGGGCACATTGCACTTAGAACCGATGGCCGTTGGGGCGGAAAGGTTCTCGAGTGGCGGCCACGTACTGGAAGGCGCAGCGTGGGTAGGCCCCCCACAAGGTGGACTGATGACCTGGTAAAGGTCGCTGGAGTGCGCTGGGTGGCACGGGACCGGTCATTGTGGCACTCTTTGGGGGAGGCCTATGTCCAGCAGTGGACGTCTTTCGGCTGATATGATGATGATGAAGCAGTTCCCATTATGATGAGTTTGGTCCAAGCGAACTGACACTTATACTGCAATGATTTGTGAACGTTTAAGCAATAAAACTCGTTTGCAATAGGTGAGCCCTTATTCTCGCCACGGCCTTCTAGAGCGACGAAGCGGGCCAGTTCACGGTACTATTATTGCTACAATCATAGATAAGCTCCTCTCATCCTATCAATCGCTCCCACCCTAATGAAATGGAAATAAAATAAGTAGCCGACGATTAGCAAGCATTACAATAAAATTTAATAGCTAAGACTACAAACTCGACAATATGACCTTAAAAGGAAACCTGATCGTATTTTATGACAGTTCCAATGAGGACAAAGACGGATCAGCACATGAGAATTTTTGCATTATCTTTAATGGATGTACTATCAATCACTGTACGCATGAAAAACGTTGAGAAAACACGGTAAGAAAAACAAATTATTCTAGAGAACAAAGTAAACTCGGTACGTTTCAAAAAGGAGGGTTACGTATTTGTATAGTAATTACGTAAGTACTTGTACGGGCATTAAGCGTACTTTTACCTTAAATGACTTTAATTAATACCAAACACGCGGGAAGAATCCGGAGTGCGCTGCGGTTGCTCAAGCTAGTCCATATTTGTTGCAAGTTTATGATTTACAAGGCAACATTTACACGCTGAGATGCATGCAGTATAGTATAAACGCATTCGTTTATTATCTCGTGCAGTGTTTACTGGTGCTCTCTAATTGTTGGTAGATACCGGCGCCGGCGCCGCCGCGACGCCGAGCGTTTGGATAATTCATAAGGGCGCGAGTCGCGAGCTCGGCCACATTCGCGAGCTTCCGGGTTGCCTTATGGGACCTCATTGCGACCTAAAATGGCCGCTAATATGTCCAATAAATCGCGCGTTGCTTCACATGGTCTCAGCTTTTCTAGATATGGCGCGAGTCCTTCCAGGCGCAGCGACCGCTACCCCGCGCCTTGTTGAGGCGGGATTACTTCAGGTCGTAATTGTAGTGCGAGTTAACAATGAACGCCTGATTTTATGATGTCGTCGGAACGCCGCGCGAATACTTTACTCTCGGTGACGTGAGGTTAAAATTCTGCTCATTTCAATGGTCCATATTGGAATGGAATAAAAACCTCGGTCGTTTTAAAATTGTCGGCGCGCAGGCCCGCCGGCGCCAACCGAGGATGATTTTGTTTTGTTCGGAGCGCAAGTGATGGGGAAAAATTATCATATTTCACTGTAACACTCGTGGCTGACTTTTATGTGATTAGGCTCGTTTACGGCTGATGGGATTGTGAGTTTCCCGAGCCTGAGGCGGTTTAATTATCCTACTGTTGCCTTCAGATAGTAAACTGGGTCCTATATCAGATGCCCGTTTAATCGGTTTAACGGGCAGAGCTATCGAATAGGATATTAAACTACTAAATAACTATACGTAGATGTATAATAAAAAACATGTTCTAAGCCGTTCTCGGGCGTAAATGAAAATGAATCGTAAAAATCGCGTGGGAAACTTGGAACAGTACTTCGCCAGATCATCATAAATCCGTGCAGTGATGGTTCCTAGTAGTAGTAGCGGCTGGTATCATGCATGCACGCGTCAGCTCGGAAAAAATCTCGTCTGCCTAATAAGGAGGCGGGTACGTGATCGGACACTACCGTTTGCGATTATCTCACGGCCCCCGGAACGGGGTCATGTGGGAAAAGAATTGCTTAAACGAGATGTCTTATATAGCGGACGGGTCCTAGAGATGACGACGATAAAGATATAGTTAGGCAGAACGAGCTTGTTAGAGATGTGACTTCAACTGATCGCTGTCTGCCAGATACGATTGTTTTATAAGATTTATAAAAGAGTACCTACGTTACATAAAACAGTTTGACTGGTTGCATCGATTATATTTTACTGAACGGGTTAACATGGCGCCGGCGGCTGTCATCTCATTGAGAACTACGAATAGATTTTACAACAGGAATAAAAATAAAATCTAAGCCTAAAAGAAACAAGAATGTTCGAAGGTTTGAAACAACCGAGCCTAAGAATAAAAATCGCGTCATACAAAAAAGATTACAAGCACTAGAGCAGGCTAGTAATATGGGTAACACATCAAGTGTGATATTAAAGTCAAGTGACAAGTTTCTAGAAAATTGGCCGCAGTTTGCGACTCTTTGACACCCACACGAATACATAGATATATACAATACTGTAAAAAATAGGGCAAACATCAAGCGACGAATAGTCAATAGATAAGTTAATTGTCAAACGAAGTGAAGCGTCAAAGTTTTAATCGTTAATTACCCCCTTTAATTACGAAGGGTACCTAATTGAAGACAGTAAGTTCGTAATTACATCAGAAGCAGTTGCAGAGAATTTATATTACTCCAAGGAGCAATTTACTCATAGCTCCTGCATTGCCCTCGAGCGATTCCAATTACCAGGTTCAATTAAAATAGACAACAAAGTGCCATATAAAATGCATTTAATATCAACCACATATTAATGTTTATCTCAACGTACGGTAAGCAACAAATATAGAGCGTTATGTCTGTTTGTACACTGAACAACCTGAACTCCCTTGAGAGTAGCTTTGAAAAATTCGGAAAAAATATTCGGAAACCAATAAGCGTAATGACACAACTGTGACAACTGAACTGAACTGACACCGATGTCAATGGCAAAGTAAGTCTATAATCATTCACCTATCCACCAGTATTAAGAAAAATAACCGATTGAAACCTGTTTAAATCGTTCTCTTCGGAAAAATTTAAGCGGAAAATTTCATGGTTTTTTTCCGTAAAAATCCGAAAGAACGAGCCGTTTGGAAAGAAACGGGATTTTTCCGGAAATTTTCAACGCTACTTGAGGGCGGTTGTACAGACATAAACATAAGCGAGTAGGTATTTTGTAGATAATCTCAATGCAATAAGGTTGTATACCAAGCTAAGCGACTCGTGTCTTTGACTCGTCTCGTATCAGTTACAAACTCACAATAGCAGGGATTAAACACGTCTGACTAAGTCTAAGCTGTATTGCCATATCTGGAAATCCCTTGTTGAATGAAAATAATGAATAAGTCATTACTGGAAACGGATGCAAGTGTTTCAAAACACTTGCCATGTTGACGGTATTCATTGAATAATGATTTTAGTTATAAAATGTTGACGCGCTAGTTAAGTATATCCTGTGTTTTTTTTTTTCTGTTAGGCTTAGATTTTATTATTATTCCTGTTGTACTCGAAAAACCCGATCTTGGTAGTTCTCTGCGGGTATCAAGATGGTACGACCCATAAACGAAAAGGAACCGGTTCTGTATCGATGGTCGACGCGATACGCGGCGCCGACCACCGCGGGCAGAGTAATTGGGCTCCGCAGGACTTCACACCATCCTCACAACACCAGATCACCATTTTGTATTCGTAAGACCATTTGCTTGAACATTCCGATACCCGCCCCGTTTATCAGAGATCTTTACTGGCCCAAAAACTTAAGCAGTAGTTATAAATGACGGGGAATTCGAGAATAATCGAACGTTTTCATCGAGTTTTTATCAAATTAAAACGAATGCAGTCGCTGAGTAATTGATAAGATTAGCGTTGACAAAGACATTTTTACTAAACAGTCGTTGACTGTCGAGACGTGGTCATCAGCATTCATATTACCTTATTGAGCTTACTATGTGACTAGGTCGATTTGTGTAACATTGTCCTCTAATATTTATTTATTATTATCAGCCTGTAATCGCCCACTGCTGAGCCTTTTCGAGTACGCCACTTATCCCGGCCCCGTGCTAGTCTCATCCAGAAAACCCGCGGTCTTATTTACGTCGTCAAGCCTTCGAGCTGGTGGACGACCGACGCTTCTTTTTCCTGTAAGTGGCCACCAATCCGTTTACGTTTTGGTCCACCACTACCGACACGCTGCCTGGCAATATGTCCTGCCATCCTGCGCAACTCCATTTGAGTTTGGTTATGACTTCTCCGACATAATTTAAAAATCGAGAACACATTTCCCCTTAGAGTATGTACGCGTTGCTCGTTGTTTCTGTGGAAACTTACTCGAAAACTTGTGCGTATTGCTATAAAATATATAGCAAACGTTATCATTGTCCTGAGCATATAATTAAGAGTTCGTTAACCCTTCGAGACGTCGCGGAATCTAGCGACGTGTATTTCGGTCCGGACGGATGCCCGTAGGCTTCCTCGGTAGTAAATCCACAAACATATAAATAGCCAAGCGTTTTCATACGGCGAACGGCATAAAGTTTATGCGGACTTTTATGACTCGAGCAGCCGATAAGACCGCCCTTTACGAGTGTACCGATTACGTTCATTCAACGAACAACTGCAGTAGCCAATTTAATTTGATCCCCTACATGGTCTTCGATACGGTTCAGGATAAGGCGAGTGAGAACGACTGCTGTTTTCGCGGGGTCCAGTGTAGCTGGTGAAGATGTGGGGTGTGTTCCGGAACAGTTACTACACTGTTATGTTCGCAAGAAAATGATATTTAACATCTCTACTCAGAATTAGACGAGGCAACTATCTAACGAAATAAGTCTCAACAATGTCTCGCCCTGATTTATAGATGTGTAAATCATGCCACTAGTGGTCTAAATGTATTTTATGGCACACATCACTGACAATGAACGCGAAAAATAAAATGACACAATCAAGTCTGATCAATCATTGGGAAATGGGTGTTACAAAGACACTTATAAAGACAGCACAATGCATAAATGGCGAAGGCAATTTCCAATCTGACAATGACAACATAATCAATTAAAGCATCGGAACAAGTGAATCGCGCAAAAAAGGTTTAATCAGATATTGAGGAGTTAATAAAAAGTGTAGCGTTCGGCGTGGGAGTGACACGGCCGGACACCGGGCTAATTAAAAGGATTTTGTTAGCTGTCACCGGGAGATAAAAAGCCGCTTTGAAGCAGCCGCCTACTTTTTACCAACGTTTATCCAACTTTAATCGGTAACTATTTATAGACGACACTATGAGGAATGAAGATGACCATTGCGTTGGATTCTGATTTCTTCACCTAACAAGCTTTTTTCAAGAATGCTGCTTGTGGGTGTAAACATTACTGGTTTTAAAATCATAGTTGCAGATATATATATTTATAGTAATGAAACATATAACTGACTGCTTGCTGAAATTTCTTGCCAATTTCAAAGCAAACCAATTGAGTTTCTAGGACTGATAAATCACGATGAATAGATCACCATAATTGAAAATTGATTGTTTATAAATTGAATGAGCACATTGATAAGATGAATATCTGCAACAACGTGCAACAACGTAACCGGCTGCTCGTTTAGAATGGGCATGAGATCATCGATGTACCGCGGGCGGGTAACAATTGGACAAATATTTGGCGGCGTGTCATCTGATTAGAGCTAGCCATCTGTTTCAATAATATTGGTCGGTTTATTTTATCCTGGACTGATTTCTGAGAAGGAGTTGTTACTGGAATACTATAGTATTGACGGACTTATTTCGTACATCAAGTTCGTTGCGTTGCGAACACTGGGGACGGAGAAGCCTAACTTTTCCATTATACAAGACGGTTGCGTCTTAGTTCAAAGACAGCAAAAAAAATGCTTGGAGTTGTCCAAGCATTTTTTTGCTGCTTTGAACTAAGACCTTGTCCGCATAGGTAACACATGTTTTTGTTTGGGTCTATGGTTGCCAGGTAGAGAATGTCTTGAGACATTAAGTCCGCCTTTTGTAATAATATGTTTTTTGAGTTTAAATAAATAACTCTTGGTTGGCCTAACCCTTTCTTGAAGCAAACCTAGACAGATCACAACTAGCCACAGTGGATAGGTTTAGGTATTCATAGGGCATGCAATCCCGGTATTTATTACTACTACAATACCGGGATCCCGGTATTGTAGTAGTAATAAATACCGGGATTGCATGCCCTAGTATTCACGTAGGACAAGATCAACGATACCTGTAACCTAGAAACATTTCAACATTGGCATTTCTATTAGTCGTTTTACTGAACTAATTTGCAATTGTTCGGCAAATACTTAGTCGTGCCGCATTGAGATCGGATCTAGTTTATAGCACGAGCCACTTGTAGCCGAGATTTACAAATAAATCGCATATAATTTGAATAAACAGCCCGTATTTACAGAAATAACTAAGGTAAATTGAGTGAGATCTAAGACTCGAAGATAAGAGCACAATCCACGTGAAAAACATTTAAGTGATAACTTTGTAGAGATAATTATTACATCGGCAGCAGAAGCACTAACATATGTATTATTTCACGATTTAGAACAAATTACTTCATAAACTGAAAAGAGAACTAAAATGCTCTTTATTCTATCAGACTCGAGCACTTTAAAGTGCAATTTTGTAGTCTGCCTTTGGCAATCATTTACTTACTAAATCTACTAAGCAAAATTAAAGTTTTTCCATAAAAATACCCAATTTAGTACTCAAGTGAATAAATTGCGGCAAAAACCACTTTCAACTCCGTGTCCGTATTAAGTGGTTTCTCTGGTTTTCTTTGGCTTAATGACGTATTATTTAAGTACTACACGGACCGGGTTCCGACCGGGTCACAATAGAGGTCTAACTAAAGGATTAGATCCGGCGCGGACCCCGTTAATGAGAACCCTTTGTGCTCTCGCGTGACTGCAAGATGACAGGAAATCATCTATTTGACCGTAACGAAACTAAATTTACATTTTTTTTGTCGTGTAGGTTTTCAAGATTTCGAAATGGGACTAAGGAGTGGACACGGTGCTATGATAAAAGTTTTACGGTGCGCATTAAATGTTATGGGCGACATTCTCGCCCACTCGGGTGAATTTTAAGGAACAGTCTTCACCATTAAGACCGTTCATTAGCTTCAGATTCGAGAATTCCCAATAAATATTTCTGTCGCGCTGACGGAGGCGGGACCGTGCGCAAGCGTGTACAGAGACTTCCATTTACAACAACTCCGCGATGTTGACAGACCACTGTTGACTATTAAATTATGTCTGTCACGACACATTGTCAAACTTACAAGCCACAAATAATAGTGCGTGATGTTACGGGATTCCGTCGAACAAATATTTCACTTTCGGATACCAGCGTCATCTTTTAGTATGTTATTAAGCATGTCTCCTGGACCCCAAAACTGCCGGGAGACAATCTCTAAGAAGTCGGTCTCCCCAGTAATGACGTCATCAAAATCGCCGCGGTCGCGCTAGGAAAAGTGTGAATTACATCCAAACCATGCAACGAACATACACATGTAGGATATCAAGAGAAAGCTGAATAAATTGTCTATAATCTATATATACATCATATTTCAATACATAATCAACTTTAAGTAGGTACTACTATTAGCAAAAGTATAATAAATTCAAAGAAAAATCTCAATACTTTCAGACTTTGCGGCCAAACTTGAAAAGTTACACGAAAGTAATGTACAACACAAATGGTAACTAATATTTCAACTTTATATTCCAATTAATTATTTTAAAATAATAGCAAAAATAAGAATATATAAAAATAAAAAAAACATACCGACATAGATATTGATGATATAGAGCTTATTTAAAAAAAATCTACGATCAAATACCTCGGAGGAAACGGACGAGAACGTTTGTATGGAAAAATGACCAGTGGTCTTTCTTCTTAATCACGGTACTACGGAATGACTAAAACATGCACATGTAGTCTCTTCAGTTCACTAGAACGGTCTTAACACCCCTCGAATAGTGGTGATGCTGATCAGGGATGATATCCGTGAAGGTAATGAAGGATAATTGTGTCACGCCAACAGCGATACGTACCTGAAACAATAATAAACTAAATTTAATTTAACGAATTAAAATATACATCACAAATCCACATCTAAAGCGTAGTTTGTGATAATAGAGTGTATTTTTGGATTTTAACTGGAACACAGTTCGCAAGGATATACCTGACGCTGTTTTATGATGCAAGAAGTAAGTTAACGTGCACGAACATGAAAGCGGCAATAAAGTAAATATTTCAGGCAGTAAACCCGTTGGTTCGTTTAATCTGACCGTTCCTCTAATCATCGGCGCCCGCGCACGCGTCAATCACCCCGACTGACACAATACGAGCATCCGACATGTATACCGGTCTTATATAAACAAAATCCTGGCGGCATTCAGTCCGAAAGGAATTCTTTAAAACTCACAACGAACTTTGGAAAGGAAGGATTGAATAAAAGTTTTAGATCACGACTAAATAAAGCAATGTTATTTAAATCCTTATGAAAGAAGTAGTGAACCAGAATAAAGTATTACCCCATACCCCATCACAATGCTGACTCATTAATTCGTTACTATATTTCATACTTATCTGAAGGAGGAAGCTCAAAAATCTTTTATCAATTCTCCAGGGCATGAGAAAGGAATAGACGAAGAAAGCATGATAAAGCGGCTAACCCCCAAGTTCAGCAATAGCCGTAACCGTAGACCACAATATAAAATCGAAACGGAATTAACAAAAAGACCACCGCCACCGAACAATACAGGATATGAACCACGACGCGTAGATTCTGAAGACGACCACAAAAATCGTTTTAGACTCACAGTCCCACATGAAATATCACACATCGTAAAAAGTATTATTTACGAGGATGCTCACGTGAAGAGGCTTAACGAAGCACCGCGGGCTGTCAATCACAACAATGGCGGCTGATGCTGAGATATGACGGTCAATGTTATAACGAACCATTTCAGGAATATCGTGACTTGGAGAATCGGATAAGACGCATCAGAGGCAAGATGTCTTTCCAATTGGTTGGGGATGTGTGAACGGAAAGCATTAAAGGTGCGACTTGGAAGGTATTACTCGAATAAATTGATTTAAATGAATATTTATAGAATGGAATCTTTTTCGTTGATGTAAGTCAATCAATGCCGTAGAGACAAAATTCCTTTAATATTGACGATGATAGAGAATTAACATCATGTCTGTTTCTTTACGACAACTCCAGAATAATCATGAATTAACTTATTATGATCAAATATATGGGCATTCAAGAAGAAAATCTGCTGATTAAATGTATCTTAAATTAATATAAAATACTGACACCTCCTATGTTTGGCTTGCTGTCGATAAAGAAAAAGCGTGCTTCGACGCTATTAACCAAATTAATGTCTAAACTATTCAGAAAAACGTTACTCTACTTAACTATGACTAACATTATATTTAAACGCGTTGGTTAGGATAAAGAATAATTTAAATAATCGGTGGCGTTTCCGCAGCTCCATAAGTTCCTTCTTTAATTATAGTTTTTGTACATTTTGCATAATTGATAGCTTTTGGACCTACCTATCTATTAATAGACAGATAAACCAACCTTTGATATCGCCGGCATATAACTCGATCTTGGAATTAAATCTCGGATTTGTGGGGACATTACTTAAAATTAAAACGCAAAGATCCGGCGAGAAAATGTCTGGGGTCTTTTAAAATTGTTTGAGACAAAATAAATCACCTTGAAATACGACTGTTTGATCCTAATTAACACATCGATTTAATTTAATGGTATTGAAAAGTTTATAACAAACTTCCTTTTACGTTAATCAATTAATTTTAATCATGAAATACATTAAAAAACGTACGAGTTTAATCATTAAACACTACGTATTTATGAGGCAGGTAAACAGGAAATCACCTCGGCCCGAACAGAATTTTCAAGTAAAAACGTTCACTTATTTTGGTCACAATTGCCTAAGTACAACCATATACTTGTATTTGAATTGCCCTCTGTTCTTTAGAGTTTGAATAATAAGTAATTTTAAACGTCTCAAGAGTTAAGATCTTGGGTCACGCACAAAAGTGCAATCCTGTTTCGGGCCTGATGGATTGATCATTATCATCCGCGCATACAAAATACCCTCGCATTTGGGAGACTAATGTATTTCTTTAAACAAATTTGTCAGACTGCAAATACAATCTCCTCACGCCCCACGATAATTACAAAGATTTCATTCGAACTGTCAGCCGTTTTTCATAAAAACCTTATTTTTATTCGTTTTCTTGATGAGATAGATTCGTGTAAAAACACGCGTTCTGAGGGCACGAGGAGGCGAATATGATTTACAATCAAACAATGTTACAAATGCAGCTGAGCAGGCGAATTACGTTTTTATTGCATGAGAGATAAAGGTGATGGTGGGTGCACGTGGGAGAGATTAGTTGGAAGGTCGGGGCAGGCGCCACGAGGCCGTGTTTCTCAAATTTTTGTTTTTATTTTATAATGCGGGGTCCAGTCGGAATACCGATCTGACTTATGAATACTGTATAGTATTGGTTTTAATAACAGATAAACTTATTAGAAGACAATTTAGATTTTTAACGGGTCTCCTGTCTGTCGTCCTAAAGCAAGAATAATCCATTAGGGATCACTGCTTCCTTCTCATGTTTTTTTAATTGGTCTGTACCCTTTGGCGTCGAGACCCTCGGTCCGTGGGGTCCCAGTGCGCATAAGTTATTTGCAGAAATCGCGAAACGTCTGGTCGATGTAACTGGTGACCGAAGAGCTAGCGGCTTGCAATTCAGCGAGGAAATGCCGCCAGCATCCTCGGTACAATGCATCCAGGGCCTTTTATAGATTTAACTTATTTTTAATTTATCTTAGTTAATGTTAATTATAATCTTATATTCACTTTTAAGAATTGGCCTTATGTTAAAAGAAAAATAGTAAATTCGAACCCACAGCGGGTTTCGCTACGTCAAAATTCAATAAAAGGACAAAAGGACCAAAATAATGCGTACCGTGTGGCATAGTGGCATTGACAAAGAATGTGGAGAACATCATATAGTATCTGAGTATGAGGTCGCGAAAGTCCGCTGGACGCGGGTGGCTTAGGTCCGGTCACTTTGGCACTCTTTGGGGGAGGCATATGTCTAGCAGTGGACGTCTTTCGGCTGATATGATGATGATGATGATGAGTATGTATGAGTATGTTGCATTAACCAAAAAAAATTAGGAAGCTAATTGTTGTCTTCCAACCGCCAATGCAATCAGTGACAAAGAATTTTACGCGGACATCAAAGAGGAAATGCCTACTTCTCGTGGTTTTTTTTTCATTTCTCAATATAACTAGCATTACCTTCTTGTTCCCGATTTAAACCAAAGATCCCATATCATTGTGACACCCGCCCGACGATACCAACTTACAAGGTTAACACAGCAGTATCTGCGACTTTGCATATACTGCGTGTTTTTTTTGTGAACGCGAGCGCAGGTAAACTCGTGCCTTCGAGCCTTTCGAGTGCAATTTCGCAATTTAACAGTAGCCCGCCTTATCTAAACTGGGCACCGCAACATTTAATTGGATGTCCTTTATAAGGATATTACGACCCCATAACTGATAAACGTATTAGCTTAATTGATGATTTGATCCGAGACCCAATTTTATACAAAACATATTTTTGACTTTTAAGTTTGTAACTTTACAAGATCCCATCAAAGCTTCACGAGGAGTAATTAATGGAACTACGAATAAGATCGGATTACTGTTCTTCCAAATTCAGAGCAGTCTAATCGGAGTCTTAAGTCCTCTTTACAAAAAACCGAGGGTTCCGTACGTTGTTACTTGTAGTATAAGACGATATTACTTGCCAAATTTCTAGGCCGACACTACAACCATTCTCCGACAGTCGTTTCGTCGTTGAACGTTTCGCCGACAGAACGCTTCATCATTGAACGTCTCGCCGACAGTAACATTTCGTCGACGAGCATTTTGTCGAAGAACTTATCAACGATGAACTACTCTACGACGCGTTTATTTGCCTACGCCCGTTTCAAAGAGGGAATTATTTATCACAGAACCTTATCGCCGAGGAAACTTTTGATCTTTTGGCGCTGCGGGCAGTGTTGCCTACCAATTGTACACTAAGGCAGATCCCCGTTAGGTACGACGACGAGCGAAGCGAGGAGTATTTTTTTGACACTATCATTAGGTATGTCTACAAACAAAAGAACATTTCGACACAAATAGGAAAACGATTCTTCAATGCCCATGTTAAAAAATGGAACAATTAAAAAACATAACAAACAGATTAAAAGAAAAATAGAAAACATTGTATAAACTAAAAACGCAAAAGCCGCTATGTTGCTAATAAGTCTCAAAAATACGGAAACCCAAACAGCCGTAGATTAGCGCCCACATGATAATCATGACCAAATTAACACATTCGTTAACTTAATTAAAAAGTCTGCTAGCAGTGATAGCCAATAAGGTCACGTACGATATTAGAAGTTGATATTCTAATTGAAATTAGCAGATAACAATATTCTTAGTATGGAGATAATTATGCTCATAGCAATATTTCAACAATCTCTATCCGCTAATTGCTAACTTTATCTCCACACACGGTCTTAAAGGCAACGTGATTGTAATTTTCCTTGGTGCTGGCGCCGTGTATTTAAATATCCAATCGGAGATCTTACGTAACGTCTGTGATGGCAGATTACAATAGTGTTGATACGCCTTCGAAACATTTGAAAGTTAGATCCTTTCAGGCACGTATAGCTTCAGTCATCAATAGGTACTATTATTAAACCAATACAAAAGACAATCGTAGGTGTCGACATGTGTGAGTTGATAGAACTAAAATTATTCCTCAGGCTCAATATTAGAGATTAACTGGCTAACTAAGCATTAGCACACGTTTTAAACTAGTACCTTCAGTTGATTACTATAGCATACAATATGTAGTTCATTTGATTTATGATATCCAACTGAGATTTATTAAGTAGGATTTGTTCCCAATTCTATAGATGTCCATTACAGATTCCCTTCTCTACAGATTCTCAATTCTACAGATACCCAATTCTACAGATTTCGAATTCTTCAATTCTACGGGCATGTACAGTGTACAGCAGAAAAAATGTAAAAGAGTGTATAAAGCGTTTAGCAATAGTAAATTAAGTTTTATTTTGACTAAGTATGACGTAAAAGAAACAAATATTTTATTTTTATTGTGAGTTAGTATCGTTGAGTTCATGTTTATAAATGTTGTAAGTAGGTAAATAAATAAAAAATATAAATCTAATTTATACACGACTCGTTTCATTTCCTGTAAACTACAACCAACCCTGGTAGAACCACCTCGACCTACTACCTTCTATTAGAATTTCAATAGATATGATATGAAGCTCTTAGCCGCAAGACAGCAGTGAGCAAAATTTGCTTATTGAAGGATGGTAATCTGTTGAATTGGGAATCTGTTGAATTGCGAATCTGTAAACGTGAGAATCTGTAGAATTGGGAATCTGTAGACTTGAGAATCTAAAGAATTTGGAATCTGTAGACGTCCGCCTAAAGGCAATCTCCCATAGACCCATGTACAGAACACACCAGTACGGAAGGTCGACTTGGGCGCTTCTTTAGTGAACCAACCGGAGATGAGTCCAAACCTATATCAATATCACGTGGAAACAATTTGTACCAAGTCGTGATAAAGGTGTGTGTTACAGTTCCCAATGAGTCAGCGAAAGTATGAATGCTGCGCATTAGAGATAACTTAATAATAGGGTTGGCCGGCGCCGGAGCAGGCTCGCGGTAGCGGCAATTAAGCCTGCTTCGTATAAAATAACGGTTCGGTAGATCATCAACTAAACGCCGAGGCCCTTTGGAAGACCAACAATTTGATGTAGGTAAGCCCCTGGAGTATCTGGACTAGATTTCCAATTTTTATCAGAGGTAGGTAAAAAATCAAAACGGGAGGCTTCTGCAAGTACCTAGACCTCGAGAACTTCTCAATTTGACTCTACTGGGTTTTTGGAAACAATGGAATCTGATAACAAAACTGTGTTGTCACTAGTGAATATTTTTGTTTATCCCTTCTATTTCTAAAACAGTTATATAAACACAATAGATTGCTGTAAGCATGAAGAATTTAGAGAAGCGGTGTGACATAATATAGAGGAATCCTAAATTCAATGAGTGGGTATTAGAAAATGAATATTGAATAAAGATATGAGATGAGCAAACAAATTTGAATTAATATTTCTGCGTCGCACAGGCTTAAGTTAAGCTCAAGATTTATTTGAATAATCCGGCGATTCTGGCGAGAGGTCGACCCACAAAAGAATTCTTAATCAGGGGCGAGCATAATCGATTGTCACCGTGTCGGGCGGGAAAATTAAATGACACCTAACGCTCGACAAAACTCCGGAGCTATAAATTGGAGCTGGGGCCGGCGGACCAACAAGAAAAAGAGTTAAGCGTTCGGGAGATCGTCGAACACAGATTACCGGGCGCAGGTGTTAAATAAAAATAATAAACTCCGAGGACGAGGCAAAAAGAAGAGCGGAGGCGGCCGCTTGGCGCCGAATCGGGCGTAATTTCGTTTGCAAGGAACTTCCCACAAAAAACGAGTGCTGGCGTGTTAACCGCGGTACCGCGGGTCGCGGCGGCCATTTAAAGCCCATATATGCGCGCCCGCAATCCCACAAGCACCACCGCTGCCCTAATAGGAACACAGATTGCCAACGTTCAATAAAATACGTGGAGCAGCTTGTACGTGTCCATGCCGACTTTAAGTGGCATTCTCGGTCGCTGTTGCAAGCTAGCCATTATGCGAACACGCCAGCATTTTAGCATCAGACATATGTGATGTTGTATGTATCGATCGTGCCAACTGAAGAGAAAATTCTAAGCACATATACATAGCAAATTACAGTTCTCATACGCAGTCGGTTGCAAAAATACGCAATTACTTGACAGGTCTCAATATTCCCGTGTTAAAGTAAGAAAATGAGGGGTAATGCCGTGGCATTAGCTTTGCGGACTGTCAAATAATTGGTCATTTCCGACGTAGAAATTCGAAACGACGAGGCGAGTTGCAATTAGGGAAGTACCATTCGCACGTTCGGACAAATTGCAGATGGCTGCGCAGCCAGGCGCGGACACAGCTACACCACGCACGGCCGGTCGCGGCCAGAACATCAATAATAACACATCCCATCATATCAATTGGAGAAATTACACCTCGATTGCTGCAGTCGTGTTGGAAAACGTATTTCAGTAATATGATTGCATTGGTTGGCGGCGTACATTCGAAGGACCAATCATTACAATTATCAAACCGACGTGTGTAGCATCATTAATCGTAGGGGTTTCAATTGAAGCCAGCTTCTACTGTAGGATTAAAATTAATCGATTCAATTCAAGCATCTCTGAAATTAACTGAAGTTCAAAGTTGAGCTCTCTGAACACTTCAATGTCTTTTCTAACATTATAAATGCAAAAGTACTAACTATATTCACACTTTGGACCACTGATTAACTTAATGGAATTGAATCCTATTAAATATATAGTATTATCTATAAATCGTCGAAACGGGCTGAACGGGTAGGCAACCCGCATGTGACACCTCTGGAGTTGCAAGCGTCCATAGCTTACCATCAGGCGGGCCGTAAGCTTGTTTGCCACCTACGTGGTGTTAAAAAAATGTCTACGCGGGCGGAACCGCAGTCACAGCTAGTATTTAAAGACTCAAACATTTTCCAATATCAGTTTCTATCAAAACCATAGACCACGTAGTCGGTCCTAGGTCACGCCATTACAGACATGCATGCACTTGCGCAGGCGCAGCGCACTATCACGTCTCCGCCATTACCGCGGAATTACCGCCCGCCTAACACAACCGCGGCCCGTTACACTATTAGGCATTTACGTGAGCGTGTGCATGTTCAATACTTAGTCTGGTCTGGAGCTTACTTTGTTTTAATGTCGGGTGGGTTTTTTGTATCGGGTTACAGTTGACCGAATGGAGAAATAGTATTTTATGCAACAGTTGTATAAGAGAGGTCAAAAAAGGCGAGTGGCGTGGGTTACAATGTGAGCCGAAGGCGAACATTGTAAAGAAAGACGCCACGAGCGTTTTTTGACTTAGTTATACAACGTTGCATACAATACTTTTTCTACGACTAGCTACTATGGAATAAAATGCAAAATTAAACAAAGAATAAATTTTTCTTAAACTTTGTCGTATAGGTGCCGAGATTTAGTAGGCAACAAATTTGCGGTCACTGCTTGTGGGCTGCCGGTGTATTTCTTCTGGTGTAGAAGCAATATTTTCATCGTCATCCATTTTTATTACTTTTTTCTACTCCTGTACTTTTATCTGTCATTTACATAGTCACGAACACTAATATAAAGACATACAAAATAAGTTTGCAGAAAAGTCTATACTCTATTCCCCATAACAGTACGGCACAACCGTGCTGTTATGTCGCCAAAACGATACGCTTAGCAGCCATACGCTTCTAAACCTATACATTAGGTACTACCAACTTAACAAACCACTGAATGTTTTTACTTTTTAGAATTTTTTGAACTAAAGGCATTGCTGCTAACCTTTATTCTTAATATGGCAGTACTGGCAAGTTGACATCAATTAAAAACAAAGTTAACCATAGACACCCATTTGTCTCATTTTCATGTTTCCCGAATTCCCGGTTATTTTATAAATTGTTGTTGGAGTTTGCGGCCGTTGTGTTTGCTACAAAATAGTTGGTGTTTCTCAAGAGTAATCAAAATGGATGACGATGAAAATATTGCTTCTACACCAGAAGAAATACACCGGCAGCCCACAAGCAGTGACCGAAAATTTGGTGCCTACTAAATCTCGGCACCTATACGACAAAGTTTAAGAAAAATTTATTCTTTGTTTAATTTTGCATTTTATTCCATAGTAGCTAGTCGTAGAAAAAGTATTGTATGCAACGTTGTATAACTAAGTCAAAAAACGCTCGTGGCGTCTTTCTTTACAATGTTCGCCTCCGGCTCACATTGTAACCCACGCCACTCGCCTTTTTTGACCTCTCTTATACAACTGTTGCATAAAATACTATTGAGAAACACCAACTATTTTGTAGCAAACACAACGGCCGCAAACTCAAACAACAATTTATAAAATAACCGGGAATTCGGGAAACATGAAAATGAGACAAATGGGTGTCTATGGTTAACTTTGTTTTTAATTGATGTCAACTTGCCAGTACTGCCATATTAAGAATAAAGGTTTTTCCTAAGTTAGCAGCAATGCCTTTAGTTCAAAAATTTCTAAAAAGTAAAAACATTCAGTGGTTTGTTAAGTTGGTAGTACCTAATGTATAGGTTTAGAAGCGTGTGGCTGCTAAGCGTATCGTTTTGGCGACATAACAGCACGGTTGTGCCGTACTGTTATGGGGAATAGAGTATAGACTTTTCTGCAAACTTATTTTGTATGTCTTTATATTAGTGTTCGTGACTATGTAAATGACAGATAAAAGTACAGGAGTAGAAAATAGTATTTTATGCAACAGTTGTATAAGAGAGGTCAAAAAATGCGAGTGGCGTGGGTTACAATGTGAGCTGAAGGCGAACATTGTAAAGAAAGACGCCACGAGCGTTTTTTGACTTAGTTATACAACGTTGCATACAATACTTTTTCTACGACTAGCTACTATGGAATAAAATGCAAAATTAAACAAAGAATAAATTTTTCTTAAACTTTGTCGTATAGGTGCCGAGATTTAGTAGGCAACAAATTTTCGGTCACTGCTTGTGGGCTGCCGGTGTATTTCTTCTGGTGTAGAAGCAATATTTTCATCGTCATCCATTTTTATTACTTTTGAGAAACACCAACTATTTTGTAGCAAACACAACGGCCGCAAACTCAAACAACAATTTATAAAATAACCGGGAATTCGGGAAACATGAAAATGAGACAAATGGGTGTCTATGGTTAACTTTGTTTTTAATTGATGTCAACTTGCCAGTACTGCCATATTAAGAATAAAGGTTTTTCCTAAGTTAGCAGCAATGCCTTTAGTTCAAAAATGTCTAAAAAGTAAAAACATTCGGTGGTTTGTTAAGTTGGTAGTACCTAATGTATAGGTTTAGAAGCGTGTGGCTGCTAAGCGTATCGTTTTGGCGACATAACAGCACGGTTGTGCCGTACTGTTATGGGGAATAGAGTATAGACTTTTCTGCAAACTTATTTTGTATGTCTTTATATTAGTGTTCGTGACTATGTAAATGACAGATAAAAGTACAGGAGTAGAAAAAGATTTAAAAAGTGAAGTGTTCTATTTTTCGAAATACCCCTCCAGTCAATTTATTCTTCAATCGTTTCAGCAGAAATGATTTAAACAAAACAGTTCGAAGCGGATACGCAACCATCGGTGGCGCTACCATGAAATCTGAAATTCGGAGCATATCGCTCTCTCTGTTGCTCAAGCATGTAAGTACGAGAGATACACGAACGAACGAAATTGACGGTTTGTGGTAGCCACTCTGTTGGTTCAATCCGTTTGTTGGTCACGGACCTAAGAACTACACGAAAGGCTGTTGAGCATGGTCTTTAGTAGGTATAATTTATAAACTGTATCCTTCAATTGAAAAGCCAATGAATAGTTTTGCTCTATTTAAAAAATATATAAGGTTACTTTACTTCCAACCCACAACCAAGAATTCCTTATTCACAAATTCAAATCCCAAAATCCGGCCGACATGTCTTTCAAATTAAAAGTGTGAATCCTTTAAATACGTCGTAAAGACGGAAAGAGACTATTAAGTAGGGCTTAACGTCCCAGCGCAGCGTTCCAAAATAAATAACAAATATGGGGGTATTAGACGGCGTGCTCGGTGAAGGTTAGGGAGGAAGAATAAATAACCAGATTATCGGAGGATCAATGTAGATGGGGCGAGAAAGATCGTTTGAAATGTCTAGGTCTTATTGGTATATTTGAAAGCGGGCAGAACATGAGTGAGATGCTTATTAGTTGAGGACTTAAGTTTGTCAACTTTTTAATGTCCTCCCCGTTTCTACTATTTGCTGTTTAAAAGGAGATTACAAAAAAATACCCTTTAATTCATGAGAGTCTCCTCTCATGTGCCTGTGCCCAACAGTGGGACGTATATAGGCTGATGATGATAATGATGACAAAAAAATACGATGTCTGCTGTTGTTCATTTTTGTATCGTTCCTTACTCAATGAATGATAGCGTGAAACGACATGACAAATGTATAAAAAAAAATGCCATCAATTTCACCGGATGCCCAGCGGACGTAACATGAAAATAGTGGTTTGTACCCTGCACCATGTTTTCTGCTAGAATACTTTTTTTGCGAGATGCAACATATATGTTCAAATAGACTGTTTATCTGGCTATGAACTTATATAGGTACTTATAATACACATGTGGTAACTGATAATGTAGAAAAATCTAAGGGACATGGAAAAGTAGATTGGCCCAGTAGTACAGTCAGCATCAAAAGTAACTACGCAATCGAAGACGTCGAAACCTCGTATTCCCTTTCAATAAAGACTTTTGACGTCTTCGTTTGCTTAGCTACTTTTGATGCTGACTGTACCTAATAGTTGACGTGTATAGGAAACGAACATTTGCTCGTTGCTACTTGAAGATCATAGGATTTTCCTTCAGATCTTTAGGTGTTTTAGTTGCAATGTCAGTTTAGGTTCAGTTAAATTTAGTTTTAATTCGTAACTCTGCATGCTTCGCTAAAATAGTAATTTAAGAGAATAAACCACCACAAATAAACATCAAATAAGCTTCAATGCCCACGTGTGAGATTGAAGTGATCAAAACACAATAGTAGAACAACTTGTTATTCGTGAAGCTTACATAAAAATAACGAGAAACAAAAACAAAACTCCGCGTCTAGCCGTCTCCATAACAATTCGTTACACCCGTATCGGCTGTTCAAATCGCAACGCTTAAACATTACAGAAACCCACGTTAACTCGATGCTCATTCGATTCAGTGTAAAATTGCTTTAATATCGAGCTTACATCCATGCTCAATGCTCACCCACACCGAAGACAGCTATCTGGAGATCTCCGTACCGCTTCGGACGTTAGTGGCCATTTTATCTGCTCTTACGACCCCACTCAACTATTCATATGGTCTCTGAGATACATAAAGATTTTGAATTCATTATGTAGATAGCGCGAATTAATTTTCTATTATCGAAATTAGATAGATATTAAGGCGGTCAAGTCTGTTTAGCTTACGAAAATTAATATTGAAAATGTTTGGGTAATAAGCTAACCCCTCTAAAAACATTACATGTAAAGTGATGGCCAAGACTCCCTAGCTCATATAGCTTTCAGCGTTAAAAAGATATCAGATCCCAAGTAGCGCCAAGCTTCCTACTCCACACGGCTTAAATCTACGAGCCATGCTCTAGAAATTCTACGTCTTGGCTAAAAAGTATAGCTTTGTTGATGGGCACATCCCGGTCGCCGCATACTCTTGCGCTCGCGCGTGCATTCGGTATGAATTTATGATGATATTATTAAGCGACAGGATCTCATTCCTTTTTGTAAAGTAATTTCTAAAGAAGTGTATGGGAAAACCCATACAAACTTCCATCCCCCATTTTAAACGGTGGGTGGTGGTTTACTAAAAATCCTGAAATATGTATTTTATTATTAATATCAAGGAGACCCTATATCAATTTTCAGATCCTATAGCATCAAAATTTGCGGAAGTCTCATACAAAATTCCATCCCCTAGTTAAAGGGGTGGAGGGTCAAAGTTCCAATTTTAGATTTTTTTGTTGTGTGTACTAATACTAGCTTATATACCAAATTTCAGCTTCCTAGGACTTCAGGAAGTACCCTAAGGTTTTCGATGACGTGAGTTAGTGACGATACCGGCGTTTTACTTTTTTATACTTTAGAGTTTTTTAGATATCAATAAAATCTAAAGTATAAGAGCTATGCAAATTGAAACTTTATATATTTAATAATTTCACTATTGACATAATTTCCCGAGAATTTTGTTTATCTGGTATAATCCAAACACATGTTATGAGGGTTCAAAAAAACGACGCAGCGCTTCGAGAAAAGGTAGGTAGTGCCTGCCCTTGCTCTTCGCTTGGCTCGTCTTGGCGGGGGCACTACCGTGTGCCCAGATAAGATAACGTATCGACACAGAATGTTTAAAGACTACACCGTTTTGAATATCTACAAGGGATTATAGATTGTTTATCGATTCATATGTAACAGAAAATCTATCTGATGGTTGTCAGAAACGCTTTCATTAACATACATATAAAATGTAGAGTTTAGAAGAAACCAATTCAGGACGTTTGTGTGTAGGTTACAATTGTAAATGAATTACACAAGGCTTTGCTTGGACGAATTAGTGACATTGATGAAGCCTTGTTTTACCCGCATCCAGAAGATATCCCTCAGACTTGGGTAAAAAACATAAGAACAGTTGATAAATTGAAACCAACTACACAGTAACAACTGTTTAAACTCCGGAAACAAATCCAAATCAGGTCGCGCAGTCTGAACGCATAATGTTGTATAGCTATCCATACATTGTTTAAACCTAAACAAAGGCTTGTTGTAGAACAAATACCTCATTTTAGAGAGGTAAACGGCCCGACGTGTAAACTGTATAAACTTTAACGTTCGTATTTCCTTTGGTAAACAAACCGCGTGGATTTGTACTCGCACTGTAGTAACGAAAGAATCGTGACGTCAGCACATGCGAATAAATTTGGACGTGATCCATATTATTGAGAACGGAATGTTTGACGTTTTATATACGCCTGGACTCACTGATCACCGTCAATAAAGTCAGAAGGGTTAGTGATGCTTTGTTATGAACTGAATTGTGTATCTCTATTTCGTATGGAACAGGCAAGATTACATTTACGACAAGCGAACTCAATCAGAAGGCGTAAAATCGCGTTTATCACTCTAGGAACTAAACAAGGCATTCGACACTTGTTGTCAAAAAGTGACGAATGCTCTCTATCTTGTCCTTATATATGTCCTTCCAATAAGGAACTAAAAAGTGCCCAAAAACATATACGGTCAACCAATTTGAATCCTAGGCCACTCTAGAACCTTGTCGTATCGACACCCTGTTATTTATTTATGTATTAGCCATGGAAGTTACTTTTGAAACAGTTCTACAGTGGCCTAGGATTCAAATTGGTTGACTGTACGATATGAGAACTGAAGAAGATGAGGTCGAAGGTTTTGTGGTAGATTTAGTTATCTTATCGTCAAAGTCGTCTTAAACATTTATAGAGCACGAAAAGGTTTGAACCCCGCTACGATTTACTTCATAGACGTTATTTCCTCTTCATCTCTTCATAAGTCTTGCTTTAAATCTGTTAACTTTAGATAGTGAACTGTGACCAACATTATCAGGCACAGCATTCTGTCCTCTGCTCTGCTTTCATGCTCTGGCTCCTCTGCCAGATAATCTACGGCCACGGTTTCCAACTTTCCACATATCGTCGTCACGATAAAAATCATTACATTCCTTAGTAAGATCACAAGCTTATCGTCTTCATTAATCCAACGACCAATACAGCTAAACGATCGGTGGCAGCCACAATTCAATTTATGTATCGCTCAATCTGGCTTTAGATACAAATTTGTAAATCATCTGAGGTTTTTTGCTCGGTGACAACAATACTCGTGTTTTTGAGAATTATCAGATCGGGGCTACGGATCGATCCATTGTTAATGGAGATTTGAAACGGACAATAAGTTCGTCCATTAGGATTGCTCCTCTGATGGATTTTAGGGAGGATGGAAGCCCAGGCCTTTATAATGGAGACGTCATACAAGGTTTTAAAGAATACCGGCTGTGCTCTACGAGTGTACTCTAGCTATGAAATGTTTTTTTTTCTTTTTTTTAATGTTTTTTTCTTTCTTCTTCTTCTATGTAGTTTCGACTTTCGTGACCAAAGATTTTTCGAAAAACCTAACTGCTTTTTTACAAATATTATATATCCTATGTCACTCTCACGATTAAGAGGAATCCAACGACACCTCATAAATGTCAAAATCCGTCAAATGGTTTAGGCTGCAGGGAGTGCCAAATAATAAGACATACGCACATACATATATACGGGCATACATACGCTCGAAAAGCATGACCCTCCTTTCCTTCAGCAGTCGGGTAAAAATCGTTTTGCTAAGATTCTAAACTATCTAACTCTAACTATCTTCATTTTTAATGATAAAAACTTACAATTACGCGTTTTTTTAATACGCCTCTTAAGCCTGGTCTAGTTAGGTTAGGATTTAAGTGAATTTAACTCATTTACATAAGAATAAATAAATATTAGGGGACATTGTTACACAAATCGAACTAGGCCTATAGTAAGCTCAATAAGGCTTGTGTTATAGGTACTAGACGACGATATATATATAAGGATATAAATACTTAAATACATAGAAAACATCCAAGACTCGGAAAGAAATATTCATGCTCATCACACAAATATTTGACCTTACCGGGATTCGAACCCAGGACCTTCAGCTTCGTAGGCAATGTCACTACCCACTAGGCTATAACCGATCGTCAGAAGAAAGAAGACCATTATCCATTTCCACACAGCTAGCCAGCACTAGGCTACTCCGTTTGGGGCATATTTAATGAGAGAATATTAGTTACCATATTCATAAAAACATAAGCATACCCATAAATGTGACAAAAAATCAAGCCTGTAAAACCTTTAGACCTCTTAAAATCTCGCTTAAGATGTTAATTTGAAAAATAATTCCAACTCGTCACAGAATTTATGTTTCCATTACTAAAGTCAAGTAATGCAGGATTGCAGGGGGATGGCCGCATTGTACATTGTCATTCGGACGGTTGAGGCGGTTGACGCCTCCTGCCCCGCTATTCTGTAACGTGTTTTAACCTCACCGTTCAGCCACAAATATATCTTGACGCCGCGATTCGTAGTAACTAAGCGTAACTGAGGTCTAGTTTCGTTGGGCGTGACGGATGAGGTGAGGCGTATTAGCGCGTTCCGATTAACACCCCCGCAGGCTGCACCGAACAATGGTGGTACGAGTGGGCGAGAGCCTTTGAGCAGGTTTTTGGGATTAATCGGGGCAAGTGTAAACGTTTAATAGTACAGTCAGTGGTAATAGGCTACGTATACGTAAGTATCAGTGGCGTGATGTCAAACATCAAATATATACCGGATCAGGATTAAGCACGCCTTCTGAGCTAATTTGGATTACTTTTTTTTCGTATGTTCGTGATTCTTGTTTTGTTTCTAATCAATATATTCCCGTGGTGCCTGGACCCGGGTACGTCCTAAAACTACGACCAAGACCACCGGAGGATGGGCAGCAGCATCCCTGGAGTACGGTGGAAATACTGCGATCGCCAACCCGCATGACAAGCGTGGCGATTATGGCATATACCCCCCATGGAAGTTACAAAGAAACCACGGCCCCAAGGTTATGCGCAGGACCGGTCACTTTGGCACATATATAGAAACCTGCATACATATGAGAAGAAATTCAAAGAGGTATGTGAAGTCCCCAATCCGCACTAGGCCAACGTGGGGACTACTGCCCGTTCCCTCTCATTCATGAGAGGCCTGTGCCCAACAGTGGGACGTATATAGGCTGAAGATGATTATGAGAACCCCCTAAACGAGTATTTGATGACTGCTAAATAGCAGTTATTACTGTAGGCAAAAAAGTTGGTAACCAAAAATGTAACTATTGACAGAAACTTATTCCTCTAGAACTTACAAGATAAGGTGCTCAATTCTCTCCAATACTATTGTACCGTCGATTCTACCAGTATCTATTCCTCAGGAAAACCTAATAAGGTATACAACATTGCGCTATAATTTTACAATTGAGCATAAGTATGGCAGTCATGAGGATAAATTTTCTCACAACTATGTAAATGATTCATTATAAAAGCCATATAACATAACTAGTACACTACCTACCTTAGCCATAACATAGGCAGTGTTTACTGACCATTCATACACCTTCTCGCAACGGAATAAGGTCTATTATTGGGTACTTAGTTTGTATTTCAATTCGCAGTATGCGCTCACGGGGAAAACCACGCTGATTTCAGTGAGAGAAAATAAATCTGACGCGGAAAATTATCTCATTTTCAGTTCATTCAAATCTGTACCGTACCGCGCTTATACAAGTTTTATTTTTGCTTGTGAGTTAGTTAAAGCCGCCGCATATACGGGAGCGATCAAGGTGCTCACAAATATCTAAACATTACTCTATTGACAAATTGACAAGGAGTGCATGTTCAATCAGATTGTTTGCGTCCATGCCATGTACAGCAGCTTGGTTACGTACATCGCTTGGACCTCGAGACAGTACTTCGTCAAGTCATGCTGGGACAGATAGTGAACGTAAAAAGACCTGTTGGGCGTCCAGTCTTAAAATTCAGGGACTCTTGCAAGAAAATATAATAGCCGCATATATTTTGTATCAGTCTTACGTCGTATTTTGACAGTGGATTTTTGACCTAGCGAGCGAAGCTAACGAAGTTCAGTTTCAGCTTGGGAAAAAAATTGAAAGGGGTTGTTGTAAGCATCTCAGATGTATTTTTTTATAATTTTAGCAAAAACAGATTTCATGTAATTTAGGAAAAAAAGACCAATTATGACCATTTATTATTACCCCCCCAAAATAGTTCAAGCAGTTCCCGCCAAACTAACAATGTTTAACAAAGGCCCTTACGCTATGTCTATAAAAATCTATAACAATATTCCACAATATATTCGAAATGAAGCAAAATATAATATCTTTGTAAAAAAAAATAAGGCTTATCTTGTAACGGAATGCCCATATTCTCTACAAGAGTTCATGGGTTATTAGTCATATTATGTGTCGATGGATGTATTAAAATAGATATCTTTTTTATAAAAAATATGTTGTTAATGTGCAGAATTTATATATTTTATTTTATTTTTTATCCTTAGGTTTAGTTTAAACCTGTTGCTACACCCTAGTAGTGTCCATGTTTGTACTGGTTAGATTTTAAGAACACCTTTGTAAATACCATGGTTGCAACGAATAAATATAAATAAATAAAATAAATATCTCCGAAACTACTAAGCTTAAAATTCTGATAAAAATATGGAAAATAGTTCCTTGCCTAGATTACAGGAAAACCTCACCACACTTGTCCGGTTTTTTTTGTCGATTTAGTTTTTCAAAATATTTTTTGTAATAAACACAGCCTCGCATGGTGTACAGCTCACAGAGGCACCTGTGTATTTTATTTTTGTACAGTCAGCATCAGAAGTAGCTAAGCAAAATAACACGCTCAAAATTACCTACACAGATCCTTATTCCCTTGACATTAGAGTTCGTGTGCAGATCATTTTTAGCACTAGGACCGCTTAGCAACATCTGCTGCTGACTGTATCATGTTACGATTCATATATGTACAGTAAGGGAAATGTATTCACGTACCACCGTAGAACCCTATCGCAATAAGGTGACACCTCACTCGAGTTTGAGTGACGGCGGCCTGTCAATTGCGACAGGGTTCTACGGTGGTACGTGAATACATTTCCCTTACTGTACAGTCGAGTTCTAAAATATCTATACAGACAACCTTTCAAATTTATCTACACAATAGCTTCTGCCCGCGACTTCGTCCGCGTGGAACTCGTTTATATCGTAGCTCCATACAAACTTTCGCCCCCCTTTTCACCCATTTAGGGGATGATTCCCGGGATAAAAAGTATTATATATGTTAATCCGGGCTATACACTATATGTATACCAAAATTCATCGTAATCCGTTCAGCCGTTTTTGCGTGACTGAGTAACAAACATCTAAACATCCAAACTTTCAAAGTCAAAGTCAAAGTGATTTATTCTTCAATTTAGGCATATTACATGCACCTATAACTATAGCACTTTCGCATTTATAATATTAGTAGGATGCTTCTTATATTTGAACTTTTTATTTTGTGTGGAGCTTTTTATTTTATTTTGTTTTGAACTTTTTATTTTATTTTATAGGTAACTAACATACGACGACGACATAAGTTTATACTGTAACTAACCCGATATGGATGCTTGTCCGAAATAAAGAATTTGAATTGAATTAAATTATGTCAGCAACAATAAAGACTGTATACATATTTTTGAAAGGTTGCCTCAATACATATTGGAGAACTCGACTGTACTAAATGTATACAAGTTAAAAGCCAGTACATACGTTCTAAAACATAAACGCAGCCCCTAAAGAATGTTATATTGTTGAAAGTCGGACCCATCTCAATGTCGAACGGTTCGGAGAAGCCTCTTTGAACCGGGTTTATTCTGACACCTAAAGGCACGGTGAATATATAAACAGCACAATAACTTCACTGCTTTCATAAGCTATAGTCCAGGCAATGAACTGACAACTTGTATGGAAAAAATGACATATTTGGAAATAATTTATAATAGCTAATTTTTTTAATGTAACGGATATATTATCAATTAAATAGTTACCTAGAGGCAAAATCCAACAAAAAATCAGACATCAAAAAAATCAATATTTAATTAGCTCCTACAAAGTCCGGATAAATATAAATATTTTTTTAAATCTTTATTTAGGTTCATTTACATTTGCTTTAAAATATTCAATATAAATATAATAAAAAAGACAATGAATGTTTAATTTAAATCTATATAATTACTTCCGGGTGGAAAGTTTGTTGGATTCTTGAATAAAGCATCTTAGAATAATGTTTTAGAATGAAATAAACAAAAAAAACGCTATTATAAATTAATGTTTTTCGAAACCATATTTTGCCTGGAGTACTACGGCAGCCCAGTGGTTCAGCTAGTCGATCACGTAACGCATTGTACGCGCGTCAGTTAGATCTAAACGTCAATGTTTATATGGAAAAACCGGACAAGTGCGAGTTCAACTCGCGTGGTGAGTCCGTACCGTATATAATCTAAATTTCATAAGTGTTTTTGAATACTCAAACTTCTTATTGGTTTTCCTGTAATCTTTAGGCAAGGAACTATTTTCCGTATTTTTTTCAGAATTTTAATCCTATTAGTTTCGGAGATAAGGGGGGAATGGTCAATTTTCGTCTTTTTTCCTAAATTACTTCAAATCTGTTTTTACTAAAATTATTAAAAAAAAATATCTGAGATGCTTACACCCTTTTCATTTAATATGTCACACAATACAGTTTGCGAAACTTTTTTTTTTAATTTTCCAGTTTACCCCCCAAATGTGGCCCCCTTGTTCAGAATTCATTAATTTACTTTACGCGTCCATCTTTGGGTCACCCATTTACATATGTGTACCAAATTTCAACTCAATCGGTTCAGTAGTTTCGGAGCAAATGGGCTGTGACAGACAACCGAGTGATCCTATAAGGGTTCCGTTTTTTCCTTTTGAGGTATCGGAACCCTAAAAATGGCAGTTGCCTAACGCGCGTTCAAAACGTTACGTGATTACCCCTCTGGCATGCGGCTGTCAAACGGTCGTGGGTTCGAATCCCGGCTCGTACCAATGAGTTATTCGGAACTTATGTACGGAATATCATTTGATATTGACCGTTAGCTTTTCGGTGAAGGAAAAACGTCCTGAGGGAACCTGCATACATCTACGAAGAAAATCAAAGCCTGGGCCAGCGTGGGGACTGCTGCCCGTTCCCTCTCATCCGTGTGAGGAGGCCTCTGCCCAGCAGTGGGACGTATATAGGCTGATTCATTTATTTTTAACTTCACTGACTATCATCATCATCATCATCATCATATCAGCCGAAAGACGTCCACTGCTGGACATAGGCCTCCCCCAGAGAGTTCCAAATTGACCGGTCCTGCGCGACCCGCATCCAGCGGACTCCCGCGACCTGACTATCAATCGGATTATAATTGCAACCCAGTTATGGTTGAGATTATTTAATGTGGCAGACTTATTATAAAACTGCCATTGGAATTGAAATCTTCTACCTTGGCCGATAGAGGTGCTTTTTGAATGCAATTCGGCCAACTCAAATAATCTCAAGTATACCTTTACCCCCTTATTCATAAACCTAAAATGCCTCCGACGGATAAAACGTGTTTTGTCCCTTTCTTACGAACACTAATGTCTAAGTGACGGATAAAGACAAACTAATTTTATCGGCATTTTAGCCAAAAATAAGTTTGTTGAACGTTTATAAATACATTATTTACGTGTTAACATCAGGTATCCTAATATCATCCCCAGTTTCCCTGATTATTATATACTCATTAAATAAAACTATTAAATTTACTAAATTGTCTTTATCGCGTAAATTATGTAATTACATAACTACATCCCGACGTTTTAGGCGATTTTCCGCGCTCGTGGTCAGGTTAATTGGGTAGACTTATAGTTTAATTTAGTACTATTCTGATGTTCTATTTTTAAAATATATAAATAAAGATATGTGCGGTCCGCACCGTCCGTGTTCAGAAGGTGGTTCCTTTCTTTCTTTTTAATTCTAGCTGTCCTTTCCCATCATTCAGCAATCTAGGAAAAAGCACCCAGAGACGTTAACCAATGCCTTCATAATGGGCAATAGTTACATTAGGCTTAGTTCGTTACAAAACGTTTGGTTTCACCATTTTGGATTTTCACAATTGTATATAAAAAAAACTAAGGCGCAGCAACGTGCCAGTTAAAATACTGGCCTGGGATGTTTAACTGTGCGTCTGATGTGATGGAATACAGTATAGGGCTGACAGTCGAAGGTACTATAATGCTATATTTTTTCTTGTATATTTGTATTGTATAGAAGGTCATAAGATACATAGGGGAAGGGGGGGTGAAATCGGATAGCGGGTCAAAGCAGATAGTATGCTATTTCACATTTCCGCTATCGCTGACTCGTTCCGACACGTTAGACAGTACGGGCAGAGGCCACTCAGTGCGATTGCAAATGGCGTCAAGTGAAGTGCATCGTGTCGCGTTGCTGTGGACGAAAAAAGTAAAAACAGGTAATTGATGTAATATTTCAACTTTTTTCATCACGTATCAAACCACTGTCAGTGTGAGAGTATGTTAGTTAACATTTTAAGTCGATACAGTGACTATTTGAGTTATGCTTTTCGATATTGTTCCTATTTTAGACCTTGAAATTCTTGCGTATTTATTTCGTTCGTCAAATCAAGGCCGTTGGGTAGAAGCAGACGGGGTGAAATCGGGTATCCGGTTTCCCCCCAATCTTTACTATGTTACAGATTAGTAGTTTTATAATTATTTTCTGCTTACAGGAGTTCAAAAATGCCACGAAATTACGTCAAGCAATCTAACAGACTACAGTGGTCTGAAAGTGACATGCTGCTAGCAATTAATGCGGTGATAGAAGGCAGAATGGGATATTTACGAGCCGCTGATACGTACAATGTACCAAAATCATCACTCGAAGACAGAGTAAGAAAAATACGCGGGGGGGCTTCAAAAGACGATGTTTTTCGTCTTAAGTCTTAAACAAAAGCTGGAAAAACTACAAACCGTAAACAAAAAGAAAATGAAGAAGATGCTGAATGTCTTATTTGTGACGAGAAATATAGTCATACAATATCTTCAGATGCCGGGATCCAATGTACGGTGTGTCTGAAATGGGCCCACGAGGGTTGCACCGAGTGTACAGCACAGGAATTATTGTTTTTTGTATGTGATAGTTGTAAGTAATGAGTATCCGTAATCACCCCATCATAAAATAATGGTATCTGGTTTTACCCGTATATGAGGGGTGATATCGGATTTACTAAATCTAAGAAAATGTTGATTGATCTCTTAAGTAATAACTCGATCTCTTTAATTTTGTGCCAACAGAAAGAATAATACTTGTTAATTTTGATGTTATATTTTTTTTATATATATCTATGAGGACTAATTAAATATGGTTTTTTTTTCTTAACTATCCGGTGTTACCCCTCTCTCCCCTACTTGTGTGGCAACATAAATAACGAATTTTAAGAAGTATTTTAATAAGGTATTGCCTCAAATTTGTAACAACACAATGGTTTAAATCCATGGGGAGGACAGAGGATACTTTTTATCCCGGAAGTCATCGCTTAAGGAAGTGAAATGGGGGGGGGGGCGGAATTTTGTATGGAGGTACGATACAAACGAGTTCTTCGCAGAAGTCGCGAGCAAAACATAGTAATGAAATAAGCGCAGTAATTCCGCTGTTTCGGTATAATACCTGTTTTACAGAACAATGTTTCTGTCAAAAATTTAATTTTGCCGACTGTACTTTTTTGTATACTATCATCATACATTGGGACGATTCTAACGAGCCCAAACTCAACGGGGTTACGTCGGTTAAATACTGAATTCCCATGGCCACCTTCTGTCTCCATCATCAGATCAGCTCGAACGATAATATTTAATTGTCATCCAAACTATACCAATTCCCAAAATTTTAGCTCAATCGGATAGCGGCAAGTGACTGAAAAATGGATTGCAAATTTTGACGGACAACTTTCATACTTACATACGAACAGGTCAAGTTAATATAAAGCTTGTAAAAAGTCTTTAACTGAGAGTTTATTTTAAAATTGCTTGAATTTATTTTTCGTTAACGGCATTCATTTGGCAAGGGTGAGTGAAATGGATTGTTAACTTGCAGAGTGCTTTTTCTAACGCAGCCATTTATTATACTTGTTCCCAACCAAAGTGACAACTGAGGCCATAAAACCATAGGCTCGCGTCGCGTTATCTCTTTTGTATTGTCTTTCATTGTCTTTCTTTATGTCGTCAGTTTGGTTGGGAACAAGTATAGTTCCTATATTACTATCTCATTCTAACAGATTGCGTCCGTATCGCTTTTAACGCGCGTGAAACCTGCATCGAGTGAATAATAACCAATACGTAGACATTATTGCTTTGAAAATGTTAGATGTAAATATTCTCACATTCGTTATCCGTGACAGCCCTACGTAGCCCTCATATTACCTTAAATGGGTAACCACGAAATTGGATTGGACACGGTCCCGATTTATACGGGAGAGAATTAATCGTGATACCCCTTTTTAGGTGAGAATATCACGTAAGAATGTGGCAGGAAATGTGGTTATTATAAGTCTTATAAGTTATAAGTCTTATAACTGCAAGAACGATTTAATTTAAACCTACAAACGCACAGTGGCGGTAACGTTTGTAATTGTATGAAAGAGTATAGAATCATATTTTGGTTGGATGAGCGTAGGTATTTCAAAGTGTACATGAACTTTTTATTCAGAATTAGTTTTTTTTTTGGGTTTTTGTAACTCAGAATCGTTGATACTATTGATCCTCATACAAGAAAAAAATGTCCCAAATATTCCATTCCAGATCGTCACATTTTTGTATGCAGACTTTTATTTATTTATACTGAGGTGACACACTGGAAGAAAAAACGTGCATAGTATAATCCGTGACAATTTTTTTTGTATAAGGATCGATAGTATCAACGATTCTGAGTAAAAAAAACCAAAATACTAGAATTCTGAAAAAAAATCATGTACATTTTTTTTGAAAAACGCCTAGATATACTAGACTTCATGAATATTTTTGTTACCAACATGTCCAGTGTTTAAGTTCAAGTTTGTTAAATTCGAAAATTCTCCCTTTTGATTGAGCACACAAACATTTTTTTTTATATCAGCATACAATACCTGCCTTAAAAAAATAGTTTCTTCTTTGTCATGCATGCACATTTTATTGTTTTATATTTTTAACATTTAATATTTTCTTATACATCTGTACAATACACCAGGAAATGCAAAATTAATGAACACAACTTTATGAGACTTAATGACAGTAGTCATTTTATATTTAAAATTGACAAAGACTTTTGTGATGACATCAGGATCATTTAACTCAATTGAAGTATCAATTTGTATGATTGGAAACTACCCAGTCAACCTAATGATTCAATTTTAAACTGAGCTTGGTTGACAATAGCTCCAAAAATTAAAAAAATTAAAAATATAATCCTACTAATATTATAAATGTGAAAGTCTGGATATTTAGATGATGTTTGTTACTCAATCACCCTTAAACGGTTCAACCAATTTGGATGAAATTTTGCACGAAGATAGTTTATAGCCTTTTTATCCCGGGTCAATGCAGACAAATGTGCAGAAGCTAGTATGTGAAATAATGAATTAATGCTTTATTTCCAAGTTTTATGTCCCGCCTATATTTTTGAAGAAATAATTAAATTAATCAATCCACAAAGACTTCTTCTTCTTCTTTTCGTTTCAGTATGAGGATTTGCTGTGCTAATAGCTTAACTTTTTATAAGGTGGGAAATATATTCCTTCCATTCTGAACTTTATCTCTGTGCCAAACCAGATTCCTTTATGCCCACTAAAGACACATATTGAGGTCCTTTGCCATCTAGTGAACACAGTATTTCCTGCGGAGCTCTAACAATGTTACTCAACACCAGTCAACAACAATAATATTCCGAATATATAAACAGATACTGTTTTATGCAACATAAAAAATATTATAGTGACATTTGATAGAGAAAAAAAAACAACTTTCTACTTTAATTTATGCCTGCAAGTAAAGACAAAGACGTAAATCATCTGTATAAACGAGTTTGGCTATCTCCGTAAGAATTGGTATCCATGCCAGGGATCGGATACCGGTATTACTCCATACAAATTAAACCGGTATTGTTTCGTTCTTTGGTTATGATATCATTTTTGATCAGGCAGTCTAATAATACGAATATGTTACTTAAATACACAATAGAGTCCTAGATTAAGAGCCTAAAATAATTCAATATATTAGACTACTTCGGGGATTTTTGAAAAAAACCGGTTCCGATCCCTGATCCAAGCTTGCAATGTTTTTTTGTTTACTAATCTTAGCATGCACCCAACAACCCTAGATAATGGAAACTGTACTGTAGTGACACCTATTGACAAATATGCCAACATGCCTATAAAGATAACAATTCTACAAACTAAAATACAAACATAATATCATCTTTTATTATTACAATAAGATGCACTTTAAAAAAAAACAATTGGAATATGCATTACTGCAATTCTAAGACCACAGAGAAATAGGAATAGTTAAGGGAATTAAAACAAATGTAACTTCATTGCAAGTAGAAAATGCTAACATAACGGATATCTCTATCTAGGATATCTCCGCCAAAAAATGATTTAACTCGGGGTCTACAGTAGGGATATGAAAACCCTAACAAAAACATGCAAGAACGCAAAAACTAGACCAGTTTCAGTTTTTTATTTTTAGTATTACTAGATCATATAAAATCTTAAAAAATTGCAGTTAGTGATCCCATTCGTCGTGAAATCCGTGCTGTACATTTGTTATATAGGCATTTTATTCATACTTTTTACAGCTCAGCTCTCAGGTAAACTCTCAAAAGACTCGTAAGTTAAGTCGGACAACCTAGCAGGATTCTGGTTTTAGTACAGATTTGGTTTCAGGACAAATTAACAGTATTTTAAGTATACATGGTATATAATGGTAGTGGAAACGCATAAAACTTACCCATTATCAGCCAATATTCACTTTAGAAACACAGTTCAGCAATACAAAACACAAATAACATCACCACAAAACATCACACAGCGGCCATTTTCCAAATCTTAGGATTGCAAGCCTAAAAAAAACTTTTTTTTATTTTTTAAGTTAGTTTTCATTGGTAGTAGAACCAGTCGTATTGATGTAAAGTAAAATATGCAAGAATAATCAATTTTAATGATCCTAATAACTCTTATAAAAAAAATATCTTTATGCAGAATCTATCTACATTATATATTCTTTGACATAATATTCTTCTTGGCCACGATAATCAAGGAGACAAGGAGTACTGAACTGTAAGAAGCTAAACGTTACACAAAATTTGACACTACTTTTATGTAATTAAATATCAAAATGCATGTCTTAATATATTCAAATAGTAAAAAATATTTTATTTTATTTATTTCGATGCTTTCTTATCAACAAGTTCAACAACGAGAACCAACTACCCGAAGGTGTTGCCAACCAAAGAACTATTTTTCTTTTCTTGTCAAGAGCTGTCAAAAAGGTTGGACGTTTGTGTGTTTTTAAAAGATTTCTTAAAATCTGTATTAATCTTGATGTAATTACTATATAATTGATGCAGTAAATAGTGCATCACAGTGTCGTGTATGTGTAATTTATAATTTCTTTAATATTTCAGCTTCAAAATGGTACAGCGGCTTACGTTCAGACGACGTCTGTCGTACAATACCAAATCAAACCAGAGGAGAATGTGAGTATTTCTACGTTTTATTATATTATTAATCTGTTCAACTATCACAGATAACATTATTATAAGAAAAGCTCGAAATATCTATCTTTATTTTCTATAGTTTACCTTTAATCTAACCTCAAAAGTCGGTAAGTAACTACCTTTGGTTGTAGCCAGATATTTCGAAGGAATTGAACATGTGTCTGATACTAAACAGAAGTTCGGATATTATTCAAATTACCATTACTATATCTCTTTAGTAAACACTACGAAGTTCAATCAACATTGTCCCTATTAACTAAACTTCAACCTTTTACTATGTTTAGGATTGTAAATCCGAATTGCTTTATGTACGCCTAAAATACTTTATTCGACATCATGCAATTTAAAACATTTCAATGCATATTATATGTTTTGCCTTGAACATCAACTTGTTGAAGTATAAAGTTAACATCACATCAACTTTCTCAACAAATGGAGAATAATCTACTTAGGATTTGAATGTGGATTATTGAGTTGTTCATGACTCCCTAAGTGATTTATATCTTGAAATGGTTCTTGTTTACAATTCCATAAGGACATTTTTGTTGTAGCTGTGTAGTAATAATTGAACACCTAATAATAGTTAGCACTTTACTGTTTATCATCCACCTTAGACTAACTGCTTCCAGGACCCGTGCTAAGAAACAGCCCCTATGCCTATGACAAATTAACTGCATTCCGACTGTGACTTTAACGGGAATTTTGCATGCAGTTCAATGCACAAGTTTGCCAGATAGATTGTTAATCTAATCCAGTTTACTCCCCAAAAGTGGCCCCGTTGTTCAGAATTCATTAATTTACTTTACACATCCATCTTTGGGTCACCAATTTACATATGTTTACCAAATTTCAACTCAATCGGTCCAGTAGTTTTGGAGCGAATCGGCTGTAAGAGACGGACAGACAGACGCACAAGTGATCCTATAAGGGTTTCCTTTTGAGGTACGGAATCTTAAAAATTGATATTTAGATCTACCTGACACGCGTACAATGCGGTACGTGATCGACCAGCTGGACCACCTACCTTTATTTATTGATACTTACACCTTACTTCCTTTATCCCCAGAGTGCGCACCCCTGGCGGCCGCCTAGTATACCAATACGTCAAGAAGCCCAAGAAGATCCCGAGATGCGGCAACTGCAAGAGCAAACTGCGCGGCATCCAGCCGGCGCGCCCCGCTGAGCGCTCCCGCCTCTGCTACCGCAAGAAGACCGTCAAACGCGCGTACGGAGGCGTCCTCTGCCACAAGTGCGTGAAGCAACGCATCGTGCGAGCCTTCCTCATCGAGGAGCAGAAACTCGTCAAGGTGTACAAAGCGCAGCAGGCCAACCCCAGGATCAGCAAGAAGGCCGCGAAATGAGTTCTTAGGGTATAAATAAAAAGTTAAAATCAGATTTGGTTTTATTGCTTACCTGGGTTTCCTGTTAACACAAATGCCGTCTAAAACGGTTAGCTGAAGAAATAATTAACGCTGTCGCTGCGTAAACAAAACATAAATCATGTCCGATTCACATTTATTCCATCCAGTGGTCGAAACCAGCAGGAGTATACCCAGTCCAGACTGGATTGATCCAGACTATTTTTTCAAGACAACGACAGACACTGGAATAGTGTAGACAGCCATGCCAGTCCAGCACTAGATTGCTCACTTGAATGGGTATATTCCAGTGATGTTTTTGGTCACTGGACTAGAATAATGTAACTACACTTTCTGGCGTAGGTAAGCTTTATATTCGAAACGGAGTTGCCGATGTCGTGGTTACAGGAAAACCTATAAGAAGTTTGAGTATTCAAAAACACTTATGAAATTTAGATTATATACGGAACCCTCACCACGCGAGTTGAACTCGCACTTGTCTGGTTTTTTTTTCTCTAACAAATCGTTGGCAGAAGGCCTACCGCGAAACGCAGTTCGTTCGTGTATCTCCCTCTCTGTCGCTTGAATGAGCAAGTGCGACAGAGACGGAGATACACGAACGAACTGCGTTTCGCGGTAGGCCTTCTGCCAACGATTTGTTAGAGAAAAAAAAACCAGACAAGTGCGAGTTCAACTCGCGTGGTGAGGGTTCCGTATATAATCTAAATTTCATAAGTGTTTTTGAATACTCAAACTTCTTATAGGTTTTCCTGTAATCTTTAGGCAAGGAACTATTTTCCATATTTTTTTCAGAATTTTAATCCTAGTAGTTTCGGAGATAAGGGGGGGAATGGTCAATTTTCGTCTTTTTTCCTAAATTACTTCAAATCTGTTTTAGCTAAAATTATGAAAAAAAAAATTATCTGACATGCTTACAACCCCTTTCATTTGATATGTCACACAATACAGTTTGCGAATCTTTTTTTTTTAATTTTCCAGTATACCCCCCAAAAGTGGCCCCCTTCTTCAGAATTCATTAATTTACTTTACGCGTCCATCTTTGGGTCACCAATTTAAATATGTGTACCAAATTTCAACTCAATCGGTTCAGTAGTTTCGGAGCAAATCGGCTGTGACAGACGGACAGACAGACAACCGAGTGATCCTATAAGGGTTCCGTTTTTTACTTTCGAGGTATCGGAACCCTAAAATTAAGTTTAAGAGCTTCTCTAGATTCTAGATTTCTAGTCTTGAGACTAGACACGATTGGTGGCCAATTCAGAAATCCTATGCTGATAAAAAAAATCATCGATGGAATTTGACGTTTCGTTGCCTATATTGTCTGTGACGTAACGTAGTATCTACTATAGTGAAAATGCCCTTACATCCAATATTTGACAGCTGCCATCCCAGTACAATTGGTGTGGGATGACAGCAGTTAAAAAAATCTTATTATATGTATAATGGGTAAAACATTTATTTTCTAAAGTATATTCAATTCATAATGTCATTCATTAAATAAATTAAACCTAAAAATGCCCTTGGAGGCATTGTACATTGTATTGACGACGACTGACGAATGACGACCGAATAGCCTAGTGGTTAGAGAACCTGACTATGAAGCTTGAGGTCCCGGGTTCGATCCCCGGTCGGGGCAGATATTTGTATGATGAATACGAATGTTTTTTTCTCGAGTCTTGGATGTTTAATATCTATTTATGTATGTATTTATTTATATAAGTATGTTTATCCGTTGTCTAGTAACCATAGTACAGGGTTTGCCTAGTTTGGGACTAGATTAATTGGTGTAAATTCGGTTTAAAGAAACTTTATAGTCTAAAGAAATTACATATTTCACTTACAAGACAATTTATAAATGGTTACCTTATCTAAAACTATTATAATTTACGCAATAAGCAAGCTTACAGTGTTCAACAAAACAGTAATATTTATATTGAACTTGGGGTTCAGATCGAAAAATTAAACTAGTAATCTAGTAATAGACTATGGTTTTAGCATAAGGTTTAGATAAAAGTGGTTATTTACAGGAACTATGAGGGTATCTTTGATTTCGCGACTCATAACTACTAGACTTGTTTAAATTGTC
The DNA here is from genome assembly GCA_932294315.1 of Epinotia nisella. Classification (NCBI taxonomy): domain Eukaryota; kingdom Metazoa; phylum Arthropoda; class Insecta; order Lepidoptera; family Tortricidae; genus Epinotia; species Epinotia nisella. The sequence continues at coordinate 17,823,420 of OW028688.1, read as the reverse complement.
CCACGATATTTCCTCGCTGAATTGCAATGCCGATGCGTTGCGTGAGAAAGCCGCCAGCTCTTCTGTCATCAGTTACATCTACCAGACGTTTCGCGATTTCCGCAAATAGCTTATGCGCACCGGGACCCATCGGACCGAGGGTCTCGACGCCAAAGGGTACAAAGTTGTACTCTCTGCCAAGGTATTTTCCGCTGCACTAGTCTGTTGGAGGTGGGACGGTGCCAGTGTGTCCACACAGGTAGCGTCCCACACAAGCATCCGTCCCAAACTCCACGGAACCAAAGACACACACCAACGGGTCTTTTGCCATCATCTCTAACAATGCCAGTCGGCTCAAGAAGAGCAGGCACATTGATGCTGGCAAGAGACCGGCGGATTATTTCATTAAGTGTCACATTTGTCTTGCACTTTTTTGACAACAGTACGAGATGATCTAGTCGGTCCTCGTCCGTGCCTATATAATTTCTTTACTTTGTGTGGAGTGCATAACGCAACCCCAAGCCGCAGACCAGTCGCTAGATGAAGCGAGGTCGGAATGACCGGCCTCTCTGACTCCAACCGCCAAATGTACATTATGTTTTATGAATAAATTATTATTATTTTTAAGCCAATTTAAATATAATTCGATAAATTGTACTGTGATGATAGCTGTCAAATATTGGATGTAAGGGCATTTTCACTATAGTCTGTAACTTTTACTATATGATATAATCTGTGGTTCACAAAATTAGTCGTGCATCGTGTTGATAATTATTGTGAAATAATTTATTTTATCCTAAATCTTTATTTATTTGTAGTTAAACGTCTGTGATATTAATATTTAATAACGTACAGAATATGTCGAATCCCTGGAAGAAAGTTTCAGCGCCCGTAGTGGCAGAAAACTTGTCGGACATTATGTCTGAACAATATGCGAAGGGGCTCCAAGTCCAAGAAGAAACTAAATTTGCCGAGCTGATATCAGATCAGCAGGTATGTCCGTCGTCGTCTGATGAGATACCTCCAGAGATCTTGCAGCAAATACAGGATTCAAACTTGACTGAATACTGCGATTCGGATTCGATTATTGCTAAAGTGTTGCAATCCCAGTTCGACAAAGAACACGATGACGAAATCAAGAGAGTCGAGAAGAAGCGCAACGGAGATGCTAAAGTGTCTGTGTCGTACGATAATTACCGCAATGTGCCCGAGAATCTCGTGTACGATACAGATTCAGAGGACGAAGATGCGGAAGTAGCTGCCAAGAAGGACTGGGATCGGTTCGAAACAAACCAAAAGGAATACGCAAGTCTGCCGAAGCGGGGGTTCATCATCAAAGATGGAGTAATGGTGACTAAACACGACAGCGTAATCAACGGGCGCCGGAACGCCTGCCGCATCATGGCGTTCCCACCAGAGGTATGCACCGGCGATGGTGCTGACTTCGACATGAAACTGCCAAATTCTGTGTTCAACCACTTGAAGGAACAAACTAGACACCACCAGTCACGCAGACACAAGATGTTGGATCGGAAAGAAAGCCATGCAACTGCTGAAATGGGTCTTGATGAACAAACCCGACTCATTCTCTTCAAGCTTATCAACAATGCAATGTTGGAGGATATTAATGGTATAATCTCAACTGGAAAGGAATCTGTTGTTCTTCACGCTAACAGCGACCCGTCATTCCCGGACATGATCCTACCTAAGGAATGTGCCATCAAGGTGTTCAAAACTACTTTGAATGAGTTCAAAACTCGGGACAAGTACATTAAGGCTGATTACCGCTTCAAGGATCGCTTCTCTAAGCAGAATCCTAGGAAAATCGTACACATGTGGGCAGAGAAGGAGATGCACAACATGATGAGAATGCAAAAGATCGGGTTAAATTGCCCAGACATGGTGTGCTTGAAGAAACATATCTTGGTCATGTCTTTCATTGGCCGGGACAATAAGCCAGCACCGAAGCTGAGGGACGCTATCCTCAGCCCGGAGAAATGGGAGAGTGTGTACAAGGAGGTTGTGGATGGTATTCACAAGTTGTTTAACGAGGGGCACATGATCCATGCGGACCTGTCGGAGTACAACATCCTGTGGTGGGAGAATAAGTGCTGGTTCATTGATGTGTCCCAGTCCGTGCAGCCGGATCATCCTTGTGGGCTAGAATTTCTGCTCAGGGATTGCCGCAATATTAGCAATGTAAGAAAATGTTTACATGTTGAAAATATTTTAATACAACTTGTGCCTCATGAGTTCAGAAGTCAGAAGCAATTGGCCTTTATATGTGACTTCTAGTAAAAGGGACCACTTTGAGGATTTTAGTTTCCGAGTTATATGCATTTTTAAAAATTAGTCGAAAATTACGTAGAATGGGGTTTTAATACTAATCGGTTATTATTAAAACCCCATTGATGATATTAGATTAACTTGGTATGGTCGACGCCAAAAATACGTTTACACTATTCGCCTTATTGCAATGGAATAAGGTGCAAAAGTGTAAACGTATTTTTGGCGTCGACGTACCAATCATTCCATAACTTCCTAGTGGAAGTGTATTTCTCACGAGCATGAACTTTAAAATCATTTTTTTTTTCAATTCGTACATTTTGCCTACTAATACTACTATAAAGGACAATATTTCTTTTTTCACTGAATAGCTAATCTTACCTAGTTTTAGGAGATATTAATAACTCCATACCGCTAAAGTACTTAATATTTTACATTCAAAAGCTCTCATTACTCTGCCTGCTTCTGACCAAATTTTTATGCACATTATGCAATAGGTGTCTGTTTCATTATTACATCACACAACACACATTCAGTGCAAAGTGACATTGCAGAAATTTTGATGATGCTATATTCTACTGATATAGATAAATTCTCTGTGTTTTAATAAATATTTGTTACATTCCAGTTCTTCGAGAAAAAGGGAGTTCCAGATGTAAAGACAGCTGAGGAACTCTTCAAGTCCGTCACAGGCTTCGAAGAAGTGGATGTCAACTTGCTGGAAGGAGTCCATACAACATACAACTCTCTGTCATCCCGCTTCGAAATAGCGCCAGACGACAACAGGAATTTGAGCTATCCATTTGAATACTGCTGGCAGAAGACCAGTGAGCCGAAACAAGGCAAAAGCAAGAGCGAATCAGACAGTACTGATGACGAATTTGAGGAAATGTGGACTCAATCACATAAGACAAAAGTTGATACTGCTTCCAACTTTGGCAATGAAGTGACTGGTCCAGTGATTGTTGACAAAGAAGCAAACTTTGGAAGCGTTATTGATGTTATCACTGCAGTTGGGGATATAGGTAGTACGGAGAAGAAGAAAAAATCTTAAAACACGTTGTGTAGAGTCCATGGTATACTCGTTTTATTGTAGGTGGTTATGAAGCTCTTCATAAGACCATAGTTTTGTTACCTGTTATGGTAATGTAGGTGTTTGTACGAAAACTATTGATATGTATGAAATACGTTTGTATGTTGCACAATAAAACTGTCACCTTTTATTGTTGACTTTGACTAGCCTTGGTCCTCTGTGTGTTGATATAAAGCGAAATAGGGGGGTTTCGCACGCTTCGGCGCCTCAGACGCTCCACCTCGCACGGTTCCCGCGCTCGTCACAGCGGGCGAGGGCTGCTCTCCCTGCGCGCCTCCGGATTTCTATATTCACTCTAGGGTAGGGTTGCCATACGTCCCGGTACGCCGGGACATGTCCCGGTTTGAAGCATGGTGTCCCGGCGTCCCGGCCGATAAGCAAATTGTCCCGGTTTGAGAATCATACTTATTTAATAGAGGGCTGGCCTTGGTAAACAGTAATATACCTACAATAAACGACTAAACCTTTAAAGTTACCTATTGTTGTAATAAAAGTTCCTTTTTTTCTACCTTTACTAGTTTTTAGGGTTCCGTACCTAAAAAGGAAAATAATGGAACCCTTATAGGATCACTCGTGCGTCTGTCTGTCCGTCTGTCACAGCCGATTTGCTCCGAAACTACTGGACCGATTGAGATGAAATTTGGTGAACATATGTAAATTTGTGATCCAAAGATGGATGCGTAAAGTAAATTAATGAATTCTGAACAAGGGGGCCACTTTTGGGCGGTGAACTGGAAAATTAAAAAAAAAAAGTTTCGCAAACTGTATTGTGTGACATATTAAAATAATTTAGAAAAAAATACGAAAATTGACAATTCCTCCCTTATCTCCGAAACTACTAGGCTTAAAATTGTGAAAAAAATATGGAAAATAGTTCCTTGCCTAAAGATTACAGGAAAACCTATAAGAAATTTGAGTATTCAAAGTAACGGGAAAATCTCAATATTTTTGTGTATTTTGTATGGAGCGCCTGATACTTAGAACATAGCAATTTTACGGAACCCTCACCGAGTTGAACTCGCACTTGTCCGGTTTTTCTTGAAATGTCCCGGTCTGAGTCCTCACACTTATAGCAACCCTACTCTAGGGGTAGGGCAGACTAAGACCACGCGGATAGTGGGGTGCTCTGATCCAGTTTTGGGTATTTTTCGGATATTAATATAGAGAAAATAAAACACAAATGACTTGAAAATTAACCATTTATTCAATTTTATAAACAAATTTAATGGCCTGTATTAATTCCTCATACGCATCTAAATGATTCACCATTATTCTTCTCCTCCACACATACTCACAAAACCAGTCAGAGAAGTTTTGTTTGTTTTAATTTTGCCTGAATTGTTTTTTTAGTCCTCTCCACTGGCTCTCGACTCACTGTGTGTGTGTCCCGTCAGGTGCCACAGTTCGTGGGGTCACTGTGGTTCACTCGTTTATGAGTATATCCATGCTCGGGAAGGCTCAGATAGGCTCTCCAATAATCTGTGTGAATTATGGAGCCTTCCCGAACATGTTTTTTTATGAGTGCCACCAAAACTACTGCAGACCGCCCATTATCGGGACACACCTCCAGCCGCAAATCATCACTACCGTCTTCTATCATTCCTATCACCCAATGACCCTCAATGTGTCTTCCACGGTTGTATTTTCGTTTGCCAAACTTCGATTCGTCAATCTCAGTATATAACAAAGTACTTTGTGGTCAATCTGGACGACTGTTAGGGCCCCCTAGGCACAGAGTACTTTTCTATATATCCCCTAGGGTTAATCTCAAAATGTCTACTACTGGTCATTGCTTGCATTATGAATGTGAAACCACTGTGAAACATTCCAAATCTGTTAAGTTAATAATTGGGTTTTAAGTTTAATCGTACAAATGGGGTTATGGGGGGTCTCGAAGGAATTTTGATGGTATGAAGACCAAGTTTGAAAAACACTGACCTAAATCTATAATGGTGGCCTCACACTTGGCGGTATTTGCCCAGATATTCGTGCTGCATCTTTTTCATTCCTACGGCAAATGAAAGCGAGGCAACGATGCAACGCGAACACGCAACCAGACAAGTGAGTTGTGACCATTTCGTGGCAAATGTGTTTGTCTGTATTGTGTCTATAGTTTGTTTTTATGTGTTTTGTCACGAATAAATGTTTTTTATTTCTTTCTTTCAACCCCAAGTGTGGTGCCAGCACAGAACAGTGGTGTTCTGTGGGTGCCAGTATGATAAAATGTAAATACGAGTTGATTTGATTTGGATTTGATTGGCAGGCTGACATTGACAGCAGCTCCTTTTATTTTATATTGGGCCCATTGCATAACAATTTACAACTTATAATACAAGCGGAAGTCTCTTTCTAATGCGAGGAGTTGAAAAGAGGTTTCCGCTTGTATTATAAGTTGTAAATTGTTATACAATGGGCCCATTGTATTTTGTTGAATGAAATTTTGTCATTACATTAGCAATTAGTCACTACGTAACTAGTCGTTTTAGTTATCGGGTAGAATGAGTGGATTATAGTATTCATTACCTATCTGATCAAAACTGTGATACTTATAGTTATGCTTTCAAAGCAGACAAAGTACAAGGCATAATTCGAACATGAATAAATCAGCAGATAAGAAAGTGAACGCAGAAGTACTGTTGTCGCAAATTACAAGGGATCTTCAACTAGTGGACGATTTTGTATGGATAAATACAGAGCCTAAAATAACGTCATCAACAAACCTTTCGAAGAGTGACCAACAAGTAGCTACTAGTGTTGCGCAATGTGAAACAAATGATATAAACTACTGCATGGATGTGGAATACGATGAAGATGATGTTGAGACCATATCTGACTCTGACAGGGAAAATTCCATGGAAGACCTCTACTGGGGACAAAGCGGCATGGTTATTGATAAAATTAAAAGCCAACTAAAAGTACAAACCTCTAATAGGAAGACAGTAAGAGAGTGTAATATCATTGCTAAAAGCAAAAGCATTAATAGACAGCCTTCTTATTTCGGATTTGATGATCACACTTGTCATATATTGGAAACAATTCCTTTGAAAATGGGTCCATTATCAAATCTAGCTGGGAAAGGAAGTAATTCTCTAGTTATCTACGCTGATCTTTTACCGTCAAATAGAATATACTTCCCTCGTGGCTGTGCTGTGAAAGTTTTTAAACTGGGTTCTGATGTAAAAAAGAATCGTGCAATGTCAAAACGTGCACAGAGAGAAGAGGAGAATTTAAACAGTATAAAATTTACACTGGCTGTGCCATATGTTTTGTATAGATCGAGAAATGTCATTGTAACAAATTTCATAGGATTTGATCAAGAAACTGCTCCATCCATTGGCAGCATTTCTGGTAAAGATTATTTGGTGATGTACCAAAGTGTAGTGGAAGAAATGGTTAAATGGTACAATAAAGCTGAAGTAGTGCATGGGAACCTTTCCACAAAGAATTTGGTGTACTTTTATGGCCAAATCTGTTACATAGGCTGGTCACACTCTGTCCACAGGAAGCATCCTCTGGCTTTAATAAAGCTTATGAAAGACTGTCACTTTGTCACTAAAGTAAGTTGATGTATTTGAAAAGTAAAATTTAATTCAAGTGATTTCCAGAAGGGCTTTTGAAAATCATTTTATAACACTGATGCCATTTTATGACACATTTGCAAACAATGATACAAGGATATAGCCTTCGAATTTCAAACCTATAAATAGTTAGAGAGAAACGACAATGTATGTTAACAAATCCTTGTATCAAGTTTTAAAAACTTTCACTTTTATAACTCTATTTGAGTTTTGTTTTGTTGCTATATTCATTTCTATTCTGTTCCAGTTCTTTGGCAAGAAAGGTGTCCCAGTGAAGCCCACAGAAGAGCTGTTTAAGGAGATTACAGGGCTCAACAAAATCAGCAGCAAAGTGCTGGAAGTTATAAGGAAAAAGGACTTGTGGAAGGACTTACACCCAAATAACCCAAACAGGGTCAGTGAAAATGGCACAAGAGCAAAACCTAGTAGGAATGGTCGGTTTAAAAAAAATGACAGCTAATACTAATGTGTATAAATATGGAGTAGTGTTATTACATTATTTTTTTTCACAAATATGGAGTAGCGGATCCAAGAAGGGGGGCTAGGGGGCTCAAACCCTCCCTATAACCATCTGAGTCCTTCCAGGACAAATCTTACATTCATGCATTAGGGTGTAATCTAATTTTAGTAGGATCAAGCTCCCTCAAATAGGTTGAAACCCCCCCTCCCCCCCAAATCAAAATCTGTGCTTATATTAATTGTTAAAATGCTGAGATTATATGTAATGTAATGTTTTAAGGAAACGTGAATGATCACTGACTGAGACTATAATTTTTTAATAAATGTATTATTTATTGTTATTCTTCAATCACTTTTCCCTCATTATATGAAGTTGAATCCTATAATTCTGGCTGAATACAGTTGGCAGCCCGCATACACACGAAGATGAACTGTTTACACGCGTGTAGCTTGCGATACAGTGGGGTTGGGGTTTCCGCACATCATACACGACTTGTGAAATGTGCATATAACTATATAAAAAAAATGTCGAATAACAATTTAATTCCTTTTCTTCCTTATTCAATGAAACAAAATCATAATGCACATTGGGTCTTGCTCAATTTTTAGGCCATGTAAATATTTTTGATGACTCCATTCCATGCGTGTTCGCGTTGCATCATTGCCTCTCTTTCATTTGCAGTAGGAAGGAAAAAGATGCAACACGAATATTTGGGCAAATACTGCCAAGTGTGGTGCTACCATATCATGGTGGCACCACACTTGGCGGTATTTGCCCGTCCGGAAATGAAAGAGAGGCCACGATGCAACGCGAACACCCAACCCCAAGTGTGGTGCCAGTATTAGTGCCACGATGACTATGATCGGCCTGGGTTCGATGTGACTAATGCATAGCGACCTTTTTTTGCCAATGTCAAGTGGGGTAATAGCGACCTTCATAAAAGCTCGACAACTGACAGGAATGTGACAGATCGACAGTTATACCAACTGTAAAATACATAGAGGGAGTCACACACACATACACCCATGAGTGACAAGGATGTATGCATAGACAATACCACAAGTGGGAACGAGATACATTGCCAAATCTCCAGAGGGCCTACCGCGAAACGAAATTCGTTTTCGTTCGTGTATCTCCGTCTCTGTCGCTCGATCAAGCAAGTGCGACAGAGTCGGAGATACACGAACGCATATACCACAGATAATGCTTTGAGGTATACGATACGATAGGACGACATCCTATATCTACGCGGTAATATAATATGAGGAAAATGTTGTTGTTATTGCAGACTTGTTGCGAAATACGTGAAGTCATTAAACTTCTCAAATGCAGTCGTGGAAGTTAAGTGTAGCTCGATAAAGTTTGTAAATGTGAGCGTTGATCGTTGGCAATGAGTGCTCGAAAAATAATAACTGGATAAATTATTTCTGGTACAAAAATAACAGTAATAAGTTGGTAATAAGTGTTATTATTATATAGAGTCTTACAACAGCTGAAGGAAATAATAAAGAAAAAGTAGATCGTTTAATGGAGACATTATCTGTCTGAAATAAAACCAACAGCAAAAATGGAGCAATATTCATCTGAAGAGGTCCAAAAGAGTGGTTGTAGTCGGATTCATGAACATGACATTGAAATGGGTCAAATTGAAAACCTTTTAGAAAGGGAATATTTGGCAGAACAGGAATATTGGGTAGATAGTCAACCCTCTTCAAATGCTAATAATCCTAAACAAAAACATGTCACTCAACGGATGAAGCTAAAAGAGTACAATATCATAGCTAGTCACAAAGGAATTGCTAGACCACCATCATACTACACATTTGATAGGTCTACCACGCTAATATTGCAAACTCTTATTGATCAACAGCATTCCGGGGATTTACATAATATTGTCAGTAAAGGAGTTAACTCAGTTGTAATTCATGCCGACTGTTACGGAAAGTATCACATATATTTCCCATGCGGAAATGCTATCAAAGTATACAAATTGAGTAACAGTGTAGAAAAAAATAATGCCATATATAAGCGAGTTCAGAGAGAAAATGAACACTTACTGATACTGCGGAATCAGCATTTTGCTAACAACACACCGCATCCTGTGTTTATAACTAAAAACGTAATTCTCATGAGTTTTATTGGATCAGACCAGGATACCGCACCATCCATATCAACCCTTCCAACTGAAAAGTTAAATGTTATTTATAAAGAAGTTGTTCAGGAGGTGGACACATGGTATAAGAAATTGGGTTTGATACATGGTAGTCTCTCCGCTAATAAGATTCTATATTGGATGGACAAGCTATATGTTATAGGGTGGTCGAATTCTGTAAAAAGGGATCATCCAATGGCCTTAAAGAAGCAGATGAAGGACTGCCAGTTTGTTACTACAGTAAGTTATACATTTAGTATAAAATATAGCCTATGTTCAGCCGGAAAGTCCATTCTAATATGCACAGATGAATGATGTTTTAAAATTGGACAGAATAAACAATACAAAGCAATACAAATCTCCCATGATTGCATGACTAGCACGCCCGCGAGCGTGATAACACGGAAAAAAAGGAGTCCCTACATTTATCCATTAGTGTTGCTAGTATCATAGTTTACATTTTTGAAATGTCAAAAATATAAAGGCGTATTACACGGTCCTACAAGCTATAAGGTGGAGCGAGAAAAACAAGGTCATTATCATTCTCACGATCTTGATGTCTCTTATAGCGTGCAGGTCCGATATGCATTTATATTTGTAACATTTAAAGTTGTCACAGCAGCCAAGGTCAAGTTATCACGTAGGTACAGTCAGCGTCAAATACTTTGTAGCAACCAAAGTAGTCAAATAGTTCGGTACACCATATGTTTAGTATGGTGTACCGAACTATTTGGCCACTTTGACTGTTACAGAGTATTTGACGCTGACTGTACGAGATTGTCTCACACGGCTTAAAAGCTGAGAACGAATTTGAGCGGCTCAGCCTGAGGCACGCTCGCCCCGCGCGGCGAGCTGCTCGCGGTGAGCCGACATTGTGCGTCATTCAAAATGGCGTCAGACATGATGGATGACAGCCGAAGCTGCGTTTATCATAATTCACCGAATTATTACCAACTAGAAGAAAAAAACCGGCCAAGAGCGAGTCGGACTCGCGCACGAAGGGTTCCGTACCATTATCTATAAAACGAGCAAAAAAAAAACTTTGTTGTATGGGAGCCCTTTTAAATATTTATTTATTCTGGTTTTTAGTATTTGTTGTTATAGCAGCAACAGAAATACATCATCTGTGAAAATGTCAGCTGTCTAACTATCACGGCTCATGAGATACAGCCTGGTGACAGACGGACAGCGGTGTCTTAGTATGGTCCTGTTTTTACCCTTTGGGTATGGAACCCTAAACATCGCCTCGGTGGTGAATGAAGCAGTTGTACAAAAATCGTAATTCATGTGGTGCACAATTACTTCACCAAATTACATTTGAAAATTAGGCATGACACAGTTATTTATGTTATGTGCAACAATTTGGCTCGCGAGCAGCTCGCCGCGCGGGACGAGCGTGCCTCAGGCTGAGCTGCTCAAATTCGTACGCAGGTTTTGTGCCAGCAAGGATCTCGAGTGGCGACCACATACCATAAGGCGCAACGTGGGTAGACCCCCCACAATGTAGACTGATGACCTGGGGCCCATTGCATAACAATTTACAACTTATAATACAAGCGGAAGTCTCTTTCTCGGAGTTGAAAAGAGGTTTCCGCTTGTAATACAAGTTGTTATGCAATAGGCCCTGGGTAAAGGCCGCGGGAGGCCGCTAGAAGCGGGCGACGCAGGATCTGTGATTGTGGTGTGTGTGCGGGAGGCCTAGTTCTAGCACTGGACCTTTGGGCTGATATGATGAGATTGAATTTATTTATGAATATTTATATATTTGATGAGTCTCACTGTAGAAATATTCGTTCTTTCACATTTCAGTTCTTTAAAAGCCAAGGTGTCACAGTGAAGAGTGCTGAAGAATTATTCAAGGGCATCACAGGGCTGGACAAGATCAGTAGTAAAGTTCTTGAAGTGGTGCATAAGGACTTGTGGAAGGATCCACGCACAGCCAACCCAAACAAGACTATTGTTCCCAACTCTAAACCAACTCGGGACCGTTTTAAATCATAACAATGATGTGGAAAATGGAATAGATAATTAGATATCCCTATATCCGTTGGCGGTTTTTAATATAGTTAAGAAATATATTCATGCATAAAGAAATTGTAGAGGAAATTGATGTTAATGAAAAAAAGATTTAAATTAAATTTAAGTAATTATTGCATAATAGATGCATCAAACAATTCACACTAATATTATAAATGCGAAAGTAACTCTCTGTTACCTTTTCACACTTAAACGGCCGAACGAAGTTATAGGCACTATGTAATGTCTCGGCCAAAAGTGATATAGATGGATGCATCTCCTTCAAGCTCACCTGCGGCTCGGACCTCGAACCCACTCGACCATCTATTGCCTACTTTCTAGCCTCTACAACACTGTACTATATTCTCATGGAGGCTCCCACAGAACACTAAATACTATAGAAGGGATATCAAGCGCGGTTTCTATCGGGAGCGGTGTCGCCTCGTCCCCTCCACGGCGCCTACAAATGTGTGACTTGTGTGAGCGCCTGCACGGCGAGCAGGTGACGTTGGCGCGAAAGCTAACAGCGCATGCTCATAGTAGTGGCGCGCGTGCCACGCCCACATCGCCTTTCTATAGTATTTAGTGTTCTGTGGGGGCTCCAGACTACAGTACCTATTAGTTTCCAGCACACTCCGAACGAGTGCCGCATACAGAACGCGCATAGCATACGTACGGCCATGGGTGCGAATTCCGTAGAATCAGGCCACTTCTACTACTTTTCTGTTCAATTTTCCCTCTATGGGCAATAGCTTTGAGATGTTTAACCTTTTGACAGCGAGGGTGCAAAACAAAACAATAGCCAGACAAAATATGAATAAAATGGAAGTTCTGATAAATATTGTCATGTCAAAATGACAATATTTATCAATATTATCATGTGGCCGTCTGTGGCTTCAGTGGCACGAGTTTTCGTCCGCGTCCACAGCCGTCTTTAACTCTCAAAGGGTTAAAAGCAACATGATAAGAGGGCCGATATCAAACAAACATTACAATAGTACATATACTATATTGTTTTAAGTAAAAAATAAATAATTGCACATAACGCTTAGTTTTTTTTAACACTATGATTACAAACATAATAATACCCATAATAAACTGATTTTAACAGACACCGGAGCCCGTGGACGCTTGCAAATCGTGATAAACATCGAGCGCGTAATTCGCGTTAGATAAGACAAATGTATCCCACCAAAAACATAAATGTAAAAAAGGAGAGCCAAGTTCAAAACAAAAATTATGCCTGGCTGTGGACTTCGCCGCAAAAATAATGGAGATCTAAATGAGTGCCAAGTTATGCAAAATCCAAATATGTATTTATAGGAACAAAATAACATTATGAACAAGTATTAAACTCTATTTCTTTGCTTTATTGGATACCTATAACAATTGCTGTCATTTAAAAATGTGAGATCTTAAAGTAGGTTAGATTTGTCATGGCCAGTTTTTATTACATCAGTCATTTTATAGTTATTCAACATATATATATATTTTAATTCTGATAAAAACTATTACCATAAGTGAACAGACAGAGGGAGAGAAGACCATGAATCTACGTCACCTTAAACGCTCCTGTTTATTAAGTGCAGCTTCACTCGCAAGTCGGCGTTGAATGGTAGACTGTTCACGCGACATGCGACCTCTTAGTGATAAGCGACAGCAGCTGTTGTTGTTGCGCCGCGAGCGCCGGCCGCAGGGCGCACGACAGCCGCGCCAGCGCGTGCGCGTCGCGCGTCGCGCACGACACTGTCGCCGACTGCAGCTTCACTCGCAAGTCGGCGTTGAATGGTAGACTGTTCACGCGACATGCGACCTCTTAGTGATAAGCGACAGCAGCTGTTGTTGTTGCGCCGCGAGCGCCGGCCGCAGGGCGCACGACAGCCGCGCCAGCGCGTGCGCGTCGCGCGTCGCGCACGACACTGTCGCCGACTGCAGCTTCACTCGCAAGTCGGCGTTGAATGGTAGACTGTTCACGCGACATGCGACCTCTTAGTGATAAGCGACAGCAGCTGTTGTTGTTGCGCCGCGAGCGCCGGCCGCAGGGCGCACGACAGCCGCGCCAGCGCGTGCGCGTCGCGCGTCGCGCACGACACTGTCGCCGACTGCAGCTTCACTCGCAAGTCGGCGTTGAATGGTAGACTGTTCACGCGACATGCGACCTCTTAGTGATAAGCGACAGCAGCTGTTGTTGTTGCGCCGCGAGCGCCGGCCGCAGGGCGCACGACAGCCGCGCCAGCGCGTGCGCGTCGCGCGTCGCGCACGACACTGTCGCCGACTGCAGCTTCACTCGCAAGTCGGCGTTGAATGGTAGACTGTTCACGCGACATGCGACCTCTTAGTGATAAGCGACAGCAGCTGTTGTTGTTGCGCCGCGAGCGCCGGCCGCAGGGCGCACGACAGCCGCGCCAGCGCGTGCGCGTCGCGCGTCGCGCACGACACTGTCGCCGACTGCAGCTTCACTCGCAAGTCGGCGTTGAATGGTAGACTGTTCACGCGACATGCGACCTCTTAGTGATAAGCGACAGCAGCTGTTGTTGTTGCGCCGCGAGCGCCGGCCGCAGGGCGCACGACAGCCGCGCCAGCGCGTGCGCGTCGCGCGTCGCGCACGACACTGTCGCCGACTGCAGCTTCACTCGCAAGTCGGCGTTGAATGGTAGACTGTTCACGCGACATGCGACCTCTTAGTGATAAGCGACAGCAGCTGTTGTTGTTGCGCCGCGAGCGCCGGCCGCAGGGCGCACGACAGCCGCGCCAGCGCGTGCGCGTCGCGCGTCGCGCACGACACTGTCGCCGACTGCAGCTTCACTCGCAAGTCGGCGTTGAATGGTAGACTGTTCACGCGACATGCGACCTCTTAGTGATAAGCGACAGCAGCTGTTGTTGTTGCGCCGCGAGCGCCGGCCGCAGGGCGCACGACAGCCGCGCCAGCGCGTGCGCGTCGCGCGTCGCGCACGACACTGTCGCCGACTGCAGCTTCACTCGCAAGTCGGCGTTGAATGGTAGACTGTTCACGCGACATGCGACCTCTTAGTGATAAGCGACAGCAGCTGTTGTTGTTGCGCCGCGAGCGCCGGCCGCAGGGCGCACGACAGCCGCGCCAGCGCGTGCGCGTCGCGCGTCGCGCACGACACTGTCGCCGACTGCAGCTTCACTCGCAAGTCGGCGTTGAATGGTAGACTGTTCACGCGACATGCGACCTCTTAGTGATAAGCGACAGCAGCTGTTGTTGTTGCGCCGCGAGCGCCGGCCGCAGGGCGCACGACAGCCGCGCCAGCGCGTGCGCGTCGCGCGTCGCGCACGACACTGTCGCCGACTGCAGCTTCACTCGCAAGTCGGCGTTGAATGGTAGACTGTTCACGCGACATGCGACCTCTTAGTGATAAGCGACAGCAGCTGTTGTTGTTGCGCCGCGAGCGCCGGCCGCAGGGCGCACGACAGCCGCGCCAGCGCGTGCGCGTCGCGCGTCGCGCACGACACTGTCGCCGACTGCAGCTTCACTCGCAAGTCGGCGTTGAATGGTAGACTGTTCACGCGACATGCGACCTCTTAGTGATAAGCGACAGCAGCTGTTGTTGTTGCGCCGCGAGCGCCGGCCGCAGGGCGCACGACAGCCGCGCCAGCGCGTGCGCGTCGCGCGTCGCGCACGACACTGTCGCCGACTGCAGCTTCACTCGCAAGTCGGCGTTGAATGGTAGACTGTTCACGCGACATGCGACCTCTTAGTGATAAGCGACAGCAGCTGTTGTTGTTGCGCCGCGAGCGCCGGCCGCAGGGCGCACGACAGCCGCGCCAGCGCGTGCGCGTCGCGCGTCGCGCACGACACTGTCGCCGACTGCAGCTTCACTCGCAAGTCGGCGTTGAATGGTAGACTGTTCACGCGACATGCGACCTCTTAGTGATAAGCGACAGCAGCTGTTGTTGTTGCGCCGCGAGCGCCGGCCGCAGGGCGCACGACAGCCGCGCCAGCGCGTGCGCGTCGCGCGTCGCGCACGACACTGTCGCCGACTGCAGCTTCACTCGCAAGTCGGCGTTGAATGGTAGACTGTTCACGCGACATGCGACCTCTTAGTGATAAGCGACAGCAGCTGTTGTTGTTGCGCCGCGAGCGCCGGCCGCAGGGCGCACGACAGCCGCGCCAGCGCGTGCGCGTCGCGCGTCGCGCACGACACTGTCGCCGACTGCAGCTTCACTCGCAAGTCGGCGTTGAATGGTAGACTGTTCACGCGACATGCGACCTCTTAGTGATAAGCGACAGCAGCTGTTGTTGTTGCGCCGCGAGCGCCGGCCGCAGGGCGCACGACAGCCGCGCCAGCGCGTGCGCGTCGCGCGTCGCGCACGACACTGTCGCCGACTGCAGCTTCACTCGCAAGTCGGCGTTGAATGGTAGACTGTTCACGCGACATGCGACCTCTTAGTGATAAGCGACAGCAGCTGTTGTTGTTGCGCCGCGAGCGCCGGCCGCAGGGCGCACGACAGCCGCGCCAGCGCGTGCGCGTCGCGCGTCGCGCACGACACTGTCGCCGACTGCAGCTTCACTCGCAAGTCGGCGTTGAATGGTAGACTGTTCACGCGACATGCGACCTCTTAGTGATAAGCGACAGCAGCTGTTGTTGTTGCGCCGCGAGCGCCGGCCGCAGGGCGCACGACAGCCGCGCCAGCGCGTGCGCGTCGCGCGTCGCGCACGACACTGTCGCCGACTGCAGCTTCACTCGCAAGTCGGCGTTGAATGGTATTGCTGTGAAATCAAAATGGCTATTACAGTTTCCTCTCGCGTGCGAGATAAATTACCCGTGTTTTCCCAAGTTTTATAATTAGAAAAAGACTGATAGTAAGTATAACTCGATGTTGGGTTACTTTTTTTGCAAAGCCATTGAGTATTGATTGAGGTTATTTATCTTGTGTAGTTGATGAGTTGCTATGGCCACTTAAGTCCCCAGGAAACTCGACAAAAGGCAAAGAAAAACGTAGTTTGGCTCTATTTTAAAACGGCGTTCTCAAATAGCATGAAACTTTGTACACATAAATAATGGAATAGATATGGCGGATGCCGTTTAAAATGAGAACCTATCTACGCTTGTATGGAGTCAAGCTTCCTGGGGAATATTGCATTGTTACGAACTTAATGCGCCAAATTTCAGCTCATATATTCTTTACTTATCAATATAATACCGGCAAATATCTTATGAAAGGAACACAAATACATAGTGTCCGACCGATGATGGTCAGTTTCGGACGTAGTTTCGGTTTCGGCCAAAAAACGGCCGAACTTTTCGACCGGGCCGAAACTTCCGAAGTGGTACTTCGGGTCACGTTCGGGTACGCTCGGCACATCCGGCAATATGGCGTAGCTCGCCCGACCGCCCGAGTCCGCCGGCCACCGGCTCAGTGAAGTGATACGCTTTGTGTGCTTGTTCCCGGAATTATTAATTATAACTGTTATAAGTATTTTGATTGTTTTGTTATAAATGAAAGTTTACAGAATTTCTAATATAAAAGTTTATTTCTATACTATTTTTTACAAAGTTTACGCACAGAAAAGACCTTCACGAGTTTCATCAGGTGTTACATTGTTAATATGTATATCATTCCGGACGATACCTACAGCGACATCTATTGACGATTTTCGGAACTATCGCGACCAATAGCAATGCCGGATAGACGGTAAGGTCACAATATAATGTCCCCTCTCTACCCCTATCCTCGAACTATGTAACATAACTTGCAAATTGGAATAAACACGTAAAATCTAGATATTTTTATTTCATACAAGAGTAGTCGCACTCTCATTTTCTACACGCTATCAACGCACGACAAATAAAGGCGGTCTTATGTCATTTTTTCAACGATTTTAACAAGTTTCGGCCGAAACTAGAGCCAAAGCCGAACATTCGGTTTCGGCAAAAAAACATGTTTCGGTCGGACACTAAAAAGAGTGCAAGTTAAATAAAAGCTTGTAAAAATATTATACTAAAACCTTATTCATAACAACGCCTTACCATCACTGTCTGCATCATTCAGTATGTCAGTGAAAAGCTGCCGAAGGGAGTCGGTCTTTGCTTCACCAGTCGGGTCAATGTATAGGGAAAGCAGAATTCTGCTCAGTTGAACTCTGTAAATGCATTTAGTAATGTTAGAGAACAAAAAAATATCTTTAATTCTTTAATGAAAAAATATAGTAAGTAGTGAAGAATTCTGAAGATTAGGATTCTTACAATACAATACAATACAAATACTCTTTATTGCACACCTCACACAAACAAAGCAGTTACAGAGAGAAACAATACAATAACATGTAGGTAGATCCGATTCTTAATAGAAACTTACTCTGAAAGAATGTCTTCTGGGAGGTTCACTTTGGAATCAATCAATTCATTCGCTTTTTCTAAGGCTATATCATATTTTTCTGAAAATAATAAATTATACTTTTTTAAAGTTGTGTGATTTTCAGACATTAATTTTTAAATGTGCTTTAATCTTCAGCACGGCTATCACAAGACGGCGCGCGAGCTCTCTCGATTTTTCTCGCACTATTCGTCTGTCTCTCATTAGAAAACTTAGAAAGAGAGAGTGTTTTTAGTGTGTACTTAGTGCGAGAAAAATAGAGAAAGCTGGCGCGCCGTCTTGTGATAGCCGTGCTGAAGTGCTTCAACATATCCGAAACATCAAGGTAAATCAATATAATTAAGTGTGTTTAAATCCCCTTTGGCCCTCTTTGGGGGAGGCCTATGTCCAGCAGTGGACGTCTTTCGGCTGATATATGATGATGAAGAAATCCCCTTTAGTATAAATGTATATCGAGACATTTCAACGTGTGTATTGTGACGTGATAACGTCTTATAAATCGATGAACGACGGCAGCATGCACGATATTATAGACAATAATTTTTTTTTTACTTATCACATGGTCGAATTAAGATAATATATAAAAATATTAACTTGCAAGATAAAAAAGCTAATTACCACAGTCAACAAGCAAATTGATATAATTCCTCACAAACATCACCCTCATAGTGGTCTCATGGACCAAAGCCAGCGCCTGTTCATAGTAAGCTACTGCTTCACATTTAAGATTCAAGGTCACCAGATCATTGGCCAGTTCACTCAGTATGGACAGTCGGATGGAGGAGGTTTCCGGATATTTGGTCAGGGCTTGTGTGAAGCATCCAATGGCTGCCTGGAAATTATAGAAGACTAATATAATAAAGAGGAAATGTCTGTGACATTGTAGCATTGTATGTTTTTATGTAAGGGGAGGATATAAAGAAAGTAGGTGGAAAATGGAAACAGATGGAGGAGGCCTATATACAATCCGAAATGAGGCCATGGGCCATGACTTAGTTATATTTTATGTACTTATTTTTTTTGCGTGTTATTTTTCTAAAAAAACTGTTGGTATTAAGTCAAGGAACAATAAAGGCTTTATTATTATTTATGTAGGGGCAGGCCCATCCCACTGTCAATTTGGCGCGAAAAGAAGTTTGTCTGTGGTAACCTCCTGTTTAAGTCTAGCAAGGGATGTACAGTGTATCTCACACGATGATGTTTCATATATACATTCCGTTTTACCTAGTAACAACATAATTACATTGATCGCACACCATTATACGAATTTAAATTTTACAACATCTTGCTAACATGACAAAAGAAGTCCATTGCAAAATATGAACTATTTTGTATAAACTTAACCTGTATTCAATTATTTTTTTACTTAATCCTGACTTCCTGGCTATTTCATTATTGTATTATCATATCACATTATTATTTCCAAAATGTAATGATAATTTTGATACCAAACATACAAACTAAAAAAGTTATAATTTTGGATGTTCAGTTATGTGGTATGTTAAACCCTATCTTACTCTATGATTGTCTATAGAAAAAAATGACTGCTAACGACATCACTTAGGCAGTGGACCTTCTGTACCTTTAGGTACTATTAATTATTCTGTGGTAGGGGGTAATATCCTGAACAACTCATCCAATTTCTAAAATTCTTTCATCTTTGTTAAGAATGGACATTCTGGATAAACAGTCACAGGTATTAATATACATACATAAATATCTGTACAGGACTCCATTGTCAATGCCATGGTGTGTACAGATATTTATGTATGTATATTAATACCCTAGACTGAACAAAGGCAATATTTAATTCCGCGGATTTGCCTGATTTCTTTGCAATACGGGCGAAGCTGCGCGGGCAGCTAGTAGAACATAAAATAAATAGAATAAGAAATATTAAGAACAATTGTGAAGGTACTAAGTCTGACTCACCTCTAAATTCTCTCTGTCAGGACTAGAAAACTTTAATGAAGTCAATTTTTTCTCTGCCTTCATGAACTGTCTTGCTGCGGTCACTAAGTACTCCGCCTCACCCAAGAAATTACCAACAGAAGCTTCGCACTTTGCAGCACCGATATAGCAATGCCCGGCAAATGTGGGCTGTTCGGAGTATTCGCACTGTATAGCGAGGGCTATGAACTCGTTGGTAGCTTCAGAAATATTCGGCTTTCTCAAGAAACGCCTGTAAGTACTCCAATATATTAACAAAATAACTGTAAGGAGACGGACCCGATAGTATCTCAGTGCAACTTACTTTTTCAATTTTGTATTTATATTCATATATTGCTCGTTGAAACTCGCGTTTAAATCGGTTGACATTGTTAATAAATTATATTTATTTTAACTTTCGCAAATGAATGTGTAAAATTGGAATCAAAATAATAACTTAGCTGTCAACTTGTCAAGTGATGAAAGAAGAATTTGACGTGTGATATTTTTTTTTTAGGAACGCGACCGTAATTGCGTTTGGATAGTGCAAGTTGATATTTCATGTAGAAAAAAAATCTTATCACTCGTGTACTTGTCAAAATTTGTGTCAGTTCCCTTGACGTGTCGAATATTTGGGTTAACACGATTACATATTTCGCTATTTTCTGTCATAATTCGTTGTGTTTTATATTAGTGGTGTATGGTATTATAAGGCGAATAGAAGAACCAAGATGGATTTTTTGAAGAGCGGCTTAAAAACCGTTCTGGGCGCCCCGGAGCCGGGACAAACTCCATCGGGTGCGGAAACGGTACGATGTTGGATTTGTATCAAAAATGTTTCTAATGTTAAATATAGTCCGGGGACCTTCATAAGTTTGCAAGGCAATTCTATCGTGACGTTAGGACAATTTATTAGTTGTGTCTATCTTCGTTTATAAATTATTTCGTGTTTAAACAAATGGTTTTGCTTAACATTGTTGTCAATATTTATTTTATTTACTTTTATTTTATAAATGAGAGGACATTATTATAATTCTGTGTACGGTCACATTTAAACAGAAAACATAATGAAATTGATTTAGATCATGGATTTCTTATTAATTATGATATAAAATTCTGCAAAAAATCATTGGTCCATTAATTTGGATTACTGACTGGTTGATTAAAGCTTAATTAGTAAAGACAAAAACTTAGTATATGTCAATTAATGAGATATGAAAGTGTGAAGTGATGTGCGATTAGTAGAATCATTGGACTGCAAAATTAGGAAATTGTACTTAGTTGAATATTATGATAGTAGTATGATTAGTTTAGCTACTATATTCAACACTTTTCGAATGGTGGGAATGGAATTCATGCAAAAAAATGTAAGATATTTGATTAATTGATAAAATTATTTCTTTGGTAATTTCAGATTTTATGAAAATGTTTGTGTAAAAAGTTTTCCAACTTTTTCTATATAAGAACTAAAAATGAGAGAGAATCAATTTTAAACATTTTAGCGGCCTTTAGACCTTGCTATATGCAGTGCACTAACTGCACTCACTCTCACTGATTAGAGTGAGATGGTTTATCTCCCCTCCCCCAGTTAGTGCACTGCTTTTAGCAAGGTCTAAAGGCCGCTTTGGAGAGTAAGAGGCTTTGGTGTGTCTTTAGCTGTCAACATGATAATACATAATATAATATAGCCTCATTTATTCCTTAATAAACATAATTCACAATTATATTATATTTAATTCCATGCATGCATTATTATTTGATATTACACATATAATTATTTATAAGAATGCTGTCAAAATAATGAAACCTCAGTGTGCTAGGGTTGCTAGGGTAGTCCCAAGCATTAATAAGCTAGTGTCCACTCTCATCAGGCAGATTATATGGTTTTTGGCCACCATCATGGTTTACCATTTTTTACCCTCAATTACTGACTAGTAGTTCTGAGGTGGTTGAGAGTTGAGAGGCTTGGTAAGCTAGTGGAAGCCTTCAAATATGTGATAAAAGGAGATACTTCAATTATCTGATATAATTTGTTAAGATATTCAAATATTTTTCCAGGTTACCACATTGTTATAATTTTGGAGATCATGACTGAATTTATTATTACCATTATTTGTAATTTTGTTCTCCAATACCCGTTAACTAGTGTCCTCGCTACAGGTGGAGCGTCTAGTGGACCGTGTGAACAACTCCACGTTACTGGAGGACCGGCGGGACGCGTGCCGCGCACTCAAGGCCATGTCGCGCAAGTACCGCGTGGACGTGGGCGCTCACGGCATGGACACGCTCAAGCAGGTCAGTGCTTCGGACTGTGAACGTAAATAAGTTACTGGAGGACCGGCGGACAGGGGCACAGCGTATATTCACACCGCAGGCGGGCGGGTAGTAACGCAGGCCCGCCGCGGTAGCAAAGCGTGTTCAACGCCCGCGCCGCGCCCGTCCCGCGCCGCGTCCGTCCCGCGCCGCGTCCGTCCCGCGCCGCACCCGTCTCGCGCCGCGCCCTTCCCGCGCCGCGCTCGTCCCGCGTTTCTGGTCCTTTTTCGTAGTCGGGTTACAATTTTTAGGGTTCCGTACCTAAAAAGGAAAAAAACGGAACCCTTATAGGATCACTCGGTTGTCTGTCTGTCCGTCTGTCACAGCCGATTTGCTCCGAAACTACTGAACCGATTGAGTTGAAATTTGGTAAACATATGTAAATTGGTGACCCAAAGATGAACGCGTAAAGTAAATTAATGAATTCTGAAAAGGGGGCCACTTTTGGGGGGTAAACTGGAAAATTAAAAAAAAGTTATCCCCCCGTATCTCCGAAACTACTAAGCTTAAAATTCTGAAAAAAATATGGAAAATAGTTCCTTGCCTAAAGATTACAGGAAAACCTATAAGTTTGAGTATTCAAAGTAACGGGCAAATTCTCAATATTTTACGGAACCCTCACCACGCGAGTTGAACTCGCACTTGTCCGGTTTTTTGAACTTTGTACGCTTGTTGACATTAAAATGATATTAGACTTTCCCAAGTTTTAAAAAATGACTTCTTCCAGGTACTGGAGCTAGACCGGGCAGACAACGAGACGATCAACTACGCCCTCGACACGCTCAGCAACGTAATGCACCCCACCCAGTTCGAGGAGGAGGAAGACAACCCCCATGTCCCCATGAACATCGGGGAGCAGTTCACAGAAATGTTCATCAAAGACCACCACAACATACAACTAGTATTAGACTTACTTGACGAATTCGACTTCAGAGTGCGACTTTCAGCGGTCCAATTATTGACTTCACTATTGACTAACAGACCCAAAGACATTCAAGAAATTATATTAGTAAAACCAATGGGTGTGTCCAAAATGATGGACTTACTTGGAGATCCTCGAGAAGTCATCAGGAATGAAACGCTTCTCTTACTAATTAAGCTTACTAGTGGTAACGCTAATATACAAAAAATAGTCGCCTTCGAAAACGCGTTCGATAGACTGTTTGATATAGTATCGACAGAAGGCTTCTCCGACGGAGGGATTATTGTAGAAGACTGTCTGCTATTAATGTTGAATTTGTTAAAGAATAACAGCAGCAATATAAACTTTTTCAAAGAAGGCAGCTATATACAGAAGATGCTACCGATGTTCAACACTCCAGATGAATCTGAGGACTACGGTTGGTCGCCGCAGAAAGTCTCGAACGTGCATTGCATGCTGCAAATAGTTAGGACTTTAGTGTCGCCCAGCAACGCTATTCAGATTATATCCAGCTGTCAGAAGATCATGAAGAGTGTTGGTCTCTTGGACGCGCTATGTAATATTTTGATGGCGAGTGGTGTGCCGGCGGACATTCTGACGGAGACTATTAATACGGTGGGGGAAGTGATTAGGGGGGACGTCGTGAACCAGGAGTTTATGGGGAATGTGATGGCGCCGTCGAACCCGCCGCGGCCGGCCATCGTGGTCCTGCTCATGTCCATGGTCAATGAGAAACAGCCCTTTTCTTTAAGGTAAGAGGATGTGACTATTTTTTTTTCATCATCGTCATCATCATATCAGCCGAAAGACGTCCACTGCTGGACTAAAGGCGCGTACAAATAATGCGCGGCTGCCGCGCGAGCCAGTGTTCGCGTGAACATTGGCTCGCGCGTCAAATGTTCGACGGAATTTAGGTAGACCGCGGCTGCCGCGCGCGGCAAGCGATCCAACTCGTTCCAATTAGTTCGTTCTAACCATCGACGCGCGTGGTCGTGCGGCAGCCGCGTTTATTGTGATTCATCACATCATTCGCAATAATTTTAAACGAAAAAGGCGTTGGTGGGCGAAAAAAAAATATTTAAATAGGTTACAATGTGGCATACAACTAATGGCGGACATGAGACATGAAGCCGTCGAAGACACCATAAAAAACTTTTTACGAGTGTCATATGCCAAGTTCGAGTTCGAGAACTCGCGACACTTGTCGTTGTCCATGGCAAACGTTCATTCGTCGTGCACAAACAACCGTCCAAATTGCGCGCGCGGCAGCGACTGAAACTCCTTTGATGCGGGCTAAAAAACCGACAGCGCTCGGATCGCCCCGCGGCACGTTCGAGCGCGGCAACGTTCGAGCTGCCGCGCGCGGCAACCCCGTCTACATTATGCGCGGCCGCCGCGCGAGCCAATGTTCGAGTGTTTGCCGCGCATAATCTGGACGCGCCTATAGGCCTCCCCTAGTGAGTGCCAAATTGACCGGTCCTGCGCCACCCGCATCCAGCGGACTCCTGCGACCTTTACCAGGTCATCAGTCCACCTTGTGGAGGGCCTACCCACGCCGCGCCTTCCGGTACGTGGTCGCCACTCGAGAACCGCACCGCCCCAACGGCCATCGGTTCTACGTGCAACTATTTTATTTTGCAAGCTTTTATTTAACTTGCAATGTATGTATGATTGTTCGGGTGGAATATTGCAAATCAATTTTGAAGCAGACTCAAAATTTCAAATTTTGAGTGAAGGTATAGTTTGGATGGCAATTCAATATTATGGTACCATCGAGCTGATCTGATGCTGGAGACATGGTGGGCATGGGAATTCAGTCTTATCCGACGTAAGCCCGTTGAGTTTGGGCTCGTTAGAATCGTCTCAGTGAGTAGTTGATGACGGAATACAGAAAAGTACAGTCGGCAATGAAAGCTTGTACCAAAAAATTTTTTGATAGAAACATATCAATTATTATTTAAGTAATACAATATAATGTATCCATGGTGAAGACAGTTTCAATTTATCGTCATCTTGGGGACCAGTGATTCAGGACCTAAAATTACTGGATCTACCTTTCAATATTGTGAGTGTTGTGCTTATTAATAAAATAATGGACGATAATGGACATTTTTCGTGTGTAGGTACTGTACACTCCGTTTTTATACACTTTTGTAGGGTAGTCTTACATGCCCATATTTCCGTTAACAACTTGCTAAGACGTCAGTAATCCGAGATCATGGCCGATGCATCCCGCGTCTAAATCAGTGGCGTAGCTAGCATGGGTGGCACCCTGGGCGGAAAGTGCGTGGGTGTCACCCAGTGGCGTAGCTCGGGGTCGATGGAACTTTGAGCTTTGCGCTGATGGTGAAACCCCCCTCCGTCCGGGTTATTCCCATCTATTACCACCAGCTGGGAGTTTTTTCCCCATTTTTCACCAGTGGGAACTAATGGGAATATTAATTGATGGTAACCACCGAGTCGCGTGAGTCCGCCTGATGCGGGTGGCGCAGGACCGGTCACTTTAGCACTCTTTCGAGGAGGCGTATGTCCAGCAGTGGACGTCTTTCGGCTGATACGATGATGATGATGAACCACCGAGTAATTTAGTAGTAAAAGATGGGGAAAATATTCCAAGTAGTTACCACCAAGCACTTTAATGGTAAAAGATGGGGAAAACAATCCCAGCTGTAACAAACTGGTAACAAATTGGTGGTAATTATTATTATTAATCATTTATTTCGAACCATAAGTCCATATCCATATACAATCATAAATACAAAATAAAGTGAATAAATTCATTAAAAATAAAAATTTAAAATTAAAGTTACATTAAAATAAATCAAATAAAATTATTAAAACAACACAATATAATTACTAGCATGTATGGAGTTCCAGTGCTCCATCACCGGGCATTCCAACCTATCAACAATGGTGTTCAGGAGGCTGCTGTCACTGTCTCGCACGCGGCGCATCAGGGCACTCGTTTACGAATTATAGCCTGAAAACTATCAACTCTAGCCTCTGCAAACATACCTGATGCGCTGCAAAAGCGAGGCAGCCCCAACAACATCCTGAAACCATTATTGTACTGGACACGTAAGGCTCTGCGTGCACTTGGTCCACAATTAAGCTACACGTGTAGAAAGTCTGAAAAATGCCTTAAAAAGGGTTATTTTGACATCCCTCGTACAACGTGCGAACCTGCGGACCAACATGTTGCTCCTCACTGCCAATGCCCTACTAATAGTTGGGAATAACACGGACGGAGGGGGGTTTCACCATCGGCGCAAAGCTTAAAGTTCCATCGACCCCGAGCTACGCTATTGGGTGACACCCGACACTACGCTACTGATCTAAATTAGGGATGTTACGAATATTCGCATTCGCATTCGCATATGCGAATGGTTCGCATCGATATTCGCATTCGCATCAAACGATGCGAATTTTTAGCGAATGCGAATGTGTGCATGTTGCGTTGAGTTCGCTACGCCGGCCACACGTCACCGTCGAGTCGCACATGCCGCACATGCGCAATGCGCGCAGACCGGTAGATACGTGATTAATTTTGACCAAAATGAAGCATTCGTAGATTTGTACCCCGCTGGTTGTTTGTGATTACATGATTAGTTCGCCTTGTGTTTTTGGAGTTTTTGTCAAGTTCTGTTTTTTTTTTTCTTGACATTCGTGACATCCCTAATCTAAATGAACAAACGTTGTGCAGATGTGCAGTTCTGTACTGCTTCCAATGCTACCTGTACCACAACGAGGTGTCGCAGGCGAGCCTGGTGCAGACGCTGCTGCCGTCTTCCTCGGACGTGTCCAGCCTCACCAGTGGCCATCTACTGTGCGGCGGTATGTCCAACCCTTTCTAATTTGACGTTTCTTTTCCAACATTTTACTTCGAACCGTAATTAACAACATTTCATTTTTCTGACTCCTTAATTTTGTTTAGTCATTTAATAGAATTTGAAGAGTTAGGAGACACGTATTTTTTTTAAATTTTATTTTAAGTTAAACCCCCTTAGGTTGGGTCTTTTAAACTACCACGTTCGAAAAGGGCATAAATGCATTTAATGAAAGTACTGTAATTAATTTATTGAATTAAAAAGTAAATAGCATGCTGTGTCTGTGACAGTGACATTGACAATGACAAGATAGAAGGAGTCAAATAACTGTCAAGGTCATAAAAAAATTTCTTACAAGATGCATAAGCACAGCTATGGAATATCCGCATACAGCCTTTAAATGGCTTCTACAAACTAATTTCCAGTTTTCTCAAGAGCTAGCGAATATAAAAATCCATTATTTTTTTATATTTACTCAGCAAACCCAAATCTCTGAATGGTTTTTAGTTTGAGCCACTATGAAAAAATGAAATGTTGTCAATTATTCATGCGAGTCAACACGCACAAAGAAAAAGTAAGGGCTCTTTTTCACTGGTTGTTTGGCCGGATACGGGAAGCTCGTGCTAAGATTGTTTATGTTAAAGGGGAAAACTGCCCGCATTCTAACGACCAGTGAAAATGAGACCTAAGAAGTGACAGTTATGTGGGCACAGCCCCGAGAATAAATCTGGCATTGACGTAAATGAATTAAAAAGACAGTCGTTTCATCCGCCAACGAAATACCGCAAGAGTGTATGATGTTTTAAGCGCATTTAGCCGCTGTACCAAAATAATGAGTAGTACTAAGGTACGGAACGTCCACTGGCTGACGTGAGACATGCGAGGGGACGGTGACGTATGAAAGGTTTGTCGACAGATTAAATAGGCATTGAATGAAATTATTTCAGGTTTTACGTAGTATTAAAAATACTTAGAATCCATCTAAATCTTAAAAGGTGAAACAAAGTGCATATGCTTCAATTCTTTCAGTTTTCATTAATTAACTACTTACGGCGGCGGTGTGCTACATTCGGTGTGACAATGACCCTGACAACTTAGACCTACATAGGGAGAAAAAATGTCTTTTCCCAGCCGTTATTACTTTTACTTCTTTAACATAATTCTACATCAATTTGGACTCTGAGAATACGAACTACAAATTAAAATACCATACCATCACAGGTCTGTTCTCATCCGACGTGCTCTCAAACTGGTTCGCCGCCGTAGCCCTAACGCACGCTTTGATCGAGAACCCTGGACAGAAGGAGCAGTTACTACGAGTCCTGCTCGCTACTAACATCGGCAGTGCGCCTGTGTCACTGCTCCACCAGTGTACGCTCACACTGCAGCAGACTACTAAACTGCAGCCCAAGGTAGGTGAGAACACTGGACAGATGGAGCAGTTACTACGAGTCCTGCTCGCTACTAACATCGGCAGTGCGCCTGTGGCACTGCTCCACGAGTGTACGCTCACACTGCAGCAGACTACTAAACTGCAGCCCAAGGTAGGTGAGAACACTGGACAGATGGAGCAGTTACTACGAGTCCTGCTCGCTACTAACATCGGCAGTGCGCCTGTGGCACTGCTCCACGAGTGTACGCTCACACTGCAGCAGACTACTAAACTGCAGCCCAAGGTAGGTGAGAACACTGGACAGATGGAGCAGTTACTACGAGTCCTGCTCGCTACTAACATCGGCAGTGCACCTGTGTCACTGCTCCACCAGTGTACGCTCACACTGCAGCAGACTGGTAAACTGCAGCCCAAGGTAGGTGAGAACACTGGACAGATGGAGCAGTTACTACGAGTCCTGCTCGCTACTAACATCGGCAGTGCGCCTGTGTCACTGCTCCACCAGTGTACGCTCACACTGCAGCAGACTAGTAAACTGCAGCCCAAGGTAGGTGAGAACACTGGACAGATGGAGCAGTTACTACGAGTCCTGCTCGCTACTAACATCGGCAGTGCGCCTGTGTCACTGCTCCACCAGTGTACGCTCACACTGCAGCAGACTACTAAACTGCAGCCCAAGGTAGGTGAGAACACTGGACAGATGGAGCAGTTACTACGAGTCCTGCTCGCTACTAACATCGGCAGTGCGCCTGTGGCACTGCTCCACGAGTGTACGCTCACACTGCAGCAGACTACTAAACTGCAGCCCAAGGTAGGTGAGAACACTGGACAGATGGAGCAGTTACTACGAGTCCTGCTCGCTACTAACATCGGCAGTGCACCTGTGTCACTGCTCCACCAGTGTACGCTCACACTGCAGCAGACTGGTAAACTGCAGCCCAAGGTAGGTGAGAACACTGGACAGATGGAGCAGTTACTACGAGTCCTGCTCGCTACTAACATCGGCAGTGCGCCTGTGTCACTGCTCCACCAGTGTACGCTCACACTGCAGCAGACTAGTAAACTGCAGCCCAAGGTAGGTGAGAACACTGGACAGATGGAGCAGTTACTACGAGTCCTGCTCGCTACTAACATCGGCAGTGCGCCTGTGTCACTGCTCCACCAGTGTACGCTCACACTGCAGCAGACTACGAAACTGCAGCCCAAGGTAGGTGAGAACCCTGGACAGAAGGAGCAGTTACTACGAGTCCTGCTCGCTACTAACATCGGCAGTGCGCCTGTGTCACTGCTCCACCAGTGTACGCTCACACTGCAGCAGACTACGAAACTGCAGCCCAAGGTAGGTGAGAACACTGGACAGAAGGAGCAGAAACTACGAGTCCTGCTCGCTACTAACATCGGCAGTGCGCCTCTGTCACTGCTCCACCAGTGTACGCTCACACTGCAGCAGACTACGAAACTGCAGCCCAAGGTAGGTGAGAACACTGGACAGAAGGAGCAGTTACTACGAGTCCTGCTCGCTACTAACATCGGCAGTGCGCCTGTGTCACTGCTCCACCAGTGTACGCTCATACTGCAGCAGACTACGAAACTGCAGCCCAAGGTAGGTGAGAACCCTGGACAGAAGGAGCAGTTACTACGAGTCCTGCTCGCTACTAACATCGGCAGTGCGCCTGTGTCACTGCTCCACCAGTGTACGCTCACACTGCAGCAGACTACGAAACTGCAGCCCAAGGTAGGTGAGAACACTGGACAGAAGGAGCAGAAACTACGAGTCCTGCTCGCTACTAACATCGGCAGTGCGCCTCTGTCACTGCTCCACCAGTGTACGCTCACACTGCAGCAGACTACGAAACTGCAGCCCAAGGTAGGTGAGAACACTGGACAGAAGGAGCAGTTACTACGAGTCCTGCTCGCTACTAACATCGGCAGTGCGCCTGTGTCACTGCTCCACCAGTGTACGCTCATACTGCAGCAGACTACTAAACTGCAGCCCAAGGTAGGTGAGAACACTGGACAGAAGGAGCAGTTACTACGAGTCCTGCTCGCTACTAAATAAATAAATAAATAAATTGGCAGTGCGCCTGTGGCACTGCTTCACCAGTGTAACTTAACTGGCAAAACTGTTCGTTAGTGAAATGAGCGTCTGCTAGTCTAAAATTATAAACGGGCAACACTGAGGGGCTTCACCAATAACGACTGGCCATTTGACCAGTGTTGCCGGTTTGGACATGTAAAATTGTAACTTGATGCTTCGTGAATCGTCCAAGGATCACAAAACACAAATGCCAAGTGAAACAAGAGTGAAGGCTCTTCACTCATGATCGGCGCAAGTTGACTTCTCTTAAAAAAGCCAAAGATACCTTACGGTAAGCAGGCACCGTGCGTACAGCAGTGAGAATTTTACCCTTTGGATCGCATTTTGTGTACGACAACTTAAGCGACGATGTGTCTCCAGGTAGCCCTCCTAATGCTGCTCTCGCAGTGGACGAGCCACTGCCCGGCCGCCGTCGGCGCCTTCCTCAAGGTCCCGGGCGGCGTCGGCTACCTCGTCAACCAGACCTGCTCGAACGACCACGACGAGAACGAATACTTGCTCCAAGGTAACTTATACGCACAAACTAAACCCTATAATGCTGTTGTGGAATTTCCATCATTAACTCAACCACTCTTTCACACAATTTAGTCAACAGAATTTAGTTTATAATATACCTACCAGACTAGTTTTATCTAAAATGAATAACTAAGTACCTACCTTTCCTTAACACTACTGTAAATCTTGTTTATTTGCACTCGCAGATTGCCAAGATACAGGCTTACCCTAGTTTGGAGTCTGATGGATATACCCCATATCATGTAAAAAGTGTTTTTGTGAAATAAATCCAAGGTTACATTGGCGCCCAATGGACGAGCTATGAATACTATACTTGCCCCACGGTAACACACACGTGCCACATAAGTTCTAACAGCTTCTATAAAACTGGTACTTTTTTAACTACAGTCACAGATTCATGGTTCCGCCGAAGGTATTCATGACTTTTGCGTCCTAACATTCGGGTTGGCTAACGCAAGGGAAGATCTGTGGATACAATACACGCTCCAAGGTGACTTACATGTTACATCTGTGCCCAATGGACGAGCTATAATGCTAATACTAAAATAATTAACTTCCAACATCAACATCAGCCCACGGCAGTCCACTGTTACTCTGCTAGGCACAGACCTCTCCTGGTTGCACTGCAAAGTCTAGTTCTCTGTTTAATGCATCTATTTGCTTACACGGTCGTACGGACACAGAGCACACCTTAATTATCACTTTTAAAGCCACCTAAAGTTTCGGACATCACTACATAGTTATCGTATTATGTATTCTCCCAACACCCGGTAAAATGTTCAGCTGTTTTAATCCATTCTTCTACTGCAACACCAAAGAGTGTTACAATTACAAACACGGACTATACTACAGACTTAATTTGTCTCTTTAACGAAGAAAATTAAACGAATTCATATGTGTATGTATTTACGACCTACATATGATTTATTACAACGATGGACCGGTACAATAGATTTTAAATTATGATTTTCTTTATTTATATTTCGTCTTAAGTTAGGTTTGCACAATAATTATAAAAAAAGTAAAATATAAAACAATACATACAAAATATAAAATCATTATAAAAACCTAATCTAGGGTGCCGCCGGCAGCGAGGCGGGGCCTAAACTACCGGTGGTCAGGGCGACAGAGAGAGGAACCTCCTGACTATCCGCGCCGTGTCCAGAAGTACCGCCTTCTGTATCTGACCCTTGATCCAGCCATCTAGCGAGAGTCTCTTGAGGTGATGGTCGAGACTCTTCGCTATTAAACCGTTCGCCGAGAGTCGAGATGACTGTCGGGACGAACAATCCACACATAACATCCCACATGGCGGTTACCTCGTGAGCCAGGTCTAGGTACTTGCTGGCTTTGTCCTTCTCGGCCTTCACGATGTTCTCGTCATGGGGGATAGTGATGTCGACGAGTACTTCCTGGCGTTTCGATCGATCTGTCAGCACGATATCAGGCCTATTGGCCTAAATTATTATTATTATTATTAAGAGCCTTAAGTGTCCCACTGCTGGGCAAAGGCCTCCCTCCTTTTCTTCCACATATCCCTGTCCTGGGCAGCCTCCCACTAGTCTTGATGGAAGTCGTCTCCTACGTGGTCTACCGCGACGCCGTGTTCTGTGTGACCCACTTGGTGGTAATTGTAGCCCATAACGCTTCTGGCATGCGGCAGACGTGCCCGGCCCAGCCCTGCTAGCATAACTTGACTTTCTACTCTACTCGCGCGCGTGATAGACTATCTGTCACTTTTTGACAGTATTAATCAGAAAATGACGGACAGTCTATCTCGCGCGCGAGTAGTGTCGAGAGTCAAGTTATGCTAGCAGGGCTGTACCATTTAAGTTTCGCGGTTGTGTGAGCTACGTCAGCTATCTGAGTTTGGAACGCAGTATTGTATTTTTAATACGATCCGTTAATTTCACGCCCAAAATACTGCGTTCCATGGCTTTCTGGCAAACCTTGAGGGCAGATTTCTGAACTTTTGTCTAAGACCAAATTGTGCTCCGTAGGTATTGATCAGGGTGGCCACTTTCTGGAAAACCGGGAAAAGTCAGGGAATTTCGCAAGTCATGGAAAATTCAGGGAAATTTACATAATAAAAAAGAACAAATTCTTAATTTACCATCTCCAAACATTATATATCTACTATAACTAAATACTAGAAATTAAACAGTACATTAAACTTCACCTGATGTAGGATGTGAACCCACGACTTCCGTCTAACTATGCTTTCACTCTTACCAACTGAGCTATTCAGATACTACTTCTTAATATTTCCGTTTTTGTATTATTTCATTGTATTTATAAATTATAATTTGCTAGCAGATAATTCTGCAAAAATTCAGAAATGTATTCCAATTATATATTTTATATTTATTATATTTAAGATTATGGTCAGGGAAAACTTGAAAAAACGCCTGGAAAACCGGGAAAAGTCGGGGAATTTTGGTTGTAGTAAATAGTGGTCACCCTGTGATTGGAATATTTTAAATACCACGATTCAATTTAATAATTTCATTTCCAGGTCTCTCAGCGTTCCTCCTGGCCATCTGCATACACTTCAACGATGACTCAGTAGAGAACTACTCGAAGGATTCCCTAAAGCAGCTCCTGTTGAAGAGGATAGGCATAGAAACGTTCAGCGCGAAGTTGAGTGAAGTGACCAAACACGAGCTTTATAATAAAGCGGCCAAGCATCCTCAGCTGAGAGTCCAGATGGCGTCGGAAATACTGATCGATTATGAGTTCTGCAAGCTGTTTAAGGTGCTGGAGAGTGAGTATTGTCTAGTACATCATTTTAATTTAAAAAAAACCGGGCAAGTGCGTGTTGCAAAACGAAGGATGCCTATTAAAAAGGTCGTATCGTCACAGAAATCTTACGGCATTTACGTCCTTTTCTCTAAGGAAGGCAGTTTTTCAGCAATATCTCGAAAACCTTTGAACCGATCTTGTTCAAAAAAAAAATTCGGTGAAAGAATTTAACAAGCCTTATGTCCATGATTTTTTTAATACTTTTAAAATACACTGTTCAATAATTCATGTGAATTACAGAATTTTAGTGACTTTCAGGGCAAATCTCCGACTCTATTTACTTAATCAAAAAATTTGCTGAGAAACCTTTTATTGATTTTGAAAGGCCTATCGATTGATGTACCACACGTGGGCTTTCAATGAAAAATATTTTTTTTCTTTCAGTTTTATGTATGGAGTGCACCCCTAAAAAATTTTTTTTAGTCATTTTAATTACAAAACTATGTAGCGGCTAACAAAATACACCTTTCCTCAAAATTTGTAAATGCCTGAGACACACAGACAGACGGACATGACGAAATTATAAGGCTTCCGTTTTTGTCATTTTGGCTATGGAATCCTAAAAAATGGTTGTCTAAAAAGTGGTTCCGACTTTCACTTTGAAACACTTACATTATTTTTCATTCAAGTTTTGAAAAATACAGTTACAATACTTTTATACAATAGAAATTTAGAAAACAGTCATCCTCCTCATGTTATTCCCGGTTGTGCCCTAAAGGAGGCCGGGGTCCGCTTTGACACCTAATCGCAAGATTTGGCATAGGCACTAGTTTTACGAAAGCGACTACCATCTGACCTTCCAACCCAGAGGGAAAACTAGACCTTATTGGGATTAGATCGGTTTCCTCATGAACTCTAAAAATCAGTAAGTTAAAAAAAAAATGTTCCGTACCCAAAGGACCACACGCTCGCCCGCTACCGGCGTCTCATTTAAGCGCAAGCTATACTTAGTTGAAAATGATGATGACATGACACATGAATTTCCAGGCGTAGTGACCCAAAGCCTGACCGTGAAGCAAGAGAACGGCAGCGCGGAGCCCGAGCGGGCCTCCCCGGACGACGCGACGCTCGAGCAGTACAAGAACCTCATCAGGCAGCAGGACTCGCGGCTGCAGCAGCTTATGCAGCAGGTGGAAGGCCTGCTGCAGCACAACCACCAGCTACAGGTATTTATGTGGAAAGCATCGACGTCGTAGGTAGCGCCAGCGTGGTGGACAGCATCGCCGTGACGGGCAGCAACACCAAGGCGGACAACGCCAGCGAAGCAGAAGTCGCCACCCTAGCGAACAGCGCCAGCCTGGCGGACAGCGCCGCCGTGGTGGATAGCGCCAGCGAGGTGGGTAGCGCCAGCATGGCGGGCAACGCCTCCGTGGTGGACAGTGCCAACGAGGCGGACAGCACCACCGTGGCCACAGAGCCAGCGGCGGGCAGCGCCGCCGCGATCAGCGTCGCCATCGTGGCGGACGGTACCAGATAAAGGGAGGCGCCATTGATGGTGGACGGCACCAGATAAAGGGTGGCGCCATTGAGGCGGATGGCACCAGATAAAGAGTTGCGCCATTGAGGCCGATGGCACCAGATAAAGGGTGGCGCCATTGAGGTGGACGGCGCCAGATAAAGGGTGGCGCCATTGAGGTGGATGGCGCCAGATAAAGGGAGGCGCCATTGAGGTGGACGGCACCAGATAAAGGGTGGCGCCATTGAGGTGGACGGCGCCAGATAAAGGGTGGCGCCATTGAGGTGGATGGCGCCAGATAAAGGGAGGCGCCATTGAGGTGGACGGCACCAGATAAAGGGTGGCGCCATTGAGGTGGACGGCGCCAGATAAAGGGTGGCGCCATTGAGGCGGACGACACCAGATAAAGAGTGGCGCCATTGAGGCGGACGGCGATATATTTAATAGATATAAATACTTAAACACATACAAAACATCTTACCGGGATTCGAACCCAGGACCTTCAGCTTCGTAGGCAGCGTCACTACCCACTAGGGTAGCCGGTCGGGTAGGTTAAAAGTGTTAACTCATACGAGACCAAGCAATGCTTCGTGTGCTACGCCGTACGGCACATTCTCCCAAATACCTACAATTATGTTCAGGGTGCGAAATATGTTTGCGAAGACCTCTGAACAACAGGTTTTATTCTATGATTCTCTGCGCACTTTTCTTATATTTTTTCCTAGAAATACAATGGTAAGAGGTCTTTAACGGAATAGTTGAAGATGCTTAGCTACGAAGATACGGAACTGTTACTTAATCTTGTATTAAACTAAATTTATTCTGTACTAAATAAAATGGGAAATGTAATATATACCTACTTTATGGAACAACACTCACACATGCTTACATACTCACACCAAAACATGCACGCATACTCGAATACTCTCAAACACACACATGCACGCACACACACACACACACACGCACACGAACACACACACACACACACACACACACACACACACACACACACACACACACACACACACACACACACACACACACACACACAACTGTAGGTTCACGTCACTATGTCTGTGACACCTAAATTGCAAATTTGTCTTTGTTTTTATTTTCAGTTTATACATCTATACATATTATAAAACAAAGTCGCCAGCCAATGTATGTTATTGATAAACTCGAAAACGACTGGACCGATTTTTATGCCGTTTGCACCAATGCGTAGAGAATTTTACCGTGGTGGTTTTAGTATATAATTTAGATATGTTTCGTTTGCAAATAGTTCACTACAGCAATTTATTTCTAAAAATTCAGATGATTTGGATATGTTTTGACGTGACAAATGGCTTCTTATGTAGAAAAATGAAAACGTCATACGCTGTTATAGATTACTAATTTCGTCACCATTATCAAAGTCTACGGTTGCCCATCGGATACGATACGACGCTAATATATTCGTGAAAGTCCCGTCTTCGAGTCCCGGTAGACGAGGCAACTTTTTGCTTTTTTTAAATACTTTTTTGTAATTTTTGAAATATTTTTTTATGATCCAAATTTATTACCTTTTTCTTTTATATAGTCTCAGTAGCAGAGACGTTTATGCTCTTTTCTTTGGTGTTATGGTGCTAAAATAAGAAAGATAAACTTATAGCATCATTGATAAAAAATCATCAAGCCTATTTTAGCTAAAATACGATTTATGTTTATCTTAGTAGGTACGGATAGTTACTTAAACTACGAGTATGATTGTTCCGAAATAGAAATGGAATGGACAGTTATTACCATGTTTAGCATGGGGTAACATTTTTCTGTCGAAGCCTAAAAGAACGCACGAGTTGTAAACTGTTTTTCAAATCCGACCAGTAGTCTCCTGAAAATGACATATATTTTATTTATTTATTTATAAGGCATCAAACCCATTTTACATAATAAGTAAACGTATTAAAAAACTACAAAAACACTATTACTGCAATGTGTTGGGCAATTTCGTGGTGTCAGGTAACCGACCGCGAAAACGCCGGAACTTGACTCCCTTCGGCCAAAATTCTTCCTTAGTGTAGGTTGATAGATGATATGTTGGAACTCTCACCACAAAGGAATTAAAATTCACATTATGGCGAGACTCCACCCTCAGGATGAATCCGGTCTTCACGCGCACATACTCCACGTTACTACTTCCTCAGCCTTCGTAGAGTAGTGCAACCGAGACACGTAAAGCGCGACAGATAAGCGAAGTTAACGCGATTTTAAAAAGATCCTATCTTTGGCCGCATATTACAAAACTAAAAGTTCGAGTCAAGATCAAAAACATCAGAGCATTTTTGCCGAATCTTACTAAAATATTGGTAATGGTCACGTGCCAACGATAGATGGGAAAATCAGTTTCGATAATCGTGGCTAATAAGACCGATGCTCCTTGCGGCTAGAGTAGGTTCCTACGATGCTCGATTACCTCAGTAAACCCCCTGAGCAAGTTGGTCTAAAGATGCACATGGATAAGGCAAAGAATCGTCATGTCATATGACGGTGTATACTACCAATTCCTTTAAGCATTTTACGCTCGAAGTTGTAAACGATTACGATATACCCAGGACAAACTATCCAGTTCGGTAGGTCCAACTTCAAAAGAAGTAGAATCTGACTCGGCTGGGCAACATTCGGAAAGCTACGGCATATTTTTTCATCCAATGTTCCGCAAGACGACAATCTTTGACCAGTGTGTGTTGCCAGTAATAACTTATGGCACTGAACTGTGTTCGCATACTATTCGCCTCATAAGAAGGCTCAAAGTCACCCAAAGGGCAATGGAGAAGGCTATGCTGGGAGTTTCTCTGCGAGATCGCATCAGAAATGAGGCCATCTGCAGCAGAACCATGGTCATGCTCTCCGAATCGCTAAACTTAAGTGGCAGTGGGTGAGGCACATTGCACGTAGGTATTAGTTATGTTTGTGTTAGACAGTTTAAATATGTAATGTCTATTAGACTACGTCACCACCACATACAGGAAGGGCTTTACTTATTTTTTTACCTATAGGACCATCGGGGCAGAAAGGTTCTCGAGGTGTGACCATGTACGATGCACCGTGGGTAGACACCCACAAGGTGGACTCATGACCTGGTAAAAGTTGTGGGAGTCCGCTGGGAGCGGGTGACGCACGACCGGTCATTGTGGCGTGGCACACACTTTGCAGCAGGGGGCGTCTTGATGTTATGATGATGTTGAAGATGATTACTAATAAATAAAATTTACAATCTTTTTAGTCAACAACGTCTACTCAGAATCAGATGTCACTGACATAGCGTCCAATCAATGAAGAAGCGAATAAAGTGAACGATTTAACCGAAGAAGTTTCAAAGTCCAAGTGAGGAACATATTTCCGTGGACACCTACCTACCTACCTTAAGTACCTAGACGCTAACTAAATTTTTCGGTACCCAACAGAAATTTTCAATTCAGTGACTCCCTCTGGAATTTCGCCGCATAAATTGGTTTTAACGATAAGCGTACCAAGTTTTTCTCCTACGAAAATTAGACCCGACGAGAAAAAACTTATTGCATAAAAAGTATAAACTATTGCCTAAATAAAAAAAAAACTGACTCTATGACATAATAGGTCCCTAGGTAAATTAAATAATAATTACATCTTGCACCACCCCGTGCGAAGCCGGGGCGGGCAGCTAGTAAATGATAAACAATTGTTTTTTATGGAGGATAACAGGAAGACCCAACCCTGTTGTTATAATGTAACTTTCATTTATGAAATTAATCATTTTCATTCCTGTTTCCAGGGCGCCCTAAACGACTCTATATCCTCAAACTCCCACCTAAAAGACGAGAACACTCTCCTCAAAGCCCAAGTGTCAGCAGCCAAGTCTCTCCCAGGCCTGGCCGATGACAGATCACCGGAATACGAAGCTAGACTGAACCAGCTAACCCTGGAGGTGACCAGGTTGGATGAGGAGTTGGCGAAGGCGAGGGAAGCGGAGGCGAGGGCGGCGCAAGAGTTGGAGAAGATGAAGAAGGATCAGGATGACTTACTGGAGCTGTTGGCTGATCAGGTAAGAGTTGGGTCTACATTGGAAACCCTAAAGATTTATGACCTACAACCTTGGTCAAAAGTATTGAGCACCCATGCGTTTTTCATACAAAAGTCAAACTTTAAAGGGTGGATTTATATATTTTATAATAGAAAGTTGTGTATCTATCGGAAAAAATCGTCATATTTATTGACGTTAAGGGTAATTCCGTGAAAAACATATACAATTAAACCTTTATTCTAAAACCCGACTTTTTCTAGCTTCAGTTTTCACACACGAATAGCAATTTCAAAATGATATATTAATGATTTGCACATGTTCAAACTTGTTATATTTTACGTCTTCGTCTTCGTCGTCTACATATTTATGAAATTGAAAAATAATACTTCATCCATAAGAAGGAAAACGTGGGGTGCTCAATACTTTTGGCCAATGCTGTATTTTTGTATTCTATAACGCTGTCTGCAATAACGATCGTTTGTCTTAACGTTTTTAGCCCTATTAATAATAAAATGTTTCCATTACTATTTATTTATTTATTTACATTTTATTGCACAGTAACAAGTTACAAATACAAAAAGGCGAATTTAATGCCATAAGGCATTCTCTACCAGTCAACCTTTAGCTCAAACAGAAAATAATCATATTTGGTGCGGGATATGAAAACAACCCAGAAATAAAGAAAACGGACTAATTACTGGTACGTTAAATAAATAAATGTATTTATGTAATGTAAAATGAATGTAACTATTGTATTTACATTTATCATTCACCTAATATTTTGGAAGAAACTTGATTGTCCTACTGTTTCATTCCCTGATATTATTTGTCATAATTATTGTGTATTTTACTAACGCACAATTGTCCCCGTTATTCGACCGTATTTTATAACGTTATGATATTCATTCAGTTATTAATTATTAAATTTATATCGTTACAAACTGATTTTGTTTAACGAAAATTTTAAACACTAACAAAATATTTGTTTTCATCACACTTGCTCGTAAAGGGCTTTATAACGCGCAGGCATACAGAGCTACAATAGCCTTTATTACGCCTAAGGGTAGGGTAATGGTTTTTTATTACGCCTAAGGGCGTAATGGGTGTGATCTAATTGGTTTAAGCAAATCTCGTTGGCCGTGCGCAACGAGAATTCTGCTCTGTGATTGGTTTAAAAAAATCTAGGTGGCGACGCGCCGCAATAATACTACTGTACTGCTCTGTGATTGGTTCTATGAAATATTGAAGCTGCGCGCTCCACTCGCACTGATCTGGAAATTAAGTTGTCAATTTCGTCAATTTTATTGGCGCGGTTGTATGAAACATAGATTTTTCTGCCTTTTGTGATGAAAAACATTGTATGCAACACGTGCGGTAAGAATGTTACCGCTTTTGTTCATAACGTTATAAGGCCTGTTCACACGTGTCATAAAAAACTAACCCTCTGAATAAAGTGAATTGACTCAAATAATTTCGATAAGTGTTGATCCGTCAGTTCCGTCACCGAACACTATTCTAATTTTAATAAATTTAACAAAAAAAAACAATAAGCTTCATTGTAAATACCTCCAGTAGCATACAGTTAATTTCTAGGATATGTACAATCATTATTTTGTTGATCACGTCAGATATTTGTACTACACATTTAATGTAAAATTCTTTAGCGCCTAGTTATAGAATAACGGGTAAAGTGTCATCCTGCGAGACAGGCATAGCCTAGTGCAGGTGACACGGGCAATCTCATCAATAGACCCAGCTATCGGAGGTGCAAAATGGTAGCTGTCAAGTTCTTAGGGATGGGTAAAAAATATTTATGCTGTCGATATCGATACTTGATTTTTGTGTACTTGATTATATGATGTAACTAAAAATTTACGGTTTTCGCAATTTTTCCTTTGTGACATAAGACGTCGCTTCGTACCAAATTTCAAGATTCTGAGTTCACGGGAAGTAACCTGTAGGTTTTTATTCCCTTGCTAGGGTTGCGAGTTTCGAAAATTTGCGGCATAAACGGCTGTATCTTTTGATTGCGTTGGCTTAGAAGTTTGATTTGTTCACAGCTCCAAGGGATTGGAGATAACGATAATTTCTTAGTAATGATGAAAGATTGAATATTTTTATTTATAAAAAGTAAAAATGTTTAATAAATGTTCATTTTGTATTTATATAGTCCTATTTTATAAAATAAACACGTTTAATTAAAGTAAACTATCATTATGGTAAAGAAAAAATATCGATATCTATAATTATCGACATGTAGCAAGTATTTCAAAATAATTTATTACCCATTTCTAAGAATGGCTCGAAATTGACAGCTACCATTTTGCACCTCCGATAGCGGGGTCTACTCATCAATCTAAATAAAAAACAGTGTTCGGTAACCAGTATGTCACAGAAACCATGTTTTGTTTAAAATCGTGTCACTGTATCAGGTTCGATTGCCGCTTCAACCATGTAATTATTTAAAAATTTATGAATGCAGTTTAAATTGTTTTTAAATTAAAATTATGTCTTCTTTCAGTGAAATGTTCCATCTACAATATTCAAGGTACTTTCGCTCCATGTGGCATAGCCGTGGGTCGCCCTGTATAGTTATTTATAGTATTACAATGTGTGTTTTTTTCAGGACTCAAAGCTGGGCGATTACAAATCGAAACTAGCGGCCCTCGGACACCCGGTGGACGACGAAGCTCCGACGGAAGCGAGCCTCACATAGTATTGTCAAACTTACTCCCATTTAGTAAGGCTTACGTCAATCATTAATCACGCCGAAATGTATTTTATGAGTTTAGAGTTGGGATGTTTGGTGGCGTTGGGGTGAACAAAGAGCGATGGAGTCGTTGTTATATATTTTTTGATTGAATGAATGAATGAATAAATGATTGATAAACCAATAATGAATAATGAAATTTATTCGTTTCATACAAGTAAATTGATTTATAAAAACTTGAAACTTTAATTCCAGTCGCAAGTTGTTCAAGCTCTTAAACATTTAAGCAAACAAGTAACATTTATTTAAGTGTTATATTATAAAATCATCATTGTAATTTACAGTATTGCATTGCAGTTGTCGTCAAAAAATTATGTAAAATATGTAATTAGTAAAATATGCGATTTATCAACCAACCTAAATTGTTTACTCTATACACGTTCATACAATAAAACGCAAAGGTGATATCGTCGGGTGACAAGCAAAAGTCACTAATTACACGTAAGAGGTAAAGGAGAACTCAACCTTATTACTACGTTAACACAGTTGCTATTTCTTAAATAATTTTTCTGTATTTAGTGACTTTTGCTTGTCACCCGACGATATATTATTGGCCGGTACTGTAATATAGACTTATCGTTCAGTTATTCATTTATTCAAATAAAAAAATATACAATGTCGACTCCACTGCATTACTTGCGCTAAACTGCCACCAGAATCCTAACGTTACATTATGACTTTGTTACGCTCATTTTCATAAAAAAAAAACATGCCAACTGTTGCCTATCAGAATAGAATCTTTTGATTTTTGTTAAGTAGGTTTTTGACTCCTGTATGTAACGGACTTTAGGGTTGAGTTTACGGTTACAATTTCGAAATTACTAGGTACAGTCAGCGTCATATAGTTAGTTAGTAGCCAAATATATCATATCAGCCGAATGACGTCCACTGCTGGACATAGGCCTCCGCCAAAGAGTGCCAAATTGACCGGTCCTGCGCCACCCGCATCCAGCGGACTCCCGCGACCTTTACCAGGTCAGCAGTCCACCTTGTGCCACTGTTGTGGACGCCACTCGAGAATCTTTCCGCCCTAACGGCCATCGGTTCTACGTGCAATGTGCCCCGCCCACTGCCACGTAAGTTTAGCGATTCGGAGAGCTATGTCGGTTACCTTGGTTCTGCTGCGGATAGCCTCATTTCTGATACGATCACGCAGAGATACTCCCATCCCAACATAGCCCTCTCCGTTGCCCTTTGAGCCTTCTTAAGAGGCCCATAGTAAGCGACCACGTTTCAGTGCCATACGTCATCACTGGCAACACACACTGGTCAAAGACTCTCGTCTTGACACACTGCGGAATATTGGACGAAAGTCCTTTACTTTGGCTGCTACTAACTATCTGACGCTGACTGTACTCTTTTGGTATAGTCGAGTTCTCCAATATCTATACAGACAACCTTTCAAAAATATCTGTACACAGGCTTTATTATTACTGACATAAGACAGGTATAGATATTTTTGAAAGTTTGTCTGTATAGATATTGGAGAACTCGACTGTACGACGATAGCTCAGATGCGGATTAGGGCGCCGCTGAAATTGGTAAGAATTCATCTTTAATAAGAATCATGATATATAAAAAGGCTACTGACTAATATCTCACCGTATCCATACTAATATTATAAATGCGGAAGTGTGTCTGTCTGTCTTTCTGTTACCTCTTCACACTTAAACCGCCTAACCGATTTGGATGAAATTTGGTATAGAAATGGTTCCGAGTCCCGGGAATGGACATAGGATAGTTTTTATCCACCATCAGATCAGCTCGATGGTACCATAATATTGAATTGTCTTCCAAACTATACTTAAACCCAAAATTTCAGCTCAATAACGGCACGTGACTGAAAAATGCATTGCAAATTTTGACGGACAACTTACATACATACTTAGTTACATACGAACAGGTCAAGTTAATATAAAGCTTGTAAAAACGAAATGACATTCCGCTATGCCCTACCTCTCTAATCTAATAAAAAAATTGACGTCCTTGCTCTGTCAAATTTAAATGCAGATAACTGTACCTATTTTTTTTCGCCATGGTTAGGTGCTATATGGGTGGATTGCAAAAAAATTGCACATAGACAATTACCCATACGTTTTATATGGGTAACTTTCGTTACACAATGGAAAAAAGTTAAAGCATAGATTAGATTAAGGTCCTTATGTAACGTTTCGCCCTTGGGTCTAAGGGTAAGTAAATAAAACCACTATTTAGGCTGTCAGCTTAGATGTGCAGTCGCGACCGGCCTCGGCCGTAGCTCGATGCCGAGTGGCAAGCGCTCCCAGCCCGGCCGGTCGCGACTACCCGCGCTCGTATATTTATTTGTAGTGCAGAACACTACATTTAACAATGTACAATTTTTTTGCAATCTACCCGATATGGGTATATTCCGGGTTATAAACTATTTACTTTTATGGATCTATAATTAAGTGGCTCCAAAGTTATTTCGACAAAATCAAGCATTAATTTCAATAGGATTATTCCAATATTCATACT
This sequence comes from Epinotia nisella, assembly GCA_932294315.1. NCBI lineage: Eukaryota > Metazoa > Arthropoda > Insecta > Lepidoptera > Tortricidae > Epinotia > Epinotia nisella. Next base: position 17,778,950 of record OW028688.1, on the reverse strand, counting down.
ATATTTTTCATTACATGGTAAGAATCCCTCACCCCCGGTTTTATAAAGATCCCTTACACCTTATAATAAGTAAGGTAAGTAATGTCGAAAATGTACTAAGTTATTAAAATTGGATCTGACATTAGTTCTAACGCATCTTTATAAAACCGGGCGGGGGTCGGTTGTTTCAAACCGTCGGTAGTCGTAAAATATGTCAGCTAGGGATGTGAAAAAAATAATCGATTACTAAAAAAACCGATTAAAAATAGATTATTATTATCACAAAAATCGATTTAATAATTGATTCAGATTTTGAAATAAATATTTTATAATTCCAAGCAAAATAATCGTTTTTTTAAGGCGGAAGTCACATCCTAATGTCAGTTAAAATCCGATTGTATGGGAAGTTTTGACAGCGTTAACGTTTACGTATGTAAAGTGTGGTCGATTTATCCCGCCCGGCCCGAGTGCGTTTGCATGGACGCTACACGCTCGCAGGGATCGGAACCGGTTTTTTCAAAAATCCCCGAAGTCTAATATTTTGAATTTATTTTAGGCTCTTAATGTAGGACTCATGTATTTAGGTAACATATTCGTATTATTAGAGTGCCCGATCAAAAATGATATCATAAACCAAAGAACGAAATAATATTTTTGTATCGTGAAAATACCGGTATCCGATCCCTGCACGCTCGAGCGGAGTGGGGGATCCCTATAATGTACGGCTAAAGAATTCGAGTCCACGTGTCTTTCTCTCTCTTTATGCATTGATTAAAAAAGAGATGGAGATGTGGACCGTTTGGGCCTTATATTATAGAGACCCGAAGCGAGCACTCACGCCGTACACTTATTTTGTTAGACACCGCTAGTGTGGTTTTATGTTTTAATTTGACTGTATTATTTATTGAATTAAAGATTGTAAATATTCATTATTTGTGTGTTTTATTGTATTGAGTTTACACCACAGTACCACCAACCACTATATGCCAGTGTACAGTAAGGGAAATGTATTCACGTACCACCGTAGAACCCTATCGGATAAGGTGACATATCACTCGAGTTTGAGTGACGGCGGCGTGTCAATTGCGACAGGGTTCTACGGTGGTACGTGAATACATTTCCCTTACTGTACAAAATAAGTACTTTCCAGATATTATTAATATCGGATTTATTCTAACAAAAATGTTTCACAGACGGTTCAAGTGATTGTCTTTTTGTAGCCTTCATAGCACACACGACGTATTTATTTTATATTTAACCGACGACCGGTTAGCCTAGTGGGTAGTGACGCTGCCTACGAAGCTGAAGGTCCTGGGTTCGAGGCCAAATATTTGTGTGATGAGCATGAATATTTGTTTCTGAGTCTTGGCTGTTTTCTATGTATTTAAGTATTTATATCTATTATATATATCGTCGTCTAGTACCTATAACACAAGCCTTATTGAGCTTACTATAGGCCTAGTTCGATTTGTGTAAGAATGTCCCCTAATATTTATTTATCGTTGAATTTTGACATTCATATGACCGTTCCATTTGGGTGGCGCGTTAAGTTTCATTAGAATGCCCAACGGGCCGCTCCAACTGTCTTTAACTGTTTTAATATATGTGGACCCATTTTGGTGCGGTGGTGAATGGCCAACTAAAGTCTCATCATGGCACGATTGAAACGCAAATTGGTTTAAAAGCATATATCTCACTGTATTTCATCTGATTATGATTATAATAAACAATAGGGTAGTTCATCTTTTCTACCGACAATAGCCTGTTCTTCGTCTTATTACAGCATCTCATTTGAGTATTGATGTTTACGGTTTAAACCCAAATATGGTCCCCACTGAAAGAGTCGCCTTTGTTGCATTATTTTTTCATAAGCCAACATTTAAAAAAAAAGGCCGATAAGGAAACTTTAATTAGTCCTTGTGAAGAAGCGTATGCATTTTTTTTCGCACACCGAATCTACAATTTTCGATAGTTCAAAAACCGATAAAATAGAAAAAAGTCAGTTCATTGTCAGTAAAAAAGAAGGACGACCCAATAAAATAACACACAAATATACAAACATTTAGGTCTATTTACAATCATTTATATATAACAGTCTTAGGCACTGGTCCCACCGCCGGCTACAGACTATAAGCTATCGGCGATTACTCGCCCAAGAAACGAACCAAAGATAATAGCTCAAATGTAAATAAATTTATAGTTCATCGCCGGCGGTGTGAACAGCCAGCTATAAACTATAAATATATAACTCTCTCTTTTATTTACACGAAAGCGATTATCTTTTGTTCGTTTCTTGAGCGAGAAAATAGCCGATAGCTCATAGCTTACTCGATCGCGGTGGGACCAGTGCCTTACTGACTTAGCCTCTACTACTAACCCTTTAAACGCCAACGGCGCCTAATGAAGCATGACCATGGACCTATGATACTAAGGACAAGCTATACGTGATGCCACAATGACAAACGGAAAGGCTTCTAAGCAGCTAAATTAAGAACTGGTCTTAAAATGGCTGATGGCTTACCACAAACAACTTACTTAATTTGGGCGGGTGGTGATTTTTTTGCCACAACTCCATACTAAATCAGTTGTGGCAAATAAAAAAAGTGGAACTATGACAAGGAATGATATTGCCCTTTCTGTCACACTTATCGAGATTTGTATGCTCTCGCTCGGACGTGGTGTTGGCATAGTGCAAAGCGGGTGGAGGGGGTAGCCTAAACGATCACAGCGCTCGCTACGGCTAAAATTGTCATTTTTGTCGCTGACTTGAGCTGTCAAATCCATATTGCAGTAAACATTTTCTAATCGTTTTTGAGATAAAATATGGTCCTGGTAAGATGTGTTGTTGTGAATTGTAATAACACAAGATTTCATTAACTTTTTTCACAATATTTACTTACTTCTTGTTTGACAGCGGTGACAATATTGTCCATAATGGCCTCCTGTCACGTGGCGCTGTCGTCGCGCTCGGTCCCAATTATAGCTTGTCCTGAGTATCATAGGTCCATGAGCATGATGGTACAAAGCTTAGGCCGCGTTTACGCACAGGGTGATTATACCGCGCGAGCTGTGAGGCGACTATGATTGTGCCTGTGCGTAAATGCAGCCTAAGGCAAAACAGGTAATGGCTTTTAAAGGACTAGTCAAGATAGAAACTATCTTGAATCAGCGTTAGTTCATATTTTTCTCACAAGACCCCATCAACAAAAATACTGTGTAACAAAAGAACAGTAGTATTATGAACAGTAATCGTAATCGATCATCAGCCGAAAGACGTCCACTGCTGAACATAGGCCTCCCCCAAAGAGTGCCAAATTGACCGGTCCTGCGCCACCCGCATCCAGCGGACTCCCGCGACCTTTACCAGGTCATCAGTCCACCTTGTGGGGGGCCTACCCACGCCGCGCCTTCCGGTACGTGGGTCGATATAAGGGTGGATTGCAAAAAATTTGTACATAGTTAAGGACCCTAATCTATGCTTTAACTTTTTTCCATTGTGTAACGAAAGTTACCCATATAAAACGTATGGGTAATTGCCGTTACACACTGGAAAAAAGTTAAAGCATAGATTAGATTAAGGCTCTTAACTATGTACAATTTTTTTGCAATCTATCAAAGAATATGCCTATAATTTTTGTCACAGCTTGGTGTATTACAACTGTTACCCGCATTCCGCACAAAGCGGTCACTAACATAACTCGCACACAAACTAGAGAATAAAATCATATTGATTTTCTTATTCTCAAAAACTTAAAATTTATGGAAGCCAGAAGACAATATATTTTGACACAGACCCTAGTGGTCCATGAATAGTAGACGACACTTTTGTAAAGATAAGAAAATGAGAAGTCTAACACTTGCAACTTTTTTTTAATACCACGATGGTGGCAAACAAACATACAGCCAGCCTGAAGACCTGGCCCCGTAGCATGGTTGGCCTTGTCACGCGATAGGTGATAGGATAGAACGTGCGTCACTGGCTGACACCGTTCGATAGAACGAGACGACGCTCTTATTTTGTCACTTGTCGCGTGATAAGGCCAACCATGCTACGGCTCCTGAACTGAACTGAAATATGTTGCATAAGTGAAACGTTTTTAATTTGAATATTTAATGTGAAGATTATATCAAGTGCAGTTTTTTTAAAACAAGCTTATGATTATAATCAGCGAACGAAAAAACCATAGAAGGCGAACTCCCTACAAATTTCTACCCAAACACGTGCCCAAAACCCGGTATGCGCATGCGCATGTTCGAACTAAACCGCTGCTTGGCATCCTTTTGACACTAAGCCCACGTCCACACACGTCAGCATAATGGCAATGTGCATCCTTTTTGTGGGGCCACTTTTCGGCGCTAATTAGACTTCTATGGTTTTTGCGTTCGCTGATTAATTAATACAATCCATCTTTTTAACCTCTAAACATATGTCTTTAATAATTTGGAATTTAAATAGTTAACTTATAAACAAATTAGTATCACGTTGCGACTTTACTACGATAAGATAATAAATAGGTCGCACATTTTCCGAGTTAAACTGTACATTTCACATTTATTTAAGAACTATATACAATGCCAATAAATGGCGATACATAAAAGCTAATCTGATTGTGATTATGAGAGATATATATAAATATACTTTTTATATTTATGCTTAAACATAAACTATCGATAAATAAAGCTATGTAAAGGACAGAATAATTTGAAAGGAACTTAAATAAATACTAAGACATTTTTTTACAGTTAGAATCAGTAAAATTAATAACAAGTCATAACTAAGCTAACAGTTAGTTAAGAGCCTTAATCTAATCTACGCTTTAACTTTTGTCCATTGTGTAACGGCAATTACCCATACGTTTTATATGGGTAACTTTCGTTACACAATGGAAAAAAGTTAAAGTATAGATTAGATTAAGGTCCTTAACTGTGTACAATTTTTTGCAATCCACCCTTATGCAAAGCCGGGTAATACAAACTGAAGTTTTTGCGCTGTTAAGCTTTTTCATGCCATAGATTGTAGTTGAATAAAATATACATGTATTTATGTTGAATAAAATACTTTGACTTTGTTGCTAGTCTGGCTAATGAAAGCCGAACCTGAAAAATAGCGGCAAATTTAAAAAATCATGACAGGGTAACACAGGTTCAATCACGCAGCCGCAACTTTCTCAGAGAAAATTTAAATTTGACATACGACATTGGAGCGGCGGGACAAACCTTTGAGACGGCGTCAGCCAGCAATCCAGTATTGAGTTCCGTGTTTCGGCACACACGAATGAATTTTCTTCTTTCACAGTAAACACTTATTATTTTTGAATTCACTGCGGATTTTTGTATGCATACTTATCGTATTTCGAGTTTTTTGATAGTTTTTGAGTGAGAGTTAGCGCGCGCGCGACGGGTATTTTTTGTGCACTGACGTTAGGGGTGGGGGTAGAGGAAAGGTTGCCAGGTATGGTATGGAATAGGATGCGTTCAAAGTGTGTGGTTGAATATATATAAAATAAATCAAATAAATGAGTTAAAATTAATATTAATATGTATTGGCGCAGCCAACTTCGGGGGGCCTAGAGGTTTCCTCTACATTGCGTTGAAATTATTATTAAGCTAAGTTACATTTCTTAAGAACTAAGTTTAAACAATTAAAAATTAGATTATTGAGTAGGTAACGGACAGAGCCGAGTTACAGGGCGTATATAAGTTCCTGAAGAAGTTTTAACTTTAGCGACGCGAATTATGTTATCTTTTCCGGGGAAAACCTCTGAAACAACAGCGAGAGGCCAAAACATAGGATGAGAATTATTATCTTTAATAATTACAACCGTCCCCACACTAACAGGTTTGGAGGGTGAATTCCATTTGTAGCGTTGTTGGAGCGAAGTAAGGTACTCCATACTCCAGCGTTTCCAGGAACTTTGTACAATTTTATTTAGAAGTTGATAGCGGGTTAATCTATTTTCTGATACAGCGGGGTCAATATTTTCTGCAGGTAGATATTTGAGTGGAGTAATATTGAGAAAGTGACTGGGAGTTAATGCGATAGGATCAGAAGGATCTGATGACAGGACACAAATTGGACGGCTGTTTAGCAAACCTTCAATTTGTACCAAAATTGTTGTAAATTCTTCATATGTGAGAATTTGACTTCCGATAACTTTGTATAAGTGAGTTTTAACCGATCTGACATTAGTCTCACTCAAGCCGTTAAAATGCGGGCCATAGGGCGGGCTGTGTTGAAATTGAATTTTATGTTGTGTGAGATAATGACTCAGATAGTTATTATAATCAGTGGACTGTATAAGCGTGTAAATTTCGTTCAATTTGCGTTTCGCACCAATGAAATTGGAACCTCCGTCGCTATATAATATTGAGACTGGACCTCTGCGTGAAATAAAGCGCTTGAAAGCAGCCAGAAATAAATCCGTACTCAGATCGGAGACCAGCTCTAAGTGGAGTGCTTTTGTTGTGAGACAAACAAACAAGCAGATATAAGCCTTGAGGCTTTTTACGCCTCGCTTGCGTATGTGCGTAATGTAAAATGGTCCGCCGTAATCGACGGCCGTATGCACGTACGATTTGACTTGAGAAACCCTAATGGACGGAAGGTCACCCATGGGTGGATTAGTAGATAGCGGTTTGAGTTTAAAACATGAGTTACACTTGTGTACTCTGTGGCGAATCAAATTGCGAGCGGAGAGAATCCAGTATTTCTGTCTAATCAGAGATAATACTAGAGCGGGTCCTGTGTGTAAATTCGACGAATGATAGTAATCTACTAAAAGTGACACTATTCTACCTTTAGCTGACATCAATATTGGATATTTTTGATAAAAATCCAACTGAGAGTGGGTAAGTCTGCCTCCTACTCTTATGAGTCCTTTGTCGTCAACAAAGGGACGGAGTTTTAACACAGATTTATTTGGGCAAATTTTATTATTTTTAATCGCGTCGAGTTCTTGAGAAAAATGTTTAGATTGTTCGTGGCGAAGCACATAGTGTTCTGCGTGTTCTAAATCGTTCAGAGTGATATCACCTTGAGATTTGAGTAATTTTGAGAAACGAAGTAGGTATACCAGCGAGCGAATAAATTTAATCCAGGTCGAGCATCGTTGGGCGAGATCTTGAATTGGGTGAGTATTTTCCGTTATATATGTAGTATGCGCGTGAAGTGATGTAGTTTTAACTTCCTGTACATCTATTGTTTCGTTATGATTAATGTTATACTCTTTTACAGGCCATGCGTTAACGGGAGCGGATAGCCACTGCGGACCATGGAACCAGAGCGTGTTATTTACTAATCCTGTCGGCGTTACAGGACGAGAGACAATATCTGCGGGATTCTGTACACCACGAACGTGAAACCAGTGGGATGCGGGTAAGTATTCGTTTATCTGAGCGATGCGGTTAGCTACGAAGGTATGAAACTTATGAGCGGGCGAGTGAATCCAGGTAAGAGTCACCGTAGAATCAGAGAATGCGTATATATTATTTATATTACAGCGCTTGCTGAGGACATCACGAACTGAGTTTATTAACTTGGCAAGTAACGTCGCAGCACAGAGTTCTAAGCGAGCGAGGGTTTTATTAGGATTAGAGACTTTAGATTTAGCGGTGAGTAATTTCACAGAGTGTGCGGGCGCGTTTTCTTCAGTATCAACGCGGATGTAGATGGCAGCACCGTAGCATTGCTGACTGGCATCCGCGAATCCGAGTAAAGTTATTCTATTTGTAGAAGTTATGCCGATATGACGCGGTATTTTTAATTCAGATAAATGCGGGAGTTCCTTGTGGAATTGTTTCCATTTGGAAATAATGAAATCAGGCACCTCGTCATCCCAAGAAAGTTGTAATTTCCAACATTCTTGTATGAGGAGCTTCATGTAAGCGACAACCGGGCTAATGAGACCGAGCGGGTCGAATAAGCGCGCGGTGACAGAGAGAATCGAGCGTTTAGTACAAGTTTCGGGAAAATCTATGTTGACTTTAAAATGGAAATTGTCATCAGTAGGTTGCCATTGCATGCCTATGATTTTAGTATCTGCGTTGGGATCATCATCAAATTTAATAGCGAGCGGGCTTTTGTGTGCGGATGGAATACGCGACATGAGTTGATTATCATTCGAGATCCATTTTACTAAGTTGAAACCTCCAGATTTGAACATAGCGACCATTTCTTTATAAATATTTTCAGCGGTGTCTACACCATCAACTGAGCTGATATAATCATCTACGTACATATGATTTTCGGCTTCATAAGCGGCGAGCGGGTACGAATCGCGACTGTCAGCTGCGAGCTGACGCACGACGCGCATGGCGAGATAAGGCGAGCTGGATACGCCAAAACAGACTCTATTGAACATGTATACGTCTATAGGTAAATTGGGATCAAATCTAAACAGGATTCGTTGGAACGTGTGATGATTAGGAGAGAGTTTAACTTGAAAATACATTTTTTCAATATCGGCGGTTATGGCGGTTGAGAACATGCGGAGATTGACAAGCAATTCGAAGATATTATTTTGTAAAATAGGCCCTACATAAAGCAAGTCATTTAGAGATTTGCCTGACGTGGATTTGCATCCAGCGTCCAGCACAATACGAGTTTTCGACGTTTCTTTATCAGGACGATAAACGGCTCTATGTGGCAAGTGATAAGCGTGAGTGTCTTGAAAATCGTTTTGAACTTTGGTCAAATACCCTTGATCAATATATGTTTGAATAGTTGCGTTATAATCAGCGCGTAAGTCACAAGAGTCTAATTTCTTTTCTAGATTTAACAGGCGGTATTTCGCTGCGGTATAAGAAGAACCTAATTCGGTAGGTGAGTGTTTGAACGGGAGATCAACCGTGTATCTGCCGGTTTCATCGCGTGAGTAAGTTGCTTGGAATATTTTTTCACAAGCCTCATCATCGGGACTGAAATGTTTTTTATCAGGGACGTTTTCTATTTCCCAAAAGCGTTGCGTTAATTGATCGAGCGAGTTATCTTGCGTTTGACAAAAAAACGTCTTGTCAGAGACGTGCGAGTGAGTAGCGGCTTCGTCAAGAGTGCGAGAATGAGCGTTTAATGAGCGCGGAAAACATTGGGCTTTTCCCATGGCGACATATCCGAGAGTAGTTTCGATACCTACGACCGAGGAGTTCGGCGAGGTCGATTTATTCGATCCGAGTAAAAGCGGGAATAATTCATTACCTATCAAACAGTCTATTTCACCTGGTGAGTAATAATGGTCATCAGCCATCGGCAAATGTTGTAGATGAACTAATTCAGTTCTATCCACTTCCGCGTTGGGTAAAAAGTCCGTAATTGTGTCTATAACTCGAGCGCATACTGTATAGGTACAGCGCGAGTCGAAGCGAGAGTGTATTTTAAATTGCGTTATTCCGAGAGAGTGATTTTCGATTTGACCAATACCTTTGACGATAGAGGGCGCGGGTGTTACTTTTAAATTTAAGCGTTCGCAACATGATTTTGTAACAAAGTTACTCATTGAACCCGTGTCAAGAAATAAACGCATTTGACTTGGTTTATTATTACTATGCGTTATATTATTATGTGCGTATACGTTGACAGTAGCGGTTGGCAATAACACTGTCGTATCATCATTTGAAATGCGCGCGGGAACAGTAACAGAAAGCGCGAAGTTGTTTTCATTACTTGTGGAAGCGCGCGGCGGCGGGCCGCCGTTCGTGCGAGCAGTACTCACAGCAGGCGAGCACTGTGACGGCGAGTGCGAGTGAGACGGGCGTGGCGGTGCAGTATCGTTCGTTCGCGGCGCAAGCGAGTGCGGGGCGCGATTCGTGTTTACATTATCAGTATTATCAGCTGATCGCGGGAATTGGGATGCATTTGAATAAGTATCGAAATGCAGTAAAGAATGATGTTTGCGGCTGCAAATCGAGCATTTGTTTGTTGATTTACACGAACTTATATGGTGAAAACCTAAACAATTGATACAGAACGTATGTTGACGTACGATATCGTTGCGTGCTTGAGTGTTTTGATTTAGAAAATATTCACACTTGAACATTGGATGAGCTTGCGGAGAATTACACACTTTACATGGTCGAGACTGAGAGCTAGTGTCAGATCTGTCAGACTTATAGAAAGTCTGAGGTTGAGGAGCGGTTTTAAATTGCGTACAAAACGTTTTTGTTTTGTTAATTTGCGGTGCGGGTTTAGTAAATTGAGTGCGAGTATTATTATTATTTTGAGAGCGGGATGGCGCGTGGAGTACTTGGAGTTTACACTGCTCAGTTAAAAATTTCTTTAAATCACAAAATTTGGGAATATTGACATGTCTATGAGCTTGTTCAAATAAGTCAAGCATAGGTTTTTCTAGCTTGCTTAATGCAATATGAGTTATCATGTAATCTGACAAATTTTCAATATTCAAGCGTTGCAACGCTGCTTCAGCGGAGCAAAAGTTGTCAAGCATATTATCAGCTGACTGTCCAGGCCTTTGTTGTAACATTTGGTCTAGATAGCCAGAAGCTTGCACCCTGGTATCATGGTATTTAGCTAAAAGAGCTTGCCAGATGATGTCATAATTTTCTGAGGTAGCGGTGATTCCGGAGCACACATTTTGTGCCTTGCCGGAGAGACAGTCAATTAGGTACTGGACCTTTTCAGCACTTGTGAGGCGAGTATTAGTGTGTATAACACTGCGGAAATTTTCATAAAAGATAGGCCATTTAGAAGGAGTACCATCAAAACCTATAAGATTGAGGGGGGGCAATTTTGTGTTATAATTATCATTTTTCTTTTTGTCCTCAAGTTCTTGTCTCAGAGTTGTTTCTGTCTGTTTGATGAAACAATATAACTCATCAAATGTGTTGAGAATACTGTAACTCGGTTGAACATCAGGGTCTTCTTTGATATTCTCAATCATAAGTTTATCTATTGTGTCTACATAGTCTGAACGCGTTTTGTCGATAGATTGAGCCCTAGCTAGAAAAAGTATGCGTGTAACATCATCGGAAACCTTTAGGCTTAAGTTATATACCTCCTGGATTATTTGAAACAAACATTGTTTTTTCTGTTCCAAAAAAGTTATCATGACAGATGAACTTTCATTTTTATTACCAGTATTACCACCCATATCGGTTGGTAAATTAATTATGTACTAGTTAATAATGCGTAGTTCCAATTTAAAGTGAAAAAGTTGAAAGTTCAAATGACAATTACGCGAGCGTGATATAAAAAGTAATGGCGGGTAGGTAGGTATATAGCGCGCGGAAGCGAACAAATTAATTTACAATATTTTTTCGAAATATGAACGATCTACCAGAAATATATGTACTAACTTATAGAATGGGTATAACAATTGAGTTTTGAGAATGATTTACTGCAAAATAACGTAATATGTGAGCGATGCGAACAAATAAAGTTGGGTAGAATGGCGGGTGCGTAAATGTGGTTGTATGCAATAAATTACGTAACTGATAGTTACATAATTATATAATTTGAGTATGAGTGATTGGAAATGAGAATATATATATGAGTGAGGATCAGGATTCAGGATCGTAGGACCAAGACTTGGAGCGGCGGGACAAACCTTTGAGACGGCGTCAGCCAGCAATCCAGTATTGAGTTCCGTGTTTCGGCACACACGAATGAATTTTCTTCTTTCACAGTAAACACTTATTATTTTTGAATTCACTGCGGATTTTTGTATGCATACTTATCGTATTTCGAGTTTTTTGATAGTTTTTGAGTGAGAGTTAGCGCGCGCGCGACGGGTATTTTTTGTGCACTGACGTTAGGGGTGGGGGTAGAGGAAAGGTTGCCAGGTATGGTATGGAATAGGATGCGTTCAAAGTGTGTGGTTGAATATATATAAAATAAATCAAATAAATGAGTTAAAATTAATATTAATATGTATTGGCGCAGCCAGACATGACCCCTCAGATCGACACACATTACACACATAGAGACAAAGTGTTGCCAATCAAATAACTACTAGGTTCAACTTTCATTAGACAGACTCCAATTCACAACGTAAGCTTTCACCTAGTCACAAGGAACAAAGCCGAAATTCTTAATACATGAATATGACCTTGACTTAACAAACCAGACTCGAAAGCCAGTAACATTATCTTAAATGGCACAATCCTACCAGTTTAGTTTTACCCGGATAACTTTAGTATCCAAAATTTAATTTGCCATAGTACTGGTGTTTGCCATTAAAGTGTTATTTTCTAGAAGTGGGACACTTTCAGGACAATTTAAATAAACTTTGTAAAGAGCCCTCTAGCTTTGTTAATAAAACTGAAAAGTTTAGTTCATTTACAGCAAAATTAATAGGCATACCAAATTACATTAATGGCAAATAAACTTATGGATTTCATTAGTAGCCCATTTTCGAGTTTAGGTACATCACCCGACAGGCCGTTTCATAGATTCGAAGATTTATATTTGCTCGTTGCTAAGTAACGCATTGTACGCGAGTCAGGTAGATCTAAACGTCACTTTTAGTACGGGAAAATGACAGTTGAGTTGAAAATGACGCAGCAAAATGTATCGAGAAGGCGACGCATACGACACGTTAACGCGTATACGCAGCGTTACACACTGGTGTGGCCGCTTAACTTAGACGACACGAACCTATCAGTACAGTTTCTTCGCTGTCTCAGTTTTGCAAAACCAGGTTAGCATCACCCGACTGCCCATTGCTAAGTAACATAAGGAGCGGGTTAAGTGACGTAGAAGTAGAGTCCGATGCACAGCAGTACCCCAAGTACGAGGAACACCATGACCAGCACGAAGCGGTCCTGCAGAGCGCGCACCAGCATCGAGTTCATCAGCCGGGACGAGCGGTTCAGGTGCTCGTCGGTGTCGCGGAGCTGGGGAACGGTGCTTGTCAAACAGTGGACGGGGGCAGGCAAGTAATTCGAGGCAGGAGACGAGAGTCACGGTAAACAACCATGACACTATGTCTCCCTTATCATCACATCAGAAGTGGGATCAGCGAACAATTGGGAATGAATGAAAATTTTAGAAGTCGCAGTTTTTCTTTTGGTGACAGGAATAACCTTCCTTAGCACCAGAAAAAAGTTTCTGATTTTTCTGCTGCTTTAAACAGTTTCTTCACTTACGTTTTGGGTCAAGGACGGCACTTTACTCGATCCGTCTCATATTACAATAAAATATCTTAAATATCTGTGATAAACTGACACTGGCAATGATATTAACAGTTGCAGCAGCTATATTTATCATTACCAGTATCAGTTTACCACAGATATTTAAGATATTTTTTGTGATATGAGACGGATCAAGGAAAGTGTCTATTGACAGTCCTTGACCTAAACCGTAAGTGAGGAAACTGTTTACATTTTTCAAAAATAATTGATGCAGCTGATAAATCTGAAACCTTTTACTGGTGCTAATGCTAAGGAAGGTTATTCCTATCACCAAATAAATAATCAGGCAGTTCTGATATTTTCATCTATTCCCCATTAATACATTTCCGTCTTTTTTTGTACAAGCTTTTATTGCTGACTGTACTTTTTTTTGCAACAGGTTTTTAATTACAGATCAGCTCAGTGGTGCCATAATATTGCATTGCCACCAAATTTACGTAAGCAAACAATACATGTTACTTACTTAAGAACACGTAGCAAACATCAAGTTCAATAAAAACTTGTAACAAGTTTTGTTGTGACAGACAGTAGAAGTGTGAAGAGCAATTGGCTTGAATATAAAACACTTGCTGCATGAGCTGCGAGTCATGGCAACAAATTGTGTCACTATGTCTATTTTGTCATCATATCAGAAGTGGGATCACCACAAAACCAAACTTGGATTGCTACAATCTTACAGACTTTCCGCTTTATAATAATATTAGTATAGATACAATCAAATGATAGAAGGACTTACCCGTCCCCTAGACCGCTCGATGGTCTCCCTCTGCAAACTCAAGTCCTGCAGCACAGCAGCCCCGATCTGCTCTGTCTCTAACACCACTCGGTATCCTTCTGTAAGCGTTTTTCCAGAACGTTCTAGCCGCTCCGTGTTGTCTAGCAGCTTCTGTCGCTGGTCGTTGGACGTCCAGTCATCAAAGTTCTCTTCTGCATCTGTGTCTGAATATTAAATCCGGATTTAACAACTTATATCACCTATATTATAATCCCTTCTGCCGCGTACGAAACTGGAGGATCGGCTTTATGTAAATTTGATAGTCTGACGAAAAAGACGAAAAGCGGCATTAAAAATTCTATAATGAAATGATCTAACTCCATCAAATTTGGACGTCATTTGATGACTGCGAAAAAAGTACATCCCGCAATAGAACCTTGAATAGGGCCCCAACATCGCACATACATCGTCATTGGGCAATTTACCTGGGTAAAAAAACAGTGACTGAAAAGTAACTCAGTAAAGTGTCTCATGTTCTCTCAAGTGTCTGCCATAGCCTATTTTTGCTGTGAATATAGAAGCACACCCTTAGCAAGTCAGCACCCCTGAGACATAGTTGTTATTAACTACCCGCCTAGCTTCACTCGCATATACATATATACCTGCAGGATAAATATAGCCTATGTCCATCCAGAAACGTGGACAATGACACAAAGGGACCGAAAAAGACTGGAAATGTTTGAAATGTGGTGTTGAGACGGATGGAAGACATAAGCTAGACTGAGAGAGTAACAAATGAGGATGTGTCAAGAAGGGTAAAAGAGAAGAGAGCATCAGCACTAGAAGGGGGAAAATGATTGATCATTTGATATGGCACAACAACTTCTTTAAAACCATAATGGAAGGATAGGCAGGAGAGGCAGGGGAAATCCACAGCGCAGTTATATGGACCAAATAAAGGAGAAAGCTGGTGTCGTGTCATATCAGCAAATCAAAGAGCTGGTGTACGACAGAGAGAAAACGAAAATACTCCATCGACACGAGGATAACTCTTAAATTTAAGAAGAAGAAGTCCATCCAGAAAGTCCACTCTATACACAACACAGTGGTTCTGAGATAACCTCCTACATACAAAGTTAAAAAGCTACAATCACACAGACTTTTCCTCTTTATAATACTAGTATGGATATACTGACAGCCCCCAGAGTAGTTGGTGACGGAGCGGTACTCGTCCCGGACGCGCTGCAGTTCCGCGCGGTATGCGGCCACGCGCGACCCGGCGCCGCCGCGCGACTCCAACTCCAATTGTTCAAGCTGTAAAGACACCTTCATTGTTATATTGCTTGTCGAGTGGAGGGATTGACAACTTTTCAGAAAAAAAAAGTTGCCATGTAAAGTGAAAGCATGAGCAAGGGTGCTCAAAGAGTCCAAAGACCATCTTTTGACACCCTGGCTATGGCCGGTGCTGCTTCAATAGATAAGATACTCCCCACTCCTACTGCTATAGTCTAGGGCCATGTACCTTATAAAATAGTGAAGCTCTGCAATTTAGCCAATTTTTTATATTGTTAGTTATAATATGTTACAGTACACATGTAGGTACACATGTTACTTTCCCGCACTAGTGCGCAAATGAGCACTTTCCGTGCATATGTTGAAACTTTAAAGAGTAAAACATTGTACAATACACTTGCGAATAGGCAATTCGCAACTCATGTCGATTTAAAACACTCCCTTCAGTCGTGTTTTAATTTATCGCCACTCGTTGCGAATTTCCTATTTTCTGCACTTGTATTGTAAATAACTATTTAAGCCATGATGTGTTCCAACTAATAACAGTAACAGTTTGATTGCCAGAACTAGTAGCAGTAACAGATCCAGGATTTTGGTTGGTGGGGGGGGCCGCCTTGACTTAGTTAAGTGTATGATTTTCCCAAAAGGAGTCTGATGAGCCCTTTTGCAAGCATAAAACATTCAGTTCTTCCTGCTAGATGTAAACATATTTTTTCATTGACTTATTGCATTTTTTCCTTAAACAGTGTGTACTACTTCTTCATAGGATTGTTATAAAACAAAACTAGCCTAATGCCCTGTACACTATAATAATGATAAACATGTAATAAGATAATTGTTTCATGGTCCAAATTAATTATTAGGTCACAATCTTTGGCCAAGTGAGAGCTTTGGAATTTTTATGATATGTATTGTATACAAACAATTCTAAAATACGAAAAATGTGACTAAGTACATACGTAATGAATTACAAAAGCCGTTCTGGTTCTCGATTGTAAAACTATATAAAACACACCTAATCTTAACTCATATTGGTTTGTGGAGATATAGCATAACATTTTACAAATACACTGCCAAGTAAAGTGCAATTGCTTTAAACCTGTTTATTAATAACCTGATGTAGGTTATCGCCCGCAAAACAAGAGGTTGTGCGAAAGTGAAATGCACTCGGAGATCAAAACATACACATTCTATTAATACTCACGAGATCATTTGCTTCTTCAAAATTTGCTTGAATTTCTCGCGTTAGCTGATCACGATTGTCTGGAACATCAACACAATTAAAAGACTATCAATCTTTGAAGATCATAAACAGTTATCCAAAATTACAGTGCAATTTCACGTGATATTTTCAAAACATACCATCGTTGCCTGACTTCAGACGTCCTATTTTAGATGTTATATCCGCAGTAAGCACTGAATATTGTTGCTCGTATGATTGAATTAACGTAGCCATGTTTATTAAAACTTCTTACAACAATTAGATAACTATAAGCTTATATTTTGAATTATTTTAGGAATTTCGATTAAAATACGCCACCGTCGAACAACACTTCGTGACAGCTGAGCTAAATCTTGAAGTTGCTAGAGCAAACTAATATACTTACTGAAAAGAAACAATAAACTGTACTGTACATGTACAAAATAAAAGAAAAAGATATTTTGACCAACTAAAAAAGTAGTTTTCTCTTAAAAATTCCATGTATATTTATTAATGAGTATTAAAAATGTCTTCAGATATGAGAAATTGTATTGTAGGATGTAGGATAAAACTGCTGCTGGTAACACCGTATTCACAAAAGCGTTTAGATACTGCATCATCATTTGCTATTAACTTGAGTCTTGTCATACTTATTAGTGATTCCTCTATGGCAGCCAATACACGGTGAGTAATACTGTCAATTCACCTATATATGTCTCACTCTATAATATGCGATAGAGTGAGCAGCTATAGGTGGATTGTCAGTATTACTCACCGTGTATTGGCCGCCAATGCGTAAAGCAGACTTTTGTAAAAAATATTTTTACAATCATTTTCAATTTGCATAATAGTCGTCTTTCTAGTGTGTATAGTTCACCGTTTCATTTTCCTGATTGGCGGCCAATACACGGTGAGTAAATACTGATGATCCACCATAGCTGTCTCACTCTATAACATGCGATAGAGTGAGACAGCTATGGTAGATCATCAGTATTTATTCACTGTGTATAGGCGGCCCAAGAACAAACATAATCTTTGTCTCATTCTTTCCCACTGCTCTATCCAATGCTATTTCATTTCGCATGCAAACAAAAAAGCACCACCTACCGCGAGTAGCAATAGCAATAGCAACTTAGCAAGTCAAGCAAAGCAAGCAAGTGCACGCGACAAGTGTTGAACGCTTTGTAATTTGCTTTATCAACAAAATCAAACTAAACCGACAACTTTTCGATGTTTATGTAAAATTGTTAATTTTAATGATAATGAAAGTGAAAGGATGTAACTGTCGTAATAAGATGTGATGTTTTAGTGAAACAATGAATCATCGGCATTAGATATACCAAAAAATCAGGTAAGTTATTTGTGAAGCGATTTAAGTTTGAATTTTCTGTTATTCATTTACCGTTTAAGTTTAGCTTAGTTAACATTTTAACTGGGTTATTAACAATTGAAGGCGATATTTTTGAGATATTCTCACGTACTTTCCCTACCTGTGGCGAAGTGAGTGGAAAATCTTGAATATTTATTAGACGTATGGGTGATAATGACCATTTATGGAAATCTCTCATCTATTATGCTTAGGTGGGGGCTATAATGATCGGCAAGGTCTATTTAACATTGCGATTACGTTGCTCGCAGGATTTGATTTATTTTCATGTGTTTCGAAGATAGATGGAGTAGGTCCTAATTTTTTTTTAATTCTTTCAGTCATGCTACGAAGCTGCGACGAAGACTCGGGCCGCAGTTCCTGTTCAGCCGCTTCCATAGGCCTGAGCCCAATAATAGACAGCCGAGAAAAAGCACATTCCATAGATGTTAAAACTAGATATTGTAAAACCCATGAAGCAAGTACAAACACAGATTTAAAAGTTAGTATCCGCCCACGTAGCTACATTGATCTCATAAAATCGCCGGATGAAAGGGAGCCCTTCCCAAGTTGCAGAGTTTCTAAGCATAATAGGAATTCAATATTCCAATTATTTGACAATGCCAGAATGGGTGGTTTGTCTAATGCTCATTCCACTTTAGAAATAGGAAAAAGCCCATTAGAACAACCCATTTTACCTAATAATGCAGTATCTTTATCTACTATTACTGTTGACAAAGGTAATAGAAAACCACCAGCAAATTTCAGGAGAGGTAAGCCCGTTCAAAGAGCTGCTTCAAGATTATATAAATCAGAAGGTGTTGGCAAAGGCAAAGATGGCTGTGTGGGCCCAGAGTTCATAGTTCGGGCTTCTCAGCCTGCCAAACATATGGATCTGACATTCTCTGCAATCTCAGAGAAACGGGTGATAACTGTAGTGCTCCTAAACGGGCAAAAAGTTGAGATCCTTTGTGACCCCAATTTAGTCACAGCGGGACAACTTTTTGAAGCACTAGTTCATAGTGAAAAATATGAACATAATTTTATGTTGGGGATTGCGACTCTGATAGGTGGTGACTTTGTCTTCCTACCGGATGACTACAAGATTAAGAAAATCGCCCCTGAAGCCTGGCATAAGACAGGTAATAAGAAGAAATTAGTTGAAGAAGAAATCACCTTAACAGTATTTTTAAGGATAAAATTCTTTTTACCCACTAACATAGCCAAGAACATCCAAGGCGGCGAATGGAGACACAGAGTATATTTACAACTAAGAAGAGCCACAGTTGAGGGGCAATTGACTTCGGTGATTCAGAATCTCATATTATTAGCAGGGTATGCTTTACACATCGAATTTGGGGAGTTCTCCTATAGAGAACATGGCTCTGCAGATTACTTTTTACTTGAGCACTATCTACCAGAAACTGCTATTACTGATGACATGGCAGATGTAAAATTAAAGATGAAAAAAGCGCATGAGTCCAGACGAGGATTGGACAGGAATAAAGCCATGATAAACTTTATAACCCTGGCACAGACCTTTCGGGATTATGGGGCGCATTTTTACTCTGCTGTATGGGCAACTAGAGACGGTTTCTGTCGCGACGTGTGGCTCTCTATCGGGCCAAGAGGCGTGACGCTCTATTCCAGAAGCAGCCACATTTTCGACGATTCAGGGACAACTAATCGTATAGTCCTGCAAAGCCTGCCCTGGCATCATATACACACATTCTATTACAACAAGAAGAGTCTCTACATTATGCCCAATTCACACTCGGGCCTGTCCAAAATCGGCATCAAATACAAGTTGAAAATGCCTGACAATAAAAGCTACTTTACTTTCTGGCTGGCCTCATTGCATCACAGGTTATATTTAAAGTTGTATGCAAAGGAGGACTTCATTAATTATTTATCGGACGAACTAAGCTGCCCTTTGAATAAGGATGGCACTCCAAAGAAAGCCGAATGCAGTAATTACGAGGACAGTTACAACTTGGCTGTTAGAAACCAATTAAGGACCAGGAGACCCGTTAAACGGAGATTCAGAGTAGATCTTTTTGGAGAAAAGAAAACCCAAGACAAAGAAAATGCTAAACCGAACACTGAGGAGTTGCTGAGGCGAATACTCTCGCCACAGCCGAGTGAAGAGAGCTTGACGAATTGCTGCAACCCAGGAAACACGTCTAATGATGGATTTTCCTCTTCCGAAAGCAGCTTACCAAGAAGACGCGGAGTCAAAATGGGTACAAGAGTATTCAATGGAATGAAATCTGTCGTAGATAAACCAAATCGCAGGCCAGAAAGTTGCGTAAAAGACTGCGATTTTACGACGACGCAGAGTGATTCGGACGACTTAGAACTGAGGCAACATTGCAATGTAAACAGCATGAAGCTCCTCCCAGAGCGACATTATCATCAGGAACTGACGCATACCGCGACTGCTTACGTGCTTGAATCCCCGAAGGTTTACCCTGATGCATTCAACTACAATGCAGTCAGTAACGACTCTTGCATGAACACTTCTCTATTCGATAAGTTAGATAATATGGAATGTGTTCAAGGTGAGAGAATTTTTGTAACAGCTACGTTAGAACGAGATCGAATGAACGCTCTGGGTTTACAAGTGGCTGAAGGCTCTGATGGTAATGTTTATATTAAGTCTATCACTTCTGGGGGCCCCGCAGATCGGTGCAGAAAGCTTTTGCCAGGGGATCAAATTATATCTGTTAACGGGCAGACTTTACTCAACATGAAGTACGACAAAGCATTAGCAATGTTGCAATCGGCGCCGAAAGCCGTGGAACTAATTGTCCTACAGAACTCAAAGAAGAATTCTACAACGGATTCTAAGCTTGATATTACGGGATTATCAGAAAAACCAAGCCTTCCTGTTAAAAGCGAAATTGCGAATAGCATGGGAGCTCTTGACGGAGACATAACAGATGATGAACTACTAAACGAAGAAGCTTTAAAGACGATTTACGCATTAATAAAACTAACGAAAGAAAAAGTAATCAGTCGAATGCAGGACCAAGCGAGCAGACAAAATACGCCGATAAAAAGTAATCTGCAAAAGTGCTTCTCAGAGATTAAAGTATACAAGGAATCTGACATAGGGAATTACTCTTCCCAAGAAAGTACTCCAGAGAAGAAAGGAACAAAGTTTAATACTTGGAGAGGTCTAATGCCTAATGCTAGACCAAAAAGAAGACCTCTGAGCGTAAGCATACCAGCAGATGTTGATTTTGACTTGGATAACACCATGAAATATTCTCTACAGTCCATCCAATCTTCTGCAACCAGTTTGGACAAGTCTGTGAAGAGTTCTTCTTCCAAAAACGTAGCGTTGCCAAGGAACTACGGGCTTGGGAGGAGATGGTTGGGCCCTGTTAGGTACCCGGTGACCCCGTGTAAAAATAACCCCGCCGACGGTGCAATAGTGGACAATAATGTGAACAATGTTGTGAGAAGACATTTTATTTATGGTGCTGGGGATTCAGATAAGGATCAGATATTTTTGTAAGCGTTTACATTTTATAGAGCAGTGTAAGATACATGTATTTAATACGTATTATTGAATGTTATCAATAGGTTTAAGGAGACAAATTAATAAATGCCATTTATATTTAGGTTGCTTTTATTTTCATTGTACCGCCTCATCATTTCAATATTATTGTAGGCGCCACGTCCATAGAAGCCGTAGGGTGCCGTAGCGTAGGGCTCATTGTAAAATTAAAAATATAGGTAAGTAAGTTAGGAATAGCTGAAGGTGGACTTTTTTTTCTTATCGCACCCCATTAAATAGGTCGAAAAACACTGCTCTAGAACTAGAAGGTCATGCGTAGAAATAGGACCGTAGAAAGTCCCGGTGGTACTGGTCAGTACTGGTACCCCAAAGTAGAAGCGAATGAACTGTGTACAAGCGACCGCCCGTGTAATGAAGATTCATAAAAATGAATTAATTACGTAACATTCACTCCTTCTCACGAAACTTGCTGTGACATCGTCATCGTCACACAATGCCATGATTTAAGAAACCGTTTCAGTTAACAATGCTAGCAAGATATAGAAAACCGGTTTGAGGGCTTTCCTCCCACCGATTAGCATATAGTAAAGTCATCTTAAGCTAGATTAAATCAGAAATTATGCTTATAACACGCCTAGAAACCACGAAAGTTTAAGTGTTAAAAGTGATGACCAATGCTGTAATATAATATAATCTTTTTTGTTTCGTTTAAGGCCTGCATCACACTGGCGCGGCCTGCGGTGGCGGTCAATAGTAAATTTGACACCTAATTACAAGTTTGCTATTGACCGCCGCGGCCAGGCCGCGCCAACTCTAGTCGTTGGCCAGTAGAGGCCTAACTATTTCTATGTTAGTCCGTCGGTTTATTTCCATAGACTCAAACTTGGAAAGACTGGCGAGAAGAAGAAAAGTGCTGCAAAAAAGTTGCCAGTGTTTTACTCTAAACTAGGTATAGGTATTCAAATAAACCGGCCAAATGCGAGTCGGACTCGCGCACGAGGGCGTCAGGCCGTTGTCGCAGGATTTGTAGCTAGGTAATTTAAACAATTTTGGGATGAGTTCTCGTCACTTTTTATGCAATATACCAAGTTACAAATTCAGTTTTCAAACTTATTACTTTACCTACTCGTAATGTAAGACCTGACTCTATCTTCAGGACGGACAGAGGATATATTTTATTCAGTGGCTTGCGTTCTTTGTAAAACGTTACTCTTATTGTATTCCTCATTTTTAAAGCTGATCGCACATTGTTCGGTTATTTATGAGTTCGTGATACGATAATTCGAAGTGACTTATCGTAGTTATCGTAAATACTACGCCAGCATGTGGCATACATTATCTAGAGTTATCCCCATGCTTTACAGTATTACGGTTTACACTGAACGATGATAAGACACCGCCGTTATCAATGACATACCTACCTACTAACGTATGTTATGTAATATGCGGAATTTTGAATGATTTCCAAGTAAATAGCACCTACATATAAAGATACTCTTTTCGGAGTTTGTTTGACCACGAAATCGACCTTTGACTAAGTGGTAGAAATTAATTATTTCATGAACCATCCTTATTTGCAATGCAACCCCAAGTAAAAATAACTATATCTCCGAAGATACTGCTTATATCTCCTAAGGAAGCTATTTGGAATAGAATGTTCGAAAGCTACTTTTATATCGTAACTTATTGTTCTTCAATAATGTAAGTTTGATAAGAAAATAAGATACTAAACAGGTATAGTCAACAGCAAAAGTAGGTTATCATTTTTTCACCTTATCGCAATGGAATAAGGTACAAAAGTGATAACTTACTTTTGCTGTTGACTGTACCAATGCAAGTCGCATTTGATACTTTTGCTTTTAACTAGACGCGAACATATATCAAATCAGAAAATGCAGTACATTCCTATTAAGAAATACCAATAAGTATCTATTCTCAATGCCATTTCTAGGGTCATGACTGGCCAATAAGAAATTGTAACTTAGGAATAAAACAAAAACTTTACATTTTTGAAAACATTATTTTTTATTAAAAATAACACCGCTCAAATTCTCAAGCTAAAATTAAGACTAAATAAATCTAAAGACAGAAAAATTGCCTTTCTACATTTGTAACACAATCAGACTCAATAAAAAAAATATTCATCCACTTCACATTTGCATAAATCGTTCAGACTACGATACATTTCAATACCTTAACAAGGGTGATGTACTATAACAGTTTCTTTTACACCATAAATGCATTGGTTAAGTTCTAAAGATGGCTTACATCATGCCGCCCATACCACCCATGCCTCCCATGCCTCCCATGCCAGCCATGGGGTTAGGTTCCTTCTCTGCAGGGATGTCACAGATAACTGCTTCTGCGGTGGTGAGCAAGGAAGCTACTCCGCTAGCATCAGTAAGCGCAGTCCTGACAACTTTAGTGGGGTCAATGATTCCCTTCTCAATCATGTTGACATATTCATTGTTGAGCGCATCATATCCGAACTCTGGTCCCATATCCTCAACTTTAGCAACAACAACTGATCCATCAATTCCAGCGTTGCGGGCAATGGTCATGCATGGCATTCTCAGGGCTTTCTTGATGATCTCGACTCCCGTGGACTGGTCAGAGTTGGCAGTTTTGAGGGCTTCAAGAGTGGGGATGCATCTGAGGAGAGCTGAGCCACCTCCGGGGACAATGCCTTCCTCAACAGCAGCACGAGTAGCATTCAGAGCGTCAGTGACACGGTCCTTCTTCTCATTGACCTCAACCTCACTGGAGCCTCCAACATGGAGAACAGCCACTCCAGATGCGAGGCGAGCCAGACGCTCTTGCAGCTTCTCCTTCTCATACTCTGAAGTAGTCTCCGCAATCTGATCACGAATCTGCTCAGCACGTCTGTCAATGTCGGACTTCTTGCCCTTTCCTTTCAGAAGCAGGGTGTCATCCTTAGTGATGGTGACCTCACCCACCTGTCCAAGGTCTGAGAGCTGCACATCTTCAAGCTTGATGAGATTGGCATCATCTCCGAACACAACACCTCCGGCAGCAATGGCCATGTCACTGAGGGTAGCCTTGCGGTTGTCACCGAAACCAGGAGCTTTGACAGCAGCTACCTGCAGACCAATCTTCAGCCGGTTCACAACCAAGGTGGATAGGGCCTCACCGTCAACATCTTCAGCTACAATAACCAGAGGCTTCCTCTGCTGATTAGCCAGCTCCAACGCAGGGATGATGGTCTGGACATTGCTGATTTTCTTCTCAGAGAACAGGACCAGGGCATCCTGGAACTCGACTTTAGCACCCTTAGAAGAGTTGATGAAATATGGTGAAATGTAGCCTCGGTCGAATCTCATACCTTCAATGACTTCGAGCTCGTCGGTGAGGGTCTTGCCGTCCTTGACGGTGATGACGCCGTCCTTACCGACGCGCTTCATGGCTTCAGAGATGAGCTGCCCGATGGCGGTGTCGCCGTTGGCCGAGATGGTCGCGACCTGCGCGATCTCCTCGGGCGTCGTCACCGGCTTCGACATCAACTTCAGCTTGTCCTTCACCGCATCAACCGCCAGCATCACACCACGCCTGATCTCAATCGGATTGGCACCCTTTGAGATTTTCTCGAAACCCTCCTTGGCGATCGCGCGCGCGAGCACCGTGGCGGTCGTGGTCCCGTCGCCGGCCTCCTCGTTGGTGTTGTTGGCCACGTTCTGCACCAGTTTCGCTCCGATGTTCTGGAATTTGTCTTTTAGTTCTACTCCCTTAGCAACTGTCACGCCGTCTTTGGTTATTTTCGGAGAGCCCCACGATTGCTCCAATATGACGTTTCGACCCTTCGGACCCATTGTGACTGCAACCGCGTCGGCCAGGACGTCCACACCTTGCAGCATGAGGGCTCTTACATCAGCACCGAATCTCACATCTTTGGCATAAAACCTGGCGTTTTGGTGACATTTGTTCAAAGAGATGGAATGGCGAACAACCCGAGGTAATCGCAACATTTTGAAGTGATATATATGCGAATATAACGTTCAAATAAAGGATTCAAACCTTTACTTCTCGAAGTTTCTCACTGGGATCGCAAAACGTGATCTACCGCCGGTTCTAGGTTACCTCTGCGAATGAATGAAATAAAATTAACAAAATGGTCTAGTGTGATGTAATGAGTGAGTTGACAATCAAAGACAAAAGACGTACGAGTGAATGACTTTTAATCATTAGGTTGGCAGCATTGTGCAACATAAAGCATAATACTCATTAACAAGCTTAGTTTGAAACTGAATCGGTAAATTCAGTTTATTTACATCACATTTACATCCCTAGCTTTGATCTGTCACTTTGACGTTTATGACATATCTCTTTCGCGCACGGGGGGAGAGCGAAGCCACCACGTTTTAAATTTTATATTATCAACAAAAACATGCGGTGATTTCATTCTCAGATTACGCAGATAACTCGAGTCTATCGGTCGCGTATCGCTATTGGCTAAGTTAAGTAAATTTTACGCCGGTAAAATATAAATATTACATAATGAATACAAGGTGAGCTATTTTAACAACTTCCTTCCAAGTGATTGTCTTAATTTGCATTAATTGGCGGCAATATGCGTCCATTCGCATGGCTATTATTATAAGATGCCGTCTCTGAGGCTGGTGTATTTTATCAGACGTAATTCGATTCGCTTCATTGAGCATTACATTTATTTTTAAAACAAATAGCATTTTAAATCTTTAGTACTTGATATAGCCTATAGGTTATTTTGAATATAAAATAAAATAAGATTATTATTTCTGGAATTCATGGAAATATTTAGTAAAAATACAATTTAACTTTGATATTTCAATTAAAGTTTTGACTTGGATAAAGTATCTTTTTAAGTTAGTTTCATGTTAACTTTTCTTAACCATTTTTATATGCAGTCCTCGCCCCTGTGATGAGAGTCTGCTGGTGGGTATTGGGAACCCCCTGCTGGACATCTCAGCTTCGGTGGATGATGCCCTACTGGCCAAATATGACATGAAGCCTGATGATGCCATCATGGCGGAGGAAAAGCACATGCCATTGTATAAGGAGCTTATGGAGAAGTATGTTTTTATTTTGTAATAATTGTTATTTGAATTTTTTACATGGAATATTTATTATTGATTGCATATAGAAATTACAATTGGATATCCCAAGTTTTAATGCAATAATATTGGAGAAAAATGAACATTAGGAAAATATATACAATTTCAGATGAAAACTTCCTGAATCATGAAAATAATTATGTGATGTCATTCAGAAAGTTATTCACTGAATTTGTTTTCTTGAAAATTTACTGATGAAACTGTTCACATACATGTGGTATGAATGTTACTGGTGTTTTTAATATTTATTTATTTTCTATACATGTTGTATTTCCTCTTTTAATTAGGTCTTAAATAAAACATTAAAGACATGTCATAAACAAATCTGTATATTCAATTTTAAGACAAAAGACATTCAGCAATGAAACTTGTTTTTTAGTTCCGAACTGTTTGCAAGTGGGCATAAGGAGAGTGCGTGCAATAATAAGTGAGACACTGTTATCTGTCTAGTAAACTATCATAGCACACTAGAAGTACCAATTTGAATGTTTACTGTGATCATTGAATGCCTTATTTTGTGAGATTTTAATTATTGTTAAAAGTAAAAAAACAGCAGCAGCTGTTTGTAAGATATTCTGTATCTAAAACTTTGTTTTCATTTTTGTTGGAATGTTTAAAAAAAATGTGTGTTTTGGACATTTGTCCATTGTTTGATGTGGCAGGTTTCTGTCACTTGATTTTTCACACTATCCCCCCCTTCCCCTGAGTTCCAGGTTCCTGAAAAAGAAACTAAATGGTTAGATTAAATATACTGTCCGTGAGATATTGGAAAGGAATTGGGGTTTTTATGAAATCATTTATTTTGGCACAAGAATGTCTCAGACAGCATGAAATACAGACCAGAATCCTATTCTAACAGCTCGGACTGTAAGTCAAATTGTAAATAAAGGCTTTTATTTGATTGGTTTTGTTTAATTTAAAAACATAAAAATTCCAAGCAGCATGGTTCAAGTTGTATTTTTGTGTATGCTGTTCAGGTGTATAAGTAAGCATCCATTTTTCAGATATAAAGCTGAGTTCATAGCGGGCGGAAGCGTGCAGAACACGCTGCGAGTCGCCCAGTGGATCCTGAAGAAACCTGGCGTGTGCACCTACTTCGGATGCGTCGGAAATGACGAATACGCCAAAATACTCGAGACCAGGGCTATGTGAGTACTTACTTACTGGTGTGGTGCAACAACCCAAAGTGAATCACGGCCTCCACCGCTAAGGGCCTGGCCACAAAACTTCGCGGCGCGGCGCCGCATCACTAACATGTGGCCAGGCCCTTAACACCGCCGCTTCCCTGTCCATCAATGCCGTTTCTGTCCAGTTGATGTTCGTTCAGATACTACTTCTGCACAGTCAACCTTTACAAAACTGAATAGGGGTGTACACACATATTAAAATTCATAACGTAGTGTTGCTAAATGGATAGTAAACCATCAAATGATTACTTAATAAAGTATAAATAATAAAAAATAAAAAAAACTTAAAAATATATGGACCTTAATAATATATGGAAAAAATACGCATTTTTTTACCGTCCAAGAATTTTGAAGCTACCAATAGAATCCTTACGCTTTTATAGAAACAAAATTGTATGACCACTATGGACCTAAACGCGGTATTTCGCGATCGTAACAGCAATTTACTTGTTTTTTTCATACAACAATTAGTTCAAATAGCAGATTGTGACGTCATACTTTTATGTCAATTAGTATGAAGCGTTTCGGCTGCCGATGCCGCCAGCGAGGTCAATCTTTGACTCAACTTTAATTATAGTTGCTCCCATACAAACATTTGTTCCTCTCCAAAAACTAGTTCGAATGGCATCGTTAAAATATCTTAGGTCACACCCCTATTGGGTAACAAACTAGTTTATAAATTATATATTATTTTAGTAGGCCGAATTACAAACATCCCAAGCGGAGCCATGGGACATACATGTCCATTCCAAAGGTCCATTCTAAACTGGTGATAGAATTGGTGAAATCGGATGAGTAGTTTCGGAGATTAGGATTACCCTCTACACATTTACAAAACTACGAACAAGCACTCCAACTGATATGAAAATTCCCGCTTCGCAATGCCCACTTTGAAAAGAATTTTGCTATCAGTCAATTTTTAATTTGAACTCTTGATAGGCAAACATTATCTACGTGAAAGTTTTAAAATGAAATATTGAAAGTGACAACATAATCACTGCTGGACTTAATTAGATTACACACAAAGATTAAATTTATTATGTAAATCACATATTTAATGATGCCTAATATATTTGAGCCTTATCAATGTCACAGTAGATATATGTCTACCAGCAGTAAAACAAATTCGTACAAATGTCGGACACGACGCACTCACACATAAACGCGTCGACACAGTAAACACAAAATAGATAGGTACAGAAGTAAATCACATGTATGTACTTCACTTTTCATACCTACGCTCGGCGGTCGTTCTAGGGTTGTCAACTATGGCTTATGCACAAAAAACTATCGTGGCAGTAACTTTGTCTTAAAAAAATACATACCGTAACTTTAAAAATAACCGGCCAGACGAATTAATATTAATGTGGAGGGGGTGACTGAAGGGGCTACTCCAAACGCGCGGTACCTATAGACCGTAATAGCAAAAGACTTATCCTACAAAACAAAATAACAAACCTGCCTACTATTACAATACAAAAAGTTTACAGAACAGAAAGATACAAAATGTATATTTGTCAATTTTCACTATCGAAAATCCCTAATAACTTCTAAACGGATTACCCTAGTTACACAATTTCCACTGCCCTATCCGTTTTAGACCTAAACCTATCAAATGACTCTAAAAACAACACAATATCTACATAAACAAAAAAAAAATGTTTTCAATTTACGTAAGGTGGCGTGAATTTACCTTACAAAAATTTAGTTACTTCGTTTATACTGAATCAAAATACAAAACTATTATATAAATCGATCTTAGATAATATTTAAACAACAGTCCACTGAACAGTTATAATAACTTTTTTTTTGTTGCTCCATTATTGCACAAAAAAATTAGAGAAGCGTCTCAAGCGGATGGCACTCGCGCTCGCACTGGTTTCAACCGGTGCGAGATATCTGTGAGCAGTGTGCGTGTGTTTGTGAATGTGTGCGTTGCGCGAGCGCACTTTGTATGTAGATTGACTTCAGAGGGCCTACCGCGAAACGATATTCGTTTTCGTTCGTGTATCTCCCTCTTTGTCGCTCGAACTAGCAAGTGCGACAGAGACGGAGATACACGAACGAAAACGAATATCGTTTCGCGGTAGGCCCTCTGTACCTATCTGTTTTGTGCAGTAAATTTTAAGCGCAAGTCGGGGTAGTTTGCGGTACATCAGTCCGCGTGCCGCCCGTGCGACATAGCAATTTGATATGATTTAATTTAAAGCCGACTATACTTTTTCGATTTAAGTGACTCATTTTGTCTGTAATGCAATGTAATGTACTCACCTCGATAGTTCAGTAAATGGCATACTTCTACTCGTAATTTTGCATGTCGGATGTTCGACTGAATACTGAGACGCATTTATGTAGCACGTAATGGTGGCACCAGACTTGGCGGTATTCGCCCAAATATTCGTGTTGCGTCTTTTTCCTTCCTACGGCAAATGAAAGAGAGGCAACGATGCAACGCGAACACGCAACCCCAAGTGTGGTGCCAGTATGAGACCCTTGAAAACGTATTCTAGCAAATAAACCATTCTTATAGAACATTCTTATCATTCTTATAGAACTGGTTTAACTGGTACTGTATTCTGGCAAATAAATACTTTTGACTTTTTGACTTTGAATTTAAAAGGAGCGCAGACGCAAAAAGGTCTTAAGAGATACCGCTTTCGCTAGCATATTTATCTTGTCAATCAATACTAAGCTCTATCGTAACTATTTTAGACATTGAGTAGCTTTTATCTTTACTGATTCATCTTTTCTCTATGATAAGCATGTGTAACTGTTCTCTTACGATACTTCTAATGATAACGTCAATCAATATGATGACAAATCCCTAACATGACTATGTTAAGTGCTAGGTTTTCCGCGTCCTTTTTAGAATTATCTAGGCTAAAAAGTTGGTTGCCTCACAACCACTCTGTCGTCTATAGATCCTCAGCGAACCTTGCTTGCTAAACTTTGAAATGCGCTATTATGGTTAGTAACAAGTAGAATTAAAAGATTTTTCAAAAACCCAACTGCTTTTTTACAAATATTACAGCCTATGTCACTCCCACGATTCAGAGGAATCCAACGACACCCCATATGTCGAAATCCGTCAAACGGTTTAGGATGTAGGGCGTGCCAAAGAATAAGACATACACAATACACACATACATACATACGGCAGTCGGGTAAAAAGAAGTCGGATCCTCCAAAAATGGGTTTATTTAGATAGGTAGCTTACTCGTCTATATGATCGAAACAGGAAAATATCTGCACTAACCCAACAAATGGATTACATCATTTGTTGGGTTAATGCAGATATTTTCCTGTTTCGTTAACGGAATGTCGTGCTGTGAAGGATACAGAATAATTGCCAATTATTCTCAATCTCAATTATCATAAGTAGAAACAGGTGTGCAAGTGTTCTATATCTATTTACACAACGCAAGTGTCTTTAAGATCTGAGATAGTTTAAAGTGTAGCTATGCACAATTCTTTACAGCGTAGCGTCACTCATGCATACATACTTATTACATGAATAAATTGCCTCAGCTAAAATACGAATACCTATGTTTGCCAACTAGCGAAGACTACGATAAGAGATACGAAACTCGGCGAGATGCCTGGCCTCCGATAACATTTGCTCTCGCTATCGCGGTAGGTACTTGTTTTATTTCAGGGTTCTTAAACAATTTTAAATGACGAAACATAATCGTAGTTTAAACTTTTATTTGTCTAGAATGGTCGATCTCTATATCTATCTATACGATATGCGTTGTCCCGCAAAGTTGCGTTGCTTGGCCAGACGTCGCTAGCGGCACTTGTAGCAAGACAAGCGCGGCTAGCACAAGTCTTTTTCTCATTGCCCGACTACGGCAAAGCCAAAAGGAGGGGCTATAATTTTAGCAGTCTATGTATGTAATTAGAAATATTAGAATACGTACAAAGGAAGCGCAGTCTAACTCGTTCGCGAGACTGCTTACGCACTGTCTTGTATTAGCGATCCAGGTTTGTCTCGCCTTGAAAGCAAACTCCTGCCTGAATTTTAATAGAAACATGCACTGAATCTATTGTGGTACTGATCATATTCATATGAATAATTTATATCGGAATCCTCGACTGTAGATACCCAAGTAGGGTTGCCATACGTCAGGATTTGTCCGGACATGTCAGGATTTTTGACCCTTTGCCAGGATTGCGGCCGGACTAAGCAAGTGTCAGCATTTTTCAAAATGACCTCATTAAACTCACTCGTTTTTGTCACGATTAAATGTCTCTTTCTTTTTCTTTCAAATAAATAATGAAAGTTAATAGTTTCTATGATACATTTATTTCAAATTTTATACGGTTTTAATGAACAAGAAATGTCAGGACTTTTAAGGTGATGTCAGGATTTTTATCAGGACAATTCATTTTTCCATAAGGCAACCCTCCCAAGGGAGTTTTAATTACATAGACTTAAATACGTTTATTGGGATGACATAGACAATGGGCGACTGTATACTGTATGCGCAGTCAATTTATTGATACGTAACGTACTGTTACAGGGCAGCCTCCGTGGAGTCTTCAAGGAAACTCTTGTATAACACCCAAGCAGTTTATTAACCCGAAAACCAACACAAACTTATAGTTATCAATATTCTTAAATTACGACTAACTAGGTTTCCTTAATGTAAGGTGTTATATGCAGTCATAATGCTGTCGATGCTTTACCTACATTAGGCAATTTTATACGAGTAAGCAAAACAGTTATGCATGTGTATAACATCCCCCCCGATAAGACGAGGCTTTATCTTAAATAGATGAAGCTGAGTAGGAAAATTACAAATAAGTACTATTTTAATATAAGCTAAGTAGTATTTTAATATTAGAGCATTGCAATTATACATTATAAAATAGATTATACTTTATAAGTCTATGTTCAGCAGCTAATAGTTGCTCAAGTTCCGGGATGAGTAAAATTTATTTTGGCTCAAACGAGGATTTCTCTGGTAATTCCCAAGTATTTGGGTGCAACAACTGGATGCTGAATATCTGTATTTATTACTATACACCAGAAATGTTTAATACATTTGACAACAAGTAATAATATAAAAACACAAATTAGAGAAAGTGTCTAGAGTAGTATATTAAATTCAGAAAACAGATCATTTCGAATTGAAACATATTTACACATGCTGGGAAGCAGCTTTATTGTTTTAGGGAAACATTCATAATCGTCAGTTAATTTTATAATTCCTGTACCGGAACAGAGTAATCTTTGATATTATTGTTACATTATACGGTTATGTGACAAGGTTTTGACTTTACAAATATCCATTTATTGTTGTTTAATACATGCCAAATATCGACTTCACCAAAGATTAATTTGGAATCACACTCTTTTGGTAGAGATTTGGACACCTCGGTGAAAAAGGAGGTTTCATAACATGGGTTACTGATACTTCAATAAATAGTTAATATAGGACAAATGAAATATTCACTGCTCACAGTAATACAAATGCGTCATCAAATAAGGCGTAACGAAGACCATTTTTATTGAATGTGACTGGGACGGGAAAGTCTTGAGTTTTTATTAAATTTTTAATAGGTATATATATTTTTTTTTGATAAATATTGGTATAACATTGTTGGGGATAAAATCGAAGGATGGAGAATGTTGGCTTTAGAAAATAAAATTGCGTTTAAAATTGAATTTAGGTAATCGGATATGGTGAGTAATGAGTTCTCAATGACATTGACTAGATTGTTGACACGCGACATGTAAGTTAATTGTTCATTTACTATCGTAACTTGAGATATAGCTTGACTCATGTATTAAAATTGTTTATAGTGGTGTTATGTAATAATAAGTGAAACAGGGACATTGATTTAGCAAAATTGGATTGAAGTAGGGTTTATGTAGATTTTGCTAGGTGTAATTAGGTTTTATTTAGGGATGAGCGGGTTTTATCTCATTCACGTGATATTTAGTGTGACGGCGGTTAATACAGAGTGTGACATTGTGTTTATTATCAACGTTAATTATTTTAAAGGGTCCTTTCCAAATGGGAGATAGAGCTTTTCGAAGCCTGTGATGTTGTTTTAGGTAAACAAGGTCTCCGACCTTATATGAAACTACGTGAGAAGGGGAGTCATAATAGCGCTTAGAAGTTTCTTTACTTTTAAGGATATGTTCGAGAGCCTTTTCCCGACTAAACCGCATGCGGTACTGTAGAGATCGGATATATTCATCATATGTTAGGCTGTCGCTGGTTTCGTATAGGGAGTTAGGAATGTATGGTTTATGGCCATAGAGAAGTTCATAGGGAGTGTATTGAGTAGTGCTATGAGGAGTGGTATTATAGCAAAGGATAGCTGTAAATAGGTAACTATGCCAATCGGAATGGTTTTCATTCACAAATGATTTTAAATATTCTTTCAAGGTCGAATGACTGCGTTCAAGGGCACCATTAGTCTGGGGGTGGTAAGGGGTAGAGAACAGGGCTTTTATCTTAAAAATATTGGTTATCTGTTTAAATAATTCTGAAGTAAAGCACGTTCCGAGATCAGTTAGTATCATTTTTGGGATACCAAATAGAGCCATGAAATGTACGAGATTACGAGCAACTTCTTCACTCGTAGCGGTGACTTGGGGATATGCACATGAGAATTTTGTGAGGTCATCTTGGAGGGTTAAGATGTACTTAAAATTTTGGGAACTTGCTTCCGGGAGTGGGCCGACTATGTCTAGAGCTAGTCGCTCAAAGGGTTTAGTGCTAGTAGATGTTACTACCATAGGGGCTTTATTACATTTTCTTAAAGGTTTATTAATTTGGCATAGTTTGCATGATTTAACGTAGTGTTCGATATCTTGGCGCATTGTTTTCCAATAATAAGAAGCTTTAATCCGATTTAACATTCTATTTATTCCGGGATGTCCTGCGATTGTTGAGTCATGGTTTTCTTTTAAGATTTGAGGAATTTCCGCAGGGGTAGGGTAGATAATTTTGTTTTTGTAAATGTGTATGGTTATGTTGGTGTTGCGGAAGACATATGAAATCATGTTGTAAATTTTAGTATAAGATATATTTGTAAATGGTTCCGAGAAGTCTGGCACCGCTAAGTCTGTGAGTGTCGGATTGTTTTGTAATATGATATCGCGTAGTGACTGTAGTAAGTTAAAAATGGTTTTATAATTTGTTTCGTCATAGTGATGAATTTTAGTAAATAAGAAATAATAGGTTTTATTGTTACTGGGGAATGCGAGTACGGTGTAGGGTTCGCGCTCGATGTTTTGAAGATTTTCTTGATTTGGTAGAACAGATAGAATTTCTTCAAGGTAAGGCATGGAAGAATCAAAATCGAGGGACGTAGGACATGCGATTGAGATGAATTTAGACTTGAGCAAGTTCTCAGAATGTTCTTCGATGTTTGTGTTATACCTTTCAGTAGATTTGGTAGTTTGTGTTTTGATAAACTGTTCATAAGTATTTTGGTTTGGTGAATTAGGATTTTGGTTATGATTCCGGCTCTGACTACGAGTAATGACGTGAATTGGAATTCGAGAAAGAGCGTCAGCATTAGAATTTAATCTACCTGGTTTATAAATAACATCGTACTCGAATTCTTCTAATTTTAATCTCCAGCGAATAAGTCTACTGCCGGGGTCCTTAACGTTAAATAGCCAAGTAAGAGGACGATGATCAGTGACAATAAGAAATCTATTACCGAATAAATAAGGACGGAAGCATTTGACTGCAAAAACAATAGCTAGAAGCTCTTTTTCAGTAACGGAATAGTTTAATTCGTGTTTATTCATAGTACGAGATGCGTAAGCGATTGGAAGGTCTTTTCCTATAGGACCTTGAGAAAGAATGGCCCCAAGGGCGGTGCTACTGGCGTCCGTGGTTACTACAAAAGGTTGGGAGAAATCTGGATATTGAAGTAATGGTGCTGTGGTAAGTTTTTCCTTCAGATAGTTAAATGCTAACTCTTGTTCTGAGGACCAATGAAATGCGACATCTTTCTTTAATAGAGTAGTGAGAGGTTTTGTTACTTTGGAAAAACCTTCTATGAATCTGCGGTAGTACCCTACTAGGCCGAGAAAAGATTTCATTTCTTTAGTATTACGCGGAGCAGGGAAGTCGGTGACGGCTTTAACTTTATCGGGGTTAGGCTGGACGCCTTTGTCAGTTATCACGTGACCTAAATACATCACTTCATGGCGTAGGAATTCGCATTTGTCGGGTTGTAGTTTTAAGTTGAATTTACGGAATCTGTCAAATACGAGTTGCAATTTTTGGACATGGCTTTCTAAGTCATGGGAGTATATTATACAATCGTCTAAGTATATGTAGCAATGTAGGCCCTGTAGACCTGAAAGGACTAGGTTCATGAGGCGCTGAAAGCTAGAAGGGGCATTTTTTAATCCAAAAGGCATCCTTTTGAACTCAAAATGTCCTGATATACCACTGGGATTAAGGACCGTGAATCCAGTCTTAGTTGAGTCAGATGGATCCATTTTAATTTGATGAAATCCGGATACGAGATCCAAAGTTGTGAAGTATTTAGAGTTGCCCAATTGATCAAGGATGTCGGTTATGAGTGGTATCGGATAGATGTCAGTTACCGTGACGTCATTAAGGCGTCTATAATCGATAACTAGGCGCCATTTTTTTTGACCTGAAGCATCGATCTTTTTAGGAACAATCCAAACTGGTGCACTCCAAGGGGAGATGGAGGGTTGAATTATGTCTTGGTCTAACATTTTCTTAATTTGTTTATCAACTTCCTGTCGGTGACATTCGGGGAATCTGTATGATTTCGCATGGATTGGACCAGCATTGCCAGTATTTATTGAATGTTGTAGGGCATTAGTGTGAGTCAGAGGGTCTCCTTCTAGATAGAAAATGTCAGCGTATTTACTACAGCATTCTAATAATGATTTTCTTTCCTCCTTATTGAGATGCTCGTGACGTATAAGATTTAATACGCGTTGGACACGATTGGTCGGCTTTGGAGTAGCATGATTTAGATTCATAACAGATTCAGCG
This sequence comes from Epinotia nisella, assembly GCA_932294315.1. Taxonomy (NCBI): domain Eukaryota; kingdom Metazoa; phylum Arthropoda; class Insecta; order Lepidoptera; family Tortricidae; genus Epinotia; species Epinotia nisella. The sequence goes on along the minus strand of OW028688.1, from coordinate 17,742,421 downwards.
GAGTTTTTTGGGAACATGGAGTAGTCAATTGGAGTAATCTCAACTTTAAAGTCCTTTATCTCGACAGGGGATTCAGTAGTATTGAGAATAGATATATTAACGCGTTTATTGCGCTTTATAGTGACTATGCAGTTGGCTAAGTGGACGCCCTCACAAAATTTATGGTCCAGTATTAGACCTTCGTTTATCCCGTCTAATTCTGAATCAGGATTTGAAATACCGCATTCAATTACAGTCTCTGATCGAGCAGGAATGATGTAAGATGGCTGGCTATAATGAATTTGTAAGTTTTGACCATTTATCGAAATAGAGTTTGTTTTATAATCTATGTTTGAATTGAAGAATCGCAAAAAATCGTTACCTATTATACCGTCATACTTGAGATTTATTTCGTCCTTAATAGCGTGAAATGTATGTGTAATATTGTTGTTTTCAAGGTAAAGTTGCAATTGTAGAGAGCCAAGCGATTCACAGTACGAATCAAAGTCGTTAATGCCTTTCAGTTTAATAATTTCAGATGAAAGTGGTGGTTTCTGTTCTAAACTGGAGTATTTGACAATACTCACAGTAGATCCAGTGTCCAAAAGAAAGCAGAGAGTTTGTTTAGAATACGGAGTGGTTAAATAAGTATGTGGTAAGGATATTTTTTTACTTAAGGTTTTAGTTTCGTAGCAAGGTAAGGAGTGACTAGTATTTTCCTTTTCCAATTTATTTTCAGACAGTGGCAAGGGAGAAGGCAGACTTGGCGTATAAGACTTTTCTCTACGTTCTCGTTTGTAGGGTTTGGATACTTCGGCATAAGATCTGGTGACCATTTTTGTACAGGCTTCAGAGGGAGAATTAGTGGGGTGTCCTTGGTTAGAGGAGTACCATTTTGAAGTAGCATGATTGTCTGTTTCGACTTCTTTACAATAAGATTCAGTGAGAGACTTAGCACGAGATTCGGTGGAAGGGGAAGTGTAAGATTCAGTGAAAGATTTGGTACTAGATTCAGTGGGAGATTTGCTACAAGATTCAGTGGAAGATTTAGTACAAGATTCAGTGGGAGATTTAGTACAAGATTCAGTGGAAGATTTGGTACAAGATTCAGTGGAAGATTTAGTACAAGATTCAGTGGAAGATTTGGTAAGACTTCGATTAGGACCATCATAGGATATAGTAGGTATCAGCTGTGTCTGCTGATAAGAATTAGAATGAAACGTAGAGTTAGGGTTTCGCATAGTACGAGAGTCAGTGACCGTGTCATGAATGGTTTGCAATTTCGGCAGACACGAAACCGAAATCCTATTTAGTTTAAATGCTCATCGCAGTGACCATTTTCGAATTGTGTTTCGCATAAATACGAGCTTGTTTGATTATTCGAAATACTTGCATTTGAAATCGGAGCCCGCGTGATAGCTGATTGCGGTGAATTAGCTGAGTTGTTAAGGCGAAGGTTATTATTGTATTGCCTTTTGCGACATTCATTAATAGAATGACCTATATTTTTACAATATGCACATACTTTTGGCCTGGTTGAATATTGCAACTGGGGTTGAGTCATAGAACTGGTAGAGGGCTGATTAAATGAGCTTGTGGAATATTGTGGTTGCACATGGAAAGAATTGCGCTCCCTTTTGGCGCGAAAACATTCGGTTGAGGAGTGTCCCGTTTTGAGGCAGACACGGCACGTTTTAATTGGCTTAGAATGAGTTCGGTTGAGGTTATATATTTTTTCTTCCTCAATTGCATATGAAATACCTTTGTTAAGGTTGGAAGGGTTATGACATCGGACTATAGATGAAAAATTGGGATTCAAGCCGAGTAAAAATGTGTTAACGGCAAGATCTTCCATGGCGGCTATGCGTCCAGGAAGTTCCTTTTCATCTGTATGAGAATACTGGATATCGGCCAGTATTCGGGTCAAGCATGATTCTATGCGCAGTGAGTATTCCGTTACCGATTCGGAGATATGTTGTTTGCAATTTTGGAGTTCTAGAAGAAGATGTGTGGAATGTTTTTTCTCGCCAAATGTTGTTTTAAGGAATTGTTTTAATTCAGCCCATGTTTGGAAAGTTTTTAAGCAGCAGGCTAATTGAGCCTTACCTTCGAGTTGTGATATAATAAATTTACATAACACATTCTGTTGTTCTGGACTAGCTAAACTCATAGCATTTTCACAATTGGTTAAGAATGCTGGCAGGGTTTCGCGATCCCCGTTATAAGTTTTGATGAATTTAGTTAAGAAGGCTAAGGTAATTTTCTCACTCATTTTCGGTTTAGGAAGCGGAGAAACTCGACCCAATTCAATTTTTGTCTCAGTTGTGGAAGGGTTTGAATCTAGATACTCTGTGGATGTGTCGTCTTCTGATTCGTATTCGGATTCTTCTGTTATATCCTCAGTCTTAGGAGAAAACATTAATTATGCAGTCCAGAACATCAAAAAACACTTGAAATGGGGAATAATAAGTATTACTTAATTAGTTATTAAATAAGTCAGTCTATGTCCTTCTTTATCGTAAAAACAAGCACTTGGAGGCACTTTTCACTTGAATTTGAAGAAATTAGATGCTTTCACTGATAATAAAATTTAACTCACAGAATGGTAATGATGCGCAGGCACATGTTTTGCAGCGAAAGGGTTGGTGACCGGCCACACGTTGCGTCGTCGTCGTATCTAGGTTACACACGGCGGAAAATACGTCGGTGTCACGTTGTCTTGAAACGTGCGGGTATCAAAATTGGAATAGGTGCGGGCTCGTGAATTGACAAATCACAAGGCTGATCGTCGACCTGGAGCAATGCGTAGGGCTAATATGTTGCTGGTGTTCCGGATGCGGGCTCGGCTAGGTTGCCAAGACTGATCGTCGATCCGGGGTTGCGATGCGGGCTCAGCGACAGTGCTGAGACTAACCGTCGATCGGGAAGCTGTCCTAGGATTCGGAATGACGGGACCTGGCTCGGTCTCTTATGTCATCCCACCGCTGCCACCAATTTGTTACAGGGCAGCCTCCGTGGAGTCTTCAAGGAAACTCTTGTATAACACCCAAGCAGTTTATTAACCCGAAAACCAACACAAACTTATAGTTATCAATATTCTTAAATTACGACTAACTAGGTTTCCTTAATGTAAGGTGTTATATGCAGTCATAATGCTGTCGATGCTTTACCTACATTAGGCAATTTTATACGAGTAAGCAAAACAGTTATGCATGTGTATAACAGTACGGTCACCAGCATCACAGCGGGCAAAAATATCTGACACGTCCTCACGGCCTACGAAATAGATTCGTGTCAGATATTTAAGCTCACGTTGTTGTGGCCGATATTGCTGACTGGTATACCTACCTATTCAAATTGTGTTGTACGATAAGAATAAGTAGTTATGTACAAACAAGCTGGTTTTAATCTCAACTCAATAGATAACTCTAAATCTTATGCGATTGAGATAGCTATAACTAAGTTTTCTACCAACTTACTACCAATACACAAATCCATACTTTCTACGTATCTGGGAGAGACCGTCGAGAGTGAAACTTCTAGGTATTAGTCCAGGCAATGAACTGACAACTTGTATGGAAAAAATGACATATTTGGAAATAATTTATAATAGCTAATTTTTTTAATGTAACGGATATATTATCAATTAAATAGTTACCTAGAGGCAAAATCCAACAAAAAATCAGACATCAAAAAAATCAATATTTAATTAGCTCCTAAAAAGTCCGGATAATTTTTATTTTTATTTTTTATCTTTATTTAGATTCATTTACATTTGCTTTAAAATATTCAATATAAATAAAATAAAAAAGACAATGAATGTTTAATTTAAATCTATATAATTACTTCCGGGTGGAAAGTTTGTTGGATTCTTGAATAAAGCATCTTAGAATAATGTTTTAGGATGAAATAAACAAAAAAAAACGCTATTATAAATTAATGTTTTTCGAAACCGTATTTTGCCTGGAGTATATTATTTATAATTTGTACCGGTTGTTTCAAACCGCCAACAATCTTAGGTTTACGTCCGCTGGAATCTGTTTGAATGTAAAGTTTCAGGTTTTTCTATTGAATGACTGCTAACTACGGCATGTTTAACGTTCACGCCTTCATTCAGTGCGCCATACGCATGATGCATACCGTGCATCATCGCGCACGGTGCACTAAATTAACGCTTTTATAATTTACCGTCTATGGTAGCGGCTAGCGGCACTGGGCTCGAATAGGACTAGGGTTTGCAATTCGAATATTCGCCTCATACAAAATATTCGAATAATCGAATATTATTCGAAAATTTGTATAAGGCGAATATTCGAATTGCAAACACTAAATAGGACTACATGTATCCGGAATCCAAAGTCCATGTAGCTCTATAAATAGTAATACATAATAGGGGACATGACAATCCTAGGTACACAAATAGGGCGAAATCTAACTCGTGATACAAAATAGCAAAAATGTGAATATGTCCATGATTATGAACAACTGTCAATATGGGACCAACTTTGTATTATGCCAAAAAAATCCAGCTATTTCATACACTCATTATAGACTGACGAAAATGTATGAACAGCTGATGGTTTTTTTGGCATAGTACAAAGTTGGTCCCATAGTGACAGTTGTTCATAATCATGGACAGATTCACATTTTGCTATTTTGTATCACGAATTAGATTTCACCCGTATCATGATCATCACATCACACAAATCTTTGCCTGTACCGGGAATCGAACCCAGGACCTTCAGCTTTGTAGGCAGGGTCCACTAATACCCACTAGGCTAAACTAGTCGTTAAATCCGAGCCGTCAAGTCCAAACTTAAAGCCTTTGCCGTGGATGGAAAATGTGTAAATGCATACGATTAGATAAGTCGCCTGTTTTACAGTGGAGGTAACGAAATGTCGTGATCTTGCCTTCCACGACCACGATATATCGTGGGCGGTATTGGATTACGTTAATCAGTTGGTAAAATTCTAATGATCTACTAGCTTTAACGTTTTAGTTTTTTATAAGCTTAGTATTAACTTACCTTACTTACTCGTTAGTATGTGCGCGTCAAATTACAAGTCATTGAAAGACTTCCTGAAATCCAATCGAGTTGAAATTGTACAATTGTGGAAGTCGGATGACAATGCAAATATGGCATAAAGCTGGTCTGGAGACGGAGACGTACGATGCGATGCCCATAGAAACTCTTCAATTACACAAGATAAACCCGTCGCGTTTGGGCTCATCAGAATCCTCTCAATAAGTAGTCGATGAGTGCATAAAAAAAAACCTACAGTCGGCAAGTACCAAAAATGTAATTTTTGACTGAACGTATTTTTTTTACCTCGCAGCGCAGATGGCGTGACAGTGAAATACCAGGTGACCGACGAGGCCCCGACGGGCACGTGCGCAGTGCTTGTGACCGGCACGCACCGCTCTCTCTGCGCGAACTTGGCCGCGGCGCAGAAATTCACTCCCGTGCACCTCGCTAAAGAGGAATGTCAGGAGATCATCAAGAAGGCGAAGTATTTCTATGCATCGGTGAGTAGATTACCTTTGAGTAGAGAGTGAAACGAGGTAGTAGGCACATTTGTTATGTGTGAAGTCGACATAAGTTTGGACAGCCCTATGTAGAAATAGATAACGATCCTAATGCCTAACATTCACACGCGCAAATTATTGCGCCGGACGCCGGATATGTCTGGCGACAAGATCACGGACAAACCTACGTGTATGCGCTACGGTAACGGCGGTCAACTTAAGTACGCTCTTTAGAAAGAACAAAAAAACAAATGACAGTCGGCAATAAAAAAAAAACTCAATTATTAATTTTCTCTTAAGTACGCTCTTTAAAACAGAAAAACAAATGACAGTCAGCAATAAAAAACAACTCAATTATTTTTTCTCTAAGTACGCTTTTTAGAAAAAACAAATAACAAATGACAGTCGGCAATAAAAAACAACTCAATTATTTTTTCTCTCACGCTCTTTAGAAACAACAGAAAAACAAATTACGGTCGGCAATAAAAGAGACTACTCAATTTTTTTTCTCTTAAGTACGCTCTCTTTAGAACAGAAAAACAAATGACAATCGGCAAAAAAAATGATCTAATTTTTTTATTTATCTTTCCAGGGTTTCTTCGTAGCAGTGTCCCCCGAGTCCATAATGCAGCTGGCGGCGCGCGCGCGCGCGGGCGGGCACGCGTTCGTCATGAACCTCAGCGCGCCCTTCGTGTCGCAGTTCTACAAGGAGCCGCTGGGGGAGCTGCTGCCCTACGTGGACGTGCTCTTTGGGAACGAGAGTGTAAGTTGCGTGATGCACCGTATGCATCATGAACCTCAGCGCGCCCTTCGTGTCGCAGTTCTACAAGGAGCCGCTGGGGGAGCTGCTGCCCTACGTGGACGTGCTCTTTGGGAACGAGAGTGTAAGTTGCGTGATGCACCGTATGCATCATGAACCTCAGCGCGCCCTTCGTGTCGCAGTTCTACAAGGAGCCGCTGGGGGAGCTGCTGCCCTACGTGGACGTGCTCTTTGGGAACGAGAGTGTAAGTTGCGTGATGCACCGTATGCATCATGAACCTCAGCGCGCCCTTCGTGTCGCAGTTCTACAAGGAGCCGCTGGGGGAGCTGCTGCCCTACGTGGACGTGCTCTTTGGGAACGAGAGTGTAAGTTGCGTGATGCACCGTATGCATCATGAACCTCAGCGCGCCCTTCGTGTCGCAGTTCTACAAGGAGGCGCTGGGGGAGCTGCTGCCCTACGTGGACGTGCTCTTTGGGAACGAGAGTGTAAGTTGCGTGATGCACCGTATGCATCATGAACCTCAGCGCGCCCTTCGTGTCGCAGTTCTACAAGGAGCCGCTGGCGGAGCTGCTGCCCTACGTGGACGTGCTCTTTGGGAACGAGAGTGTAAGTTGCGTGATGCACCGTATGCATCATGAACCTCAGCGCGCCCTTCGTGTCGCAGTTCTACAAGGAGCCGCTGGGGGAGCTGCTGCCCTACGTGGACGTGCTCTTTGGGAACGAGAGTGTAAGTTGCGTGATGCACCGTATGCATCATGAACCTCAGCGCGCCCTTCGTGTCGCAGTTCTACAAGGAGCCGCTGGGGGAGCTGCTGCCCTACGTGGACGTGCTCTTTGGGAACGAGAGTGTAAGTTGCGTGATGCACCGTATGCATCATGAACCTCAGCGCGCCCTTCGTGTCGCAGTTCTACAAGGAGCCGCTGGGGGAGCTGCTGCCCTACGTGGACGTGCTCTTTGGGAACGAGAGTGTAAGTTGCGTGATGCACCGTATGCATCATTAACCTCAGGGCGCCCTTCGTGTCGCAGTTCTACAAGGAGCCGCTGGGGGAGCTGCTGCCCTACGTGGACGTGCTCTTTGGGAACGAGAGTGTAAGTTGCGTGATGCACCGTATGCATCATGAACCTCAGCGCGCCCTTCGTGTCGCAGTTCTACAAGGAGCCGCTGGGGGAGCTGCTGCCCTACGTGGACGTGCTCTTTGGGAACGAGAGTGTAAGTTGCGTGATGCACCGTATGCATCATGAACCTCAGCGCGCCCTTCGTGTCGCAGTTCTACAAGGAGCCGCTGGGGGAGCTGCTGCCCTACGTGGACGTGCTCTTTGGGAACGAGAGTGTAAGTTGCGTGATGCACCGTATGCATCATTAACCTCAGCGCGCCCTTCGTGTCGCAGTTCTACAAGGAGCCGCTGGGGGAGCTGCTGCCCTACGTGGACGTGCTCTTTGGGAACGAGAGTGTAAGTTGCGTGATGCACCGTATGCATCATTAACCTCAGCGCGCCCTTCGTGTCGCAGTTCTACAAGGAGCCGCTTTGCGTGATGCACCGTATGCATCATTAACCTCAGCGCGCCCTTCGTGTCGCAGTTCTACAAGGAGCCGCTGGGGGAGCTGCTGCCCTACGTGGACGTGCTCTTTGGGAACGAGAGTATAAGTTGCGTGATGCACCGTATGCATCATTAACCTCAGCGCGCCCTTCGTGTCGCAGTTCTACAAGGAGCCGCTGGGGGAGCTGCTGCCCTACGTGGACGTGCTCTTTGGGAACGAGAGTGTAAGTTGCGTGATGCACCGTATGCATCATTAACCTCAGCGCGCCCTTCGTGTCGCAGTTCTACAAGGAGCCGCTGGGGGAGCTGCTGCCCTACGTGGACGTGCTCTTTGGGAACGAGAGTGTAAGTTGCGTGATGCACCGTATGCATCATTAACCTCAGCGCGCCCTTCGTGTCGCAGTTCTACAAGGAGCCGCTGGGGGAGCTGCTGCCCTACGTGGACGTGCTCTTTGGGAACGAGAGTGTAAGTTGCGTGATGCACCGTATGCATCATTAACCTCAGGGCGCCCTTCGTGTCGCAGTTCTACAAGGAGCCGCTGGGGGAGCTGCTGCCCTACGTGGACGTGCTCTTTGGGAACGAGAGTGTAAGTTGCGTGATGCACCGTATGCATCATTAACCTCAGGGCGCCCTTCGTGTCGCAGTTCTACAAGGAGCCGCTGGGGGCGCTGCTGCCCTACGTGGACGTGGCTCTTTGGGAACGAGAGTGTAAGTCGCGCTTAGTGCGGCTTGGTGCACTGTATGCATCATGGCGTGTTGCAAATGTTTCGCAGATCTATAAGGAGCCGCTAGAGAAGCTGCTGTCCCATGTAGACGTGCTCTTTGGGAACAAAAGTGTAGGTTTATTTGATTCAGGCAACAATGAGATAGAGGTAGATTACAGCAGAACGTCGTCGCGCTCATCTTAGGAGCGGCCCAGCTGGGGCCACATTACAGAAGTTCGTAGCCATAATAACACCGCTACTTGCTCTGTAGGTACAGTCACGGACTTCAATTGTTGAGCCATTTAGAGCTCACTTTATACTGGACACTTCGTAGCTTCATAGAAGACCAACATTAGTGGACACCTCAATGGCTCAACAATTTAAGTCCTTGACTTGTGTTACTGGTGATGACTGATGAGTAAGGTCGCCAAACCTGCGTAGTATGTGTTGCTGCTGTGTAGAGTAAGGGACCCGCTTTCGGCTCTAGCTATCAACACAAAGAAGCCTCAGATCAATAAAGGATCGGCAACGCGCTTGTGAGCCTTAACCCCTCGTATGCGGATGTCAAAATTGTGCAATCAAATTATGACTTTGTTATGTAAAACAATGGGTTCAAATGCTTTGCACGGATCCGTGTCTAAGCATACGAGGGGTTAAGCGTTCATAGGCTACGGTGTTTGCTTACAATCAGACAGGACATAATATATGCTTGTTTGCCACCCTCGTAGTATTAAAACAAAGGCCCATATTTACAACAAGAAAAACATACTTGTTTAGGATTTAGTAGCCAGGCTTTTGTCGGGAGCTAGGAGTAATCCATCACTGAAGGCTCCTTCAATGCCAAGCGAATCTCGCCCTTTCCGAATAGCTCCGTCCCGAACATTCGCGGACCAGTATGCAAATGGCTATCGTCGCGCGCGCATCCCTTCTAGCCGCAGACATACCCCACGCACGGTGCTTTCGTGGTTACTTTTACTGCTTTCTCTGTGCTTTTACGCTATCCTGTGCTGAACCAAGATCAAGGCTTATAAGACCTAGGCATAGCAGAAGGAGAAAGGAGCTGGGCTTTCACTAGCACAACACGAGCTGCTGCCATTGAGGTCCACAAGGTGAGTGGGTTGCTCATTACTCTTGACAATCGTCTTGGTTACTTTCTCTGGGTCATTCGTGCTTTCCGACCCCCCTTTCGCTGTTGCTATCGTAGAATCTGTAACAATACTATAACTGCGATGTGTTAGGCGACTTCGTGGCGTCAGGTAACCGACCCCGTGAACTCCGTAACTTGACTCCCTTCGGCCAAAAATTATTCCTTGGTGAAGATCGAGAGAAGGTCTGTTGATTTGTTCTAACTCTCACCACAAAGGAAAATTCACGTCATGGTGAGATTATTATATATAAAAATATATACCTACCTACTTAGTTATGTCATTCATTTCGTTCTATTGCGTCAGGCACTAAAGTGCAGAAGTGCGGGGAGTAATCACAAATAGGTCAGATTTAATCTATGATTTGATTGTTAGATAAGATATATATAAAAGTATTGCTATTGTTAACAACACTATCAATTATGGATATCGTTAATCTTGTTAGCTATCTAATTTGCAATCTTCTTTTTCTCCTGTTGCCAATTTAGTTTGTATTCCAGAAAATCGGCTTCAAACTGTTTTTTATATTCAATTATTTTTTCATGTTCCATAACTGCATGCACTTCCACTTTTTGAAACATTTAATTTAACCGAAAACAGTTTATTTCGAAAATCATTCTTGGTTTCGTAATGTCTAAGAATCGTGACCAATCAAATGTCGGGTATTAAACTTGTCTTAACTCAGTTGCTCTTCTTTTTTTTTTCTCACTGCACCCACCTTATTAAGTTTCTGTTTGGCCCTATAGCCTTAAGTCCGCCAATTGTTCTTATTTGTACAATAAAGTTTAAATAAATAATTCTATATTAACATTACAGGAAGCAGAAGCTTTCGCGACAGCGTTCGGCATCAAAGAAACCGACCTCCAAGCGATCGCCCTCAAAATATCAGCTATGCCCAAACTCAACCCTTCCAGACCCCGCGTCGTAGTCATAACCCAAGGTTGCGAGCCAGTAATACTCATCGAAAACGGCAAGGTCACGTTAGTGCCCGTAAACAAACTGTCCAGAGAACAGATCATAGACACTAACGGGGCGGGGGATGCGTTCGCAGGAGGTTTCCTTAGCCAAATGGTGTTAGAGAACGATTATACGACATGTGTTAAGTGTGGTGTGTACGCGGCGACCCATGTGATACAGCAGTCGGGTTGCTCGCTAAGCGGCGTCAGTGACTTTAAACAGTGATGTGATATTGTGTTAGGGGAAAGTAGATGGATTTCGCGCACGTACGACCGGACATTTTTTAAACAGTGTGAATTCTGTATATCAGAAATATCTGAATAGCGTACCAGTAAAAACAGATATACGTAATGCTTTAGTATTACATTTTTCGCCGTAGAATGGGCGACCACACATTTAAAGATAAATAAACTGATATTATAGATTTTATAACATCTGTCTCCGGCCTAACTAGCATGAGCGTTGTGGGCATAAAGCATTCTTCCCTTACCAGCAAGCATCATCATCATCATCATCATATCAGCCGAAAGACCTCCACTACTGGACATAGGCCTCCCCTAAAGAGTGCCATATTACCAGGTCATCAGTCCATCTTATGGGGAGCCTACCCACGCCGCGCCTTCCGGTACGTGGTCGCCACTCGAGAACCTTTCCGCCCCAACAGCCATCGGTTCTACGTGCAATGTGCCCCAACCACTGCCACTTCAGTTTAGCGATTCGGAGGGCAATATCGGTTAGCCTCATTTCTGATACGATCACGCAGAGAAACTCCCAACATAGCCCTCTCCATTGCCCTTTGTGTGACTTTGAGCCTTCTTTTGAGGCCCATAGTAAACGACCAGCAAGCATATAAATGCGTAAGTAATGACTACTTTACGACCGACATAAACGCGATCATGCTAGTTAGCCTGATACATCCATAAACTTATCACTATCAGCCATGCCAACCAACTGAATACGTACAGTGATCGCTTTTGTGGAGTGATAGTACTGACGTAAGAAATAGATTATTTTGCTGCTGACACGGTTGACTTCCCAGATTAACCTTTTCGACGCCAACGACGCATATATCCGCACCGCAGGTTTAACGCCAACGACTGATATATTCGTCATGGAGCCTAGCGATAGCAACCTTCTTGCATTGACATAAGGTTTAACTCTGTACTAACTGTCTTGTTGATTTGGCGTGTGGTTGACAACTTTTCTCTTTGACAGAGCTTTGAAAAGGTTAAGCAAGTAGCAGCCTTGCGAATGAATGCGATGAATGCACGAAGGCCGTATACTTTTCCTTTTTCAGTTACTCTCGTATTCTTCCTTTTTATATGTACATTCTGTCAATATTTCAGTAGTATAAGGGTAAAGTGTAATTAAAAGCAAATGTGCCACGCAATACAGAACGACATATTTGCACTTCAGGGCCCCAAGATACAGGCTCAGCCTAGTTTGGGGTCCGCCGGATATCTCTGTTTTGTTTATACTTGCGTGTTAAAGCGAATAAATAATTTTGAATTTTGAACAGAACAACTAGTTACTAACTTGTATCTATGTAGGTGACGCACAAATATCCAAACTTATTTTAATAACTATACAATAATTATCATAGAAGATTAAAATGTTATAGCATTCCTATAGTTTGCACTTGTAAAAATAAGCAATAGGAAGAAATGAAATTTTGGTTGTTTTTGACTGTGTTATTATATTGTATGCATCATACAGCTGTATAATAAAACCAAACTAAGTACTTAGTTATGACGTCTTATAAAAAATTAACAGATTTTTCGAATATAAAGTACTATAAATCTAATAGATCTGATGTCAATAACATGTATTAAATGATGTTAATAGAATATTTATGTCAAATGAAATGCTAAAACTCACTTTAAAAGTATCTCTTAAGTATTAGTCAACTAGTAATAAAATGTAGCATCTGAGCACTACTCATGTAATTAAAATAAACATTGACTTACAGCTACTTTTATGGCAAGACAAATCAGTTATACAGATTTACCATTGGTACTTTGTCTACAATTTTTTAAGCAGTATATTTCTAACGTTTCTGGACTACCCAGAATAACAATCATTCATTTGATAAATGTCTTGAATAGCACTCAATTTTTACAATTGGGCAAAGGTTTTTTTTATAATGAATCAAGAACAATACTAAAAAATATCCCAATTGTGCCCCAATGATACCACATTCCCAATAGTTGTTCCTTACAGTTTTAGGAACGAATCATCTTTTTTGTTTTTGGAATCACTATTGAAATAATATTCATAATAATTCGCTTAGTGACTGCATACGGCCACATCTCTAAATAAAAAAAAATACATTTGAGATGTGGCTCTATTGCACACTGCAAAAGGGTCACATCTCGAAAGTAAATTACGTTTGATATGTGGCCGTATTGCTGTCACTAGGTGATATAAGGCATAGTAAAAACTTAACACTAACTATTATCTAACGGGTGTCTTAAAAATACTACAGCATCATTGAATGGGCCTGCCACAACACCAAAGCAAATGTCAATACTATTTAAAACATTCATTGTTCAATGATGCATGGTATGCATCATGGTGCTACGAAAATATGTGTTTCTTTGTCAAAAATCAGTTATGATAAATTATGTAACATTACAACAATAAAACATAATAAAGTTATTCAGACTTAATATTCAATCAGTCTAGGATTTTGGTTCTACACTTAAATTAAATTCCATTGTATAATGAATATTACATTGCACAAGTAGCCTCTCTGACATGTCAAGAGTTTTTATATTGCATTAAAGCAAACAAATTGACATAAACAATAACACCATGCCCTTATCAATTGTCCTTGGAATGTAAAATGAAATATCAACTATAAATAAAATTCAGTTATTCCAATATTCATTTGTTTGCTTCTGCAAAACATTGGTATCATAATATTATAAGACAAACCCCAACCAATGCTTTAAAAAAATCCAAAGTTAAGGCTTTATTTATCTATATAATTAAATAGATTCCACTGTGTAACAAAAAAAAACTTGTGCAATGTAATGTTCATTACATAATGGAATTTAATTTAATTGTAGATAAATTATGTCATTAACTGTATAGGACGGAGGCACAATAGCACCACTTCACTGTTTATCTATAAAAACAATATCATATCGGACATAGTGCACTTTCCAATCTGGTGTAATCTTTCCTTCATCCCCTAACAAAGGCATGGACCTGTAGCTCTCCACAATAATGAAGTCCTTTATATCATTCAAGATGTGCTCCAATGCCCTTGTGATTCGGCGAGGGTATAAATCTGTTGGTACTTCTAAATTTAGATTGTAATTTTTCTTTTTGATTTTAAAACTGTTTAGTTCTAACTCCTTGCTTGTTTTGCTTCTTGTAGTCCTGTAAAATACTGTGGTTTTACATTTGTTGATGAAATACCATGTTATGATTGTACTTATGTTTGTATTTGTTGTAGAATAAAGGATTTTTCTAATGTATTATTGTTATTTTTTTCTAGAACCCATCAGTTATTTGGGCAAAATTAATGATTTTGTCTTTTCTGTGGTCACTTAAGTTTCTGTGGTCAACTAAGTGGTTAAGGGCTTATGTTTATATCACATAGAATTATAGAAGAGGTGACGCCGTTTATGCGCATTCAGAGTTCAACCAAAAATTTGGCATTATAGCCCTTAACTTTGGCAATGTCCATAGAAGAGACGCTAACCTGATGTGATGACCCTATTATATTAGGTAGGTATGGCTAGTACAAGTCTAATTGCATTTACTCGCTATGAAAAACTGGATTACTCTGATCAACTAGCTGTTATTACTCGATTTTGGTAACTAGAAACAAATTTGCATAGGTTTAGTTAATGAAAATCACGAAAAATTACTGTGTCTAGGCAATTTCAAAAAAGGTTTGCCTTTTTTCTTATAAAGTTTTTGAAATACTTACGGCATTTTCACGCGGAATTGCGAGTTGTTTTGAAGGTGGAATGGTTAGGTGTTGTATTACAACGCAACTTTTCGCTTGGTATTTCAATCGGTTATGTTATTTGGTGTGACTTTTCCTTAGAAAATGATAGTTATGTTGCTTCAAAATATGTACTCGCACAGATTTCTTCCCAAGTTTCTTTTATAAAAGATTGTTATTGTTTACTGGCACCAAACTCACCGCGCAATTTAATTTATTGAGACGTTTTTCAATCTTTTAACTTCGGACATGTTTGAGGTTGCCATCCTGTTGCAATGAAATTAATTGAAAGCAGTGACATTTGAGCCTAAAATAACATGGACCATCATAATTATTTGTATTTTTAGGCTTTCTGAGAAATTAATTTGTTTATTTCTAATAAATATCCGAAATGAGTGTGACCATAGACAATAATTTTGTGGAAAACACATTTTTTGGTAAATTAATTGTAATTAAAATGGCAATACATTTTGCGGCGACAAGCAGGATATCAAAAATATTTTTTCATATAGCAACTGATTGATAGCCATTTTGAAGAGCCTTTTGTTGGTGTTTTGTGAATGTTTTCAAGTAAATTTTGTAATAAACCATTGATATAAAAGTAAATCGACTATTGGAAAATCATTGCGGGCTATAAACACCAAATCATTACATGTCATCACTTTGTGTTGTTTGTTTGTGAAGTCGCATTGTGAAAAAAAAGAACCGGAAAGGACTCCTCTGTATTAAGTTTTATTGTACATTTAGTGAGGGATAAATAAGGAACAATAGGTCAATTAACTGTTTTGTTGGAGTTATTTAGTGAAGTGTAATTAAACCAAAGCATTTACGTCGCGTGTATTCCTTCGACGTAAATTTGGATTGTCACAAGATGGCCGCCATCGAATGCTCGCTCCGCCGAAACCCGCTTTCGAAGCGCCATGTGTCACCCGCGGGCGCCCGCTTGGCCATCAACATGCTGTGAGCCGGCGTCGGGCGGCGCACCGCGCTCTCCGGCTCCTTCCGGCGAGGTTCCATTTCGTAAAATGGAATTTCGCTCGAGGCGCCAAAATACGATGGGTGTTGACAGCGCTCCAGTACCGTACCGTTACTCCGACGGCCGATCAAAATAATCGTAGACAAAGATGACCGAGCCGGACGACGTCGGAAAGGATGTGTGGAAGCGATGGATACTCGAGGCGATTCGGAAAATACGGTCCCAGAAACAGCGGCCGAGCGTGGAGCGCATCTGTCACGCTATCAGGCAGCATCATAACTACCATGAGGACGTGGTCTCCGAACGCCTGGAGCGGGCTGTGCGGGAGGGTGCCGTGCTGAAAGTGTACAACAAGGGTCAGAGTTCGTACAAGGACCCTGGTGGGCTGCAAAGCAGGACTCTTAGGATAGCAGCCGATATAGATGTGTCGCGGGCAGTGGCTAAAGCAGTGCGCGAGTTAGGTGAACGGGACGGTAGTGACTTAAAGACTATAGAGAAGCATTTGCAGCAAGCATACCAAGTGACTGTGGACCCGGAAGTAGACGTGCGTGCGGTGTTGAAGGCGGCGGCGAAGCGCGCCGTCACGAGAGGATTGATAACCCACCATCAGGGTGTTTATAAGGCTGCGGAGAGACCACGAGCTGGGTCTCATGAACGGACGCCAAAGCACAAGATTAAAAATCAGGAATCGGAAAAGGTAAGAGTCTAGACATTGTATCAAGAATCAACATTGAAACATTGTAAACAGTATTTTGTAATGTTATTTCTAGTATGATTTTTTTTGGCATTTACAATACAACAATACAATACCAATACTCTTTATTGCACACCTCACACAAACAAAGCAGTTACAGAGAGAAACAATGCAATAACATGTAGGTAGAGATAGACAACAGGCAGTCTTATCGCTGATGAGCGATCTCTTCCAGACAACCTGTGGGTATCAGAGAGAGATAAAACTAGATTATGCAGTAGATGGTGCAGAGATTATTATTAACCAAAAATCAAAACAATTATACAAAAAGTACATTATAGCTTTAAACATAAACATGAAATTACAAACATTTACCTTTGTTAACATATTTGTAATTTCATAATGTTTAGTAACACTGTTTGATTTGTTTCTATTGTAACTTACTCACTTATTGGAATTAAATTTATCACTATAAACACACATCACTATTTCACATTAGACACACTTGTCTAATGTGAAATACTCTATAGTTTTCTTATTAGGAAATGTCTTCCCATGGCGGCCAATACTCAAAGAAGATACTAGAAGTATGTATTATCACACGATCCACGCACTTTCTCTATATCATGGCATGTTATAGAGAGCCACCGATAGGGTGGTTCATCAGTATTTAATCACCGTGTATTGGCCGCCTATGACTCATTGTAATCTTACCATGAGGGCAGTATATAAAGTTATGTATACATTCAAACAAATAGTTATATTGGTATGTTTATTCTATTACAATATTATTTGAACAGACATATTTTGATAGCTTGATGACCTGGTAAAGGTCGCTGGAGTCCGCTGGATGCGGGTGGCGCAGGACCGGTCATTGTGGCACTCTTTGGGGGAGGCCTATGTTCAGCAGTGGACGTCTTTGGGCTGATATAATGATGATGATGATGAGACATATTTTGAATAATGACAATATTTATTTATAATATTTACTTTGTTGTTACCAGAACATCACACTGTAGGCCTGAGGTACCCATTGATTTTCAACAGAATAGTGTCTGTCCTTGGATACTAAATTGTTGTAGAAGGTGGGCTGGGTTTGATCCAGTTTAGGTACTTTCCACCAAATTTTACAGCAGCCTCAAATGTACTGATAACATCTGTTAGGTTCCTCTTATGTAACTATCATAATATCCCAATGGTTGACTTGTAGAGAATGCCTTATCACATTAAATTCGTATTTGTGTTAAGCAATATGGTATAAATAAGTACATATTGCATATACTCTTGAATATAACCTTAAACTGATAACAATTGCAGTCTTGTTTGTAAACAAACTTATCTAAGGCTACCTTTACATTCACAACTTTACGGAAGTAGTGGAAATTTATAATTCTCTTACTGATTGCTGTCGGTCAAAGCCGGTTTTCCTGAGACATTGTATGGTTGCCTTTGGCATAGGCCTCCCCCAGAGTCCTCCATCGCCCAGAGTCGCTTCACTTCTCCACATGGCTTTGCCATCTTTTCTTCAGTCTTCCTTTTCTCCTTTTTCCATCTCTTGAATACCATGTTGTAACATCTATGGATAATTATCTTTGTTGTCTCTCATCTTGTGCCCAGTCCTCTTCCATTTTAGTACACACCAATTCTAAACTTGCATATTCTTGACACAATGTCCAATTGTAAAATACTTTTTTTTTTAGGTTTGAATACTAACCCCTTATGGCAGATATCAAAATTGCCCAATCAAATGATGACGTTTACTTGAGGATGTAAAACAAAGGGTTCAAATGTTTGACACAGATCCATTCTTAATCAAATAGGGAGATAGTATGATCGTTTTAGAGACTTCAATTCATTTGTCACATTGCACAGCTACTACAAAATGTCTAAGAAATGATAACTGATTTCGAGCTGGGTCTAGAATTTTAGATTCCATATATGTTACCTTCTTCTTGTTCATAGTAAGTCACCTTAGTGAAAATTTGTAGTCTTTGTTTTCATAGAAATGTGGTCTGCGAAGATCCTTAACCTCGTAAGTCCATGCATGCAACTTATACAAGTACAAATTCAAATCGAGTTTCAAACTGTTAAAGAATCCAGGGCTTACGAGGTTTAAAAAAGTGTGCATATTATTGGCCTAGACCACTTGATGCTGTCATGGACCATAAATTAAGAATTACAAATAGCATTTTAAATGATACAACAATTTATCCATTTTTTGTTGAACATTTTCTCACTATTATGTTGATTCAATGGCAGGGTCATTGACCTTATGAATTGATCAAGGTTGTCTTGTTGCATAATATCCAATTTAGCTATGGCCATTGGGCAATCAATGTTATTTTGTTATCTAAGCCACATTCCAACATAAAAATGTGCTAAAATTATTTTAATGTTTTCAATATCCTGATTTTGTTGTTTAATTTAACAGTAGTAAAGCGAAAACATTTGAATAACATTCTTCGAATTGGTTGTACATATTCTGCATTCATAAAAAAAAAACTATAATAAAAAACTGCAATATCCAACTGACAGGCAGTCCAGTTCCACAGGTCCTGAAATCGGATAATTGGATATGTATAGCTAAACTAGATACTGTCTCTTGACCTAATGCCGTTTTCCCTGGAGCAGTAAACTTTTACAGATATGTCACTATATAGAACTTATTAACTTTGTTAAGTTAAGTTAGTTTTGGAACAGTCAAATAGTTGTATGTCTGACTGGGGCGAACCTTTATTATTATTATTCTGGTAGTGGCTATTGTATCACTGCGACCATTGCTGATCTATTGTGATCGCCACTTCCACACCACAAGTCCTGCGAACTCGAAGAATTGCAGGATTTTGTTGGGTGAACCTTGTATGAATACATAATAAATCAGCCTATATACGTCCCACTGCTGGGCACAGGCCTCCTCATGGATGAGAGGGAACGGGCAGTATCTAGAAAGAATACATATAAAATAAATATAATGACAGGATATTGTCTCATCATCCTCCTAGCATTATCCCGGTTGTGCCCTAAAGGAGCCCGCGGTCCGCTTTGACACCTAATCCCATGATTTGGCATAGGCACTAGTTTTATGAAAGTGACTGCCATCCGAACATCCAACCCAGAGGGAAAACTAGACCTTATTGGGATTAGACCGGTTTCCTCACGATGTTTTTTCCTTCACCGAAAAGCTAACGGTAAATATTCCGTACATAAGTTACATACCGTACCGTACATGACAGGATATTTTTGTTCCCAGAGCTCTGGAAACATACTAATCTCTTAGCTATCTCCTGAACTCTTGTCTACAATAAGCCTTTGTCCCCAGAGCCCAGGCGGCGTGCCAATCTGCGCCGAGTGCCTGGGCACGGACACGAGGAACAGCACCGGGGAGCCCGAGGCGCTCATCAGCTGCCACCAGTGCAAGTCCTACGCGCACCCCACGTGTCTCAACCTTTTGGATCACACCACTCAGACTACACTAAAGGTAGGATTCCACAGGATTAAAGGTGGACTTCCGACCAGCGCGGCTCCAGCGTCAGTGACGTTCCCTCATACATTTCCGTACTGTATACCTAGTACTATCGCTCTATCGTCGCGTCACTGTCGCTGCGTTAGTGACGCCGGAGCCGCGCTGGTCGGCAGTCCACCTTTAGGGTTTAATTCCTTGCATCGCGGCCGCACGCGGCTTGCGACACAAGTCAGTGTACGAAAATGCCGCACGCGTCTGTCGCTGACTTCGGAAGCGGCGCCATACATTTGCATACACTGTCTATTGTCGCATCAGTCGCACGCAATATATCGCGCGCGGCTGCGTTCGGCCGCGTTGCACGGAATTACACCTTTAGAAGGAAGGAAGATATAAAGAAAGAATGAAAATATTTATTCACTACATAATATTGGATTTATGCGTGTATGGACTCTTAGAAAATATGGCGATGTATAAAAATGTCTACCTGTAAATCATAAATTTTATTTGTCTGAGTATTAGAAAGCCAATACTTCAGAACGTTTAAATATTGTCAAGTTGAAATATAAAAATGATTATCAAAGTATAAAAATGTCAAGTCAATGTCAATATAAAAAAAAAAACTGGTCAAGTGCGAGTCTGACTCGCGCACCGAGGGTTCCGTACGAAATATCATACAACACCGTCTTGCCACACCCATTAATTTTGGAAAAATCTTAACAGCGCATAGTGTAGTTAACTCATGAGTACCTACCTACAGCCCCATTTATCGGTGCATTTTGTTACTAACTTGCGCGACCAAGGAACTCGGTATTACATGCTACTCGTCATTTTGCATACATTTTGAAAATAAATATCAACACGTCGATGTTATGTCCTGTAATGTATATTCACAAAAAGGTATTTATACAAAAGCATACCACTGTGGGCGGTTAATTCGAAATATTCGCGATGTGTTTTTGTTTACGGCATGCTAACCTAATTGCTTGCCGGTGCTTGGCTCGCGTGGGATAAGTATTTCGTTGTTCCCATGGGAACAAACTCGGTACGCCCTCGTTTTCCAGTCTATAAACTGGTTGCGTTAAGAAATTTTATCGTACGTAGGAATAGATTTTTCACACCTCTCATTCAGAAAAGTAAGTTTTGGTCCCCGACGAGAGGGAGCAAAATGCCACTTTTCTGTTCAAGCTACTTTTTTAATTTATTCATTGGCATGTAGCATTTACGCAATGTGCCAATTGAACACAGACCTTAAGGAAATAATCGATTGTAATTTCATCGTAATCGATTAAAAACGACCATATTTCAAGTTTTAACTTTAGCAACGTTATAGGTACATTTACATATTAAAACTTGAGAATTTTTCGTAATATTTGAAAAAATTGTCACAATAAACGTCATTCTTCAATAAAACTTAAATAAAAGTTATTTAATTATTTTTAGAGCATTTTATTTAAATTTTCCTCATAATCGGTGTGAAAATTTGCATGTGTCACTCAGGAGCAAAATTATTTTCGTCTTGGGCGTTAACACTTGAATCCCTCACTACGCTCAGGATCCTACGTTAGAATCCCTCGCTACGCTCAGGATTCTATTGTAGGATCCCTCGCTACATTCAGGATTCAATACACCGCCCTCGCCGTAAATATACTATTTTGCTCCCTTGTGACACAAATAACTATTGTCATACACTGGTTGCCTCGCGGCTCCGCCCGCATATTACTGAAGAACCTTTTTATATACCGTTAAATTTTTTCGAGATATTACCAAAACTCAAATAGTCGATGTAGCTCGGAAGTCAGTCAAGTTGAAGCGGGACTGGGCTGGTCATGTCTGCCGCATGCCGAGTGAACTGTGGGCCAAGATTGCCACTGAATGGCAGCCTGACAGCTCGAGACGGAGACGTGGCAGACCTAGTCGGCGATGGAGAGACGAGCTAGATTCCTTTTTAAAGGAATGGCCAGAGACTGCTCAGGAGGCTGCCGGCACTGGAATAAGTGGGGAGAGGCCTTTGCCCAGCAGTGGGACACTACGGGCTTACAATAATAAAATAATAATTACCTACATACAAAACTCTTACAAAGCCACTATCTCAAACAAGTGGAATTTTTTTTTTTTTTTTTAAACCCATCTGCTTTTTTGCAAATATTATAATGTCACTCCCACGATTAAGAGGAATCCAACGGCACCTCATATGTCGAAATCCGTCAAACGGTTTAGGCTGCAGGGCGTGCCAAAGAATAAGACACACATAGATACATACATACGCTTGAAAAACATAATCCTCCTTTCCCTCGGCAGTCGGGTAAGAACTCGTACAGTCAGCAGCAGAAGTAGCTAAGCGGGCCGGGTGTTCAAAATAACCTACACACGCTCTTAATTTCTTAAGAATAAAGCCGTGTGCAGGTCATTTTGAACACCCGGCCCGCTTAGCTACTTCTGCTGCTGACTGTACATGACTATAAACAGGGCCGCTGTAACGGGCTGTTTATAGTCCGTAAGCCCACGCCCAGTATACCTACGTCACGTGACGACTATTATAATCTACTCTAGGTACATGATTCTAGACAGTCGATAGTATTAAAAGTCTCACTCTGCCTCGCCGGTGGATAATCTCCATAGTGAAGAGAGTCGCAGTTTGCGATGTCTTTTGGCTGTCGGTCTTCTTTTCTGATATACTGGCTCGTCACATACCACCGTCATTTAAGTTTGCAAAAATAATTTATAAAACTGGCCTGCCTAGCTAACGTGATCGCGTTTATGTCGGACATAAAGTTTTCGTCCCTTACTAGAGTATGTCAGTGCGAGCGCGGCGAAAGCTTTATATCCTCTATAGGCTGAAACACCACCGTAGATAGGTTTTTATGGTTATGTTTTACGTGACGTTTTGGGAAATTCGAGTTTTAAAACCGTGACCATAAAACCTATCACGCTAGCTGGGCAGGAGCGTTAAGCGTAGGCGTCCGCGTTCCTTTGCGTCGTAAAGTATGGATTCCTTACGCATCTGCTGTGACCTGTGGCCAGGCCTTATTACTAGTTTATCTTACTGTACATAATGAGAGGCCTTAAATCAATAGGATCACACGAGTGTTTTAAAGCCTAATTATGTACAGTTGCATACACTACTTTATCTACACACCGCCATTGCACCGCCATTGCATCTTTATAACCGCCATTGCACCGCCATGGCCGACTCGATTTTGAAATCGTGAGCAACTAGATGTCCAAAAAAAAATCGAGTCCACGCTTCCAAATGTGAAAGTCATTACTTTAACAATATCGATATCTTAATGAAATTACGTACAAAATTACCTACGGCCAGAGACAAGTGATTTATTTTTATAAATCTTATTGATATAATGCTGGTCATTACTGCCAGTTTCTGAACGCATTTTAGGGGGTTTATAGTATGTGTGTAGTTATAACATCAGAATGCAACAAACAATGCCGTTCCCGTGCATCTCAAGGTCAAGCGGTCGTACGTAAAGTCAGGTGGATCGATCGATGGATGCAGAATGTTCGTAACATTGCCCTACTTTACTTCGCCGTGGTTAATTTAAGCTCCAATCTGATTACATACTTGTGCCGTCTTAAACGTTCTTTAAACATGTTTAATATCTATATCGAAAGACACATTTTAGTTAACAGACGTTTTACGAATAACGGGGATAGTCTTTTACTTAGGTAAACTTCTTTTAGAATTGGCTACTTTCCTAAAAAAATATATTTAGTCCGTCGGTTAGATTATCAAAACATATTGCACACGTATTTTTTAGGGTTCCGTAGCCAAAATGGCAAAAACGGAACCCTTATAGTTTCGTCATGTCCGTCTGTCCGTCTGTCCATCTGTCCGTCTGACCGTCTGTCCGTATTTCACAGGCATTTTACTCGAAAACTATAAGGTGTATTTGAATAAAATTTTGAGGATGGGTGTATTTTGTTAGCCGCTACATAGTTTTGTAATTAAAATGACAAAAAAAAATTTTTTTAGGGGTGCACTCCATACATAAAACTAAAAGGCAAAAAAAAAATTCATTGTGACCCCCCGTGTGGCACATCAATCGATAGGCCTTTCAAAATAAATATAAGGTTTCTTAGCATTTTTTTTGATTAAGTGAATAGGGTCGGAGATAATCGCCCCGAAAGTCACTAAAATTCTGTCCGTCCCCCCCCCCCCCCCCCCCCTCTAATTTTTGAACGGTGTATTTTAAAAATATGGAAAAATTCATGAACATAGGGCTTATTAATTTCATTCACCGAAAATTGTTTTGAACAAGATCGGTTCAGAGGTTTTCGAGATATTGCTGAAAAACTGCCTTCCTCAAAGAAAAGGACGTAAGTGCCGTAAAATTTCTGTGACGATACGACCTTTTTAATAGGCACGGAACCCTTCGTTTTGCGTGGTCCGACACGCACTTGACCGGTTTTTGTTTGTCAATTAAACAAAAACATATGAAGATATAGCCCGTTAAAGTTCCGCGTGACGTCACATTATGATACACTTTTTATCATAATGTGACGTCACGCGGAACTTTAACGGGCTATATCTTCGTAATTTTTTGTTTAATTGACAAACAAAAAAATACGTGTTCAATATTTTTTTAATAATCTAACTGACGGACTAAATAGAATTATATTTTTTTTACCCAGGAAAGTACCCAATTCACTTTTAAACCGCTTTATCTTTTTGTTTTTCTAAGAAAGAAATTAAAATAACAGACAATTAAATTTCTGAATATTAAAGTGTTTTATAAATTAAGCTAATTTGAATGGTGATCCCAAAAGGTACGGTGTTACGCTCGACTCGCCCAAGTCAACGTGATTAACATATAAATGCATTCGGGAAGGCATTAAAACCGGCACAAGGGGAATGACTGTTATTTTCCGGACTCGTAAACTGTTATCAATGTCTCACCTTATGTCATAAAATAGAGAGGAGACGGATAATATTTGTCGTAAATTTGGGGTCCGTGTAGCGAGCTAGTTTTTACCCGACTGCCGAAGGAAAGGAGGGCTATGTTTTTCGAGCGTATGTATGTATGTGTGTATGTCTTATTCTTTGACACGCCCTGCAGCCTGAACCGTTTGACGGATTTCGACATATGAGGTGTCGTTGGATTCCTCTTAATCGTGGGAGTGACATAGGCTATAATATTTGCAAAATGGGAGTTGGGTTTTTTTTTTATTCCACTTGTTTTGTTGATTGTAAAGAAATATCGCGACGTCACTCAGTCACATGCCATGGTCGATCGCTTTAGTAGGTACGAGTATTGTAGAAGTATCTATACACGGTGCCCGTGAGCATTGCGAGAGATTTTAACAGGATATTCCTGACTATATTTTAAGTTAAAAATGTTAATTAACGTCGAGTAAATTCGGTTCGGTTTTAGAGATATTTCCATTTTTGTGTAAAAATGTTGTAATGAAATCTCTAGTATGAAACACCTATATGATTGCGACGTTGCGAGACTTAACCATCTACTTTGACAGCTCGTCCTAAAGACACGTGTTTAGCAATTATTGTGTATGAAAATAAGAAAAAAATTAAAAATCCTAATTCGACCTAACTTCATATATAACATTTATTACTCCTTATAGCCTCAGGAATTCGTGATTAAAATCTCTCGCAATGCTCACGGGCACCGTGTATATTTACGTTGTGCATTTTTTTTTCTTTTACGGGGATTCTTAGGTTAGGTAGTTCCGATCGATGTGATGGTGTCATGAAATTCCTGGGAATTTACAAATTAATTTAAAAAAAAACTTATTTGCCCTACACATCACATTAATCTACACATTACAGGAAAGAGATAAGACATAGACTTAACACTAATTAGAAACAGTACGGTAAGGGAAATGTATTCACGTACCTTTTTATGCCTTATTGTCATAGTAAGAAGAGCGAAAAAGGTACTTGAATACATTTCTCTTACTGTAAAATTGGTTAAGTTAGGGCAATGGGTCTCAATCTCAACATATGCTAGGGTAAGTCAATACCCAGCGCTGGTTATCAGATCGGTCCCTTGGCAGAGGCTCGGCTCGGGTTAGGGTCTATACCCTAACCCTAATTTTCCTTTTTCCATCTTCATACTTATAGAAAACCGAAACACTGGTTGGTAGAGGAGCATCAACATTGTTAATTTAGTGTCAATTCGATCAGCAGAAATAATTAGTCCATACGATCTACGCGTTTTACCTCAGGATCAGGACAAGCCCTCTTAATTGATCGAATCATGCCGTGCGAAACAAATGATTCGATCCTTTCTACGGGATAATTTTGTAGGCCATGTTCACCCAGAAAGCCCGTTCCGTTCCAAATATTAGTGAAAGATTTTGTTTAAATCTGTTCTTTAGTTCCGAATTTTACACTTACAAACTTTACCTTTTTTAAGGTTCCGTACCCAAAGGGTAAAAACGGGACCCTATTACTAAGACTTCGCTGTCCGTCCGTCTGTCTGTCACCAGTCTGTATCTCAAGAACCGTGATAGCTAAAGTTGAAATTTTCACAGATTATGTATTTCTGTTGCCGCTCTAACAACAAATACTAAAAAACCGGCCAAGTGCGAGTCGGACTGGGGCTCCCATACAACAGACATGATTTTTTTGCCGTTTTTATAGTTAATAGTACGGAACCCTTCGTGCGCGAGTCCGACTCGCACTTGGCCGGTTTTATAATACTAGCTAACCTTTATAATAAACCCGCGGAATAAAATATAGCCTATGTCCACCCGGAAAGTCCATTCAATGCACCCGTGAAAGAATGTTTGAATTCGGATGAGTGGTTCTCTTTATAATATTAATATAGATTAGTATGATCGGAATAGGTTATGTCCGTTAAATAATTGATATAGCGTGGTTCCGAGGTCTCCGCTCCCAAAAGGGCAGGTGTCGCGGCTAGACCGCTCGTAGGATGCACCGGAACGGTCGATTAGAAATGGCCGCTGAGGCACGCAATGTGCTAAGTCTATAATGGAATCCACAATTAGGCGAACTAAACTGATACGTGAAAATGCACAAATATAGCCATAATAGTCCAGGCAATGAACTGACAACTTGGAAAAAATGTCAAATTTGGAAATAATTTATAATAGCTAATTTTTTTAATGTAACGGTGGATATATTATCAATTAAATAGTTACCTGGAGGCAAAATCCAACAAAAAATCAGACATAAAAAAAAGATTATTTAGTTAGATCCTAAAAAGTCCGGACAAATATTTAAAAAAAATATCTTTATTTAGGTTTATTTACATTTGCTTTAAAATATTCAATATAAATAAAATAAAAAAGACAGTAAATGTTTAATTTAAATCTATATAATTACTTCCGGGTCGAAAGTTTGTTGGATTCTTGAATAAAGTATCTTAGAACAACGATTTAGATATAAAACAAACAAAAAAAACGCTATTATAAATTAATGTTTTTCGAAACCGTATTTTGCCTGGAGTATAATTTGGCCAGTGCTGTTCATATCGATATTATTAAAGATTTACTGACACTAACGTGGAGGTACGTAGTGTCAGAGAGCCTTTAATAATATCGATAAGAACAGCACTGGCCAAACTACGGCCACGTGTGTGCATTTTCACCTGTCAGTTTAGTTAGCCTAATTGTGGATTCCACTGTAGTTAGTCCTTTCCATACAAATCTGGTATTTATTGGCAAATTAAAAAATCTATGAAGAATACGACGCCCGCTTATACGGACGACCGCTTTAGTCTAGTTGGTAGTGACCCTGCCTACGAAGCAAGAGGTCCTGGGTTCGAATCCCGGTAAGGGCATTTATTTGTGTGATGAGCACGAATATTTGTTCCTGAGTCATAGATGTTTTCTATGTATTTATATATATAAGATATATATATATAAGTATGTTTATCGTCGTCTAGTACCCATAGTACAAGCTTTGCTTAGTTTGGGACTAGGTCGATTTGTGTAAGATTGTCCGCAAATATTTATTTATTATTATTTATTTATTTATTTATATTTTGAAAACAGGCCGCGGTACAGTCAGCATCATAAACATGTATACACTCTAGGACCTTATTGCTTGGAGATAAGATCGAAAAGTGTATACATGTTTATGATGCTGACTGTACATTAAGCCGGGTCCGCTGCACGAATGTTTTCCGTGTTTTTAAACATCTAACATGTTATCCGTCAGTTTCGGCAAACAAATAGGGTTTTGTTTTGATTGGCAAAACATGTTAGATGTTTAAAAACATCGAAAACACGGCGCAGCGGACGGACGCGGCTTTATTCTAACTTCGTAAGTCCCGCGTACTTGTTGTACTATTTAGTACAAATTCCAATCTAATGTCGAACTCTAATGGAGCGCCGGTTTAAAATTCTAAATCGCAAAAATCAATGTGAGACTTGCGAGGATTTTATTAGTAAAAGGGTACTGCCAATCCAACTGTTTAAGTGTTTTACAATGAAGGAATGTCGACGGAATAAATAATTGTGACCAATATCAAGGTTTTATTATAAAATTAGGACACAGAAAATAAATTTCTATGACAAAATGACAAACAGGGACAACGAAAATAATTAGTCCTATTATTCTCCTTTTGATTGAAAGTCAAAGAAACCTACACACAAATTTGACCGCCTGAGGCTTATTTTTCAAAATTGAACTTTATTCAACTTTTTTTAGCGGCGTGGGTAGGCCCCCCCACAAGGTGGACTGATGACCTGGTAAAGGTCTCTGGAGTCCGCTGGATGCGGGTGGCGCAGGACCGGTCATTGTGGGGGAGGCCTATGTCCAGCAGTGGACGTCTATCGGCTGATGATGATGATATTTTTTCCTTGTACTTTAATATGCATCGGCTATTTACCATTAATGCCATCGCACTTAAGCTTACTAATCGATCGCAATACAAATGATATGACAGAGGTGCATCCCAAGGTCACTAAAGGGCGTCGCGTCGGACGTCAGGCAGGTATCCACAATGCTTACCCACCCTTCGCTAGACAACCAGTGTAACACCGGTTTCAGGCTACGCAGTTCTTACGAAGCTCGGGCTCAAGATATACTGGCGGTGGGTGTGGTTTGTAGACACCGGTTGTGATTCGCATATAACAGACCATTCACAATGCTTACCGACCCTTGTCTGTAGGCCAGTGTAACTCTGGTTTGACGTTACACATCGTACTTACGAAGCTCGGGGTCAAGATATACTAGGGGTGCGTGTGTTTTGTAGACACGAATAGTGAATGGCACAACAGAAGTCAGGCAGGTGCGATCGTTAAGTTAAAGGGACGGCGACATTTAGCTGGTGATAGCGATCGCGCGCTCGACCATTCAATAAAATGTCAGATTCATAAAGTAGCTCTTTCACCGGACGGGGAAAGCAACTGTTTGTACAGTCAGCGACAAAAGAACAATTAATATTTCATCTCTCATACTCTGAAATAGGGATGTTACGAATATTCGCATTCGCATTCGCATATGCGAATGGTTCGCATCATTTTAAACATTCGCATCGATATTCGCATTCGCATCAAACGATGCGAATTTTTTGCGAATGCGAATGTGTGCATGTTGGCCACACGTCACCGTCGAGTCGCACATGCCGCACATGCGCAATGCGCGCAGACCGGTAGATACGTGATTAATTTTGACCAAAATGAAGCATTCGTAGATTTGTACCCCGCTGGTTGTTTGTGATTACTTGATTAGTTCGCCTTGTGTTTTTGGGAGTTTTAGTCAAGTTCAGTTTTTTTTCCTTTTCCTTGACATTCGCATTCGCATTCGCACATTCGCATCCTAAATATTCGCATTCGCGAATGTGATAAACCTGACATTCGTGACATCCCTGCTCTGAAAGTAGGTCATTGTTTATCTGAATAGCGGGTTGAAAGTGAGGCATGTCGCCCCTAAGGCTGAAAAGTAATAAAAAAAAATGACCAATGGCAGAAACCTAAACAGCCACGCTTCGTTAAACTGAATTGTTTTTTTGATGTTTATTGTTAGTTATTACGGTGACGTTATCTATAAAGTTGTAATTGAAGTCAATTAAAAAAGCCATTAAGAAAAGTAATAAATAGATAATTATAACAAATGTATTTTTTTTCTTCTATTTCCTGTGTGTTGTTTATATTCCTATTATTCAAAATGAAAAGTAAAGTGTTTAACTCGGATGAAAACCCATTTCAGTCTCGAACTATACTATTTCAAGTATTCGATCGGATGAATAAAGAGCTTGTACAAGCGTGCTCGAAGTTTGTTTTCTTCATTCCGATGAAAACTTTGAATATTTTTTGGTTTTAAATATTATTCTTGTCAGATATTATTCGCGCAGGCTCGCGCATACAGCAGAAGTGAAAAGAACTTTGTTCAAATCCTTTTGCTAATCGTTTTACACAAGCAGCCTGTTAGTTACATTCAACGAATAATCAACGCTTTGCGGGTCCTTTATAATAACGTTAATGGTGCTTATGGGACTGCCTAGGTCCTGTAGCGCGTCAGGAATGTTTGCCGATTTTTTTTTTAATTTTCCACGCCTGAACGCGCAAAAAAATCATGTCAATCCAAAGCAGAATCCAGGGCAGTCCCAACACCATACTAAAAATGTTGGCCGACAGACATGACAGTCCTTTGCAAAGGCAACAATAAACTAAGAATATGCTTAATTGATACAATTTGTAAACCCACGATGAAAACGATCAATGGCCACAGTTGCTCTGTTTATGGTTGTTTGAATATCCAAAGGGACGTTGGTTAGGTAAGTTTGATAATGACACTGACATACATCTGAAGTAACATGTACTTAATTAATATCGATTCACTTTACTCAAGTGAGTAGAACATTTTCTGCCCTCATTGATGTATTCTTGGCGTGACAGCCCTAGCGCTGCACGTGCCGTGTGCGAATGAATACAAGTTATACGATAGACAGAGACGCACAGAGTAGGTACGTTTCTTATGCCTATTACTTATTCTGCGGTCATATATCTTGATTTCCGCAAAGCCAACAACAATACAATTGATTTTGATACAATTGGGTAGTTTCCACACGTTAAAATTGATAACGCAGTGTTGCTAAATTGATATTAAACCATCAAATAAATGTAATTAAGTATAAATTAAGAAAAATAATTAAAATCATAAAAAGATATGGACCTTGAAAGTTTAGAAAAAATATGCATTTTTTTATTGTCCAAAAGTAAATTTAAAGCTACTAATAGAATCCTTACGCTTTTATAGAAACAAAATTCTATGACAACTATGGTCCTAAACGCAGTATTTCACGATTGAAACAGCAATTTACTTGATTTTCAATTTAACGAGTAGTACAAATATTACGCTGTGACGTCACGATTCAATGTTAACCAGTCTGAAACGTTTTCGGCTGCCGCTAGCGAGGTCCATCTTTAACTCAATTTTTTGGGTATTTATGTTTTTTGATTGTAGTTGCTCCCATACAAACATTTGTTTCTCTCCAAAAACTGGTTCGAATGGCATCGTAAATTTTTTTTAGGACACAACCCAATTGATAACGACGTGCTCATGACCAAGCTTCGGGATGTAGGGTTTAACTGAATTGCTTAGGTTCTTTGCTGACTATCGAAGAGACAGGACACAATTCGTTAAGTAGCGGCCGTTTGTCTCTTCTCTCTATCACACCCGTACGGGAGTGAGTCAGGGGTCAAGTCTTGACATCACCCTAAAATAAAAAAAATAAAAAATATCTTTATTTCAGAACAATCATTCCATATAAATTTCATAAAAAAGTCATTAGTTACATTAAAATTAAAATTATTTAAATAATTGATACTATTTTATTCCTAAGGTATACATACAATAATAAATAATTTAATTTAATTTAATGTCAACAAAAGTCTTGATATTTCTTGTAACAGAGTTGTACCATTTCATTCGTAAAATTTTTATTATCCTGATATTAAAATTCTGACACTTGCCAAGTCCGGCCGCAATCCTGGCAAAGGGTCAAAAATCCTGACAAATCCTGACGTATGGCAACCCTACGCGGGATACACACCTCAAAGCGTAAATCAAATACAGGAAACTTAAATGTTAACAGACGGTCTTATCGCTAAAGAGCGATCTCTTCCAGACGACCTTAAATAAAATATATCATCCTATGTCCAGTCTATATATTGGTGAAAGAATTTTTGAATATTTATTATTAGTGCAGTCGATGTCAGACTTCAAAGAGATTTTTCTTATCACAAGGGATTACGGTGCAAAAGTGTAAACATATATCTTTGCAATGACTGTTCCTATAGATATAGACCGTTCCTATATCAGCGTAAATTGTAGTACATTGATGTGGTGGCGGAAGCAAGTTTTTATTGTTTCTTGCAAATTAATGGCAGTTAAATGGTCCGCATTGTCGTCCTTCACGTAATACAATTATTTCCTGAACCGGCTATTGTACGCTTCGTTCAATGATTTAACCGTTTCCGTTATTTTTTCACTTTGTTATTATAGTATTATTTCGTCATAACGTTATCTATATTTCTATACTAATATTTTAAAGGAAAAAAAATCTGTGTTTGTTATGTCTGTGTGTGTGTGTGTGTGTTCTTCGAAACTACACATGCGATTTCAAAAAAGTCTTGCACAAATTTCAAGAATGGACCTTGACAATGGACGTATGCTATTGTAATAGGCGTAAGTTTGCGGACTATGTAATAGGGCCTTTTTAAGCTTTGTTTCAGGTAACCTAGAACTTATAATAAATAACAATAAATAAATATTAGGGGGCATTCTTACACAAATCGGACTAGGCCTATAGTAAGCTCAATAAGGCCTGTGTTATAGGTACTATGACGATATATATAGAAGAAAACATCCACGACTCAGAAACAAATATTCATGCTCATCACACAATATTTGCCCTTACCCGGATTCGAACCCAGGATCTTCAGCTTCGTAGGCAGCATCAATACCCACTAGGCTAACCGGTCGTCCGTCGACGTCGACTTATAAAAATAATAATATCAAAAAATCAAAACATACCGACACAGATATTGATTAATGATGATATTGAGCCTATAAAAAAACATTAATCTATGGTCAAAAACTTCGGAGGAAACAGTTGAGAAAAAATGACCAGTGGTCTTTCCTCTTAAGCGAAGTATGATACAAGCACGATACTCCAAAATAAACCGAACTCAATCGAAATTGAAATCATCTAACCTTCTACAAGTTGACAATAAAATAAACCAGATTAGGTTAACGAGATTCTCGGATTCGACAGACACTTGGAGAGACACGTGTATTCAACATATTATCTAAATGTTAAAGACACAAACCACTATTAAGGATTTTTTATGAATCAAGCCGTTAAACTAGAATGACTTCTAACCGGTTTAGAGAAAACGATATATATTCAAAAGTCAATAAAACTTCGTTTGGTTTCATTCACGAATCCGAAATCTCGTTTAGTGGATTGATAATAAATTAATCGATAATTTATTCAAATTATCACTATGTCTAATTTTGGTCGGTCGGGCGGTATTTAATTGGCTGAATTAACCGCCTTCCCCGTGTAAAGGCCGTGCCAGGATATTCATATTCATATTCATTTTTTATTAATAATAATTCATATTACACGTCAAAATTAAAATATAAGCTAAGTGATCCTGCCCCCATCGAGTTTGGGCTTGTAATTTTTATGGATAGTGTGGCTCTACATTAGTAATTAATGTGCAAAATTTGAGCATCCTAGACTTTATAGTTTTTGTTTAAAAAAAAAACTTAATATGATTTTTCTTCGATATTTCTTTTTCTAGCCGACCGATTTTAGTGTGCTTCACATATATTGTACACTTACTCAAGATGATTATATGACATAAAGTATATTTTCATTATGTCATAGAAAAAAAGTTAAAAAAAGCTGACTGAACTTTTCAATTTTTTTTTTATTTGCTTCCAGGTTAGAGACCGCTCCATTATTTTCACCAATAATACATCTACTAACGAACTATAATATGTATTTTTTTCCAAATTATAGCAGTGGGAGAGCATGGTATCTTTACATAAAATACTTTACATACATTTCCTAGAACCGCTATAATATAAAAAGGAATGATTGAAACCTCTTTAGAGAAAAGTGCACGACATATTAAATACTGGCCACTTACAATTCGTTAGGTTTAGGCTAGGATGATCGCGCACAGCGCGTGAGCGCGTACGAATTTGAGCAAAGTAGGCGCCGTGCGTGCCTCAAGCCTCAACCTGAGGCTGCTCTAATTCGTACACACCTTTAGATTCACAGTGCATTTGATTATTTTTTTTGTTTATTGTTTATTGCTTCAAATAGGCCTTCAGCCGGCACTTTTGCAAGTCAAAATTGATTGTAACTCTAGGTAACATACTTAATTAAGTTACATTTACATTTGGTGGCGGTGTCAGGTGGTGGTCATGCAGAAGCATCCAGGCATCTTTGTCTTCTACGTATTGGCTAGTTGTGTAGTAAGCTTTCTTCAATAAATTAGATTTTACATGTCTCTTGAATTTACCTTCTGTGAGCCCAGTGATTTCTTTAGGGATTTTATTATAAAACCGTATAGAGTTTCCTAAGAAAGATTTTTTATTGTTTTAGATAATCTAAACGTGGGTACAGCTATTTTATCTTTGTTCCTAGTATTGAAATTATGATGGTCACTATTTTAATTTTAATTTGTATAAGTTTTTACGCACGTACATGATGTTTTCATAGATGTACAAGGAAGGTAGTGTCAGTATGTTTATCTCTTTGAAGAGTTCTCTTAAGGAGTCGCGAGGACATTCGTTTTGTAAATGTAATACTGTGTAATAATTGTTTAAATAAATAAATAAATAAAAAAGAATGTACAATAGTGTAACATGTATGTTATATTTGCCGCAGGCGCTGCGCTGGTCGTGCGGCGACTGCGCGTGGTGTGCGGTGTGCGCGCGCGCGGGCGGCTGGGCGGCGCGCTGCGCGGGCTGCGCGGGCCCGGGCGCGCGCCACGCGCACGCGCACTGCGCGCCGCCGCCCTGGCGCTGTCCGGTCTGCAAGGACATGCCCGCCACGCCCAAACGGTCAGTCCCTCGCTTTAGCATTACTCCCGACCGCAGAACACTTAATACTATACAAGGGGTATCAAGCGCGGTTTCTAGTCCAGGCAATGAACTGACAACTTGTATGGAAAAAATGTCAAATTTGGAAATAGTTTATAGTAGCTATTTTTTTTAATGTTACGGATATATTTTTGTGATATTATCAATAATCTTATAGTTTTTAACTATATATATACATATATTACTTTTATATTTGAAAATTAAATTATACATTATTATACAATTAAATACAGTGTAAATAAAACTACACTTAGTCAAATGTTAATGAACCTAAATAGGTTCATTTACATTTGACTAAGTGTAGTTTTATTTACACTGTATTTAATTGTATAATAATGTATAATTTAATTTGCTTTAAAATATTCAATATAAATAAAATAAAAAAGACAATGAATGTTTAATTTAAATCTATATAATTACTACCGGGTGGAAAGTTTGTTGGATTCTTGAATAAAGCATCTTAGAATAACGTTTTAGAATGAAATAAACAAAAAAAACGCTATTATAAATTAATGTTTTTCGAAATCGTATTTTGCCTGGAGTATTCTATCGGGACCGGTGTCGCCACCTCATCCCCTCCAAGTCGCCTACTACTACGGCGATCACGTGACGTTGGCGCGAAAGCTTTGAGCGCATGCTCAAAGTAGTGGCGCGCGTGCCACGCCCACATCGCCTTTCTATAGTATTTACTGTTCTGTGATGATACTTTGGCCCTGCCTGCCCAAGCGATCAGTACTCTCGTCTTGGCGTTACTTCCGATTGTATTCTCAACTCAAACTGCTTAACAAACTATGGGTAGGGTAGTAGCTCT
The DNA here is from genome assembly GCA_932294315.1 of Epinotia nisella. Taxonomy (NCBI): domain Eukaryota; kingdom Metazoa; phylum Arthropoda; class Insecta; order Lepidoptera; family Tortricidae; genus Epinotia; species Epinotia nisella. Next base: position 17,706,830 of record OW028688.1, on the reverse strand, counting down.
GAGTGTCTATAATAAACGCAGGGTCTCTGGCAAAAGCTGAATGAGATTAGCCCGTGCTCAGTGGCGTTGAATTGAACTGGTGAAGAAGAGATACTTCGGAGCCCAGGGTTAGCTTTTTTGTAATGACCCGCCAGGCAGGAGATACAGCCATTTATAGGGTAGCTCCTTAGCCATCTTTTAAATCAACAAAACTTCTCTTGTTAGAGAGAATTACTCGAAAAGATTATTCGAATAAACCGTATTAGCGGTGCGTCGTCTGTACCGACAACTGAGTTTTTACCAGCAGCTTTATTCTAATCTCATGCTCCTTCCATTTTTGATGGCTCTTCCAAGTCTTCCATCATAATGATTTATTTTACTTGGAGTCACTACGAACTAGTAATTATAGTTTACAATGCACTCGCTCTGAAAGTGTGCCATGTATGGGACAACATTAACACGGGAAGTCCTCTATGCCGCGCGGCGGTGCAGGCTACGCGCGGGGCCGTGCGGGAATGGATTTCGGGCAAATTTCACCTTTTATTTAAATATTTTTATTTCCTTGCGTTGTAATATGATACACGTGCCAATAGGTAATTCCCAACTCGTGTTGACCAAAAACACTCCCTGACGGTCGTCGTTTTGGTCATCGTCACTCGTCGGGACTTACCTATTTTCCGCACTCGCATCATAAATAACTATTTCGTTGCAGGTCGACCGCGGGCGGCACGCCTCGGGCGAAAAAGGGGCGCACGCCGCGGCGCGCCGCCGGCTCGGACTCGGAGCCCTCCGACGGTAATGAACCCCCCGCGCCGCTCCACGATCAGAGAATGTCCAAGGAGAAACAAAAGTTTTTCAGATTCAGCGCCTTCAACCTCGTCAAGCGGCGGCGGGCCTCCTCCAGCGAGTGGGAGGGCTGGGACCGCGCGCGGTTCAACGGCGTGCGCGTCACGCGCGTGCAGCGCCTGGAGCTGCGCCTCGAGCGCCGGCGCCGGCGGCGGCCCTCCTCCGACTCGGACTCGTCCCCGCCGCGGGAGCCCCGCGCGCCGCCCCCGCGCACCATCTTCGAGCGCCTCGCCAGCGACTCCGCCAAGGCCGTCTGGGGCTTCGCCGCCGAGGCGCAGAAGCACCGGCCCGCCGACGAGACACCCGCAGAGTCCCCCGGGAGACCGGAGCCGAGAAGGATAGCGCGGCGGCGGAGCGCATGCGGCGAGCGCCTCCTGACCACCCTCTTCGACGGCCTGTCCGAGTTCTACTCGGTGCGGGCGGAGTCCGGGTCGCGGTCGCGCCACCGCGGCCGCCCCCGACGGGAGAAGCCCGCCCGCCGCCGGCCGGAGCCCGCGGACGCGGAGCGGCAGGTGCTGAAAGAGACGCGGAGCACCTTCCGCAAGCACCTGGAGACGTTGAAACGCGAGCGGAGCCCGAGCGCGCACAGAGAGCCGGCCGCGTGGACCGCGTCGCGGCTAGTGCGCGCCGCGGCGGCCGAGCGGCGCCCGCCGGCCGACAGCGACAAGCTGTCGCGCGCGCTCGCGCTGCAGGACCGACCGGCCAGCAATCAGGGTAAGGACGTCCGGCCAAGCCCGCGCCCGCCCCAGCCACCACCCGCGCCACGCTGCACGGGACGAGTGTCGCCGGAGCCGACTGCTCGCGTTTCTATCACGATAAAAGGTCTGCTAGACGGTCGCCAACACGCCCCTCCGACCGAGCGACCTTGGTCGGCCCCGACCGTTGTAGTATGAAATTTTGTTGGAAACAACTGTCTACACGGTCGGTGCGGACCAAGGTCGCTCGGTCGGAGGGGCGTGTTGGCGACCGTCTAGCACGGGCTTAAATGTACGCTCGCCATCAGATACACTCGGCGACAAAAAAATACGCACCTCTTCAATAGTACATTACATACATAGGGCCGTGAATTCGTGAATGCCAGATCGCATATCCACAAACACCTGCAATCTGGGGCTTCACGAATTACCGCCCGTGGTTTGTCAGTTTTACGTCTTGCCTTGGCCAGGAAGTGAGATTTTCTCCTCGCGTAGCGGGCTGAAAATCCCACTTACGGTCTAGGGTGACGTAAAAGTATATTTCAAGCGAATATAGCTTTTAACTACCTTTATTGTACCCTATCAATATTTAATTTAATATCATTTAAAAGCACACTTAATGACCTTTAAAATAATACTAAATTAATATTGATAAAAGTACAATAAAAGTAGTTTAAAAGCTATATTCGCTTGAAACGAACTCTTGAAAAGGTGCGATTTTTTTTAACGCCGAGTGTATATCAGAGCGGCCAAAGTGCTCACAAACATCTGAACACGTCTCTGATGCCTCGACAGCAGAGACGTGGTCAGATATTTGTGAGCACTTTGGCCGCTCCGATATATCTGATGGCGATTGTACACGTACGGCCGCCGTTCATGAATTTCATACAATACTCTATCACGGTCTGTGGCTCGAGTGACAGAGAAACGAAGTGACAGATAGTGTTGTGATTTAACGCTTGGCCGAGCCTTGAAGACTCGAGCAGTTAAAGCTAAGACTAGCGTTATGCAGCGTTAGCGTTATACTGAGAAGACTCGCGCTAGCCCGGCTCGAGTCTTTAAGGCTTGGCTGAGCTCTAAATCACAACATTAGTGACAGGTTATTGTAAGAAACTATTCTTGTTCGGCGGCCGCACTATAAGCAAGATGTAACTTCCATCACGAAATGCTGATGAAAGCTTTATCTTACCTTTATCGTGCGATAAACGGGACCAGCATAAGCTCACAGGCTGCTTTTTCACTGACATGACCAAAAAGGCGCTGACAATTCGCAGTTCCATAGCTCTATTGATAGTGAACTCGGTAACTTTACCACTGCCGAATTGTCAGTGTCAAATATTCTGGCATGTTAATGAAAAATGGCCATTTTGACACAAACGACCGACTGTATCGTATATGCGATGAGAGCGCTATAGAAGTGTTATGAGCTGTATATCGACTTTATGAAAGCGTCAGAAACAACACTACGCACTTGATCGAGCCTCGAATGCAGAAGAAACTGAGTGAGCAAACAATTTCAATGCCGGACTTATATTCGAACCAGATCAATTAGAGTAAACTTGACACAGAAGTCCCGATACTCATTTAGTAGAATGCTGTGCTCCATCGAGTGGCCGCTGCAGGAGCATGTGGATGTGGACTAGGGTGTTGCTTAAAAACCGAAAATTTGACATTTCAGTGAGACACCCTATTATATTGGTCTAATACGTAAAAAGTAACGTCGATTTTTTTTTTTTTTGGATAAGATTTAGGGGTCGCTACCGAATTTTAAAACTTTTTAACTGCATAGTAAGATTTTTATATATTTAAGAATTTTCTACTTTATTGACCTACATTTGATAAACAAGGAATAAACAATCGAGAAAATAAAAATACAAATTCTTTTACGAAATGTTCGCGCTTATTTGAAATTAAAAATTTAAGCATATTTAACACAATAAGATTCATTTTTGAATTACTGACTGAAATTAAGTGATTTTTTTTGATGTTTTCAAGTTTATTCATTTCCTATCATCAAATGTAGCTCAACAAAAAGTGAAATGTTAAATATGTATATAAAAAAATCTTACTATGGCGAAATGCAAACCTTCAATAATTTCAAAGTACCTAGCGACCCCTATATCTTATCCAAAAATAAATAGTATTTTATATAATAGTGAAACAATAAGGGCTCTTAAAGTCAAGTACCGTGTTTAGGCCACGAGGTTTGCCGAATGTCCTAAGTAAGGTACGAAAATTTATGAGCTAATTGTGTCACTATTGTATATAATATTCTCTATAGAAATAATTAAACAGACTTGGCATCTAATGAAAATCTAAGCCCTGCTCAAACGAAGTGCAAGTCAGAGGTGGCGCCGGCTCAACGTCGTTGATGTCTTTTTTATTGGAGTCAACGCGACGTCCTATCGGTCAAATTCATAGTTCAGTACAGGCGCCACATGATTAGTCGAATTTATTTTAGTTGTCGTTGTATAATAATTATTTCAGTTGAGTTGGGAGCTCCATAGAAAAAAAGTATGTGGCTTTAGTTTAGTGTATATACGAAGTCTTTCAAACATTAAAGTCAACGAGTATAAAAAAAAAAAAATTTTTTTTTCACGTATTAGACCAATGTCCCACTGAAATTTGAAATAGTCGGTTTTGAAACAACACCTTAATGTGGACGCTGGCGTAAGCAGGTATACAGCTCGGCGCGGAGGCTGGGCGGGCGCGGACCCCGTGCAGCGGGTGAAAGTGTCTCGTGGTGGATCGTCCTGATTGGTGGCCGGTGGTTCTCGTCTCTCATTGGCTCATTCTCTGCTCGAAGCGGCGGCGTGGCGGCGACACTGTCGGGTGTAGGCGACCACACATGCACTTTCGCTCGCGTACATGCGCGAATGTACAGCTTTACGTGTTTAAGTTTGACGCAAGATACAAGTGATCCCCCGAACGTCATGTGGTGTCATGTCTATTGTTTGTTTGTTGTGACGCAGATGATTGTGCCTCAATCGCTTTTGTCTAGCGTCAATGTTTTATTTTTATTATCGTTTCACATGTACTAATCATTTTACAGTGGTGATGAGTCCCTTTTGATTTCCTATTAATGATTAATCTTTTAATTTACAGTACTTTATTTTCATTTTCTTTTGTACTTTTTTTGTAATTTGGCTGCTATTTTTTCATGTCTTGTTCTTTACTGATCAGATCCATCAAGCTCATTATATTGACCGTGTTAGTAAACGCATTTCAAATGTACTCAAAGGTGTATGAATTTGATGGCTCTGTTCACGTGTTCACAATTTGTATGGGTTTTACAAAATTGAATTAACTGGTCCTATTTGATTGAGTTCGCAACTTTGTTTATGATTTCTAATAAACATTTAATTGTTTACTATTTTCACACTATTTACCAACAAAGTCGCGCACTTGTAATTCACACTCTGTAGTGGAAAAGGTGCCACAGATGTATTAAAAATGATTAATTAAGAAGCATGTCCATCCCCATATTGGTAATATTGTCCCTTTTCAATTTTAGTGAGAAAACGAGATAGCATAATCTTCATTATATTCAATTCTAAGAACTTGATGTATTCATTATATTTATACCCAAGATATATATCTAGATAACTGTTCCGTTTTCTGACCATGTTTATTTTGTTAGTTGACAGATCTTCAAGTTATCTTTCGTCAAAAATTCAAATAGATATTTACTTCAATTTTAGCTGTAAGTCGTGTGATAAAAAAGCTCGTGCGAGAAGACGCTATTCTATTAACTTAAAAAAAAAAACTTGTACATTTAGTAAATTTGAATTAAAAAAAATCGTATGTATTCTGTACAGTGCCGTGGTTCGTAGATCTGTGAACTAGCAAACATGATACACTGACACTGATCCCCCTTGTCCTGAAAGTTAAGAATTTATGAACTCTATTCTACTTAGATATGTCTAGATTCTTAACTCTCCGGAACTAGCTATAAAGCCATCGCCACACTTGCGGGGCGTGAGCTTCACGCCTACGTCTGAAAAACGCCTCGTTACAATACGCGCCAGATAAGTTTGCGTCTCTGAAGTTAGCCTAGCCGCACACCAGTAAACCCCTATAACACTGCGACGCTAAGGTTTGTTCACGAAAAAAGTACCCATCGAAAACTAAGTCTTCACTGTCACCCAGTAGGTCTAGGTAGTTCAAACCGCAATTAGATAGCCAACTGAGTAATCTTTATGTGTACGAATCTAAAATCCATCCATTTTACAAGCTTTTATTTACTTTCACCTGACCATTGTCTGTAATCAAATCTTGCAAGTTAAATTTGATCCACTTCCCGGTTTCCGGTTGAGCTGAAATTTTGCATACATGTGTAAAACGCGTGACAATGCAATATTATGATGACATGGTGCTGATCTGATGATGGAGCTGGAAGGTGGCCATAGGGACTTCGCAATGAAACGACACAACCTCATCGAGTTGGGACAGAAAAGTACAGTCGGCAATAAAAGCTTGTACCGAAAATGACATTTTTGACAGAAACTTGTTTCCTTAAACGTTGTGAAATCCTATATAATGCCCTTGCCAGACAAATAATAAATCAGTTTGGTAACGGCTACCCGCAACCAAAGGAATTCAAGGTGCTCCCACTAAACTGCAATCCGTTTTGTTGATGGAGCGAGCTTGGGAGTAGCTATAAAGGGGAGGGCAAATGCACAAAAGATCCCACTGGGTCGAAGTGTATCCGAAAGGGCCCTCAACTAGATAAGATAAGATAAGACGCCAGTTAAGGTTTAAAGCTAAAATAATTGCATAGAAATGTGTCTACTTCTGGCATGATTTAAAACAATTTATGACCTGCATACGTTAATTAAGAGTCTGCAAACATATACGTGGAACATTATAGCATCGATGGTCTATTTGAGTAAAGGAAAAAAACAACCTCTATGACCCAAACGTGAAAATTACATAATCTAAGACTACAATCCAGAGATTTCGAAAGTTAGCCCAAACATAGCAGCTGATATAAATATCCATAACGCCACTCAAAACGATAGGTGAAGAGACCTTTATAATTAAATAAAAAAAAAGTAATTTCATATTGAAAACCTGAATTACAACAGTGGCTACTTTTTTTCGTGAACACGCCTTACTAGTATTAACGTCACAGACGCAAACTTATGTGGCGCGTATTGTACTATCGCCCAATGGTACGGGTTCACACTTTCTGTCCAAAATCGTCTGCACATGCATAGCGAACGCTCGAAAATGATCCTAGAGGTGTGAACCCGTACCCTTGGGCGATAGTACATTAGGGCACGTCGGTGTTTCGCAAGCTCGAGCCCCGCCGGCATCACGCGAACTCTCAACCGACCTATTTAGTATACAAATCTCACGCTATCTCCACACAGAAAACAAGAAGCTCCCACCCGGCGTGACTCGCGACGACGCCTCCCTGTTCAGCGCGGCGGTGGCGGCCGTGACCGCGCCCGCGCCCGAGCCGCCGCTGGCCGCGCAGCCACCGCCGCGGTCTCCGTCCGCCATAGAGTTCGGCCAGTGGGAGATCGAGACGTGGTACTCCAGCCCGTTCCCGCAGGAGTACGCCAGGTTGGTGTGCTTTTTGAAACCTGGTTAACCTTCGATTCCCGTGGCGCAGGACCGGTCACTTTGGCACTCTTTGGGGGAGGCCTATGTCCAGCGGCGGCTGATGATGGTGACCCGTGGCGCGTTCCACATAGCTTCGAGTTACAATTTTGCAAGTTGGTCATTTGACCTCGTGTAAGCAACACAGGTCGTAACTATAACATAGGCGGATGCTACACGCTCGATATTTATCGTGATATTTAGATCGTAATCCAGGATCACGATGTTTATCGAGTGTGTTGTATAGGCGTATTACGTATCGTGATACGGATCGCTGGATTTGTAGAATTCTAAAAATCCACGATCCTGGATTACGATCTAAATATCACGATAAATATCGAGCGTGTAGCATCCGCCTTCGATAAGTTGAAAATCCCCGATATTTTAATTTCAAAGTTCAATATCTCAAAAACGGCTGAACCGATTTTGATGAAACGTAGCTAAGAACCATCTCGATCACGTCAGCTTTCGGAAAAAAAAACCGCATTATAATCGGTCCATTCGTTTAGGAGCTACGATGCCACAGACAGACACATAGACATACAGACACACACAGACACGTCAAACCTATAACACCCCTTATTTTGCGTCGGGGGTTAAAAATACCAGTCGTTATTAGTTTAAGAGTTGTAAAATCGTAATGAAAATACTACCGAATTCGAGAGCCACGGGATTCCAAAGCTTTATGGGAGTGACCATTCTATAGTGCCCTCTGAGGCCCTCTGAGGCCTTATGCCCATTTAGGTTCAACTTGTGTGTTAATTCTCCCAACTCATGAGAGTAACGCCATTCTTTCATTTCTACTTAAGAGAGTTCGCCACAGAAAATGCGTTACAACTTATCATCTTATCAATGATCGAGTCTCCCCCCCATCCAAGAGTAATCATCTTATCCTAGATTATAATTTCTCAACCGCAATCTAGCAGAATATCAGTGCTCACGCGAGCAAAGCAAAACAGAGCTAGTACCTTTTTGGCATTGTTGCAACGCACAGTATGTCTTTAATTCAATTTATATTTAAATCTAAATCGGAATCTGTCAACAGGTCCACACAATAATTATAAAAAAAATCTCTTCCAGGCTACCCAAGCTATTCCTCTGCGAGTTCTGCCTCAAATACGCAAAGAGTCGGGCCGTACTCTTGCGTCACCTCGACAAGTGCCTGTGGCGGCACCCTCCCGCCACCGAGATCTATCGCTGCGGGGACATCTCAGTCTTCGAGGTCGACGGCAATGCCAACAAGATATACTGTCAGAACCTCTGCCTACTCGCCAAACTGTTCCTCGACCATAAAACACTTTACTACGACGTCGAGCCTTTCCTTTTCTACGTGCTGACGAAGAACGACGATAAAGGATGCCACCTGGTCGGATATTTCTCCAAAGAGAAGCACTGTCAGCAGAAGTACAATGTGTCCTGTATAATGACGATGCCGCAGTACCAGAGGCAGGGCTACGGACGTTTTCTCATCCATTTTAGTGAGTGGTGGAATCTTTATTACATATTTAGTCATGTCAATTAAGTATTTTTTTGGAAAGGAGTTACAATTTTATTCTTGTTTCAGGTTATTTATTGTCGAAAGAGGAAGGTCAGCCTGGGACACCAGAAAAACCCCTGTCCGATCTGGGTCGGGTGTCGTATCACGCGTATTGGAAGTCGGTCCTACTAGAGTTCCTACACGACCACAAGGACAAGCCTTTCACGCTCGAGGACATTGCCCATACGACGGGAATGCACATGAATGATATAGCGGCTACGTTCCAGCTGCTTGGTTTCGTCAGATACCTACCTAATAACGAATCTATGAAACTAGGACTCTGCATAGACTGGAATAGAGTCGAGAATCACGATAAGAGATTGAGAAGTAGACCTCGGTTAGAGATCGATCCTGAATGCCTGAGATGGACCCCGCTATTGGCCCCAACTATAAACCCATTCAGATCGCCGGAAGAAGGCTCTGCGGACCAAGACACAGAGAATGATGAGACGGAGATGAAAACAGAAAGCGAAGACACGTCAACAGAACCTGAAACCCCTGTGACTAAAGCGGAGACCGAGTCGAAAGTCAAAGCTGAAAAGGAGAAGACTCCTGAACCAGTCGAGATTACATCGTCCGGTCGGCGGCGGACGAGACCTCTTAAATACAGCGAGACAACCTACCAGACAACGCCCACGGTCGTCGAGGGTGGCAGAAAGAGAAAGCGTGACGTCAATACAAAACTGTCCGAATCTAACTTAACTGAGGACGAAAAGAAACCAGAGGAAACTCCGCGGCAGCAAAGAAGTAAAAGCGTGGCTAGACGCTCCTCGAGAGTCGCGCAACACGAGCTTAACGAAGATTCCAACCCTCCTAGAAGTCGGAGGCAAAGCGTCAAAGATAAAGAAAAGTATGCTTCAGACAGTCAAGATAGCCAGGAGGAGACCGCCGATACTTCAATCGCCACGACAGCCAGCGCCGTCAAAGCGAAAGCGAAGAGAAAATATGCCTGGCGGGGACGCCCCAAGAAACGACAAAAGGTCGCCAAAGGTAACAAAGTCAGAACAGATTCACCAGAGGCTAAGAAAGTGAAAATTGACGAAGATACCAACATCAAAACTGACGATGAATCCATGGAAGAAGAAAAACCCAAAACACCCGTTCAAAACCATGAGTCCCCTAAGAGTCAGATTGAGGAGAAACCTAAGGAGAAAAGCAAGAACTCGGACAGTTCTGAGGATTCTTCTGGAGAGGCTGATGATGAAATGGACGTGGAAGAGGTAGAGGACAGGAGAAGTCCCTCCAGCAAGCCGGCCAGTCCTCGGCAAGTTGAAGAGAACAGCACAGACCATCACACCAGTGACATGGAGCTTGACAGTATACACATGGATTCACCAAAATCTATAGCTGAGAAAGAACAAGTGATCAAAGAAACGTCCACTGTCGAAGACAGTAGTGAGAAAAATGATAAACCTGTAGAAGATAATACAGAACCACCTGCTGTGAATGCTACCGAAGCAAAACCAGACACTCAAAACGTAGAAGAGCAGGAAGTCAAAAATTGTGAAATCAAATCACCAACGAAACCGTCACTTGATGACAAAGAGACAATAATAATATCTGAATCCGACGACAATAACAGCCAAAGTTGTCCGCTGCCTTCCCCTAAACCTAACAACACGGTACCTTCGCAAACGAACAACGAAAATACCCCTAAGGAGGTTGAAGAAAACGAGAGTCCTTCCAAAGTTATACCAGTTGTGTCCACTGAGAATGCTCACATAGTTTTAGACCACAAAGTTCAGGAGGAAGTTAATCCAATCAGACCACCAGTGGATCTCATTGTTCCTAAAATACACCAAATAGAAACTATAGTTGTAGAAGGAGAATCTGACAATGGCCTCTCGCCACATGTCAATACGTCACCGAAACTCAATGACAAAACTGTAATCAATGAATCACCTAAACAAAAGAGGACGCCAGAAAAGAGTACTGAAATAATTTCCGAACAGAAAAAGTCCGAAATGAGAAAGGAGACGGTGATACAACATCAGGCTATGGATGATCTAAAGACTCCAGAGAAAAAGTCGCCCACTAAACCAGACTCCATAATACAGAATGTAGACCTTCCAAGAGAGATGAACAGTATGAAATTGCCCGAGCTACCCAAACTCGATTCTTATTCAGACATGGATAGAAATAAACCTCAAAATCCCATAGTCAGTAAAGAAAGTGATATCCCTTTCAGGAATGACATTATCAACACCAGAAAAGACGAAATTGTCATTACGAGAAATGTCATAGAACCAAATATGATCAACTACCAGAATTCCGTGAGCAACTCCATGACGATCCAGCAAATTAATACTGCTCAGCATTCTTACCTCAACCACAGGGCTAGTGTTACTAAGGAGTCTCAATCTGTTCAAACGGAAAAAGTCTTAAAAACCAGTGAAGCTCACAGAGTTAACACCATGTCAGACACGCCCGTGATAAGCAAACCGACCAAACTAGAAGTGCCTCACCCCATAACATCGCCCGTTATCAACCCAGTCATACCCAAAGTACCCAATGTGACTGACATCAATTTTTTACCTAGATGCCAAAGCGCGAACGCCGCTATAAGCATGGGCTCGGAACGCATGGACATTGACCCAAACTTTGCTAACAGCAACGCTATACAGAACTCCCTCGGAGGCTCTATGAACATCGTGCAATGTAGCTCCCAGGACAAGAACGATTTGAAGCCAAGGGAGAAAAGCAAGCTTCGAGACGTGAGAGTCAACTCCGCTCACAGCAAATTGGAGAAGCCGGAAAAGAAGAGTAAGAATGACACGCCTAGAAGCACGCCCGAGCCGAAGGTCGTGTTTTTTCCGGAGCAAAACGCTAACCCCCGGAAACCGGAGACGTCGGTCCCCACCAACGTGATCAACACGGGCGCCGGACCCGCCGCGGTCAAGCCTGAAACAAAACTCATCAACGAAGCGCCCAAGAAGCAAGATTTTTTTAAGAAGGAGAAATCGAATGCAGCCAAGTTTGACTCAAAAAACAACACAGTCAAACACGACAAGACCTGCACGGCGCAACTTGCTCTAAAAGCGGACCAAAACGATCTCAACAAAATGCTGCCCAAGCTACGCTATGACAACGACCTCGTCCCCAAAGACTACCCCATGAACCAAATCCCAAATTACCACACATCACACGCACAATACCAATGGCCACCCTGGGACCCCGCGCGCCTCCAAGGCACGTGGGACCACCACAACAGGTTTCTCGACATGAAAAACAGCGACAAAAATTACCTGGACAAATTCCAGGGCTTCAACCTACCTCACCTCGATCAGATGCAGAAGTCACCTCAAAAACTACACCCGAAATACGATCAGAAGGATTTCCATAACATCGCGTACGGGACGATATCATCGGGCATCTACGCCACTACCGGCCTGCCGCATTTCAAAGAAACTAAAGCTCCAACGTCGAAAGAATGTTCTCAGAAAAACGACTCTAAGCCTTCTAAACAGTCCAAGACAACAACGGCTTGCCAAACGCAATGCGAGTCGAAGAAGTCACAAGCGCAGAACGAAGCGCAAATGAAACAACAGATGATGCAGCGGCAAGTGAAACAACAAGAGTCCGTCACCAGCTGCGCTGAATACCGACAACACAGCCCTCAAATACTATCACCCGGCTGCAAGACCCCCTATAACAACGGCCCGTGCAGCCAAGAGAAAGAGATCGAAAAGAAGAGCAGACAGAAGAAGGAAGAGTCACCGAAAGAGAGTAAAGAGGAGATGTGCGAAGCGGTCAGCCCCGCTTTGCAATCCATGGGCGTTTACACTCCCGACTCGACTAGCAACTCGGTGCATTCAGTGCAGTATCCTTCCTGCGAACTGGACGTGTCGCAGCTGGGCCTGGAGTCGCCGAGTAGCATCGGCTCGGACCTGGCGTCGCCGTGCTACATGCACGCCACGCCCAGTCCGCAGTACCCGCACTCGGCCATACACATCCCCTCCATCATGCAGCCCCAGCAGCCGCCGAAGCAGCAAAAGATTAATAATAGGAATAGGTGAGTTGGTTTCTTTTAAGGCATACAGTAAACAGTTGCCCAGCAGCAGTCAAAGTCAAAGTGATTTATTCTTCAATTTAGGCATATTACATGCACCTATGAATGTCGATAAACTACCACCGGTTCAGAAGGAAAACCTCTGCCTGTTATATTTTTTTCAAAACAGTATACAATATATCATTTCAGTATCAGAGTATTATGAAATTACATTGCTACAGTAGAAAGCCTATTTATTTAGCGATAGATTTCTAGTGCAGGATTTAATCACTGCCAAATATCCCTATCCATGATGTAATCTTTTATCTTATAATATGCTTTTGAAATAGGTGTCTGTTTTACGACAGATTTGAATTTAGAGTCAGTAAGTTCGGTAATGTTTTTGGAATTTTATTGTAGAACTAGCTTTTGCCCGTGGCTTCGCCCGCGTATTAAGTAATTTTAACCGTCTACAAAAAAGGTACATCTTTGTTTGACCTGTATGTTCCAATGGAATTGCAATTTGGCACAAATACTTTCAAGAATTTTCATGTCCACAATGTTAAATTTCAAAATCAACGCCATTTTCGTAATTAACGTCCCAAAAAACCATAAAAACGACACCCATATTGATATTTAGACATTTCAACCCCATCGCACCCCAACAGGGGAGATGGTGTTTCACGTCCGCCACGTTGGATTTTAAAATCGTTATTGTTTTCGTAATCAGCGACCAGCGACCCGATAAACCATCGAAACAATACCCAACATTTCACCCCCTTAGGGGTTGAATTGTGAAAAATCCTTTTTGAGTGCACCCGCAGACCTTATAAGAAACCTACGTGCCAAATTTGGAATCTCTAGAACCAGAACTCCCAAAATACCATGAAAACGACATCCATATTGATATTTTGGACATTTCAACCCCATCGGATCCCAACAGTAGAGATCGTATTTCACGTCCGCCATGTTGGATTTTAAAATCGTTGTTGTTTTCGTAATCAGCGACCCGATAAACCATAGAAACGACACCCATGTCGATTTTCAGACTTTGTGACCACATTCCCCCCTTTTAGGGGTTGAATTTTCAAAAAACCTGAAACACGTGTTTACTCATTTATTGTTAGGAATACTGCTGTGAAGTTTCGAATGAAATAGTCTAACTAATCTTGTTTTCCCATACAAACTTTGGACCCCCATTTCACCCCCGTAGGGGTTGAATTTTGAAAAATCCTTTCTTAGTGCACCCCTAGACCTTATAAGGAACCTACGTGCCAAATTTGGAATCTCTAGAACCAGCGGTTTGGGCTGTGCGTTGATAGATCAGTCAGTCGGTCAGTTTCTTCTTTTATATATTTAGATTTAGAATACTAAATAGGCTAATAAAAAATAGTACATTACTACAATAGCCGGGAAGGAAGGGATTGCCTGTAAAATGTGATATAGAGTGATAGTAATACGAAGCAAGCCATCCCTAGTTCCAGATTTGTGCTTTTCTCAAAAAAATGCTCAGAAATTTGAAAATTAAAAAAAAAAACCAGTACGGTACTAAAATTCAGTAATAAAAGTACTGGTGATCCGACGTCGCCGCGCCCGGAGCCGGGGGGGCGCCGGCAATTTCCAAACACGCCGGCCATATCCTATACAAATCCCATTGCCTATTACCGACTTCTAAATCCTAGTGCTTTGATAGTGCTTTTCTCAAACGTGAGGAAATAATACAAAAACATTACAAAAGGTACCTAAATCACGCGGTGATACTTGAACTTTGATTTAGCTGAAAGCATTATTTCTACAACTTCTTTCAAAGGCGGTATTCACTTTCACACTATCTTTTACACTCAATCCGGTTTTTCAAGTGCCTAATTATAACACATTATAGTTAATTTTATGATTCAATGTCTCAAATAAATGTAATTACTTACGCGGCTTTTAAACTTTTTAATTTCATTTTCTTCTGACCATTAACAATAAAGAGCGAAAAAAAAAAACTGAAAACCGCGCGGATCGCGGGTGGTTTTCTCTGGCTGAATGTGATTTTTCTTTAGCCGTCTCGATTTAGTATGGCGCAATCAGGATTAAAAAATTAAACGTTAGCGCGCGTAGCGGGAAATAATGGATTTTGTTTGGATTTGCATGGAACAGATTTAACTTATTAAATTTTGGCGGATGAAAACTAGGCACTTCGCGTGTTCGTTTTTCACACAAAATGCGACGCATTCCGAACATGTTTGAGAAATAGTATATTACTGCAGACGTTGGGAAAGAAGGGCTTGCCGGGTGAGTAGGTATAGACGGCCGACCGTAGGGAGGCCGGATAGTGATACGAAACCGGCAAGCCCTTTTCACGGCCAGACATGTATAGTGCTTTTCTCAAACATATGCAATGAAATAAAAAAATACACCACTCTGGAAATATAATTCAGCTGTTTAGCCTGTTCATGAACACAGACGCCATGTTTACATTAAAAATAAAAACTTTAAAAGTAAATTTCGTGAATACATTTCAACGAACATTGTTGATGTGTTATCAATGATTTGTAGTACATTATTTTGATAAAAAAAACAATAAATTCGACGATTTAACCCCTCGTATATGCTTAAGACACGGATCCGTGCAAAGCATTTGAACCCGTTGTTTTACATCTCCAAAGTCATAATTTGATTGCTCAATGTTGACATTCGGCATACCAGGGGTTTTTGACTCATAGCGTCGTGTCCCCACAGGAATGCGGGAGCGAGCGGGGGCTCGAGCAGCGCGGCCAAGAGCGAGCCCGCCATGCGCGGCGCCGCCACGCCGCCCGCCAGGCACCGCACCACGCCGCCCGCGCACCAGCCGCACGGTAACTCACACACACACACACACTACTTCTCGCACTGATAACACACTAGCTACCTATACTTGCCTTTAACCAAAGTGATGACTGAGGCCGTAAAACCATAGGCTCGCGTTATCTCTTTTGCATTGTCTTTCTTTATGGCCTCAGTCGTCACTTTGGTTGAGGACAAGTATAGTCCTCGTGCCGTGCCGCGTGAATCACCCGAATGAGTCGCGCACAGAACACTAAATACTATAGAAGGGGTATCAAGCGCGGTTTCTATAGGGAGCGGTGTCGCCACCTCGTCCCCTCCACGTCGCCTACAACTTTGTGAGCGACTGCACGGCGATCACGTGACGTTGGCGCGGAAGCTTTGAGCGCACGCTCAAAGTACGCGCGTGCCACGCCCACATCGCCTTTCTATAGTATTTAGTGTTCTGTGGAGTCGCGCGTTCCGCTGATGGACAAAAACCTCTATTGATGGTCTTTGTAACTGTAAGACTAAAGTAAGACCTTTTCATGCAGTCACAATAAATATATTTGACTTTGACCAGCCGTGAAAAGGAGTCGGTTCTCATATGTTCCATGGTTTTTTTGTTTACTGTCACTGTGACAGAAAAGACGACTTTGGTATGGTATTACCGCGATGTATTGCCAGCGTAGCGTATTACCTTGTTGCTTAAAGTGTCGAAATGGGTTTACTTCTAAAGCGTAGATATTTTTATAGTACTAGTCTATCGAGGGGTTGGTGGCCGAGCCAAACATCATCGGCGAAACGAAATCCCACAGACTTCTCTGGTTCGGTTATCTACTGCGAATGGCAGAGGATAGAGCACTCAAGAGAACGACTGGTCGTCGTCCAGTAGGGCGGCCCAGGTATCGCTGGGGGGATAGCGTGCAGGCGGATCTGCGTCATCTTCAAGCTCATGGGCATATCTACGGTGGGGCATCTGCCCCACCCTGCTCTCTGGCCCGGAGCTAAGAATTTTTAGGCAAAATTAAATATTCATTTGGGCACTTAAAAAAAATACTTCTTCCCTTCAAAAATCCTGGGTATGCCCATATTTAAGCATCAAGCTGGCAGAAAGAGGCGCAGGATCGATATAAGTCGCGTTACATCTTTTCGGTAGCCAACACCCTTTTCGGATCACTGACCCAAAATAGTTAGTTGGTTAATAGAGTAGTAGTATTGTATTATTTTCTATTAAATGTTCGACTTGCTAAATGTGATATATCTAACATGGTCAATAAACATTCTATTCTATTGTATGATAGATGTGAATGTTTTCTCCCCTGTTACAGCGGGGGGCGGCTCGGCAGCCGGCGGCGCGGGCTACCAGGGCGGCTACCTGTCCTTCCAGCAGCAGCAGCAGTACCACGGGGGCGGCTGGGCGCCGTCCTGCTCGCTCGCCAAGCTGCAGCAGATGGCCGAGGCGCCGCAGCACCATCACCAGCAGGTGAGAGACTCCCCGTGTACAACGCGGGCTACCAGGGCGGCTACCTGTCCTTCCAGCAGCAGCAGCAGTACCACGGGGGCGGCTGGGCGCCGTCCTGCTCGCTCGCCAAGCTGCAGCAGATGGCCGAGGCGCCGCAGCACCATCACCAGCAGGTGAGAGACTCCCCGTGTACAACGCGGGCTACCAGGGCGGCTACCTGTCCTTCCAGCAGCAGCAGCAGTACCACGGGGGCGGCTGGGCGCCGTCCTGCTCGCTCGCCAAGCTGCAGCAGATGGCCGAGGCGCCGCAGCACCATCACCAGCAGGTGAGAGACTCCCCGTGTACAACGCGGGCTACCAGGGCGGCTACCTGTCCTTCCAGCAGCAGCAGCAGTACCACGGGGGCGGCTGGGCGCCGTCCTGCTCGCTCGCCAAGCTGCAGCAGATGGCCGAGGCGCCGCAGCACCATCACCAGCAGGTGAGAGACTCCCCGTGTACAACGCGGGCTACCAGGGCGGCTACCTGTCCTTCCAGCAGCAGCAGCAGTACCACGGGGGCGGCTGGGCGCCGTCCTGCTCGCTCGCCAAGCTGCAGCAGATGGCCGAGGCGCCGCAGCACCATCACCAGCAGGTGAGAGACTCCCCGTGTACAACGCGGGCTACCAGGGCGGCTACCTGTCCTTCCAGCAGCAGCAGCAGTACCACGGGGGCGGCTGGGCGCCGTCCTGCTCGCTCGCCAAGCTGCAGCAGATGGCCGAGGCGCCGCAGCACCATCACCAGCAGGTGAGAGACTCCCCGTGTACAACGCGGGCTACCAGGGCGGCTACCTGTCCTTCCAGCAGCAGCAGCAGTACCACGGGGGCGGCTGGGCGCCGTCCTGCTCGCTCGCCAAGCTGCAGCAGATGGCCGAGGCGCCGCAGCACCATCACCAGCAGGTGAGAGACTCCCCGTGTACAACGCGGGCTACCAGGGCGGCTACCTGTCCTTCCAGCAGCAGCAGCAGTACCACGGGGGCGGCTGGGCGCCGTCCTGCTCGCTCGCCAAGCTGCAGCAGATGGCCGAGGCGCCGCAGCACCATCACCAGCAGGTGAGAGACTCCCCGTGTACAACGCGGGCTACCAGGGCGGCTACCTGTCCTTCCAGCAGCAGCAGCAGTACCACGGGGGCGGCTGGGCGCCGTCCTGCTCGCTCGCCAAGCTGCAGCAGATGGCCGAGGCGCCGCAGCACCATCACCAGCAGGTGAGAGACTCCCCGTGTACAACGCGGGCTACCAGGGCGGCTACCTGTCCTTCCAGCAGCAGCAGCAGTACCACGGGGGCGGCTGGGCGCCGTCCTGCTCGCTCGCCAAGCTGCAGCAGATGGCCGAGGCGCCGCAGCACCATCACCAGCAGGTGAGAGACTCCCCGTGTACAACGCGGGCTACCAGGGCGGCTACCTGTCCTTCCAGCAGCAGCAGCAGTACCACGGGGGCGGCTGGGCGCCGTCCTGCTCGCTCGCCAAGCTGCAGCAGATGGCCGAGGCGCCGCAGCACCATCACCAGCAGGTGAGAGACTCCCCGTGTACAACGCGGGCTACCAGGGCGGCTACCTGTCCTTCCAGCAGCAGCAGCAGTACCACGGGGGCGGCTGGGCGCCGTCCTGCTCGCTCGCCAAGCTGCAGCAGATGGCCGAGGCGCCGCAGCACCATCACCAGCAGGTGAGAGACTCCCCGTGTACAACGCGGGCTACCAGGGCGGCTACCTGTCCTTCCAGCAGCAGCAGCAGTACCACGGGGGCGGCTGGGCGCCGTCCTGCTCGCTCGCCAAGCTGCAGCAGATGGCCGAGGCGCCGCAGCACCATCACCAGCAGGTGAGAGACTCCCCGTGTACAACGCGGGCTACCAGGGCGGCTACCTGTCCTTCCAGCAGCAGCAGCAGTACCACGGGGGCGGCTGGGCGCCGTCCTGCTCGCTCGCCAAGCTGCAGCAGATGGCCGAGGCGCCGCAGCACCATCACCAGCAGGTGAGAGACTCCCCGTGTACAACGCGGGCTACCAGGGCGGCTACCTGTCTTTCCAGCAGCAGCAGCAGTACCACGGGGGCGGCTGGGCGCCGTCCTGCTCGCTCGCCAACATAGAACACTTTGTTAATCAACACACCTTTAATGAGCTTGTGACCTCTTGTTAAAATTGATAATGTAGTTCTTGAATTGTAGTTGCTCCCATACAAACATTTGTTCCTCTCTAAAAACTGGTTTGATCTAAAAAAAATCTTGACCACAAGCCTATTTCTGGCTTCTGACGATCTTTCTTCAATTTTAAGCCCCAATTTTGACGATCCATCTCCACATTTCCGAGCAGTAGCGTGCAAATTATAACCTGATCCTTTGTTACAGTACGGGCAGCAGGCGGGCGGCACGCAGCACTACCACGCCAAGTATTACCCGGCGCCCAACCAGCTGGACGCCGCGCGCACGCGCACGCACTCCGCGCCCGCCCCCAGTGAGTACCAACACCACAGGCCCGGAGCCTCGTCCCGAGTGTACAGGGAGTCCCCCCCTCTCCCACTAATTTTGCGAGAGATTAGGGTTGTGCAAGTATTCCTTTCTCCCGGGTGTCTTACTAGCGATCCTGAGGGCCGAAGACCCGAAGGTGAGCGGTAAGGCACCCAATGTCTGAAGGTGAAGACGCAGGTCGAGCTTCGCTAAGGGGCAAAGGCTCGAAGCGTCCGTTCAGAGCGCGCATTGTGCGTGAGTCTGAAGGCCGAAGATCCGAAGGGCGAGTTACGCGGATACTCACTACTTTCAAGTGTTGTGACATTCGAAGGTAGTGAGTATCCGCGAAACCGTAAGCCCGAAGCGTTTCTTCAGAGCGCGCTCTCGGCCACCTATCCCGGTGTGTGTTACAAGCGGACCTGAGGCCCGAAGCGTATTTTCAGAGCTCTTTACGCGAGTTCGAGGGCCGAAGGCCCGAAGGGCGAGCCCACGTCGATCCACACCTCCGCACTGTTTCACAAACAAGACGGACCGAGTGTAACAAATCTCTCTCCCGCTTCTCGCTTTCTATAGCAGTTTTTCATCTCCTTTTTCTTAGGAAATATTTAACCAATTCCAGTCAGTATTGGATTACGAGTACATAACCACATCGGTACCAGGCAAAGAACTAGTTTAGAGCCATTCGGTAGACATTTTTGTACGCAAATGCGACATCGCGGCTGCTCCAGTCACGTGCGGTGTAAGATGGAACCCCCTTGTTCCAGTTCCAGGCAACCTGTCGCCCATGCAGCACATGCAGATGGCGCCGGCGGCGCGCATGTCGCCCAACCTCAACACGCACATCATCTCGCAGTACGGGCTCGCCAACTCGTACCGCATGCCGCAGCAGCAGTTCAACAACCTGCCCGTCGTGAACGTGCAGACCGGCGTGCAGTACGCGGCGCCCGACCCGCGCGCGCAGCAGCCCAACGTGTACGCCTACGGGTACATCAACGCGCCGCCCGCGCTCGGCCTGCAGCCGCTCAACTCCACCATGCGCCGGTAGCCCGCGCCCCGCGGCGCGCCCGGCGAGCCACGCGCCCAGTAGCGCCGGCGCCACCGGACACCAAATACTATACGAGGGTATCGGGGGCGGTGTCGCCTCGTCCCCTCCACGGCGCCTGCAACTGTGTGAGCGCCTGCACGCCGATCAGAGGGCCTACCGCGAAAGGCATTCGAAGTTTTCCCTCTCTGTCAGACTTGCGAGTTCGTACGTAAGTGCAACAGAGAGGGAAAACTTCGAATGCCTTTGGCGGTAGGCCCCCTGGTGACGTTGGCGCGCATGCTCAAAGTAGTGGCGCGCGTGCCACGCCCACATCGCCTTTCTATAGTATTTAGTGTTCTGTGAAGCTAGACTTGTGTCGGTCAGGAACAAGGAACTATTAGGAATGAATGAGGAATGAATGGAAAATTTAGAAATGCCTGATTCATTTTTTGGTGATAGGAATAACCTTCATTGGAAAAAAGTTTGAGACTTTTCAATAATATGTAAATAATTTCCTCGCTTACGTTTTGGGCCAAGGAACGGTCAATAGACACTTTCCTTGGTCCGTCTCATGTTACAAAAAAATATCTTAAGTATCTGTGGTATACCTGCTGCAACTGTCAATATCGTTACCAGTGTCGGTTTACGACAGATATTTAAGATATTTTTAGTGCCGTCCCTGACCCGAAACGTAAGCGAGGAAACTGTTTATATTTTTCAAAAATAATTGACGCAGCTGAAAAATCTGAAACTTTTTTCTGGTGCTGAGGAAGGTTTCCTATCATCAAAAAAATAATCACGAAATTCTAAAATTTCCATCCATTCCCAATTCCCATCCCGGAACGAAACGAACTAGTTCTTCAATCACGATCTAAATCGGTCTTCGGTCCTTTAATTCAGTTGTAGCCTATCAGTAAAAGTATGAACAGAGTGGAGCTAAAGGAACCAAAATAACTGACATTTTCATTAAATGTCAACCTAGTGAAACCGGTTTTCAACCAAGCCAAATAAGTTTAACATGACCACGCGCACATATACAAACAAAATTGCACAAAATCTCTCAGCATGTATCACAATGCTGTCAAGATCACATCTTTCGAGCTTTGTGCAATTTGATATGTTTATGTGTGCGTGAGCGTGTGCTAAACTTATTTGGCTTGGTTTAAAACTGGCTTCACCAGGTTATACGTCGTGCTCCGTCTATGTTTGACTACATATGACTTTGGATCGAGACGATGGTACAGTCGCGGACTGTAATCGTTGAGCCATTTAGGTGTCAACTAATTTTGGTTTTTAATAGTTAAGCTATGAATATCCAGTTAAAGGTGAACTCTAAATGGCTTAACGATTAAAGTGCGTGACTGTACCTACCGAACCGAAGAGCGCTCGGTGCGTCGTCGGTCAAATCGTTCATTCGAGTCCTTTAATTCTGCGTCTTGCATGGAGCGAAACAGTTGTTCATTCCCAGATCGCGAAAGTTACTCCTGAACTAAAAAACCGAACTAGTTCCTTTGTCCGATCGACCGAGATGGGAGCGCTCTTTTTAAAGACCGAACGGGCACAAATCTAGACGAAACCAGTAACGCTGGCGCCAGTCACTGGCTTGACAAATAGGCCTTCTACTCCAGTGATGGCAGCCAGCGCTGGCTCGTCTTGAGAAACTGTTTACACGAAGCCAATAGCAAGCCAGCGCTTCGTCTAAACCTGGCTTTAGACCCTAGTGAAGTGCTCGAATACTCAACACGGCATTCCAGTGTTTTTGTTTAGTGTGTGGACGTCTCCGACGCGTGACTTGACCAAAAACCGATCGTATTTAAGCGTTAAGTACAAATAGTTAACGTGTAAGTGTATAAGTAGTTTGTATATAATGTAATGTTACTGTAGGATCGATTGACACCACTTCGGTTGCCTTACCTTGTTCTTGGAGGTTTGCATGTGTTTTCTGTTACGGTTATTGGTACGGCAGCTGTTCCGTTTGTATTATAGTCCATGCGTCGCTATTGGAGGCCCGATATTCGATCCGCTTTCAATAGAAAATTACGTGTCAGCGTGATACTATTGCTTTGTCACGTGATAAAACACCAAATTCATCGCGAATATGAGACGTTTTTGGTTGTACTTGATAGCATGAGTTATGGGGCCTTCGGATAGCCATGTATGTCGTAGTGTAGTATGGTAATCTCGCGCGCTACCACGTATGGAAGCTGAACAAAGTACAAAATTGCGGATAAATTGTAATTTAACATGTTTATATTGACGACTGGCAGCGAGTAATAGCATAATTATTAGTGCAATAAATTGTATGTGCTGTTGTATGTACCGATGTTTTGTATCGACCTCGTATTGTGATCGTCCGAGCGTAAAGCATAATAAATTAATATATTCTCAATTCCCAAAGAAATTAGTTAAGTCTTTGGTTTTGTTGAAATGGGCAATTGTTTTTCGGATCGCATATTGTATGGCTAACGATATATTTTGTACACATTGTATGTACTTACATTTTGTACTCTGGCTGAATGCGAGTGCGTGCAGTCTACGACTTAATTTATAACTGTATTGTAATCTGTTCTTCAAAGTGCCTCTTTCTCGTCCTCTCTGCTTAATTTCCGTGTAAGATATTGTACATGTATTACATTTAATTAACACAAGGCTGTACATACATCGCGTAAGTAGTAACAGTAAGGTAGAATATGAATTTCATTTGTCAATGTGATACCGGTAGAAGAATGGATTGGTTCTAATAACTTGGCACAATTGGTTGCTTGTTGGTTTCACACAGAATTAGTTTCCGAATCGTTTGTAATTACTAATTATCCTACATTACTTAAATGAATTACGTAATATAATTAAATGATTATTTAAGTATTAACTGTGCGTATGACGAAAGCCGAGGTATTTTTGAGAATTTTGTTCCTATATATCTGTGAAAATGTTTCGGGAATTAAATTTGTGTTAAGTTATCGGACCATCGCCAGTGGAGAACAGGCCTAAATAACGGTTATCGTTTTTTTATTTTATATTTTGTATTCTTTTACACTCGTAGCTTTTAAACGTTTTATAATAAGATAGTTTCTGTTTTTATGCTTCGCTTAAGGATTATTTCGTGTTATCCCAGTAATTTATTGCCAAATGTTATTAACACTTAATTTTGCGTATCGTTTTAAGTTTTTTAGGTTAGTTGCGTTTAGTTTCTGCACGTACATTTAAAAATTGTGTTAGGCGGCGTTCCGTCGGCAATCAGTTGAATTTTGCTTAAGTATCTGCAGGCACTTGTTTGGTGGCAGTGAGACTGATCTCGTGTGCGAGACTGAAATCTCAGGTAGAAAGTCTCGATGCCACCGGGAGGCCATTGCTCGTTTAAGGGGAAAGGTAAGTAACTGGCTATCAGCATGGCTTAGTTACTGCAGACGTCCCGAGGTTATGAATGTTATTGTTACTAATGTGTAGTATATAAAATATTGTAAATACAATAACAGTAAGACATGTAGCAGGTGTTATCACACAAAATATAATTTTGTGAAAAAAAGGAGTTTATTATTTCTGTAACCCTTGTTGTATACACCGAATTCGCCATGTTGCTAAATTAGAATGTGGGTGTCAAAGTAAAGGCGGACATCCACTTCAGCGGGGCTAGAGCGAATACGATCCCTGCGGCTCTTTTGTTATTTTCGTGTGTAATGTAGTGCGTGCCGCCGTGGTAGAGTCAATTTTTCTTTTTAAGCTGCAGGTAAACAGTTAAAAAAAGTATATCCAGTCAACAAGTTAGATTTATTTTAAGTATTTATTACTAGATGCTTAGTGACATTTACATACATATCCAGATATTTACACGTATACAACTAAAACGAATATTGCCATAAAATACGTATCACGTATCTATGAATAATATAATATCAACACAAATCACATACTAACTTGATGCTATTAACCCTTTTCCAGGCAGAGGCGTTATATCGACCACATACATATTGTCAAACGTGTATCTTAATGTTAATGAATAAGACTGACATTTGATTGTCATTTTTTAATTGCCGGCCTGGAAAAGGGTTAAAGTAGAATCCACAACTAGACTAACTAAACTGACAGGTGAAAATGCACAAACGTGGCCATAGTTTGGCCAGTGCTGTTGGTATCGATATTATTAAAGGCTTTCTGACACTACGTAGAGTGAGAAAGCCCTTAATAATATAACAAGCTTAGAAGTTGGCTCAAAAAGAGGTCGAAAATGACTAGACTTATATCTGTATGTAGATGGGCCTCGGCACAGGGTCCGCCGGCCGCCGGTCCAGGTGCACCCGAGGCCTCAGGAGCTGCAGGCTGTTCTCCGTCACCTTGGTGCAGCCGCGGACTAGGAGGCCCTCTAGCTTGGGGCAGTGAAGGGCTAGAGATCTGGAATATTATCGTAGTCAATTGGGAATGGATGAACATTCTAGAAATGCTTGATTTTTTTTTTTAATAACCTTCCTTAGCACCATAAAGTTTTATATTTTTCAGCTGCGTCAATTATAAAGTACCCTAAACCGACGAGCATGTATGAGAAATGTTATGAAGGTGAGTGAAGCGAAAGTGGTTTGTCAGGATCGTAGCAAATGGAGATCCGTGATCTCTGCCTACCCCTCTGGGAAAGAGGCGTGATTATATGTATGTATGTATGTATAAACAGTTTCCTCACTTACATTTTGGGTCAAGGACGGTACTTTCCTCGATCTGTCTCGTATTACAAAAAATATCTTATGTTATTTTACGTTTGTATTGACAGTTGCAGCAGTTATATTTATATTACCAGAGGGGGCTACCGCGAAACGAACTTCGTTCGTATATCTGCCTCTCTGTCGCTCAAACTAGCAACTGCAACAGAGACGGAGATACACGAACGAAGTTCGTTTTCGTTTCGCGGTAGCCCCTCAGCACAGATGTGTCAGTTTACCACAGATATATGATATTTTTTTGTAATATGAGACGGATCAAGGAAAGTGTCTATTGGCCGTCCTTGATCAAAAATGTAAGTGAGGAAACTGTTTATATTTCTCAGAAATAATTGACACAGCTGAATAATCAGAGTTTTTTTCTGGTGATAAAGAAGGGTAAAACCAAAAAAATATTCAGGCACTTCTGATATTTTCATCCATTCCCCCATTAGAGAAGGTCCACCATGTAACCGACTAGAGTATCAGAATCAGATTTTTACAAGCTTTATATTAACTTGACCTGTTTGTATGCAAGTAAGAAGTAAGTTGTCCGTCAAAATTTACATCAATTTTTCAGTCACTTTCCGTTATCCGATTGAGCTGAAATTTTGGGTATTAGTATAGTTTGGATGACAATTCATGGTGCTATCGAGCTGATCTGAAGATGGAGACAGACAGTGGCCATGGGAATTCAGTATTTAACCGACGTAACCCCGTTGAGTTTGGGCTTGTTAGAATCGTCTCAATGAGTAGATGATGATGGTATACAGAAAAGTAAAGTCGGCAATAAATACTTGTACCAAAAATGATTTTTTTGGCAGAATCTTATTTAATTTTATTGTAGAACATAGGTAGGCTTTAAGATACATAGTTGTTAAATACATTTTGTGATCTTATATGTCTTGCCAATGGCCGTACAATAGGTAGGTAGAAATACAAATTTAATATATGCAATTGTAAATAAAATAAAATTGATGGAATTTAATTACAGGTTCAAAAATATAGTCAATCTAAAATTATAAACAAAATTGAAATTATGCAAGGTATATAATAAATGAAATTATAAAGTACATAAGTAAGTGACTAGAGTAAAGAATCCACTATTATCAAAAAAAAAACAATTCTATTATTCTTTCATCATATAAGCAAAGATGTGACTGTGTCTAGTAAAAGGGACCACTTTGAGGATTTTAGTTTCCGAGTTATATGCATTTTTAAAAATTAGTCGATAATTACGTAGAATGGGTTTTTAATGCTAATCGATAATTAATACCTTAAATATCATAAATCTTTGATGATAGTAGATTAAGTGCTACCAATCATTCCATAACTTCCTTGTAGAAGTGTATTTTTCACGAGCATTAACTTTAAAATCATTTTTTTTCAATTCATACATATTGTCTAGTGCATGTTTAAAAATTTATAAAAAAAAATGATTGCACCTAGGAAAATGATTCTTTTTTCACTGAATAACTAATTTTACCTAGTTTTAGGAGATATTAATAACTCCATACCGCCAAAGTGGTCCCATTTCCCAGACACAGTCACAGATAGAGGAAATGTTGGGCACACTATGGAACGCAGTCAGTAATACCAAGGCACTCTTAAACTTTTTAAAGGAGCTGGGGTGGTTAGAATAGCGCCACCCTGCCGTTTCACGCAAAATAGGCACATTTGGATGTCGACTTGCGGAAAATGCCCAGTAAAACTAACTAACTAACTAGAGGAAATGTGATAGATTGCTAGTTGATTGGCCACTTCAACCTTTTTATGACACCGAAGAGAAGAAAGAGGGTGGAGCTACTTTAACCCACACAACAACACCAAGCACCACAGCAAGCACAGCTAATTCTAACACAACTGATATCCAGTTGAATTTTTTTAAAGGTATTATATAAAGAAAATTGTGTCTTACCTGACTCCCTTATCTGTGATATCAGAGCACCCTCCAAGATTGAGCATTTTCAAAACAATACTGTTCTTAGACATGGCATACAAACACTTATCCGAGATCTGCTTGTTACCTTCTAAATTAAATGTTCTAAGGAGTCTAAACTTTTTTATAAATATAAGTATGCAGCTTTCTGATATTGAGACACAGTGGGACAAGTCCACATCTTCTAACAAGCTTTGGTGTAAAGCTAAAGCTTCCATGGCCCCGGTAGTCAGCCACGCGCAGCGAGCGAGCTTCAGTGTACGCAAGTTATTACAGTAAAGAATTACTGGCTGGAGGCATTTAGCTGATAAATTCTTACAGCCACTCAGGTTTAAGTTGACCAAATGCACGTTCTGCCGTAAAACAGGGATCAGGCCTGCGTCTGTCACGGTTGAGCAACGACTCAAGTTTAAAATGGCAAGCTTGGAACAGTTTGTAGCGAACACCTGTGGACAACACAAAATACAAACAACCTGTCTTTTCTGCTTTAGGGGGAAAGTGGCACCATTGATACAAGGGGCACATGGATTCAATGGACTTTAAAATTGAATGAAACATAGTTAAAGGCTCATTCATTCACACAAAGAAGTTGCTACGCAACTAATAGGCTGCCAGAGTCCGAGACCGACAACCAATCAAAACCTCACGCGTGACATGCACAAATACGTTATTAGAGGTTTGGACGAAATGATATCAAATATAAATACTACTAATAATAACACATGTTCGTGTAGAAAGATAAATTAGTCACTTGTGGTTGTGGAAGTTCTGAAAATATTTTTCCACCAGTTTATCCAAAGTCATCAACAAAAGTACAAAAAGTATGTTTTTTCAATGAAGTGTAAAAAATAACTGAGAAGAAGTGTTATCCATTGTATAGTTATGTGTAGAAAGGTTAACACGAGTTTTGAATGTGTTTATTGCATTTTTAAACATTCATTAACATATACTATGAAAGTGTAAGATTCTGAATCAACGTGCCCTGGCTTTGCATCAATGTACCCGTTGTTGGTGAACTTTGATACTGATTCTCTTTATGTACAAAATGGATCATAACTGATTGAATGTCCAAGTTAACTGATTACCTAATAATGTGCCTAGATAACCACTTCATGCGTCCCAGTTGTTTTTATAGTCATTGTTGTATTGTAGCCTATCTTATGGACATTACTATAAAAACCGTATCGAGGTGCCCCAACTCCCCATCTATGAAGCTGTTTTTAATTTAAATGAATTACTTACACTGAATGTGTGTGGCGAGAATCCTTGGTTCATCAGTTTCAAGGCTTTTATCTTCGTAAAGTACATGTTAACTATTTGGAGGCAGGTTTTGGAGACACAGCGGAAATTGAAACATTCGCGTATCGTCAGATGAGGTAGAACGTGAGACACTATAATATCCTCCCAATAAAGATCGAATATATGCGTGTTCCTCCTCATGTTTACTCAGCTATTCTGAATATAAAGTTATTCATATTACATATTAGAATATTTTCTGCGTTTTCTTGCGTTGTTTTTACTTTTTTTTATTTACGTTGTTTGTGATGACACTGGTGACAGTGACAATTGGCGTTTTGATTTATTGCTACGTAATTTAACGTAAAGCACACT
Organism: Epinotia nisella; assembly: GCA_932294315.1. Classification (NCBI taxonomy): domain Eukaryota; kingdom Metazoa; phylum Arthropoda; class Insecta; order Lepidoptera; family Tortricidae; genus Epinotia; species Epinotia nisella. The sequence continues at coordinate 17,678,196 of OW028688.1, read as the reverse complement.
ACGGACCAAGCAATTTTTCACACCAACTTGGTATAGGTAGTTGGAATGAAAGGTATGTATCGCTGTCTCATTCTAACTAAAGCAAGTAATTGTCACACATGACTAGTTGTGCAATTTTTTTCAACTAATGATTTAAGCCTCTCACAGACTCGCGCGGCCTGGCCGCGGCAGACAATAGTAATCTTGTCATTAGCTGTCACATTTACTATGGGCCGCCACCGCAGGCCGCGCCGGTGCGATGTAGGCCTCACTTCGCAAAACGGGCCACAGGTTGTGAAATAAAAAAAATTGATCGAACTTTTATTTTATGGCCCAACCAATAACGGTAAATCACACCTAAATATAGTGTTAAATTAAATACTGTTTTGCCATTCTAAAAAGCAGCTATTCCGCTTGATACATTATTGAGAACCTTTCTAGTTATGTGACTCCTGACTCATTGTAGAGCGCAGTGCCGTGTAGGCCGAGTAGATCGACCTGAATACTGACATGAGACTGGTGTATCGTAGCTCCGCAATGCCCCCTGCTGACAGCACCATCGTGTTCGAATTTTGCAGAATCACCAGCAGCATTTTCTTGTTTGGTACGTCAAAATTCTCCCATTTACAAGCGTACACCGTCTCCCTAAACATCAAACTTGCTTCCATGAGGCGTTGTCCTATGAAGCAATCCATGGAAACATGGAGAAGCGTGAACGGTATCTGTAAATACGTGTTCTCTAAACCACCTAGCAATTCTGCGATCAGGCCCATTGCTAGTAATCCAAATTCTATAACGATAGGGTTGCTGAAAATGTTATCGATTAATCGCAGTAGTGATAGATTGGCAGCGTGAGCTTGTACGATTAATTCTAGCTTGTGTTTAATGTATCGGTTCTTCAGTTTTTTTTCATTGTTTTTTTGGAAGTTGTTGTACTCCTCATAGATTAGTGCTTCAGCGTCGTCCCAGAGGTGGAGTATCTCGTTGCTGAGGGCTATCATCTGGGCTTCGATGTACCCCGCGAATAGGATCATGAGGGCGCTAATGCTGGCGGACGAGTACACGATCAGTACTAAAGCCACACCCACTAGAGTTTGTGATATTTCGTAGTTTGGTGTTTCGAACATTGGCTCCAGACCTGTATTAAAAAGGAATGTTTGCAAATAAATTCAACATAAATTAAAACGTGTGAATGAAATAGTTTGAGTGAAATGAACCAGAGGGACTACCGCGAAACGAAAACTAACTCCCTCTCTGTCGCTCGAACTAGCAAGTGCGACAGAGAGGGATATACACGAACGAAGTTCGTTTTCGTTTCGCGGAAGGCCCTCCTCACAAGCGGAACGAGGGAAGTCTGTTACTTTACATTTTGATTAAGTATGATCCAAAAAATGAGAATGAGACTATGAGCCCCTAAAACCTAGAGGAACTTGTTCTGGTAAATGGTCATAGTGTATACAAACATGTTGGATAAATGTCTATTATTATTATTATTAGTTAATAAGAAATGTAATCCACAGTAACCATGACAATCTTATTTCATCCTACGTGTTCGTTCGTCTCGAGATGCTGGGAGCATCTTGCCATTCTCATATCTATATACATAGGTATGTACAGTCAGCATCAAAAGTAACTACGCAATCGAAGACGTCAAAAGCTCTTATTCCCTTTTAATAAAGACTTGACGTCTTCGTTTGCGTAGCTACTTTTGATGCTGACTGTACATATATAGCTAACGTAATACAACATAGCACTCGACCCATCCCGATTCCCGAAATCACGCCCACGAGATTGCACGCGCTATACAACTTCCGGGGACAAGATTCGGGTTCGTTGCCGCCAAACGGCCAACGATAGCCTACGAATAATGAATTAATGACGCAGCTTCTTTATAGAATGGACTCTACCGCAGTTGCATACATCTCTCGTTAGGTACAACAAATGAACGTGGCATTTGAGAAGTAAAGGCCCTTATACACCTAGCAATTTGTCACAATAACTTAGAGGCGCAGCCATAAGATGGAAAGAGACAGCAAACATTCAATTCTTTCACTTTGAAGGCGGTTGTTGTGACACATTGATAGGTGTATAGAACGCTTAACCTACCGTACAGTACTTGTGCATCCTCCATCAAATGCTTGCCAGGCATCACGACCGGCTTGATAATATAGAGTAAGCCGTTGATGCACAGCATGAACCATATAGTGATGGCCCGACGCTTCACGACGCGCATGTGCTTCAACAGGCAGCGGTACCTCCTACTGCTGCGGTCCACGAGTCGGTCGCATAGGGACTCCTTTACGCGGTTACTGGCAACATTCAATTAGGACGGTTATTGCCGTAAGGTCATTGTCATTACACACTAGCAGTTCAGTTCGTCATAAAAAATCGACAGAGAGGCAGCTAGGGTTGTGGATGGTACCAAAAGATGCACGCCATCCCATAATTGAACATTGAACGTATTGTCGAAAAATTTAAATATTGCGACAAACTTTACGCAATCGGGATATTTTTTTCCTAACGTGGAATGGAATGCCTTCGCCGAGGCTGGTATACGGGGTGGGCCCTGTAAAAGGAGCAAATATTTAAAATGACGCTTCCTTAGAGCATCTGTAAATTTATATATTTTTTTTAATTCAGACAAATTTTGATCTACAGTTATGACCTCCAAGTAATGTATTTTGGCACCACGAGCTCATAGCACATCAGTCAATGCAGATTTTGAGGTAACATCATGTAATAAGTCATAATAGTTTCTGTATTTTTGTTTTTAAGTCATCTTTTTTTGTTTATTAGTGTTTTTGAAATAAAAAGTTAAGGGTAAAAAATACACGTAAACCTATTCGTATTATTGTATTTTTTTTTCATTTAAAACCACCTAGAAATAAGTGTTCATATTTAATAGCTTAATAATCTACCTTGTAATTTTTTGCTCCTGTTACAGGGCCCACCCTGTATATACTCCCAGTGCGTCTGTGTTATGATATACTTATGCTACACACGTGACGGTGAGCGGTCCTCGCTTCCAGGCCTCGCGCCAAAAACATCGTTTGTATGGAGATCTACTTTAGAAATGCGCTCAATTTAAGCTCTAAATTACTTATAAAATTGAATGAAACGTCTACAAGCATTGTTTTGCGTGATATGGATTCTTGATTCATGCCTTTTATGGATTATCTGTTTTGAATGGCGTTCAATTTTTGGGCAAGGTATAGTTTTTTCAAATGCTGATGCTGATATAAATTCTTATTGAAAAGATACATAAAACGTTTATGGCTCAAATGAATCATTTCCAAGCCGTTGATTTTTGAAACAATGTAAATTATACTGTTACTGACTAGCTCATGTGTAATTTACTTGGACTGTCATTTAAATTATAATTTAATATTTTTTAAATAATTTAGTTAGTTTTATAATTTCTTATTAATAATTATGTAATTTTTATAAAACACTGAGCTAACTATATAAACTAAATAAAGACACTAAATTCATGTTTCTAAGACTAATAGTTTTGTAGTTATTAATGTAAGACGATATAACCCTTCTCGTTACGGTCCACTTTTCTGACTTGGTAGCCGTAAGTTATGCTTCGGTTTAAACACGTTTCATGTCAAAAAATTTAATGTCGTGATAGTCGCTTTAAAAGTTCATCTTTTGGTTCCACGACCCCATAATTATAATGAGACAACAATCATACTAGAGTCTGGCTAATGAAAGCTGAACCTGAAAAATAGCGGCAAATTAAAAAAAAAACGTGACCTGGTAACACAGGGTCACTCACACACAGCCGCAATTTTCTCAGAGAAATTTCAATTTGACATACGACACAATGACCAAAGAAACTAAAGGACGTGAAGTATCAACAAAATGAGTGTGTCCAGAGGGCCTACCGCGAAAGGCATTCGAAGTTTTCCCTCTCTGTCATACTTAGGAATTCGTACATAAGTGTGACAGAGAGGGAAAACTTCGAAAGCCGTTCGCGGTAGGCCCTCAGTATGGGTGACAAACATGGCGGATGTAGTGCTGTCCCGCTATCGATAATACAGCGAACATGTTTATCGATAAAATAGACAGATCTCAGAACATAAAGGTTATAAGTACATTATTTTATATGAGCTAATTGAAAGTGTAGTTTTTTTTCAATTATGGATTGTATCAGGCATTACTTAGCGGAATTCCATGATTTATACGAGGAAAATAATTCTTTGCTATTCTGCTAAATATCATGGTTATTACGAATGTATTTATTACATGCAGTCAATAACAACAAGCAGTATTAGATTTTCCTCTTGAGCTGCTCCATGCATAACCCTAAATGTGTACCTACTGTAAGATTCAATAACATCTTCTGTATAATTCAAATCTTGCGTGACTTTTGGGACAACGTATTTATTAAGTATTTTATTTTACAATCATGTCTCCTTTTAAACGGCGTGAAATGGAAGTGATATTCATATAAATAGTCCCAAACTAGGCAAAGCCTGTACTATGGGTACTAGACAACGGATAAACATACTTATATAGATAAATACATACTTAAATAGATATTAAACATCCAAGACTCGAGAACAAACATTCGTATTCATCATACAAATATCTGCCCCGACCGGGAATCGAACCCGGGACCTCAAGCTATATGTATATTAACAAATTACAAGTCGACGAGTGAACATGAGAAAATAATGATTTTTATGTACACGACACGATAATCCGTCCACTTTTAAAATAACATGAGATGATAGTAATCCATACTTTATTAGATATGCGGAAGTATGACTTTCGGTACCCTTTCATGCTTAATAGCACAAGAAATAAAAGTTAAATTGGCAGAAGAGTCCTGGGAAAGGTACAGGCAAGTATTATGTATTGAAAATTTAAAAAGCGTAAAGAGAACAGGGTACTCCAGCAAAATGTAGAGAGCAAATGTTTCTTTTACATTGTCTTATATTTTCAGGTCCAATTGCCTCCAACTATTTTTTCTTGGCATATTGGTAACCTTTAAAAATAGCTATATTAGCGAATCAATGAATCTTGTTTAGTTTCAAGGTACCTACTATAAAATTTTACCAATCTTGACAACCCAGACTTTTCAGGTTTTGTAAATTCAAGATACTGGCTCAGAGCTCACTGGTTATAGAACTAGAAAATTCGGTATTGCGAATGACGCATCGCCATTAATTATCGATATTTTCAAGAACAACCCTAACTGCCACTCAAAGGTAACTTTCAGTACAAAAATATCGAAAATAAAGCTAAATCCTATTACAACGTATAACGAATCTTAATATGTGTACACATTACAACATAATGCAAATGCTCAGCTCTCGATAATGCTTAAATTATCCAATATTTCAATAAAAATACATTTACGTACCGGTGCAAGGATAAACTTTGCCGATTTGGGCCTTTTCGTAAGCCACATCCAATAATGCTGCAGCTGGGCATGGTCACCACATTCCACTTATCCGTGTTCTTTCAGCCTTGTGCAGTTTATAATTTTATTTCGAAAGATATTTTAATATTTTGATTTGTTTACATGTGTCGTTGACAGATGATGTACCCACTAAACTGACGGGAACTGACATTTCGTGGCAACAAATATGGCGATTTTGGGCAACATTTGACATTTGATGATTAATGTTCGGTTCTGACTGTTATACTACCATCTCTTTTTTAATAGCCAAATGGTGCTTGGTTAAAATGAGACAGTGCTATTTTGGAGAAGTTTACGTCTAAACAGATAAATACACCCTGTCCATTAGTTTCTTTTGTCATTGATACGACATGACACCTCAGATAGACACACATAGAGACAAAGTGTTGCCAATCAAATAACTATTAGGTTCAACTTTCATTAGCCAGACTCCATGTATTCCAAGTTGCATTGTGACAAATTGTAAGAGGTACCTTTAAGCACACTACGAACGATGCAATTTATCACAACAACCGATAGACGCAGCTAGCTAGTATACTGACCATATCTGAAAGGAGGCATGTGCCCAGCAATGGGACGTTTATAGGCTAATGATGGTGACGATGTCGATGATGATGATGATACCTACTTGTTAAGATGTAGACAGAAGAGCTTAACCAATACGATGAAGCTGCTCATGCTCAGCGAGAAGATCACCATCTTCACAATCTTGTTTTCGGTGCCGCGCCAGAACACGAACCAAAACATCGACACCCCGTACACGTAGAAATACACTATCACGGCGACCGACAGCACTATCGAGAAAACTATGGGGACCCCTGCAACGTTAGGTATGTATGTGTTCATATTCATTTATTCATGCCATCACAGTATACTGCCACAGTAAAATAAGGCCTACTATCAAGGAGGTCGCAGCTGTCATTTTTTGAGTTGTAAGTATTCGAATCTAAGAAATGTTTAAAATAAAAATATATTGATTTGATTGTCTTATTTTTGTTTTATAATTTTTCTCCCTTAGCTAGCCTTTAATACCCGCAGGTAGAGTCACGGACTTTAATCGTTGAGCCATTTAGGTGTCAACTAATTTTGGTTTTTAATAGTTAAGCTATGAATATCCAGTAAAAGGTGAGCTCTAAATGGCTCAACGATTAAAGTCCGTGACTGTACCTTATTTATAGCCTGTATTACCTGTTACATGTAACAAGCTATACTTTTACCCTGTTCTCTCCCATCGATGTTCAGCGCCAAGAGTCGCAGCAGATCCGCAACGTTTTCCAACGTCGTTGGCAAATCGCAGTACTCTAGTCCGAATCTACAAAATAAATCTATTACATATATCGTCGTCAAGTACCTATAACACAAGCCTTATTGAGCTTACTATAGGACTAGTTCGATTTGTGTAAGAATGTCCCCTAATTTATTTATTTATTTAAACTTTATTGCACAAAATACAAAAAATATATGTACAAATGGCGAGCTTAATGCCAGATGGCATTCTCTACTAGCTAACCATTGGGCTAAACAGAGACTTATAACAGGTGCAAAGAAAAAAGTATGATAATTTCTGTTACGAATATACTTGAGGAGAGAGGAAAAAAATACAAATGTATTATACACTACATATAGACATACATAAATAAAAATATATAAGATACATACAAAAAGATATACTACTACATATTCAATATATACTACCATTATGTGAATGGATTTTAGTCGAATTCTTGTTTAAGCAGATGCTTACGCAGCATCCGCTTGAAAGCAAACTTGCTTGGGGCTTGTCTGATGTTGACTAATATTTATTTATTATTATTTATTTTTCAGTGCAATAGAATTAAATAGTAAACAGGATTTATTTTTTAACTATATCTAATTGGGAATGCACAAATTATAGAAAACTCTACACAAACTTGTATATAAAATAAAACTAATTATAAACTAAACCTATAAAAAGAAAATGCCCCCCAGGTCCCCGTCGTTGGCTATGGTGCCCAGAAGGCTGGCAGCGTTGCTTCTTTGGATTGCTAGGCACATCCTTTGGCCAAAATAGCTGCCAGCCCTTATTTATTTATTTTAATATCTGCAAATAGGCCGTAAGAGCCCGAGGTGCTACCGCGAAACTCTCTGTCGCACTTGCTAATTCGAGCAACAGAGACGGAGATGCACGAACGAAATTCGTTTCCGTTTCGCGGTAGCCCCTCAGAGGTGCTACCGCCAACAGCATTCGAAGTTTTCTCTCTCTTTCGCACTTACGTACGAACTCGCAAGTCTGACAGAGGGAAAACTTCGAATGCCTTTCGCGGTAGGCCCTCAGAGGGGCTACCGCGAAACGATATTCGTTTTGGTTCGTGTATCTCCGTCTCTGTCGCACTTGCTAGTTCAAGCGAAAAAGAGGGAGATACACGAACGAAAACGAATATCGTTTCGCGGTAGCCCCTCAGTTCTCACCAATCCGTAACTGTGGGTGTCGGATCGAATAACGACACTTTTTGTTTGGAGCATGTTCCGATATCGGAATGGGTAGTGTGAACAGTAGGTAAGCATGTTTTTCTCCATTTGTCGCATGTGGTCCCGTTCGCAATTCGCCCCGTTGGCAGATCGTACCGCACACGCACCTCGTCCCGTTCGCGACTGGTCCCGTTCGCAATTCGTCCCGTTAGCAAATCGTCCCGGAAACGCATCTCGTCCCTTTCGCGACTGGTCCCGTTCGCAATTGTATTATACTTATGCTATATTGTATTGTACTTATGCTCTTTAATAATGTGTTTATAGTTCAACTTTGTCTGTTTATGTTTTTTAAAACTGTAAAAATATGGTAAATTCTTTTATGACATTCTTTTACTTTAATTTAACGTACCTAGTTATTAAATCTTTTATATGAAATATTATCTATCTTATGAAATATTAGATGTGAGGTGTTTTCGACAGAACAAACTAAAACGAGCTTACCTTCGCATCTTCTCCCACATTGGTCTGGCAAACGCAAATTGAATGCACTGGAACATCGTTTTCGAACCTGGGGAGGTAATTACCCCCGTGGGGGTTAAACAGTTTTTTTGGGGTAACAGATCTAAAATCTTGTCCAATCCTCCAATAGACATGAGGTATTAGTGTTTATTAAAATTGTGGTAAAATCAGTTTCCTTGATCCCTTTGTTCCCAGTAGATTTATAATAATAATAATAATAATAATAATCATTTATTTCGGATACTTGTCCATATTTGTTAGTAGCGTACATAAGAACTTAATTCTAGTGTTAGTAATTTATAAAAGGAAAAAATTCTTGAACTGAAACTATTCTTTTATTAGATTTTCTACGATGAAAATACTTTTCATCGTACCTAACCCGGTTATCTAACGGGATTTGATGTTCCCCGAACAAAACTACGCTAATTAAATGTAATCTCTTTTATTGCATCAATTCTATAATATTATCAATTTAATGAATATTCACCACAGTGTTAATAAAACACACTGCTTCTTCAAAAAAAAATCACTAAAGGACCGAAGGATTTTTTTCAGAATACAGGGTGTCCCAAAAATCATGTCATAAGTTATAAAAAAGCCGTGTATTGAAAAAATATAAAAGCATAAAACAATGGACATCCTGTGATGATATTCAATTACAAATACTGCTGCTAAAAATCTTTACTTTTTCATTATTTTTATTGTAATGTAACCGTTAAATACTAAAATTAAAAGACAGGTGCCTCCGTTTAAAAAAAAAGGTTTTTTTTTCCCCAACAATGTATATTGTACTCAACATCGTTAGGTCAACTAACTTTAGCTGACGGTGCCTACTGGAAAAAAATGTACTACGCGAATTTGGCAAGTAGTTTCAAAAGATGGCGATGTGACACTTACAATTCTATTAAAAAATACCTTTTTTATGAGTTTGAGATGGCAAGTTATTTAAATTTGGAAATCAAACAAGTAAATTTTAATTATTTAATTACATGACTCGGTTATTAATTTTATTTTGATGAAATATTATCACGTGTTTGTTTACCCGTTTTCGGCTTGACGTTGACTTTTGGAACACCCCGTATATTAATGGTTTCTAATCATATTTGACAGCTAGAGAATATAAAGGAACAAATATAAATTGGTAAAATTATATTCCTTCATAATCCTTCTTTTTAGGGTTCAGTACCTCAAAAGGATAAAAAGGGACCCTTATAGGATCACTTTTTGTCCGTCTGTGTGTCTGTCTGTCAAGACCCTTTATCTCGGGAACAAGTAGAGGTATCGAATTGAAATTAAAACCATATACTCAGGACACAACCCCTTGAAGCTGTGAAAAAAATCTAATTTCTATGTTAACGTTAAAAAAAGATACAACCGTCTATGTCGCAAAAAGCGTATATCTCCACACTCCAAGGGAATCAAAATTTATAGAGTACCTTCCCAACCGAAAGTACCCTATAAAGTTTGATTTAACACCTAGAACTATGAAATTTGGTAAGGAATATCGTCTTATACTACAATCCTCTCTGTCTGTACGGAACCCTCGGTGGGCAAGTCCGACTCGCACTTGTCCGGTTTTTTTTGCCGTACCTTGCCGGGTAACGATATAGGTATGTTATATATTTTAAATTTTCTATTTCTATTCTAAATTGGTGACCTGCCTAAAGTAAATTAATGAATTCTGTACAAGAGGGCCACTTTTGGGGGTAAAATTATAATTAAAAAAAAGTTTCGCTAACTGTATTGTGTGACATATGAAATAAAAGGGGTTGTTGTAAACATCTCAGATATTTTTTTTAATAATTTTAGCAAAAACAGAGTTGAAGTAATTAAAAAAAAAGTCGAGAATTGATCTCCGAAACTACTAGGCTTAAAATTCTGAAAAAAATTTAGAAAATAGTTCCTTGCTCAAAGATTACAGGAAAACCTATAAGAAGTTTGAGTATTCAAAGTAACGGGAAAATTCTCAATATTTTACCGAACCCTCACCACGCGAGTTGAACTCGCACTTGTCCGGTTTTTTTATTAATCGCTTCGTTCAGGATTCCGAACTGCGTTGAATTTCCAATCACTTTGAGTACTTGTGTGAGTCGCCACACTCGTTAACTTTAACGATAACGTCTTGACAAATAGTAGTTGTAATAGTAATAGTAATAGTAGTAATAATAGTAGTAATAGTAGTTGTTCATACGTATATTTTCATCACACTTGCTCGTCAATGGCGTTATTACTTGCGAGCGTACATAGCAGTTATAGCCGTTTTACCTCCCACGGGCTGTTAAGTTTAGTATTAAAATATAGAACCCTCTGATTGGCTTAAGCTAATCTAGTTGCTCTGTGATTGGTTGAAAAAAAGATCTAGTCGGCCAAGCCGCCCCGCCCAAGAATACTGCTCTGTGATTGGTTGAAATATTGAAGCTGTGCGCTCCACTAGCACTGATCTGGAAGTGAAGTTGTCAATTTTTGATTGGTGCGGCTGTATGAAACTTAGATTTTTCTGTCTTTTGTAGTTATTCATTTTCTCGCAAATGTGATGAAAAACATTGTGTATAACACGGGCGTAAGAATATTGCAAACTCGAGTCATCAAAAGCCCTCCGCCTTCGTTAAACAATGTACTATTGTTAGCACCTTATTGGTGCTATATGTATCTGATGCTGACAGTCCCTTACCCATTTTTTTCCCGCTCCGAGTCCGACAATGGGGAATGGATGAAAATTTTAGAAATGCCTGATAATTTTTTTGGTGATAGGAATAACCTGCCTTAGCACCAGAAAAAAGTTTCAGATTTTTCAGCTGCGACAATTATTTTTGAAAAATATAAACAATTTCCTCGTTTACGTTTTGGGTCAACAACGGTAAATAGATACTTTCCTTGATCCGTCTCATATTACAAAAAACTATCTTAAATATCTGTGGTAAACTGACACTGGTAATGACCAATATAGCTGCTGCAAGTGTCAATATCATTGCCAGTATCAGTTTACCACACATATTTAATATATTTTTTTGCAATATGAGACCGATCGAGGAAGGTGCCGTAACTGACCCAAAACGTAAGTGAGGAAACTGTTTATATTTTTCAAAAAAAATTGAAGCAGCTGAAAAATCGGAAACTTTTTTCTGGTGCTAAGGAAGGTTATTCCTATCACCAAAAAAATAATCAGGCATTTATAAAATTTTCATCCATTCCCAATTGGGTTATAAGGTAAAATTCTATCACTTACGCCAGACCACTCACAAGCGTTTTAAGAATGAAGGTGTTGGTTTGGAGTCCATTGTAAAACTCTATAATTATTCTAATTTGCGCTGAATTTATACTGCTATTAGCTATACAAACTAGTTTACTTTCCCCGACGCTACTTGTTAAAAGTTTTTGCTTTTCAATCTTTTCATGCATATTTTGTATATCGTCATCATCATCATATCAGCCGAAAGACGTCCACTGCTGGACATACGCCTCCCCTAAAGAGTGCCAAATTGACCGGCCCCGCGCCACCCGCATCCAGCGGGCTCCCACGACCTTTACCAGGTCATCAGTCCACGCGGCGTCTTCCGGTACGTGGTCGCTACTCGAGAACCTTTCCGCCCCAACGGCCATTGGTTCTACGTGCAATGCGCCCCGCCCACTGCCACTTAAGTTTAGTGATTCGGATGGCTACATCGGTTACCTTGGTTCTGCTGCGGATAGCCTCATTTCTGATGCGATCCAGCCGATAAACTCCCAACATAGCCCTCTGCATTGCCCTTTTCTTTCCGAACCGGTGGTAGTTTATCGACATTCATAGGTGCATTTAATATGCCTATATTGAAGAATAAATCACCTTGACTTTAAGGGCTCTTTTAAATTTATTTTTGTTTTTCTCTTGTCTAAAAGCCGCAGGTAAAGCGTTAAGCAAGTATGGTAAGCGTTTTTCGATGAGCCTATCCCCGTAGTAATTGCTTACTCTGAGAACGGCAAACTTACCTGCAGCTACGGATCTGGTGCCATATGTTTGGCTCGTTTGAGATAAGTTACTTTCTTGATTGCCGTGCTGATTGACTAAAATTAAGTAATTATGTCTAAGTGTTGCCGGAAGAATTTTACATAGGTACTTTGAATAACTGATAATAATTATTTTTATCTTTGACTTTGACTTTTGACTTTGGGTGACTTTGAGCCTTCTTATACATATAAATTGTTGTATATTGTAGGTACCCAATAATCCGCATTATAGATAGAGAAATATACGTGATATTTCTCTCTCTATATGCATGGGTTAATCCATTCATGGCCAATGACCCACATATGAGTCCATTCCTCTAGGTGCGATTTCCGCTACAGGGCGTAGGGTAGCGTTGCGTGGCCTCGAATGGGTTTAAAAGAGACGGAGATATAGTGGACAACGATTATTTGATTCTACATTTGATCTCTGGGCTATAGCTCTTACGCTGACTTAGTGTGGGCTGGGGACTTCACATAATTATACACTTACCTTTGAATTTTTGCACATGTAATCTTCTCCGGGTGGACTATTTTGACTGGTTTCTGACTGAGCACTTTTATACTTTGAAAGCACGTCAAGTCATTGATCCCAGTTCCTGTCTTTCACAGTAATAGACAAGACGATTTAGGGACCTACAACCGGTTTCAGAACTTCTGTAGATAATCCAAGTTAACAACCCAATCAAGGCCAATTCAAATTCAAAGTTTTTATTTCGGAAAATAGTAATCCATATAAAAGTTAGTACCTACCAATGGAATTTATAAGGCTATGTTAGTGACCATCAAAATAATTATAGTACATTGTTTAACGAGGGGCGTAAGTGGAATATTGCTAACGAGAGACTCGAGTTTGCAATATTCTTACGCCCGTGTAAGGCCTACTGTCCACGGAAGCGTAGCTGCATAGACGCGTATTCGTCATTGTACGCTTGGAGTACGCTTGCTTGCAGCCTACGTACAAAACCGCACAACTCTGTCCACGGAGCGGCAACGTCGCGTCAGCGACGCTGCATGCAAGCTTCATGCCGCCGGGCGTACTGCGTGTTATACGCCGGGCTACATCGCAAGGAACAGCACGTTGTGTGTTTGTGAGAAAAAATGGCGGGCACGGCTGCAAAGTTTGTTCAAATTGTGGAAAAATATCCGTGTTTGTACAAGAATAACCTCACGGAATATTCCCGTAAGGATATTACAGACAAGGCATGGAATGAGGTATACGTTGTCATCTGCAGATAGTTCTCTTGCAGCTACGAACAGTCTACAATGTATGTTTCTTTCTATATATGGATGTCTCCAATATAAACGACGACGTCGCCGCCTTCGAAGATAATAATAGGCCAAAATAACGTCTTCGTCACTGGACGACAACACGAAAGAAAATGCGATACGCTTACGCTACGCTTCGTGGACAACGTCAGTACGCCGGGCTGCATACACGCTGCACGGCGATGCGTGCAGCGTCTATGCAGCTACGCCTCGTGGACAGTAGGCCTTATACACAATGTTTTTCATCACATTTGCGAGGAAATAAATAACTACAAAAGACAGAAAAATCTAAGTTTCATACAGCCGCACCAATCAAAAATTGACATCTTCACTTCCAGATCAGTGCTAGTGGAGCGCACAGCTCAATATTTCAACCAATCACAGAGCAGTATTCTTGCGGGGCGGGGCGACTTGACCAACTAGATTTTTTTATTCAACTAATCACACAGCAACCAGATTTGCTTAAGCCAATCAGAGGATTCTATATTTTAAAACTAAACTTAACAGCCCGTGGGAGGTAAAACGGCTATAACTGCTCTATACGCTCGCAAGTAATAACGCCATTGACGAGCAAGTGTGATGAAAATTAAATTACAAGCGCGTGCAGCCGCATCCAGCGCGCGAGCAGCGGCGAGTCCCAGCGCTGCGACAGCACGTTCAGAATGCTGTTTGAGCTGTGGCGAAGACGGTTCTATAGAACACACACACAGCGGCATACAACACACACGCACCCGCACACACCACACTACAGCGACGCGCACCGCTTTCTTATTAAGGAATCGAAGCTATCGCTGTACTTGTCATCATCGCCAATAGACCTCCACTTTTAGCGGAAGCAAAGGCATACTGTTCTTGTAACGTCTATTTTAAAAATTGAATTAAAATTCATTTATTTCAAGCTACACATTATAGGCTCATATTACACAGTTAGGAATTACATTCAGAAACAAATCATTTGATAATTAACATAAAAATTATCATACACCAGTCCTTACATGCCTGTTGCAACAGTGCATGATATAATGACGGTCTAGTCTGCCCGCTATCGTCGCTAGGACGGTGTTGGTGCTGGCTCGCACGCGCCGGCGCAGGGACACGGCCCGCAGTCGCATAGTGCTGTGGAAACATGCCGTGTGCGCGGCCGCAAACATGCCCGAGGCGCTACAGTAACGAGGCAGCCCCATCAACGCCCTAAACGCGTTGTTGTACTGGACCCGTAGGGCGCTGTACGCCCACTGCGTGTAGCTAGCCCACAGGCTTTAATATCTAGCAATGGAAACTAGTTTCCGACCTAGATGTGTATACAAAATGTATGTTATTCTAGCATGTGATTTTAAAATGTGAACTAAACTACGTTTGCATATAGAGTCGGGCGTCCTTACCCAATCGTACCATAAATAGGTGACACTATATCATCATCAATGGTCTATCCGATCGAAATTGAATTGTGCTGTGCTTAATCTAGATTATATTGAGAAAAGGTGGCCTGGTAAAGGTCGCTGGAGTCCGCTGGATGCGGGTGGCGCAGGACCGGTCATTGTGGCACTCTTTGGGGGAGACGTCCAGCAGTGGACGTCTTTCGGCTGATATGATGATGATATTGAGAAAATTACCAAAAGACTGACGCAATGACCCAAAGTAGATCTTGGCCGGCGGAGACACTAAAGAAAGATAGATAGATAGATAGTAATTTATTATCAATACTGTGTACCCACATAAGATCTCATGTCATACATTGAAAGGTATCAACAGTTTGCCCTTTTCGGGCGTACAATATTATTGAACTTAAAATTAAACTTCATAATTTGTAGACTTATACGAAATATTCATTAAGATTGTAAAAGCATTTATTAGTCAGCCATTCCTTCAGTACCTTTTTGAACTTAGTGCTATCGAGTGACTTAATATATTCAGGTAAGTTATTAAAGATTTTGATTCCCGTAGCATAGGTACTCTTGCTAATTATGTAACTAGAAGGCCTAATTGTACACATATCAAATCTATATTGTGATTTAAATAGAGTCACTTTTTTTAAATAAAAATATCGTGTCGTTCCTTGACAAATACACAAATGTCTAGAGTTAAAATTTTATTGCTTCTAAAAATGTCTCTTTAAGGATTCCCTATTTTCAAGATTGAATATTATTCGTAGGCTTTTCTTTTGAAGAATAAATACTGACTGAACATTTACTGAATTACCCCAAAAAATTATGCCGTATTTAAGTATGGGATAGACATTTCCATAATATGCCTTTTTGGAAACTTCTATTGACGTTATTTTGGTCAATATAGATAAGGCATAACAACTTTTAGCTAGTCTATTGTTTATTTTATTTGTGTGAGATTTCCAGTTCAGATTGCTGTCTATTGCGACTCCTAAGAAGTTTGTGTTTGTAACTTGTTAAATTTGTTTATTCAATTGTTATACTTAAATTTTGCGGTATCTACTTAAAGACCGCCAGGTTCCCCTGTCCGTGTCCAATGCCGTTTCTGTCCAATCGACAGCCCGGAGTTCGTTCAGGTCTTTTTGAACTTCGTCACATCATCGGCACTTAGGACGCACAAAAGGTCTTCGACCAGTTGGACGTCCCGCGTACGCTCTCCGGACTCCACGATCGTCACCAGACATCGTACATTTTGTAGCATTTTCGGTGCAGCATGGTTGTGTTAACGATGTTGGTATAGACAATATCAATCAAAATTGTTAATTAAGGTTAATATTAATATTATTAACGCTAATTAAACATTACAATTGAAATTGTTTATACCAATACCAACTACGCTGCACCGAAAATTAACGATGTCTGAATTCGTGACCCATACGGACTACGTGCCCGAACCAAAGTAATTAATTCCTTTGCGAACTAACAAAATACATCAAATTTTACGTGTGAGTATCATAAAATTAACTCGTTGAAAATGTTCCCAATCAAACTTGAATTTTTTATTTAAAAAATTGTCTTGATCGGAAAATTGTCCGTAATGACAGAGCTAACATTTCACGCCTCATGACGTGCGGAGGATGGCTTAATTGCACGTTGTGAAGAATTAAAAAAAAAGTTCAGTGTTTTTTTAATATTTGACGCATCAAAAATGAAACCAAGGCCTTGTGAGTTTAATCCATACTTATGGACAGTAACGGCTTTCTGGTGCTTTAGCCCTCACATGAAAAAAAGTTGACAGTGAAAAATGTACATCTAAACATACATGCCTGCGTTCCTAGAGGGATTCGTGTGTTTGTGGTGTTTTAAGCTACGAAGATGTTTTGTGCAAGTTACAGAACCTACAATTGTAATCAATAAAATAAAGCACTGAAAGCTAATTCTGTCACTTTTGTTTATGTTTACTGTATTATAGTGGAACGTAAAGCAGTATAGGCCGAGTAGACCGATTTGTACAAAACCATGAGACACCCGAAACTGAGTGTGGTCACTCCGCCAGCCGACAGTGAGAGTCTCTTCTGGGACATCTTCAGTATAAACAGCACAGTCTTCATGTTTGAAACGTCAAAGTTTTCCCACTTGCAATCGTAAACAGAGTTTTCAAAAATGTGATTGGCATCCATTAGTTTTTGTCCTATATAACAGTCCATACTCACTTGCATTAGCGCAAAAGGTAACATGATATAAGTCTGCTCCAAACCCCCTAATAGGTCCGCTATAAGAGCGGCTGAGAGCAGTATGAATTCTGCAGCTATAGCATCTCGAAATATAGCTTCTATTTTTTTAACAAGATCTATGTTCATTGCGTGACTATGAACTATGAGATGCAAGCGGCGTCTGACATAGTTGTTTAATTCTTTGGCTGCACTTTTATTTACGGTAGTCTCCGTGTGGTTTGCGTCGAAGTTTTCTCTGTAGTGGCGAAGAGCGTCGCTCCAGAGTTCTCGCATCTCCTGGCCGAGACCTAGCATCCGTCCCTCGCTGTAGCCGGTGGTTATTATGAGGAGCCCCGTAATATTGGATACTACAAAGCAAATGAATACCACGGAGGTGACTATGTTGACTAAGGCGATCGGATAGTTTGATGTTCCGAAAATTAGTTTTAAACCTGTAATCGAAAACATATATTGAGTGTCAAGCTGCATAGCATTAGCATAAGCAATAAAATGATTGATTGATTGATAAGTAACGGATGGTAGCGCATTCTTATGAAAATTAAAGAAGTGAAGTGATAGTTGTTCCTATGTCTATCCGTAAGCCGTCTGAATCTCCTAGATAAAGACACGGCATGCATAGTATTCGGTGCCCGCATCAATTAAAAGTCTCGGCCTCGACTTGGAGCAAGAGATCGGAGCGCGACCTCTTGCTCTCGTCGTGGCCGGGCCCCAGCTAAGGGAGGCGAGAGCGTTAGAGGAGAAGGGGTGACAGGGATTCACTTAGGTATAGACGGAGTTCACCGAGTACTCATCATCATCATCATATCAGCTGAAAGACGTCCACTGCGGGACATAGATGCTGCTGCTGCTGGATGCGGGTGGCGCAGAACCGGTGAATTTGGCACTTTTTGGGGGAGGCCTATTTCCACCGAGTACTGTAATTAACAAAAGGATTACCAAAGCGCACATGTTCGTCGTACAACACATGCCGCGTCGGCATCAGTAGCGGCTGGAGGTTGTACACGAAGCCGTTGCCCATCATGGTCACCCAGAACAGCATAGCGCGCATCTTCACGGCGCGCATTGTGGCCGCCAGCAGACCAGCGGTGGATGGGGCGCGTGGCAGACGGTCGTATGCGATGTAGTCCGCCACCGTCGATTGCACGTTACCTCTGAAATTTTCATTCTGTCTAGACGTCTGGTTCGAAATATCAATGTTCTAATGAAAGAGTTGCTTGGCAAGACCATGGAGCTCGTCAAAACACAATTGATCTAGCCGAAGGACTATTATTCCCAAGGTCAGAAGGCCTATTATTCAGTAAAATCTGGTTTGCATGGACAGGTAGATCTGAATCAAAGGGCTAATTATATTTTGATTAAGTATCTCTCGAAAATTTATAATAGGGATTTATCTACCCTACAAGATTGCAATTGAAATAGAAAAGAATTACTCGACAATCGACCAGCTGTTAACTGTAACATAAATTATAGAGAAATACACAGAATATAGAAAAAAACCGGACAAATGCGAGTTGGACTCGCCCACCGAGGGTTCCGTACAAAATTACAAATGTATATTTTAAGATTTTTCCCTGTACTTGTATACTTTATAAGACGATATTAGTTACCAAATTTCATAATTCGGAAAGTAAAAGTATCCTATAAATTTTTATTCCTTTTTGTGTCGAAATATACGTTTTTTGCGTTTATTCGTGCATAATTTCATCCAAATCGGTTGAGCTGTTTACAAACATCTAAACATCCAAACTTTCGCATTTATAATATTAGTAGGATAGGATTATCAAAATAAAGATTATATAGGGATATTAACTTACCATAGGAATGGAATAGGTTAATCATTAAAAAAAATTAAGCATGTTATTTCTAAAATGATGGGAAATAAAGGCTATTTTAATTTTATTACTACAAGATAATCCTTTGGAGATCGATTGCGTATTACCTTCTACTAGTAATGCACCGCGGAGAAGTTTCCAAAATTGCGAAAATTGTAATAAGGAAAGTTCTCAGAACTCATATTTTATAAACACTGAAAACATGTCAAAAACTCTCTGGGTACATACATTACCATCTGTTTAATTTGCCTGCTTAAAAAATAATAGATTACACATGTAATTATTTATACATCCATGAAAAATTCCCAGCAGAAACTTTCAAAGGGAAACTTATTTTTAAATTCTCATGTAAGTTTCCGGAAATTTCTGAGAACGTCCCTAATATTTTGAGAATGTTCTGCAACTTCTACATTGCTACCTTCTACCCTGCCTTGGCTAAACTTGGATTTGATCGCTGAGAAAAATAGTATGGCTGCTGCGGCTGTTCCAAATACAAACGAGACGTTTCGTTAAGACCTATCCACAGGAACTGCTCTGTTACAGGACACTATGCAGCAAACTTCCTGATATCTAGCGACAAGCGATCTTGTTGGTCATGGCTCGCGTGATCTGATAATCATCATCATACCAGCCAAAAGAAGTCCACAGCTGGATATAGGCCTCTCCCAAAGAGTGCCAAAGTGACCAGTCCTGCGCCACCCACATCCAGCGGACTCCCGCGACTTTTACCAGGTCATCAGTCCACCTTGTGGGGGGTCTGCCCACACCGCGCCGTGGTAACGAAAAATGTACTCACTGATAAATGTACATATATATCAGCTTCGTGATGCCGATGAGGCTGTTCAGGCTGATGGACATGACGAGGATGCCGGCGAGCACGTCCCCGGTCTGCCGGCAGCCCACGAACACGAAGCACAGCGCGGACACGATGTAGTTGAACATGTAGCACGCGGCGCCCGCCGCGTTTAACACGTACAGAATCTTGGGGATTGCTGACAAACGAAAATCAGTCCAGGAAACATGCATACAAAATAATTTGCGGCTTAATTTGTCAAACTAATAAGCTAAACGTCGTCGCAATGTTTAACACCTTCGTTTCAATCATTGATACATTGTTTACTTTTATTGCTATGGATTAAGGTTGATGGTATTAAATATTGCGTCAGCGAACATCGGTATCTCAATAAATCCTAGGCGACAGGTACGTGACGCGAATGTGCCTGCATATTGCAAGAGTTCTTTTCGCCTTATCATCATAAATATAAGAGGTTGGTCTTGTCGGTGGAGTAATTGCCATTTTATCTTTTTCTACTCATTACTTACTTAATTTTCTACTTATTGTCTACTATTACTAACCTAATTTAGTCTTAAGTCATTTGTTACTAAGATTCTATGTATCACCGGTCTGAAATAAAGAATTTAAATTTAAATTTTATTTATTAGTACTTCAATGTAGTCTGATTATGTGGTGGTTTCCCCACTTGGCCCTATTTAATTTTGTATTGAGTGACCAGTAACTAGCAATGCACCGCGGAGAAGTTTCCAAAGTTGCGAAAATTATAATAAGGAAAGTTCTCAGAACTGAAATTGTATAAACACTGAAAACATGTCAAAAACTCTCTGGGTACATACATTACCATCTGTTTAATTTGCCTGCTTAAAAAATAATAGATTACACATGTAATTAATTATACATCCATGAAAAATTCCCAGCAGAAACTTTCAAAAGGAATAGTACATTTCGATACGAGTGCGGAAAGTATGTCATTACGTCACGAGTACCGAGATATCTTGCTACGAGCCGTAGGCGAGTGGCAAGACTCGAGACGAGTGAAGAATGAAATTTCCGCACGTGTATCGAACGACGTTTTTTAATACAGTTGCGAAAAAATAAGAAAAACAAGAAGTAAAGCATTCGAAACTTTTATATTATTCATTCTGTAACATCATTGTAATACAGTTGAAGAAAATGATGTTTAATACAGTTCTATCTTATTTATTTTTTATTGACATAATAATTAATGGTACAATTTGTACGAGGAAAAGTGAAAAGCACTAGTGCGCGAAAACCAACTTTCCGCACGCTAAACAGCTACGTAAAGTAGCACTTTTTGAGCAACTGTATTAAAAACTTATTTTTAAATTCTCATGTAAGTTTCCGGAAATTTCTGAGAACTTCCCAGATATTTTGAGAATGTTCTGCAACTGTACATTGCTAGCAGTAACGCTGCTAACGCAATTTATACATTTGAAATTAAAGGAAAAAAAAGCTTGGCGCTCGGCTTGGAGCATACATTTTATTTCCTTTAATTTGAAAATTGGCCTTATTTACTTTTGTTTACTTTATTGTATAATATGTGTGTCCTGTGTGTTTGTGAATAAATGTATTTTCTTTCTTTCTTTCTTTCTTATTCGATTGATTCCTCGAATCGAGTAAACGTCAGGACATTTGTTCCTGAGTTGTATGTATTCTTTATCTATAAAAAACTAGCTTAGTTAGGGACTAAGTCAATTTGTGTTACCATTTTGTCTCCTAATATTTATTGATTATTTAAATGGGTGCCTACTTACATATGGTGCCCAGATATTTATTATTATTTACTTACATTCGGTGCCCCTTTCGATCTTCAAAGCCACGACCCGCAGCATCGCCGCCACATTCCAGATCAGCACTGGGAGGTCGCAGTACGCGAGACCAAACTTACGCACCGACTCCCACATACTGCCCGACCTACAGACATGCGGACGATATAGCTATTTAATGTAATGTATGTAATCAAATATGGATTTATTCCGATATAGTTAGTTAGTTTTACTGGGCAAATCGACATCCAACGTGCCTATTTTGCGTGAAAGGATTAGACCGGTTTCCTCACGATGTTTTCCTTCACCGAAAAGCTTATGGTAAAATATTTCGTACATAAGTTCCGAAAAACTCCTTGGTACGAGCCGGGATTCGAACCCACGACCGCCGCTTGACAGCCGCATGCCTGAACCACTAAGCTACCGTAGCTTCTTTTCCGAAATAAAATGATTAATTGATTGATATTGCAGTTTCATCCATAGAAAAAAAGTGTACCTTTACCGTTGTAAAATAAAAAATAAACAAAAAAATAAATAAAAAAATAAAAATTAAAATTAAAAAGATACATTATTATTACATTATTTAGATTTTACAGGCTTATGTAATACATTAAAAAAATGGTTGTCTGTAAAATCGGTTTACGGACGATAATTTTACGCGATAACGTCATAAGAAAACATATGAAAATATGCATAACACGTATTTACTCATTTATCGTTAGGAATACTCCTGTGAAGTTTCGAATAAAATAAGATCGACTATTTTATTCGAAACTTCACAGGAGATCTTGTTTCCCCATACAAACTTTGGACCCCCATTTCATCCCCTTAGAGGGTGAATTTTGAAAAAAAAAATCCTAGTGCACCCCTTAAGATGCCAAGTTTGGCATCTCTAGAACCAGCGGTTTGGGCTATGTGTTGATATGTCAGTCAACGGAACGAGACAATGAGTCAACTTTTTCGCGCGTGCAGCCGGCGTTCATCGATTGATAAGACGTCAAAAGGCTCTAGTGGTAAAAAGATCTTATTACTTTCGGGTAACCCGGTTTTCCTTCTGTTTTGATCCTGCTGAATTCGAATTTACGTTGTTGACGCGAAATATTGCCCGGAAGTACCTCAAGGGTCCAAAACCCGACTACTGAAATAAAAAAAATATTATAAAAATACAGGCGGCCTACTTGCAAATCAAAGTTAACTTAATTATACAAGTAGGCCGTAATGCCACATTTTAAATCGAAATCTCCCATAGCTTCTAAATAAGGAGACCATTATCAAGAAAAGATATGCCACACTAGTGTGTTTTTAAACTTTAATGTATCTACTTAATTGTAATTGTGTTATTTTTTAATTTAATTTAATTTTTTTCGTGTACTTTTCAAACACAATGTATGTTGTTACTAAAATACATAAATGAAAAACGGCCAAGTGCGTGTCGGACCACGCAAAACGAAGGGTTCCGTGCCTATTAAAAAGGTCGTATCGTCACAGAAATTTTACGGCACTTACGTCCTTTTCTTTGAGGAAGGCAGTTTTTCAGCAATATCTCGAAAACCTCTGAACCGATCTTGTTCAAAACAATTTTCGGTGAATGAAATTAATAAGCCCTATGTCCATGAATTTTTCCATATTTTTAAAATACACCGTTCAAAAATTAGAGGGGGGGGGGACAGAATTTTAAAAAGAAACCTTATATTTATTTTGAAAGGCCTATCGATTGATGTGCCACAATGAAAATTTTTTTTTTGACTTTTAGTTTTATGTATGGAGTCACCCCTAAAAATTTTTTTTTTTGTCATTTTAATTACAAAACTATGTAGCGGCTAATAAAATACACCTTTCCTCAAAATTTTATTCAAATACACCTTATAGTTTTCGAGTAAAATGCCTGTGACATACGGACAGACGGACAGACGGACAGACGGACAGACGGACATGACAAAACTATAAGGGTTCCGTTTTTGCCATTTTGGCTACGGAACCCTAAAAATGAAATTACAATGATAGCACTAAAGCATTTTTTTACAAGTATTTAAATAAAAAGAAAATACCTACGACAAAAACAAAACAATAAAACACAATGCTCAATGCTACAAAAAAGCATGCCATGCAAAACTAGTTATATCACAAAATAAATATGCAGAGAGTTATATCACAATATATCGAATGAATTGAAATTGAAAACCACCTAGAATTGCACCTTGCAGTACTGTAACAGGGCAAGCAGGTCAATTAAGGTGTCCCGTAACACTGCGTCTCTGTTTTGAGCTGTGATTGTGCATTTATACAACCCTTTTGCGCCCGAACAAGGCATCGGCTGCGGGCGGATCTTTGAAGTTCGAGTGACCTTTTTCTCGAAGCTTCGAGCTCTCTATCGCTCGAATGTGCAAGGGCGTTAGAGATAGTATCGAAAGGTTTTTCGCGGTTATAGCCCACTTCTTTTTGTGCTACAATGACAAAGAGATGGAGAGATCGCGTGATCGTAAGCTACCGTCATCATCATCATCATATCAGCCGAAAGACGTCCACTGCTGGACATACGCCTCCCCCAAAGAGCGCCAAAGTGACCGGTCCTGCGCCACCCGCATCCAGCGGACTACGACCTACTAGCTCACAAGGAAATGTTCTTGTAAAATAATTTTCACCTCACTAGCTCGGAAAGACCTTTTTTATTCTTTAAAAACAGATACCAAAACTGCATTTTATCCACATGTGTGCAAAGAATATTTGAAATCTGAACGTGTTTTTAGTTACTTTTTTAAACATAATAAACACGTAAAGGCCAGTCCAGACAGGACAATTTTCGGCCATCTGATTAAATTGTGTGATCAAAACAGCGGTGATTGCATTCAATTAAAAACATATAGTGTAAACAATTTTATTAAATATTTTATCTTAAAACACTTAAAACCGTACAAAAATGTGAAACCACAATATCTGATTTAACGTTGCATAATAATTGTGTTATTTGTGTAATTACTAGTTAAAATAAAGGCTGATTATACATATTTGAGTTGTTTTTCTTATGTAGTATTTTCCTCGGTTTAGTGAGGTGAAAAGATTTGTGTTACACACGGGTGCAAGTTATTTTGACGTCTCGTGTGTTGCAACACTCGCTTTGCTCAGGATTCTATTTTTGAACCACTCGCTACGCTCAGGATTCTATTTTCGAACCACTCGCTTCGCTCGTGGTTCAACCATGGAATCCATTCGCTAGCTCGTGGTTCAACCCTAGAATCCATTCGCTGGCTCGTGTTTCAATTCCACACTCGCGGTTAAAATATAACTTTGCACCCTTGTATAACAAATATAACTATTGATTGTCAATGAAAAGAAATAATATTTAATTTAATTATTGTTAACATAAACGCAATAAATGCATGATGTACTCTTATAATCTATCGGCAACTTGGCCGTAACAAGTTTTGTACCGTAGTAAGTATAATTTCGCGATTTCAAAATCTATGCAAATTGAGCTCCATGATCCGTTTATGTCGGACATCAAGCATTCATCTCTCAGCCGTATGCACCCAGACATGTGGGTTAATGTATTTAGCATACCTAGTGGGTGCAACTTGACGAGCGACGCAGACGGAGCAGTACTAGAGTCTGTCAAGCGAGTCGTGTCCCTAGAAAATGGCGTCAAATTTGAAAAAAACGCATGCTGGTAATACGAAATTTATGGCGGCGTAATATATTACTTATAACGGGCAGCTTATTTGATAGGTAATTAAAATTGTTGCCATATAAAGAATTTGCAAAATTTCCAGGGACATTTTTTTAGGGTTACACGTGATGTGGGGATGTAATATTTTTTGGTAATTCTATGGTGTGGGGTATCGTTGGATAGCTTGTTTAAAAATATTATCGGTTCTCGAAAACTATTTTTCCGTTTGCGTTTTTTAAAGCCCTAATTTTTGTTGGAGTCAAGTGTTCCCGCCGCCCCTGCTGACTAAATGGTTACTACGGTGTATGTGAAAAAATTGCAGTAGTACATATCTATAATGAATTTAAAAGGAAAACTATCACGGATAAGTAGACATAACTAGTTAATGAGTAATAGTCGATCAACTTAAAACTGTACTTGGAAAGGCCAACTTTTCAAGTACAGTTTTAAGTTGATCGACCAACCGAGACGTTAAGTTGGCGCGCGCTTGTCGATGTAACAGAGAAAGACAGGCATCTACGGAGACTACGGAACCCTACATTGCGCGTGGCCCGACACGCACTTGTCCGGTTTTTTTTATCATGACTCTAAAGCAATGGTCTGTTAAGAAACTCTCACTAAAACCACATCAAGTCAAGAATGACGCTTTCAAATTACTGATTAACACATTATTATAATAAAGCAAATAGGTACGCGTGTGCCGTGCACCCACTTCCCAGGTAATTATTACAAATTATTTATTAAAAGAATTACGTACCAGCAATTAACCAACCGGTAATCTACTTTATTATGCAGGAGGAACAGTTTTACTACCGCTGTGGCCTGTTATTATAAATTTACGTGTTTTACGTAAAAATAAATATAAGAGAAAAGTCCCATGTGTTTGATGTGGTTTTTCATTATTCGTGACTAGCTTTTGCACGCGACTTCGTCCGCATATAGTCGTTAATCGTTTTAAGGGATTAATTGATGCTAAACCTGTACGCAAACTATCGGACTCTCATATAAACTTTCTACTCCCCGTTTCACCACTTTAAGGGAAGATTTCCGGGATTATAACTATCCTATGTCCTTACCCAGGAACTGGAATAACTGAAATGTTTGAAATGATATTATATACTGGCTAAGATTTTTTTAAACATAATGATATGTCGTACAGTCGACGTCAAAGATACAGCTAAGTACAGTTTTCGCTTTATTACTAATCAATAACATGCAACAATGCATGTACACATATCGTAGTCAGTACGACATATAATTAAAAAAAAAACAGTAAATAATCCCATTTTAAACACTTCAGTTATTCCAGTTCTTTTTAAAAGTCTTACTGTCTCAGGTTACATTTTCAAATAACGTAGGTATCTCCAATATGAGAATGATTTAAGAACGACTCAATATCTATTGAACAGTCGTTTTGAAAGTGGACGTTATATTTATGACCGTAAAGTGGAATTCAGATGTTAAATTTTGGAGGAAATAAGTAGTTTAAAGATTCAAATAAAGGCTTGGAGCGGTCGCGGCTGTGGCTATTTTCCCACAGTACAAACGCCAACACAGTTAACTGACCATCCTGTATTTATATTGGACCTTATTACAATGCGCATAAAGTGCACGGATCGTCAGCTAACTGTGTGGGCGATAGTACATTGATTAGCACATTCAGTGACGAGAATCGCTACGCGCTACGCTCGTAGCCGATCCCGTGGTTTTCCTCGTATGTAGCGGGAAGCGACTACGGCGTAGGCACTACGTTTGTAGAGGAAAGCGCTTACGAGCAGAGAGCCCACCCAGCGTGTTCCTTGCACAAACTAGTTTTTCAAATCCGAATAAAAAGGAATTTCGTAATTAATAGTTATTTTGGGCTAAACCTAAAAAAAAAAAAAAACTATAGAAATGACGCAAAAATATCATTTTCATCTCTGAAAGTAGGTCATTGTTTATCTGAATAGCGGGTTGAAAGTGAGGCATGTCGCCCCTAGGGCTGAAAGTAATAAAAAAACAATGACCAATGGCAGAAACCTAAACAGCCACACTTCGTTAAACTGAATTGATTTTTTGATGTTTATTGTTAGTTATTACGGTAACGTTATCTAAAAAGTTGTAATTTAAGTCAATTAAAGTTATATTTATATAATGCATTCAATTTATTTAATCGCGGCGCGGCGCAAAAATGGTCCACACACAAACACTATTTAAAGTTGGTCTACACCTACACTTATTGAGCAACGGCAAAACCTATACCGCCGCATTTCAATTCTTGGAATACTTTCTTCAAATGATCTTGGAATAGGTACTTATAATTTTTTTTGATGTTGTATTTCCGGTGTGTTGTTTATATTCCTATTATTCGAAATGAAAAGCGTTTAACTCGGATGAAAGCCACCCATTTCAGTCTCGAGCTATTGGCGCTCTCACTTCGTTCGCGCCAAATATCTCCACTGAAATGGGTGGCTTTCAACCCTCGGTTAACAATCTACTATTCAAAAATTCACCCACTTTATACGAGTCAAATGCGATATTTATTTACCTTTATTTCTAACTTTTCGACACGGGTTGCACCGGCTGAGTTAGACCCGTATAAAGTTATGTTTTACATGGTTTTACCTACATACATATGTGTATTGTCACCTGCTCTCATATCAGCCACAACCACAACAAAGCACACATAAAAATCTAATACGATTCTATTTCTATGGCCATTAGGAGGCGCCAGATATTTTTGCCTTCTTAGTATAAAACGCGAGAGTTACAAGGAGGAGACAGTTGGACAACTGCAATACTGTTTAAACTGTGCAGCTGCTTTGCATACCGTCGCGCCTTCGCCGACGTCTGCTCAGCAAATACTGGACGAATACAAATACAATGTTCAGGATCCAGTTACAGTTTCGTTCGTGACGGGGAATAGGAATCGGGATGCGTTTAACGGACCATATTCGTTGTGCACGGGTCTGCGCGGGGTTTAGGTACAGGGAGGCGAATTTGAACTTTCGAGCGCTCGACTCATATCTTAGAGCATACATAACTGGAGTAGCCTTATGTCATATTTGCGTACAAAAATGTCTGCCGAATTGTGCGGGGGAGGGGGGGCATCTTAAAATGATATTGAAACTCAATTGTATATTCCCTCCTTCCACTTGGCTACCATGCGTATAATCCTATAGGATTCCAGCATAATATTTTTGCCGATTTGCTCCCATGGTGTCAAAGGATATTTTTTTGCCTCTCGGCTATCATCGCAGTCCCATGGGATTATAGGCATGGGAGTCAAGTGGAAGGAGGGTGTATATTGAAAGCTTGAAGTGGTTGAACGTTTATAATATCAAGTGCTTACAGCAACATGCGGGCATTTTTATGATCAGTGTTCTCTTGCGAGGCGATATTGTGGCATTGTCTTTGTATGATTTTTTGCACATTGTGCGAGGTTTTCTACAGAGGGGTAAGTTACTGATAGGCTACTCCAGTTATGTATGCTCTAAGACTCATATATACGAAAAATGTAAAAAACAATGAAATGCAATTTTGAAATAGCGATCAAAATTGAAAAATTCAATTCTAACTGTAAAAAGTAAGTGCCTACAATGTTGTCAACATGGTACTTACAATCGTATTTACTCGTATTTAATTTTCGAGCACTCGAAAGTCTAACTAACTATAAAAAATAAGTGCTTACAATGGTGACACTACATCGTATTTAGTCGTATTTAATTTTCGATCACTCAAAAGTAAAAAAATGGCTCTCAGGGGACCGATTTTTGACTTTCGAGCGCTCGACTCATTCATACGAAAACTGTCAAAAACGATGAAACGCTGTTTTGATATAGCGATCAAAATTGAATAACGAGTGGTATTGACCACTCGTATTAAATTCTAACTATAAAAAACAAGTGCCTACAATGGTGTCACTACATCGTATTTCATCATCATATCAGCCGAAAGACGTCCACTGCTGGACATAGGCTTCCCCCAAACAGTGCCACAATGACCGGTCCTGCGCCACCCGCATCCAGCGGACTCCAGCGACCTTTACCAGGTCATCAGTCCACCTTGTGGGGGGCCTACCCACGTTGCGCCTTCCGGTACGTGATCGCCACTCGAGAACCTTTCCGCCCCAATGACCATCAGTTCTACGTGCAATGTGCCCCGCCCACTGCCACTTAAGTTTAGCGATTCGGAGGGCTATACCGGTTACCTCGGTTCTGCTGCGGATAGCCTCATTTCTGATGCGATCACGCAGAGATACTCCCAGCATAGCCCTCTCCATTGCCCTTTGGGTGACTTTGAGCCTTCTTATGAGGCCCATAGTAAGCGACCACGTTTCCGTGCCATACGTCATCACTGGCAACACCAACACACACTGGTCAAAGGCGCTGCTCGACTCATTCATACGAAAACTGTCAAAAACGATGAAATGCTGTTTTGATCTAGCGATCAAAATTAAAAAACGAGTGGTATTGACCACTCGTATTAAATTCTAACTATAAAAAATAAGTGCCTACAATGTTGACACTACATCGTATTTAGTCGTATTTAATTTTTGATTACTCGAAAGTCAAAACTTGGCTCTCAAGGGACCGATTTTTGGCTTTACAGCGCTCCACTCATTCATACGAAAACTGACAAAAACGATGAAATGCTGTTTTGTAATAGGGATCAAAATTGAAAAACGAGTGGTATTGACCACTCTAATTCAATTCCAACTGTAAAAAGTACCCTGTACCTGTAACTGTAAGTGCCTACAATGTTGACACTACCATCGTATTTAATTTTCGAGCACTCTAAAGTCAGAAATTGGCTCTCAGATCGTTCAATCTACAGACAGCCTTTTCAAAAGATCATAAATAAAAGAAAAATAATTGCTTTCATAGTTTTAATCATGTACATACATAATTTAGTTTGATTTGAATATGCATAATAGACTACTTACTTAAGGTGAGTGAAAGAGTGCCTAATACTAATTTACAAGAGGTGACTCATTTTCATTTATTAAAATTTTAGTTCATAACTAGTTTACTACGGGTAGTTAGTTAGTTTTACTGGGCATTTTCCGCAAGTCGACATCCAACGTGCCTATTTTGCGTGACGCTTACCATGGGTATGAAAGTATGCTTCTTGCTACAGTTTTCAGGTGTTTTCTCTATAAATACTCAGGTACAAGTTTGCTAAATAACCCAATTGCGTGTAATCTCCATAGATATTAAAGTCACAATAAACTTAACGCGTTAGGTATTAACATGTTCCGCAAAAAAAACTGATCCCACCGCCGGCGAGTAACCGATGAGCTATCGACGATTTTCTCGCCCAAGAAACGAACAAACGCTCCCGTGTATATAAAAGAGAGAGAAGAAGAACAGCCAGCGATGAACTATAAATATATATCTCTCTCTTTTATTTACACGAGAGCGATTATGTTTTGTTCGTTTCTTGGGCGAGAAAATCGCCGATAGCTCATCGCTCGTCGCCAGCGGTGGGACCAGTGCCTAAGAAATATATTATTTACGTAATATCCAGTTATTCTATTATAATTTATCGAAGGATCAGAAAAAATAATATTTTTGCTACTTCTATTGTTTCACATGCTGCCCTAACCGACAGAACTAACCAATCAATTTTAAGCCAAATCTTGATAGAAATACCTACTGCTCACATAGCTGGGTATTGCGTCAAGATTTTTGTAAATCAAAATCTTCCAGTAACTTGAAAAGCAAGACATAAAAGTTTCAATGTCTGTCTAACCCAATGAAGATGACTGTAATGCAGCATACACCGAGTAAATAGACTTAACTATATAAAGAAAGCATGCATAGTTCAGGCAGGCTACTCCCCCAGCCGTCAGCTTCATGGTCCTCTGCGCACTTTGCAGCATCATCAATACCAACTTCCTATTATTCCTGCTGAACTTCTCCCATTTACAACGGTACACAGCTGCCTCAAACGTCATGCTTGCATCCATCAGATTCTGTCCAGTAAAGCAGTCAACGCCTACAAGGCCTAAAGTAAAGGGTATTTGTATATAAGTGTTCTCTAGACCACCCAGTAAACAAGCTACTAGCGATACTGAAAGTAACATGAATTGGAATGTTGTTCCGTTTCTGAACACGTTTTCAACTTGTTCGATGAGTTGTTGGTTTTGTGCATGGGCTTGAATGATGTTTTCTAAACGGTGTTTTACAAAGTCGTCGACCGAAGAAGTTCGTTTGGTGGTTAGCTCCAAAGACTGCTGATAGTAGTCATCTTCGGAGTCTTCCCATAGATTTAGTAGCTCCTGGCTGAGGGCTAGCATCTGGGCTTCCGAGTAGCCGACGATGACCATGAGGAGGATGGTGACGTGAACGGCTCCAAAGACTGCTATCGGTGGGACGGCCGATAAAACTGTGACTGATATTTCAAAGTTTGGTGATTCGAGCATTGGCTCGAGGCCTAGAAGTAAGGAATAGAACGATATAATAAATTTGTAATGTCAATGTTAACCACAAAACATTTTTGTTCCATCTTTATGTAGGTATGTGTATATTAAGAGACTTTAAGTGTACGGCCTACGAGCAAAGCGTGCTCTCAGGCCGTAATCTAAGACTATTGATACTGGTACGACAGCTAAATCACTACTATTTTATGAATATAGGATGACTATCACTACCTCAAACCATCAATCGCGATACAAAATTAATCTTCCATTATAGGTACTGCACTCAGGATGGTCATCTCAGTAGTGTGAGCCATTCTTAAATGAGTTTAAACAAAAGCATACCCAACAACTGCGGGTAGCCTATCAGTGAATTCCTATCAATAGCTAACGGTCGAATCATAACGTAGAGTACAACGTTGGTAGTGACTATGATCCAAAAAAACATCGCCTTCTTCTTGACTGTCCTTAGGGTCTTGTCGATGTTTCTGGACATTCTGCTGAAGGGGACTACCCTAGAGTCGCAGAGAAGGTAAGTGTCTACTATTTTCTTCAGTTCATTTCTGGAACAAGTGCAAATATTATAGCCTATGTCACTCCCACGATTAAGAGGAATCCAACGACACCTCATATGTCGAAATCCGTCAAACGGTTTAGGCTGCAAGGCGTGTCAAAGAATAAGACATACACACATATATACATACATACATACGCTCGAAAAACATAACCCTCCTTTCCTTCGGCAGACGGGTAAAATTAAAATTAAATTAAATTAAATATGATTTATTTCGGACTCGAGGTCCATAATTTGTTAGTTACAGTATACTTACAGCTAATGTTAGTAACATAGGTATTTTACAACTAAAATCGACGGGGGGAGGCAAGCACTGGAGCGTGCGCCTGGTCCCAATGTCGCAAATCGGGCAATCCGCCCGCTCAGCAAATGTTTGTAGGATGCTGTTGGTGCTGCTCCTCACTCTCGTCATCATGGACGCCATTCGGTTGCGTAAGATTGCGTGGAATCCCGGCACGTCCGCCGCCGCGAACATGCCGGACGCACTACAATAGCGAGGGAGCCGCCCCATCAGCATCCTGAACACATTGTTGTATTGCACCCTAAGTACGTTGACGGCCCGCTGCGTATAGCTAACCCGTAGTGCACACGAGTAGAAAGATTGGCAGAATGCCTTAAACAGGGTAACTTTCACACTCTCACTACATCGTGCGAACCTACGCGCCAGCATATTACCGCGGACCGCCAACGCTCGGCGCTCGCTCTCTACATCCAGATCATCACATAGCGTGTCTGCTACCCAGTGCCCTAAAAATAAACAATCGAATAGGTTGCGTATAAGAGGCTGTGGCGAGCTCTTAGTGCTAAAGATACATTGTTTGTGGTCCGTGATAGATCGTACACTTGTTGGATCCAAAGTCCTACAAAATGAATAAATTATGTGTAACCGATTGTGTATGATTTTATTCATTCGTTCATTCTGTAGGACGCGGTCTTGATCTCTGTATCAATAGGTGCACAGTACTGCACCAAGGTTTCGAATGGGAATGCACGATTTTAACACCGGTTTTAGAACCATACGCCGTATGTATGTGTAATCGGATTATTCGATTTTCATGCCAATATCGATTCTTCCTGTTCGCAATTCTGCACAATCTGAATTCCACGCAAAAGTATTTCACCACATTCGCCATTGTGCACAGTCATTATTTGTGTACTGTGGCGATTCTTCCTGCTCGCAATTCTGCACATTCTGAATTCCACACAATAGTATTTCACCACATTCGCCATTGTGCACAGTCGTTATTTGTGTACAGTAGCGATTCTTCCTGTTCGCAATTCTGCACAATCTGAATAGAAACCCATAATATTTTTGAACTAGCTATCCAACGATACCCCACACCATGGATTTAAATATAAAAAATGACATCCCCACTTTACGTGTAGGAGAGGTAGCCTAATTTTTTTTTTCTACCGTTCTGTCAGCGTGAATGATATCCATGCCGAATTACAGCTTTCTAGTAGTAAGGATCACTAAGCTAAGTCTCGGACGGACTGACGGACATGGAGAAATTATAAGGGCCATCGTAGCCTATGAACGCTTGTTACTCCAGAAGAATCTCAAGCGCGTTGCCGACCCTTTATGGATTCGTGTATTACACTTACTTTTTCCAATACATGAAAATAAACTTTGTGACAGCTACCATAGTGGTGACACACTGGGAGAAGGCGATGATCTTCATCAAGAATTCTTCCTCTGTAGCGCGGAACACGATTACCCAGAAAACGGACACTTGGTACATGTAGACGTAGCACGTGAACGACCCCAGCGTGAATGCATAGAAGATGATTGGTACACCTGGTGGAGTTTCGAAAAAATGTATTAGTTCAAAATGTATTTTGAACTGTTCTATTTATTTTTAATCTAGTATAATATTATACCTTGACATGTTACATTGAATTATTTTGAAATTAAATTAGAAATAAATAAAACAACTCTGTTATTACAATTCACAGTAGTTTAAAATTGTACTTTGACATGATATATTTAATTATTTTCGAATGTTTTAACTGAATTGTTCTATTTATTTAGTACTAATAGAATCTATATTATAAGATTCTTTTTGTACGCCAAAAGGCAAAACATAGTGAAACGAACATTTATCTTAAGGCCACCAGAATGTACCTATGTTATAACAAATAAACACTTTTGATTTGATTTTTTTTATTTTACCAAGTTACGAGACGGAGAGCCGAGCCGCCGCGCCGCACATTCAGCCGCTAGTGGCCGCCACAATCAAACGAATTATCCTTATTATACAGTGTGTGTCTTTCATAAGAACATTTATTTTAAGGAACGATAGCTTTCAGTGCTGTGAACCGTTTTATCGAAAAATATAACAATTACCTTTTCTAATGGAGAGTTATTAATTTTTAAAATTTTCTCGAGCAGCAATGTATTGCTAACATTCACTTGACGTTTCAGAGAGGCAGAGCTAGTTACTGTCAGTTGTTAGCTTTGTTACCAATACATTGCGGGCCGAATTAATTTGTATGAAAAAAATAACCGTTTTTTTTTAAACTAGAGATACCAATTTACGTTCATTAGGGCTTATACTTTCAGCCCTTAAAATAAATGTTCATATGAAAGTCACACGCTGTATACTTTGGTACATTTAGTATACGAGTAGTATCGTTATTCGGTGCACACCGGGCGCTTAGTGGCCGCGTCCGACCGCGTCCGAGCCACAAGTTTAGTGGCGGCCTCTAGTTAGCTGTGATCTGCGGGCGCTCGAAATCAATCGTCAAAGATATCTTGAAAAAGTTTACCGAATCAATCAAACTTTGAATTGTGGCGACCTCCTTATTAGAGATAAGTAAGCTACCTTTTTTGTATTGACAGATGTCAATCTTTTTCTGCTGTCAGTTGAGGACAAAAGAGGGTTTGAAGTGGACTTTGTATTTCCGAGAAACATGTATATGAGGAGTGTCTTTTCAAAAGGACTTATTTTTTTCGTAAAGGAACTTCTAAAGTAAACTTTACGGTTCAGTCAATTAGATTTACTTTTAAAGTGATACAAAAATAAAAATAAGCCCTTTTTAAAAGACACTCCTCATATATTAACTAACACGATAATAAATACCGAACTATGTACGCATGAGTTTTATGACCCGCCGTCCAGTCCTCAGAAACTCCAATACTGAGACCAAAATGTAAGGTGGCCCAAAGACGATTTTGCCAACCTACGAGACAAATATATGGTGGCAACACTCAGGCGTTGTCAAATTGACAATATTTTTAAATTTTCAAATTCAAATTCTAACGTCATTCTAATTGTCATCGTATTTTCTCCATATTTTGCTGAAAATAATGAATTATTTATTACCGAATTAGAAACTTTCGTGGCGACAACCGTTCCGCTTGCGTATATAATGTAATAATGTTTAAAGTAACTCATAATGGTGGGTAAAACCCGAAGGTGTGAAGTGTGTGGCGTCAGAGAAAGCCTTAGGGAGGATTCTTTGCCAGTTTTCCCAAGGATGAGCTCCGGTAAGTCAAAAACATAATCTAGCTACATGTACACCTTTACCGGTAGTTTTTTCTTAGTGGACGTTTTAGGGTTCTGTAGCCAACAAGGAACCTTTGTAGTATCGCCATGTCTAGCTCAAAGCTAGCGTCAGCATGGGGAAAGAGGCCTCAATCTTTCAGGCTGAAGTCTTCGCAATAAATAAATGCGTGGAAATCAACCTTGAAGGAAACCAAAAAAACCAACTCATCTACATCAACTCAGACAGTCAAGCTGCTCTGCTGGCACTAGAATCCTTAGAGTCTTACTCTAAACTAGTCCAGAATTGTAAAAACAATTTAAACACCCTGGCTAACTCCAATAAAGTCATACTTAGATGGGTACCAGGGCATTCCGATATTTTAGGGAACGAAAAAGCAGATGAACTTGCAAGGAAGGGCGCAGAAACAACCCTAGTCGGCCCAGAACCGTTCTGTGGTATCACAAAACGGAAAGCATATTCTCTGCTAAGTAACACAGAAAAATCAGAGGCAATCAAGCTGTGGATGTCCACCAAAGGACAAAAACAGGCTAAAGCCTTAATTAAAGGGTTCAATAGTAAACTGTCTAAAGAGCTATTACAACTCAAAAGGCACAAAACCTGTGCAGTGACGAGAATCCTGACAGGACATTGCAAATTGAACAAACACCTGTTTCAAATGGGTATGAAACAAGACGCAACTTGCAGGTTCTGCCGGGAGACAGAGGAGACAGCAATGCACATTCTCTGCTCCTGCGGACCACTCATGCAAAAAAGAAGTACCTACCTAGGGCGGCACATCATGCACCCAGAAGAGGTACAACATATCACCGCCCAAAGAATCTGGAATTTCTTGGAGGCAACGGGTCTTAATGGTGAACTATAAACAAGAAAGGGCTGCCACAATAGATCATTCACTGGTCGAAGCGGCACATTAAAGGCCCACAAATATCAAATAATAATAATAATAATAATCGCCATGTCTATCTGTCCGTCAGTCCGTCTGCAGCTTATCTCATTGACCCTTGTTACTAGAAAGCTGTAATTCGGCATGGCTTTATAAATCAAACGCCGACAAAATGGTAGAATAAAATCATGGTAGTACATACTACATATCATGAATTGATTAAGATAGTTAAGTAGGCACAACTAGTTAACAAGTAATGTAAAATAACTACTTAAAATGAACTATATTAACTTGGCCTGTTCGTATGTAAATATGTAAGTTGTCCGTCAAAATTTGCAATCCATTTTTCAGTTACTTGCCGTTATCCGATTGAGCAGAAATTTTGGGTAGTAGTATAGTTTGGATGACAATTTAATATTATGGTACCATCGAGCTGATCTGATGATGGAGACAGAAGGTGGCCTTGGGAGTTAAGTATTTAACCGACGTAACCCCGTTGTGTTTGGGCTCGTTAGAATCGTCTCAATGAGTTGATGATGGTATACAGAAAAGTACAGTCGTACTATAAAAGCTTGTGCCAAAAATGTTTTTTTTTTGACAGAAACTTATATCATCATACTTTGGTTTATGGATCGAATACACAATAATTATTTTTTCCCATGTCACATGAGCAATATAATCTTAATCTTCATTACTTTTATAATCTACTTGCAGGTGTAAAATGTTGAATTAAACAAGTCGGTAATGAAGATCTAGTGCATGTACCTATTGAAAAGCTGAATGAGGAAAGCCAAGTTTGCGGCGACCATTTCGATCGAAGAGATTTTAGCAAGACAGGATAAAGATTAAAGAAGAGAGCTTATCCAAAGTTGCATCTCTCCGCACCACCTTTATCCTACCACCAAATGACTGCGATATTTTGTAAAGAGGTAAGTTTGAATCCCAGGCAAAGAGATAGGATAGTTTTTATCCCGGAAATCATCACCATCAAAGGAACATCATTCGTGGTTTAGTGTGCCGATATGTGCCTGTTCTCAGATGTCAACTGTTCGTCATCATATTCGTCCGTCCGTCTGTCTATGATCGCCTGTCTCTATGTCTGTACTTCTTGTCCTGTATATTTTGGATTTAAGTTTTGATGTTGAGATGTTAGGGTGTTTAGATGTTTGTTACTCAATCACACTCAAACGGCTCAACCGATTTGAATGAAATTTTGCATGAAGAAGTTTAAAATATAGAACAGTTTTTTTTATCCCGGGTTCATGCAGACGAAGTCACGGGTGGAAGCTAGTAATATTATAAAGAGGAAATGGGCTGTGAGATTGTAAGTTTGTATTGTACATAATGGGTAGTGTCCGGAACCACTGGAGAGCTTTCAGTTTTTATTTCTTTGGTGTCTACAATGGACTTTCTGGATGGATATCGGCTATTTTTCATTCCACGGGTTTGCCTGCGTTTTCTGCAATACGCGAGTGAAACCGCGCGGGCAGCTTAGTAGTAAGCATGCGGACTGCCTGATGGTAAACAGACACCGTCGCCTATGGACGCTTGCGATTCCAGAAGAATCTTAAATACATTGCTGACCCCTTATTGATTTGAGGTTTTTTTTAAACTTTGACGGTGACAAACAAGCATACTGTCTGCGTGATGGTAAGCTGACATCGTCGCCTATGGACGCTGGCGACACCAGAAGAATCTTAAAAGCATTGCCGACCCTTTATTGATCTGAGGATTCGGTGTGTTGACAGATAGAGACAAACGCCGCTCCCTCACTCGACACATGCTCGGGAGCGCTGGCGACCTACTCACCACCAGGAACACACACCACATACCTACAGAGCAAGTAGTGACGATTTTACGGCTGCGGTAATTTATTTTAGTCAAATGCCCACCCATCGGCTAAATGGTTAGTACTGAGTATGTGAAAAAAATCATGGCAGTAGTACATATAATGAATTGCAAAGGAAAACTATCACGCCTAAGTAGGCACAACTAGTTAACAAGTAATGTAAAATAACTACTTAAAATGAACTTGGAAAGGCCAAATTTGCTACAAATTCGGCCGACGCGACCGCCCGTGTAGTTGGCGCGCGCGTGTAGACAGACAGGCAACTACGGAATCCTACACTGCGCGTGGCCCGACACGCACTTTGCCGGTTTTGTCTGCTACCATTGCTGGTTTATCAATTTTTAGGGTTCCGTAGCCAAAATGGCAAAAACGGAACCCTTATAGTTTCGTCATGTCCGTCTGTCCGTCTGTCCGTCTGTCCGTCTGTCCGTCTGTCCGTATGTCACAGGCATTTTACTCGAAAACTATAAGGTGTATTTGAATAAAATTTTGAGGATAGGTGTATTTTGTTAGCCACTACAAAGTTATGTAATTAAAATTACTAAAAAAAATTTTTTAGGGGTGTACTCCATACATAAAACTAAAAGTCAAAATTTTTTTTTTCATCGTATGCCCACGTGTGGCACATGAATCAATAGGCCTTTCAAAATAAATATAAGGTTTCTCAGGAATTTTTTTGATTAAGTGAATATAGTCAGAGATAATCGCCCCGAAAGTCACTAAAATTCTGTCCCACCCCCCTAATTTTTGAACGGTGTATTTTAAAAATATGAAAAAATTCATGAACACAGCGCTTATTAAGTTCATTCACCGAAAATTGTTTTGAACAAGATCGGATGAAAGGTTTCCGAGATATTGCTGAAAAACTGCCTTCCTCAAAGAAAAGGACGTAAGTGCCGTAAGATTTCTATGACGATACGACCTTTTTAATAGGCACGGAACCCTTCGTTTTGCGTGGTCCGACACGCACTTGGCCGGTTTTTATAAGCTAAATATTAACTTGACCTGTTCGTATGTAAATATATATGTAAGTAGAGGTAATGTTTGTGAGATTGTATGTAGGGGGTAAACTGCAACAAACAACTATCCCGGTTTAAAAAAACTATTTTACGAGAGAATAGATTGCGCTCTATGTGGACATAAATACCTACATTTAATCTCGCGGCTTCGCTTGCGTTTTTTGTAATACCCGAGCTGATCCGTGCAGACAGCTAGTCTATAGTTCTATACTAATATTACTACAAAGGGGTAATGTGTGTTGCTTTGCAAGTTTGTATGTAAGCGGGTAATCTCCGGAACTACTCAGCCGATTTTAAAGATTCTTTCGCCAGTATTATAGAGTACACCTCTGGAATGGACACAAGCTATGTATTGAGTTCTATGTACCATGAGAATCTAAAATATAAATTTATCTAGCTGATAATAATAAAGACATTTTCAGATGGGTCTATGCGGAACAAACGAAAACTTGATCACGATTCAGGTGTGTACATTTTTTATTTTCCTGTGTCTTGCAATTTTGTATTAATCCGTTTCAACCCGAGCTGTTCTGCTGTATTCTTTGTATGAAACTCTATACTGCAACGAATATTTATTATGTTAAACTCCCATATGAAGTTGTGCCGAGTCAAAACGAGTGCAAACGACAATGTTCTTAGGTGTTCAGCTACTTATGAGGCCGACTGTACTACTAATTAAGTGCCTTCAAAAAGAAACTGCAGCCTTTGAGTTTATTTTTTTTAACCGACTTCAAAAAAGGAGGAGGTTATATGTTTCACCGTTTTTTTTTATGTATGTTCGCCGATTTCTCCGTCAATTGCGACCCGATTTTAAAAATTCTTTTTTTATTTGAAAATGTATACTCCTGAGATGGTCCCATTTTCTCCAAGTTAGGATCTGATGATGGGATCCTAGAGAAATCGAGGGCAACCCTCAAATTTTACAGGCACGTACTACATGTTAAATGCATTTTCTAAAGTTATTCAGGTATTTGCGTCTGGAAGTCATCACTTCATGTTTGTGAGCTGATGATGGAAGGTACAACTCCTCAACGGTTAGGAGTTGGAGGATATTTTTTGAAATTTTATAAGTACGTATAGACCTTTAACCGTATTTTTTCAAGTTATTTGGGTGAGCACAAGTCAGGATCTGATGACGGGATCCCAGGGAAATTGAGGGCAACCCTCAAATTTTATAGGCACGCGTGTAGTGATTTCGGTATTTTCTATTATAACTCGTGTATTTACCTTCGGAAATCGCAATTTTGGTGAAGTGGAACTGATGATGAAGACCACAGATGACTTATGGAACACCTCAAGGATGTAAAGTACCTACATCAAAGATTCTGACATGATTCCTTTGAAGTAGCAAATAATGAAGTGTCAAATCTGAAATCCTTGAGGAATCAACGGAACTCCTCAAATATTGTCAGCCCACATATAGCGACTTGGATTTTTTTTCTGTAATAATCAACGCATTTGCTCTCGGAAAGCAGTTCATGTGGTAAATTGGAAAGGAAATGTGGAATTTTTTAAGTACCTACGTGGCTTGGCGGAGTACTGAATTGAAGTCGGTTTAAACTTTGTTTTTAAAGTAATTATTATTTACCTTGATAGTATTTGTTTCAGTAGGTAGGTATGCAGTACTCATAGTTCTGTGGTCGAGTATATATTACCTCATCATATGAGCCGAAAGACGTCCACTGCTGGACATAGGCCTTCCCCAGAGAGTTCCAAATTTACCGGTCCTGCGCCACCCGCATCCAGCGGACTCCCGTGACCTTTACCAGGTCATCAGTCCACCTTGTGGGGGGGCCTACCCACGCCGCGCCTTCCAGTACGTGGTCGCCACTCGAGAACCTTTCCGCCCCAACGGCCATCGGTTCTACGTGCAATGTGCCCCGCCCACTGCCACTTAAGTTTAGCAATTCGGATATATTACCTATCTCATCCAAATACCTTTTAAAAGCGCTGTAAGCGGCGGTAGCAGAATTGTTCATGCGTGTGATTCTCAATCCTCATGCGAGTCATGCGGGTTCCAAACCTGATCAACGAGTTATTCGGAATGTGCGATTCATTTGATATTTCGAACTAATTGGATCCATGAAGTCCTTTTGGTATAAATTGGGAATGAGAATCACTGTTAGACTAGACATGTAGGTAGGTACCTACTTACTTTGGAAGTGCTATATGTAGACCTAAAGACTAACCTCTAAGCCAAATCGGTCGTTAAATGATGAATGATGGATTATTCCGCTGAATAAAGCCGCTGCCAAAGTGTAGGTACCTAAATATATGTATCAGATCTGTAATGATCACTCATGTGTATATACGTAATTATATTTCAGAATCAATACCAGCAAAACGCGCTCGTCTCGAAAATGAACTTGGTTCTAGCGGCAGTCCAGTTCCCGGGCCCCAAAAAACAGGACAAGCACATCAAAAAGCTGGTAAGTAGTTTAAGTACGCTGGTTTCCGTAAGTAGGTACCTAGTGAGATGTCATAAAACGCCGCGATCTAGATTAAAAAGCTGAAAAAACATTTATAAAGCTGTAATCATTAACACAATTCAAATATGAGCGAGATGATATTCCGCGGTGCCCTTACCTCATAAATAATATAATTGCGTTGTCTATACTATCATCACTATTCTTCCATCCGTCTGTCTGCCTATCTTATTATGTCTGTGTCTGTATAGCTCTGGAGCCGTAGTATGATTGGCCTTGTCACGCGATAGGTGATAGGATAGAGCGTACGTCACTGGCTGACACCGATCGATAGAAAGAGACGACGCTCTTATCTTGTCACTTGTCGCGTGATAAGGCCAACCATGCTACGTCTCCAGATATTATATTAGTCTGTCTCATTATAAGCCGCGGGCAGAAAAAAATAACAATACTTTCAGCAAGAATGGCTACAATTGTTTTTTTTTTAAACTTCAACGGTGACAAACAAGCTTAGGGTCTGCGTGACGGTAAGCAGACACCGTAAGTACTTCACCGTCGCCTATGGACGCTTGCGATTCCAGAAGAATTACACGCATTGCCGACCCTTTATTGATTTGAAGTTTTTTTTAACTTTGACGGTGACAAACAAGCAAACTGCCTACGTAATGGTAAGCAGACACCGTCGCCTATGGACGCTGGCGACACCAGAAGAATCTTAAACGCATTGCCGACCCTTTATTTATCTGAAGATTCGGTGTGTTGATAGATAGAGACAAACGCCGCTCCCTCACTCGACACATGCTCGGGAGCGCTGGCGACCTACTCACCACCAGGAACACACACCACATACCTACAGAGCAAGTAGTGGCGTTATTCTGGTTACTTTGTTCTATAAGGTGGTAGGTATAGGTACTTCCCCAGTTGAGCTGATCTAAATACTTATGACGAGCGAGATGGCTTTTTTCTTGTTTATTTAGAACACAATATATGGGGTACACATAGAGTACCAACAAACAAAGCATAAAGACCTGAAGGTTCATTAATATAATATTAATTAATCGTCGCAATCGGATAAAAACTATCCTAAGTGGAAGCCAGAATAATATTGTACCTATAAAAAATGTTTCATGTTTTTCCGTTCATGATTAGATTAGATAGAGATTCATTTTTTTAATTCATAGAGGATATGAATTTTTGAAATCGGATAAGCGGTTTCGGATATCACCCATTACATACAAACTGACAAAGTTACAAAGCTACAATCTCACTGAATTTTATCTTTATAATATTAGTAGGCAGGTTAAGGTTAACTAAAGTGATATTTATTTCACGTCTGACCTTTCGGATTTGTTACTAAGCGTATGCGATTGATATTGACGGTCGGTTTTGTTACTATCCGGTTAAGGGTCATAAATTAATGAATATGCCCTATTTTTTTTTTTTTTTTTTTTTAAATCAATGTAATTTTACATTATGATACACTATGATACACTGTATGAGTGACCGCTCATCATCATAAACTTAAAGAGCCGGGCTCTTGTCGATAGAGTAATCGCCATTCTGTTCTCTCTGCCACTGAACACAAAGCCGCTGTCAACGTCTACCTAAATATGTATCAGATGATCACTTATGTGTATATACGTAATAATATTTCAGAATCAATACCAGAAAAACGCCCTCGTCTTGAAAATGAACTTAGTTCTAGCGGCGGTCCAGTTCCCGGGCCCCAGAAAACAGAACAAGCACATCAAAAAGCTGATAAGTAAGTAGTTCAAGTACGCTGGTTTCCGTAAACGAAAATAGTCTTAGTACCTACTGTAATGAAAATAGAATAAAAATTCACATACAACAACACGTAGAATTTATTTTATATAATACCAAACGCACTAGGATATTTCACGGATAATACACACAATATTAAAATTTAACCGTTACACATCCGAAAGAGTTTTACTGGCCGTAAACGCTACGCGGCGAGGCGAAGTC
The DNA here is from genome assembly GCA_932294315.1 of Epinotia nisella. Taxonomy (NCBI): domain Eukaryota; kingdom Metazoa; phylum Arthropoda; class Insecta; order Lepidoptera; family Tortricidae; genus Epinotia; species Epinotia nisella. The sequence continues at coordinate 17,634,221 of OW028688.1, read as the reverse complement.
ACGGTCAGCATTGGGATACCTGAACTAGATTTTTTAAAAAGTGCAACAGCGGTGTCGCAATCAGTTTGCCGGACCTTACGTTCTTCAATTTACGTTAAAAGGAACACCTTTGATAGGAGGGGTGATAAAAGATCAGGGTGGCAGATGGAAATGGGATATGAGAGTATGTATGATGATTGAAGGGAAATGGATGAACGCCAAAACAAGAGGTCAAAAGATTTAAACGTTGGCGTAATAACTACCTTTAAGAATTTTGGGAAATATAATGTGTAAGGGCGACAAGGTCCCCATCAAAGGTTGAATTTAATGAAGGGAAAAGACAACCTCAGCAATGTTCGGCAACATGTACAAACAAAACTAAGTTAAAAATCTAGTTTTTCCCTTTTTAACTAGATGATTAGATCACCAGTCGCTCCGCTCAGCGCGCGCGTCTTCGAGGTCCGTTCCACGATGTGATGACTCCTTCAGTAGTACCAGTAACCGCTCAATTAGGAGCAGGTAATGCCGTGGTTGGTAGGTCTCCGTACACGCACGTCCAGCAGTAGAGGACGTCGATGCAAACACTTGCGTCGAACTATTGCTCGCACTCCGAACCCGAAAGCTAGGAACAAAATTATGTCATAAGAACTACGTTACCACAACTACTTACGTCTGTGAACCAACGTGAGACAAAAACAATTAGACAAGGCTTACCCAGATCGCTTTCCACGACTGGCCTCAGAGTAGAACAACCAAAGACGTGTCCAAAAGGAATTTCTTGGTAGGCACTGGGAAGTGGACTGTCCTCCCCGCCAACTTTCAGAAAATCCGCCGAAGCGACAGACTAGCACTTTTAAATTAACAAAAACTGAGCTTAGAAGCCCCAAATGAAAATATATCAAAGAAATGAACTGAAATCCCACAAAAAAAATTTTACAATGGAACAGCATACTGAGAGCTGTTTTCAGTACCGCTTCACAAGAATCAATGATTTTTTTTCTTTTCAAAACTGTGGCTCTCCGAAATCCGAATCTAGAATAATTCATATTTTAAATTTCAAATAGTCTTTATAAAAACCAACCAGTACACAACTGCCCATACAAAACAACTAGAAGGTTATATAACATCAACACGTGAATAAATGTACGACGCCACCTACAGGGGAAACCAAAGAGTTCTAGCCGCAACACCTGGATCAAAGCAACACAAAACACAAGCGACTACGAACCCTGAAGGAAAAAGTTTAGATGCGATAGAACATCTAAAGTTATATGTATTGACATAGGTAACCTTAAAGGAAAATACCCTGGAAACTTTCGGTAGCAAAAATAGCAAAAACGAAACTTATAGTTTCGTCCTGTCAGGCCAGTTGTGTCTGTCTGGATGTCACAGGGCTTTGATTCAGAAAGTATACGGCCTCTGTAGTAAATTTAGATGCCTTTTGCGTACCTCTCTATATGCTGAAATCATTTGGACTTTTTACAATAGGGACAGTTGAATTTTTTACAGTGCCAATAACTGCTATAATTACATTAGTATAATAGTTTAAGTGGTATATAGTGGGGAATAGCTACGGTTTATTTGCGAGCCTTGAGGTGAACTTAAAACAAGTTTCAGAATAGGGGTGAAGGAATATAAATTTACTAAAGCTGCTGTATCTATGTTCTCTATGCTTCTCAAAACTAACGAGTTAATTTTTTGATTTTCACAGATTGCGATATGAAAAAAGGCGAACTTCAACTTCTTCTGTTTAAAAAGAAGGTTTGGCAGACAAGTGCTAAAAGTCTAAACAATACAACACGGTTAGGTGAATAAATCGAATGCGCAAAACACACGGCGGATGGGTGCGGATCCGAAGCGGGCCGGGTCAGGAGTACGGCGCGCGGCGCGCGGCGGCGGGCCTATTCGTCTAGCTCTCTATGAACAACAACACAACTTCCACTTAAACTTTGTAAAAGTTCATTGTGAAAATCACTACATACCGAGTAAGCGTTATAGTCCGTTTGCTAAGGGGAAAAAGTATGACATTTTGGAGTACAGCAATGCCATTTGGTACGAATGTTGTACACCCGCCCGGTTAAGTTAAGTTTGCACCTAGTACGTATGGCGCAGCATACAAATGAGGTCTAAACTTAACGTAAACGGGTTGTCCTCATATAATTATTGAAAACACTATTTAATTTATAACCGGGCCCTACCAGTTAAGATGGGATGGGATAAGGAAAAATTTATACGGAACGCTCGGTGAGCGAGTCAGACTCGCACTTGGCTGGTTTTTTTTGTTAGTAATACTTGTTTTTCGTCACTTTTTGCCGTCTCCTACGCTGTGCTGACGAACGTCGTAGTACTTTCAATATTTTATTTTACATTGAAAAGTCAAATTTACTGTTAATGTTTTTAAAATCTGCATTAAATAGGCTTTCGGACAGTATTTTTTATAAACCAAGTTTATACAAAAATATGAGAATATGAGGGTTTGTTTGCATTTCGTTACTACTAAAAGTTTATATTTTTAAGTATTGCGTCATATTTTGCTACGGAACTCTAAAAAACTGGTACGGGGAATGAATTAGGCATCATCTAGTTACCTGATAACGGCACCAAACTTGACTCAAAGGTCCAAACTAATCCGCCAGAAAAAATCTGAGCGCCGGGAGCTCTGCACTTTGACACCCCTTGCAGTACTCAACATTGTATATCTCTCCATACAAGGATTCCCCTTATTAGCAAACGGACTCGATAGTAAGTATCAAACTTTGGCCTAATCCATAATATGTAATCCCTAAACATATCCTGCATTGAGAGATAAGCATCTACGACCCGCCATCAAGTCGACGTAGCCCCGCTTAGCGCGGCTCCTACTTTTCGCTCTGAGGGACACAAGGTGACAAAGCAACCTACCCGGGAATACTTAATAGGAATTTTATATAAGGTACATTTCGTTTCAAATGTGGAGGGTCTCCCGCCGGACACTCGACTTATAATTTTATTGGAGTAATAACACTAAATATTGAATATTAATGTAATTACGGATCTTCATCAGTATTTGAGCAATGTGCATGGGCTGGAAATGAATGCGAACAAGACATGCAAAATGACTAACGGCATATATGTTAACGAATATGTCTACCTCGGCCAAATTGTATCTTTTTCACACTAAACTTAATAATTGATTGTCTTTGTCGAGTATTTTTCACATTCTTTGGCATTCCTATAATAATGACAAAAGTTTATGTTATTAAACATAATAGTCAGGTGACAGCAGTCACTTCCATAAAAATAGTACCTAAGCTGATTCTAGAGATTAGGTAGCCTAGCATTTTCACTGCCAGAAACCCGCCTAGCGGGCGCCTACGCCCTAGTCGCTTTCCACTACATACGGGGAAATCCACGGGATCGGCTACGAGAGCAGTTGACCCCAGGCTCACTCCGGATGAAATCGAGATAAAACTAACATGAGGAGAGAAACTGCTTCATTGCTATTTAAAAAAATTCTATCAAATTCAGATGCTCGTAACTACCTATTATTAATGTTACAATTATTTAAGGGGTACGTACATTCATTTCATGTTCAAAAAGTGAAAGTTGGTATACGTATATGATCACTTAGTTGCAGCGGTTGATTATGGTATTATAATTATCATAATTACAGTGTAATGTATCTATTATGTAGTAATTGTATTAGGAAATATAATGATAAATTATATTTAAATAATAAAAAAGTTTCTGTAAAAAATATATATTGGTACAAGCTTTAATTGCCAACCGCAGTTTTTTTACCTAGTTTTTTTACGCCGATTTTTAATTAATATTGTTGTAATCATGGAGGTGCTATGGCCACCTTTCATCTTTATCATAAAACCAGTTTTATGGTACCATAGGATGGCATTGCCATCCGACTTATATTAAATTTGAAGTCAACTACAGGAAGTTGGTCAAATTTAACTTGGAAGATTTGACCGGCACATACCTACTAACGATCGAACGAACTAACAAGGCGAGTTAATATAAAGCTTGTAAAAATAACCAGATTAAAATTTATCTGACAGATAGTTTAATATGCCTCATGCTTCATGCTGACCAGACGCTTCACATTTATTTTATTTAAGATCCGATTTGTTAAGAAGTCAGTGAAAATGTAAATTGAGGTGATTATGCCGGTTATGCAATCAGCTTCAGGCCGGCCCCACACAGAACGGGATTGTGTCAGGGTATCATAATCTGAATAATCAAGAGCAAATAAAACGGCACGCTTTATGCACAATTTCTACCAAACCTCCTTTTTTTTGTTCTTGAGGGGTCTAGATTCTGTATTCAGTGCATGGTCTCAGACTGTGTGAGCCCAGCCTCGGCGAACGCCTGACACAGGACAAGGTTTTTTTAATTAAATATATTCACAATTTTGCAGACCCAAATCAAACATTTAGTCACATGCTATTTTTTAAATCTCTCTAACTACCTCTAGGTACTATGAAAACTATAAATTATCCTTTCAATTGAAGTCGTCCATACCGAAGTGTTCGTAAACCAATATACTAAACGGTGATTGCCAACCGGCGCAATTACCTACTAAATTTACTTTACATTTCAGTGTCGTCAGGCAGTTTAAAATTATGCTGTACCTTATTGGCAATCAAAATGTACTTAATATGAAAGAATAAAAAATGGTTGCAACTTAACTGAATATTGTTTCATTTATAAGGGACAAATACGAGGCAAATCAAAAAATAAAAATGCTTGTATCAATTACTATTGATTCTTGAAATCACTATTATCGGTTCTTGAAATCACTATTATCGGTTCTTAAAATCACTATTTATCGGTTCTTGAAATCACTATTATCGGTTTTTACAGCACTAAATTAAGCATTCTATACACCATCCACTTGTCACAGCCAACCGCCTAAAAGTGAATGAATTGAATGTTTTCTGTCTCTTTCCATCTTATAGGTGTATAATAGCCTTTATGAGAATAGCAACATTAGATTTTTCTTATGTTGGTGCAGTCTGCGCACGACCAAATAAGCGCTGTACTATGAAGTTCCGTCTCTTAAACGTAGTGGTTATATTCTCTTTGCCGCCGTCGACCGAAACTCCGCCTCCAAAGCCATTTAGTCTATGGTGGCTATACATTATTAAAATAAATAAAAAATAAAAATACTTTATTTCAGACCGGTTGATCCATAGAATGTTAGTAACAAATGACTTAAGACTACCTATATTAGGTTAGTAACAATAATCAAACAAAAAAAAAAACAATCAAAGAAATTTAAATAATAAATTGGGCAACGCCCTTAATCTGTCCAATCCAGAAGGATATGATCGGACAGTCACCTCTACACGCAATTGCCTGAAGAATGCTGTTGGCGCTCGCTCTCACCCTGCCTAATAGTGAGGCTATCTTTTTCCGCATGATCGCCGGAAACCCGTCTACACGGGCTTCGGCAAACATGCCCGAGGCACTACACCTTCTCGGCAGACCCAACAGCATTCTAAACGCATTATTGTATTGGACGCGCAGGGCGCTATAGGCTCGCTTTGTATACCTAACCCACAGGCTGCTCGAGTAAAAAGATTGTGTAAAAGCTTTAAAAAGCGTTATCTTAACTTCGTTTGAGCATCGAGCAAACCTGCGAGCAAGCATATTACTACGAACCGCTAACGCCCTGCGCTCCCTCTCAATATCCATATCATCTTTTAGGTCACTCGTGATAATATGACCCAGATACTTGACCTTATCCACGACCGACAGTTGACTACCGCTGAGCCAAAGTGGCTGTACATAATAGGGCTTAATTTTCCCCGCCGTAAAAAACATGACCTCACTTTTAGTGGGGTTGTACACAAGCCCATGGGCCCGGGCATACGCCTCACAAGTAGCCAGCAGTTGTTCGATGGCTCCAGCAGAAGGGCCAAGCAGCACCATATCATCGGCATAGCTTACGTTGTTAATACAGGTGCTCCCCACGTAGCAACCAGCATGCATGCTGCTCAACCCCTCTATCAACGCATTAACATAGAGGTTAAATAGTTTCGGAGACGTGATCCCTCCCTGTCTAACCCCGCATTCCAGCCTGTATTCGCTAGACAGAGCATTAGCCCACTTAACCTGATTGGTCTGATTGTTGTACCAGTGCCTCAGGACAGCCACACATTCCACCGGCAATCCAGTTTCCCCCAGCTTACGCCATAGCAATTCATAATCAACACGGTCAAACGCTTTCGACAGATCAAGAAAGCAGGCATAAACTGGGGTTTTTCTGTCCGTGTAGTATCTGACAGTATGCTTGAGGCTAAGTATCGCACTTTCTGTGGACAAACCGGGCCTAAACCCAAATTGAGCGTCATGTATCCTCAGATGCTTTCCTAGAATCGCGTCAAACATACTGTCCAATATTTTAGCGGCGGTTGTGGCAAGTGAAATAGGCCGATAGTTCGTCCTATTAGATAGGTCACCTGTCTTGTCTTTAACCACTGGCACAACAATCGTCCTCATTAGAGCCTCAGGAAGATATGAGTGACCCACACAGAAATTATAGAGCATCGCCAGAACACGAGGGAGATGAGCACCCGCATACCTGAAGTGCTCGATGCTGAGGCCATCGTGACCGGGCGATTTACCTCTCTGCATTTTATTTATGACCATCTGGATTTCTTTCGCAGTAAAGTAGGTATCTCGCCCCACCCCCACAGACCCAGCATCAGTCACCTCTTGAGTAGGACCCGCTTCTAGCAGTGACTTCACAATGAAATGTTCTTTAAACAGTTCGGCAATGTCTCTATGTTCTGATCTGCCCTCTACACTCACAGGCAGGCCAGGCTTCACATTCAAGCCTCTTGTGCCTTTCCAAAAATCCTTAAATCTTTTGTTATTGTGAGCCATAGCCAGTTTATCCATTTTAAATTGTTCCTGTCTGTCCTGGCACCACTTTAACTTAGACTTAAAGATCTTTTTAGCATTTTGCATTTGCTCAAACAACATTCCACTTCTGTGTTTACCTGCTAGCACCCAGACTTGAAACTGCAACCTGGCCTCCCTGTGTGCTTCAGTCACATATTTATTCCAGCCTACTACGTATCCGCCTCTCCTACGCTTGTTACATTCACATGTCGCTACAGAAGCATCTGTAAGTGTGGTAATAATATCACAGTACATATTATCAATTATTTTATAATGGTCCCGATTAGAGCACATATTATCACAGCAATCTCTAAGAGCGTCTGGGAAATCAATGTTTCTCAGCCTGTCATTACAAAGTTCCTTATATTTATCAACTTGTTCGGGCTTTCGTTCACCCCATACAATCCCTTTAGATATATAATTATTTGTCATAGGGATAACACCTCTTAACAACGTGATATCACATTCTACAACCATGGGGAAATGGTCAGACCAATACACATCGTACATAATCGATATGTTTCGAATGGTATTCCACGCACTTTTTGTAACAATGCAGTGGTCTAACCACCTCCCACACCCATGCACATCACTAATATAAGTGTACCTACGTTTGAGAGTCTAAACCAATTTTTTCAATATCAGCACAAATCAGCACAAAAGTCTGTCGGGGTATGCCCCATAGTGTAGGTATAATAGTACATTGTGTTACAAGTACGGTAAGATATGAATTACGAACGAGATTCCATTAGAAGCCCGACGCCGAAGGCGGAGGGCTTTGATGACTTGAGTTTGTAACAATCTTACCGTACGTGTCGCATACAATGTTTTTCATCACATTTGCAAGGAAAACAATACATTTTTAAATAAATTATTACTAATTGTAATAAAAACTACAATATGTCAGTCGTCCATTTTGTTGAATTTGACGTGAGGCGCTTAGAGCAAAGACTCTTCCGCATACAGCCATGATTTAAAATCACAGTTAAAAATATTTTACATGGACACTAAATTGCTACAGTTAAGTTTTTAAGTCTTTAAATCATTCTGTTCATGATATTTTATTCATGTTTTTACGTTTAAAAAAAATTATAAATACGTTTTCAAACATTTTGTTTGAGTTAAAACCTCCGTGCTTTATAACTGACGTAAGAGTGACAGATACAATTTAAGAAAAAAACATTACGCCCATGGGTGTAATATAGGTTATTACAGCTCTGTATGCCTGCGCGTTATGAGGTCCTTTACGAGCAAGTGTGATGAAAAATACTTAACGTTTACGATGTCGACTGTCGATGTTTAGCGTAAGAAGCCGCAGCAGAAACGAGACGTTTGCAATCAGCGTTGGCAAGTCGTGGCGGTCCAAACCGAACCTCCGAATCTCCTCGAGCATTATTGTAAATGCTGTTTTCGTTGTACTTAGTAATTCTGGAACAGATTGGATTGGAGACATTAGTTGACAACAGTAAATAGTTATTTACGATACAAGTGCAGAAAATAGGAAATTCGCAACGAGTGGCGATACATTAAAACACGACCGAAGGGAGTGTTTTAAATCGACACGAGTTGCGAATTACCTATTCGCACGTGTATCGTACAACGTTTTACAGTACATATGGCTCTTTAAAGTTTCGACATATGCACGGAAAGTGCTCATTTTCGCACTAGTGCGGGAAAGTAACACCATGTGTACTGTAAAATATGTTTTCACTTGTCATGCTCTATAAGTTCGTCTTTATGTTGTTCGTAGGCGACATAAAATCGCTTTTTATGCTCAAGTGCATAAAGTAAAATCTTCATCGAAGACCAAGGCAATCGGTCCAACAGCCACACGAACTACTTTAACTTCATAGAAAAAACTCTTTATTTTATTTCGTTTCGTTAGTATTCTAAGACCAAGGCAACGATACCAACAGCCAAAGTACACAATAAAACTTCTTGAAATAAACTTATCATTTTTATGTCGCATTTATTTGTTTTTAAATTGTTTTTTTTTTCAATAATGGTAGAACAATATATTTTAAACCATAACAATAAGTTATCACAGATATAAAAAACTATGTTTTTATAACTCAGCAGTATACTGTAACGAACAATATGACAAAATATCACATCACAAATACAATCCAACACAGCATTAAATATGCCCGGAAAACGATTACTTTAAATATTTCTCATTGCTCTAATATAACTTTCAATTTTAATTAAATTAGCATATACAATATTTACATGTTGCTGTTCCATTTCCTCGCAATCGGAGTGAAAAGTAGAGTACAGTTCGTCCATAAAACCCAACCTCCAAACGTCTCGCATAAAATGATGCGTTTTATGCACTTGTTGTACAATCTACTATTTTTTTTTACATTACTTACCAATAGAGGCAAACCTACGAAAGTGCTAAGAAAACATCATGTTTCAACTGATTTTGAAGAGTTTCCAGTCGGCTATACTAACTCTCTGGCCGTCTTTTTGAATTTTTTGCCTGACCAGAATCGTTGGCACTGTCCTGCGTCACCGAGTTGACTTTCGTTAGTTTTTGTCAAATTAAGGGAAATAAAAAATTTAAAAATGTCTTTACTTTTCGAATACTCACTCATATTTTGTTATTCTTTGTATTAATATACAAAAATATAACCAATTATAACGAAAGTTGGTTGAGAGCGACTGACCATGTTTTTTTTCAAATCGAGCTCGGAGTAATCAATTTGTTCTCTTTAATTTTAAATATATTTACTTACATTATGTTTCCGAAATTTTAGCAAGGCTTTTAGGGGGCTTTTTTTACAAGGCTTGAACATTAATTAGATTTAATAATTTACTAGTTCAAAACGAAAGTTCACAGGACTACCAAACGCCCACCATTTCCGAAGTGAACTCGATTACTTACAAATTGGGCATTGATTACCACTAATTCATAATTAATAAGGTAATTATCAAGGCAGACTACGCTTTAGGTAGCGTGGAAAGACATCATACGCTTCCTAGTGGATTCTAAAAGGCATATTGTCAAGGAAATTTGAATTAAGTATTTGTGAATGAGATAGACTCTCTATACCTCGGATTCATAAAGTACTCCACGCGACCCCACCCACATAATACAGAACGCAAGCGAAGCTGGAAAAATATAGCATATGTCCATCCTGAATTTCCATTCTATAAAATTGAGAAAGATTTTTTGAAATCGCATTAGTAGTTCCGGAGACTCCCTCCTTCATACAAAGTTACAATAACCTTGCAGTCTTTACCTCTTTATAATGTTAGTTGTATGTGTGTATTATGTAGGTGGGCATACAATTTGGTTTTGTATGCCCACCTACATAATATTATACCTTATTAAAATGTACCTGAGTACTTGTAAGTAAAGCTAGTACACATAGATTAATTAAAGTACACAATTGGGTCTTGTATGCCCACTTAATATACCTTATTAAAATGTACCTACTTGCAAGTAAAGCATCACCTCTACAGTTGAATCTCTTATACAATTATTTTATAGGCAGTAACAAAAATTGTGTTTATTATTTTATTGGTTGACCGGCTGACTATTGTATTAAATGTGGAATTGGGTACTTTACCGGGTAAAAAATGCTGCTAAAAAGTGTACCATAATGTGACGTCACGCCGAACTTTAACGGGCTATATCTTCATCATTTTTTGTTTAATTGACAAACCAAAAAATATGTGTCGATTTTTTTTGATAATCTAACTGACGAACTAAATAGAATTATATATTTTTTTACCCGGTAAAGTACCTACCCAATTCCACATTTACCTAATACAATAGTCAGCCGGCCAACCAATAAAAAAATAAACACAATTTTTGTTACTGCTTAGAAAACAATTGTATAAGAGATTTAACTGTACAGGTGATGCTTTACTTTAGTAGGTACATTTTAATAAGGTAAGGTTACGTGACGAAAAAGTGTGCCATAATGTGACGTCACGCGGAACTTTAACGGGCTATATCTTCGTCATGTTTTGTTTAATTGACAAACAAAAAAATACGTGTCCAATATTTTTTGGCAATCTAACTTGACGGACTAAATATATTTTTTTGGAAAGTAGCCAATTATTTTTATACGTTGCTTGTTCATGATGATACTCGTATTTTTACCCAAGAAAGAACGAAGAAAGTAACAGGTTACAAACTTACATATTAGAAAATTTTGGCTGTCCTGCTATTCGGAGTGAAGACAAATGATGATTTTGAAATACGTATTCAACGATAGGTACCCAAATGCCATAGTTCGTCGACTGTACGTATATTTTATTTTTTACAATGTGGCATCTGGCGGCCGCCATTTTGAACTTTACTGTCACGTCTTCAGTGACACAATCGATTGACATAATTATGATCCATTAAAATCGACCCACGCAAATGATCTCTAGAGTGCCACAAAGGAACACACATACATACATACATACATACATACATACATATAATCACGCTTCTTTCCCAGAGGGGTAGGCAGAGATCACGGATCTCCATTTGCTACGATCCTGACAAACCACTTTCGCTTCACTCACCTTCATAACATTTCTCATACATGCTCGTCGGTTTAGGGTACTTTTGACCTGGCCTTTTTGTAACATTTCTCCAATTTGATCAGAGAAAGTTCGCCTAGGTCTTCCCCTTCCAACTTGCCCTTCCACTCCTTTTATATACACTCTCTTCGTTAATCTTCTCTCATCCATCCTCTCTACATGCCCAAACCACCTTAACATACCCTTCTCAATTTTCGTGACTATATCTCCATCCATTCCACACTTATCTCTTATCACACTGTTTCTGACTCTATCACTCAATTTCACTCCACACATACTTCTCAACGCTCTCATTTCTACTGCATTCACTGCATCACATACATACATAGACTGGTAAACACATAACCCTCCTTTGCTACGCGCAGTTGGGTAATAAGTTTGATGAACGTGTATGAGCGTTTATGAGTATTGTGTACCTAATTGATATAATATTAATTTACAGCTTACGTTCACTTCAACTCTTACAATTAATAAGTTATAATTGGTTGAATTAATTATTTCAAAGACTTAATTCTAAATTAGAATCGGCCAATGCTACATATATTATTAGTTGAAGACCATTGAATTAAATAAAATATGTCTAGGTACGGTTATTTAAAACACCCACCGTTATTTAGACGCGCGTTTTATTGAAAAAAAAAACAAATTGAGCGGTTACCGTGAAACGCCTATTTCATTTGTTCGTGTATCTCCCTCTTTGTCGCTTGAATGTGCCAAGTGTGATAGAGATACACGATTATATTCAATTTAATTTTTGCGCATTTATGTTATTTTAAAACCATTTTCCAAACATTCAATAATTGTATATACTATTTCTAGAAGCTACGGTGGCCTAGTGGTTCAGGCATGCGGCTGTCAAACGGCAGTCGTGGGTTCGAATCCCAGCTCGTACCAATCAGAACTTATGTACGGAATATCAAAATCACTTTAGTTAACGATTTCAAGACCACTTTTTCCAACTGTTCGCGAATAAACCCCACATTTAATCACTATGTATAGTAATAAACGATAAAAAGCGCCGCGTTTTTAGTCGCACGCGAGACGTGTACACTCGCCCCCGTGTATAATGTGAAATACTCAAACTAATTAAAATGCAGAATTAATTGAGGTTTTGAAATATTCATTAATTTAGCAACTGCATAAAACGTCAGGTAACGCTAGGTATAACGTCTAAGTGATCTCATTCAAGTCGGTGCATTATATCAAGAAGGTAGGTAACTGATATAAAAAAAAACTGGCCAAGTGCGAGACGGACTCGCGCACGAAGGGTTCCGTACCTACCTATCTGTAAAAAAGAGCAAAATAACGTGATTGTTGTATGGGAGCCCCTTAAACATTTATTTTATTTTTTTAGTATTTGTTGTTATAGCGGCAACAGAAATACATCATTTGTGAAAATTTCAACTGTCTAACTATGACGTTTCTTGAGATACAGCCTGTTGACAGACGGACGGACAACGGAGTCTTAATATTTTAATCAATTAATAAACGAGTTCGTCCAACGAATCTCTGCAACGCATAGGAGAGGCAATTTAAGTTTCCTGAAACTTATTCCAACAATAAGTTTTACCATACAAATAGTCAATAGATAGGTAGTAGGTAGTTCCTTCGTATGACTTAGCACTGAGTGTCGAAACAGAAACGAAAACTTTATAATCCTTCAAAACTGTCAGTGTCAAAGCATCCGAAAGGTTAACTGTCAATTCAACCCAACCGATGTAGAGTTTATTCTGAGAATAGCTCATATCAAAATCAAATCAAAATCGTTTATTTGCTTAACAATACACATGTTTACATAAAATGAGATGCCAGGCGGACCCCAAACTAGGCTGAGCCTGAATCTTGGGACCCTGGAGTGCAATTCGTAAAACAATATGAAGTCAAGGAATCAGAATGAACTCAAAAGAAGAAAGTAATAATAAAAACCGGCCAAGTGCGTGTCGGACCACGCAAAACGAAGGGTTCCGTGCCTATTAAAAAGGTCGTATCGTCACAGAAATTTTACGGCACTTACGTCCTTTTCTTTGAGGAAGGCAGTTTTTCAGCAATATCTCGAAAACCTCTGAACCGATCTTATTCAAAACAATTTTCGGTGAATGAAATTTATAAGCCCTATGTCCATGAATTTTTCCATATTTTTAAAATACACCGTTCAAAAATTATAGGGGGGGGGACAGAATTTTAGTGACTTTCGGGGCGATTATCTCCGACCCTATTCACTTAATCAAAAAAAATGCTAAGAAACCTTATATTTATTTTGAAAGGCCTATCGATTGATGTGCCACACGGGGGGTCACAATGGAAAAAAAAAAATTGACTTTTAGTTTTATGTATGGAGTGCACCCCTAAAAATTTTTTTTTTGTCATTTTAATTACAAAACTATGTAGCGGCTAACAAAATACACCTATCCTCAAAATTTTATTCAAATACACCTTATAGTTTTCGAGTAAAATGCCTGTGACATACGGACAGACGGACATACGGACAGACGGACAGACGGACAGACGGACAGACGGACAGACGGACAGACGGACATGACGAAACTATAAGGGTTCCGTTTTTGCCATTTTGGCTACGGAACCCTAAAAAGCACGATATGATTTTACTTATAACGCAGATTAGTTAGGTTAGGTAAGCATGGAATCTCCCCCTCGAGGGTGCCCGCCTTGTCGGGGCGGGGGGGCTTAGTAACCGTGGACTGCAACCCACGGCGAAGCTAAGAGGCACCCAGGGCCGGCCTGTGTGGGGCCTGCTGGCTGGCCCGAGGAGAGCGCTCCTAGCGGGCTGTGTATTGCCCGCTTAGGATGCGTTGGGCAGGGACCGCAGCAGAAAAGGAGTACCTCCTTATCTTCTGCGGCCGAGGCGGGATCGCAGGGGGAGAGGCGTGTTGGTATAGCGGTGCGCCACTCTCCCTACCCCCTGCGAACTTGGCGGGGCCGTTCCGCGGAAGCGGCATTGGTGGGGCCGCAGAGGAAGAGGAATGCCGGTATTACGGTGCGCCGCTTTCCCTATCCTCTGCGGCCGAGGCGTGGTCGGTGGCGGAACCACAGACCTGATCCGCCAACGGGTGCTGGAATTTCCCGCACCCATGATCTCCTCGTAGCGGACTCAGGGGGGTCCGCTACTGAACGTATGGAGATGGAGGAGGCAGGCGCGCCAAAACATCTGGCGTGCCTCTCGTGGAGGGCCTTCGGGCGTCCGCGAGGGAGCCGCTTGTGGATGGCTGCCGCCGGCGGGGTCGCGGATGTGTGCGCAAGCGTTCCCGTGACCTCGCCACATGGCGGCGAGGCGGCAAGTGGGGGGGTTTTTAGTGGGTATACCGTGAGTCTCATCAGCTTATACGGGAGTCCCACATAACCACTCGGGTCACCCCCTGCACCCGGGTGGTATGCGTAACGCATTTTCCCCCCCCTAAACAAAAAAAAAAAAAGGTAAGCTTGGAATCTGGCCTTAATTTATTCGATGTATGTGTAGCTACAATTTCTGGTACCAAAACAACAAAAACCTATTCGAAGCAGTGTTTTCTAAAGTAAAATAAAAATAAACATAATCCACTGAAACTTCTTTGTTAAAAACGTCATGAAAAAGGTGCTAAGATGTAATTTTATTAACGGCCCCAACAAAAGGCTTAAAAATTCAATTGCGTACGTTTGAATGAAATTTCTTCCCTGAATAGGGTTGAGAAATCCCGGTCCTAAGTAAAATTAGATGCCTGTCGTTCTAAAAGAAACCTTAACGTTGGGACTTAAGGCTGTGATTCATTTGACGCTTGTTTAAATAGCGTTTTAGATATTTCTTTCAAAAGTATATCTTGTAAGCAAAAACGGTGTTAAAGTCGGATAAAGTACTTCGCAAGCAATTATACAATTCGTTAATTATCCCGGAGTTTGATCCCGGGCTGTCTACAGGCCTGGGAGCTAATAGTATTTTATTCTTAATGTATGCTTTACTGGTGTAATGTAGATTTAACCCTTTGATAGCTAAAGACGGCTGTGGACGCGGACGAAAACTCGTGCCACTGAAGCCACGGACGGCCACATGATAATATTGATAAATATTGCCATTTTGACATGACATTATTTATCAGAAGTTTCATTTTATTCATATTTTGTCTGGCTATTGTTTTGTTTTGGCCACAGTTGGGCATCGTTTTGTTTTGCACCCTCGCTGTCAAAAGGTTAAATATCGATTCTCTGAAACAATTCTCTGAATAGGCAGGAATTCATGTCTTTATTCTTAAGTAGCCTTTTACGAAATTATTCAGGGTACAGACATCTTGCTTGCTTTTATTTATATTATTATGTACGTTAGTAGATTGCAGTAAAGTAAAATTGAATGAAAACGTCCTACCAAAAGCATCGTCTGAAAATTATTTACCTGACCAAAGTAGGTACAAGGAGAAATTGATAGGAACAAAGTTCTACAATTAAAGGTTAATTTCCAAAGAAGTCCATGGTAACTTCATTGTTTAAAAAAAATGGATAGGTTTAATGTTAATCTTTCGCATGACGCATTTCTAGTGTAATAAGATAAGGGAGTAACGATTTAGTGTAAAAGTGACGACTGTGGAGAATAACGAATGTGATAAATTGTTGTTGTAAAGAATTGCATTTGTGAAAAATTTCGAATAGGATTAGGAATTTTGAATAAATCGGCTTTAGGGGAGAAGCTATAGCTACGCCAGATGATAGTAGTTAAGGCTTTTAATTGAGCCTGTAAATAAATCTGAAAATTAATAATCTTAACGTCTGAATTTTTGTAGAACATTATATACTATGTCGTAAAATGTATTGGTAACAAAGCTAACAACTGACAGTAACTAGCTCTGCCTCTCTGAAACGTCAAGTGAATGTTAGCAGTACATTGCTGCTCGAGAAAATTTTAAAAATTAATAAATCTCCATTAGAAAAGGTAATTGTTATATGTTTTCGATAAGACGGTTCACAGCACTGAAAGCTATCGTTCCTTAAAATAAATGTTCTTATGAAAGTCACACGCTGTATGTATAACTACTACCTGTTGTCGTTATCAATATCGAGCAAAAACGACCAAAAAATGTTTTGTTGTATGGGAGCCCCTTAAATATTTATTTTATTTTGTTTTTTTAGTATTTGATGTTATAGCGGCAACAGAAATACATCATCTGTGAAAATTTCAACTCTATAATTTTTATCACGGTTCATGAGATACAGCCCGGTGACAGATGGACAGACATACAGACAGACGGACGGACAGCGGAGTCTTAGTAATAGGGTCCCGTTTTACCCTTTGGGTACGGAACCCTAAAAAGGCTGTTAAAAACTTAAATATTGCTACTTATTCATCTCAATCTTTGAAATTCCGAAATCAATTGTTTTGCTAGTATGAATTCTTATTCAAATTTCACGAGTTGGCGTACGTGGGCGAAGATCATTGCATATTCGAGCTAACAGCAACGAGCGAACTAGACAAAATTTTGAGGTAGCTCCCCTTAACCTTTTAACGCTCTGTCAAAGAGAAAAATTGTCAACCACACGCCAAATCAACAAGACATACTTGCGGAGTTAAACCTTATGTCGATGCAAGAAGGTTGCTATCGCGCTGGGCTCCTTGACAAATATATCAGTCCTTGGCGTTAGACCTGCGGTAAAAAAAAGGTTAAGTCTCATATTTTTGCAGCGATGTTGGCAACGCTGCAAAAGTTCGGGTTGCGCCATCACGACCTGCCAGCAATGCTGTCGAACGCGGCGGCGCTGCTGCGTGTCCTCGCGCTCGACGTCGACAGTCGGAACAACAAAGGTTACACTTGACATCATTGTCACAATCGTCATTCTCTTCTTCTCTATCGTTACGCTCTTGACAGAGCAGTCGTGGCCGTCATGTAGTTGCATTCCTGGTCATTCTCCTTACAAACACTCGCCATTACGCTCGTCGTTTTGGTGCATTTATTTATTAATTTATTCAACTAATTACACAGCATTACACTAGGAGACTGTGGAATTTAGGACACATTATACAAAATATAATATAAAAGTTGCACATAAAAAATATAATAACAATAACTTCGTGTGGACAAATTTTACATTAAACATGAACAAAAGTCGGGCGGTCATCCATCGCTTCACAGTACGTGATACATTCATCACATACATCCATCCACTTACTCACAAAAACATCACAGTCTGGTGTTGATGCGAGAAGGGCATTGAAACATTTTATGCAATGGGCCGCCCATAAATGATTTGATTTGGTCGGTCCTTCGTATGGGCGATCTACCGCGTGACCTGGTACCCTCTAGTCTGCATCTACGTTTACATAATCATAGTCATCATTCGCTTCATCATAATCATCATTCATCATCACCAATATCATCTACACTAAATAAAATAACCAATAATGTTGTATTTTCTCGAAAAAGGATTAAAATGTATTCAAATGGAGAAAAAGGCAACGCAAGTGGTTGAATAATCACAAAGTTATAAGTGTCCAAAGTTTTAAGAGGGGGTATGTTATGTCCCTTTTTCGAAAAACGCACGTCCATATGAAACGATTGTCATTTACTATGACGCTCGATGGTCGTGACGTCACAATCTACGAGCGTTTTCTCTCTCTAACAAGCAATATTAAAACGGTTATAGCTACGGAAGTTTTTGAGATATTTGAATGGGATTTTCGTCGTTAGGCATATATTTTTGCCTTCTTTCATTTGAAGTTATAATAAATTTAGAGTCTGCACCTCTATTACCGATTCCCAACCTTCCAGCGGATTCCCGCGACTTTTACCAGGTCATCAGTCCACCTTGTGGGCTCTTCTCACGCTGCGACCATCGGCACATGGTCGTCGTTTCTGCTCTAACGGCCATCGGTTCTACGTGCAATGTGCATAATCATCATACTCATCATTTGAGTCACGATCACGATGCTTATGACCATGAGGTCATAAGCATCGTGATAAGCGCCATCAGCATAATTTCACTTGCCACTTATATTTCTAAAATGGATAATAATCAAATGGCGACCAACTGGCTACGAAATGGGCAATAATTTGCACAATTCTAAACGAAGACAGCATCATCACAGGTTAACTGGAAGATATACGTTAAAGAGTTTAGTTCTCTTTTCAGTCTTTGTTATTCTGGTTTCTATGTTGCGCTTGCCTTTTAGAGTCGATATCAAAGATATGTATACGGATTGCGCCTCAATACAAAGGCGCAAAGGTGTACCTAAATATATCTTTGACGTCGACCGTGCAATAAAATAACACTTAAAAACCCATCTCTCTTTTTCAGGAACCCCCATGATATTATACTTAATATCAACCATTGTCCTGGCGCTATATTTTTACACGTACCACCTGTCGACTTATTGGTTCATCTTCTGGCGCGGCGGGGGAACCATGCTGTTCAACATACTGCTGATATCGCTCACCATCAGCAGCACCATCGGGGTTGTAAAGCTCCTGTACATGTACTTTAATAGGTAATATATACTTACCAATAAGAATAAAAAAATATAACAAAGAGTTCCCTCAGTCTGTGAGATTGTAGCTTTGAAAGTTTATATGTGGGGGTTATCTCCGGAATGGCTGATCCGAAAATTCCGAAAATTCGAAAATTCTTTCCTACACAGGGGAATGGACTTTCCGGATGGACATAGGCTATATTTTACCACGTGCCTTTTGCCTCCGTACTTTGCAATAAGCATACGAAGCCGCGCGGCCAGCAAGTCACTTGTAAGATCTAACCCTTTTCCAGGCAGAGGCGTTATATAGACCACGTACTGCTTGTCAAACATAATATCTTAATGTCAATGAATAAGACTGACATCCGATTGTCATTTTCCAACTGCCGGCCTGGAAAAGAGTTAACAAAGAGCAGAACCGCGATGGACGAAGCGCTCGACATCTACTAAATTTTATTGAATACTGCATGGCTAACATAATATTTAAGGTTACTTATTTAGGATTTATCATTTTATGGAATTATGATATTTTTAACAGTGATAATATCATATTTTTTTTACATTTCAATGAATTTGCATTTTCAGTACTAAACTAAAGAAAATCGTCTCAGAATATCTGGAATGCGACGCCGCTCTGGCCCCCGACAGTCGAATGTCCAGAAACGTCAACGCCACCCTCAGGAGCGTGAAGCGGCGAGCCATCATCTTCTGGTTGATCATCATTGGGAACGGGGTCTTCTATGAGTTGCGTCCGATCCTCACCCCTGGCAGACATCTGACTGAAGACGACCAAATTCTACTCGGTAATATTTTATAAGACATCATAGGACATCATTAACCACGTGCGCATTCTCGTTAAAGGTCAGGATTTGCTGTTTATACATCTTTTAAACTTTTGATAGGTTCTAGCGACTCAGACAACACTACAGTACAGAGTAAATAAGGAATGCCTTCTTGTTGAACCTAAAATAATGACCTAAGTATACTTAAACCCCACAAAGACAGGTCAACTACCTACATTTGCTGGTTTTTAACCGACTACAAGAACAAGGAGGAGGTTCTAAATTCGGTTGTTTTTTATGTTTATTGTTTGTTACCTCAGAACTCCGTCATTTATGAACCGATTCGTACATATCTTTTTTTATTTGAAAGTATATGCTTCCAGGTTGGTCCCATTGTTATTAAAACTTCAGTTGGATGATGAGAACCATGAGGAATTTAGGGAACTCTTCAAATATAGAATGCACGCATGTAGTAATTTCGGTATTTTCTATTATAACTAGTGTATTTACACTACAAATTTGGTGAAGTGGAACTGATGATGAAGGCCACAGATGACTTCTGGAACTCGTAATTAAAACTGTAAAAGTACGTTACTGATTCTGATATGATTCCGTTGAAATAGCAACTAATGAAGTCCTAAATGTCAAGTGTACCAAATCGACGGAACTCCTCAAATATTATCGGCCCACATACAGTGATATGGTTTTCGTCTGTAATAATAAGCGTATTTATTCTCATTTCCTATTTTTTTCAGGTCTAGAGCCAATGTATGACTCACCAAATTACGAGATGGCCAACATAGCCCTGTTTTTCGGAGTATTCCTGACAGTGTACGCACCAGCTAATATCACAGGATTCATTATCATCATCGTCGGCTACAACGAAGCGCAGTTGCTCGCGTTAACCCAAGAATTACTGCACCTCTGGGACGATGCTCAGTCACACTACCAACAGACACAGCCTGACTTTGTAACAGATGACATTCCAAGTTGCTCTAACAATAACATTCATTCACTTATAATCAGGAAGAAGAAAGAGCGAATAGTGAATGATTATGTTAGACAAGGTTTGGTTCGCATTATGAAAGGCCACGCTATGAATATCAATCTTATCAAGCAGATCGAAAGCATTTTCAAGAGCGCCATAGCTATAGAATTCATGCTGCTTTCCTGCGGTCTTATAGCTGAATTGCTCGGAGGTTTAGAGAACACTTACATGGAGGTGCCTTTCGCGTTAGTACAAGTGTCGATGGACTGTCTTACTGGCCAGATGCTGATGGATGCTAATAAGGCGTTTGAGGAGGCGGTGTATGCCTGTAATTGGGAGCGTTTTGATGTGAGTAACAGGAGATTGGTGCTGGTGATTCTGCAGAACGCACAGAAGACCATGCATCTGTCTGCTGGGGGATTGGCAAGTCTTAGTTATAAGTCACTCATGTCTGTGATCAAGTCAATATATTCGGCGTACACTGCGCTTAGGTCGACTATGAACAGTATGAACTAGTTAACAAATTGGACTGTGAAAAATATAGAATGCGGTGTGGAGAATATGGGAAATCATATATTTTTCGTAAATGATTAAATTATATTGAATACATATTATTCTTTTTTTTAATGATCGCATAATATCTTTAATTTCCAGTAGGTAAATCGTTCAACTGCATATTATCGATAAATTAATCTGCTAAGAGAAATGAATAATCGTATAATATACATATTTGGAGAAATAGTTATTTGTAATGCAAGGCTGCAAAGTTGTTGTTAGGCGCAAGTGCTTGCATTGAAAGCCGAGCTAGCGAAGGATCGTAAGATTGAACCACGAGCGAAGCGAATGGTTCAAATGTACAATCCTGTGCATAGCGAGGCTTTCAAGGCATGAGACCCCAAACAATTTTGCGGCCGAGTGAAACACATAACTTTTCACCTCACCACCACGAGGAAAATAGTAGAAAGTTCTGTATATCTTTTGGAATAAAATCTATAAAAAACCTGCATTAAATTGATTTTAACGTGGCTTTAGAAAAAAAAAACAAAATTAAATGCATGAGTTTTTTTAAATTTAGTTTTTGAACGGTGCGTTCCAAATTTGCACGACGCGAAAAATTTTGAAAAAAAAACTACATTTTACATTTATCTTTTTAAGTCAGTCTAATTATTAATACTTCATATGTAATTAAAAAAGAATGTAAGTGGTGACCGAAGAGCTGGCGGCTTTCTCGCGCAACGCATCAGCATTGCAATTCAGCGAGAAAATGCCGCCAGCATCCTCGGTACAATGCCTCGAGGGCCTTTTTTAGATTTAACTTAGTTTTAATTTATCTTAGTTAATGTTAATTATAATCTTGTATTTTTATTTCAATAAAAAAAAAAAAAGTATTATTATGATGATGATCTCTCATTCCTATAGAAAAAAGTTGGATCTCGCGATCTATCTCTAGCGTCACGTTCGAAATTCAAAAACAATTTCCACGCTAGCGGATATAATAGACTTTTGGGCGCAGATTTTGAGCGATAAAGCAAGCCTTTACGAGCTGGTGAGGTGAAAAAATAGATATAAATGTACACATATACACTTGTATTCAACCCTTAACTACAAGAGAGGCCATTTTCAAGTTTAATGGTGAAAATCCTATTAGCTGTCAAGCCTGCAAGGGACCAAATATATGAAAACACAGCCCCGCACATTACTGGTGGACATTCACCCTTAATCTATACTAAACCTACCTACTAAAGATTTTTATTGAGCACTCTGTAAAAGACAATTTCTCTCTAGTTTTCCCCAAGCAATAAAATTCTTTGAAATCCAAGCGATTTCTCAAGAACCTTGTCTGAACCGAGAGGGCACTAAATGTTTTTAAAGCCTAACAAATGTGACGACTTTGCTTTGACAGACCCCTCGTTTCTAACAAACGTTGCGATATTAAATTTGAAAAGTACAGTCAGCGAAAGAGGAAACCAGAGGTTAGATATATAGATACGCTCAACCAATTTGAATCCTAGGCCACTCTAGAACCCTGTCTTATCGACACCCTGCTATTTATTTATGTATTAGCCATAGAAGTCACTTTGACGTTTACTGTGAAAAGGTTCTACAGTGGCCTAGGATTCAAATTGGTTGACTGTACAGCCGTGGAATGAAAAGCATCTTCCCTTATGGACCCTCATCATCATCATCATCATATTAGCTGAAAGACGTCCACTGCTGGACATAGACCTCCCCCAAAGAGTGCCACAATGACCGGTCCTGCGCCTTTACCAGGTCATCAGTCCTTGTGGGGGGCCTACCCACGCTGCGCCTTTCGGTACGTGGTCGCCACTCGTAAACCTTTCAGCCCCAATGGCCATCGGTTATGGACCCTAACGTCATTAAAATAAAGTTGAAAATTGGCGAACCTTTTAATTTCTCGCCTACACACCCTCTACACTTAGTGGTGGTCATAAACAATGTCAAATCAATAAGAGTCGGCATAGTCCATAAGCTACGGTGTCCGCTTACTACGCAGGCCGTATACTTGTTGGCCACCGTCGTATAAAAACCTTATACGGGGTGGGCCCTGTAACAGGAGCAAATATTTAAAAGGAGGCTTCCTTAGAGCATCTGCAGTAACCCCTTTTTTCCAATTCTTTTCAATTTTTTTAACTCGGAGAAGAATTGATCTAAAGTTATGACCTCCGAGTAATGTATCTTGGCACCACGAGATCATAACACAGTAGTCAATGCAGATTTTGAGTTATCATACTCTTTGTCAATCCTTACGGTTCCTTTTCCTGTATCTATTCCTTCTTAATATTTAAAGGCTTAGGTATATATATTTTTTGTCTTTAAATAATATCAAACTTTACCTAATATATATTAAACTACCTACTCTTTCCTGGCCTTTCGCTCGTCTTTCAAATCTTCTTTTAATCCGTTCTTCGTACTATGGCTGAATGCGTCAAGGACGTCATGCCATTAAAAAAAACAAATTACTTATAGTGTTCGAATTTGTTGATACTTTTATTGGAATTATACGCGTTGATACATTTATAATTATCAGAATCGATTCTTTTTATACTTAATCTTTTGGTATGCGTTTCGTGAAAGTCCATCGTAGACCGGATCTAAATTATTAATAGGTAAAAGACAAAGCAATTTCGCTTTCTTGACGTTACTGACAGCTTACAGATGTGGCAGCGATATATATTAGAAAAAGAAAAAAAAATTAAAGAGGTCATATATTCCAGAAAATTAATTAATTATCGCAGTCGGATAAAAACTACCCTAAGCCAGTATAAAATGTTTCATGGTTTTCCGTTCATCATCATCATCATATCAGCCGAAAGACGTCCACTGCTGGACATAGGCCTCCCCCAGAGAGTTCCAAATTGACCGGTCCTGCGCCACCCGCATCCAGCGGACTCCAGCGACCTTTACCAGGTCATCAGTCCACCTTGTGGGGGGCCTACCCACGCCGCGCCTTCCGGTACGTGGTCGCCACTCGAGATCCTTTCCGCCCCAACGGCCATCGGTTCTACGTACGGTTTCCGTTCATGGGAAGCCGAGATCATTCGTGACAAAGTGACATCTCGAATGATACTGCCTGTTTTTTTTTAATTCAGAGATTTATTATAAGTGGAGATGAAGATTAATTATTTTTATTTTCGTAAAATATGAAAGGCAATTATTTTTTAAACGGAAGGAAAACGAGGTGTACGATACCGTACATACACATATGCATATATAAGTAGGTAGAAAAATAATAAAATCCAGTTGTA
The DNA here is from genome assembly GCA_932294315.1 of Epinotia nisella. Lineage (NCBI taxonomy): Eukaryota > Metazoa > Arthropoda > Insecta > Lepidoptera > Tortricidae > Epinotia > Epinotia nisella. The sequence continues at coordinate 17,609,819 of OW028688.1, read as the reverse complement.
CGTTAACCACCCCAGGCAGCGCATCCTTGTAACCACTAGATATATATAGGAAAGTGAAAATACAGTTCAATTTAAATTTATGAAGCGCGTTTTCCTTCACAAGACCTGCGCGATTCAATGGTCCTTCGAAAACAAGAAAGGATCGTTGCGGGGGCGAGTTTTAGTGCCGTGCGCTAACACGGATAACGGGCCTAAAGGAGGGTGGTGGCCGGCAAGTTGTCGGCATCCGTGAACGTCCAACTCAGATTCAAAAAAAAAAAAAAGTGACACGACAACGCAGTGCGTTCATCCAGTGATAATCCAAGGATTGAACGCCTTATTAGTCAAACGTTTATTATTATAATGTTTTTAGGAATGCCTCAGATTTACCCCCAGATAAACACTAACCGTTCGTCTTTTCACGTCTAACATTTTGCATTCCTTACAGAATCTGGTTCCTCCAATTCCATTAAGATTAAATCATCCTCCCCTCCACGGGTACGTCTTCAACGACTCCAGTTATTAATTCCAGAGGCTTAATATTACTGCACAATATTACCCTCGAACGATCATTTCTGGAAATTACCGACGGTAAAATATGTAATCTGTAATTTTCGCGGGTTCTAGCACAGAGCATGCGGAATACCGAAGTTGAACTCCAAGTATAGGCAGACTAGCTTTTGCCCGCGACTTCGTCCGGGTAGAACTCGATAAGGAAATACCGCGGGTCCTAAATTATAGCCTATTAAATAATGTCAATTAGAATGTTGGTCGTGCGAGTCGGAATTTTGTTTTCCCATACATTTTGAGACCCAGCGTCTGATCAAGGCAACGAGCAAAAGGTATTTGGTCTCCACACAAAGTTTCATCCCTAAAAGGGATGAAATTTGTCATAAATTATAGCCTATTTTGATATATAAGGAACATACTTAACTGGAAAGTTTCATAAAAATCGTTCAATAGTTTTTGAGATTAAGTGGAACGTACATCCATCCATCCATACATCCAAACTTTCACGTTTATAATATTGGTAGGATTCGAGTCGGTTATACATGACTAGCTGCCCGCGCCCGTCCGTGTATTACAAAGACCGCAAGCGAAGTCGCGCGGTAGCATATGGTCCATATCCATCCAATCCAGTCACTGCATATAATGGTTTTGTTTTGTTTATAGGGCTTCTATATTTTGATGCAAATGACAGACGGAATAGGAGTTGTGGAGTCGAAATCACCATGTGGTAAAATCACGTAACCGAGTGTTCAGAGGGCCTACCGCGAAACGAAATTCGTTTTCGTTCGCGCATCTCCGTTCTGTCGTACTTGCTAGTTCGAGCGACAGAGATGGAGATACACGAACAAAAACGAATTTCGTTTCGCGGTAGGCCCTCTGAATAGCTAGGTTGCTGTCCAGAATTTTAAGAAAAAGTGAATGGTAAGACAAATTTCTGTGCTATTGCATTCTCTGTGAGTATCCTAGGGAATGCTGCTCTTTGTAGAACCAGATGGGTTTCAACAGAATTTTCTTTTATGGCCTTTTCTGTAATGCCCGAGATTAAAATAAGAGACTTATGATTTTCAACGACGATGTGATTCGAAATTATGTTCGATTTTCAAATCATTTGGCGTTTAATCTTTAATGTATCTTCTGACTTTGGATATACCTTCTGTGTTGTACTTATTGACATTATATAAAAATTGGAGAAAAGTTGGGTGTTCATATTGCTGTGACAATACCTATCGTCACGTCATCTACTACGACTATCCCTACAATGTATTTAGTTTAGTCTCTTTAGTCTCATCTCGTAGCCAGATTTGGCTTCAAAATGGGAATTGTTTTTTCCCGTCTCGTAGCCCGGTACGAAATGGGAAAAATAAACCCAATGCTGCGCTGCGAAACGGGAATCCTTTAGTCCCAAAGAAAAGCTATAAAATTAGTTTATATTGGGAAATGAATGAAAATACCATATATATTTTGTATTTGGCTTTTTTATTTAATATTTACAAATCTAGTCACATCCGTCTCCATCTAAAATTATTATTAATAAGTTGTTCTAAATATATAATCACATTGCTGTACCTGAGCAAACATATGTCAATATATACCACACTATATACTGAGCAGAAACTACATTTTCTAAACAAAAAAAAATGTTGTAGTAACAGGAATATAAAGTAACAAATATAACAACATATACTTATATTTTGAGGGAAAACATAATTATGTGTAACGAAGTATATGTCTGACACAGATACTAAAATGAAATCAACAAAATAATGCGTAAGTAATTAAATACATACATAGTTGTTCTCATAAGTGAAATATGTGTCCAAGTTCATTGCTATCCATTAGGTTTTTTACTTTATTTCCAGACAACCCGTTATCAATCCTAAATAATAACTGATATGCATTTCCAACGAATAGTGTACGTATTAGTCAGAAATTAATGTTTATTCCAATAGCAGACGATACAATTTTGACGTCTCATCATCATCATCATCATCATATCAGCCGAAAGACGTCCACTGCTAGACATATGCCTCCCCCAGAGAGTTCCAAATTGACCGGTCCTGCGCACCCGCATCCAGCGGACTCCCGCGACCTTTACCAGGTCACCAGTCCACCTTGTGGGGGGCCTACCCACGCCGCACCTTCCGGTACGTGGTCGCCACTCGGGAACCGTTCCGCCCCAACGGCCATCGGTTCTACGTGCAATGTGCCCCGCCCCCTGCCACTTAAGTTTAGCAATTCGGAGGGCTATATCGGTTACCTTAATTTTGACGTCTACTCTCAGATTAATTCAGATTCCACTCAAAGCGAAACTTAATCGTGGTTTAAATTTGACAAGGATTAATAAAAGCTGTATGAAAAACAGCTTAGATAGTTGGATACTTCGTATAAAACTTTCGTGAACGATCCTTTAAACATTGCTGTATTTACAATAGGAATAGGTACAAAAAACAGAGGCCGAAAAGGTACACTATATCTAAATACCAACCTCCATACCACACTAGACAAAAACAAAACAATCATTTGATTACGAAATCGTAGCATTAAAACCTATTGAAGCACATATTATGAAAACATGTTTAGAATAATATAAGACCTTATGGTTAAAGGTCTTAAATTGTTTGTTGTTGTCAGCATATGTAGTCAAAATAATAAATCATCTTCTATTTATTGAGTTGTATTGTTTTCAAAGATCAATTATATTTCAATGCTGTCAGTTATCCAGTGTAGTATAGAAATCAGTAATCTATGTTAACACTACATCATAAATTGTTTGAAGGCACATTTTTTAATAGAGTGATCTAGTTTCATTCTATAAAACTCTACTTAGTCCAACGTTGAAGCTACGTGGTCTAACCAAGGTTCTAAAATACTTTCGACAACAATAAAATAATACTGATTATGCAGACATGACACTCTACAGAGCAATATTCTGTACTTCGTATTATTTTTAGATTGGAAAAACGTTGCGTTAGGTACCTGTCACGCTAACAGCAAAATATGCCTCGTACTAGTAATTAAATTAACAACCAAAAAAAGTAAATTGAATTTAATATTTTCCACAGATGTCCTAGACACACAAACAAATTTAGTCGAAATTGACCGTTGCAATATGGCTTATTTCCATTTGTGAAGTGTCATCTCTATACATCAGTATTTGTCGTCGTAATGGTTTCACTTTAAATTCATACACGTAATGCTTGTTTTGGTAAACATTAAGAATATTTACAATCGTCATAGAGTTTGAAGTTACTTGTTTTTGGTTTCAATCACATCCAGTATACCACAAATATGACTTAAGATTAAGTTTTTATTTTATATCTACACGCTTGGTAACGTTATTTAGGGTTTCCTTTCCGACTCCATATTATATTAAAATATTGCTACTGTACATATTTAATTCGTGTCTCTCTCTATGTATATATAGATATATACAATAGATCAAATATTACGTCTAAAGTTATTGAGATTCATTCATAAACTATGTTTATAATTATTACGTCACGCTCGCTCGCTGCCTCCTCTCAGATTCACAACCTTCTAAATATTAATATTTGGTGGACATCTGAAACGTAAATCTACGGTTAAATCGGCTGTAAAGTTAAGTTCATGTGAGCGAGCGAGACAACAATACTGCAAGTCCATCACGCTTAGTAGTTCAATGAAAGAAGTTTTCTATCTTAACCAACTTTCTATCAGTAAATCAAAGCAATACGGTACAACCTACCTTTTAACAATATTATTTGGGTAGCAAATCATGGTTAAGATATTTAGAGCGTAATTTTCCATAAAAATCTCGTCACTTTACAAATAGCTGGCCTAAATTGACAATTTAATTGCCATCGAAGTACGTTCAAAACCACATTCATGACTTAATACGGTTATTATGAAATTACAAGGATGCCATTTGGAGTACAGAATGCACCCGCACTAGGGTCAAGGTGCCCTAATGTAATACTAGTATACTTGCAGGGTAAATACATCACTTTAGAAGCGGACGTCCGTTAGCTTGAATCGTCATTTTGTAACATTAAGCGATCTTTATAATGGGAATGGACGTTCGCTCCAAAAAGTGTTGTAACTACCGACCTGTTCGCTCTGAGAACGTTTTTATATTGTAAAGGTGGTCATAACGAGCCTAGCCCTACTGATTGTGCTATGGAAGTACAAGGTACTGCCTCGGACTACGCAGCGCTCACACTAGTCACTATCGGTTGCGGAGCCCCGCGCGGGCCGCGGAGCTAGTACCGCGGAGCTAGTACCGCGGAGCTAGTACCGCGGAGCTAGTACCGCGGAGCTAGTACCGCGGAGCTAGTACCGCGGAGCTAGTACCGCGGAGCTAGTACCGCGGAGCTAGTACCGCGGAGCTAGTACCGCGGAGCTAGTACCGCGGAGCTAGTACCGCGGAGCTAGTACCGCGGAGCTAGTACCGCGGAGCTAGTACCGCGGAGCTAGTACCGCGGCGCGACCCGCGCGGTGAGCCGCGGGGAGCGCAGCGGAGATGCCCCGCGAGCCGCCGGCTATGGCTTCAGGCGCTTGAAGCCCGCGCCGTCCTGACCTGCAATCAAAATAGCACATTAAATACTTAGAGTGGTAACATTGAATGATGATGATGATGATGTCCTCCCAGACGTATTCGTCGACGGCGACATCCTGACAAAAATTATTAACTAAGGTTGGGAAACTTTACGTGCATAGGCTCGAGTGTGACTTGCAAAACCAAATTTGGTTTGGACATACGACCGCAAGAGACACAGTGAAGCTGTCCACTAGAGTTATAAGTATAGTGGTAGGAGGGCTTGGGCCGAGTTTTACGGAACTGGCGTTTGGTGTCTAGATCTTCGAGACGGGTGCGTAACATTTAATAATGTCGTAACCACATTGGATCTGACTAGTGGTGATGTATTTAGCACAGCGTGCTCGCTTGCAAATTTAGGTATTGGCCAGGAAGCGAGAATAATGGTCCGTGTAGCGGATGTTAAAGCTACTTATGACAGACCAATTTTTCATCCAGCTTCACCTAAACTCAATTCTTGCGCACCCAAAAGGTGACGACACACCTGGTGCTTTAGGAACGAAAGAGCACGTGGTATGCGGAGAATGCATGCGAGCGAGATGTTGTGATTTAGAATTTCTAGCTTCGGTTTTGATAGACCGAGGAGCTTCTGTACGTATTGTAAACTATTATTGACTCTGTACCCATGGCCTATGTGTAAAAGTTTCTAACATAAAAGCATATACAAAGTGCAATATAAATATTTTAGGAGAAATGTAATGTCCTTGATCATGTCTATTAACTCCTTTTCCAGTGCTTTGAGGCTTTCGCTGGGATCTTTGGAGCACCTATACGTAAAGAGACTGTGCCAATGAGGCAGAACTTTGAACTTATGACTCGAGCGGTACTGTGAGCAAACCTGTACTGTACTGACCTAACTTAAGCTCCTCATACAGCGTGGGATCCACCTCCCTCTGCGTGGCTGTGCTCGGGTTCTGCAGGGTCTCCTGTCTCCACGCTGTGCTCATCGACACGCCGTTGGCGACGCCATTGCCACCGTTGGCGTTGCCGTTGGGGACTGTGCCCTGTGGAAGAATTAATGCGGATGATTACCTACTTTAGTTCCGTAGTAGATTCCGCTGGATGCGGGTGGCGCAGGACCGGTCATCGTGGCACTCTTTGGGGGAGACCTATGTCCAGCAGTGGATGTCTTTCGGCTGATATGATGATGATGATGATGATGGCCTACTTTAGTGGTAGAAGGTTTCAGAATGTAGGTACTCAAATATTTACTACGAGTATGAGTATGTATTAATTTACTATTACAACACTGCGACGTCTTAACTCTTCATTGACAAAAAAAACTGTATTTTCTAGATTGTTTTCCTCCTGTGATAGAAAACAATTAACACATTCGCTGACGATAATCGCTACGCGCTACGCTCATAGCCGATCCTGTGGTTTTCACCGTATGTAGCCAGCGACTACGGCGTAGGCGCCCGGTAGTCGGGTTTCCGGGCACTGAATGTGTTAAAAGAATAGAGGTGACCTATGGACAAATTTTGAAGGAGACGTAGATTTTAGATTGAAATCTGTATAAGATAGAATCTTGATAGATAAACTTACGTTGACAATAGTGTCAGGTGTCGGTGCAGGTTCCCTGAGGTAGCTCGGATTTTCGAACGCAACACCACCCTGAGCCTTTAGTCTAAGATTCTGTAATAGACATAATTAATTATAAGTTAATTTCATTACAAAAATTGACAAATCGACGCATTCGTCGAAAAGGTCTACTCCTTTGCCTGTCGTAAAAGACGTCGTGTATTCTCCGTGGCGGCGGCCACAGCACTCAACTAACAACAACAACATTAAGGAAGACGGCGAATTAGGATCAGCTTGAAATAGGTGAGAGGAGGAATTTAGTTTGAGATCCTAGAGTTCTCCTTATGGAAGCGTTGAAAGCGGCCACCGTGGAATTTTTAGTACCTAAGTAAAAATACAACATATCACAGTATCCGCCCCGACGTCTAGGTATCTGGTTTGCAGGTATTCCCGCAAAAAAAGTTTATGGAGAGCAAGTCAAAAACTCATTAGTAATGTACAATAGTACATTGTGATACACGTAAGCTATGTTGATCATTACATCCGAGGCGGAATTGTTAAGAGTTTTTGACATTTGCGAGGAAATAAAACAAAAAGTCAGAAAAATCTATGTTTCATACAACCGCACCGATTAAAAATTTACGTAATTGACAACTTCACTTCCAGATCAGTGCGAGTGGAGGAGCTTCAATATTTCATTCAACCAATCATAGAGCAGTACAGTAGTATTATTGCGGCTCGTGGCCACCTAGATTTTTTTCCAATCAATCACAGAGCAGAATTCTTGTGGCGACGAGATTTGCTTAACCAATCAGATCACACACAAACTCATAATATTCGGCTATTCACACGCCTCGTTGCGAGGTACGTCTAAATCGGGATAAGCATATAAATATAACGCACGAGTGTCGTAATGCTATAAAACACGCGTGTTTAATATCCTGGATTATGAGCCTGAGAGGCTAGTTACGAGCAAGTGTGATGGAAACAAGGTTAAGGGCGTAGACTCACCTTCCTATGTCTATAATAGAAGGCAGCGGCCGCCAATATGGCCGCCACGAGCAGGCAGGCGACGGCCACGCCGACGGCGGTGGCGGCGCCGCCGGCGGCCAGCGGCGCCGCGGCCGCGCCCGGCTCCTGCCCCGCGGTCGTGAACATTATGGATTGGCTGAGGGACGAGGTACCTGGAGAGATAGTGGGTGGTCAAATGATGATTTAGACGTTGAGAATGGTCGAGGAATCGTGGTGTAGGTGGGGTTGATGTTATATATTACGTTTGATTCTAAATTCTTGTTTTGATTTTAGGTTTTGTTGACATTAAATGAGATGGAAGGAGCTGATGCTCTGATGAAAGATGACAACACGTAATATAATTTGAATGAACGCGGATCGGGCAGCTGGGCATCAAGCAGCCAGGCGATAGCTACGCCGGCATCATCGCTTCTTAAAAAGAACGCTTATTACATCTTCGAAGTCATTATGTTCACACGAAAGCACCTGTCACAGTTTAAGCGAGTGGAAGTGACTGGAAGTGTCTCCGCAGCACTGGAAACCTTCGGACAGTACTGCGTCGCACAGCACTGCACGCTAAAAACACACGGGTTATGGGCCTAAATACTATGAGCACCTGCCAGCTGGCATTAAACAGGAAACAAACGAGGAAACCTTCAAACGCAGACTCAAGAACCATTTGGTAGAAAAGTCACTTTACTCATTAAATTTGTTGAAATTATGACATAATCGTATATTATTTTGAATTTTAATTTATTCGACTTGTGTGTTTTTTATTATGAATTTTGTTTTGTTAAAATTAAGATTTAACATAATTTAAAATTTATTGATATGTACAGTCACGGAATATAATTGTTAAGCCATTTAGAGCTCACTTTATATTGGACATTTCATAGCTTAAATATTAAAAAAACCAAAATTAGTTGACACTTGACACCTAAATGGCTCAACAATTAGAAGTTTGGATTTTTCTTTTTTGACTTGATTTTAATTTTAATTTTATGTACTGTACACTTGACATAGCAACATTTATCGATTTAATTAATATTTCACAATTTTCAATGTAGCTATATATTTTGTATATACGAAACTATCACTGTACGACTAAGTAGCATAAGCCAAATAATAGACAAAACAATAAGAAGATTTTATGTACACATTTTTGACACTAAAGTATATCTTATCTTAATAATAATCGGCTAGCCAAGCAGACGAGCCAGCTAACCGAGTCATTGCGACCGCTAAACGCCCGGTGTGCGTCGATGCTATACAAAATGTATGGAAAAACCCGTCCGCAGCTTGTGGCACAATGTGCGGCGGTTCTTATGTATCTGTTTGTCGTGTAACTTACCAGCCTCATTAGCAGCCTTCACGACACACTCGTAGCGCACGTCGTCCTGCAGTCCTGTGAGCACCACGCTGGTCTCGCTCGTGTCCAGCTTCTCTGGCACTTTGGCGCCGTAGGCGCGCCAGAATACGCGGTACAGGTACACTGTCTGAGGGTTCTTGGCTGGCGGTTCCCAGCTGGAGAAAAGATGAGATAAATTCAGTTATTAGTATTCTAGGATAATACCCACTAATGGGGACTACTGCCCCGTTCCCTCTCATTCATGAGAGGAGGCCTGTGCCCAACAGTGGGACGTATATAGGCAGAAGATGATGATTCTAGGATAATGTGCAACGGATGCTGTGAATTATGAAGATGTAGGTAATTAATAATCAAGTTTGGCGTTGGGTGTTCAGCCTCCTTGCTGACAGATCGGCTTGACGATTATTGACTGACCTGCTTTTGAAGCACATTCGAAAAAGGCGGAAAAATGGCACCGCACGCCTGAGTCGCGGAAGCACGACAGCGCACGCCGCGCGTGCTGGAGCGCGCACGAGCGCGCCACAGTGCCGCCGCGACACAGCTCCAGGCAGTTACGAGGGACGCCCCACGACGCGCAGCAGCTGATGAGACAATTGTTCTTACCTGAGTAACACGGCATGGGGCGTGGGCGCAACGTGCGCCTTGAGGCTGCGCGGCGGGCCGGGCAGCCGCGCGCCCGAGTCGCGGAAGCACGCCAGCGCGCGCCGCGCGTGCTGGAGCGCGCACGAGCGCGCCACAGTGCCGCCGCGACACAGCTCCAGGCAGTTACGAGGGACGCCCCACGACGCGCAGCAGCTGATGAGACAATTGTTCTTACCTGAGTAACACGGCATGGGGCGTGGGCGCAACGTGCGCCTTGAGGCTGCGCGGCGGGCCGGGCAGCCGCGCGCCCGAGTCGCGGAAGCACGCCAGCGCGCGCCGCGCGTGCTGGAGCGCGCACGAGCGCGCCACAGTGCCGCCGCGACACAGCTCCAGGCAGTTACGAGGGACGCCCCACGACGCGCAGCAGCTGATGAGACAGTTGTTCCTACCTGAGTAACACGGCATGGGGCGTGGGCGCAACGTGCGCCTTGAGGCTGCGCGGCGGGCCGGGCAGCCGCGCGCCCGAGTCGCGGAAGCACGCCAGCGCGCGCCGCGCGTGCTGGAGCGCGCACGAGCGCGCCACAGTGCCGCCGCGACACAGCTCCAGGCAGTTACGAGGGACGCCCCACGACGCGCAGCAGCTGATGAGACAGTTGTTCCTACCTGAGTAACACGGCATGGGGCGTGGGCGCAACGTGCGCCTTGAGGCTGCGCGGCGGGCCGGGCAGCCGCGCGCCCGAGTCGCGGAAGCACGCCAGCGCGCGCCGCGCGTGCTGGAGCGCGCACGAGCGCGCCACAGTGCCGCCGCGACACAGCTCCAGGCAGTTACGAGGGACGCCCCACGACGCGCAGCAGCTGATGAGACAGTTGTTCCTACCTGAGTAACACGGCATGGGGCGTGGGCGCAACGTGCGCCTTGAGGCTGCGCGGCGGGCCGGGCAGCCGCGCGCCCGAGTCGCGGAAGCACGCCAGCGCGCGCCGCGCGTGCTGGAGCGCGCACGAGCGCGCCACAGTGCCGCCGCGACACAGCTCCAGGCAGTTACGAGGGACGCCCCACGACGCGCAGCAGCTGATGAGACAGTTGTTCCTACCTGAGTAACACGGCATGGGGCGTGGGCGCAACGTGCGCCTTGAGGCTGCGCGGCGGGCCGGGCAGCCGCGCGCCCGAGTCGCGGAAGCACGCCAGCGCGCGCCGCGCGTGCTGGAGCGCGCACGAGCGCGCCACAGTGCCGCCGCGACACAGCTCCAGGCAGTTACGAGGGACGCCCCACGACGCGCAGCAGCTGATGAGACAGTTGTTCCTACCTGAGTAACACGGCATGGGGCGTGGGCGCAACGTGCGCCTTGAGGCTGCGCGGCGGGCCGGGCAGCCGCGCGCCCGAGTCGCGGAAGCACGCCAGCGCGCGCCGCGCGTGCTGGAGCGCGCACGAGCGCGCCACAGTGCCGCCGCGACACAGCTCCAGGCAGTTACGAGGGACGCCCCACGACGCGCAGCAGCTGATGAGACAGTTGTTCCTACCTGAGTAACACGGCATGGGGCGTGGGCGCAACGTGCGCCTTGAGGCTGCGCGGCGGGCCGGGCAGCCGCGCGCCCGAGTCGCGGAAGCACGCCAGCGCGCGCCGCGCGTGCTGGAGCGCGCACGAGCGCGCCACAGTGCCGCCGCGACACAGCTCCAGGCAGTTACGAGGGACGCCCCACGACGCGCAGCAGCTGATGAGACAGTTGTTCCTACCTGAGTAACACGGCATGGGGCGTGGGCGCAACGTGCGCCTTGAGGCTGCGCGGCGGGCCGGGCAGCCGCGCGCCCGAGTCGCGGAAGCACGCCAGCGCGCGCCGCGCGTGCTGGAGCGCGCACGAGCGCGCCACAGTGCCGCCGCGACACAGCTCCAGGCAGTTACGAGGGACGCCCCACGACGCGCAGCAGCTGATGAGACAGTTGTTCCTACCTGAGTAACACGGCATGGGGCGTGGGCGCAACGTGCGCCTTGAGGCTGCGCGGCGGGCCGGGCAGCCGCGCGCCCGAGTCGCGGAAGCACGCCAGCGCGCGCCGCGCGTGCTGGAGCGCGCACGAGCGCGCCACAGTGCCGCCGCGACACAGCTCCAGGCAGTTACGAGGGACGCCCCACGACGCGCAGCAGCTGATGAGACAGTTGTTCCTACCTGAGTAACACGGCATGGGGCGTGGGCGCAACGTGCGCCTTGAGGCTGCGCGGCGGGCCGGGCAGCCGCGCGCCCGAGTCGCGGAAGCACGCCAGCGCGCGCCGCGCGTGCTGGAGCGCGCACGAGCGCGCCACAGTGCCGCCGCGACACAGCTCCAGGCAGTTACGAGGGACGCCCCACGACGCGCAGCAGCTGATGAGACAGTTGTTCCTACCTGAGTAACACGGCATGGGGCGTGGGCGCAACGTGCGCCTTGAGGCTGCGCGGCGGGCCGGGCAGCCGCGCGCCCGAGTCGCGGAAGCACGCCAGCGCGCGCCGCGCGTGCTGGAGCGCGCACGAGCGCGCCACAGTGCCGCCGCGACACAGCTCCAGGCAGTTACGAGGGACGCCCCACGACGCGCAGCAGCTGATGAGACAGTTGTTCCTACCTGAGTAACACGGCATGGGGCGTGGGCGCAACGTGCGCTTTGAGGCTGCGCGGCGGGCCGGGCAGCCGCGCGCCCGAGTCGCGGAAGCACGCCAGCGCGCGCCGCGCGTGCTGGAGCGCGCACGAGCGCGCCACAGTGCCGCCGCGACACAGCTCCAGGCAGTTACGAGGGACGCCCCACGACGCGCAGCAGCTGATGAGACAGTTGTTCCTACCTGAGTAACACGGCATGGGGCGTGGGCGCAACGTGCGCCTTGAGGCTGCGCGGCGGGCCGGGCAGCCGCGCGCCCGAGTCGCGGAAGCACGCCAGCGCGCGCCGCGCGTGCTGGAGCGCGCACGAGCGCGCCACAGTGCCGCCGCGACACAGCTCCAGGCAGTTACGAGGGACGCCCCACGACGCGCAGCAGCTGATGAGACAGTTGTTCCTACCTGAGTAACACGGCATGGGGCGTGGGCGCAACGTGCGCCTTGAGGATGCGCGGCGGGCCGGGCAGCCGCGCGCCCGAGTCGCGGAAGCACGCCAGCGCGCGCCGCGCGTGCTGGAGCGCGCACGAGCGCGCCACAGTGCCGCCGCGACACAGCTCCAGGCAGTTACGAGGGACGCCCCACGACGCGCAGCAGCTGATGAGACAGTTGTTCCTACCTGAGTAACACGGCATGGGGCGTGGGCGCAACGTGCGCCTTGAGGCTGCGCGGCGGGCCGGGCAGCCGCGCGCCCGAGTCGCGGAAGCACGCCAGCGCGCGCCGCGCGTGCTGGAGCGCGCACGAGCGCGCCACAGTGCCGCCGCGACACAGCTCCAGGCAGTTACGAGGGACGCCCCACGACGCGCAGCAGCTGCGGTGATCTGTGGAGACACTACTGTGTTAATAATCGTCACCATTATATCAGTTAAACGAACTGCTGGACATAGGCATCCTCCAATTTTTGCCGCGATACTCAACTACCCTTATCCAGAATCTTTCACCCGAATTATACATATATTTAAATCTACTTAAATGTTTATCTGCTAACCCGGATCAAAGTAAGTGGTCTCGCATAATTAGAAAAGTCGTCTGTCTCCGCATAGCGGAATAAAGCAAATCCCATAATAAACGTATAATGTTCAAAAATGCAAGTCTCGCCGCGCAGATCTTCTGCCGCAAAAACTTTTGAGATGTGCCTAACGTAAAACCAAGTTAATAAACAGATACACTGCCGTGCCCCCAGCTACCTGGACAGGTTAAAGAGAGTTTTGTGCATTCTACAGATTTATAATTAGGAACGTCATCTTCGTCAATTCGACTACTAATATTATAATGTTAATGTTACTCGATCACGCAAAAACTGCTGAATGGATTAAGATGTAAACACTGTCTTATGCATGTATAAAAATTAAGAAAGTCATCTCTAAAGGTTACCTGATCCATCGGCGGCGCATTTCATGAGCTTGTCGAAATCGTTCATGCACTCGGGGCGGTCCATGATGTTGTCCATGTCCAGATGGAAGCTGCATGCATCAATGCATGCTGAAGACACGTTCATCTGAGGGAAAAGTTAAAGAATGATTCATGGTACATGTTTAGGCAAAAGAGCCATAGTTTAGAAGTAAATCTATATGTAATATAGCTACTTCATAAGCGAATCATTCCCGGTTTTGCGGCAGCGGCAACCTTTTCACCGTAGGTACAGTATGAGTTCTACAAAATAAAGTTACACGTATATAGAAGAGCTGTTGGACCTCTGGAGATATTGGGGTTGACTATAAGGTACTGTATATGTTTCAAGACTGATCGTTGTATTATCACGACGCAGCACCTTAGTAAAACGAATAGGTACGTGAATTTCTGCGGCGCCGCACCGCGAGTTTCTGCGGCGCCGCAACGCGAGTTTTTGCGGCGCCGCGCCACGAAATTTTGCGTTGCGGCGCCGCACCGCAGACATGTGGCCAGGCCCTAGGTGACTAGTTAAGTATCGTAAGATGTAGCAAAGCGATGGCTCTTGCTGTACAGTGCTAGCAGTCAATAAACGTACGTGAACCGAACCTCTCGTGTTTGATTCATTATCCGCTACATGCCCTACTGCGCACACTACAGCGTCTTAATTATTTCTGGGTTTAATAATAATAATAACCATTTATTACACCCACGTTTAAGTCCCACGTCTTTGGAGATGGTCAACATCCAGATTGTTTGTGGACGACCTGTGTTTTAACTGACATAGAAGACAATACAATATAAGAAAACAAATGCGTCAAATACTAAGTGCTCCATTTATTGTTGACATGACCTATCCCAAGATATATTATCTTCATTAAATTATGATAGGCCCCTGCACTAGTTTTACCTGAGAACAGCACTCGGTGACGTTGTGGTGCGGCGTGGTGGGCCTCAGCCGCACGGAGACCGGCCTCAGAGTCTTCCCGAACGCGTTCTCCGCGTGGCAGTAGTAATCGCCCTCGTCAGTATCGGCGATCTTTTTTATTATCAGACGCATCGTGTATTTTGTTTGTTCCTGTGAAATATATAGTTTTTAGTAGTTTAGTAGACACTAAGGACAAGACTGCAATGTCGTGGCGCGGCCTCGTCTACGATATGTAGGATAAATGATAGTGGATGAAGTGAGAAGCAGCACATTGGAGTGAGCACGCGTCATGGGTGGCACCCATATTGAAGCGAGTGGCAGACTTCCGCCATACAAGATATGCATGCACAACGTGGACATTCGGTAACGCTAAATACGGAATTAATATTCAAGTACGGATTGCATTTAAGGTTCCGACCAGCGCGGCTCCGGCGTCACTAACGCAGCGACAGTGACGCGGCGATAGAGCGATAGTAGGGGAAGGTGAGGTAATACGATCCCTGGAGGTCAAATGATCCCCCGCTGTAAATCTGAGATAACAACTGCCATCTATCCAAATGCGCATGAAACATGTGTCCCGCACCGCTGCCAGTTGCCTCTCCGAGTGACATGGCGGTGAGAGCGCTTGGCGCGATTTTTTAAAAAATAATCGAAAAGTGTGGCTCTGATCTAAGGTAAGTCTGTTTTTGAACTTTCATTGCTTTTTACATGTTCGTGTTTATTGAAATGTTGTTTTATTTGCGGGTATTAATAGCAGTTAGCTAATATTTAAGCAATGTTCGATCTCCGCACGCGGTATTTGAAGGTTATGTTTTTATCGATATCTTGGAATTTGTTGTTTGGGGCGAAATGATCCCTTTCTGTGTGTTTAAAATGATCCCTGGAATCATTTTACCCTATTAGTACCTCATTTTATCCCTATCATATTTTATGAGTGTAATTTGTGTTTTTTTTTTATTTAGAAGAAGAGTATTTGTTTACCTACCTTGATTAGGTATGTTGTTAATTTTGCAAACCTTTTAAAAGTTTGTTGCAATGTTTAATGTTTAGTTTTGTTGGTTGAGTAGTAGATAATTATAAAAAAAAGATCTGTATTGAAACTAGAAGACTGGAAAAGTTTTGTGTAACTTGCTTATATACTTAAATTGTTATGAACAATACATATGATTAAAATAAAAAGCTGAGTGTTTCATTTCACTGATATTTATTAACTTATGGTATAAAATGATCCCCGGAATTATTTTACCCCTACCCCAGGGATCATTTTGTACATAGGTGTGTATAAAATGATCCTTTACTAAACTTTAACAAAAACCTCTTGTACAAAAAACTACATACATATAATAAAAAATAAGTATGCAGTTACAAAGTTAAGTAAATTCACTACCTCTAACAATAGAAATCTTGCGATTTTGCTTTCGACTTTAGCCTTAAGTAAGTTTTTCCCTTAAGGGGATCATTATACCTCACCTTCCCCTACTATACAGTACGGAAATGTATGAGGGAACGTTCGAGCGCAGCGTCACTGTCGCAGCGACAGCTGACGCTGCGCTCAAACGTTCCCTCATACATTTCCGTACTGTATAGTACTAACGCTCTATCGCCGCGTCACTAACGCTGCGTTAGTGACGCCGGAGCCGCGCTGGTCGGAAGTCCACCTTTAATCAATCAACCAGTTAACGGTAAATATGGCACCAACAGCTGTTATCTCATAGAACACTGTGAAATCCCAATATTCCCAAAACACTCAGAACAGACGTAACTAACGATTATACAATTTGAAAAGAGATGGTAAAGGATAAGTCGAACGTTATTGCCAATCAACTTCAGGTAGATACTAGGTTATCAGAATTTCGCAGAAACTCCCATTAACAGACAGTCGCAGCGTTTCATCTCATAAAAAGAACAAGCTCTGGAAAGCTAAGGACATTTAATTTTCTTCTTCCAAGAACTTCGTTTTATATCATAAATCGCCACTGACAATTTATTTATTTCCGTAGCGTAGGTACCTAAACGTAAACATTCCTTGAAGTCATTTACTTATCTGCACAGTTGTTAGCTAACCAGCAGTACGTAAGGCTCAGGTAGATCTAAATGCCACTTTTTGTATGGGAAAATCACAGTTGATTTGTCCTGTGCATTCGAAAAATTACGTGATCATCCCTCTGATTACAAGTAAATTAAAGTATATAAATATTAAAGACATTTCTCAGTTCAGTTTACGCTGAGCTATGAATAGAAATGAGATTAGTAAATTAGCATAAGATCAAATAAATATCGCCGCCATAATCGACAGTGAATTTGCATTTAGATGGTGTTCAAGTTAGTAATTCGAATGTTAACTCGAAGCTAACAGAGATTAAACACTATTTGCGTCAGCGACGATCGCTGTTTCGTTTAAGGGCGTGAATTTAAAAATATCCCGTTCTTTGAAACGCCGTTCTGACGATTACGAAACATAAAAAAGGACTGATTTTTAGATATATATTATGATTCTTGACTATATGGCTTAAAATTTCCTCTATAGCAAAAAAAAAAAAAACAAAGTTAGTTCTTTATTGACGACCGAATAGCCTAGTGGTTAGGAACCTGACTATGAAGCTTGAGGTCCCGGGTTCGATCCCCGGTCGGGGCAGATATTTGTATGATGAATACGAATGTTTGTTCTCGAGTCTTGGATGTTTAATATCTATTTAAGTATGTATTTATCTATATAAGTATGTTTATCCGTTGTCTAGTACCCATAGTACAGGCTTTGCCTAGTTTGGGACTAGATCAATTGGTGTGAATTGTCCCACTAAATTAATTAATTTATTTATATTATTTTCCTTTTTTTTACCACAGCCTACTCAAACAGTACATTATTAAACGTCACAAACAAGTTAAAATAATGAAATGTCAACCAAACTTTACAAAGTCTAGAAAACAAAAAAAAACACTTAAATATCAAAAAATATTCACACCGTTGACGTCGCTGTTTCATGGTGTCGATGCACTGTAGCGACGTCTGGTAGCGGTTTACGAAACCATGCTATTTTACAAAGTTAGATATTTATCGAAATATGTCCAAAAAAAATATTCTCGTAGAGTATGACGTCTCGTTTTCTCGTGCGCGCAAGACATAATGTGTCTCTTCCTCAATCCAGGAGGGCGTGGTTAACTCTAATCAAGGCATCCCCTAAATGACATTTTATGACAATTTTATCAAGATGATGAGATCTTTAATGTGCAAATGTAATAATTTACTGGACCATCCTGCGTTTGAATCGGAATAAACCGTATTGTTAAGTTTTTTACAAAAGATTTCCTCAAAGATGAATACTTTGTATGTCCGAAATAAAGACAATTTGCATTTGAATTTCATCATCATCATATCAGCCGGAAGACATGCTCTGCTGGACATAGGCCTCCCCCAAAGAGTACCAAAATGACCTGGTCCTGCGCTACCCGCATCCAGCGGACTCCAGCGACCTTTACCGGGTCATCAGTCCACCTTGTGATGTGGGGGGCCATTTAAATTTAATGTTATATAAATTAGTAGTTTATGTGACTGTGCATAATCAGAGGCCTTAAAACACGAGTGTGGTTTTATGAAACGAGCGACATCGAGTGTTTAAAGGCGTACCTAATTATATACAGTTGCATACACTAAAGTAGTGTTAATATAATGAAATGTCAACAAAACTTTACAAAGTCTAGAAAGCAACATTTTTCACTTAAAAAACAAAAATGCATAATCAGAGGCCTTAAAACACGAGTGTGGTTTTATGAAACGAGCGACATCGAGTGTTTAAAGGCGTACCTAATTATATACAGTTGCATACACTACTTTATCTACACACATATCATAAATCCTCAATGATGTGTTCGACTAGATTTCAAATCATGACCAACTAGATTTTCATCGAACTGTATGAGCTCTGACCTTTGGGCCACGCTTCGAAATTTGAAAGTCATTACTTTATCAATATCGATATCTTAATGAAAATACGTACAAAATAACCTAGAGACAAGTTAATAATTTTTATAAATCTGCTGATCATTACTGACAGTTTTTGAACGCATTTTAGCGGGTTTATAGTATGTGTATCCTAATAAATTTATATTCGCCCCGAAATAAATTCAGCACAGTATAACAATAAACGGGCGATTAAAACGAAAATGATTTAACGCGGCACAAACTTCTGGATATGAAAAGCAATTAGAGCTGTCATGCCATTTTTAATAGACTTCAAAAAAGGTTGGATGTAATAGGAATAGCTAGCTGATAGAACGACAGCCGGCCTGTTTTGTTTCAATATTACTGGAAGTACACTTTTGTTTTTAGTGAAAGGCACTGTAAGGTTAACGTCCCAATGTTTGATACCTTAATCGATTTGGTAACCCTATCAAGTTGGTAACCTTAACCTAATAAGGCCAGTGTAGGGCACTGGGACGTTTACCTTATTTGATAAAACATTGCTTGAGCGTTTGTAAGTAATTTACGTTACTTCTTCCTATTCTTGATTATGCTGATGTATCCTATCTCGACCTTTCTGAGGAACAACTTAATAAGCTAGAGCGTCTCCAAAATGTCTGCATTCGGTTCATATTTGGGTTACGCAAATATGACCATGTTTCTAGTTTCCGTTCTAAACTCAAGTGGCTCCCTATCCGTTATCGCCGTAACTCTCACATTATTTCGCTTCTGTATAATATCCTTTTTAACCCTGCAACCCCCCGCTATCTCAAAGAACGTTTTAGTTTTTTAAATTCTGTTAGATGTTCTAACAATTTGCTATTAACTGTGCCTTCGTCATCTACCAAATTTTACAATAGTTCGTTCACTATTAATTCTATCCGACTGTGGAACTCTCTCCCTCTTGACATCAGACAAGCAAAATCTATCGGCAACCTGAAATCCCTTCTTAAAGAACATTATTTGTCTCTCCCCTAACCCTGATTGTATTTTTTGGCTGACTGTTTATGTATCATTATATTTGTGTTTGTTTTATTTGTATATATGTATGATTGTGTATGTATGTTTATATATAGAGGTATTTATGTACGTTTATTTTTATAATTTCTTGATTTTTGATTAATAATAATCTCTGCACCACCTACTGCATAATCTAGTTTTATCTCTTTCTCCGATACCCAAAGGTTGTCTGGAAGAGATCGCTCTTCAGCGATAAGACCGCCTGTTGTCTACCTCTACCTACATGTTATTGAATTGTTTCTCTCTGTAACTGCTTTGTTTGTGTGAGGTGTGCAATCAAGAGTATTTGTATTGTATTGTATTGTAATATGTGTTGTGTATGATCTTCTATTTTTGATGTTATCTTACCTCCGGATCTGCCAGCAGCTGTATAGTGTAGTTAGGCCCGTCTATGACAGGCGTCCTGCCGTTGGGGTCTCGCCAGAAGGCGATGGCTGGTTTGGGCAGGGCTTCTACCCGGCACTCCAGGATCACGGAGTCGCCGGCCGCGGCCATGGTTATGCCAGACGCTTGGATTGTTGGTACGTCTGTCAAACAATGTTATATTAGGGCGATTCTCTGTAAACTCGTCTACTCTGGGCATGTTTTTGTCTGGACAAACAGTCCCCTGGCGGATTTTTATTTATAGGATAATATTACTTCTTAAATTATCAAAAGCCAAGCTTAAAGCACACCAAATAGATAAATTTTTTCTTTCTTTTCTTTCTATACTTCCTTGAGGAATTCGATTTTTATTTACTTTGAATTGGGACCTGTTTTTTTCATAATGCTTTCTTCGAGAGAATTTTTTTCACGCCACTGCTCGGAAATGTAGCAAAAGATGGTCAGAATTCAGGCTTCAAAGCTTTGAAGCATGAATTGGACGTCGCACGGCAACAGACCATCTATGAATTCAAACTGTCCAACAATGTTTTTGTAGTCCAGCGGGTCGATCAGGTAACGCATTGTACGTGCGTCAGGTAGATCTAGGTAAATGTCACTTTTTATATGGAAAAATGACAGTGGGATCTACCTAACGCGCGTTCAAAACGTTACGCAGTTTGAAGCAGCGATTCGAACAATCGCTGCGCCGGCCAGCGGACCGCGCCTCACCTGCGGTTCGGACCTCGAACCCACTTGTCCATCTGTTGCCTACTTTCTAGCCTTTACAACAATGTACTATAATTACACGCGATTAGATCCCGTTTAGTAAAAATATTGTAAGTATAAAAATTGTGAAAGCTTAAATGAATATCACCCACGAACAATATTTTTAAACTTTCTATAGACTTACTTACTTCTATAGACGACTGTTGCCAGTGATGACATATGGCACTGAAACTTGGTCGCTTACTATGGGCCTCATAAGAAGGCTCAAAGTCACCCAAAGGGCTATGGAGAGGGCTATGTTAGGAGTTTCTCTGCGTAATCGCATCAGAAATGAGACTATCCGCAGCAGAACCAAGGTAACCGATATAGCCCTCCGAATTGCTAAACTTAAGTGGCAGTGGGCGGGGCACATTGCACGTAGAACCGATGGCCGTTGGGGCGGAAAGGTTCTCGAGTGGCGACCACATACCGGAAGCCGCGGCGTGGGTAGGCCCCCCACAAGGTGGACTGATGACCTGGTGAAGGTCGCGGGAGTCCGCTGGATGCGGGTGGCGCAGGACCGGTCAATTTGGCACTCTCTGTGGGAGGCCTATGTTCAGCAGTGGACGTCTTTCGGCTGATATGATGATGATGATGATGATAGACTTACGAGATATGTTGATCTTCCTGGAGGCCTGCATGGGCGTGCCGTAGCCGTTGTCCGCGTAGCACGAGATCTGGTCCATGTCGCGAGTGACGTTGTGAATCACTGTCACCATGTGCCTCGTCTCCACTTGCCGGATCAGATGACCTAGAGACGATAATGAGGTGGATATTATTCATTTATATATCAGAAGCGGAAGTTATCTTATCTTATCTAGTTGAGGGCCCTTTCGGATACACTTCGACCCAGTGTGATGTTTGCATTTGCCCTCCCCTTTATAGCTAGAAACGGAAGTTACTCTATAACTTACGTTACGAGATTTAACACTGATATACCGACGATTGGACACATTAACTGGCCATACTCGATATGACAGCCATGTTGCGACAACATATTACGAGAACAATATTCCTTTGCTATTCCGCTAAAAAACGTGCAGGTCGATCAGCGGAGATCAAATGCAACTATTTGCGTATAAACATGCAAATAATTACTGCAAACCACCACCAATAATGAAAAAACCCCGACACGTGTTTCGCCTCTCTACGAGGCATCATCAACATCTCTCAACAAGCAACATCTCCTGCCAGCATCTCCTGATGATGCCTCGTAGAGAGGCGAAACACGTGTCGAGGTTTTTTCATTATTGGTGGTGGTTTGCTGTAATTATTTGCATGTTTATACGCAAATAGTTGCATTTGATCTCCGCTGATCGACCTGCACGTTTTTTAGCGGAATAGCAAAGGAATATTGTTCTCGTAATATATCATGAATTTCCGCAAAGTAACGCCTGATTCAATAAATTATGTTGCGACAACGTTTAAATCGCTATTAAACCTCTCAAAGAACTCCACACACACGTCCTCTCAAAAATTTGAGCGCAGGCAAGCATATACCTATAATCGCCTCGTGCTTGCAGTTCGTGGCCGTATTGCAAGCACATCTCAAATGTATTTTACTTGGAGATGTGACCGTATTGCAGTGTGCAATAGAACTACATCTCACTTTTGTTTTCATATTAAGATGTGGCCGTTTAGCAGGCACTAGGTATGGCCTGCTAAACGGGTACCGCTGCCTACAGTCTGAGAGACCCTTAATTGATTTATGGACCCAAAACGTAAGTGAGGAAACTGTTTATATTTTTCAAAAATAATTGACGCAGCTGAAAAATCAAAAACTTTTTTCTGGTGCTAAGGAAGGTTATTTCTATCACCAAATGGATGGAAATATCAGAATATTTCCATCCATTCCCCATTATGGCTATCATCTTCTGCAATATACTTATCCAGCTGAGCTGCTCATACTTATGAGTGATTAAATTCCAGTGTGCTCTATCTCTCCCAACGTGAGATTCAAATTAAAGGTATTATGTATGCCGCTTACCAGAAATGTAAAGGGAGATTGTGGGCGTAGGCGTGCCCATAGCGATGCACAGGATCGTCATGCTGGAGCCTTCCACCACCAGGTTCACCGGGTTCACCGTCGGGGGCTGCATTGGAAACAATATTATGTTAGTTGTTTTTCATCACACTTGTTCGTAAAGGGCTTCGTAACGCGCAGGCATACAGAGCTACAATAGCCTTTATTACGCCTAAGGTTTTCTATGAGTTTGTGTGTGATCTGATTGTTTTAAGCAAATCTAGTTGGCCGCGCGCCACAAGAATTCTGCTCTGTGATTGGTTGAAAAAAATCTAGTTGGCCACGCGCCGCAAGAATGCTACTGTACTGCTCTGTGATTGGTTGAACGAAATATTAAATCTGCGCGCTCCTTTCGCACTGATCTGGATGTGAAGTTGTCAATTTCGTCAATTTTTGACTCGAGTCACCAAAGCCCTCCGCCTTCGGCGTCGGAAAAAATCCACCAAAAGCCGTGCATTTCACACCAAAATCGGAAAGATCTTAATTTCGTACCGATGGCAAGCCGATAAGCCTGAAGCTGGTCTTATCAGTCGCGTGTGGTCTATCACTGGCACCGTTTTAGAATAGTATCGCGATATCTTACCCAAATACATACTTCATTCATTCATTCATCCAATAAAGTAATGGTACTACCTACCTCAACATATGCTGGGTAAGCAGGGTCCGTCCAGGCCAGGAGTGTCTCCGAAGGCAGCGAGTCCCCAGCAGCAGCATGCGCCTTCACCCAACACACGTATTGCGTGTTCGGAGTCAGTTTCTCCAGGGTGTGACCAGGCACCGTCGTGGATATTGTAGTCAAGTTGCCTTGGCTGAGTTGGGTTGGTGATTTGTAGTATAGTCTGTGGAAGAAGTTCGTTGTTATTTTGTGTGAGGGGAAGCCCTAGGATGCCGTCTCGGACCTCCCCCCCCTGGAAACGCCCTAATCATAGGGTAAGTTCGATTTTGGATGTTACCTGGAGTCATTTGCTGTCCGGCGGCACGAACTCGTGCTCTATCTCATTCACCACTGCACCATGCCTTGACTCTTCTCAATGATATACTGGACAGCGACAGTAAACTGGATATGTTTCAGAAAACTGAATCTCAATGTTTCTCGACTAGCAACCGATATTTGGAGTCTATTAGAGCTTCAAGTTCCATACTTTTTACAATTTTTTATTTAGTTGCCCCGATATTTGTCATCAAATCTTGCAAATTAAATTTGATCCACTTACTGGTAACCGATTGAGCTGAAATTTTGCATACATGTGTAAAACGCGTGACAATGCAATATTACGATGACATGGTGCTGATCTGATGATGGAGCTGGAGGGTGGCCATAGGAACTTCGGAATGAAACTACACAACTTCATCGAGTTTGGGCTCGTTAGAATCGTCTCAATGAGTAGTTGATGACGGTATACAGAAAAGTACTGTCAGCAATAAAAGCTTGTACCAAAACTGAAATTTTTGACAAAAACTTATTTGATACTGTATTAACATTGCTCTAGACCTAAGTACCTTACATATAATATCCTCCTGTATAATTAACATGCATAGCATGTCTGTTGGTGTTAATATAAGGAATTAAGAACTAAATAACTCATTGACATTTGTATACGACCATCTCGCTCGGTCTAAGTATTATATTGCCGTAACGAGTCTGGTTAGTTTGAGGCCCCGCACTTACAGGAAAAGCCGCGGTGAAAGCTAATAGCGTTATAAATTCTATGATATAATATGCAGACTGAGTTATAACTTCACCAGGCGACAGTATATTATTAGTTTCTAAGCCCAGTTTGAATGCTGGCTCGGAATTTGGCAATATGAACTGGATGTTCAACTCGACTCGCGACAACTAATCAATTTGCTTTTACAACTTCAAGTACCAAACGCCTTGTAGCTCGGTTGCCCTGACATCTTATTCGGTTGTGGACCTTTATTCGGTAACTGTACGTTGGTACAGTCGACGCCAAAAATACGTTTACACTTTTGCACCTTATTCCATTGCAATAAGGCGAATAGTGTAAACGTATTTTTGGCGTCGACCGTACCTACAATTCTATCGTTTTGTATCACTAATTATAGTTTGCACAAATATAGATTACTTTGACTAATGGATTAGATTTTAAATTATTCAAGATTGTTATATTTCTTTTCACACGTAGAATGTCTCTGTTTGTACGAGTACGTTTAGTTCAAATCCTGTAAGCCAATTTGAAAAGTCCATAAAATGAGTTGAAAATACATACATACGCTCGAAAAACAGAACCCTCCTTTCCTTCGGCAGTCGGGTAAAAAAAGAACTGGCCATTGGCATTTTACGTATTAGGATGGTTTATAAACTGAAAATTTGAAATTTCAATGAGGCACCCTCTTAAATTGTTAAAAATATAAAAAATCTTACTATGGAGAAATGCAAATCTTAAAAAGTTTCAAAATTCGGTAGCGACCAAATCTTATCCAAAAATAATAATAAAAAACATACGTTATTTTTTCACGTAGTATTGGAACGATTAAGAGGGTGCCTCTTTGAAATAATTTTCAGTTCTTACGGACCACCCTAGACGTATTCAATATTAATTAATGCAACTCCATCAAGTTTATGAATCATAGAACCGACTTGAGGGGTAGTCGATGACTACAAAGAAAAGTTTTGTTAGGTAATAATAAAAGGTTGACTGAATAAGGTACATTTTTACGCCTTTTATTTACTCTAGCATTTTCGATCTAGCCATACTTAGTGCCTCACTCTATGTTACTTTGTCTACACAGATCCTATCTTATTACAATATTCCACTAGGTACTTAAGTCAAATACTAAACAATTGACAAACGCGTCCAAGTTTAATTACATGCAGAAACTAGAATACGGCGACGAAGTTCGCGAGACCTAGGCCATTGAATATGAACCACGAGGCAAATATAGCTATTCTGTTCACGGGTTTATTTGCCCGACTGTTTGACGGTCTGGAAAGTTTCAAGTTTGCAATTGTTTTATTCAAGTTGCAACCGTGCATTCGGGATGAGGATATTCCGGTAGACTGCGGCTAAGTGCAGTTAGTATTTAATGTAAATACAGCTGTCAACCTTTCAAGTTCCTTCTTGAAATATGATTACTGTTGTAAATTGTACGAGAGCTTTAGTCGATAACGCATTTCCATCAATTCATTGGTTGATATCTACCATAGAAGGATTTTTTTATTATATCCCCTTTCACGTACGGTCAAGGACTTTAATTGTTGAGCCATTTAGGTGTCAACTAATTTTGGTTTTCTGTGAAGCTATGAAGTGTCCAGTGTGAGCTCTAAATGGCTCAACAATTAAAGTCCGTGACTGTACAGCCAGGGAAGAGGGTGTTCTACCTCTTTACGACTCTAAACGACATAAGCGGCAGATCAGGAGGTAGGGAACAACATAAAATCTTCTTCTTATGTGTCAATTGTCATGTATGTCTACTCCTTTGTCTCTGTGTGCCTTTTGTGTAGTGAATAAATGTCTTCTTTTCTTTTTTTTTTTTTTTCTTCTACGTCGCATCCTCATGGCTAAAGGTCGTGACTACACGAGGTCGTTGCTTTGCGCACTAATACTCTCCAGGCCTATCGGTTTTCGGCCATCCGGATAGACGTCTGCAAGTTTCCTCTGCAGATTTCCTTTACTGCGTCGGTCAAACGGGTTGGTGATCTTCCACGGCTCCTTTTCCCTTCGACTTGCCCCACAACGATTTTCTCGCCTGGCCACGTGCAATGTTCGAACAAAATCAAACCAAAAAAATCGCGATAGAAGTGCGTACCTAATAGGTATTTGTCATTCTTATTTATGTCATTTCTTTTAAATTAAAATGAAAATATTATTTTCACCTCACTAGCTCGGAAAGACCTTTTTTATTCTTTAAAAATAGATAGCAAAACTGCATTTTATCCACATGTGTGCAAAGAATATTTGAAATCCGAACGTGTTATTAGTTACTTTTTTAAACATAATAAACACGTAAAGGCCAGTCCAGACAGGGCAATTTTCGGCCATCTGATTAAATTGTCTGATCAAAACAGTGTTGATTGCATTCAATTAAAAACATATAGTGTAAACAATGTTATTAAATATTTTATCTTAAAACACTTAAAACTGTAAAAAAAACCGTACAAAAATGTGAAACCACAATATCTGATTTAACGTTGCATAATAATTGTGTTATTTGTGTAATTACTAGTTAAAATAAAGGCTGATTATACATATTTCAGTTGTTTTTCTTATGTAGTATTTTCCTCGGTTTAGTGAGGTGAAAAGATTTGTGTTACACACGGGTGCAAGTTATTTTGACGTCTCGTGTGTTGCAACACTCGCTTTGCTCAGGATTCTATTTTTGAACCACTCGCTACGCTCAGGATTCTATTTTCGAACCACTCGCTCGTGGTTCAACCATAGAATCCATTCGCTAGCTCGTGGTTCAACCCTAGAATGCATTCGCTGGCTCGTGTTTCAATTCCACACTCGCGGTTAAAATATAACTTTGCACCCTTGTATAACAAATAACTATTTCTACTTAGGTACCTTTGTTTGTTATCTTCGTTTACTTCAGGACATCAATATACCACAGTAATGGATAACAAACGAAGAGTGACCTATTTGCATCCAATTTGACAAAGTTGCATTTTGTCGGACGGGTCTTTGTATTACCAAGGGTACTAAATAATTCCGGCGTTGTCCTAGTTATAGTGCAACACGCAAAAGCACTACAAATTGTAAAGTTTCAAACTCAGTTACATTTTCCGCAACACTGAGCGTTTTCTAAATCGCTGTTCTAAACTTTGCCAGACTCTATATTATTTTGAATAGTGTTACATTTTTGGCCAGTACTATAATATTAGTTTGGCCGCGACTGACGCAGTTATAAACCCATATCCCAAATAAAACTGAATTTGCTGGTTAGTTTAATAAAGAATCACTTTGTGAACTAGAACATCTTCAATATAAACTAGGTACGTAAGACTATGATGATTAAAGGCCGCAGGAGTAAAAACAGCTAAAAGCGTGAGTGCGTAAAGTATTTTTCAAACCACATGCTCGACAATGCCGAATTATAGGTCATGTAAACCCTACCGAAAGCAAGACATTAAATCCCTTGGTATTAGCCGGGTTATAATGTTGTACTGAATTTCATTATAACCCGCTGGTTAATAATATGATTTCACTTTTCATAATTCTTATTACTATATGCATAAAGTTTAATTTTGCTAAACACAATTTGTCCTAGGCCATGGCCTACTTGATTTGACAAAATAAATGAAGTTTGCCTCCGTGTGAACCCCGGTCCGGAGGAGCGCGGTGTTCGAAATTCGAATTTCGAATCTAGGACCACGGCTTGTGCTTTCGAATTTGGAACGTCGCGCGCCTTCTTTTGCTCACGCGTGACGAACAAATCGAGTTCTTGTAGGTGCCTATAGAAGATTTAATTTCAAAAATAATATTGAAAATGTCGAGTGATGAAAGTGTTTTGACTCCTGAGTTTATCAAATTAGATGCCATAGGCATTGTCAACAATCTGCTGCCAGAGAAGTCAAAGGAAAAATACCTAAAAGCCTACAACGATTTTGACAAATGGAAAGCTGTAAAAGGCGTAAAGTCTGTGTCTGAATCAGTGCTTCTGGTCTATTTTGAATATTTGTCAGCTACAAAGAAGCCAAGTAGCCTGTGGTGTATATATTCGATGCTGAGGGCAACAATAAGTGTCAAACATGACATACAAATTAATACATATGCCAAGTTATTGGCCTTTTTAAAAAGGAAATCGGATGGACATCGAGCAAAGAAATCAAACATTATTTATCTACTGAGCCTGTTTTTTTGTCTCGCATAAGGTGTGAAAAGTAGAGTATACACCTCGGGGATAAGACTGTTTTAGTCTTGGGCGGTTGAACCCCTCACTGCACTCAGGACTCAGTCTTAATTCCCTCGCTTCGCTCAGGAATTAACTTATAACTCCCTCGCTACGCTCAGGAGTTAAATTATGAGTCCTTCGTTACGTTCGGGATTCAATTCGCTCCCGTGACATAAAACAGTGCTTTATCCCCTTGGTGTATAATCTACTATTGTTTCACGACGCCGGTACCGGTATATAATCACAGATTATACGTACAGTCGACTACAAAAAACATACATGTCTTCACCTTTTTACAACGCAACAAGGATACATACTTGAAAGATTGTACACAGTTCGAGAATATTCAATTTATTGAAACAAAGATCAACACAATTACAAAATAGTGGAGTAGGTATTCCACTTTAATACTTACATATGAATAAGATTTAATCATTGTTAAGTTATTTTTAGCTCATCGTTGAGAATAATAATTACTTATGGCAAATAATTACTTTTCAGATCTCCTTGAATTCGTACCATGTACTTATTACATTAAATTTACATGTGCTTCATACACTGATACTGCGTCGTGGACCGGTATAAATATTTTCTTGTAAGCTTTTTGTCTTTTATGTCTGATGATGATTAGGTTGTTTTTCGTCTTATTTCCTAAATTACTTCAAGTCTATTTTTGCTACAATTAAAAAATATATATATCTGAGATGCTTACAACAACCCCTTTCATTTAATATGTCACACAATACAGTTTGCCAAACCTTTTTTTTTCTGTTTACCCCCCAAAAGTGGCCCCCTTGTTCAGAATCATTAATTTATTTTACGCGTCCATCTTTGGGTCACCAATTTACATATGTGTACCAAATTTCAACTCAATCGGTCCAGTAGTTACGGAGCCAATCA
Source organism: Epinotia nisella (assembly GCA_932294315.1). Classification (NCBI taxonomy): domain Eukaryota; kingdom Metazoa; phylum Arthropoda; class Insecta; order Lepidoptera; family Tortricidae; genus Epinotia; species Epinotia nisella. The sequence continues at coordinate 17,580,460 of OW028688.1, read as the reverse complement.
GCTGTGACAGACGGACAGACAGACAACCGAGTGATCCTATAAGGGTTCCGTTTTTTCCTTTTGAGGTACCGGAACCCTAAAATCAATATTCAATTAATCAATGTTACCGGTTCAACCTATAAGTAGCGTACCTAATTGTAACTGTAAGTCCTCATGCTGTTGACTCTGTGAATGTGTGTGTAAAACCTATTTCGGGTAATATCATAGAATGATTTATGTTCTCGAAGCCGTAAAAGGCTGTAAAACGCAATATCGATCCGTGATGGATCCATTTGTAACGAACGGAATAATGGATGCACCACGCGGCCGAATTCGGTTAGACGGGTCTACGATATGCGAGTTATAGGGAAATGGAGAAGTCAATACGAGAGCTTTATGGATAACACATTCAGTGCTGAGCTTCCGTTTGAGGGCTTCGTAGCACTACGAAGCGAGTTTAGTACATGCGAGAAACCATTTGTAGGGGAAAGCGCCTATCAGCAGAACCCGCAAGTTCCTGGCACTAAACGTGTTAACTATACTAACTAGTGGTTCTGTAAGCTGTAGAACTCAGGCTTGTCAGTCTTTTTTCAAACACATTTTTTTTTAAGATCGAAAAAGTGGCCCGACAAAAAAAACCGGCCAAGTGCGAGTCGGACTCGCGCACCGAGGGTTCCGTACAAACCTGTAGGTACCTATATAAGTAAATTATTATAAATATTTTTATTATATGATGTAACTAAAAATTTACGGTTTTCGCAATTTTTCCTTTATCTGTGCTATAAGAAGTTGCTTTGTACGAGTACCAAATTTCAAGATTCTGAGTTCACGGGAAGTAGCCTGTAGGTTTTGATTCCCTTGCGAGTTACGAAAATTTATTAAAAATACTTTTATTATATGATGTAACTAAAAATGTACGGTTTTCGCAATTTTTCCTTTATTTGTGCTATAAGACGTTGCTTCGTACCAAATTTCAAGATTCTGGTTTCACGGGAAGTACTCTGTACGTTTTGATTCCCTTGCGAGTTTCGAAAATTTGCGGAAATTTGCGGCATAAACGGCTGTATCTTTTGATTGCGTTGGCTTAGAAGTTTTTCACAGCTCCAAGGGACAGTAGACTTGAGTATTTGATATAAATTTTAGCTTGATACCTCCACGCGTTCCTGAGAAAAAGGGTCTTGACAGACGGACGGACGGACAACAAAGTGATCCTATAAGGGTTCCGTTTTTTCCTTTCGAGGTACGGAACCCTAAAAATAACAAACCTGCTCACAAAATTTCACGAAAATCAGTTGAGAAATGAGACATGTAGAGGAGAACAGCCGGACAGCGTGACAGCGTGACAGACTTTTCAGACTAAGCTGAAGCATAGAAATTCGTTCGGCTAAACTTGTAAAAACCCTCCGATAAGAACCGTCTCGACAGACAAGACTTGTGATTTTATAAAAAATGCGTTAAAATGGGTTCATCGACGGCTTTGACGACCTTTGTAGTCTAGTTGGTAGTGATGCATACGAAGACGGAGGTCCCGGGTTCGAATCCCGGTAAGCCCTTACCGGGATTCAAATTCGATTATTTGAGTGATGAACACGAATATTTGTTCCTGAGTCATGGATATTTTCAATGTATTTATATATATATACAAGTATGTATATACAGGCATTGCTTAGTTTGGGACTAAGTCGATTTGTGTAAGATTGTCCCCAAATATTTATTTATTATTATTATATTTATCCGTTTGAGAGCTACGATGCCATCGACAGACACAGTTACACACACAGATACACATGTTAAACTTACAACATCCTTGCTAGCGCCGGGACAGGTTACTCAAAACAGGAAATGATAAAGGAAAAGTACCTGAATGTTCAGGTACATCTGCAATGTTTACGTGTCTAACTTTTCCACCGGGCAGAATGTTGATTGTGCCAACCCGTTAGTAAAATAAACTGACTCGAGACGCCTACAGAATAGTAATGCCTCATTGTATTCCGCGTACTTTCGTATTTGAAGGTAGGGGTGAAAGACGAATGACCACTTTAAATTAAAATACGTTACGTTTTTTGTGATGGCTTTGGGGTGATTTTTGTGTTCTGATAAATTTGCGGCTGGGTCAGCTTTCCATGTTCTGCTTACTTCACCACTTCGCCCCGTCCTCGACATTGGTTTCGGAAAACTTGCACGTCTTTTACTGAAGACGACTGAGAAGAAGTATTTACAGATAAAGCATTGAACTCACGTGTAGGAGATCTTTTCGTCGGGGTGGGAGAACTGAGGCGGCTGCCACGTGAGGGTGAGCCAGGTCGCCGAGTGAGACGACACGGATAACGAATGCGGAGGTGATGGGATGCCGGCCACACTTTGTTCTTCTGTGGAAACAATCTATTAGTTAATGCATGGTTCTGTGCACCAGTTTATTCATAGTGCGATAACAGCAAGATAAAGCATTTGTAGACGAATGCTTCATCTGTAGCTACTGGTGTCACTGGGGTGCCGATATTGTCGGTACAAGAAATTTGAATGTGACATTTTATCGATTTTAGTCGCAAAATACTGCAAAGAAACGGTTGTCACGCACACCTGTTGCGAAGCTGTTCTCAGAACCGTGACCATAATTCTATCAACTTCCAAAAAAATATGCGGCGACAGGCAGCGGGGCATTTAAAAATTAGGCACTGCAACAGACTTTTGCATCTCTTATCTGACGTGTTCAAACTTATCCCTGTCTCGAATACGTACGCGTCTTAGCGGTGACGTTGATGAGCAGCATGCTACTCGGCAGAGACGTCCCGTGTTCGTTGACGGACACCACGAACACGTGATACGTAGCGTTCACTTCCAGATTGTCTATGTTGGCCATGGTTTCTGTCGTGTTGATTTGCTGTGGAGAAATTATAACGTAGCAGCAGTTAGCTTTGAAATGGGTTTGGCTTCCCGTTTCATAGCGAGTTACGAAATGGGAACGGTTTTCCAATCTCGTAGCTAGTTTTGATAGCTCGCTTCGAAATGGGAAATGTTGTTTTATAGCATTCGTAAATGTTCAGACACAAAAATACACTGCCTACGTTAGCTGTTCAGGATACGAGAAAATACTTACATTATCCAACTGCAGGGTGTTATAGTAGTACGGCTGCGAGTTGTTGCCGACGCGTTGCCAGTGCACGACGTACGAGGTCGCGTTGGCGCCGTCCTCGGGCGCCGACCAATCTAGGAATCCGGTCCACGACTTGTCGTCTGTCGTCGACACCACCGCGTGCACTTCCCGCGGAGGTCCGGGCAGCAGTCCGGTGCCTAAGAACGAAGTCAATATATGTGTGTCCTGTGTGTTTGTGAATAAATGTACTTATCTTTCTTTCTTTCTTTCTTTCTATATACGAAAAATCGTTATACAGTGTGTCGGTTGCCAATATGATGTTATTAGTGTACAATTCGCGCTATATAAGTCGGCGTCTGTGAACTTAGCCTCACCTCCCCCGTACACCCGTCGAACCCCTCTGAAACATCTGCGATGCTACGAGTACTGGAAGCTAACATCACAGACACAAACTTACCTGGCGCATACTATTCGCACTAATTAGATTTGATTTCCGCTACCATAAGCTTGTCTGGAATAGTTCGTTCGTTTGCGATAAGACCGCTTATTATTTGCCTCTTACTTGTATTGATGTACAGTGTTATTTTATTGAGGCGTGCAATAAAGAGTATCGTAGGTAATTATCATCCTTATTCATAATTGACGAAGATGTAGCTTTTCCATGAGAACGAAACGAGTATTCAGCAAGTGAGCCTCAAGAGCAGGCTGGTGCTCACTTGCTAAGTCTCAGATATATTGTTCTGTGAGATGTGACTGTTATGTCAGATGCTGTCAAGACATCTGCTGTGCTTCAGTCACTATGCTTAAAGGTGCCTCAGAATATTTGCCACACTCTGTTCATAGATTAAAGTACCGTCTTTCCTCGCACGGTAGTTTCTGGTGCCGTTTTTTCCACCGATTTAACCTAGCGCGGCCAAAGTACATTGGCAAGGCAGTTGGGCTATTGTGTCGGGCTTAGACGGAACTGAACTATATTATATGCGGAACAGCTAGAGGGAATTACCTTCTTCGAAGCACTGGACGATGTTGCCGATATACGGCACGCAGGTATTGATGCCTCCTGTGTAGGCGCCAGCGCAGACGCCCCGGCAATTGGCCGGGACCCCGCGCCGCGCGCAGCATGCCTCGTGGTTGCGACCTGGACAATAACACAATAGTAAAGACAGTTGCATAGTAACTTGACCCCGTTTTGCATGCAGGCGCTTCACGTTTCTATGCAGTTGAATGATCAAGAGTGTTTGCAAAATGAAGGCTCAAGTGTTTTCACGAAGAGTTATTCTGAAATCCTTCTACATACTGATTAATTTAGCCACCAACTCGCGATTACAACACGCTGGGCTGTTGCATTGTAAGTAGTAGTTAGATGTTCTCTTGCAACCAACGGTATTAGAACAGGATCTCTAGCTTTACAACGCAGCAGTTTATGGAATTCCTGCGCACACACCGGTGCCAACGCCCTAAGATCCGATATCTTGGCGTCGCAGGAGCAAAGTGACATACCTACACGTTCGCAACAGGCTGTGACGTTATAGAAGTTGTATGTGTTTTTCTAACCACAGGATAGAACAGGATGCCTACCTCCAGCTCCACAACGGAGCAGCTTATGGAACTCCTGCGCACACAGCGGCGCGAGTGCCCTCAGATCCGACATCTTGGCGTCATAGGAGCACAGCGGCATGCAGACGCCGGCCACAGCCACGCGTTCGCAGCACGCTGTGACGTTGTAGTAGTTGGATGCCTCCTCTTCTTCTACGAAGACCTTGGTGACAACGTTTTGGTTCATATAAATTACTGATATATAACAACACATTCAAAAGTCCCTTTAAACAAAAAACTCCTGTATACCTATGCATTTTCAATGGGCGTACCTGCGTAAGATATAACAGAAACTTGCAATCTCTTCTCACGTCTCCCGGTTTTGGGATTAATCTCGTGATCCGTTGAAACAAGAAATAATAAATCGCTTGAAAGTTTTGTGACACTGCTGCGACATTTGCGTCTCATCGACTGTGTCTTTCTATAAATACACTTAGTTTAGGACATCAACTAAATAATAGCGAGTCTGTCGAGTCTTATAGGTACACCTATTACTCCATACCTGACTCTGCGTCCTGAATATGAGGCGCGGCGACGCGTCACCAACTCCGTGCTCGTTGACGGCTTCCACGTAGATCTCGTAGTCCGAATTCGATTCTAAGTCCTCAAGAATGTACGGTGAGTGGATCTGAAGGGCAGAAAATAAAAAGGATGAGTTAATCAAGTCGAGCACATCGACCACATAGCAGCTAAAAAACGGCATTATTTTTAAACATTTAACATATCCTTCTTCATTATTTTTAAACATTTAACACATCTTCCTTCGTCTCTGATTTACCAATAAATATCGTAGTCTCAATGATGAAATAGGTATACTTAATAACGAAACTAAACCGACCAAATGATCGAGCCACCAAACGCGATACCTACAACATAAAACCTTCAGATTAACCGGTATTGAGCTTAGTCTCCTTTAAACGATACTAAAATTCCACGTGCAAAGGGCATTAGTAGGGCCGATAAATTAAGCGATAAAGCAGCAAACATCCCTTAGCCTGGCGACAGAAGGTAATTCTGTCACCTTCTAATTTATAGTTCCACCGAGGGTGATCCCTAATGAATGTATAATGAATTAATCCCTTCGCTTATACAAATCGTCGCCTGTATTCGAAATTTGGGTCTACATAAGACAAGACATGCTAAAAGCATATTCAGGTTAAAGATTAATGTTTGTGGGAAGAGTGACTTTGCTTTCATACGTGGCTTGATTAAGATTTATAGAAGCACTCTAAAAACCTAAGTTAAAGACATCTGAGGTTACTTAGGGAGCAATAGTGTTTAGATTAATGTAGTGTGTGAGCGTGCTAACCCTTTAACTTTAAGTTTTAGTCTAGACTTTAGAGAACCTAGATTTTTTAATAATGCGACCTTGGTCAACTAGCATACGGCCTGACTGATGAATGAAGAGAAATGCAGGTCCCTCACTCTCAAGTTCTCAACTTTCTTATGCTTTTTGAAAAGTGTAGTACAAGCATAAGAAAGTTGAGAACTTGAGAGTGAGGGACCTGCATATGTCAAAGACCTATGCCTGGTAAAGGTCGCGGGAGTCCGCTGGATGCGGGTGGCGCAGGACCGGTCAATTTGGCACTCTTTACGGGAGGCCTATGTCTAGCAGTAGACGTCTTTCGGCTGATATGATGATGATGATGATGATGACGTCATATGTCTAAATAAATAAATGTCAGTTACAATAAAGTTAATAGTTGTGGAGATGACTGGGTGTTGGTGCACAGAGGACAAAACCTTTTTAGGGAAGTGGGTCGTCGTTTACAGGAAAGAGGACAGGAGCCGCAGCATGGTTGGCCTTGTCACGCGATAGGTGATAGGATAGAGCGTGCGTCACTGGCTGACACCGTTCGATAGAACGAGACGACGCTCTTATCTTGTCACTTGTCGCGTGATAAGGCCAACCATGCTACGGCTCCTGGATCCCCGCTCTGGGCCCTTTCTGGTGCAAAGGTTAGCCATAGCTGTTCAGCGCGGCAATGCGGCTAGAGTGATGGGCACCTTTGCACCAGGAGGGACGCGGGGCGGGTTGTTTGACGCTTAGTTTTAAGTTTAGCATAATTAGTGATACATTTTTAGTTTTACATTGAAAATGTAATGTTAGGTTTAAATCAATAGAGGTATTTTAATTTTCTGTTACAATGAAGACTGTGTATAGATTATTTGAATGGTTCTCTGCATAGATTTTGGAGAACTCGACTACACATACATGTAAGGAAGGATTGTTATTACGGATTTATGGATGGGTCTGGGTTGTTCTTCTTTTCGACCGACAATAGCCTGTCCTTCGTCTTATTACGGCATCTCATTTGAGTAATGATGTTTACGGTTTTATAATGTTCGAATGAACGTCCATATTATTTTATTAATTAGTGATATTTAATATTTCACTTTCTCTAACTAGCATTTTTTTAAATGTTTTTTTTTTCGTAGAATGCCGTGACAGAGTGGTAAACCAAAATGTGGTCCCCACTGAAAGAGTCCACTTTGTCACATGTTTTTTTTTTAGAAACCAACCGTTTTAAATATTTATATTGGCCAGAAAGGAAACTTTAATTAGTTCTAATGAAGAAACCTATGCTTTTTTTTTAAATCGCACTTCAAAACCACAATTTTCGATAGTTCAAAAACCAAAAAAACAGAAAAACCTCGGTTCTTTGTCGGTAAAAAAGAAGAACGACCCGTCTAACAATGGATGTCTTGGTAGACAGTTTCCTTGAATATATCCCACACTATAGCCTCACCTTCTCCAGCACTCTGTAGTCGTCTCCCGTGGCCAACGCCTTGTAGTGCAGGTTGTAGTGCTGCACGGTGTCGGGCAGCGCCGCGGGCTGCGCCCAGTGCACCACCGCGTAGTCCGTGTCGATGTTGGTGAGGTGCAGCCGCGCCGGCGGGCCGGGGAGCACCCCGTAGCCTTGCAGGAGGCAGTTGGTGTAGGACGACATGTAGCGGAGGCACCTGGTGGGAGATGCTACATTAAAATCTAAAAAAAATATAAATAAAATGGTTCACTAGTTTTAAGCATGGCATTTTTTATTTCCCATGTAATATTTTTTTTCTTAAACCTTTATAATCCTAGCGTAAAAGAGCCCGGGGTCCGCTTGGACACCGTAAATTGGAATCGTAATGCGAACCGTATATCTTTCACGATTGTTGTAAAACAAACCTAACCAAACCGGATGGGCTCTATAGTTACAATGTTTTTTTAAAGTACTGATAATTAACGGTTTCATCGTTTGGAACATGAAACTTATGCGAAAAATAGTTCGCCCGTATAAAGCTAGCCATTTCTACTATTTCAAATTTTATTGTGCCACAAAGTAGCTGTGGACATAACTATTACCCTTAGTTGTCTGGCTGCAGGAGAGGAGGTACCGTGGAATGGGGTTACTTTAGGAAAAAATGGGGCTACTTCGATCATTTAGAATGTAGTATAAAAGCAGAACTATTTGAAATTAAAAAGATTTAATCGAGTATACTGCAAGATAGAATACTAATATATTCCCACAAGTAAAAACAATGATTTCGGAGAAAAACCTATTTGATCAAAGTCGCCCCCCAAATCAAAGTAGCCCCTCCCTTTCATCGTATTCTTTGAACAACAACTCTTGTACTCTTCTTATTTCGTTAGATAACTTTCCATTTCGGAATTTAGGGTTTTCACGGTCCTTGAATTTCCAAAACAGTAATTACCTAGAACCCTGCCAAAGCCGAGAATGAAAAAAAACTTACTTGAAGTGATTGAAGTCGAGATTCGTCACGTTCCCACTGCATAACGGTAGACAGGACTCCGGCAGACCTCTGGCGCGGCAGCACGGCGAATGGTCCATGCCGTTGACCAGACAGCCGAAGGTGACCCCGGCCCAGGGCGCGCAGATCATCAGATCTGTCACCTGCAGCTGAGGGTTAGAGTGGGGAGGGCAGAGGTGCATTAGACACAATGAGGATGAGTGTTAGTGTGAGGTGAAACGGTTCCCATGTGTTCTATGGAACTTCTAACGAATGATGGAAAAATAGTTCTGTTGAGTTCTGTTTAAATACGTAAATGCTTCAATGGTATAGAAAAGATGAGAACTATTGAACCGCTTAATGTAATCTTTAGTCACGGTCACAGATCCTTTCTCGTTGAATTTAATGTTCTTGAACGTTTTTTTTAATTTTTAACTTTCTTCGCATGAACGTAATAAGTACAACCGTATATATACTGCGTGTATTTTTAATATTACCTCAAATTGTAACCAGAGGTAGGTGTTAGGGATGTGAACTGATATTGCAAGAAAATTTAAATTTAATCTTAACTACCGAAGCGTAATTAATTTTTGAAAATTTATCGAGCACCAATGTATTGCGTACACACATTTGACTCATGGAAGAAGCGGGTCACTTGTGATAGTTGTGACGTTGCGTCAGTAAGGCAAAGTAGTGATCCATTGCGTGCTGAATTATTTTATATGGACAAAAAAGTTGGTAGTTAAGAGAAATTTCTTGCAATATATATGTTCATAGCCCTAACATCTACTTCTGGTTACAATTTGAGGTAATATTAAAAATACACGCTGCATAAATCTTAAAATATTACCTTTTAAGGATTTAGTAAGGCAAATGCAGTGCCCGCAGGTAACTTCATTTATTCGAAATACGTTTTAGGAAAACTTATTAATTAGCTCAATTTGACTATAAATTACGTTTAAAGCGGCCAAAACAATTTCTGAAAGCAATTAAACTTTTTCAATATCATTCTAGCGGCTTGATTGAAGTCATGATTAATGACTGGACGTAATGAAATGTCTGGATGAACTTCAAGAAGGCATAGTTTGGTAAAACGGGTAACTATTCAAAGGTTCCATAGTATCGACTATAGAGACTGATATTTCTAGTGTACTCACACCGTGGTACGATATTGATCACATGTATGCATGCATGTATACTATTATATATCTAACATGTATGCCGCCACAGCTTAAAAAAAACTTGATTGAAGGTAAATATTCTGGAACCCAGAAATGCACTAGAAAGATGTAAAATTGTCTCAAATGAATTATTTTGATATAAAACTATTTTTTCGTTTGGGTTCGAGAGAATCTTCTGAATTCAAGATTGTTTCGGTTTCATTCCAGGAGCCGTAGCATGATTGGCCTTGTCACGCGATAGGTGATAGGATAGAGCGTGCGTCACTGGCTGACACCGTTCGATAGAACGAGACGACGCTCTTATTTTGTCACTTGTCGTGTGATAAGGCCAACCATGCTACGGCTCCTGATAATGACGGTCTCCCTCTACTTCAAGTATCTTGATTTTTTTTTCATCAAAACCATCTTTAGCATTTTATGCCAGTACTGCGGCTTTATAATTTTGTATGAACTGAACTGAAAGTGTAAATGTTCACTTTCCTATAAGCTGCCTTCTGTAAGTTCGCCGTTTACCCAGATGAGACATAAACCACACCAGAATAGAACAACTGTCAGTGACTCTTCGTCCCGTGACATCATACTAGACATTAAGTCCTAATGAATTAGGCATAACGGTATTTCAACCACCTTCTAATTATACAGAGTGTTATAAAAATGGGATGTGAACCCATTAAGGACAGATTCGGTAGCGTATTGCAATTCCAAATATGCGTTTCTTTAATATTTTTTTAATTCTTTGTTATTTTACATTACAGTCTTTGTTTTTATTGACACTGTTTGTGTACTACAACATTCCCCCGCAAGGGTCAGGGTGGGAGGGTTTAAAAAAATGCATTTTTGGAATTGCAATACGCTACCAAATCTGGCCTTAATGGGTTCACATCCCATTTTTGTTGCAACCTGTATAAGGAGATATTACCGTAGCTACGAGAACGTGTAGCCATGGGTTCAAGGACAACACAGTAAAAGTGGTCAATTGCGCGTTTGACACACGTATATGAATCTTATGCCTAAACACACACGCATTTGTCTGAATTAAGCGAGTTCAATAATATAACGAATGGGGCTAGTTGAAACACCGGAACACATCAGCTGGTACGCACCCCGATCTCAAAGGTCTTGGTGGGATCGCAGAGCTTGTCGACGCAGCCGAAGTGGTTGACGCCGCCGTTGACGCAGCAGGAGCGCACGTCGGGCAGTTTGGGCGCGGGGGCCACTTTAGTGGTCTTCATCTTGCCGGGAGTCAGGGTTAACGACCTTGTACACAATTAAATAAACGTGTTCATGAAACTGTTTTAATAAGATTTTATGTTTGTATGTAAATACTTCATTGTCAAGTACACAAGACATTGGTAAAAAAGGTTAACCCTTACTAAGGAAGACGCGATATAGCGGCCACATACGTTTCTTTAGAAATTGTACCTTGGCTTCTTTACAATTAGGTTCAAAATAATTTGTATTTATTGAAAATACAACTTGCTTCGAAAACATCCATTGCAAGGTATATATTAATCCCTGCGACAGTCATCCCAATTTATGGCGCCTGTTTAAGGATTAAGACACAGACAAAATAATAAGTAGGTATAGGATTTTACCGGAAGGCGCGGCGTGGGTAGGCCCCCCACAAGGTGGACTGATGACCTGGTAAAGGTCGCGGGAGTCCGCTGGATGCGGGTGGCGCAGGACCGGTCAATTTGGAACTCTCTGGGGGAGGCCTATGTCCAGCAGTGGACGTCTTTCGGCTGATATGATGATGATGATGATGATAGGATTTTACTACTTTCTTAAAGATTGTTCTTCAGAATAAGGAAAAAGAGAAACAAAAACGAATTTGTAGAATGGAAAGGAAATAAAAGTTTACAATAGAATAGGTGCACGAAGGTAACTAATTTGATTGTTGGCTCACAGGGGCCTCGCCAGAAAATCAGGACTAATGCTGCTTACGAGGTACATAAGGTTGTTAAACAAAGCAATCAACCACATTGATGATACGCTCGAATATTCAGACTTCTCCAGTATACAGCAGTATAGAGCAGGAGTCCGAAAATCGTACCTTGCAGAACAAACACACTCTACTCAAGTACTCACCTAATAGCATAACTAGGCAAACTGGACCCATGCACATTATACGACGTCACCGTAATCTCATACATCGTGAACGGGAGCAAATCATTCAGCACCATAAACGTCTTATTGGCTGGTATCCTATGCGTTACAGGCTGGCTCATCTTCACACTCATGTTCTTTATAGAGCTCTCTGATGGGTCGATGAGATGTGCGTCGAAGGACCGGAGAGCTGTGACGTTGACGATGTACTCTGTGACCGTGTCTGTGTTCTCGATCGGGGGGTTCCATGAGACGTTCAGTTGTTTCTCGTTGAGGGTCTCGACCTCCACGTCTTCTGGTGGGCTTGGGAGGAGTTCTGTAAGAGTATAACGTATTAATATTAATGTGTAGACAGAAGGTTTTCAAATCCTTTGTAGGTTTTATTTTTATCGAGTTGCTATTTTAAGCAGCTTTCTATATATAGATAGAAATTAACTTAATCATTCGGAAAATTTCCGTATGCCATCTGTAAGATTATGTACAACGGAACGAAAATATGCGTCAGGGTACTTCTCAGACCTTAGGTGGTCACGTTATTGAGGAAGTTTCGGTATATTTCGAATAAATTAATTAGCACGTACTCAAAAATGCGACTAGTCAAGTCAGAGCAGTTGAGACGCTCTGAGAATTTTTCAATCAGTGGATTGAAAAATTCTCATGGTGTATACACCACCAAATAAAATAATCAATAATGATGAATTTTCTCGAAAATGGATTAAAAATATTGTCAAATGGAGAAAAAAGTAAGGCAGGGGATTAAATAATCACCATTTTATAAGTGTCCAAAGTTTTAAAAGGGGGTATATTCTGTCCCTTTACCGCAAAATGCACCTTCATATGAAACGATTGTCATTTACTATGACACTCGATGGTCGTGACGTCACGATTCCCGAGCGTTTTCTCTCTCTAACAAGCAATATTAAAACGGTTGTATCTTCGTAATTTTTTGAGATATATGAATGGGATTTCCGCCACTAGGCATATTTTTTTGCCTTCCTTCTTTTGGAGTAATACTAAATTTTGAGTATAACCAAAGTTACACAATCATGGTCCAATATGTACATAGTGCAGAAGAAATTGTAGGTGATAGACAAACCATATCAGTGGCAAGGACAATGATGAAAGGGCGCTTTTGTGAACGATGCGGCAGTTTCCCTATACTTTTTTAACGACGTCTTTCAGTACATTGAGACACCGAAAGGGAATCCTGGTAATCCAATCTCACCAATGCCCTCGACGATGCACGCCAAAGTCTTCTCCATGTAAGCGGCGCAGGAGTAGTGTGTCTTGATGTTGTCGGTGACCGGCGTGAACTCGCCGCGGCACACGTCCTGGCAGATATCGGGCACGCGCTCCTGGACACAGCAGGGCACGTGGTTGCGACCATCCGCCATACATCTAAAGGAGAAGAGTTAAAGATGTATTAAGATTTAAAGACACTTAAGATGGTTTCTACTAATAGTAACTAATTTGGAGTTTAAAAAGTGAGTGAAACGATTCACATTCAATTATGACTACTACTGTACGACATACTCATGATACGATCTAAGCATTTAAGGGATGTGGTCTTTTCTCGAGCTACTAGTAGTTATATTACGATGTAGTCATTTAGACCTTCCGTCTCGACTTTCTGCAACGAACCATATTTGCGATGTAGCCACTAAACGAAGTGGTCTATTTACGATCTAGTCATATTAAGATGAAGTCCTTAAGCGATTTCGGCTTAATGTGAAGGAGCCCATTTACACCTACATTGTAAGCCGTTATGCGAATGTGGTCATTTTGCACTTACTTAACAATCGCAGGGAAGTCAGGCTGACACGTCTCCGGGTCCTGTCCCGTGCCTTCCAGAATGGTCTGAATGCTGCAGAACCCTATGCAGGCCTTCGTGACGTTGGCGGTGATACAGCAGTCTGTGTAGTTGTGGGCCAGCGCCATCGGTGACAATGTTGGCACGTTGGCGGAGTAACTGTCCGTCACGTTTGTGTTCTCAGGCGGAGTTAGGCCTCTGGATATTACTAGAACAGGAAAGTGGAATAAGTAAGCTACTGTATTCAAGGGCGTAGCCAGGAATCTGGTTGGGGGGGGGGGGGGGAGCGATGTGGATAAGACATCCATCACTATCCCACTCACATACTTGTCTGAACGTTACTGATGTCTTATTGACAGCGATAAGTGATAAAATGTCAACCATGCCACGCCCGCAGGGCTTACGCCCTCAGGGCTTAAGCCCGTGATTATATTCGACTTCAAGGGTATTTGTATACAATAAATAACTTGAAGAAGTTTTCATTGTGACTCAAACAAATTGTCACAACCTTAGTCTGGGAAGTTGCGAACTCGATTTGTTTTTGCAAATTCATTGTGAGTCGAGGAAAGTTTAGTATTATGATACGCTGGAATTTCGTAGAAGACCGCCATTCTGTCTAGTTAATAAAAGTGAAAAGCGTTTGCGGAAGTCTGCCGTAGAAATTTTACGAGACAATTGGATCTTACAATAATTTCACTGAAGTGGTAAAGACTACTGATGTGTTGTTGTCAATTCTCCCATTCCTGGAAGAGGATTGAGGCCATTGTGGCCAGTACAAGAAACATGAATATAATACGTTCTTGTTTTTAATCGAAATACTACATTGTTGTAGAGGCTAGAAAGTAAGCAATAGATGGACGTGTTAGTTCTCTTTCGGCCGAGGCTTAACACAGTGCTTCTCACAACTACTGCGAGAAAATTGCAAATAATTATAAAATTAAGTACTGAATTAAACATCATAATACTAAACAAAAGAGCGCGGCGCTCTGTGATTGGTCGAATCGATGTTCCAACTGGACTACAAAAACATTGTTGGACAGTTTGACTTTATAGTTGGACTGTTCGTGCGACGTCCAACTAACCCCAGTTTTGAAGCCTGAATTCTGACCATCTTTTGCCACATTTCCGAGCAGTGGGTTTAAAAATACTTTAAATTATTATTTTTTATTTCAGACGTTGGATATCCATACAATGTTAATTAATGTTAATCTAAGTCAGTATCTGCAAAATATACGTTGGTTTGTGTTTTCGCATACATCTATTGCGAACATTTTGACCAAGATTTTAATACTTTACAAAAGAAAGTTCAGCGATAAGCGGCTGTTAACCTCAACGTTGCCGGCAAAACAGACAAAGTTCCCGGCAATATTGCCGCAACGTATATAGAGCAACGCTAACGGCCATTGCCGGAAATTTTCCAATGTTCCAGCTAAAAGTTACAGCACTGAGACTTTACACGCAGTTTACATAAGCTATAACTAAAGAGACTTCGAAACTGCTGGTGAAGTTACGAAAAGTTTCAGCTAAGTGAGTGTGTCTTTCAAGACCTTCACTTTAATATGGTTAATGCTTTGGCACTACTTTGAAAGTTTTATAGGATAAAACATTTCGACTTGCTTCTTGAAAGAATAAAAATGTACGGGTGAAGTATGAATTAAGCCTGGCGAAGTTGACAAAGTTGTTCTACTTTGCTTGAAGAAGCTTTTTACTTTGTTACGAATTTACGATATGTTTTATTAGGGAATGGAAAATGTACAGCGGGGAAGGAGGAGAGCCGAAGAACTCTATTAGAATTGAGTGTGCTATGTTATGGGCGCTTAAGCCCAGCAGTGGACTGATGCAGGCTGATCATGATAATAATATGTATAATGATTAGGAATAAATTGTGTTTATCTTATGTATTTATGGGTATCTACTACAGTATTACAGATTGAAAGTCAGGATCAAACATTATCTTATATCTGGGGCCACGAGTGCTTTGTGCTAGACCGTATAATATATCAAAGTAAAATGTATTTTGTTATAAAAAAAACTGGAAAATGTTTATTTTTTTATCCTTGCTGTAAGGCACTGGTCCCACCGTCGGCGAGTGAGATATGAACTATCGACTTTTTTCTAGCCCAAGAAACGAACAAAAGATAATCGCTTCCAATAAAAGAGAGATAGATATATTTATAGTTCATCGCTCGCTGTTCACACCGCGATCAACTATATGAACTATATCTCGCTCTTTTATTTACACGGGAGCGATTATCTTTTGTTCGTTTCTTGGGCGAGAAAATCGCCGATAGCTCATCGCTCGTCGCCGGCGGTGGGACCAGTGCCTAAACGTGCCATTTCAAAATAGACTAGACTAACTGGGCCACCATTCCTGTATTAACTGTCAGGAAGGGACATCCTTAGGATATCGCTTGTGTTTAATATCACTGTCATTCTGATTTTGAAAAGACGAAAATGCGAATGGACAGTTTGTTGGTGATACCTTTTCTTCAAATTAACTACATTCTAAAGCGCTAATAATACTTGTAAACCATCTATATCGCCTATCCATTCTCATATTAAAAATAAGAAATTAACTCTGTCTGTCTGTTTCCTGTTCAAGCTTAAATCACTGAACCTATTTAGATGAAGGTAGATAATTCGAGATCCTGGAAATGCCGTAGGGTAGTTTTTGTCCCGGAAATCATCTGTTATGAAAGCGAAAAGCGGAGTGGAAGTTGCTACGGCTACGTGTGATAATTGTATGCTGCGCCTGTAGAATGCTGCGGCTGTATTATAATATTTAAGGCGGTTAGGGCGATGCCCTCCGCCACTCTTATGCCTCAGACACTCTTATACCTCCCGCGGACGAGAAAAAGAGATGAAACGCTCGTCGGGAATGGCTTTTTTGGACAAATTTCCTACCTAACTTAGCTTTTCGGTGAAGGAAAACATCGTGAGATTAAATCCGAGAAGAAATTCAAAGAGGTATGTGAAGTCCCCAATCCGCACTGGGCCAGCGTGGGGACTACTGCTCGTTCCCTCTCATTCATGAGAGGAGGCCTGTGCCCAACATTGGGACGTATATAGGCTGATGATGACCTAACTTAGTGAGGTTTTATTAATATTTCATTAAGTGAGATTTTAGATGAGGTAAAATACCATGGTATAAACTTAATTGTGTCATAAAAGTATGTATTGTTTAAGTAGGCTGAGCTAAAAGACGAAAATAAAGACCCAAATTTGTTTTTTTTCTATCGAGGCCATTTTAAGCAATCGATTAAATCAGATAAACAATCATATTAGCCAAGAATCATATAACTGAAAATCAGTCTTTATTGTTTCCTAATCTAGTCAGAACAGTTATAAAGTCCTTCACTAGATAACTTTCGCAAAATAAATAGGCTTTCTACTGTAGCAATGTAATTTTATAATACTCTGATACTGAAATGATATATTGTATACTGTTTTGAAAAATGACCCGGCCGTGTTTTTTACGCCGATTCTTCTCGAGGCAGAGGTTTTCTTTCCGAACCGGTGGTAGTTTATCGACATTCATAGTGCATGTAATATACCTAAATTTAAGAAGTAATCACTTTGACTTTGGCGTTTCAAAGAACGCGATAATTTCCAATGCACACCCTTAACGGTTCTACTCGGACGAAGGCGCGGGCAAATGCTAATTTATAAAGAATATGTTTTACAGTTTATCTTAATTACCTGTGAGCCTATGGAAGCTCCTGACCGGCGGTTCCGTGTTCAGCTCGCACATATACAGCCCCGAGTCTGACGGCTTCACCGACTTGATGACTAGCGCCCACACATCACCGCCCTTTGCTATGCCGGGACCTTGCAGTGGTTCTTCAGCTGTCGACAAACAAATAGGTGGTAAAGATTGGGATAGAGAAAGAGAAGTGTATCCGAAAGGGCCCTCATCTAGATAATATAAGATAAGATAAGTATATGTCCATAGGTCCCTCCCTACCTTGTTGTTTATTTGTTTCACTTTATAAGCATAAGCATTTTGACTTTTTGTAATGGAGGAGCGGTACTTCCTGATACAGGTTTTATTCACTTAACACATTCAGTGCCCAGAATCGCTACGCGTAGTAGCCGATCCCGTGGTTTTCCTCGTATGTAGCGGAAAGCGACTACGGCGTAGGGACGTATATGTGACGTCACGGGCCAGGAATGGGTTAATAGGAAGTATCTAGCTTTTTGTCATTATGTATTTTAAAGAAAAACAAACAATTTTTATTTTCAGTCCCTCTTGTCGTATCCGACATTTTCTCTGATTAGCACGTGTTTAAAAAGTTAACTTTTTAAGTTAGCGTGGTGTCGAAAGACCAAACGGGAAATATTAATGTGCTGGGGAGGATTTTTACTACACAATATCTAAATGCGTTAAATGATGGTTTTATAACGGGAAACGCTGTTATCCATGAGGATCACGTAAGGTTTAATGATGACCTAGAAGTAACAGGGTGAGCAAAGGTACTTACTCCAGATAGAACGGGTTTGGAAATTACACAAGTTGTTGTGCACCAAAATTAGGAGGCCTGTGTCGAAAGGCAACAGAATCGACATCATAATAGTGACATCAGTCGGTCTCGATGTTAATAAAATTAGAGATTGTGCTACATGGGGTGGCACAGGGATGACAGTAATTACAACGATGTTAGCTAGTGGTTTTATGTTTACTTACAGTCATCATGCAGCACTCGAACTCTGTCGTCCCTGGTGACCCTGACTCCACCAGCGGTCAAGAGCTGGCGGTCGCTCGCTCGCCTCCACAGCACGGGTTTCCCCCTAGCTCCCAGCACCACACAGGTGAGCAGCGCGTCTTCTCCGCTCCGCACCGCGACGCCGCCAGATGGCGCCCGCATCCAGGCATCCTTGACCTCCCCCTCTTGTGAACTGCCGGTGGACGTGCTGGCACTTTCTACTGACTCTCCCTTCAGTTCTGTGGAAGAAACGGACGATAAGTACTGTGGTCCCAGGAGCGGTTTGCAGAGCACATTCAATTTAATGTTCAGTGCTGGTTCTAGCATTATGGGGTTCAAGACGGAGAAAATGTGATATTACAGTCACAAGATAAGTCATTTACCAGCACGAAACTGCCTGAATAATAACACTCTAAAAACATTATAATACACTTGTGAATACACAAGTAACCCGGTACTCAAAGAGCACAATTCCCTCAATTTTATTGCCGACATAACAGCTTTAAGACCCATTAAACATGGGCATACTCAGCCTAAGTAAACTGGTCAACTATTAAACTTCGAAAGGCTTCAGAGGTTTAAAAGGCAATTCGAACGCAGGCTGTGCCGGATAAAAACCCCATCGTGCCCTCGGAGGCTTCAGTGGGAATATAAATGTCAAAAAGCAAGTTACTGGGTGGGGCCGCGGTGTGTATTGATTTGGATTTGGATTCTCTGAGTATTTTATGCATGGTGTATTTCTGTTTTGGTATGTTTATGTTGAATTGCTAAACTTAAGTGGCAGTGGGCGGGGCACATTGCACGTAGAACCGATGGCCGTTGGGGCGGAAAGGTTCTCGAGTGGCGACCACGTACCGGAAGGCGCGGCGTGGGTAGGCCCCCCACAAGGTGGACTGATGACCTGGTAAAGGTCGCGGGAGTCCGCTGGATGCGGGTGGCACAGGACCGGTCAATTTGGAACTCTCTGGGGGAGGCCTATGTCCAGCAGTGGACGTCTTTCGGCTGATATGATGATGATGATGATGATGTTTATGTGGTCGAATGGAATATGTATCGGCAAGAGTACCTATTTCTTGACTTATAAATGTATCGATTTTTGGAAGACGACGTTTTTGTACAGAATGTTGCTGATGTTTAAATGCTAGAAGCGGTTAAAATAACTATTCTTTGAATAATTATAAATCTACCATAACAATTAATATTTTAATGCACCAACACATCAAATTTCTCCCTTTGTAACAAATATTTAGCGAAAAATGCACTCGATTCCCGAATGGTTTTCGCTTCTTACCGCTGCTACGCTAAGCTACATTAAGTTACAAGGTTTATGTAATTTTAGTATATGGCACTTGGTCTTATATTTAACATATATTATGTAAAACGTAATTGCTATATTTGACGGTTTGTTGCCTAAAAAAAGAAAAATCATAAGCGAGCGTAAACCGCTCCCCGCGGCAACAGGCCCGTACCCGTCACCTCATTTGGATTCTGCGCCCTCGCGCCCGCAGGATGCAGAAATCAACGCAAATTGACCGCCACTGCCTCAATTTTCCACATATTTCCCCACGAATCAATCTGTATGATAACAAGTGCCCTCAAAGGTTTGAGTCGTTTCCTTTTAAAGTACCTCTTTAGGGGCAGGAAGAGGACTTGATACCTGATGAAAAGATCTGTTTTGTATTCCGCGACGAATTTTGAACGTGGTGAAGTTTATGCTGACTAATCGGTGGTTTGTTGTATTTCCATGTTTATTTTCTATACGGAGTCATATTTAACTGAGACGGTCTTATCGTTAGTTTTATTTGTATATTAATATAGTGGGACAATTCACACCAATTGATCTAGTCAACGGGTACTAGACAACGGATAAACATACTTATATAGATAAATACATACTTAAATAGATATTAAACATCCAAGACTCGGGAACAAACATTTGTATTCATCATACAAATAACTGCCCCGACCCTGGATCGAACCCGGGACCTCAGGCTTCATATTTCTCTTCTATTTAAGTTTCGGTACATTGATTTGACCTCTTCTTAAGGAGACAACGTTGGATAGAAGTTGGAGTTTAATTCGAACTCGTACAGTAAACGTATGCTTAGAACTGTGTCACAGAAGGAGTTTCGACTGAGACTTCGTACTGCGCTTAGGATGGTTCCGTGGAGCAAGGTTCATATTGGAAGGTGTTCAAGAGCTTGAAAGCAGCCGACTAAGTACATCTTGCGCCTAACAAGTTTTTTTACAGTACACATGGTGTTACTTACCCGCACTAGTGCGGAAATGAGCACTTTCCGTGCATATGTTGAAACTTTAAAGAGCCATATGTACTGTAAAACGTTGTACGATACACGTGCGAATAGGTAATTCGCAACTCGAGTCGATTTAAAGCACTCCCAAAACACTCCCTTCGGTCGTGTTTTAATTTATCGCCACTCGTTGCGAATTTCCTATTTTCTGCACTTGTATCGTAAATGACTATTTTCTCCTATTTTTTTAAGTTGGGCCCCTTGTCAAACGCCTAACAAGAGATTTTACATAACGGTACTAGGGATTCTACGTCAACATTCCGTTAGCGTGTTCTATATCAACACCAGCGCCATCTCTTGACGTAAATGGTGCGTTAAACTACACTACTCTTATGTTGAGCATCCGTTGCGGTCTTTTGTCACAAACTTGGTTAGCGATGCATCCAATACTGTGTATTCGCAAAGCTGTTTGGCTTTGAAACTCCACACATTCAGGGCGCTCAGTGAATCTTGATTCCTTTGATTTGAGCTCGAGACGCTTCTATGTACTTGAGTATATTGCATTTCTGAGGGATGTTAAGAGTTATGGTTACCTGGTAGAGAATGCCATTTGGCATTAAGTTCGTCATTTGTACATTTCTGTATTTTGTGCATTAAAATTTAAATAAATAAATACATATATATACCACTTGCTTTAGAAAGGTTCGAAAAGTTAGGCTCAATCTGAAATTCGCATTCTTATTCGATTTTAATGTGTTTTGCATAGGTATTCGTTCTGATACGTTTGCTCAGCACGCTTCGGCTACTCATAAGGTAAACGTGCCAATGTTTGATAGGGTAAATTAATTTCAATAATCGGCACCTTACTTGTCAACTTTACTGCTACAAATTAAGATCGAATGTGGAAACTATTGGGGCAGTGTCGAGAACTAGGACATCTCACATAGGTATTGATTTTACCGTAAATTATTTTAGCATAAAGCCGCGTATCCACTATATGCAGCCTCGGACCGAGCGGCTGTCTCGGCCCGAGGCAGCGAAAGTGGAGACGCTGCTTCAACCGGAGGCACGCCGCGCCATGAGGCAAATTCGTTGCCGCGGGCCGAGCCATGTTTTGTCGGTTTTTTGGCGCGCTCAAAGGAGCCTCAGTCTGAGCCGTTTATAGTGGAGACGGGCGTGTTGTCTCAGGTTGCAATGGACAACGATACTGGAGTTAAATTAAGAAAAATATACGAGTCTCGTCGTACATGTACATCGTACGGGATCGGCACCAGAGGTACTATCGCGTTTTTGCTTTAAACTGGCTCGAATTGTGGATCAAGTCGAGGCGACACTCCTCACCTTGATCCGCAATGTGCCTCGATCCTTGCCTCAGAGTGAACAGCCTCACTTTGCCTCAAGTCGAGGCTGTTCGGCCTGAGGCTACTCAAATGGATACGCGGCTTAAAGTTTGATTAAAAATCCCTACAATTAACGAAAATGCCAGGAAACCTCAATGAACCGAATTTGTTGTCAAAATTGTCAACGACTTTCGTTACCAGCCGTAGTGGTTTCACAAACAAAACTTCCGGGGTCAGTTTGTAAGTAGCCCATAAGTTAGATGCGGAAGAGATAATACTTTTTGTTTCGCCCCGACCTTATAAGTTCCGCGTTGTTGGAATAATAAAGGTGCAGATATTGTAGCCACAGAGTTGAGGTGAATAGATGAGGGTGTCGTGCCTGGGAGGTTGAAAGGCTACATTTTGAACCTCCAGGTATATGCTTTATGTTTGTTGGTACTTTATGTGTAACACATATATTTGTATATGTGACTATTTGTATTCTAAAAAAATAAAAAATTACACAGCGGTAAGCGGACGCCGTCACTAAGAGGAACACAACACTGCGATATTATAGCCTATGTCACTGTCACGATTAAGAGGAATCCAACGACACCTCATATGTCGAAATCCGTCAAACGGTTTAGGCTGTAGGGCGTGCCAAAGAATAAGACATACACACATACATACCGGGATCCGCGGTATTGTAGTAGTAATAAATCCCGGGATTGGAAGCCCTCGAAAAACATAACCCTCCTTTCCTTCGGCAGTCGGGTAAAAAGAGGGTGAAAAGCGGACCCTGGCTGGTGACAGCCGAAACGGCTCATACAAATTGACATATATTATGACGTCACAGCATTAGGTATCTCCAAGCTAACCGTTGTATGACAAATCATATGGAACACTTACTGTGTGAATGTCATGCCCTTGCCAGACAAAGAATGAATCACTTTGGTAACGGCTATCCGCAACCAAAGGAATTCAAGGTGCTCCCGCTGAGCTGCATCATCCGTTTTGTAGAATCCAAGAAGTTTTCGAGTTGTCATTTTTCAGATGCAGCCACTAATTTCGACATTTGTGCTGAATGATAGTAAAAATCGTGCTCAAAAAACTAACTAACACTGGAAATTTTTATATACATTAAAACTTATCAGAATCAGAATAAGTCGCGATGAGAGTGTGCATTCAATTCAAAAGTTCCAATAAAGTTAATATACGAGTCAAAAGAAAATCGAAACGAATTAACAGAGCATGACTTAATCAAGTGTGCCAAGGATAAACTTTCATTGGCACCAATGCAATAAACTTGGGCTTCATTTGACACTTTCGTTTCGTATTCCAGTATGATTTTAATGCGGCGAAACGAAAACGAAGTTCATTCCTGGAGCCGTAGCATGGTTGGCCTTGTCACGCGATAGGTGATAGGATAGAGCGTGCGTCACTGGCTGACACCGTTCGATAGAACGAGACGACGCTCTTAACTTGTCACTTGTCGCGTGATAAGGCCAACCATGCTACGGCTCCTGTACTTATCTCCCTTTCTGTCACTCGAATAAGAAAGTGCGACGGCGAGGAAGATACAGGAACGAATTTCGTTATCGTTTCGTGGTAGCCGTTGAGGCACGGTCGTACGGCGGCACGTGTGGTGGAAGCGGGCTTTCGAAAACATTGAAATCAAATTGAAATGTTAAACGAATGTGAAGCTATTTAATTATTTCGGATCGCGAGCGAGACTTCGTTAATTTTTGGAGTATATACTAATATTATAAAGAGGTACAGTTCGTTACTTTGGAGCTATTTGACTTTCTAGCTTTGTAATATTGTATGTAGGTACGGGGTAGATCCGAAACTACCCAACTGACTTGTTCCATAAAATATTGAGAATTTTCCCGTTACTTTGAATACTCAAACTTCTTATAGGTTTTCCTGTAATCTTTAGGCAAGGAACTATTTTCCATATTTTTTTCATAATTTTAAGCCTAGTAGTTTCGGAGATAAGGGGGGGGATGGTCAAAATTCGTCTTTTTTCCTAGATTACTTAAAATCTGTTTTTGCTAAAATTATAAAAAATATATATATCTGAAATGCTTACAACAACCCCTTTCATTTGATATATCACACAATACATTTTGTGAAACTTTTTTTTTTAATTTTCCAGTTTACGGGGGGTAAACTGGAAAAAAAAGTGGCTCCTTTGTTCAGAATTCATTAATTTACTTTACGCGTCCATCTTTGGGTCACCAATTTACATAATGTATACCAAATTTCAACTCAATCGGTCCAGTAGTTTCGGAGCAAATCGTCTGCGACAGACGGACAGATAGACGCACGAGTGATCCTATAACGGTTCCTTTTTTTTTCCTTTTCAGGTACCGGAACTCTAAAAACGTTCACCAGTATTTAGAGGGCTCTTTCAGAATAGATATAGGCTATATGTTATTTCGTGGGTTCGTCCACATTCAGTGTCAAAAACACACTTGTTAAAGTCCCACACCAAAGTCTAAACAAGTATGTCGACATTTCTCACCGATAATTGAACATATATACATGGGTTTGTATCATCCGTTTTAGGTTTGATTGCCTTGATTCAAGAAAAATCACGTTTACTAAAGGGAGTACAGATTTAAGGACAGCGTGACGTAAGACCTTCTGCTTAAGGGTTCTGCACATATCAAAATTGTTAAACAGGTTAACTATACATTTTTAGGTTCTTTTCAATGACGTTAAACATCAAATTGAACAAAAAAGTATAAAAATTTCTATATATCCTTCGCAAAGTTCAGTTTTCTCAATTTAGTATAAAGTCATAACTCCGTTAAAGGTAGCAAGTAAAGGTAGTTTCGACATAGGTAACAGGTGTCCAGTGTAAGCCTGGAATTTGCACTCCCGGGTCGCATCTGGGCTATTGCAGCGTCCACAGGCTATCTCGAAGCACGATAGGGCGAGCGCCCACGCGATCGCAGCCGTGATTGTCGAGTAGCCCCTTGTCAGGTGACTGTAGAATCACGATAGGCCCCTGCTCTGGGCTAGTCGCATGTGAATGTGACTCCATCAGCGCAGTACGACCGTCCTAGCGCGGTACAGCGCTGCGCGTCAAGTGACGCTAACAGCGCGCCGGTCCCACGCACCGAGGAGGACGGGGCGTCGTGCACAGATATAGTTTGAGATCCTAGGAAGGATAGGACAGAGTTATCACGGAAATAACTCTTTAAACCTTAAAGAGCATGAAATTTTCTTTAGAGACAACTATAATTAGGATATTAGGAATAAGAAAAATCGGTAATAAGTATTTTAATTTTAAGTATTTGTATACCCTCGGTGGGCGAGTCCAACTCGCACTCGTCCGGTTTTTTTTTACAATAATACCGATTTTTCTCATTTCTAATATCCTAATTGTAGTAGTCGCCATACAATTTAAGCTTTGAGCTAAAGAAAATTTCACTTTGTAATTAATTACCCTACGAACTGTATGGAAAAAGTTTTCTTTGATTTGTGGGTGTTCTAGTACTCTAACCTTAGTTGGTCTCACAGAGTATTTTAATCCTTGATAGAAATGGAACCAACTGGCATAAAAAAAAAATCTGACTGTACATTTTATCAAAAATCTGTGAATGTCGATTGTCATCACTTAAAAAAGTTTGTAAAGGTCTCGTAAGAGCATTTTCGCGTAGCAGCAAGTTATCTAGTAGCTGCCCTTACTGCTCCATCTCAACTTTCCACCCTGTATTATGCGGACTAAGTAGCGGGCAAAAGCTAGTTCAGTATATTTGTAACATAAGATTCGTTCTGTTCGCGGCGGCAGTATGTATCATCGGGTAAGTGGTGTCATCTCATTTCATGATGGCGCTCGACGCTCTCGACGCCTCTCGCCTCGTGCAAGGAAATCCTACACTTTTTAATCCTTTTTCAGAGTTACGTAGGAAGCTTGCCAACATGCTGGGTTTAAAAATAAAAGGTTTGTATACTTGTATGTGAATTATTAGTTCGTTATTTTCGTCTTTGCTTCAGGAACTTGGACCACTTTTGAGATAATGGGTTGACTATGTAACGTTTTCGGCCGTGCGTAGGTGGGATTTATATATCACTTTCCATAACGAAAAATGACAGTTAGACCTGATTGGCGCGCGTACAGAGCGTTGCGTAGTCAACCCGCTGGTACATAAATGGAAGTGAGTGTACTATTCGCCGATAAACGTAATGTTTGGCGAAACTGAAACTAATGTAAATCGTACCATACTTTTTTCTGAATAAATAAATAAAATAAAAAATAGTCCATTGTTGTAGAGGTTAGAAAGTGGGCAATAGATGGACGAAGGGGTTCCAAGTCCGAGCCGAATGTGAGGACCTCGAAGGAGACGAGTCCATCGGTCGGCGGCGCTCTGTGATTGGTCGAATCGCTGTTCCAACTGGACTACAAAAACATTGTTGGCCAGTTTGAATTCATAGAAGACCTATTGAAGCCTGCATTCTGACCATCTTTTGCCAAATTTCTCAGTAGTGGCGTGAAAAAAAAGTCAACCATACGTGGTCACATCATAAATAATATAGACATATACGGAAGGGCTCCTGTTTAACCAAACCGGTGTTTGTTTGCCAGAAAATCAAGTTATGGCATCCCACTCGCACGCGATCGCCGCAAAACACGTGTTCTTTCGCTCCAAGAGCTATCAGGCATATCGAAACTTTGAGGAAAAGGCCTGTTAAAGTGGGCATCCAATTTCGGCGTCACATATTTTTCGATTACAGGCGGTTTAAAACAATTCACCCTTACCACTTCAAACGGAACGCGTCAATTCTCGGAATCTCTCAATCTAATGTAAGGACCCCCGAAAGTCTCCAAGACGTCAAATTGTTTTCACTCGAACCCCGTCGAGTATTAAACTCGTGTCACCACAAATTGCGTGAGAAGTATTCAGACTCCTTCAAGGATCAAGGACTCTTTTGACGTGACGTACCGATATGAAATGTGTATGAAATTTGTCGCTTGCATCAAGACGAGTCATGTATACCGTGTCCTCATCTTAGCGGGGTTAGGAGCTTCGTCAAGTGAGTTCGAATGTTACATTACATTCTTAAGCCACCAGAAGGTCTTTTTTTGACGGAGTGGAAATGCACTAACGCATCCCCCCAGCCTGGGGAAGCTATATAGGTGGGTATGTGGGACTCTCACCCTCCGCCAACTCTATTTAAAGAGAAGGGGGAGGGAGTCTACCCACTAAAACCACTCCGGCGTTTCCGGTTCTGCCGTTAATGGGAGCGCCATGGGATCGCGAGCATGTCACCACGACGCCCCCCGAAGCCACCAGAAGGCCTAGGAACTAGGCAAACAGACCGCTGTCATAGGCAACTACATAACATGGAAAAATCCGTTTATTAATGGGAAAAACCGGGCGCCCACCTAGCAGGTTCCTGGCATTCAAAGTGTTAAGTACCTTCCAAAGCACGGGAGCGCTTAGTAACCAGTCAAAGCAACCAACATCGCTTAACCCGCACGATCGTTGCGATCCTGCGGGTGCAAAAGGTGACCCCGCAAGCGGTTCATTGAATGAATGGAATACGTGTTAACTGCACAACAATTGTCATAGCAATATCATATCGATACGTCGTGTCAAATAGACCACACGTAGCTGTTAGCCGTGGTGTCGCGGGCGTCGTAAACTGAAGTTTGGGTCACGCTATTGCGGATTGTTATGGCGTAGTTTGAAGGACTGGGGAACTAAATTTAACTTGCCGAGTTGTAAAAGTCCTTTCCATTCAAGCTCGGCGGATGCAACTTGAAACTTGCTGAATACGTCTTGAAATTTATATATTTATCCATATAATTTTTAATCATATATAAGGTATACAGAAGGTAAGTATGAATGTAACGTAACTGTGTGCTTACGAATGGTTACCGCCTTAGTATAAAAAAATTGGTTAAGTAGGTTTTTTCAAGTTTCAAAAATGTTTGTCCTTTTTATTAAGAAAACAATATAGAACAACTAAGAGTCATATATGGGTGGATTGCAAAAAATTTTTACATAGTTAAGAGCCTTAATCTAATCTACGTTTTAACTTTTTTCCATTGTGTAACGGCAATCACCCATACATTTTATATGGGTAACTTTCGTTACACAATGGAAAAAAGTTAAAGCATAGATTAGATTAAGGCCCTTCATCATCATCATATCAGCCGAAAGACGTCCACTGCTGGACATAGGCCTCCCCCAAAGAGTGCCACAATGACCGGTCCTTCGCCACCCGCATCCAGCGGACTCCAGCGACCTTTACCAGGTCATCAGTCCACCTTGTGGGGGGCCTACCCACGCCGCGCCTTCCGGTACGTGGTCGCCACTCGAGAACCTTGCCGTCCCAATGGCCATCGGTTCTACGTGCAATGTCCATGTCGCCCACTGCCACTTAAGATTAAGGCCCTTAACTATGTAAAAATATTATACAATCCACCCATATGATGATAGTTACCTAAAAATATTACTAAGTCTTATCACCCCCCTTCCATTCTCCCCGATTATACTCTAAAGCCCCTAAAGGAGCCCGGCCCGGGTCCGCTTTAGCAGTAAGTTTATCTTTAATAATTTAAATAAACATTGTTCACTTCATTTATTTTTAATCTGAAACATTAGGTAGGCCCCCACAAGGTGGACTGATGACCTGGTAAAGGTCGCGGGAGTCCGCTGGATGCGGGTGGCGCAGGACCGGTCAATTTGGCACTCTTTAGGGGAGGCCTATGTCCAGCAGTGGACGTCTTTCGGCTGATATGATGATGAAACATTCTTATTTACATCAACGTTTTCAATGAATAACGTTTTTCAGATTGTTTGTTATCTATAAAAGTAATAACGAAATCTTTAAATAATTTGAAAAAAAAAGCTTTTAACTGTAACAGACGACACAAAAGCTTTTACACATTGCCTAAAAAATGAAGAGATATTCATTTATATTCCTAAGGTGTTGGATAGGCTTTTAAGTAAATAATCTATTCAGTGCTTCGATCTCCAAGTAATAGATTTTGGATTTATATTTTGCCTGGAATTTCGCCCTCGTATAGTCAGTTAATCACTTAATCACCTTACAAAATCTAATAAAAATATGCTAGTTATTAGACTTCCCACCAGCGTAGCATCAATTATCGCAAAATATAAATATCCACTCTGGAGTCCCCTGCCCTCTTTAAGAACCGATATTGGGGACAAAAACGATCCTATGTCCTTCCCAGTGTCTCAAACTATCTCCATACCAAATCTTATCCAAAACAGACAGACTTTCATATTTATAATATTAGTATGGATTGAAAGCGACGCTCTCAACAAAGCCACGTCAACCAAAGTGACACGCAAAAGCAATATTTGCCGACACGTCTTCGACAGCCGATACCAAACTCAGCTACATTACTATTCATAAAGGTCCAACCCCCTCCACGTACCCTCACTTTAGATTCCATTAAGGTCGGAACAGAATTCACTTTTAACCCTTGCGGCACCAAAAACCCGTATAAATATTTACAAGGTGAAAACCTGTGCCCACTTCAAACAAAACGAAACTTTGCACCGTTGTATTATGGTCCTATTTAACTTTTCGGGCTTTTGTACATATTTGTTTCATACATAATTTGGCGCGCGTTTTATGAAAAATGGTTGGCCAAAGTGAAACGTAACTAAGAGTAAGAGTATTTGTATTGTATTGTATTGTAACTAGGTAGTAGAGGTATCAAAGAAACGATTTTGCACACCGGCGTCGAATTATTGTTTTTACGAGGGCAATTATTTTTTAGGTTATGTTTATGACTTTTTTAGGATGCATTATGTTTTATAGCTGGTACCCGCGTTTGGAAATAATTATTGGCGTGCTTTGATGTGTTAGTAGGTAATATTTAGCCTTTTATAAATGTTTCCGTACGAAACAGGCGTCTTTTGTTCTGTAACAGACATAGCCAGGCGGCCGTAATGTCACGAGATTTGCCCTATGTCCAATTTAACTATTAATGACATTTAGCCAGGCCACGACTTAACGTTTAGTGTATTGTGTGTGACATCCAAAACCACCTTGTTTTACATTTACATACTTACTAAAATTGCCATTAGTTTTAAGATAGGCTTGGATTTCAGTTCGAAAAAAAAACTGTCAAGGTGACCCTGTCAGACTTCTATAAGAATTGAATCTATAATAGACATCAGTAAGCTCTCAGTAAACTACAGGCAGAAGCAAAAGTAGCTACGCGGATCAAGTGCTCAAAATTACCTACACACGACTCTAATGTCAAGAGGATTAGGACTGTCTAGTTTTTATCGCTTTAAGCAAAGAAAAAAATATGGTTAAAATTTTAACGATATATATTTGCGCCAAAAAGGCGGCCGCCATTATCGTGACGTCATTAGAGCAAAAAGGAGCATCAAATTTGCATGTCCTTTTGACATAGAAATGTCAAATGTACATTTCCTTTACAACGAAAACTTGTTCGTGCTATACTGACGTCACTCTCGAGATAAAAATGGCGGTTGGCGTTTTCGGTCACGTGAAGTACAGGAGCCGTAGCATGGTTGGTCTTGCTCTTGTCACGCGATAGGTGATAGGATAGAGCGTGCGTCACTGGCTGACACCGTTCGATAGAACGATACGACGCTCTTATCTTGTCACTTGTCGCGTGATAAGGCCAACCATGCTACAGCTCCAGATAATAGAACTACGATCACTGACACTAAATGTAGTTTGCTATTACTCAAGCTGGTGGTGACCTTAAATTTCATTGGTTCAACGACAATGACAAGAAGGGGTTGTTCTTTGTTCGAAGTTCGAAAGCTAACAGATCGATTAACGGTTAGGAGTGGACACAGTATGACCAACACAACATTTTAAAATTCTTCTGTTACTATTGTGTTGCCACAATAAAACTGAAATTTACCCTAAAATTAGGAATAACAAAACTGAACAATAACAAAATAGTGTTTTATTCGTATTTCTTATGGTAAAAACTATTATAAGGTACTTTGATAATTTAATTTAGATAGATGAAAATACCATATTGCCTTAGGCAAGTTCAGCGGCCCAGCAAATGTCCATGACAGGTTATTGTTTTCCCTCTCATTGATACCCTTAAGGCTGTTCGAACTCATTACTCTCACAACGGCGACAAATTACTTTTCTCTTCTACTCAAACATATTGTTCAGAAGATTATTTATCAATCCGTTCTACGAGTATAAGAAGCGTACGGTGTAGCTCTTATAGCATTGGGATAATGTTTACTTTGTACTGATTTGTGCTTATAGATAAGCTTGTAGACATATAAAAGACCATGGTAGGATATATGCGGATTGGATAGCGGTGTTCTTTGGTTTTAATAAGTCTGCTTTTTAGGGTTCCGTACCCAACGGGTAAAAACGGGACCCTATTACTAAGACCTCGCTGTCCGTCCGTCCGTCCGTCCGTCTGTCTGTCACCAGGCTGTATCTCAAGAACCGTGATAGCTAGAGAGTTGAAATTTTCAAAGATTATGTATTTCTGTTGCTTCTATAACAACAAATACTAAAAAACCGGCCAAGTGCGAGTCGGACTGGGGCTCCCATACAATAGACATGATTTTTTTGCCGTTTTTATAGATAATGGTACGGAACCCTTCGTGCGCGAGTCCGACTCGCACTTGGCCGGTTTTTTTATACTACACTTGCTGTCCGCGCGGCTCCGCCCTCCTATCAGACCGAAAGAAAAAAGTCAGTGATTTATTCTTCAATTTAGGCATATTACATGCACGTATGAATGTCGATAAACTACCATCGGTTCGGAAAGAAAACCCAGCCTCGAGAAGAACTGGCGTAAAAAACTCGGCGAGGTATCATTTTTTCAAAACAGTATACAATATATCATTTCAGTATCAGGGTATTATAAAATTACATTGCTACAGTAGACAGCCTATTTATTTTGCGATAAATTTCTAGTGCAGGATTTTATCACTGCCAAATATCACTATCCATGATACATTTATTCACTAACACACAGGACACACTTTTTAAACAATAAAAAACACATGATACAAGTGTGTTCACAGTATACAGAACCGATGGACCTCAATGCTTACGAGAGTAGGTATTGAACGGCAACAACCTTAGACACACTTCGTCAAGTGTCAGTGTCAGAAAAAAATTCTGAGAGAAATAACGCGAACAGCTGCTTACAAAATTAAATATAAAATAAGCCAACAAACCAACCATCTACATGATCCCGGTACCGCCGCATACCGGGCAGAGTCAGTCCGACGCAACCCGACCCGGGTCGGGCCTAGCTGAGTTTCTTGCTGGATTCTTCTCAGCTAGGGTAGGTTTGGCGAACCAGCAATCCCAGTAGTTCATCACCACTCACACATCATATTCGGTTCCGTTCAACCAATCTCACTGGAGCGCAAACTCTTAGAGTATTCCAGTGTTATACCCCCCACGTGGTCGTGCCGGAGAGTTCCCCCTGGATTTTCCCCAGGCTACTCTCCGACCATGCAGTTCGACAGCTATATTGGGTCCGTCCTTTTATAGCAACAGTCAGGTCCAAAAAAAAAATCATCTACAAGTGCACTGGGAGTACAGCGGGGCGCCCGTTCCACGCTGTGGTGACGACTCTAACGGGTAAGTCAGTCTCTCCTTTCTTTGTGGGTATTGGGGTGCATCGGGACAGTTTTAGAATAACGCAGACAGTCCACCACTTTTCTAGTGGCTTTATGCCACAAAGTGTGTCTCTGACTTTCTGACAAGTATGCGAGAGTGACGGATGTTATATCTAAAAACCGGCCAATGCGTGTCGGACCACTCGGACCACGCAAAACGAAGGGTTCCGTGCCTATTAAAAAGGTCGTATCGTCACTGAAATCTTACGGCACTTACGTCCTTTTCTTTATGGAAGACAGTTTTTCAGCAATATATCGAAAACCTTTGAACCGATCTTGTTCTAAATAATTTTCGGTGAAAGAATTTAATAAGCCCTATGTCCATGTTTTTTTTTCATATTTTCAAAATACACCGTTCAAAAATTAGAGGGACACAACTTTAGTGACTTTCGGGGCGATTATCTCAGACTCTAACCACTTAATAAAATAAAATGCTGAACAACTTTATATTTATTTTGAAAGGCCTATCAATTGATGTGCCATACGTGGGCATACGATGAAAATTTTTTTTACTTGCAGTTTTATGTACGGAGAGCACCCGTAATTTTTTTTTTAATTCTTTTAACTACAAGACTATGTAGTGGCTAACAAAATACACCTATCCTCAAAATTTTATTCAAATACACCTTATAATTTTCGAGTAAAATGCCTGTGACATACGGACAGACGGACATGACGAAACTATAAGGGTTCTGTTTTAGCCATTTTGGCTACGGAACCCTAAAAATTAATGAAAGAAAGAAGAATTCACTACACAAAAGACAGAATGAGACAAAGGGAGTAAATATACAATACCATTGACA
The DNA here is from genome assembly GCA_932294315.1 of Epinotia nisella. Classification (NCBI taxonomy): domain Eukaryota; kingdom Metazoa; phylum Arthropoda; class Insecta; order Lepidoptera; family Tortricidae; genus Epinotia; species Epinotia nisella. The sequence goes on along the minus strand of OW028688.1, from coordinate 17,547,236 downwards.
CATATTGTGTCTGTCTTCGCGGCAGTGAATCGGTCGATGTGTGGCAAAATGGCAACCGTCTTAAGCCCCCAGATATTTTTTTTTTTTTAAAGAAATGACAGGCTCACAGAGCCACTACTTAACATTAGTACCTATAGACATCCATGGAACATCACTACACTAAAACTTCGTATCAGCAGTAGATTCTAAATAGCTCGCAAGTTGATTCAAACAAGAGATTTAAATCCAACATCGTCGAGTGGAAACGGTCGCGACGGATCTAGTTACTGCAAGCGGAATAAAGTCTAGTGTTGTGCTGTGTCCGGGATTTCCCGGGATTTTCACCCTTGGGCCCCCAGGGAGGATATCCCGTACCATGTCTGTAACTGACTGCGCTGCAGGCAAAACAGGGAAACAAAAAAAAAAAACGTTATTTTCTGGATGGGATTGCGTTGACAGCAATCATGACACATAGTGTCCATTTCGAGGTCTCAATAGATGGCAAAATGTTTTTATACTGTTCGTATACTTGTTCCTTTATACGAAGGAATTTGCTATATATTTTTGTTAACATGTTGGCAATAAGGTTGAGTGTCAAGTTCAATCGTCCTGCATTCATTTCCAGCTATTATTAAAAAGTAAAAATATTGCTCCGCTCATGTCGATGGATAGCTAAAATGAAATATATTCCCGTAGTAAACGTAAGACTTTTTCCGAGAACTTTTTGACCGACCGGTTAGCCTAGTGGGTAGTGACGCTGCATACGAAGCTGAAGGTCCTGGGTTCAAATCCCGGTAAGGGGAAATATTTGTGTGATGAACACGAGATATTTGTTTCTGAGTCTTGGATGTTTCCTATGAATTTAAATATTTATATCTAATAAATATATCGTCGTCTAGTACCCATAACACAAACCTTATTGAGCTTAAAAAGTCAAAGTCAAAGTCAAAGTGATTTATTCTTCAATTTAGGCATATTACATGCACCTATGAATATCGATAAACTACCACCGGTTCGGAAAGTAAACCTCTGCCTCGAGAAGAACCGGCGTAATAAACTCGGCGAGGTGTCATTTTTTCAAAACAGTATACAATATATCATATCAGTATCAGAGTATTATAAAATTTTAAAATTACATTGCTACAGTAGAAAGCCTATTTATTTTACGACAGGTTTCTAGTGCAGAATTTTATCGCTGCCAAATATCCCTATCCATGATGTAGTCGTTTATCTTATAATATGCTTTTGAAATGAGTGTCCGTTTAAGTACCTCTACTATGGGACTAAGTCGATTTTTGTAAGAATTGTTCCCTAATATTTATTTATTTTATTTAACATGAGTACAAGAAAATTAGTTGCATATTATTTCTATGTATTAAAGAGGAATAAGATCGATTAAACACAAAGAAGCGGGCGCTTAAAAGTACGTATTTCTAGCAATATAACTTTAATCTTGCTCAATAAGAGTGCACTATAAATTACCCTAGTAACACCTATTTTAAGGGTTATTTTGCAATGAAATAGAGCACTCTTTTTGAGACACCCGTTATTTACATCGATAGTTCATGCAGCCAAGTTTTGTTAGGTCAATGTGTTTAAGATTCAAATTGTTTATTTGTAAACAAAGGTTGTCAGGGTGTTACATTATTCCTGTGTAGGTATTGCTATGTTTTGCCGTTCGGTATAGCCCAGACATTGCATGCATGTACTTAAAAAAAACGAATTTAAATAACAATTCCGATGGTTTCGGAATATTTTATTATTATGTATTTATGTATATTTATGACGTTAGGTATGAAGTTTATGTTGCTTAGAATCTGTATAGCAGTACTCCCGGGATCGAAAATACAAGTAGCACATCACTGCCACATCACTGACAAAGCCTCCCTTTGCTTTTTATTTTTATTGCGACCATGTTTTTTCAACGCTTCCCCTAAGTCGAGTAACGCCATTGTGACCTCGGAATTGTGATGAGAAAATCAGGAATGATAGATGTGATTAAATTGAACTCGAATTTGCCACAATTTCCGGGAATCCCGGAAAAAGCAAACGTAATTTATGGGCATGTGTCTGTGGATCGTAATTACGTCCGTGCTCTGTACGGAAAGTTTTTCGATCGCATGAAAATAATACAAACCTTTTTGTTTTGTTTGTTATGAATGCCCAAGCCTTTACCAGTATTTGTTGGACCTGGAATGAAAACTCTTTTTTTACACGGCTGTTCGGATTAAAGTAACGTTTCGCAGAAAACGAAGCTTTTATGCACTGTATTATATTTTTGCACCGTTTCAATTATGTTAATAATAAACATTTAATGATGTTTGCTACAAGTTCACTGCCAAATAATTTGTAAAACGATTATGTTAATTATAAACAGGTGATTAGAGTTTATAAGGTCGAATTAATAAACTCTGATGACACAACGGTGATGAAAAATTATTTATAATATGTATGTTGGTTTGCATTTTCGTTTGCTAATATTTATTTCCAATGATCATTGCTGAAAATAAATCGTAATCGTAGCCCTTACTAGGATTTAACCGAGGACCGTCTGTTTCGAAAGAAGGTTCACTACCCACTAGGCAAAACCAGCAGTCAAACAGTGTATACTAAAATTCGTTCAACCAATGAAGGAACACCCTTAATTTAAATCCTGCGCCGACCATAAGACCTCCAATATTCGTCACCCCGCTGTAACGACCCCGGGCTTTATTCACAACACTACACTTCACCTCACACAAACTAGTCCTAGTCAGACCTTCAATACCTCGTTGTTGTTACCAATCCCGGCGTCAAGATAGGTGAGCGGTGAGGTGGATTTGTGAATAGCGTAGCAGTAATATTGGATGTGACACGAGGAATTTTAATCCACCCAACGTTTGGAGTAATAATGTTGAAGACACGGCGAGAGGAGGAATTTACTAAACATTATTTAGCCGGCGCGTCGTAACTTGCGCAATCTAGTGTGACACTGGCTTTAATATACTAGGATAGTATGGGGGACGGCCGTGAAACTTCGTTCCTTATCAGTTATCATTTAAATTGAATCAAGTGTTGTTAGTGTAACAGCTGATGAAACGTGTAGCTCTTGGTGACTGTTCTGAGGCTGCCTCCTTCCTTTTGCTTCATTTCCTGGTGATGATTTATTTATTTATTGCATTATATTATCGTAAAGGAGGCCATTTGGAAAAAAATGAATTTAGTCTGTAATAACTGGAGAAAAGAATTTAGTTATGATGAATAAAATATATATAAAATAATAAAAGAGTAAATATCCTGAAGCATTCAGTATAAACTTTAAATCGCTTTTAATCAAACTTTAATTTAAATGTCAATTAATTTAGAAATGTTTTTATTATTATTTAAAGCGCTTTGTTTTCAATGTTGACTACAGTAGTATCACGAAGTTGGTATCAACTGTCAAAATTAAGAAATAAAACGTCAAAAGCAGTCAACGAGCAGCCAAATATTTGAATTTCAGCTGTAACATTTAGCAGAGGCAAACCATAAACTTCTACAGTAATCGAGAGTGACACCGTCTTTAATATAGTCACCTAGTACGGTAGACGCCAAAAATACGTTTACACTATTCACCTTATTGCAATGGAATAAGGTGCAAAAGTGTAAACGTATTTTTGGCGTCGACTGTACATGAGCTGGCTTTGTTTCTGCGACAGGTTGAATGCAATATGTTTAAACTCAAATGGTAATTAAGAATATTCAAATCAGTCTATAGAGGTAGGGTATTTGGTAGAACAATTTAAGTCGATCTAAAAAGCAATGACTTATATCCGTATACTTTTTGGTTACTTTAAAATATTTGACCAGGTTCAATTCCTGGTTGTGGAACAAAGTTTTAGAGACTCTTTATTTATTTATTTAAGTTGCAAATACAAATGTGAAAGTTTGGATGATTAGATGTTTGGATGTTTGTTACTCAATCACGCAAAAACGGCTGAACGGATTGACATGAATTTTTGTATGCATATAGTCTATAGCTTGGATTTTAGAATACTTTTTACCCCGGGAATCATCCCCTAAGGGGGTGAAATGGGGGGCGAAAGTGTGTATGGAAATACGATATAAACGAGTTCCACGCGGATGAAATCGCGGGCAGAAGCTAGTGTTATATAAATAAATTCAATTAATGTTTATCATTTCCATCGTCATCATCAGTATCAGCCTGTAATCGCCCACTGCTGAGCATAAGCCTCTCTTCGAGTACGCCACTTATCCCGGTCCCGTGCCAGTCTCATCCAGAAATGACCCGCGGTCTTTTTTACGTCGTCATCCTATCTATGGGACTATCGAACAGTACATACTGTAGAATGTGTGGCGAGGAGGATGAGACTATGGAACACTTACTGTGTGAATGTCATGCCCTTGCCAGACAAAGATAATAAATAATATAAAAAAAATATAATAAATATAATCTTTGAAGGCTATCCTTACTCCTAAAATAAGCGACGTAATGCCTACATAAAAATCGAACTATTTCTTATAGTTTCGGATTCTTCCTACTGATCCATTTGGATTGCTCGGAATATTTATTCAATTATTTTCCAAACGAAAGGGTTTCTTTGCTCAGGTACGTGATTAAACTACATACGAGGACGTTCGTTGATGAGACGGTCAAACTTACATCAGCCCTTACAATACGGGCATTTAATCAAGGGTTTCAGTTTTATTCGTTTTTACGAGTATGCGCTCAAACAGATTAAAACGCAAGCCACTTACGATTACAGACGGTTTGAAACTGACGTTGATGGTCGGGTGTTTCAAATTGTCGTTCATTGGGTACTTTCCACATGTTAAAATTGATAACGTAGTGTTGCTAAATTGATAGTAAACCATCAAATAAATGTAATTAAGAATAAAGTAAGAAATATAATTAAAATCATAACCTTAAAAGTTTAGAAAAAGTATGTTTTTTTTTATTGTCCAAAAGTAAATTTAAAGTTTCCAGTAGAATCCTTACGCTTTTATAGAAACAAAATTGTACGACATCTATGGTCCTAAACGCAGTATTTCACGACTGAAACAGCAATTTACTTGATTTTTCAATACAACGATTAGTACAAATATTACACTGTAACGTCACGATTCAGTGTTCATCAGTATGAAACATTTTCGGCTGCCGCCAGCGAGGTCCGTCTTTAACGCAATTTTTTGGGTATTTATGTTTTTTAATTGTAGTTGCTCCCATACAAACATTTGTTCCTCTCCAAAAACTGGTTCGAATGGCATCGTAAAAAAAATTAGGACACAACCCAATTGTAAGCAAGTCCGTTGAGGCCGGCATCATCGCTCTGCGATGAAGGCCTTGTTTTCTTTTTCTCAATAAAGATTTAAAAAAAAAAGCAAGTCCGTTAAAATCTGATTATCCAGGAAATTTGACAGTTCTTCAGAGGATGACAGCTACCGGTTCCATATTACATGGAGCGGACGATCAAAGGTTGTTAGATGCGACCAGCCCTAAGGCAAATTTCGTGATACCCCGACATTGCTGCATTGGCAACATCCAAAAAAGTCTGTTTGCGTTTACTTCAACATCCAATAGTGCCAAATAAAATCACAAAACGCTATTCTGTCTACGCCATCGACGCGTATAGCTCATTTGTATCCCGCACTACATCCGAATAACGAATGTTTTTGAAGTGACAAGTGATTTTGTTTTTATTTGGGAAATATATTTGTTGGCAAACATTCGTATGAGCGCAAGCAATCTCTGCGAATGATTGAGCAAATAGATAGTTCGATAGAGATAAGTTTCGATATGTGGAACTGTTTTGACTTTTTATACAAGAGATTTTAACCGATGCTTACAAGCATCGGTTAAAATCTAGTAATAATGATGCATACACATTTATTAATAAAACAAAATATTACATCTCAAAAATACTTTATATGAATTATATAATAGATTAATAGCTATCTACTTATGTCATATCATATATGTTATATGTGTAGTTTTCATAAAAACAATGTTACATAAATTATGTAAATCGAAAAGATATCAAATTCGAAGAAGCAACTTTTTAGGGTAAATATCCATCAACTATCCATCCAGAGCTAATATTTAACACCGAGCTGTTCTTAAAAGTAAGATTAAGTCTTGGATATCTTGATATTTTAAAACAGCGGGCTTGATATTTATATTTCAGTGAATAACTTGATATTTATATTTCAGGAAATAAATTATGAAAAATCCCCGTAGACAAAATAGGTCAGTTAAAAGTTTCCAAGGAAAATTTGTCGAAACTTTTGAGTAACCCTGTCCCGCGAGTGATTTAAGATGTTAGAAGCGACACATTAAAAATAAATGGACCTATATTTTTTACAAAATTACTTGCGCTCAGGTGGCTCAGGCCTGATTTCGGGTCTGTTAAACTACGCGTACGAGGGAACGAGACGCAACAGTCTTTAGTTAGGATCAGGGATCGGAACCGGTTTTTTCAAAAGTCCCCGAAGTAGTCTAATATTTTGAATTATTTTAGGCTCTTAATGTAGGAATCTATCATGTATTTAGGTAACATTTTCGTATTATTAGACATCCTGATCAAAAATGACATTATAAACCAAAGAACGAAATTGAACGAAATAAAACCAGTATTTTTGTATGGTGAAAATACCGGTATCCGATCCCTGGTTAGGATTGACTTTTCTTGATATGTGATTTGAAAATTTCGCATCGTTCTATAAGTGTTCTGATGAAATACCATGTCGCTACTTTTAACTTACTCAAGAGTCATCGTACTCGGATAAAGTGCTGTTTAATTCAACTTAAATACACACGAAACATAGCGCGTCAACTTTGGATTTTTATCCAACATTCTTGATAACTAGTTAGACAGTTTGGCTTACAAAAAGTTTTTTTTTAAATTAATTTATTCAAAAAAGAAATTACATTTTATAGCTTTTATATAAACTCACCAAACTGTGTGTGAGTGAATTGTTTCAACGTCAAGGAACTTTAAAAGTTACAATAGGTAAGGTATAACATACAGATACAACAATATTTCGTAAATTTCCCGGATCAGCTTGCTCTCGGTTGCATTTCACACGAGTCGTGTTTAGCATTTGATGTTGGCAGAGCTCTCAAGGCGGGCGGGAAATTCATTATTACCCACCTACATCCCGCACGGCTGAGACCACTCGACGGCAAGCGCTAGATTATAGCGACTTCAGTAATCGATTAGGAGTTTAGAATATTCTAGGAGGTTTCGAAGTTTGTGCTGGCATTTTGGAATGTAGTTTGACAGTTTGGATAGGATTGGTTTTCGAAATAGAACGCAGTGAAATATTTACGTGGTATTTTGGATACACATACTCGTACTATAGGTCATCATCATTAGCCTATATAGTTTCCTACGCTGGTCCAGTGTGGATTGGGGACTTAACTTACATATTTGAATTACTTCTCAGATTTCTTCACGATGTTTTTCCATCACTGAAATGCTACGGTAAATATAAATGATATTCCTTACATAAGTTCCGAAAAACTCATTGGTACGAGCCGGGATTCGAACCAGACAAGACCGCCGCATGTTTGAACCACTAGACCACCGTAGCTTACTATGTACGTATGTATAGGTACATTAACAAATAATAATTATTGTCTGTAACAAGAAAGTAGGTATGCATAAATATTTGACACGAGCCTTTATCTAAGGCCGTTAGGACGTGTCAGATATTTTTGGCTGCTTTGATATAACAGATATTAAAGTAGTTTCAGTAGTTTCTTTATAGTTGCTCATTTGTTACGTTCCGGTCTCATAAAATAAAAAGACTCATAAAAGTCGTGTACTAGGGAGGTAAATACATTTTCCCACTACAACTGTAAAATTGCTGCTCATCAACTACACGAAAGACGTCTTTAGGGACATATTGCGTTATTCATATCTCGCACTAGTATATTGCAATTTTGGAGCGTTTCATACAAATTTATACCTTAATAATACAGCGTTAAGTGCGATGGCAGCAGTGCACTAAACATGATATTACTTGACACGTTGTACTACGCTGTCGGTCCTTATTACGTTTGACACGAAACCTGTTATATGGAAGTTTAGAATTATGTTGACAATGTTGTGCATATGCTTAATGTTAGACGTGATTATGATTAAAGATTTTAGACAGGGTATATGTATGACGTCTTGGTTTCTTGGGGACGTAATATTATTGAGTAGCTCGACATTTTAACACTATGCGTAATTCAAATATTTGTGGACATACACCTGCGTTTTTATATATAAGTATCTTCGCCAGTCATTTTGCGAAGCTTTTATTTGTATATTTGTATACTTGATAATTGTATAGTCATGTACATAATAATGAGGATGTTAAGATATTTACAAGTCAGACCATGACGCCCTGTAAGGGCACACAATAATACTTAAAAGCTAAACATTTAATTACATTAGATTACATTTTACATATATTTATAAACTATCATCATTAAGAAAATCCTTGACCGAGTAATAACATTTATCAATTAATAACATTTCTAATCTGCGCTTAAATAATACATTTCGGGATTCTAATTTTATTGAATTTGGAATTTTATTCGTGATTAAAATACATTTATAGTGGGGGCTGCTTTTACACATTTGTAGATTCGTCTTTGGTATTAATAATTTATTCTTTATTATTTAACTAGCATTGTTCGTATGTAAAAATATTTTAAGTTGTTTTTCAAAATGCCGGTATTTTTGGCTTTATGAATGTTTGATGAACGCAATATTATCGCACCCCCGAACTCTAATATCAGATATAGTGACAGAAAGTGGCTTTAGCAACTCCTAAACTATAAATGTTAAACCCGTCCTGTTGGGGCCCATTGGCACTCTGCTAAAAAAAACCGGTCAAGTGCGAGTTCAACTCGCGTGATGAGGGTTCCGTATATAATACACAAAAATATTGAGAATTTTCCCGTTACTTTGAATACTCACTACTCGTTACTAGTGAAATGTAATATAATATAATGTGGATGTACATAATAAATGAAATACTCAAACTTCTTATAGGTTTTCCTGTAATCTTTAGGCAAGGAACTATTTTCCATATTTTTTTCAGAATTTTAAGCCTAGTAGTTTCGGAGATAAGGGGGGGATATGTCACACAATACAGTTTGCGAAACTTTTTTTTTAATTTTCCAGTTTACCCCCCAAAAGTCACCCTTGTTCAAAATTCATTAATTTACTTTACGCGTCCATCTTTGGGTTACCAATTTACATATGTTTACCAAATTTCAACTCAATCGGTCCAGTAGTTTCGGAGCAAATTGGCTGTTACAGACGGACAGACAGACGCACGAGTGATTCTATAAAGGTTCCGATTTTTTCCTTTTGAGATACGGAACCCTAAAAAAGTACAGTCAGCAACAAAAGCCTGTAGAACCAAATAAAATTCGTCAGGTCAGGGCGTGAAGTTAAGAAATATATGAATTTCCAAACTCCGAAATTACGTTAAGTTCCGCGTCATCATAATCGCCTGATGTTTGTTCAGAGCGTATGATTACCTGTGGATGTGGGTATGTGTGTGTAGGCATACGTGCGGGTGTGGGCGTGGAGTGTACACATGTGTGAGTGTGCAATTATTCAGGCTAAGCTTGGGTTACAGACGTCAATCTTCGCGTCTCTACATTGCGTAGTGCTTTGAGGCACAGAGATGGCACGAGGAATTTAATGAGGAATAATTGTTAAAACCGCAGACCAAATTAAAATCCAACACTTACAGCCGTCTATACTCCCTCTAAATGATCAGTACATAACTATTATTCGAATAATTTTAGAAGTTTTCTTATTTGGACTGGTTTAAGAAACCTATATAATACTTAGAAATAATCATACAAAACATTTAGCTGTATAGCACAAAACGTTGTTTGTTTACCAAGTGTATTCCTAACGGTTACAAAATAAAAATCTTTTCTCACATAAGAACAAAACATTATAGTCGCTGCATTATTCGCTGTTTCCTGTACTACTGTTCCTATTAGTATCGAGGTGTGCAATAAGAAGTATTTGTATTGTATTGTATTGTACACTAACCTAGTGTACGAGTCCAAACCCCCATTATTACGTTGTCTTAATTATTTAGAAAAAAAACATTTTTCTCGCCTTATTATACCATAAATTTTTCTACACCTAGGTTATCTAGATCAGCCGCCCACTGCGTTGGCTCGGCTGCACCACATGTTATTTATGCACCTTTCATTAAATGCCTTTTAATATAACCTTCTGCGGTTATTTAAAAAGCTCCAATGAACTTAGGGCAACTTTTTAAAAAGCTGTGGTGCAAATGTTAGTAAGTTTTCAAGCTGTTGTGGAGTTTTTTAAAGTTGCGAGGTGCTGCGATATTGAAGGTGTTTCCTTTGTGAAAAAGTTTTCGACTCGAAAACTAATTAAAACTATTTCAAGGAGAATTTTTCAGGTCTTGCACGTAGCTTATTAATATATCTAACCAAGTATTTTATAGCGAAAAATAAACCGAGGAATATGTTTCATTATCTTCGCTATGTAAAGATCACTTCTTAGTTGTTTACCTGTACTTTTTTGTTGTTGTTTAGCTTTATGTTCTGTGCAGGATTTATTTCAGGCAGAAACCCATATTTGTATATTAACAATTGACATAATAATAAAGCATTTGAAATAAATAATAACTATTAGTGGTCATCTATAGTTTATAGTTATACTATACTGTTTCTATATGCTAGTGTACAATAAAGTGCTTACATACTGTATGAGCCAGTTAGCCCATACACTATACTACTACTAATATTGTGTTGGAGTGCGTTGAAAGAACGGAGAAGTTAAGTTAAAGTTATCCTGATTTGTTACTTTTAAAGTTACAAAATATTAATTGGCCGTTCCCTCAGTTAATGTTTATAGTATGCGAGTTAAGTTTGCACTAATCTAAATTAACTTCATAATATCATATTGTATCGCGGCCTAAAGTAGGTCGGAACGTAAACGGAAAAAATGTACAGTAGTGAGACTGTACACATACATACTTGCCACTATCACTGTAACTGGCCTTATGACTTTTCTCCCCTCATAACTAACTTTTCTCCCCCATTTCCCCCTTACTGGGGTTTGTGACACATAGACTAATGATGCTAATATAATAACTGCTATCTGAAGAAATAAAGTTTGCTCTAGAATTCTTATCGACGCCTTTTCTCCGGCAACCCGCAGGGGACAGTAATGGATGCGACATCGAATAGTTTTGAAGTTTTTAGGTAAATGGAATGAAGCATTTGATATGATTTGATTGTATCTAATAGGCTAGACTCCTAATTTTTTTGTCCGACTACGGCAAAGCCGAAAGGAAGGGAAATGTTTTTAGCAGTCTATATTTGTCTCGAGTGGCGACCACGTACCAGAAGGCGCGGCGTGGGTAGGTTAGGACAAGGTGGACTGATGACCTGGTAAAGGTCGCGGGAGTCCGCCGGATGCGGGTGGCGCAGGACCGGTCAATTTGGCACTCATTAGGCGAGGCCTATGTTTAGCAGTGGACGTCTTTCGGCAGATATAATGATGATGATGATGATGATAAGTCTATGTTTGTATTTACGTCTTTTCCACCGTAGCGTTTAAGATACTGAACCGATTTTGATGAATGAGGTGGCATATGCTACTTTATGTATGAAAAAACTTTTCTTTTTTGGTTCCTTGTCCGTACATAGTCGGGCTACAGTATTTTAAACTTTTTGTGCTTGTTTTAAGACGCAATACGAACTAGTTTTTTTACAGGATTAAGTGTTTGTATGTTATCAACTACAATTAGAGCACGTTTAAAAAACAGTCGGTCCGATGAGTCCCGTACTAACCGTTATATGGAAAATCAAGTAAATTGCTGTTTTGGTCGCGAAGTATAGCAATGGGTTTAATTTACTTTGGATGATATATATTTATGATGATACTACCTAAAGAAACAAAGAAAACATTTATTCGTGACCATTTCGTGACAAATTTGTAACGAAATGGCTACAACTTAGCGTGATACTGGCAGGGCCAGCGCTGGTCTTCGGTTTTGGCCATTTGGTGAAACACGGAACACTGACACCACGATCGCACACAAGGACAATTTACAAATAAAAAATAAAAGAAGGACACAAACTATCCAAAATAAATAAAACTTAAAAAGATATCTAACTAAATTGAATCAACCTTAATTTAATCACCTAATTAATTAAATTATAAAACAACTTAATATCGTCGTGTATTAGACACTTAAGAAAAAGAAACGACGTAAAAATATGGCTTATGTATATTGTCTATGGTACATTACGATGTGATTACGATTACATAACTCGTGCCGCAATGCAAATAGGTCAAATACCATTAAAACTAAAATTATGAGACCAAGTAACTTCCGATTGCTGAACCAAATGAAGTGAATTTAAAAAAAAAGATCTATTACAAAAACAATATCATGTAACTCGAAAAGATCACGCCATGGAATGCTTGTGGGACATAAAAAAACAGGCATGTATGCACTGTTACCCCGATTAAAAACAACTTGTGTCATGTTTAAAATTTTCCTGACTTTGGATGATTATATTGATTAATATTTGTTACTGAGTCTTGGATATTCTCTATGTATTTATGTATTTATATCTATTAAATATATCATCGTCTAGTACTCATAACACAAGCCTTTAAGCTTACTAGGGACTAGTTCGATTTGTATAAGATCGTCCCTTAGTATTTATTATTATTATTATGACAAAATAAATAACACAACAGTCTTTCTTATAAGCTAACGTGGTGGTCACGCTGTGCTTTTTAGTAGTTTTAAATACGATCTAAGAATTTTCAGTTTTCTCTCTGGCAACACTCCAACCTGTCTCAGTGAAAATCGGTTACGCTGCATTTATCATCACCGGCTTTCTGGTTTCATCTTTCTGGATGTTTTTTCTTTCGTTAACATGAAACTGCATAATTATATCGATTTATTTTAGGGGTGAACCTCGTTTTATCTTTCACACACTGTACAGAATGTGATATCGTTGAAGACGTATACCATATATTGATGGAATGTGTACGGAATGACTCGTTTAGAAGCCAACTGAGGATATCTTGTAGCACCTTGTTAGATGTTGGCGGGTGCAATAGCGCACTGGCTTTTCCACTGTCGGACGAAGCCAGGGCGTTATTTAAGCTAGTGAACATAGGAATGAACAATCGACGTTAATGTGTTTTGTTGTAAATTGTAATTTGTTGGTCATATGGAGCGTCATAATCGCTAAGCGATAAAGCTCTTTAATAAAGATTAAAAAAAAAAAAAAAAATCTTTTACCTACTTAGAGCATACATAACTGGAGTAGCCTTATGTCGTGTTTGCGTACAAAAAGTTTGCCGAATTTTGCGGGGGCGGGGGGGAGCATCTTAATAGGATATTGAAACTCAATTGTAATTAAAAGCTTGAAGTGGTTGAATCTTTATAATATCAAGTGCTAACAGCAACTTGCGGGCATTTTTATGATCAGTGTTCTCTTGCGAGGCGATTTTGTGATCGATTGTGGAATTGTCTTTGTATGATTTTTTGCACATTGTGCAAGGTTCTTTTACAGAGGGGTAAGTTACTGAAAGGCTACTCCAGTTATGTATGTTCTAAGGGTACCTACCTGTGAGCAATGCCTACCTAATTTTTGGGAGAACTTTGGGTTTGGTATTTCTATCCACTAAAAACTTCGAAATATAAAAAGAGTGTAAAGTTTATTATCATATATTTTATTTATTCAACCTACTGCATTTTTAATGGTATTTTTTTTAGGATTTAATCAATAATCATTAAGTAGTATAAGTTATAAGTAAAGACAATAAAATATTAGAATGACGCGAGTTGACGAAATTTTATCAGCAAATTCATTCGTTAAATTGTTAATCCTTTTTCAATCTAGACTTATAAATAAAAAGAGAACCGCAACATAAGATATTGCCCCGATATTGCCTTGCTTTGCCACTCTTTGCAGGCTTGTCATATCCAAGATTGCAAATATTTTTTCATACGTGCGGCCATATCGGCTCATTCAAGTCGGTTCGTCATCTCGTCGCGATAAGAAATGAAACATTTCTCTCTCATTGCTGGCTCCTACGTGCTTTTCTGCAGCATACGGGCGTGGAAAATGCCGAACTGTTTTTAGTAGACTTTCGCAATAAGTATATAACGTTGAGCTGAGAACATCCATCTTTACATATCCAATCGTCGATTGGGTCAATTGTATCTAGTATGTAAGCGATTTGGTAATCTTTACTGTTATGCCTATATATGTTGTGAAATAAATAAATAAATAATAAAACTGTAGAGGGTCGTAAATCTGTACATTAAAGATTTTATCAAAAAAACGAATTGAGGGCTCTTAGAATCGATAACAGAACACACTTCAAGAGTTTTGAGAATTTATGAAAGAAAGTACCTACACTTCTGCTTTTGGCATGGCGGGATCGGTATGCGGTATTTTACCGAGAGTTTCCTAATAAAAAAATATTAAAAAAACAGACATTTGGAGTCGATAAAGTGATAGTTTTACAAATTAACTTAAATGTTTAGTGGTCCAGTGCCTGATTAGGGCACTGTCCCATCTCCCCGCCACAACGGCCAGCACGGCTATCACAAGACGGCGCGCGAGCTCTCTCGATTTTTCTCGCACTATACCTCTCTTTCTAACTTTTCTAATAAGAGAGAGACGGATATAGCGAGAAAAATCGAGAGAGCTCGCGCGCCGTCTTGTGATAGCCGTGCAGGAGACTGTGGCGGCTGGCGCGCACCCTGCGCAGCGTCGCGGCACAGCGTTTGCGGATGCTAATGTCGCCCAGATTTCCTCACTTGTATACTATCAGTACATTGCGCAAAACCGGGCTGGTATATAGTACTGCTTCCGTGCATTTGCTAATCGGGAAGATCTGATTTCAATGTACTGACTTGACTGACAGTTTGACACTGACAATTTACAGATATGAGACCACTGATTACTCTTAGTTATATTAGGGATGAGTCAATATATATTAGGAGTAACAGGTGAGGTGAGGTGAGGTTAAAACAAGATAATCGCAAAATAAATAGGCTTACTACTGTAGCAATGTACTTTTAAACTTGTATAATACTCTGATACTGAAATGATATATTGTATACTGTTTTGAAAAAATGACACCTCGCCGAGTTTTTTACGCTGGTTCTTCTCGAGGCGGAGGTTTTGTTTCCGAACCGGTGGTAGTTTATCGACATTCATAGGTGCATGTAATATGCCTACATTGAAGAATATATCACTTTGACTTTGACTTTGAATGAATAGGCTAACTGGTAGTGCTGGTGTGGCGTCCTGTCCGTGTGTCCCCATATGAAGGGTAGATCCATTAACTTTATTTGCCGACATTTCCCCCAAACTAAAGGAGGTCGGATATCAGCAAATCGGAATGATGTATTGTTACCAGATTTCATTTGGTGGGAAAGTATCGTCGGTTTGCGATCTTTTGTGGCTGGAGCCTGTTGACAGATGCCGTTTACTTGATTAGATTCAATGGTATTTATTATTGCTGATGGTTGGTTGTTTTTTTAAGACTACGCTAAAAATACATATGGTACCAGCTATAATATATTTGAATAAACTTAGCCAAATAATAAAAATCGTGCGTTCAAGCCTCGATTACTAGAGCAAAAAAATCGTTTTAGAAAAAAAATAGTTTTCTACAAAGTCGGTTTATGGACGAGAATTTTACGTGATAACGTCATAAGAAAACATTGTGCTGCATTTGTTTGTGCATCTAATCTTGTTTCCTCATACAAACTTTGGACCCCCATTTCACCTGCATTTTGAAAATCCTTTCTTAGTGCACCCTTAGACCTTATAAGGAACCTACGTTCCAAATATGGAATCTCTAGAACCAGCGGTTTGGGCTTAACATGTCAGTCAGTCAACGAACGGAACTGGACAATGAGTCACACTTTTTCGTGCGTGCTGGCTGCCTGTATTTATCGATTTATAAGACGTTATCGCGTCAAAAAATTTAAAGATACACTGACAAGTGCAGGGATATAACACCTTGCTTTGATGATATTATACAGATAGTTCTACTAATAATCTTAAATACTGATGTTTGCGCATGCCTCTGTAAGGTAAACGTCCTAGTCTTCGACGTTGTACTAGTGTATGTCACGGGTACATTATGTCAAAGTGACATGGCTTAAATTCGAGTAAAGAAAAATCCTCTTAGTTCGAATTTGATCCATATTACTTTGACATAATGTACCCATGCCATTTAGACCGGGAGATGCTGACACAATTTTTCCGGTCATTTGTATTAAGTATGGCGACCCTTCAGAGGTCTAATTACGTAATGAAGAAAAGGAAAATGAATGGTCATAGCGCTGGTACCGGCGGCCCAAACGCGTGGGCGTTAATCGAACGTGTCGGATAAATTACGAAAGTCGAACGATTCGTAACACATTTTTTCTGTATTTTCCGATAGTCGATGAAAAAAGAAGTAGGCGGTAGCGTATCTTACTGCTCCGACAGTGTGACTCACAGCCCGCCATACCGACGAGAACACATTAATTTAAAAAAACCAATTCAACCATTTGTACCAAGCCATTTTTGCACAGCCAATCATCGTCGAGTTCACGAAAGTCAACATGCCATATGAATGAATGAATGAATGAATGAATGAATGAATGAATGAATGAAAGTTTATTCACGAGAACATATGGTACAGCAGATGTTATAAGTAGGTATAGCTATATTATTGACCCTTAATATATTCTGCCTTGAGGCATGTGAAAATAATTATAATGACATGACTAATGCATAGGTACATGTCAAAATTAAAATTAAATTGCGTGCATGTATTCTTAATTATTAATGTCAAAATACTAATATACTAAAAATATAAATTAATTAACTGGTACATGGAAATTTGGGTTTGTAATGTCTTTGTTATTAGATAGGTAATTTAGAGTACAGTTCATGAACGTCAAACTACGTACTGATACATACTTTTCCAGCGGTTCCAAATGGCCGCCATACCGGCGCAAATGTTTTTTTTTTGACATATTGTACCCATGCCATATAGACCAGGAGATGCTGACTCAAATTTCCGGTCATTTGTACCAAGTGGCGAACCTTCAGGGGTCTAAATGACGTAATGAAGAAAATGAAAATGATAGTCATAGCGCTGGTACCGGCGGCCCAAACGCGTGGGTGTCACTTTCAACGTTGAGATAAAACGCTCGCGTTATCTCTTTTGCATTGTTTTTCATTGTCTTTCTTTATGGCCTCAGTCGTCACTTTGGTTGGGAGCAAGTATGGGACGTTTACATTACGTAATTCATTGAACTAAAAACGTTATCAGCTACAGCAAAACTTTAAAAGAAATTCTCATGAAAACTAAAGGAGCGAAGTGTTTTAATAAAATATGGAGTTACTTCCTAGACCAATATTTAGTGGCAGTAAAAAAGAGTAATGACTATGGAAATGGTCTTCCCGACGACTAGATATTTCTTTGCTCGACGAAAAGTTTTCACATTTACCACAGCGTTTTAACTTGTTCTATCTATATAAGGGCATGACACTACGATGACCGCTGGACGAAAACAGTGACAGGTTAGGACCAGCAGAATCGAGACGGGTCGGCAGGCCTAAGGGCAGGTGGAAAGACGAGATCGATGCGATAGCAGGAACAAACTGGTCTATAGAAACGCAATAAAGAGAAGAATGAGGGCTGCCGCGAGTGAGTTCACCGCTAGAGGCGCTTGGCGCGTCGGGGCGTCAAAATGTGAAATGCCATAGTTTGTGAGTGGATTTTTCGGGTTTTTTCACAATTCCTAGTAATGTTGTGAATATTTTGCATAGCAGCACGGCTATCACAAGACGGCGCGCGAGCTCTTTCGATTTTTCTCGCACTATACCTACTTCTCTTTCTAAGTTGTCTAATAAGAGAGAGACAGATAGTGCGAGAAAAAAAGAGAGAGCTAGCGCACCGTCTTGTGATAGCCGTGCTGAGATTAAGTATGGCATATACTCGTATGTGTTACGGGTCAATGAATCTCAGTGCTTTAAAAGCGAATCTAATAAAAACTCGTGCAAAAATAAATCGGAGGTAATAATAAGAAGTATTATTATTTTTAATTATTGATTTACTCTTTTAAGCATGGTTTAAATGTAAATTTTGTTTTACGCCAGTAATAACAAACTTTAATTACTATATTTCTGGACCCGACACGCCAGTGGCGCTAACTGGTGAGCGCAACAACGGTAGCCCTCATTGGGCGACTTTGGAGGGACCTTTACCCGCAGATCCGTCCATACTTAAAGTCATATGAAAGAAATGTATTTGTATGGAATAATTAAAGGCTTTGTGACGGAGAAGGGTGGGGGATGGAGTTGAAACCACCCGGTTAATACTTGACTATTTATTTAGTTAAGCGGATGCAATTGTAGTTACTTAGGCGATACTAAACCTTAGCATATCCCAACAGGGTGGAAGTGCGCTATGGGCCAATATCGTACCTAATACTAGTCTTAGCGCTTCTTAGCGCTTAGCGTGCCTAGATCTAGACCTTCCTAGAAGTACAATTAAATCAAGGTTCTGTTTCGGACGTCATTAATCTACGGGAAACAAACGATAGCGCCATCTAACTCGATGGCAGCGCCATCTATTGAGGAGCGGCGCAATCCGGAGCATCTCCATAGTAAATTATGTTACGCGCAGGCGGTGAGCTAGCGTCATTTATTTCGGCTCCTCCTCGCTAGAGGGCGCGACGTGTCCTCGTATTTGATATTGGTCTTACAGCTTCTTTTTTATTTATCTATATATTTGGTTGTGATTAAGTTAATCAATTAATGTTTGACACCTTAATGCTTCACAGTTGATACCTATTGTTCACGCCTATTGTTAGGTTTCATTCATAACTTATGAATTAAGCGTGGGTTGCACCAAGCTGTCTGAATAATCGTGTCTTGACTCTCGACTCTACTCGCGCGCGAGATAGACTGTCCGTCCCTTTGTGATTAATGCTGTCAAAAAGTGACAGATAGTCTATCACGCGCGTCAGTAGAGTAGAGAGTCACGTTATGCTAGCAGCCCTGCTAACATTACTTGACTCTCTACTCTACTCGCGCGCGTGATAGACTATCTGTCACTTTTTGACAGCATTAATCAGAATGTGACAGACAGTTTATCTCGTGCGCATATAGAGTTGCGAGTCAAGTTATGTTAGCAGGGCTGTAATCGTAAGTAAACACGAACAAAATAAACGCCTATTCGAACACTCGACCACTATATTTGAGTTTTTCACATACATAAATTGTTAATGTCATTCAGCTCAACTCAGCGCATGCTTACAGCTTGATAAAAGCTGTCACAGTCAACAGAATATAATAGTAGAGTTCACAGTAACATCAACTAATTTCAGTCAGGATTGAAAAATATAATTACTGATCACATGAGCTATCTCTAGCTTTGTCGTCACTTTGCTGGCAAGTTGTTCATAAAACAATTCGTAAAAAAACCGAGCACCTATAGATCCTACTGATCCTACTGATATTATAAATGTGAAAGTTTGGATATTTAGACGTTTGGATATTTGGATGTTTGTTACTCAATCACGCTGAAACGGCTGAACCGATTTGGATGAAATTTTGTATGAAGATAGTTTATAGCCTGGATTAAAATAAAGGATAGTTTTTATTCCGGGTCCACGCAGACGAAGTCGCAGGCAGAAGCTAGTGTTGACTAAAATGTAGACATTTTTGTACTGTTTGAGACATAATCTAGAAAATGTGACTTATTAAAAATAATATGGATAGTTATTTCAGTTTGACACTTATGCGAACAAAATAATAATTTGTATTAATTACTATACTACGTGGGCCGCAATAACTAAACACATTAAAAAAAACATACAAGTCAATCGTTCCTCTAAAATGATCTACATTACCCCAATGTTTTATAAATAGATTCATGAACATACACGAACGTAATATAATTTCATTAAGCTAAAAATTGTAAATAAATCAATCATGTGGCTGATATATCTGCTTAATAAAGATATAAATGTTCTTTGAGGTTGGCAATAAAATTTAAATATACTCAAAATTATGAGTTGGGGAACGAAAAACCTATGTTAATTCTATAGTTGACGTAGTCTAGTCCATTTTACTCAAACTAATCTGTTAAAAGCCGAGCACTTCTTACGCCAAAACGAATTAAGTCTCAACAACCTTCTACTACGTTACGCCTTTACGAAAAATATTTTGTACAGAATCTGTGTACTGTGTATTGTACTGAATACTGAAAGCCCAAGTTTGTAAACACTCACTACGTCAAATTAGCGACCTTATTACGACAGCTGACGATCTATTCTAGCTTGAATATGTTTAGAGACGTCATAATACCATTTATGTTGCTTTTAAGGGATTTAAAGTCGGCACCAGATTGTAATATTTGCATGACAAAATGCAAGGAAATTCGTTGCTTGTGAGAGACGTAAGAATGTTCTAAGTTGTTAATTAAACGATATGTATTTGTTAGGGATCATGCCAATGAGAAATAAACTAAGGCCACGTCTGCATTTCGTCGGTGCTGGCTCGGCGTAAGTAGCACTAAAAAAAAAGTTTTATCAAACATGCAATTAAATATTGACGTTGTGTTCTTTATCGTAGGCTGCGAAGCATCACATTTCGAGGGCGGCGAGACGAGAAATCCGTAATGGATTTTTTTACGAAATTGGAGAATTTCAGTATCAATTCGTGACCCAACAACGAGGCCTTCAGCTATTAAAAAAAACTTGGAGGTTTTTGGACGTTAAGTTTTGGGTGCGTGTGGTGAGAAGAAAAGTCATTATGGAATTGCATACTAAATCGTAGGTCTGTAAAGTGACCTTCTTCTACACAACATCATGGCATTGAGGCATTTAAAAAGTATCTTGTATATTTTTATTTTATTGCATGTTTGAGAAAAGCACATATCGCCACAAACTGCTCCGCAGTTTGGCGAAAGTATGTATTTACGGTACACATATTTTATATTTTCATGTTAAATAAATAAAAATAAAAAAACTATACACACCTCGAAGTTGTCTATCTCTACTTGTTTGGCAAATCCTATTTTCCCGGCCTCTGCGATAATGTACTATTTATGTTCTCTGCCCTTTTTAGAATACAGGGGTGGTTTAATAGGCACTCGTATAAAAATTGCTTAAATTGGTTGAAAACTCTGATCTCCAAAATTAGGTGAATTAAGGATAAATTGGTTGTCACATTCAATTCGTAGAAACGGGGAATGGATGAAAATATCAGAAGTGCCTGATTATTTTTTTGGTGATTAGAATAACTTTCCTTAAAACCAGAAAAAAGTTTCAGATTTTTCAGCAGCGTCAATTATTTTTGAAAAATATAAACAGTTCTTTCACTTACGTTTTGGGTCAATGACGGTCAATAGACACTTTCCTTGATCCGTCTCATATTAAAAAAAAAATCTTAAATATCTGTGGTAAACTGACACTGGTAATGACAAATATAGCTGCTGCAACTGTCAATATCAATGCCAGTGTCAGTTTACCATTATATATTAAAAAAAAAAAAAAAAAATTTTTTAAATAATGGATCGAGGAAAGTGCCGTCTTTGACCAAAAACGTAAGTGAGGAAACTGTTTATATTTTTCAAAAATAATTTTCGCAGCTGAAAAAACTGCAACTTTTTTCTGATGCTTAGAAAGGTTATTTCTATCGCCAAAGAAAAGTCAAGCAATTCTAAAATTTTCATCCATTCCCAATTGACAACGTTTCATTTTTTATAGCGGCTCAAACTAAAAACCATTCAGACTTTGGGCTTGCTGAGTAAATATAAAAATAACGGTTTTTTATATTCGCTAGTTCTTGAGAAAACTGGAAATTACTTTGAAGAAGCCATTTAAAGGCTGTATGCGGATATTCCATAGCTGTGCTTATGCATCTTGTAAGAAAAAAAAATGTTGTGACATTGACAGTTATTTGACTCCTTCTATCTTGTCGTTGTCAACGTCAAATGTCACTGCCACAGACACAGCATGCTATTTACTTTTCAATTCAATAAATTGACCACAGTACTAATCTTATTCATCCTTTAAATGTACTTACACCCTTTTCGAACGTGGTAGTTTAAAACACCCAAACTAAGGGGGTTTAACTTGAAATAAATTGTAAAGAAACGTGTCTCCTAACTTTTCTAATACAAACAAAATTAAGAAGTCAGAAAAATGAAATGTTGTTAATTCTGTAGAAATCATAGTAAAGTAGTTACCTTCCACTGACTGAGCGTTGGCAGCGACTATGAGAGCTACGAGTGCTACACACCCTGACGTAGGCCTCATCTGAAACAATAAACAATAATAAATTAATCAGTATTAGGGGAAAATTTTATTTTTCAGGACGATTTTAAGATTGAAAATCGCTCGACATGTTTCGAACCGATTCGCGGTACCTAGTTATGAGCACACGCGTTGTCGACGCGTTTAGCAAACGTGCGTGGGGCGATAATCAGTACAATGGCGAAGTAAGGGATCTCTTCCAGTTAACCTTTGAGCCTTGAGTGGAGATCAGGAACAAAAAGATAGACTTTACGCTACAGTAAATTAATCTCAATGCATATACTACAAGCAACAAATAAAATAATATAAATAGTATATTTGTACCAGAGCAATTATTCAGTACTTCGGCTGGCGTAGCAAATTGAGCTGCACCTCACTTCTCAAGCTGTTCTTTCAACAAACTTACGAATACACTTCATTCTTTAACAAACATCATAAGCGTCATATTTTCCTACTACAATATGACGTTTTCAAACGAAGTTACTGTATACATTTGAAGCAAAATACTCCGTTTAAAAATGCAAGTTGTATTCAAACGGATCACTGTTCGTAGCGCTACGCCGTAGCAGGGCTACGAGTGTAATTGCTACGGGCTACGGCACAGCCATGATTGCGCTTTTTTGTAAAGTGGAGAAAGCAGTAGGGATATATACCTTGTTCGTATATGTTTACAATAATCTTGCGTTATTCGTCATGCGATTTCAAGGAAAAAGATTGTGAAACATAAAAAAAAGTATTGTTTTGCTTGAATAGCATTTTGTTAGCTTGATACCTCCACGCGTTTCTGAGAAAAAGGGTCTTGACAGACGGACGGACGAACAACAAAGTGATCCTATAAGGGTTCCGTTTTTTCCTTTCGAGGTACGGAATCCTAAAAATGAAAAAAAGTTCGCAAGTTCTACAGCTCACAGAGCCACTAGTAAATATTACGTTTCAGATAAGTGTATCAGTATAAACTAGGTTAGTGAAGCATACAGGGTGTAACAAAAATGGGGTGTGAACCCATTACTTAGATGCATATGGTTTCAATCACTTTGATTCTGGAATGGCATATGTACAATTAAATCCACGTCACATTTGATTACGTGTCATATTTGACAAAGTCTTATTTTGACATTAATTTTATTACTACTTGTGACACTGCAGTTATAGCCTTTTGGATAAAATATGCATTTAAGGGTTAAGGCCAGGTTCGGTAGCGTATTTCCATCCATTTTTTTATTTTACATTGAATTTTTGTTTATGTTTTATTTAAAGTATTTGTTTTTGTTTACATTGTTTTTGTATGACAACATTCCCTCGCGAGGGTAAAGGGTTCATTTCATTTTCAATGTTATGAAAACAAATGTTTTGTGTATGTTTTTTGATACGCAAGTGACGGCTTTTACGTTTTTGTTGTCATATACAAGCAATGTAAACAACAAACAAATACTTTAATGAAAATAATCGCAATAAGCTACCGAACCTGAAGGGTAATCACGTAACGTTTTGAATGCACGTTAGGTAGATCCAACTGTCATTTTTCCATATAAAAAGTGACATTTAGATCTACCTGACGCGCATACAATGCGTTACGTGATCGACCCGCTGGCCTTAATGAGTTCACACCCCATTTTTATTACACCCTGTATACGAAATTGGCTAGTTTACCCAACTTTTACCCAAATACCTTTCCCCTACTGTCCTCTACCGATCTGCGCCGCGGTAAACCAACCGGTTTAAATTAATTGACTCCTTTGTTTTATTCCAACGGAAATACCGACTTTTCAAAGCGGCCGATTAAATTCTCGACGACACGCTGGTTTGGCGTTTATGGCCACCGTAAAAACTTCCCAAATTGATGTCCGTACGCAGAATTGAGGGTTTTTGACAAAGTTTCGCCGCTTAATGGGTTTTCGAAATGTTTTTGATTAATTTAAATTGGGATGGGAAGGTTGATAAACGGGGATGGCTTTCATTTGTCAGAAATTCTGCTTAGAACGGTTTACTTTTCGCGATTGTCATGAAACTTAACCATCCGAGGTTTACAAGCCTTTTTTGAATTCTTAGAATTCCATAGGTTGATTGTTTTAAAATTCCCAAATTGTTTTTTTATTTTTTTTTATTAGCCTATATTGTGTCCCACTTCTGGGCAAAGGTCTCCCCTTTTTTCCGCCACTCGTGTCCGCCCTGTGCTAATATTCGCCAATCTGTAAAAAACGTATCAAGGTCATTCCGCCATCTCCTTTTCGGTCTACCTCTACCTCGGAAGCCATCTTGTGGGGTCCATTCGGTGGCTAATTTGGCTTATCGCTCCTCGTGCATCTGACATAGTACATGTCCAGTCCAGTCCCACTTTAGCTTCGCAGTCTTGGCACCCACATCTACGATGCCAGTTTGGGTACGCAGCTCCGTGTTCCTGGTCCGATCGATCCAACGAACTCTGAGTATGCTGCGTTCCATTGCTCGTTGGCAAATCTTGAGTTGGGACTTTTTTGGATTTCCCAAAATTGTATTATAAAAGTATCATATTTTTGGGCCATAAAGAGATTTAGGTTTGCGTCTCTCCCGTGGACAGTGCAGTTAAGTGCACAAAATTTGCAAGTGCAAGCCAAAATTTTGGTTGAACTCTTTATCCGCATAAACGGCGTTTTCTCTTCTATAATCTTTTGCGATAAAAACATACAGCTGACCTTCAGTGCAGAGATCATATTTTTCTGACTTGTAAAAAGGCATACAGGAGCTTTAGGGTAAGTCTTGCGTCAGGCACAGGGTTTTTCCAATATAGGTGCTATCCAAGCATTGTTCTCTCGTAAAAAGCCACTTGGAGGTCAACTTGAGTGCCTGGAGCCCGCACGAAGCTAAATACAAATTTATACTGGAACGGCTATTAATGTACCCACAACGCTATTTGTGTTGGGCATGGTAGGGTACAATCAATTACAGGCTAGGAGGGAGTTGACTGTGGTGTCCTACATATTTACATTTTTGCGCGGTAAGGTCAGTAACCCTGGTGTACTGGCTACACAGTGGAGCCTGTGCGCGCCGTCGCAGTGCGTGTGGCGCCGGCGCCGGCTGCCTCTGCTGGCTGCGCCGCGCGCGCACCGGCCTACTCCGCGCGCCCCCCTGGACAAGGGCTCTGCGCACGCTCAATCAAGTTGCTACTCGGGTTGATTATTCCACTGTTCTCATTAAATAATTCACTAAAGTTGCTTTGTGCGTGTTATGTTATAGTTCAACTTAGATGCATTGTAATTTCTTATATTTGTCATCATCATCATCATATCAGCCGAAAGACGTCCACTGCTGGACATAGGCCTCCCCCAAAGAGTGCTAAAGTGACCGGTCCTGCGCCACCCGCAACCAGCGGACTCCCGCGACCTTTACCAGGGCATCAGTCCACCTTGTGGGGGGCCTACCCACGCCGCGCCTTCCGGTACGTGGTCGCCACTCGAGAACCTTTCCGCACCAACGGCCATCGGTTCTACGTGCAATGTGCCCCGCCCACTGCCACTTAAGTTTAGGGATTCGGAGGGCTATATCGGTTACCTTGGTTCTGCTGCGGATAGCCTCATTTCTGATACGATCACGCAGAGAAACTACCAACATAGCCCTCTCCATTGCCCTTTGGGTGATTTTGTATTTGTTGTGTTCATAATTTGCTACTCTATCGTATTGGGTAACTGTAAAGGTAGCTGTTTCATTGTTTTAAATAAAAAAAATATTAAATTTTCACGTAAGCCTTTAACTATTGACTATTTCATACCCTTTTGTTTGATGACAGACAAACGATAGTACTTCTTCGCGATGAGTATATCTAGAATGTCTCGAGAGAGATTTACAAGAAAAACATGGTCTTTTGTCCGTTAACGTGGCCTTTATTTAACTATCGTTTATCTAAGCTTAACAGTCCACTTTCCCTTTGTGCCAGTGTAACTAAGTTATTTGCTAACTCGTCTAGACCACAGTTGCAAATACATAATGTCGAAACTGCCTGGAATTTACATCTTCATATACCATTTTGTAAGTTAAGCAGTCCAGCCAATATAGAAGCAAAACGTCGCGAATGCCGCTTGCTTTTTTATGAATTAACGTTTTTTGGTATATAAGTTTAAAAAGTCTTGTAAAACCTTAACAAGGTAGAATTTTTAAAGTTAACCGGCTCCCTGGAGAAATTAAAATTGGAAGCAAACACGAGATCCGACTTAATATAAAGTAAAATGCTTTTAATATCAACTACCGTCTGGCTGTTGCGATATTGTAAACGAGATATAGTATAGTAATCCAAGAAAGCGATCTACTGCTTTTGACTGTATTATTATTAAATTAAGGTTCAAAAATGGTTAAGCAAACGAATATATGGCGTGGGTGTCGTTAGTAAGTAAGACACTGATGGACGTGGCAACCCCTGAGGGCGGCGGCGCACACAGAGCCCGTATTAAACATCTAAACATCTATCTAACAAAGTTTTGTACTCAATTATTGCGAAATCTCAAAGCTGTCATCAAGATAGTGAGGGTGGCTAAGCATACAGGCCGTGGAGTATAGACGAGCCGTAGCATGGTTGGCCTTATCACGCGACAAGTGACAAGATAGGAGCGTCGTCTCGTTCTATCAAACGGTGTCAGCCAGTGACGCACGCTCTATCCTATCACCTATCGCGTGACAAGGCCAACCATGCTACGGGGCCTGAGTATCTATCTTACATGATTTAGCCAAATTTTGTAATCTTGAAGCTACGACCAATATAGTAACGGTGGTAATGCACACAGCACAGTTATCACAAGACGGCGTGCGAGCTGTTTTGCAGCGATATAGATAGATAGATAGACTAAACGTCTCTTTTTAATTA
Organism: Epinotia nisella; assembly: GCA_932294315.1. NCBI lineage: Eukaryota > Metazoa > Arthropoda > Insecta > Lepidoptera > Tortricidae > Epinotia > Epinotia nisella. Next base: position 17,520,079 of record OW028688.1, on the reverse strand, counting down.
GAATACTAAGAAAAAGGCGGATAGTCTATCTCGCCGTGACACAGGTTGCGCGCCGGATTGTGATAACCATGCGGCTCCCAAATTGAACATCTAAACATCTAACTATTACCTTAATTCAATTAATTAACTAAAATTTCGGCTTCATAAATATTCTAACAAAATTTAAATTGCCAGCGATGTACAGAAAATTAAATTGACAAGTAAGTGTAAATGACAGCTTCATACTTTGTTTATTACGACGTCATACACCTAGTACAGTCGCCCACACTCCTAAGTGACCATTCGTGAACCTTATATCAGTGACATAAGGTTCACGAATGGTCACTTAGGAGTGTGGGCGACTGTACATTGAAGGTTCGGGTTTTGGGAATTCAATTGCGCAGTTAAATTACATAATTATGATTTGCTAATGCAAACAATTGCTAATGGGACATATTATTATCAGTTTTGATAAATGCCCGCGCCCCGGTAACGCACTGTAGCGAGGATGGCGATGCACACAAGTCCCGAATTGAACATCTAAGTTTCTGGGTTTGTGTAAAATTTTGTGATATCGCTTTGATATCGCGGTGATATATCATGCTGCCGAAGTAAATTGCTCTTGACTCGTGAGTAAAAAGAGCGTGGAGTCTGCTTGCTCAATCCCAAGTATTGACATTTTTGCAGAAGTGCCTGCCGTCCGACCTTGTGATTAGGCTTTTTAGTCAACTGTGTGGGCAGTGTGAGTGTTTTTGATTACATATTATTATATATACCTACTAATATAACGAAGGCAAACTATGCGCAAGCGATGTACATCCCTGGTGCGTAGGGTACGGGCCAGTGCCAACAGCATCCTGAAAATGATCGCTGAACGGATAGACTGTGTGTATCTAAACCACTGCTGTATGATGCACATACATGTTAATTATGACATCGCATGACATTTGACATTTTGAGATTTAAATAAATGATTTAACTTGACATCTTGTGAATTTTTAATTTGATTATTTAATTTATATTATTACTAGCTTCCGCCCGCGACTTCGTCTGCCCGTTCGTGCTTCGTAGACCCGGGATAAAAGTATTCTATATTTTAATTCAGGCTATAAACTATCTGCGTGGAAAATTTCATCCACATTGATTCAGCCGTTTAAGCGTGATTGAGTAACAAACATCTAAACATCCAAACTTTCGCATTTATAATATTAGTAGGATTTACTTTATTATAATTGACTGTAATGTACCTTTAATGGACATTTCAAACTGGACTAAATTGTATCATTATTATTACTTCTTTAAATTAACTTGTGTGACCTATGAGTTCCACGCGGACGAAGTCGCGGGCAACAGCTAATAAATTAAAATATGTTAAAGCGTCACCCTACGCCGCTAATAAACCGCTGAATGTGCCCGCAACTTATTTAATCCCGGGCAATTTTGTGTTGTGCGCTACCCAATGTTGATACATGAATAATTAATAAAGAGTTGCGGGTGAAGTCGCTTGCTCATACAAAGTTACGGAACCTTTGGAGACAAAAATGAATATTATTGACATCGCTATTGATTAGTTTGACGTTGACTTGAGTTTAACGACCGGTTAAACTCAATTCAAGGTAGTACACTAGCGTAGTGGGCAGTGACGCTGCTTACAAAGCTGGAGGCCCTGGGTTCGAATCCCGATAAGGGCCAATATTTGTGTGATGAGCATTACTATTTGTTTTTGAGTTTTGAATGTTTCTATGTAGGTATTTAAGTATTTCTATCTGTTAAATACATATATTGTCTTCTAGTACCTACCTGTGACAAGCCTTATTGTGTTTACTATGGGGGCTAGTTCGAATTTGGGTTGTGTCCTAAATTTTTTTTACGATGTCATTCGAACCAGTTTTTGGAGAGAAACAAATGTTTGTATGGGAGCAACTACAATTAAAAAACATAAATACCCAAAAAATTGAGTTAAAGCTCGCTGGCGGCAGCCGAAAACGTTTCATACTGATTAACATTGAATCGTGACGTCACAGGGTGATATTTGTACTAATCGTTGTAATGAAAATCAAGTAAATTGGTGTTTCAGTCGTGAAATACTGCGTTTAGGACCATAGTTGTTTTACACTTTTGTTTCTATAAAAGCATAAGGATTCTATTAGTAGATTTAAATTTACTTTTGGAGAATAAAAAAAATGTATATTTATTCTAAACTTTCAAGGTCTATTATAATCTTTTTATAATTTTAATTATATTTCTTAATTTATACTTAATTACATTTATTTCATGGTTTACTCTCAATTTAGCAACACTGCGTTCTCGATTTTAACATGTGGAAACTACCCAATTCTATTACTATTTATTTATGTTACAAACTCGAGTCATCAAAGCCCTCAACCTCGTTCGTAAATCAATCTTACCGTACTTGTGGCATAATGTTCTATTACAGACATCATCCTCTTTATAATATAATATTAATAGTATAGATGAACCCGATGTGATGTGGTGAAACAAGTAAATAGTTATGTTCGTTGTGCGAGGGGTCTTAGATATTTTGTATTGTGATGTTTTAGTCACAGCAGTTTGTGTTGCAGCCGCGTCGCCCCATCTTCCTTCCCCACCGTATCACAACGCAAGTTCATCATATTTAACTTGCATATAATTTTACTCAAAAGCCTTTGACTTTGCGAGGAGCGTTTTAAACGGCGTGTGTGGGAAAATTTGTATGAACAGTACACATAATGAGTTGCCATTCATAATGAGCATCTTTCTACAGCGTTTCGTGCGGTTGCCTCGGGAAAATTTAAAGCGAACAAGTGTTTTACGTTTGACGTTTTTTAGGGTTCCGGTACCTCAAAAGGAAAAAAAACCGGACAAGTGCGAGTTCAACTCGCGTGGTGAGGGTTCCGTATATAATCTAAATTTCATAAGTGTTTTTGAATACTCAAACTTCTTATAGGTTTTCCTGTAATCTTTAGCCAAGGAACTATTTTCCATATTGTTTTCAGAATTTTAATCCTATTAGTTTCGGAGATAAGAGGGGGAATGGTCAATTTTCGTCTTTTTTCCTAAATTACTACCCCTTGTTCAGAATTTACTTTACGCGTCCATTTACATATGTTTACCAAATTTCAACTCAATCGGTCCAGTAGTTTCAGAGCAAATCATCTGTGACAGACGGACAGACAGACGCACGAGTGATCCTATAAGGGTTCCGTTTTTTCCTTTTGAGGTACGGAACCCTAAAAAGTGACATTTAGATCTACCTGACGCGCGTAAGAAATGTTACGTGATCGACACACAGATCTTTATCAGTCCATCTTGTGTGGGTCTACCCACGATGCGTTTTCTACCTGACTCTGGTAAAGATTGCGGGAGTCCGTTGGATGCGGGTGGCACAGGACCGGTCACTTTGGCACTCTTTGAGAGATCCAGCAGTAGATATCTTCCAGCTGATATGATGATGATGATGATGAATTAAGGCGGATTGTATCAATCACACTATACATGCCGGCAAGCGTCAAATAGGGCGCCAGGAGCAGTTTTCTTACAGACAACTGTCAAAATTGTCATTCACTTATGATTACCGACGGCTTGACCGAGTTAGTTAGTTTTACTGGGCATTTCCGCAAATCGACATCAAACGTGCCTATTTTGCGTGAAAGGATTAGACCGGTTTCCTCACGATGTTTTCCTTCACCGAAAAGCTAACGGTAAATATTTCGTACATAAGTTCCGAAAAACTCATTGGTACGAGCCGGGATTCGAACCCACGACCGCCGCTTGACAGCCGCATGCCTGAACCACTAGGCTACCGTAGATTTTTCGGCTTGACCGATTACCGACCTAGCTTTAGTCACCACATGGATAGCAATGTACAAGTTGTAGAATATTCTCAAAATATCAGGGAAGTTCTCAGAAATTTCCGAAAACTTACATGAGAATTTTTCATGGATGTATCATTAATTACACGTATAATCTATTATTCTTTACGCAGGCAAATTAAACAGATGGTAATGTATGTATCCAGAGAGTTTTTGTTTTTTTTTTTTCATTCGACCTAATTGATAAATAGTATTGTATATAGTAAATCTTGTTTATTTTTCTATCTTAGTTATAAATGTGATGATATATTTATTACACTTATTATCGATAGAAAAATACACGTGAGGTCTCCTTATACCCACCAACGTGATCTGTCGTAATTTTTTCCTGACCCCCCCCTATCGAACCTCGCGTGATTCGTGCACAAGCCCTAAGCGTATAAATAAATTCTCACAAAATGATTAGTAGTTACCTAGACCATATAATATTCCAATAAGGCCCATATTATTCGTAGATAAATGATCTGTCTTCATTGATAGTTCGTCCGTGTAACAGAAATAGCTCCACGTATCTTGCAAGGGATACATGTAACAAACAGCAATTAAGGATTTAATTCAAACATGAATAATCAATTACATGTTCTTTATACATACGTATCACGTAGCCTGCATCTCGCTCTAACGCCCGCAGGCGTCTCTATCGTTGTGTAAACTAATGGAGCGGAAAGATTTGCGCACGGGTTTCTGTTTACATTCAATTCTAATGGGTATATTGTAAACTAATCCTTCAAATGATGAATACATTATATAACATCTAATATACGTATATATTTAAATGGCTGAGTAAGGGAGTCCTCAAATGGTCTATTAAGGATTAATGAATGAATGGGTGCCTAGTCTGGCACGAGGGCTGGTCGGGCGGTTCTATAGTTACCGATCCATGCAGCCATACTTCCCATTCTACATAATACACTAATACTATAAATGCGAAAGAATAACATAGGTCTGTCTATCCTGGACATCATCGATAGGCTTGTGACCTAAGATTTTTTAACGGTGCCATTCGAACTAGTTTTTAGAGAGGAAGAAAAGTTTGTATGGGAGCAACTACAATTAAAGAACATAAATACCCAAAAAAATGAGACAAAGACGCCACCTCGCTGGCGCAGCCGAAACGCTTTATTCTAATTGACATAAAAGTATGACGTCACAGTTTGCTATTTGTACTAATTGACACCCATAAAAGTCAAAACGTTTGTTAAGTCAAATCAGTTTGAACGTACATAATACATTGATGGACGGTCGTACTTAAAAAAATCATTAACTCTATATTAAATAAATAAATAAATAAATTTAGTGGGACAATTCACACCAATTGATCTAGTCCCAAACCAGGCAAAGCCTGTACTATGGGTACTAAACAACGGATAAACATACTTATATAGATATTAAAGATCCAAGACTCGAGGACAAACATTCATATTCATCATACAAATATCTGCCCCGACCGGGGATCGAACCCGGGACCTCAAGCTTCATAGTCAGGTTCTCTAACCACTAGGCTATTCGGTCGTCTTAATTAAGCTATTAAAAAAAAAATGCTTTCCCATATCATTTGTACGGTCGAAAACTATGGCTGGTTAATATATACGGCCGTATGAAATTTACAGGCATTGGCCCGGGTCGGGCGTGCCACGTCCTAGCGTTGGCCGGCAAACGGTGATCCATCAAAGTCGCGTTGGGAACCGTGTGTCACCACCGTGACCATTAACCATTTTGCTAAAAACTTGAGTTATTTACACGTGCCAAATCCAGACACTCTAAATCCACGGTAGAGTAACGGGTCATGGTTAATGTAGGTTGTGTAAAAGCGGCTTGGCATGTTTGAATTTTTTAATTAGCCTCCCACGTGTTCTGTTCCGTGAGCCCGTGGCGCACCCTTAATTGGTGTGTTAATACTAAATAGGTCGCTATATTTTGGGGATCGTTGTGAGACGTACGTTTTGAATTTCAATATGATTTGAATGCGTTTCGCGTCCTCGTTCTCATCGGCACGTTACATCGGGGCGCGTGAAAGTTTGAGAAACATAATTTATATTGAAATCATCGACGACCGCTTTAGCCTAGTTGGTAGTGACCCTGCCTACGAAGCAAGAGGTCCTGGGTTCGAATCCCGATACGGCCATTTATTTGTGTGATGAGCACGAATATTTGTTCCCGAGTCATGGATGTTTTCTATGTATTTAAGTATGTATTTATCTATATAAGTATGTTTATCGTCGTCTAGTACCCATAGTACAAGCTTTGCTTAGTTTGGGACTAGGTCGATTTGTGTAAGATTGTCCGCAAAATATTTATTTATTTATCTTGTTGACTCTGCTGGTTGATCACGTAACGCATTGTACGCGCGTCAGGTAGATCCAAACGTCAATTTTTATATGGAAAAATGGCAGTTGGATCTACCTAACGCGCGTTCAAAACGTTATTACGTGATTACCCCTCTGGTTTTTATTTCATCATCATCATCATCATATCAGCCGAAAGACGTCCACTGCTGGACATAGGCCTCCCCCAGAGAGTGCCAAATTGAACGGTCCTGCGCCACCCGCATCCAGCGGACTCCCGCGACCTTTACCAGGTACCGGGGGTCGCCGGAACGGGGATTTTTATTTATTGTAATAATAATAAATTTATTTATTTCGACCAACATACAGGATCATTATTTGGTTAGTAGGTAAACATTCTATTAGGACTTATTCTAGTATTAGTATTAATTATGTTTTTAACAAAAAAATGTTATTACTGCGTACATGAACCATGCAGCAGGTGTTCAGGTACACAAAATCATTCCTAACAAATATTCGTGCTCATCACACAAATAAATGCCCGTACCGGGATTCGAACCCAGGACCTCTTGCTTCGTAGGCAGGGTCACTACCAAATAGGCTAAAGCGGTCGTCGATGATTTCAATATAAATTATGTCCGTTCTCAATATTAATGCCAATTCCGCATTACGATGGGGCAGAATCGGTATGCGCTAGTTCGTAGTTTACCGAGAGTTTACAAGAAAACACTGGATTTTCTGGACTAAAATACTATTTGATTTGAATTCACGGTAATGGACTTAGATGATGTTTCAGTTGTCGGTACAATGTCGCTTATACCATGTATATTAAAGCACCAGTTGTAATGTTATGTTCGAGACTGTCGCACTTATTTGTCGTATTATCTATTCTATGTGCATACTTATAATAACAAACGGTTGTTAGAAAATCCAGACTAACATTTAGCACCAACCAAACGCGCTAGAATACTGCCGACACTAACAACATCCTAGTACTATACTTAGAGCAAACTGCCTGGCAGAGAACATTACAGTGTCCGTTCTCGTCTTCTGTCTCAAATTTACACAGTAGCTCGTTAAATACGATATTTGTGGCGACAATAAAGACGGTGGTATTCTTTGCAGTCCGTTTAATTTTAGGATTCTGTAACTTGAAATAAAATAGTTTTTTTTTTCTCAAAAATGCAATGAAATATTGACGTTACCGCGGTGCGAAGTATCACGTTTCAGGTGCGGCGAGACGAGAGACTGATACTGAAATTTTATATAAAATTGGAGGTCAAGGCCTGCAAAGTGATCTTCTTTTGTTTTATCTGCAAATGTGGTGACACAAAATCATGGCGTTCAGCAATAAAAAACGGCATTAAAAAAAACATTACATGTTTTAGAAAAGCACTATACATACCTCGGCCAGAACTAGAAATTGCCTGCCTCGCACTTTTATCCGTCTATACGACACTCGGCAGGGAATCTCTTATTTCCCGGCTTTTGTATTACCATACCATAATACCATGATCTTTCACAACAATGGAGAATGGTGTCCTGGACTTTATAGGGAGGCATGCGTGAAGCCGGAGTGCCCAACAAGACCTCATAGCCAAAACGTAGAGGCTCTTTCGACATTTTATTGAAATGCAAGGGGCACCTTGAGCGGAGGCTGGCCCTGCCCGTGCCCGTGTCATGGGACGCACACAGAGACATAACCCGTTATGGTGTACCTCTAAGAGGCTATTGTTTGTATATCATACTTTTATTATTACAAGCTTTTATTTACTTGCACTTGTCCCGATGCTTGTAATCAAACCTTGCAAACCTAATTTGATCCACTTAGAAATTTACAAATTGCAAGATTGTCCCAACATATGTATTTGGCTTAAGTAGTTTGGCTGCGGTCTCCTGTCAAGATGGAGGGAGGTACTTCTATTGCGGCACCTGAGTGGCGTAGACATAAGCCTTTGCCATGGAGACCTTAATCTTAGGTATTAACTAACAGCGTTCCTGACGTACATAACTGATTCTGAATACTATCCTAGAGATGTGTGACAAGACAAAGCTTTCAAGTCGGTTGCTTTGACATTCACAAGGTGAAATAATTTTTGAAATCGGATAAGCGCCGGTTCCAGATATTACCCATTACATACAAACTTACATTTATTTTTCAAAGCTACAAACTGACAGAGTTTTCCTCTTTATAATATTAGTATAGATATATCACCATAGAGCATTGGATACTGGTATCTATATATTATATACATTACAAACAATAATCTGTACTTATATTAGGTATAGTTAAAATCTGTCAGGTTATAAGTTTGTAGAATAGAATATATTTATTTATAAAACACAGGTGTAAAAAGGTCTTTCTAATATCATAGTACTCCGTGTTTTTGTCTATTGGGCGTAAAATTTTTAACCTCAGAAGAAACTTTTTACCAAAATGCCTTCTTAGTTTTTATAAAATAGTAATAAACACCAAAAAAAATACTAAATTAAAACGAGGTGAGCTGTATTACGAAGAATCTCCGGAACCACTATACATATATGGACTTTATGGATAGTCATAGGCTATGTTTTAACCCGCCACTTCTCTTGCGTTCTGCCTAACACACGGGCGGAGCCGCATGGGTAGCTAGCTAACAAATAAACAGGCAAACACGAGAATTACTCACAAGCCACACGAACGTCGAAACCTTTAGGTTAAAAAATAGAACTTAGGTCTATTTTTTATCCGTCGCTTCGGAACCCAATCACGTTTCAACCTGTGCTAGCTTCGTCACAACGTTGACTGACACGTTAGCGAGCAGAAACATAATTATATTGAAATACGATAGGTAATGTGAAAAACGTGTACAAAATTGAGGCCCTAGCGCGGAAATAAATTTATTTCATCACAATGTATAAATAATTCAGAGGTTTTCGGGATATATCGAAGTGAAATATGGTGGCTAAGATCTTACCGAAAATAAATAGAATTCAACCCTCGCTTTTTAGGGTACCGTTGGTTCAAGGAAACATTAAGTGGAGAGTTTACGAGCGGTACTTACAGATAAAATTCGGTTTTTTAGGCCCTGTTGTATGAAACTTTGTATGACTTTACGCCAGATTAAAAAGTAACTAGCTGCTGCCCGCAACTTCGTATACGCGTATAAATTATAGCATATGTGACTGTGACTGGGAAAAGGGTCCACTTTAGCGGTATGTAGTTATTCATCATCATCATCATTGGCCTTATACATCTATGAAAAGATGATTTAAACAGCGTTCCCCACAACTTGGCAAGAACATTCCCAAGATCGAGACCATTCGAGGGAGACCCTACGTAATGGAGTGGTGGAACACGATAAAGCATGGTTTGATCTGTTATCCTATAGACGCGAATTAAGACACCAACGCGCTGCTCTTCCTCTTTCATCTCCGGGCAGGACATTTACTTGCCAATTATGCGGTCATGGCTGTCGCTCCCGTATCGGCCTTACAAGCCCCGCACCTCTAATATGGATAGAGTTATTAATATCTCGTAAAACTAGGTAAAATTAGCTATTTAGTGAAAAACGAATCATTTTCCTAGGTGCAATCATTATTTTTTTTATACATTTTTAAACATGCAGTAGGCAAAATGTACGAATTGAAAATGATTTCAAAGTTTATGCTCGTGAAAAATACACTTCTACTAAGAAATTATGGAATGATTGGTACCAAGTTAATCTACTATCATCAAAGATTTTTGATATTTAAGATAGTATTAAAAACCCATTCTAAGTAATTTTCGACTAATTTTTAAAAATGCATATAACTCGGAAATTAAATCCTCAAAGTGGTTCCTTTTACTAGACACAGTCACATATGTCCTCTTCTACGATAACCAATATCTGTGAGCGTGATACTCTGATTAAGTGATGATCAGAGATGTAATCACGTAGCTTTTGGAACGCGCGTTCGGATAATTCAACTGTCATTGTTCCATATAAAAATTGATATTTAGATCTACCTAACGTGCAATTCGTTACGTGATTGACCTGCACTTTAACAAAGTCTTGTTTTCATCAAAGATTGAGAGCCCTATGTGTACACCAGATCTCCTATCGTGTCGGTGTCCGAAATATTCAAATCCGAGAACAAAGGTGTCGGATATCGCACAGCAACGAATTGCATCTCCATTCAGGCCGAATATAAGCCTCTTGACGCTAGCTAGACGGAATGTGAAACCATGCAGGTATAGTTATATTGATCGTGTCACATATCAATGGCATTCAAATGTTTCTCGCACTCGCTTGTACCCGTGCTGAGCTAACGTGTTAGAAAGAGTCCGCGAAACATATTGATACGAGGCCCTGGGCGAAGAAATAGGCAAATACGAATATGCATGGTAGAATAAAACGAGGTAACAACTACGTTGCACAAAATGTTGCCATTGTGCAAAGTTGTCACACAAATGTTGCCATTGACTGACATCTTCCATACGAACAAGAAGTTTTGTTTATGGAAAATTAGTATTAAAAAAAATAGCTAGTTTGACTATTTATTTGGGGTGAAAAGACCACTGTGCACGACGGTGTTAAATATCCTTGTTTTTCTATGTGTTTTGTTCCTTTTTTTCAGTATTTGTAAACTAATTTGTTTTATTTTTATTTTGACATGAGACAACAAAGTTATAGACAATAGGTACTAAATAAAAAAGGAACAACAAAACTAGAAAAAAAAAATCATATAGGACCAGTCGTGCACAACCACTGTTTAATTAGTAGTTCAACGTAAATATTGATTCAAAGCACTTAAGTGAGATAATGCAAATTATTCGGGTAATTTACTTTCACACAGTGGCAACACACTGACAGTCCGCCATTTTTAAGATGATGGTGACCTAGGTAAGATACACCGACGCCACGAGCTTTCACGGGCAAGACTTACCTTGTTTTATTCTACCATGCGAATACGTAGCTGAAGAGAATGTTAAATTTAAGACCATATTGAATGGCCAGTAAGATAAATATCGTGTTCTAGTCGCTCATATGTTTGCATCTATTGCGCGGGTTTAGCAATGTACTCGTAGGTTGTGGCTAGTTTCTGAATGTGTGAACGCGATGAATGGGTACTAGCTAGGTAAAAACTACATGAATAATTCGTAATTACTATCGTCCGATTTTCTGAAACGGAGAAATAAATGCATGGAAAATTTTAGATTCAAAGATATTTATTTTGCTCGGAATGCAGTTATATAGTTGTTAAAAATAAGATATAATAGTCCAGTGCATTCAGCCTGCGTGCACGCGTGCAAAACATTTTCGAAGAGCGTTAAAGTTGATTTAGAGAAAAATAGACGCGCATGTCCGCTCTCTATACCGCTTCGTCGTTTTTATTTACACAAACTATAGGCTCTGAGCTTCTCCTGAGCGAATGGCTTAAAATATGTTAAAAACACGATCCTATGCATTAACATTGTACGGTATAAGAGCTAAGTAAGAGAGAACTGGTTAGAAAATTATTTGAAACGAATAGCGGTTTTGATAGCTCAGTTGGTTAAGAATGATCGGCCAGGTCACCGGTCGCTGGTTAGAATCCAATGATTTTTTTTCAATGTTTCCCTTTAATTTTGAATTTTGTTGAAACCCTGAAAGCCCAAAGGCATTTTGAAATAAATATTTTACGATCAATGGTTAAAAGGTCAAAGATCTAGTATTCCCTCTGGATTGGAAGGTCAGATGGCAGTCGCTTTCGCAAAACTTGTGCCTACGCCAAATCTAAGAATTAACTGCCAAATCGGACCCGGGCTCGTTTTAGAGCACTACCGGGAAAAACGCTAGGATGATGATGATGATTAATGGTTAAAGATTTATCGCAAAATGTATGCAGATTCAATTTCACTGAACCCTGTCATATTTATCGGTTCGGTCGCGTCCGGTCCATCCTTATCACAGATCGCGGCGGATTTACGAGTTCGCCGACCTATACGAGATGGATTTATTGCAGCCGTTATAGCGCTGTTTATACGTAATAGGGTTTGTCTGTCATTTTCTTGTTTAAGGCTCATTTTCACTAAATAGTACTAAGAACCCAGGCGGAGTCACGGAATAAAATATAGCCTATGATTATCACAAAGATCCATTCTATATACTCGAAAATACTCATATGTGCGGCTGTATGAAACTTAGATTTTTCTGTCTTTTGTAGTTATTTATTTCCTCGCAAATGTGATGAAAAACATTGTGTATAACACGGGCGTAAGAATATTGTAAACTCGATTTGTAGACTCTTGTTAGCAATATTCCACTTACGGCCCTCGTTAAACAATGTACTATATATTATTTGAATCTTACCTTGAATGGGCTGGCCGGGTACTAGCTTCTAGGTTTCATGCGAGATCTGGAAAGAAAACTTATATTAATACTTTGTTTATTCATTATTATTAATATTCATAATTGTCGTTGATATAGTGTCAATGGCACTAAGTTTACCCAGTTATAAAGATACTCCAATATCAAGATCTAATCTACCATTAGTAAAATTGATTTTAAATGGCATATTAATCGGATTTAGACACTTTTGGTTTCGCGTGGACATCAGGCTAAAGCGTTGTTAACTTATTCGTATTCAATGTCATTTCAGTGGAGTAAAAATTAATAAATATTATAGTCTTACATACATACACAAATACACGCCTGTGTTCGCAAAAGGTAGGTTAAAGTGCATTAAATCGCTCTCACATTAGATCGCTCTTTGGCGATAAGACCGCCTGTTGTCTACCTGTACTGTAATTTTTATGTTGTGTACTGTATTGTATTGTATTAAATCTATATTTTAGTGCCACTTTAATTGCAGGTTTATAGGTTATTAGGTGGACAAAGTGGACTGATGCCCTGGTAAAGATTGCGGGAGTCCGCTGGATGCGGGTGGCGCAGGACAGGTCACTTTGGCACTCTTTGGGGGAGGCCTATGTCCATCAGTGGACATCTTTCGGCTGATAGGAAGAAGAAGATAGAGAAACAGGTTGCTACTCCATCACTCAAAACACATTTAAGTAATCGCTCCCGTAATCGCCTCTTATGACGACCAAGGGAAGAATCGGGGTGGAGCTATATTCAAAATCGCAAAAAACTTAAGAAAACTCCCTTCTTTAGAAACACTTGACGTGGTAAAGACTCATAACACCAAGCCAAAAGTTATTTAATATCCCTCAAATATATATGAAAAAATCCATTACGGACGCCCTTCAAGAAGGCAAAGTTTCGTGAGAAAACGTATAAGGGACCACAAAGGGCCGCATAACGCTTTTCACAGGTGAGCCCCATCTTAAGCCAAATTAGACTCTAATCCTTGAGTAATAAGAATCAATATGTTATATTTAACCAGTTAAATCGTTTGATTCTCATGTTTCTTGGATTAAAAGGGTGTAAGTACGTGCGTATCACCAAAGAACTTAGCACCTTTTTTATCAGGGTAGTAGAAATAGGTTAGGATTAGGAAAAGGCATGAAATCACGTTTGCTTCGGGCTATTGGATGTGAGTAAATATATATAATAACAATCCGCAACACTTGAATTATGCTCTATAATGAAGCTTATATCAAGGGCGTAAGCTTCAAATTTGTAAATGCGTTCTGAGACCTGACACGTGATATGTACGCTATATTGAACCGTATGTGAACGGCATAAGATGCAGATTTGTAGGTATAATGATGATCCCGACAAATGACAACAGTCGTTAAGCTCGTTAGAGGGTAGAACATAATATGAAGCTGTCCTCTTGAGGAAAAAGGATGTTAGAAGTCATAGTAACTACACATTTCAGAATACGTACAGGATTTTATATTAAAACCTACCGCCTCTTTGTAGACCTCGTTGGCTACCACCGGGGTCACAGGTCACGGATAGTGATATGGTGGTAAGCTGTGAATGCTGTGAATATATCGCACTAGCTACTCGCGCGGCTTCGCCCGCATATTGCAAAGAACGCAGTCAAACCCGTGGAATAAAACAGAGCCAACAATCCGGAAAGCCCATTATTCGGATAAGTAGTTCCGGAGATCACCCATTACATGCAAACTTACAAAGCCACAATCTTCAAATTTTCTTCTTTCTAATATTATTAGCTGCCAGCCCGACTTCGCCCGCGAATTGCAATGAACGCAGGCAAACCCGCAGGATAAAATATAGCCTATAACTATCCACAAAATCTATTCTACACGCAGGTGAAAGAATTAGAGATTACCTTACCAATTCCATACACACTTGCAATCTCACAGACTTTTCCTCTTAATAATATTAGTATAGATAAACAGCTTAAAAGACAGAGTGAGACACCATTTGTTATCTTTGTCATAGCTTCGCCTTTTTCTTTCTGCCACGATCGGATTGGTACGTCAGCATCATAAACATGTATACACTTTTCGACCTTATGTCTAAGTAATAAGGTCATAGAATGTATACATGTTTATGATGCTGACTGTACAAGGTTATGGAAAACAAACTTGGTTTCCCGAGGGACTAAAAAAGGGTTTTTCAAGGAGTGTATAGCTTTTAAGGGGTTGGCAAGTGGCAATGCTATGGGCATTCAAGTCAAGGCTACGTCAACCACTTACGTCAAGTGCAAAAATACGTCTCGATTTATCCTCTCATAAATATGTACCAAAAACTACCGCTGACATAAGAGCGATGGGACATTTTTATGAGTAAGTTGTATGCACCCATATTTTTACACTTGACTGTACCTTCAGGCGGGCCGTGCGGTTGTTTGCCACTGAAATAGTATATTAGGGGACATTCTTACACAAATCGAACTAGCCCTATAGTAAGCTCAATAAGACTTGTGTTATAGGTACTAGACGTTGATATATAATACTTAAATACATAGAAAACATCCAGGACTTCGAAAAAAATATTCATGCTCATCACACAAATATTTGCCCTTGCCGGGATTCGAACCCAAGACCTTCAGCTTCGTAGGCAGCGTCACTACCCACTACTCCCACTAGGCTAACCGGCCGCCTATATAATAATAATCATATTTTTTATTCCACCACAAATAACCAGAGATTTTTACATGATAAGCCGAAATAAGCAACGGTAACAACACGCGATCTCTTCCAGAAAACTTTGCCCTTACGTAATGAGAAGGAGTGAGGTGTATAATTACGATTAACAATCTTGTAGAAACCATTACAAAGCATAAAAACCTTGAAATGTCATTCACCTTCCCTAGTTTTATAAGGATCCCGATGACAGAAAAGTTCAATGTCTCGAATCATGCCGCAAAGGGAAGAGGGGCGCAATCGACCGGCTAATGTTTCTTGAAAAAGAGGAGAGGATTGTTAAAATGGATTTGTTGACCGCATCTTCGTATTACATTTAGATACTTTTGAAAACTGATACTTGCCAGTGATGACGTATGGCACGGAAACGTGGTCACTTACTATGGGCCTCATAAGAAGGCTCAAAGTCGCCCAAAGGGCAATGGAGAGGGCTACGCTGGGAGTATCTCTGCGTGATCGCATCAGAAATGAGGTTATCCGCAGCAGAACCAAGGTAACCGATATAGCCCTCCGAATCGCTTGCATTGCACGTAGAACCGATGGCCGTTGGGGCGGAAAGGTTCTTGAGGGGCGACCACGTACCGGAAGGCGCAGCGTGGGTCCCACAAGGTGGACTGATGACCTGGTAAAGGTCGCTGGAGTCCGCTGGATGCGTGTGGCGCAGGACCGGTCATTGTGGCACTCTTTGGGGGAGGCCTATGTCCAGCAGTGGACGTCTTTGGGCTGATATGATGATGATGATGATGACTTTTGAAAACTGATACTTAAACAGCTTCAGAAATAAAAATGCAATATTGTCAACAACAATGAGAGAAATGTGGAGATACGAGTAAAAGAGCATTTTTCTAGTAAAACTCAATGAAACGTTGACGCTTTGCCGGTAGCAGATAAATAGGAAAACATAATTTATTTATTATTGCTAGGGATTTTTCGCGTAAAATTGTCTACCTTTTACTTTTCAGTACCATTTTCAACCCTTCTGTTTAACACAACAAAACGATATCGAAATGACAAACCTCTTAAATTCTCAATCCTCTTTTACTTGCATCACTGCATCCGACCAATTCTGTATTAAAGAGGCTTTTTAACTGATTCATTCATTTTCAACCCAGTTTTTTTTATCGTGGATAAAATAAATTTTGATCTGTTTATTTTTAGAAAAGAATAGGTGTGTACAAAACTTTTTCTTAGCTAAAGTGATCTTTACATTTTAAGATTTTGCTTAGCTAAGGAGTGCGGAGGGGGAGCCCCCTGCAATCAGTTCAGGTTAGTTAAGTACGGTTAAGTAAGTACTAACTACATTAACATTAAAATATACAGTGTGGTTTATATACCTTTTATTTGTTTTTTAAACGTTATATAGTATTTTTAATTTATTTGCGTATATATGTTTAGTGCTTATCTATGTTATGTTAGTCTATATAAAAAATTTCAACATATATATAATCATCATATCAGCCGAAAGACGTCCACTGCTGGACATAGGCCCCCCCTAGAGAGTGCCAAATTGACCGATCCTGCGTCACCCGCATCCAGCGGACATAATATACGGGGTGTTTCCTGTAACAGGAGCAATAAATTAAATGGTAGATTATTAAGCTTGTGATCAATTGTTTATTATATGTTATATATAATATTATATGTTTATTATTATTTATTATAGTTATATTTAAGCTATATCAATGAGTGCCTTCTTTCCTAGTTATATTTTTAATACCTTCAGGTTTTTCTTTCATGTTTTCTATGACTCTTAATAAGCGACGGGTCTATACTTTTTATCCAAGATATAGAATTTGTAGAGCGTGGCTGATTGAGTTAAGCCGTGTGGAGTAGGAAGCTTGGCGCTACTTGCGATCTAATATTATTTTTAATGCTGAAAGCTATAAGAGCTAGGGAGTCTTGGCAATCACTTTACATGTAATGTTTTTAGTGGGATCGTTAAGTCGCGTCACGACGCGTCAAAAACAAAACTTGTATATTTATTCAGCAAATAGGCCACAAGGGAACTTTTACAAGTCAAAATAGACTCTAAATAGAACGAGTTCATCATTCATAATAAGAGAAAAAAATAAGGATCTATATTTCTTAGAGATGTATAAGATCATATCATATATACCTACAGTGCCAAAACCAAACTCCCGTCGAGCCCACACACAAACCTTCAGTGTACCCCCTAGAAGGACCAACATGAAAAAACACGCGCCTCTGGATAGACTACTCACATACTACAACAATATTGCTACAGCAGCCAATTTGGTTATATATCACGATACAATTGAAATCTATGAAAAGAAAATAATCCAGCATTTAGCTTCGTCAATTAATAACCTAAATTGAATTATAAATAAATAATAAATAAATATTAGGTGACATTCTTACACAAATCGAACTAGGCCTATAGTAAGCTCAATAAGGCTTGTGTTATAGGTACTAGACAACGATATATATAATAGATATAAATACATAGAAAACATCCAAGACTCAGAAACAAATATTCATGCTCATCACACAAATATTTGCCCTTACCGGGATTCGAACCCAGGACCTTCAGCTTCGTAGGCAGTGTCACTACCAACTAGGCTAACCGGTCGTCTTTATAATTCTAATAATTTATTGTTTAAGTATTTTTAATTGCACAATGTTTTTAAATGTACTCAAATAAATATTACTTAATTCTAATAATTTTTAAAAATACGTATATTCTGTATTTAGTTTAGTTTAATTTAATACTTAAGAAATTAGATAAGAATTTCCCCTTGCTTTTATACATAAATAGCCCTGTCATATAATTTGTATACCTAATTAAAATCAATCTCTCATAGTGTTATCTTGTTCTGTAAAACGATGTGTTCACCTGTAATTGGGGTACATAAGCCCCAACACATTCTATGCCAAAGACAACTGTTACCTTATCTTATGTACTCTGTTGGTGTCCCGTGTAATGAATAAAATAAAATAAAATATAAACAGTCCCCTTGCTTATATAATTGTATGAAAATGTAAAAGGTCTCCACAATCATGGCTTTCGTCTTGCCGTGTCGTGTTTTCAGCTTAAAATCTCCGGAAATATCTACAAGTTCAGTAAAGTTGCGGTTCTATACAAAGAACGAACTAAGTTAGGCACGCTTCGCCATGCAGCTAAACAAAACTGAGACAATGGGGTCTCTTTAAACTAAAGGACGCAAGCGCCACGGTCGCCGGCAAATATATGTTTACACTTAAGCACCTTATTCCCTTGTAATAAGGCATAACATGTGTACATATTTTTGGCGTTGACTGCCAAGAAGCGTCATTTATTAGGGCGCTTTTATAGCTGCTTGGGGCGCAACATGTGAATTGGGAAACTTCGCTGATAGTATGACTTTGCTTTGCTGTTTGCGGTATTATTTGTAGGGACAATAGTAGATTGTATGACAAGGGGCTAAAATAAGCCATACAACCACGAGATGGTTATTTTCCCGAGCGAAGTGAGGGAAAATATTTCAACGGGTAATATGGCTTTTAGACCCGAGTTGTACACTATACTTTTCACTTCAACTGCGAGAAAATAGTAAAACAAAGATTAACCACCCACAATCAATAACAAATTCTACGGCGAAGAGATTGTTCAATGTCGCTAGACATGTTTGTTTTGCTAAACTGCTTTGACACAGATACAAAATATTGGCTCCACGAATAAACGCCTCTGACCGTCTACAGGCGCATCCAAACGGCCGCGCGGCGGACAGCGTACGGGCACAGGATAAAGTGAGATAGACAGCAGTCTATCCCGCTCAATCTCATAGATATGCCGCCATGCAGTCAATCACGCTTGAACGTTTGGACGCGCTATTAACGGTCAGAGGCGTTTTCTTTTTTAATGATTTGGAATTAGGGTACTAAAAAACACCTGATGTTTGATTGGTCGATTTTGATATGTAGCTGTATTCTGATTGGTGGAAACCAAAGAGAAATGTTTTTTGAAAGAGTTGTGATTGGTGGATTTCATATGGTGAAGTGTTTTGATTGGTCAAAATAAATATATTAAAAATCATAAATATGTATACATATTTTCCCTAGGGGCTAAATGTACTAGGTACTTTAGCCCCGCTTATTAAGCCTAACATAAGACACTTTTCGAGCATGAGAAGTGAAAAAGACTTTCTTACGCGTTTAACCGCGGCTATGTCCGGATAAAATGTACTGAGCTGCATGACACATTTCATCTAAATCCGTCCGTTTTTTATGAAGTTAACATTTCAATATGTAAAACCTTTATTACGATAATTGCCAGCTGCCTGTCACCTTTATTGTAATGAATTAAGATTGACTGTGCCAATTAATCAGGCAGTTTCATGCACCGAGACATTTCCCTAAATTGTATTGCAACCATATTTGTGTCGGACGACACAAATTGCAGCTCACTTTTTAGAATGGAAAACGCAATTGCGCTAGAATGGACAATTTGGTTAAAACCACACATCGAATTTTATTAAAAAAGGAAGCACGATTTGTATTGCCCTGTGAATCACAATCAATGTTCCCTCTAATCCGGTCCGAAGGACCAAGTGTCTGAAATTTAATCCGGGAAAAATCCAATCCAGGTCTTGACCCAGAATCCAATACTCTCTACGGTCATGCTCACATCACCGGGGCACACTAGGCGTGGTTTACTTATTTTCGCTTTCGTCTGGTATTAGACGCTTACCAAAGTAAAGAAACAGCATCAAAGATTTTAAGTTTTTTTTCGAATCTTTAAAGAATGAATTCGAAATCGAATCTTTAATGAATATTTAAATTGGATTGTTCGATGTTCATGCCAATATCGATTCTTCCTGTTCGCAATTCTGCACAATCTGAATTCCCATAATAGTATTTCACCACATTCATATAAATTACATAAATGTTGTCTTAAATCTTTTAGTGATTTTGATTATTCTTTGTAATGTAGGTACAATCTACTGTGACAATTTTATGGTTTACTATAAATATAATTTAAAACTATTATGTACGTACCTCCATTCCCAAACCTGCCGCAGTCTGACAATACTCGTATCTATCGCTTACATCAAACGGTAATCAAAGATGAAAACTTAGGAAATAGGATACCCCTTCATCAGTTACCGATCTTGACCCAAATACCTAAATAATGGTGCTGCAGGCGAACTTAAATTGGAACCTCAACGCAAAGTGGGCTATTGTTGGCTAGTTTTTGAGTTAAGGAGTTTGAGTTAACGATCTGCGGAGGACTTTGAGGAGATTATGTTTCGCTGTTGATCGGGGAAATTCGAGGAAAACAGAAAACAATACATTCCTGATTCGAGTAAAATATTCATGATCCAGAAAATTAATTAGCAAGACGTTAAATTATTAGTTGTTGTAGAAGTTATTGTAAGTCTATACTAAAATAATACTTGATCATTCGAGATATTGGTGGTATTCCTAATTGAAATTGTTTATCTTTGTGAGGTTTCAGTGATGAATGTAATAAAGTTTATTTTGTTATTTTTATATTAAACTATGTAATGTACTTTACTACATGAACTCAATATCTGTGCACCTTCCTGGAATACGTCCCCCTCCCGCTTCCCCCTTTACCTTCTGGGCGTGCTTCACACCGTACCCAGAGCACCGATATGACGTCACGCGGCCAGGATCACAATTGCACGTATATCGTGACCGCGTATTACTTACAGTTAAGTTGAAATTCACTTAACATTGTGCCTTATAATACGTAGACATTGATACAGGCTCAACGTTTAAAAATACAACTGCTTAATTAAATAGTCGTTCTTGGGAAATTGTATAAAATTCTACAATAAAATTCCAAAACACATTACCGAACTTACTGACTCTAAATTCAAATCTGTCGTAAAACGGACACTCATTTCAAAAGCATATTATAAGATAAACGACTACATCATGGATAGGGATATTTGGCAGCGATAAAATCCTGCACTAGAAACCTGTCGTAAAATAAATAGGCTTTCTACTGTAGCAATGTAATTTTAAAATTTTATAATACTCTGATACTGATATGATATATTGTATACTGTTTTGAAAAAATGACACCTCGCCGAGTTTATTACGCCGGTTCTTCTCGAGGCAGAGGTTTACTTTCCGAACCGGTGGTAGTTTATCAACATTCATAGGTGCATGTAATATGCCTAAATTGAAGAATAAATCACTTTGACTTTGACTTTGACTTTGATTTACCAATCTGTCTCAGAGTTATTAAGACTTACGAGTATATACCATGCCTGTATGACTAATAAACACATAATGACATAAAAACTTACATATATACTCGAAATACATTACAGGCCACTGACAGTTGAAAAAAAAACATCATGATGTTTTTTTCCGATTGCTCTAAAGGAGCTCTAGGTCCGCTTTGATACGTAATCCCAAGATTTGGAGTAGGCACTAGTTTTACGAAAGGCAAAAAAAAATCTGATCTCAGTGTATAACCTGCATGTAATGGTCACTACACCGTAATATAAATAAATCGCCACGGAACCCTTTCGCGGCCACGTCCCGGGAGCCCGGCGCCTTCGTAGCCCTCTGCAGCCCTCCGGGGCCCTTTGGAGCCTTCTGTGGCCCCATATAACCATGTAACCTATTATAATACAAGGACCGCCACAACATTTCTTATGTTGTAAGAACACGCGCCTAATTTGAAGGAACACTCATGGCTTTGACGTCGGAACGCTTTTGTAATTTTTCACTTCTCATGCTCGAAAAGTGTCTCATATAAGGCTTAGCAAGCGGGGCTAAAGTAGTACATGTAGCCCCTAGGGAAGATATGTATAGATATTTATGATTTTTAAAACATTTAATTTGACCAATCAAAACACTTCGCTGTATTAAAGCCATCACATACCACTCTTTAAAAAACATTTGTTTTTGCTATCAACTAACCAGATTACAGCTAATATTAAAAACGACCAATCAGAAACCAGAATTAATTTCAAATATCAGGTGTTTTTTAGTCCCTAACTCACAATAATTATTAAAACAAAAAACGCCTCTGGCCGTCAACGACGCGCCTGTAGACGGTCAGGCGGCCAATACACGGTGATTAAATACTGATGATCTACCATAGTTGTCCCTATCTATAACATGCAAACATGCATAACAAGTAAAAAGTAGAGTGTATAACTCGGGTCTAAAAGCCATATTACCCCTCGAAATATTTTCCCTCACTTCGCTCGGGAAAATAACAATCTCGTGGTAATATGGCTTATTTTAGCCCCTTGTCATACAATCTACTATTTCTTGAAAATTCTGATCCTGTATTTGTTTTAGTGTCTACTCGTACCGTACCTATGTAGTATTATGCTAATCTATAAAAAATTAAAAATTCTGGATTTTCTATTTACAACCCTATTTGTACATGTACATACCTCGTATTGTAGGTATACGCATTAGAAAGGTACTGGATAATCTCACAAATCAGACGTAAAAAGTACCTACACTAAAGTTATTAATTTACCTATATTACATCCCTTTTCTTACAACTATTTAACCAGATATATCTTCAGTAGATATATCACGCCGTGACACAGTTTGTCCTATGGGTATTTATGTTTTCCTATTTTTAAAGAATATTTTCTACTACACTTTCCTCTTATTTTGTACATATCACAACAAATCTTTTAATATAAGCCACTGAGCTCATAGCTCTAAACCCAAGCAATGTTATTACACATTTGCGTAGAAGCAATTGATTGTTAAAAACCCCGAAAATTGGTCGCGGGACCCTTTTTAACAATTTACAGCATCGTAGGGACGGCGGGGAATGGCGTTGCCTTTTTTTATAGGCGAAACGTTATTGTAATAGGTACCTACTTGAATGCTAAAGCTACGCTGGTGCTCTTTGGACAGTGAAATAGGTGGGATAATAATTGAAGGGATGTTTACAAAAACATCATAACTACATTGGTGTCGATTTTACAGGAAGCGAAAAAACATAATTTCTCCTATAATATTATATATATATATATATACTCTCCTGACCGGTTTCGGCCACGGCGACTGCTTCAACTCTGGCGCTGATGTGGTACATGTGCTCTGGTGTGGCTCACGTAGCCGATCTTATTTACGAAGACCCGAGTACACAATGGGCACGTGAGCACACCATTTACAAAATTATAGCTGACCGCCGCAGGTGGTCGGGCCTTCAGCTCGTCCCGTTTGCAATCAAGAGCCATACATCGAAGGGATTCAAAAGTGGATGTCTTCATTCTCACTGAAGATCTCCATTTCTGGCGGTTGGCTGCATGCTTCTCCCACGCAATGGGTCAATTTCACAATTTTGACGCTTAAGCACATCCTTGTTGTCTACCTCTAACCTACATGTTATTGTATTGTTTCTCTCTGTAACTGCTTTTTTTTGTGTGAGGTGTGCAATAAAGAGTATTTGTATTGTATTGTATTGTATCCTTGTACCTAAGGAGTTGTCCGCCATGCTTTCACTTGCCCTCCTCAAGTTCTGAATAAAAGAGCTGGGGCGGCCACGTTTCAAGGATGGCGGCGGGTCGAGTGGCAAAGCACATCCTATAATATTATTTCTTTAAACAATACCCTTCCATTTACTATGCAGGCGTATGGCTATAGAGTAAACACCTGTATCTCGGATTCCATTAATAATCAAAAATATGAAAAATAACTTCGTCACTTACTTATGCTGTTTTTGTAAAATTATTAGCAGTTATGTTATTTTTGCGCATAAACAATTTACATTCCTATGGTAAAAATAACTATCGAATTTACGAAAACTGTTATAATATTACCAAATATATTCCATCTAAATTATACATACATGTATGAGAATGTAATTATTATTGTACTATGAGTTCCGTAGAGCTGAGTAGGTAATTCTATGTTTCATATACAAAGCGGTAATTTTAGGCAAACGAGATCCTAACTAAGCAATGTCTACTACTGCACAATTGTAGCGTCTTCACAGACGAACATATACATACCAATAACACGATTTCGTAAAATAGGGGGTTTTACAAATGCCACCCTCATATTGGCTCTCATATTCTAATTATCTACTTCTTAATTTCAATATAAGTTTAACTAAGTTGCACACTGATTCCTCCTCTTTGTAGGTCGGAGTAGCTAATGATACTGTTTATTCTACCGAGATCATAGTTATTTATATTTAGTAGACGCCGCGTTTTTGTAAACACCCGCTCTATTGAAAACGCACATAAAAGTGCATGCATCGATTTATGACAAACTAGCTTTTGCCCGCGACTTCGTCCGCGTAGAATTCGTTTCACTACACAAATTGTTGTTATTTTACACCCTCTAGAGATTATTTTCTTTTTCACGCTATTTATAATTAAAACTAAAAAAAAACTTTGCTTACGGTCTAGTATAAATAATGGCCCATAAATGGTTCAAATCGTATCTCCAAAATCGAAGACAGTGTGTGCAAATAGAGTACTTTGATGAGGAATCCGAGGAAATAAAAACCGTTACCTCAAAACTGCGACACACGACCTGTTCTATTCCACAAGGTAGCGTATGTGGCTGTCTCTTGTTTCTGGCTTATATAAATGACTTGCCTAAAGCCCTAGACTCGAACACGACCTGCGTTATGTTTGCCGACGACGTCTCACTGTTATTTAGCAGCAAAAACAGTAATGAATGTAATATGCACCTCAACAATATCTTTATCACTATAAAAAAATGGCTCAGCGACCATAACCTAGAAATTAATTAAAAAAAAACCAAAATTATACAGTTTAAACCAATACAAAAAAACCGTTGGATCTAGAATTAGATATAAATTCATGTAAAGTCGAGGAAGTACCGGAATTTAATTTATTAGGTATAACAATAGACTCTGGTATAAATTGGAACACCCACGTACAAAATATTAAAACCAAAATGTCAAGATTTCTATACGCGCTAAGCGTGCTGAAAAATAATACAGATTTTGAGTGCGCATTATCAGCATATTACGCATACGCATACGCATGGCTCCGATACGCAGTGGTGCTGTGGGGAGATAGCACCGAGGCGCGGCAACTGTTTGTGATGCAAAAAAAGTGCATTCGTGTTTTAGCCAATGTACGTATCCCTAACAGTTGCCGCCCACACTTTGTCAAGTACAGATTGTTAACATTGCCCTGTATATATATAATGCAAGCGGCTCTGTTTGTACGCGAAAACCCTGATTTATTCCAAATGAAACAAGAAACGCAAAGAACTAGAGAGCAATACAGGAATAAATTACTGTTACCAAAGGCAAACTTAGAATTGTATAAAAATAGTCCCCATAGTAAATGTATTTTAATAATGAATAAAATTCCTAATACAATTAAACTTGAACCTCGGAACGCAATATTTAAAAAGAAATTGGAAAGGCTATTACTAGAAAAATGTTATTACTCTGTTAAGGATTTCTTAAATGATAAAAGTTTTTAAAAATGTTATTAGATTAATTTAATGTTACTATTTCCTTTTAGACAATGAGTAGACTGGTACCTATATAAGTAAAATTTAGTAGTTAGTTTTTAATTTATGTTGTGTGTCCTTTCAGGGCGTCATGGGCTGACTTATGCAAATCAAACTGTGAAATACCTAAATTGCTATGTACATGACTTTACAATGAAATAAATAAATAAATAAATAAATAATAAAATATATTGTCAGACAATAAAGCACCTAAGCGAAAAGCTTACAAAAATACTGAAACTAAAAAAATAAGTTGGCCGCTTCGCCGCTGCTACTTATTCCAATATACTTCTATAAACTATATTGTATGATTTATTTCGTTCTGCTAAAACATGTAGATTTTTAGATTTAGACACACGTGAGCAAGCTACATACAACTGCCCGTGGGAAAAACATGCCTAAATGTAATCCCGCTACTTTTAAGGTTTGATACTGTCTCATTTTTTGGTGCCAGTATGGTTCTTTCACACAATCAATATTTTGTTGTAGATTCGGAAAAACTTGAGCAATAAGCTCGTCTTCCGAATCCACAACATGACAAAATTGGTTGGTGAATAGAATCATACCTTCATCATCAGTTTTTAATCGACCGTCGCCTATCTCAAGCAATTTTTGAGCATATTACGCACCTGACTCTACATCTCGAGCTGGACTCGCATGTTTGTCGTGAGATGGAACTTTTCCACCTTGGTCCACACGCGTGATGCTTTCAGACAGTAGCTGACTTATATAAATATGTCGCCTTCTAGTAAACAGTACAGTTTTATTTTAAAAACACTGATATTGTAATTATAAAAATCATTAAAAGATAATGTAACCTTCAGAAACTACTTGCCTATAATACGTGGTCTAATAGCGATGAACACTTCGCAACAATCACCAAAGTTAAGCAACGTCGAGTGAGGTCAATATTTGGATGGGTGACCGTTTTTTTCAATACAAATTCTCAAACGCCTTTTGACCCCCTTAGGGAATGAATTTTCAAAAACGCAGAAATTAGTTTTCTAATATTTTGATATAAAATCAATCTACGAAGTTTCATGTTTCTATTTAAAAAAAAAAATTAAGTCCCATACAATCTTTGGTTCCTTATTCCACCCTCTGATGTAATTATATATATCTAAAAAAACGGCACGCTATGTTCTACTCTGAGGTATAAACAACAATATTGGAAAGTTTCAATAAAATCGGTTCGCATATTTTTGTTAAATCTGTCCTCAAACTCCTCAAAGCCACTACATTACATATGATCGCACTATTGAAGTTTTTAACGTTAGTTGTATAAATACAATTTCCGTCGATGTTAATTTATTATGTATCTTTGACCACATGGATTTCCATGTAGACACTGTTTCACATTTATAATATTAGTGTGATTACACTGGCTTTTATTATGTTAGGGCACTATTTAAGCTAGGAAAAATATTTCATGGCTTTCGCAAACGAGTAGTGCCTTCGCCCATTTGCTACCCCAGACTCCTCCTCCTAAGACCCGCGTACAAAACTTTGTACACATTTCAAAATTAACTTTGAACTGTCACAGAATGTCATAAAGTCCCTAATTCAAAAACACAAAAGCTTACTCTGGGTCTCAGGAGGCTAAGTTAGCATTCTAAGGATCTAGGATGAGTAAGAATAAGAATTTACTTATTTAGCATACAAAGTAAAGGAGGAGGATAGATATTGTATATGACTGATCAAGTATAAATTACGTCAAAATTTATATGACTATGGGCCTCATAAGAAGGCTCAAAGTCACGCAAAGGGCAATGGAGAGGGCTATGTTGGGAGTTTCTCTGCGTGATCGCATCAGAAATGAGGCTATCCGCAGCAGAACCAAGGTAACAGATATAGCCCTCCGAATCCCTATACTTAAGTGGTACGTAGAATCGATGGCAGCTCGTACCGAAAGGCGCGGCGTGGGTAGGCCCCCAAGGTGGACTGATGACCTGGTAAAGGTTGCGGGAGTCTGCTGGAAGCGGGTGGCGCAGGACCGGTCACTTTGGCACTCTTTGGGGGAGGCGTATGTCCAGCTAAGGACGTCTTTCGGCTGATATGATGATGATGATTATGTACAACACACACGTTTGAACTACTCTGTGGGAATAAAATACAATAGGTATCTAATCTATTTTTGAACAAATACATTTCTATTGAACAGAAATTGTTAAATCAATTTGAAACACATGGAAAGAAACAAACAAATAAAATATTGGAATTGCTTTAAAAGTTCAATTATTTGTTGGACACATCAAATAATTCCAAGTTTCAACTCGACTAGGAACAACTGAGAAACGTAAATCTTTTGTATTGGCGGTTGCATTTTATTTTCTGTCAGGCGTTCAACCGATATCTAACGATTTTCACAATAATGACAAAAGTTCAAAACATAAGCATTGACGGTAAACTTTTATCGTCCATTGTACTTTTCTTTGCAGATTCAATTCATAATTGAATAAATAATAAACAAAATCGTTTATTTCAGACCGAGTCGATCCATCGTTTAGCAACAATAAGACCTTAAAAATATTATGTTAGTTAATTTTGGCACAAGATTTACCGTACAGTTAATTATTATTTCGCGCTCCTTATTGTAACCTCCATCGAATATTTAGCGAGTGGACAGTCCAGTCGCTGTGCACCTCCCTCAGGAGGCTCTTTGCTACTTCGCACTTATTAATGAGATTATATATTCATGTTTATATAAATCTTGATTTCAGAGAACATATCGCATGTGACCATGAGTACCTATCTTTATTTGGGCCAATTAGTCTCTTTCCAGGCGGGACAAGAGAAAGAGGTCGATAGACGGACCGAAAACGCCTGGAGGAGCTGTGGGTCTATGAAAACCCTTAAGGAAGGCGACCTACCTCTGTCACTTAAAGTAGGGTAGGTGTGCAATAAAGAGTATTTGTATTGTTGTATTGTATTGTAGGCTCATGGAGATGTGCATACTTCCAGTTCTCAGCTACGGTGCACAGACTTGGTCTTTGACGGAAGCGCAGAAGGCTAAACTCGGAGTTTGCCAGAGAGCTATGGAACGCAGCATATTAGGTGTAAAGTTATTGGATCGCATCCAGAACACGACGCTGCGCTCGAAGACTCAAATAGAGGAATAATTTATTGAATCAGGCGTTACTTTGCGGAAATTCATGATATATTACGAAAACAATATTCCTTTGCTATTCCGCTAAAAAACGTGCAGGTCGATCAGCGGAGATCAAATGCAACTATTTGCGTATAAACATGCAAATAATTACAGCAAACCACCATCAATAATGAAAAAACCTCGACACGTGTTTCGCCTCTCTACGAGGCATCATCAGGAGATGCTGGCAGGAGATGTTGCTTGCGCCACGTCCACTGAGCAAATGAGCCGTCTAGAACCGTCAGCCCTATGTAATTATTTCCATGTTTATACGCAAATAGTTGCATTTGATCTCCGCTGATCGACCTGCACGTTTTTTAGCGGAATAGCAAAGGAATATTGTTCTCGTAATATACCTACCAAATAGAGGATGTTGCTCGGAAGGCGGCCAAGTTGAAGTGGGACTGAGCTGGTCACGCCTACCGCATGCCGAATGAGCTGTGGGCCAAAGGGACCACGGAGTGGAAGCCCCAAAACTCAAAACGGAGACGCGGTAGACCTCGTCGGCGATGGCGGGATAACTTGGACTCCTTTTTAAAAGACTGGCCAGATATTGCTCAAGACCGCAATGAATAGACAGAGGGGGCCTATGCTCAGCAGTGGAACATAACGGGCTCGATATAATAATAAAAATTACAATTTATAAAATAACTGTTTAAAAATTCAAAATTGTTATTTTAATTCCGCAAGTAGGCGTCTCAAGGGATATTTTATACAACGATACTTTTAACTGACGGAGTGATAATAAAATTTTGAAAATTACTGAATATAAAAATGTATTCAACAACAATAAACACAGTGTAAGTTGTATTAAGTGTTTTACATTTCAATATCCCGACGAGTGGCGGCAGTTTTTGCATTTCAAAGCGAAACCCGTCGCTCGAATTTAAATTTGTGTGAGGAACTTTAGCTCAGCGCTTGGTATAACCAATTATTATATAAATAAACTAGCGAGTGGCGACCTGCCCCGTGTTTTGCTAGGAAAATTATACATGTGAACTATAAAAATACATATAAATAAAATAAAAATCGTTCATTGCAGACCAATGATCCATAGGATGTTAGTAGGTAACAAATTTTGACTTTATAACTAAATATGTTAGTAGATACAGGAAATACATAAGAAAACAAAAAAAATACGAACAAACACGGAAAATGCATCCCGCGATTGGTTGCAGCCTCATGCTGTTTGGCCCTACCGATGGCCACTTCGACCCAGTATTTAGTTATGGGGCAAGTCAAGACTCTTTGACAATACCCTGAGAAGGCCATTTCCGCTGCCACGCACTCACCTGAGTAGTGATCCAACAAGCTTGCGTATGATTGCGATACTTGAGATCATTTGAGTTGGCTGAATTGCATCAAAGTCGTCTATTCAAAAACCAATAAAATTTAATGGTTCTAAATTTAAATGGAAGTGTCTGTGTACGTGCGTGCACACACGCTCGCGCACGGTCCCGCCTCCGTCAGCGCGACAGAAAGATTTTTTGGGAATTCTTGAATCTGAAAAAAGGTTCAGAAGTATTTTGCTCAAAGTCTGTTCAGATAATGGATAAGCTAATCCTACGGCTCCGCCCGCGCGTAAAACTCGATTGTTTTCACTCAGACATAAAATTTCGAAAAATATCGTAGTCTCATATCAATGAGTTTATTATACCTACTACTTATTAGTTCGTAAGTCTTTAGATGGTTTTATATATATAGGTTGTAACAAAAATAGGGTGTGAACCCATGAAGGCCAGATTCAATGCACTTTTTTTATAATAAACCCTCCCACCCACCCTTTACCTTCGTGGGGGAATATTGTCATACACAAGCAATGTCAGCAAAAACAAAGACTGTAGGTAAAGTAAAAAAAAAAACAATTAAGAAAAATTTAAAAATGCATATTTAAAATTGCAATACGCTTCCGAATCTGGCCTTAATGGGTTCACACCCCATTTTTGTTATACCCTGTATGCAATAGATATGTTTTTTGCTTCTGGTTTTTAATGTCTTTTGGATTATTAATTATTATTTAATATTTTGTGTCTGATTATTTCGAATAAACGATTTTCATTTCATTTCAATATTAAAATCCACGTTATTTTTAATTATTATTCAAGTAAAGGTCCTGGTCGTCAGATAAAAATATTTAAAAATACACGATGAGAACTCGACGCATCTGTTGCGTTGCATGCATGAGCATACGAATAATTATTCACACTGATGTTTTCTACCTGAAAAATTGTGACATTCTCCTGTTTCATATTTAACAGCATGTCTTTTAGTTGAATATTTTACTTGTGAATTCAATTTGTGAAACAAATTACTGGCAAATGATTTATAAACATTATTTTAACAGTGGAGTGGGATAAATATTGTGTAGAAAAACAAAATAGGGTCGTTCTTCTTTTTTACCGACAATGATCCGAGGTTTTTCTGTTTTTTTGGTTTTTGAACTATCGAAAATTGTGGTTTTGAAGTGCGATTTAAAAAAAATGCATAGGTTTCTTCATTAGAACTAATTAAAGTTTCCTTTCTGGCCAATATAAATATTTATTTAAGGTTGGTTTCTAAAAAAAAACATGTGAAAAAGTGGACTCTTTCAGTGGGGACAACATTTTGGTTTAC
Organism: Epinotia nisella; assembly: GCA_932294315.1. NCBI lineage: Eukaryota > Metazoa > Arthropoda > Insecta > Lepidoptera > Tortricidae > Epinotia > Epinotia nisella. The sequence continues at coordinate 17,488,702 of OW028688.1, read as the reverse complement.
CACTCTGTCACGGCATTCTACGAAAAAAAAAACATTAAAAAAAAATGCTAGTTAGAGAAAGTGAAATACTAAACATCACTAATTAATAAAATAATATGGACGTTCATTCGAACATTATAAAACCGTAAACATCATTCATTACTCAAATGAGATGCCGTAATAAGACGGGGGACAGGCTATTGTCGGTCGAAAAGAAGAACGACCCAATAACGGATTAATTGACGAGTTTCAATTCAATATTTATTGCCTCAGAAATTTCTATTTATTTAATAGATACTTAACTGTCTGTACCTATAGATGAATCAACTATCGATTATAGATGAAAATATTTTTTAGAAGTTAACATTTACTTTTACTAATTTTCACTAGTTTTTACAGCCCGATTGTTGCACATCTAAAATCGCATGGAAACAAATAGGTATGAATAAAACTCCCCACATTCAAATATTTATCGACATTTGTCCAAAAAAGACCGCATCTCGTTATCTCGTATACGGAACACAATAAACGTTGTCTTTTATGGTTCTGGTTTACAACAATCGACGCACCTCCTTAACAGCGGTTTCTATCAACGTGAACAGAATAGATTTTAATTCAAGCGCTGGCAACATTCCGAAATCCAGTCCGAATGATGTTTAATCGTCGTATTTACACAAATTACGCTGAACAATGGATCCGAAATGTGCGTTGAACATCCAGCCAGCCTGATACGATAAACCGAATCACACACCGTCAATCCCAAATAATTGATTATTGAGAGCCAATGAAGTTAGTCACTATTACATGGAGCGATTAATGTAAATGCAGCTAGCCACAGTATCAATTACAATCTGCATTTCGAACGCACGTTAAGCTATATTAACTTGATTCGTATGTAACTAAAGTTGTCCGTCAAAATTTGCAATCTATTTTTCAGTCACTTGCCGTTATCCGATTGAGCTGAACAATTGGCAGATGGCGGGAATAAAAACTATTTTTTATTTTAATCCAGGCTTTAAACTATCTTCGTGCAAAGTTTCATCCAAACCGGTTGAACCGTTTAAGCGTGATTGAGTAACAAACATCTAAACATCTAACAATCCAAACATCCGAACTTTTGCATTAACAATATTAGTAGGATAAATACTTATAAGAAATTCAGCACAAATATTCCAGAAAAGTGACTGCAAGTCAGCTTTCTATTGGCGTACACTTGCGTTACCGTTCGTTGCTGTTATATCCCCCAGGACAGAAAAGATACAGAAAACTCATCAAAATATTAAATTATCAGACGCGACAACGACATTCGTAAATTGGGTTCGCCGCGAGGTAAGTTAAAACTTGGCTGAAATGTATCCAAAATCTGAGCGAAACTTTATTTCTAGTTTGCGTAAAGCCGAGACGAGGGTCCTGTCAGGTGCACACCAAAATTACAGCGGCTGTTGTAATGACCATTCACTCACCTTAATCACATTTTTTACCGGTGGCCATTTTGTAAGGTATTTCTCGCGTCAATTTCATAAAAGCAAAATGGCGGAGTAAATTCGCGCTCATCCGTTATTTCGATGGGACAGTTTTTGCTTTTAAATTAAAGCATGTTTTCTTTCAATCAAATTGTATCTGCAATGATAAGCTTTATTTTAATCAGTGAAAAACGTAGAGTTTAAGGTTACTTTTAAAATATCAACCGTTTTTTAAAACACTACCTGAAAAGGCCACACGAGAACCCTTTTTACTTTTCCCTGACAGCCGGCGAGACGAAAAAATATGAGAGAGCTTTTAAGAGATTTCTAGTACGAGTTAACGGATTTTCCGTTCTTTTTGTTTGAAAACTCTTTGATAAGTTATTTTCAACGCGATGGGAATGGCAGTGGAATTCCAAATTTAAATTCCTGTCATCACTGCTTTCGCAAAATGGCCGATGCATTTTTAAGTGTTCTATTTTATTTTCTTTCATCTTTATTCGTGTCTGTGTTTCCATTTCCATCCATCCATCGTCGTTGCTCCCATACGTAATTACATACTGTAAAATGAATATGTATTTTAAGATCTTTTATATCCCTTGTAAAAACATGAGGTATCTGATAACATTTGTGCATTGTGTGCAGTGATGTAATATAAAAGAAGGTAGATATGTGGTCTATATGAATTTCCGTGTTTAAAAATGGCCACCAAAACTGACAGCTAACGTTTCCATTGACGACTCGAAACTGAGGCAAGTTGACAATTGACTCAATTTGAGGTGTGGTGCAGTGAGGGGGGAAACATGACCAGATGTTTCACGCACGAGTGCACAAGCTTTATCTAATAACGATCCTATTTGATAGCATCTGAAACCTGATACTATGTCTAACGTTACCAAATCCAATTAGCAGTAAAACTTGATAGTTAAAGTATGTCTATATAAACCCATGCATTTCCTAATAAAGTATTTATTCTATTCCTGATACTCGTCTATCATTTAACTCCAACATCACTCCAATACATGGCGACCTTGCCAGGATTTTAGTGTGCCATTTTTCGAGCGCGTATAACCTATCTACCTCTTATTGTGTGAGCACATTAGCATGTTCAAGTCTATGCATAGATATAATAATGCTAATTTATGCAATTATGTACTTTTATGGCTGCAACCAGGTCTATAATAAGGATTCAATCTCCTGTGAACACTGAAACTTTTTTATTTTCAATAGGGCAGTCAGTTTGATACTTGTATCGACCAAGTAATATGAACATTTAACGTAACCCTGTATATTATTAATAATAATAATGTGTACCTAATCTACAGATAATAACAATATTATGTATTTAAACCTAATTATTTATAATTAGAGCATATCTACTGTAAAATGACCTGTAACAATTGTTATCAATAAATATTTCATTTCATTTCATTACGATTACGTATAACATTATATTACAGTTATTCCCACAATTACGCTTCCTTTAAATAAACAAAGAGGCGACAAAGTGCAATACTAAAATCAAACGGAACTCCTCTAGAAACGTTTCAGAGAAAATATGGCACTTTAATATAAAGCAGACAATGTAACTTGGAAGTTGTCCAACAGTCCGCTCTACTACAAACTCGAATATTTCATACAAGGAAACTATTACTTTATGGCACTGAATAACGAAGCCTTTAAACAGCTAACATTTAAGCAAACAGTTATTACTAAGTAATCAGATGTTATCGCGTATATCCAACGTGAATACGTCAACGGTGTTTTCCACTACACACGAAATTCCCCAACGCTACTGTGATTTTATTTATCATATTTTACTCAAACGGGAACGGCCGCCCATAAAGCATCGAGACTTTGGACAAACACATGAATTAAATTTTGATTTGAATGCGCATAAAATACCTTTATGACGTCACACAAAGAACGTCAATATGAAAGGTCGGGCATTGTTTAGAATTTGAAAAACGCCTCATCGAACGCCTGATTCGAAATTCGAATTCCAGCAGATCCGTCGTGGAAAATAGAAAAATAGCGTTGACAAAAACTGGAAGAACAATGGAGTCTTGGCGTGAATGGAGCTTAAAAAAAAGGATTCTGACAATGCGAGTGGATGAAAAGGATATCTGTGAGTAGAACAAAAAAGAGTGTTTTTCATATGGACGTTGTACTTGAAAATATGTATTATATTTTACATTTTAGTAAAATATAAGTTAACGAGAGCTATAGCTCATTCATTCTTCATCAACTTTTTCGTCAGTTACGTGGTCTTAAGATCTACAAACGGGTCCAAAGGTACTAAAATTTTCTAGTAGCATGTAAATCAAATAAAATCTTGTTGTGAGTAGTTGAGTTCACATTTACTCTTAGACAAGTAACTCTTAAACCGCACAGGAATCTAACAGCAATCATCCTGTTAAGGCATTTAAATGAAATTAAATGAAAACTGTTGTCTACGCGGCGGACTAAATGCGCGACCAAAAGCTAGAGTGTAAATATGTAAATAAGAGAGGTTTCAGAAATTTTCACTGCTTTCCATTTTTTTTTTAAATTCTTTAGAATAAAATCATAAATAAATCATAAATCAAACATTTATGCGTACCACAACACAACATACATTAATTCAAGAAAAAAGTGAATCTGTGTCGTTTCACGAAATGGGCCCAACTCAGCATGATACTGACTTTGCAGCCAGCGCTGATCTTCCGTTGGGTCCATAATCGTTATTTTATTGTTTTGGAAGCTATGGTTTAATAACAACGCGTAACGTTTATTAACGTGGGATTATTTCACAACCTGTCCTTGAATCACCAACTCTTTTAGTTAACTGCAAACATTATATAACCACAGACCCATCTTACGAACGGATATTTCAAAACTTAGAGGAAGCCTTCAGAAGATTCACAAGCATACCCAATTGAAAACCAACCTTGGTAGCCGTAAGATAAGGTTGAAAAACGTAGTTGAGTATGAAGTGTTAAACATCGGCCAGGTCTCATGTGCAAACAATAATAAACTTTGTTTATATTTGTGCAGGGCTCAAATTTGAAATGTAAACAGAAGTCAGCTAAAATCGCGTGCGACTAATTTGTTTGCGCGAGCGCACTAGGGTGACCACACGAAAGGCCTTTTTTTAAGTTAAAATTTATTAGGAAGTGGAATATTAATTTAATAAAGTACGACGTAAATGACTTAACTGTATCATATCATGATATTATTGGACAAATCCGTTCGTGCAATAATCTTTACATCGACGTTATTTATAGACATTTCAACCAAAAAACATTCACCGCTATTAGGGACGAGATTAACTTGTATTTGGAAATAAATATTAAATAAAAGTGCGAGTTCAACTCGCGTGGTGAGAGTTCCGTATATAATCGAAAATACGTAGGTGCCATATTAAAACGTACGTTAACGATTTAATATGGCACCTACGTAATTTCAGAAGCAAGTGCAAGAGTAAAAATTGCTATGCTCTAAACATCAGGCGCTCCATACAAAATAGAAGAAGAATAGAAATGTATTTATTTGGTGTGACATAGAAATTACACAAGTGTATAGTTACATCTGAAATGCACCAAAATGGATGCCACTCAGCATAATTATGCCAGCAGCAATACAGAAAAATATTGAGAATTTTCCCGTTACTTTGAATACTCAAACTTCTTATAGGTTTTCCTGTAATCTTTAGGCAAGGAACTATTTTCCATATCTTTTTCAGAGTTTTAAGCCTAGTAGTTTTGGAGATAAGGGGGGAATGGTCAATTTTCGTCTTTTTTCCTGAATTACTTCAAATCTATTTTCGCTCAAATTATAAAAAAAAAAAAAAATATCTGAGATGCTTACAACAACCCCTTTCATTTGATATGTCACACAATACAGTTTGCGAAACGGGATGCGCTTAGATGAAAAAGAAGGCTTCAAAAATAAGAAGGTTCCCAGTCCAACCACGCGTGTGTTCAACTCTTTACAATAATTATAACCTGGTACCTAAAATAAAAAAAAAACAAATAATTAGCACGCACATCTATAATGTTAATAAGGAATACTTGTTGACGCACGCATTACGTAGTTACAATAATTACCAATGATAAATAACTTTTTAAATAAGGCAAGATCACATGACATACTTAATCTTCCCGCGTTAATAAAAACCGACCAAGTGCGAGTCGGACTCGCGCACGAAGGGTTCCGTACCATTATCTATAAAAGCGGCAAAAAAATCATGTCTGTTGTATGGGAGCCCCAGTCCGACTCGCACTTGGCCGGTTTTTTAGTATTTGTTGTTATAGCGGCAACAAAAATACATAATCTGTGAAAATTTCAACTATCTCTAGCTATCACGGTTCTTGAGATACAGCCTGGTCACAGACGGACGGATGGACGGACAGTGAAGTCTTAGTAATAGGGTCCCGTTTTTACGGAACCCTAAAAATACTATGGAAGTAATGCGGAATTGTTTTGAGACAAAAATAGATATGTCCTTGTTTCGCCTTAAACGTGGTTGGGCCTTTGTTGAGTGACACCTGGTGTACCTATTCATCATACATATACTATATCTATTGTAATTAATTATGTCATTGATACTTTTTCCTAAGGCCTTGTGTATGGATAGACGGCGCGTGCGACGGCGCGACAAGCGGGCTGTCAGGCGACTATGAAAACGCTTATGCCTGTGGGGTTAGCACAACTGACGCCGCGCCGCAACGGGAGTCGAGAAAGATCTACCCTCCTCTTTCTAATTTGCACGGTGCGAGTGAGACAGTACACGCTCAGTCGCGCGCGAAGCGACTCCGCAGCAAGTTGTGCTAGACTTACTGTACATAAATCGTAATCAGCACCATATGTTCGTGTTCAGGCGACTTCTAATGCGGGGCCCGCGCTACCACAAGCGAAACCTGTCCATAATCGCGGCCTAATATTTGTCTTAAGTGTGCCATAAACTAGCGCAGCCTGCGGTGGCGGCCGCGGTGGCAGCCGCGGTGGCAGCCAGTTGTATAATCCCATCAAAGATTCAGACACATGATTATTATATTACTAGCTTCAGGTAGATCTATATGTCACTTTTTATATGGAAAAATGACAGTTGGATCTATCTAACGCGCTTTCAAAATGTTACGTGATTACCCCTCCGGTATAAAACCTATCCTATATATTAATCCAGGCTATAAACTATCTTCGTGCTAAATTTCATCCAAGTCGGTTCAGCCGTTTAGGCGTGATTGAGTAACAAACATCCAAACATTCAAACATCTAAACTTTCGCATTTATAAGTAGGATACAACTGACCGCCACCGCGGCCGCCACCGCAGGCCGTGCCAATCTGTGACAGGCTTTAAGCCTAGCATTCACTACGCCAGCCGAGAGCCGTACCCTGCGCTGGACAAGCGATACACAAATCCATGGTAGCCCACATAGACGAGCGATCACGAGCCCTTCATGTCCAACACATTACCGAACTTACTGACTCTAAATTCAAATCTGTCGTAAAACGGACACTCATTTCAAAAGCATATTATAAGATAAACGACTACATCATGGATAGGGATATTTGGCAGCGATAAAATCCTGCACTAGAAACCTGTCGTAAAATAAATAGGCTTTCTACTGTAGCAATGTAATTTTAAAATTTTATAATACTCTGATACTGATATGATATATTGTATACTGTTTTGAAAAAATGACACCTCGCCGAGTTTATTACGCCGGTTCTTCTCGAGGCAGAGGTTTACTTTCCGAACCGGTGGTAGTTTATCGACATTCATAGGTGCATGTAATATGCCTAAATTGAAGAATAAATCACTTTGACTTTGACTTTGACTTTGAGGGGGTAATCACGTAACATTCCTAACGCGCGTCTGACAGTTAAATCTCAATCTAACTGTCATTTTTCCATATAAAATTGACGTTTAAATCTTACAGACGTTCGTAAGAAAAGTTACGTGATCGACCCACAGGACTGTTATTCGCTACGCGCTCATGCGCCTCACCTCATGACGAAACTAGACCTCTACCTACGCTTAGCTACAACGCACCGCAGTGCCAAGATATATTTGTGGGTGAGCGTTGAGGTGAGTTTAAAACAGCGTCACCTATCGAAACTAGACCTCTAACTACGCTTAGCTATTACACACCGCAGTGTCAAGATATATTTGTGGGTGAGCGTTGAGCTGAGCTTAAAAGAAGTTATACAGAATAAAGGGGCAGCTCGCCATGGGCTCGTAGATTCGTCCACGAGCCGTTGCCGTGACGCATACACACGTGGATTAGTCCATGGATGGTCGCACGTGTAAATACTAGCCCTTAGCAACTAGAATATCATATACAAAGTAGCTTGTCACCTTAAATGGTCGCGCAGGGCTCGAGTCTCCTCTCTCGAGCGCTTCGCTCGTAAAATTATCTATGCTAAGGTTTAATCCAATGGTCTCCAAGGTTGGATACTTTATACATACATGAAATGAACATTTAAGTAAATCTACAGTTTAACTGGAAAGTTGCCTATGCAATCCTACGAAGTGGAACGGCGAGCGGTAATCGTTTAACTTTTCGAACACGCGTTGGACCATATCAACTGTCAACTGCGGCAGAACTACTAACTACTTATGTTAGATATGCAATGTAGCTTAAATGGTTTTATGGTTTTAACATGTGAGGTGTCAGATTTCTCTTAGTCTCGGAGGTGACATTGGCTATTATAACAAGTGGAATTAAAAGATTTTTCATAAAACCCAATGCTTTTTTGCAAATATTGTAGCCTATGTACGTGACATTCCCTCCCACGATTAAGAGGAATCCAACGACACCTCATATGTCGAAATCCGTCAAACGGTTTAGGCTGCAGGGCGTGCCAAAGAATAAGACACACATATATACAAACACACAATATATATACATACATACGCTCGAAAAACATAACCCTCCTTTCCTTCGGCAGTCCGGTAAAAAACAATCTAGTTTTAAAAAACGCTTACTTATTTTTTTTTTATATGATACCTATTCACAGTTGACAACATGTTCTAACTCTTGATTATAAGTTAAGCATTTCCGTTTATGTTTCTGTATAGTTTAGGGATACCTACCTGTTAACAAAATGGCTAAACAGTTGTATGTAAATTGTAAGACTATCATTATATGTTAAAGCGGTTGGTTTTCTAATAATATAAATAAATAAATAGAAAAGCCGGTGGAAGCAAGTCGTATCGCCGCATAAAACATCAGACTATCAAGCAAAACCTTCAGTTAAAAAACCGGACAAGTGCGAGTTCAACTCGCGTGGTGAGGGTTCCGTAAAATATTGAGAATTTTCCCGTTACTTTGAATACTCAAACTTCTTATAGGTTTTCCTGTAATCTTTAGGCAAGGAACAATTTCCATATTTTTTTCAGAATTTTAAGCCTGGTAGTTTCAGAGATAAGGGGGGAAATGGTCAAAATTCGTCTTTTTTCCTAAATTACTTCAAATCTGTTTTTGCTAAAATTATTTAAAAAAATATCTGAGATGCTTACAACAACCCCTTTCATTTCATATATCACACAATACAGTTTGCGAAACTTTTTTTTTTAATTTTCCAGTTTACCCCCCAAAAGTGGCCCCCTTGTTCAGAATTCATTAATTTTCTTTACGCCTCCATCTTTGGGTCACCAACTTACATATGGTCGATAAATTTCAACTCAATCGGTCCAATAGTTTTGGAGCAAATCGGTTGTGACAGACGGACAGACAGACGCACGAGTGATCCTATAAGGGTTCCGTTTTTTCCTTTTGAGGTACGGAACCCTAAAAAGGCGTATACACAGCGGTATAAACCACTAGATACAGCTAGACTAGTTGTATATATAGGTTATAGGTTATAGGTGTACGCGGGCTGGGTTTCCGCAACTCGACGTCATAATTGCGCCTATTTTGCGTGTGGGTTGGACTAGCTGTATCTAGTGTACTAAAAGTACCTACACTAGCGAAAAAATGCGCTAACTATTCATGTCGCACTCCGTTTCAATAGTAACACGAATCGGTCAATTAGTGGGAACAATGCCCGCCTTGGGACCGTGCCGCAATACGAGGCCGCGTTACCCAATCAATTAATAAATCCGTGTTTAATGTAGCTGTTTATCATAATGTGTTGTAAAATTAAGCATTAAGTGACCTATCACTTCACAAATAGTGTAATATACACTATTTAGACGACCGAATAGCCTAGTGGTTAGTGAACCTGACTATTTATTTACAAATTTATTTATAAACAATAAACAATATATTTACACGGCATTACAGACAAGCCAATACACCGAGAAATTAAACATTACAAAATAATAGATACAAAACATATTCAACATGGACAACATATAGGTGACATCAAACAAAAGTACTGTACAGCCTATCATCGAAACCTTAGACATTCACGGCACACAGTCGCTTGAAGTATGAAACTTGAGGTCCCGGGTTCGATTCCCGGTCAGGGCAGATATTTGTATGATGAATACGAATGTTTGTTCTCGAGTCTTGGATGTTTAATATTTATTTAAGTATGTTTATTCGTTGTCTAGTACCCATAGTACAGGCTTTGCCTAGTTTGGGACTGGATCAATTGGTGTGAATTGTCCCACGATATTTATTTATTGTATTATTTATTCTAACTGCAGTAATATTTTAAATAGGAAGATTCTGTAAGATTGTAGCGTTGAAGGATTGTAAGTGCGGGGTAGTCTCCGGAATTAAAAATCCGATTACACTAGTACATTTCGATGCTAGTGCGGAAAGTACCTATGTCATCACGTCACGAGTACCGAGATATCTTGCCACGAGCCGTAGGTGAGTGGCAAGACTCGGGACGAGTGAAGAATGACATTTCCGCACGTGTATCGAACGATGTTTTTTAATACAGTTGCGAAAAAACAAGAAGAACAAGTAAGGAATTTGAAATTTTTATATTATTAATTCTGTAACATCATTGTAAATACAGTTGAAAAATAATGAAGTTGTTCAAGAATATATTTTTAAAATATTCTATCTTATTTATTTTTTATTGACATAATAATTAATGGTAGAATTTGTACAAGGGAAAGTAAAAAGCACTAGTTCGTGAAAACCAACTTTCCGCACGCTAAACAGCTACGTAAAGTAGCACCTTTTGAGTAAAAATTTCACCTTTTATGTATATTTGTTAATTTCCTTGCATGGTGCATTGCAAAATGTTGTATTATACACGTGCGGATAGGTAATTCCCAACTCATTTCGATCAAAAATACTTCCTCACGGTCGTGTTTTTGGTCATCGTCACTCGTTGGGAATTACCTACTTTCCGCACTTGTATCATAAGTAACTAATCCATTATTGCATTACGAAAAAGAAAATACGATCGCAAACCGAACTAAATGATGCTCGAATCTGTGACGTAAGCAATGCACGATTGTTATGTTAGACACTATGATGAATGACTCCGGCAATACTTCTTTTGTTTTTATGCTTATGAAGCTATTACACCGAGGGATAAGTTTATAAAGCTCGTATCTGTGTTGGGTATAAGTTTACAACTTAAACCTTAAATCTATACAATAGGGTTCTAATTTTAATGACGATCAAGTGGCTTATGGGTCTGTGTAAGTAAACTTTCAATGTCTGTCCTGTAAAGCTTTAGGAACTGTTTTACGATGACAAGTTTGTTTTGAAAGGGACACCATTAAAATTTTAGAGTTATTAATTAACCTTTGGAAGTAAGGTAATTGTCCTTAATTTAGAAGCGATTCTGTCTACCGTTTTGTCTGTACAATATGGGATCATTAAGAATAATTTAACCTTCGAATATACAAGTAGGCAAGTACATTAATATTGTATATTAAACTTCTTAATCATAATGCATAAATTGACATTGTTTAGTTTTTGGTTCATAGTAATGCGGGTGTAGACTCAAAATTTATTTTTACTTCAAAAGAAAGAAAGCAAAAAAATATGCCTAATGACGAAAACCCAATTTAAATATCTCAAAAATTGGGTTGTTTCCACAAATTAAAATTGATAAAGCAGTGTTTCTAAATGGGTAGTAAACCATCAAATAAATGTAATTAAATATAAATTATGAAATATAATTATAATCATAAAAAGATATGGACCTTGAAAGTTTAGATAAAATATGCATTTTTTTTAATTGTCCAAAAGTAAATTTAAAGATAGAAACAAAATTGTATGACAACTATGGTCCTAAACGCAGTATTTCACGACCGAAACAGCAATTTACCTGATTTTCAATACAACGATTAGTACAAATATTACACTGTGACGTCACAATTCAATGTTAATCAGTATGAAACGTTTTCGGCTGCCACCAGCGAGGTCCGTGTTTAACTCAATTTTTTGGGTATTTATGTTTTTTAATTGTAGTTGCTCCCATACAAACTTTTGTTCCTGTCCAAAAACTGGTACGAATGGCATCGCAAAAAAAAATTAGGACACAAGCCTATTACGCATGCTGCCTAGCTGGGGAAAACCCTTTACCCATACTGCGCCTGCTACGTGGTCGCCGCTCGGGAACCTTTCCGCCTCAACGGCCATCGGTTCTACGTGCCGTGCAATGTGCGCCCATAAAAATGTACCATAGTGAAAATTATAGTACATTGTTTAACGAGGGGCGTAAGTGGAATATTGCTAACGAGAGTCTATCAGAAGCCCGACGCCGAAGGCGGAGGGCTTTTGATGACTCGAGTTTGCAATATTCTTACGCCCGTGTTATACACAATGTTTTTCATCACATTTGCGAGGAAATAAATAACTACAAAAGACAGAAAAATCTAAGTTTCATACAGCCGCACCAATCAAAAATTGACAACTTCACTTCCAGATCAGTGCTAGTGGAGTTCAATATTTCAACCAATCACAGAGCAGTATTCTTGCGGGGCGGGGCCGGCGTGACCAACTAGATTTTTTTTTCAACCAATCACAGAGCAACCAGATTTGCTTAAGCCAATCAGAGGATTCTATTATTTTAAAACTAAACTTAACTGCCCGTGGGAGGTAAAACGGCTATAACTGCTCTGTACGCTTGCAAGTAATAACGCCATTGACGAGCAAGTGTGATGAAAAAGATATTTCTGAATACCTTCTTTTGCAAGTCTCGAAACTTGTAACGACTAATTTATTACTGATAGTGGAACTAAACGTGGCTACCCGCACACGGTCGCTTTGTTCCCGATTTGAGCTCAGCGCGTTTGGTCCTATTTCTTTTTTAACCACCCCATTTTACTGGGAGTGTTTTAACCGCGTCTGCCCTAGTTTCCAACTGAATATACATGTAAAAAGTATTTACTTTGTTGTCTTACTTTTTATTTAGTTTGTGTGGAAATATTGAGTGGAAACGCAGCCAAATGGGTGAAGAACCTAAGTTATATTATTAATATTAATTTATAAAAATGTAGACTTGCTCACTCAGATCACTGGAGATGTCATTACAACTTTTTTAAACAAAAACGCAAATATCTCAAAAACTAGGCTGAATCCAGCAAACATTATATGACATTTTATTTCAATTTTTATCTTCAAATATGGTCAGGAATACGCTGTTATAATTATTCGGTCTCCTCATGTTACACCGTGTATAATCACGTGGATCTGTCAGTAATTTAGTACCTACTGTCAATAGTTTAAATGGGTTTTCATGTACAGTCAGATGTATTAATATACGTGCATAAAGCCTGCAACACCATGGGCGCGGCCTGCGGTGGCGGTCAATAGTAAATTTGAGAGATTATGACAAGTTCACGCAAGTATTCGATGGCGTGGTTTTCCCGCTAAGTAGAGGAAAGCAACAATTCGACCAGAGCGCCCCCTTGGCGGGTTCCTATGAATGTGTATAATTTCAAGACACTTTCAATTTCACTCTCTTAATATTCGCGGCCGATCGCGTGCGACTGACGCACGCGGCATGAGTCACTAGTCGGTGCTATATGAAAAAGCCGCACGCGTCTGTTGCAGACCGCGGAAGCGGCGCCATCCATACATTTTCATACACTGACTATTCATCAGTCGAACGCGATCAATCGCGCGCGGCTGCGATCGGCTGCGATGCACGGAATTAAAACTTAAGGTTATAATGTCCGGTGCCTTGTGTATCCAAGTAACTTTGTGGCTAATCACATTTAAATCTATTCAGCTATTCTTGTGTGATTGATTAACAAACATCCAAACTCCCAAGTTTATTATAATAACGTGATGATTATTAGCATATATTAAAACAGGTCACTATCCTTATATCACTCGAAATAGTTCTAGTTATAGAATCCCGTTGTATCGGATTCTTACCTAACCGCCCGCAACGATTCCGTTCAGTTCGGCATACTGGTTTAAAATTCATTCGATGTTTGAAATTCCGTTGAAGCGAATAGATCATGGCACACAGCACACCGTGCAGAGTCCGCGCCGTGCTGTTCCCGCGTCGATTTCATAAAATACTAGTGGCTCTGTAAGATGAAAACTCGCGAGCCCGTCTTTTTTTAATTAAAAAAAACTGAATCGACAAATAATCTATATAATTATTGAATTATTGATCGCATCAGAAATGACGCTATCCGCAGCAGAACCAAGGTAACCGATATAGCCCTCCGAATCGCTAAACTTAAGTGGCAGTGGGCGGGGCACATTGCACGTAGAACCGATGACCGTTGGGGCGGAAAGGTCCAGTGGCGACCACGTACCGGAAGGCGCGGCGTGGGTAGGCCCCCCCCCCACAAGGTGGACTGATGACCTGGTAAAGGTCGCGGGAGTCCGCTGGATGCGGGTGGCAAAGGACCGGTTACTTTGGCACTCTTTGGGGAGGCCTATTTCCTGCAGTGGACGTCTTTCAGCTGTGATGATGATGATGATGAATTATTGAACCTTCAAGCGAATCGGTTTAGAAATGCGACTTGTAGATGAGAACAGACGCCAGACATACAAAAGAATTTTGGCCCAAACTGAAACCGAAAAATTAAATTCGTTCGCTTCGCTCGCTCGTTCGATAAGGATCAAAATCAGGAACAAAAAACTAGGAGCCATTCCTGTAGACAATAGTGGACAGTTTAGGTCCATATTAAAATATAATGAAACTGGTCACTCACGTCTTTAAGGTCGAATATCGTTCGATATGTTTCGAACCGATTCGCGGTTCTTATTCATGAGTAGCACTGGGAGGTAGGGGGTAGTTTAGGTACGTGTCACTGTTTGCCGGCCAAAGCACGGACGAATATTATATATGGGGAAATTGGTGATCGAACGCCCGCCGGCGCTAGTACCGAATTCGGTACGGTGTAATGTGGGTCATTCTTCTGCTACAAGATTTAATATGGGGTAAGATTAATGTTTTATTTTAATTAAACCATAAATAAGAACTTTTCTAAATTGAAACGATTCTATTTTAATGCTTTTATTAACTAAAAAGTAATTTAATGTTTTAATAGTCGAGCGAGCTAAATTAAAGTTTTACTAATAAAATATGTCCTTTAATTTCAATTGAGAGTTCGTTTTAAAACTGTTAACTTTTTTATCCAATATAAGACATTAAATTAAGACTTTCACAAAAAATACAGATTTTTCGGTGGAGGATTTAAAAGTGTTCAAAGTATCAGTAAAGGTAACTGTAACCCAAAAGTCTCGTTTTTTAATTTTTGCTTGATGCTATGCTTTTTTTCTCCCCAATGACCAACTTCCAAATTTTTATCCAAACTAAATAATTTCAAAACGAACGATTATTTTGGAATAAACTACGTGCACGGTTTAGACCGGTCTCATTTTTTAAATAACCGTGAAAATACCGCTACGCTAGTAGTTAAAAATAAGTAGAAAATTTTAAGTTGAAATCAGTTTTTTTAAACCAACATTCTCAACTCAACTCAAACAATCGGACCAGAAAATATGCTCCAATTCATCATATCAGCCGAAAGACGTCCACTGCTGGACATAGGCCTCCCCCAAAGAATGCCAAATTGACCGGTCCTGCGCCACCCGCATCCAGCGGACTCCCGCGACCTTTACCAGGTCATCAGTCCACCTTGTTATGCTCTAATTATCCTGATAATACTTAAAATGATATTTTATGTCACTAACCACGTCTTACAAAATATTACTAATACATGAGTACCTATCAGTGAATTTTTCATCAATATGAATATTTGTATGCATTCTTAACATAATAAAGCTCGAGCTTATTTGAAAATGTACATGTTTATTTGTATTAATATACAACTAATTTGTTAAGTTTAAGTATTAACCTTTTGTAATGAAAAAAGTAAAACTACCTGAGGTTGGTTGAAATGAATTGAGTCGCCACTTATTTCTTTTGAAATACATTATTATGTTCTGAGAAATAAGTACAAAATAAGATACAAAATAAGAACCAAAAAATATATAACCATTGAATACGCGCGAACAAAAAACGAAATAGTGCATTTTATTATTCCGTTATCGCAAAATCGAAGAATAAAAATAATAATAACACAGTTCAATGCACGAGGAGACATTCAAATATATCCACAATCATAGAGTTGACCTTTGTAAATGCGTCAAGTGCGAGTCGGATTTAATGTGATTTAATGGGTGTGTAGCAAGGATTTCATTTCGTAAAACGCTGCTGACGTAGGTAATTAGATTAGATGGAAATAAGTAAGTAGCTGGTGCGCTCTTACTTGCGCTAGCGTTCAGTAAACCACGCTCTATGTAACAAGTGACGATTTTTAATAATTGAGCGTTTTTCAAAAAAAGTGTACATGAACTTTTTTTTTCAGAATTCGATTCTTTTGGGTTTTTCTTACTCAGTATCGTTGATGCTATCGATCCTCGAAAGTGTCCGAAATATTCCATTCCAGATCGTCACATTTTTGTATTTTTTATTTTTTGTTTATATGGTCGTGCTCGTGTTTATGTGGCAGTCCAGTGCGGAAGAAAAAACTTACATAGTAAAATCTGGGACAGTTTTTTTTTTGTATAAGGATCGATAGTATCAACAATTCTGGGAAAAAAAACCCTAATAAATCGAATTCTGAAAAAAAAAATTCATGTACACTTTTTTTCAAAAACGCCCAATTAAATAGAGAAAGCCCAAGTTATCTTCGACTATTTGGGACATAGGTATTCGTATTGTTTTTATTTTCTGGGAGATTACCTAGTTATTAAGAACATCATTTGAATCTTACCTGATTAGAATTTAATCGGTGCGTTTGGAACGCTCTAGTGCTCTGTGCTCACACACGGACAAAGTGGACAGCAACGAATCTTTCAGAAAATGAATATATTGAAACAATGCTTCATCACTTGTACTCATAAATGCCATTGATACTTTTTGTTATTAAATACGAGTACTTATAAGACCCAGTTTAGAATATAATTTGCTCAAATACTATTAAATACAACAGTCAATTGGAAGACATCCAGCACAGTAATGTGTGACTTTGTGTAATTTAATTTAATTAATTAATTATGTAACATTGTAAAATTATTTTTTAAACATTTGTTGTACTAAATGGGAAGATACATTTAATTATGAAAATTAATACTAAAACTATTATTAAATTAAAATACCTAAATCTTAAACTTAGAAAAAATAAATAAAATGACTAATTAGATAAAAGACCTGTGCCTCTTGGCAGGGTGCCCATCACGCAGGCAGCATTCGGGTCGTTCTTCTTTTTTACCGACAATGATCCGAGGTTTTTCTGTTTTTTTGGTTTTTGAACTATCAAAAATTGTGGTTTTGAAGTGCGATTAAAAAAAAAATGCATAGGTTTCTTCATTAGAACTAATTAAAGTTTCCTTTCTGGCCAATATAAATATTTATTTACGGTTGGTTTCTAAAAAAAAACATGTGACAAAGTGGACTCTTTCAGTGGGGACAACATTTTGGTTTACCACTCTGGCACGGCATTCTACGAAAAAAAAAAACATTTAAAAAAAATGCTAGTTAGAGAAAGTGAAATATTAAACATCACTAATTAATAAAATAATATGGACGTTCATTCGAACATTATAAAACCGTAAACATCATTACTCAAATGAGATGCCGTAATAAGACGAAGGACAGCTATTGTCGGTCGAAAAGAAGAACGACCCATTCCCGCGCTGAACAGCGATTGCGATTCTTTGCGCGAGAAAGCTGCCGGCGCGAGGGTCGCCATTGTAAAATGATTATATAACACTACCTAACCTATTATGACTTGTAAAATGTATTTTTTTACCAATAAATATCTGTATTCTGTAATTTACAAATGACTTAAGACTAAATTAGATTAGCAACAGTCGACATTAAAACAAACAATATACAATTTTTATTTAAAGTAAAAGTAAAGTAAGTAAGTAAGTTGCAGTTGCAGAAATTGCGAAACGTCTGGTCGATGTAACTGGTGACCGAAGAGCTGGCGGCTTTCTCGCGCAACGCATCAGCGGTACAATGCCTCGAGGGCCTTTTTTAGATTTAACTTAGTTTTAATTTAATTTAGTTAATGTTAATCATCATCTTGTATTTACTTTAGAAAATAAATGGTTTCGTAAATTTTTTAAACAATAAATTGCGCAACATCCTTGATCTGTCCAACCCAGAAAGATAGAATGGGACAGTCAAATCTGCACGCTATTGCATGATTAAGACACGTCTTAATCATGCAATATAACATACCTACATTATGTTTTGTTTGTTTCTATAAACGTTTATGCACAGCTGTGCGGTACCCTAAAAGCGAGTTTGTTTCTGGTCAGTAAGGTTATGGACCCACATGACATTGAGCTGGCAACATTAGCAATTCAAATGCGGTATAAAAAGTTAATCCAAACGATAGGCCTAGGGAATTTTAAGAGGGTTCTAAAGATTTACTTTAAAAGTAGGATACTCCCATAGGACTGCGAATAATGTAGGCTGGGATAAAATAGGAGTATAATGAAAAAGGCAATGCACATATAATGTCCCTTTTAGTGTTCAGACATTTGACCACAATTTGATTATTTATTCTACGTTAGGTTTTTTCTGTAGATCTAAGGCCAAGTTTGAGGCGGTGCAGAGTCGCTACGGTATCAGTAAACTGTGTGTCAGTGAATGAATGAATGAATGAATGTCGTCAGTGTCAAGTTAGTACAGATTCTTGGTTTAGATTTGCTGAAGTTCGTTTTAACCGTTTTTTACATTTTGGACTTGTCGATATAGAGTAGGATAAAGTCAAAGTCAAAGTAATTTATTCTTCAATTTAGGCATCAACATGCACCTATGAATGTCGATAAACTACCACCACTGGTTTGGAAAGAAAACCTCTGCCTCGAGAAGAACCGGCGTAAAAAACTCGGCGAGGTGTCATTTTTTCAAAACAGTATACCTACAATATATCATTTCAGTATCAGAGTATTATAAAATTTTAAAATTACATTGCTACAGTAGTTATTACAATACAAGCCTATTATTTTGCGATATATTGCGATATATATGCGATAAAGTCATCATCATCATCATCATGGCCGATTTCGATCACGGCGACTGGAAAAAGAGAAGAATTCTGGCTAACTGGAGCGTGGTTCGTGAGGTGTCAGGTGACTGACGTAGCCTATCTTTGCAGAGAATGTGCGACCACATTCCCTACAGGTCAGCACCCCTCCGACAAAATTGTAGTGTATGGCCGCAGGTGGTCGAGCCTTCAACTCCTCGCGCTTAGCATCGAGTTCGTTACGTCTTCGTTCTTCGAAGGCTTGCGCATCTTTTACTCAGAACTGCAGGAAAGCAAGCGAAAACAGGGCGGCCAGCTTCTGCGCTATAAAGATATGCTGAAGCGCCACATGCGGAGATGTGATATTGACCCAGCACGCTCGGAGATTTTGCCTCAAGATCGGTCAAAGTGGAGACATACAGTGAAGGTAGGATAAATTAATCACTATGATGTCGTACCTAATTGAAATAATTGTTGTTGGAATTAACCCTATTCTATCTTGGTCGACTCTTTTCACGGTATACAGAGGGCCTACCGCGAAACGAAAACGAACTTCGTTCGTGTATCGTGTGTGCAGTTGATTAAATATGGCAACTTGCTGATCATGCTGTGTGCACTTGCCTTGGATGTCATGCTAGTCTACTTATAAGTTATTCATAAATAACCATTGTACCTCATAAATGTATGATGTCTGTAGGTAAAGTGTACCTAATGAATAAATAAATAATTACAATCTACGCTCCGCGCCTGAGGAAGCGGGGCGGTACGATTTCGGTTACAAAAATACTTTCGGTTAAACAAGAGATACCTACGTAACTTTCTGTTTTTCAGTCCACTTAGTGTATGATGTTGCTAAATCTCAAGTTAATACGAGCATTGAAATTCAGGGAAAGTGACTTGTTTTAATAACAGAAAATAAGTGAAATAAGCACCGATGGATAAGCCTTGCAATATTAGAGTCACGCATTTACTTTTTGTAAACAAACACTTCAATGGCGTTAAATTTAAATTTCACCTGTCCGTTTAATTAAACTAACGACACGGAAATTAAAACTAAAAAACAAGCATGCGAATGCGACCACGAAATCAATCATCGATGCAAACATTCCTTTTCCACCGAACTAAATTTAATTAACCATCATAAATTGATCTCTCCTTAAAACCAATTTGATTGCGACGTAGAGCTCGTCACACTGGCCACAATCCAGGAAGAAAATCGACAAGGATTTTCCCGATTTTAAATACTTTAATTGGTTAACCCGTGAGAACTGGTCGTTCGACTTTGAATTGAATGGCCATAAAAAAAGAGTTGATTTTCCCACGCGCATTCCCGGATCACTTAGGGTCACCGCTTCCGTGCATTGGCTTCACGAAATTAATGTGCGACCATTCGTGTTGTATTCGACTTTGAAATTGAAGTTTATTGATGTTTCCTAGACGTATAAAACCTGCACCTAATATCGCAATATTAATGTTTTTTGGGTGAGTCCGTGGTCATTCAATGTTAAGTTGATGCTAAAAGTAATACTTAGTATTTTGCATTTGATTATTGTCGAATGTTACTATTTTGGGCATTAACAGTGAAATGTATCTCTATAAATTTGAGTAGCTCAATTGGACAAATAAAAGCAAAAACTGTACTCAGACTAGACTCGAGTATACTGTCTAAAATAGTTTGAAAAAAGTAATGGTCCCATATAATAAAGTGGCAGAAGTTCAGCAAAATCTCATTTATCGCGCGAATCTACTGTAACATTGTTTTACTTTGCAAACTATCATCTATCGAAATTACGTCCTATTGTCATTGTGGCAGGGTTTAATTTATTTTACAAAAAAGATTTATCCAGCCTATGGAAAACTTCTACTATTGGATACAATTATTCTCCGAATTTAATTATAAAACATCGCAAATTTTAATTTGAGCCTTTTATTGTAACTGTAAATTATTTCAGGGGATTTGATTGGCCATTTCGAACTAATTGGTGGTTATACCTTTGTTTCAATGAAATAATTAATGTATTTAATTGAATAGTTGGAATTATTACGCTGCCTACGAAGGTCCTGGGTTCGAATCTCGGTAAGGGCAAATACTCGTATTTGTGTGATGAGCATGAATATTTGTTTCTGAGTCTTGGATGTTTTCTATGTATTTAAGTATTTATATCTATCTATTATATATATCGTCGTCTAGTACCTATAACACAACCCTTATTGAGCTTACTATAGGGCTAGTTCGATTTGTGTAAGAATGTCCCTAATATTTATTTATTTATTTATTTAATGGTTCAAATATAATTTGGAATGTGTTGAACAATTGAAATACCGCTAATATTGTGAAAATGTTGACGGAAGTCGCGGATTATTGGGCTGTACATTATTGTGGCTGTGCATTATTATGCCCGTACACTACCAAAATGCATGTAGACGAATGCATAAAAATGATAGTGATGGTAATGGTTTTTGGATTTTTTTTGCTGTCATTCAATACAAACTTGCCAAACTTACCATACATTGAGATTTTAACGAACACCGCTTACGATTCAACCCATCATAGAGTCCTCGCATTTTACAAATCCGACCCTCACCGAGCCCAAAAAGCAGTTTGGATTAGTAAAGCCCCTTTAAACCTTAAGGCCTTAAATCTTGCTTAATAATGGCTGACCTCGCCTCACCTATTAATGCTCCTAATGCTTGTAATTGTTATTGTCGACCAAATAGGAGCCTTTGCAGTTAATGATGAATGCACGTTTTGTGAGGTCAATATTGTAAGCTTGTTGAAACTTAACACGTCATTAAGGGGGGTGCATCTGTTCTCGATAACCCCGCGCACAAGTTTAGGTACAGTCGAGTTCTCCAATATATATACAGGCAACGTTTCAAAAATATCTACACACGTGTCTTATGTCAGTAACAATAAAGCCTGTGTACAGATATTTTTGAAAGGTTGTCTGTATAGATATTGGAGAACTCGACTGTACGTCTTCTTCTGCACACGATAAAATGAAATTCATTACTCTCCGGGAATGGCTTTTTTGACAAATGTTAAGTTATAAGTAAGTGATTTATTCATCAATTTAGGCATATTACATGCACCTATGAATGTCGATAAACTACCACCGGTTCGGAAAGAAAACCTCTGCCTCGAGAAGAACCGGCGTAAAAAACTCGGCGAGGTGTCTTTTTTTCAAAACAGTATACAATATATCATTTCAGTATCAGAGTATTATAAAATTTACAATTACATATGTAGTAAGCCTATTTATTTTGCGATATATTTCTAGCGCAGGATTTTATCGCTGCCAAACATCCCTATCCATGATGTAATCGTTTATCTTATAATACGCTTTTGAAATAAGTGTCTGTTTTACGACAGATTTGAATTTAGAGTCAGTAAGTTCGGTAATGTGTTTTGGAATATTATTGTAGAATTTTAAACAATTTCCCAAGAACGACTTTTTCGCTTTTACTAGCCTGTAAAAAGTTGTTTTGAGATTCCCTGCGCTTCTGGTAAGCTTGGGCCTATCAGTGTTTGTTGGGTAGTTGTATAAATATCTTGATCTTGATTTGCGAATTTCATATCCACTTCTATGAAATTTTAGATATGGAAAACTTCCTCGTTCTCTAGTTGTATCCTCATGTTATTTCAGCATACCATTGTAAAATGAGAAACAAACTACGTTTGTAATTGTATGGAGAGTGCAGCGTCCTGGGGACTCTTAAACTTCTCTTCTTAAATTTAAGAGCTAGGCTTTGTGGGTGGAGCTTATTCCATGTATCTCTTTCTAGAGCCTTTTCATTTATGGCCTGATACGACTCGACGTCTACCTTTTAGGGTTCCGATACCTCAAAAGGAAAAAACGGAACCCTTATATGATCACTCGGTTGTCTGTCTGTCCGTCTGTCACAGCCGATTTGCTCCGAAACTACTGGACCGATTGAGTTGAAATTTGTTACGCATATGTAAATTGGTGACCCTAAGATGGACGCGTAAAGTAAATTAATGAATTCTGAACAAAGGGGCCACTTTTGGGGGGTAAACTGGAAAATTAAAAAAAAGGTTATGTTTATTATGTATTTACCTATATAAGTATGTTTATCCGTTGTCTAGTACATATAGTACAGGCTTTGCCTAGTTTGGGACTAGATCAATTGGTGTGAATTGTCCCACGATATTTATTTATTTATTTAATACCATAAATTATTCACTTCTTATAGCTATTAAATGCACTATTACAAAATTCCCATGAGCCTATTCACTTGATGTAAACCGCACGTTTAAGGCCACATTGACCTCCGCGCCGCACGCGCACTCAGCAAACTAATTAACTAATCAACACATCACGACACTTCGCTGCATAGTTATATACACATTAATTTAAATAACCGCTGTTATAAATGCGTTTATGTATCTCATGAAATGGTTTGCCAGTACGTACGTCAGGCCTATCCCACTGTCATTTTGGCGCGAAATGATGCTGTTATCTATGGTAACTTCCAGGGCTGTTATTCGCTACGCGCTCATGCGCCTCACCTCACGCATCACGCCTAACGAAACTAGACCTCTACCTACGCTTAGTTACTACGCATCGCGGCGTCAAGATATATTTGTGGGAGAGCGTTGAGCTTAAAACTAGTTACCTGAGCCGTAGCATGGTTGGCCTTATCACGCGACAAGTGGCAAGATAAGAGCGTCGTCTCGTTCTATCGAACGGTGTCAGCCAGTGACGCACGCTCTATCCTATCACCTATCGCGTGACAAGGCCAACCATGCTACGGCTCCTGGTGTAAAGGGGTGTACAGCGTATCGCACATAATGACGTCATTATGTGCGATACGCTGTACACCCCTTTACACCAGGAGCCGTAGCATGGTTGGCCTTGTCACGCGATAGGTGATAGGATAGAGCGTGCGTCACTGGCTGACACCGTTCGATAGAACGAGACGACGCAGCTTCTGTTGTACAATGGATCGCAGACCATTATACTGATTTCAGTTTTACAACATTTTGCTAACATGACGAAAGAAGTAATCCCATGGCAAAATATGAACTGTTTTGTAATAACTTAATCTATATTCATTTTTTACGTATTTTTTACTTAATCCTGACTTCCCGGCTGTTGTATTTTTTATCATCATATCATAATATTATAATTTCCAAAATGGAAAACACAGACACGGACATAGAAACTAAAACAATTATAATTTTTGATGTTCAGTTATGTGATTATGTGGTCCGTCGATAGCCCTATCTCATTCTACGATTGTCTATTGCAAAAAAATTACAGCTAACGTCATCACTGAGGCAGTGGACCTTCTGTACCTTTAGGTACTATTAATTACTATGCGTACGTTAAGTTTGTAATTAGCGATGCGTTCACTTACTGACATTTGGTGTCAGAGCAGACATAGCAGCCTGCCAAGAAAGTACCTACAAGGGTGCAACACGATTTAAGACGAATGCAACCCTGAAAATTTTCTCTCACTCGCTCGCTGTTAGCGCGGTATGAAACTTGCGAAAATATTGAATTTCGGCCAACGGGAGTCGACTTCAAGCATTTGCGGGATCAAATTCATCTTTATAAAGTGGATCTCGTACTCGTCATTGTTTAAAACTTCCAAATCAAATTATGGCTTTTTCACTATCGTTGTTTTCGGGACAGAGTATTTCAGCGAAACGTCGAGAAGTTATCAAAAAACAATACTAAAATGACAACATTTCATGACCGATTCATTTTCTTACCTAAAGGTCCGTGCAGGCTGGATATATTTAACCCATTTCACACAGATACGTTATATCGACCACTTTCTGCTTGTCAAATATGTATCTTATTCTGAATGTGTAAAGCTGACATTCGATTATCATTTTTTAACTGCTGCTGGCCTGAAAAAATATACGAAAAATACCCTGCTACCCTTTTTTAGAAACTTGACGTCCGTTTTCGAATGCGTTATCACAAACGTAGGTATAAAACATTTTACAGGCTTGGTTGATTTATGTAAGATTTATTTGTATTCACAAACGACTGATAACGAAATGTCTATTCGACATGATAGGCTACTCGTATATTTCATGCCGCGGGTTTGCCTGCCTTCATTGCAAGACGCGGGCGAAAGGCAGGCTAAATCAAGGACCGGAAAACCCCTTGTCAGGCTTAAGTCTATCGATTTGGTAACTGTCAATTTGGTAACCTTATGATATAGTAATCTTACTGATAGGGTAACCCTATTGTTATGATAAGCATATCGGATGTGGTAACCATAAGTTAACCCTATTGAGATAAGGTTTTTTAGGGCTAACTTATGGTTACCTTATGGTTAACACAACCGATATGCGTACCATAACAATAGGGTTATCCTATCAGTAAGGTTACCTTATCATAAGGTTACCATTATGGATATAGGGTTTTAAAAACACGACGACCGGTTAGCCTAGTGGGTAGTGACGCTGCCTACGAAGCTGAAGGTCCTGGGTTCGAATCCCGGTAAGGGCAAATATTTGTGTGTTGAGCACTAATATTTGTTTCTGAGTCTTGGATGTTTTCTATGTATTTAAGTATTTATATCTATTATATATATCGTCGTCTAGTACCTGTAACACAAGCCTTATTGAGCTTACTATAGGCCTAGCTCGATTTGTGTAAGAATGTCCCATAATATTTATTATTATTATTAAAAACAACTTCTAAAATTAGCCTATGGAAAACCCTGATTAGGGTAACCGATTTCAGTCCCTGGCCTAGATCCTACTATAGTACATTGTTGAAGAGGCTAGAAAGTAAGCAATAGATGGACGAGTTAGTTCGAGGGCCGACGCGTAGCGGAGGCCCTCGAAAGTACGAGTCCAGCTATTGCACTTTCGGCCGAGGCTTAACACAGTGCTTTTCACGCCTACTGCGAGGAAATCGCAAATATATAATTTTAAATCAAAATTAAGTATCTAATTGAAGATCATAATACTAAACGGGCTCGCTTGCCTCGCGCCCGGCGCGGAGGAGGAGGAACGGGCGCACGCACGCCGGCCGACCGCGCGCGGTGCCCTGTGATTGGTCGATCGCTGTTCGTGCGACGTCCAACTAACCCCAGCTTTGAAGCCTTAATTCTGACCATCTTTTGCCACATTTCCGAGCAGTGGCGTGAAAATATTATAAATACGAAAGTTTGGATGTTTGCTACTCAACCACGCTTAAAAGGATTTGGATGAAATTTTGCCCGAAGATAGTTTATAGCCTGGATTAAAATATAGGATAGATTTATCCCGGGTCCATGCGATGCGGACAAAGTCGCAGGCGGAAGCTAGTTCTATATATTCTTCATACCATTTCCAAAACGTAATAGCATACCCTTAGTGACCTTAATAGTTTTATATCTCTCCAGCACTGTGATCTATCAGTAGATAGAATGGCCCGATGAAACGATAAAATAAATAATGGGTCGTAAAGAGCTCAACGTTTAATGTCGACATAATGTTGCTCATTTGATTCCTGATTCTTATTGGAAACCGAATGGTGGGTCAAATTTCCCTATAAGTTTTGTGATCGAAGTATCCTTGAAGACTAAAAAAACTAGTCCATGCTATATTAATAATACGAATCCTACTAATTCCACTAATATTACCATACCTCGCCGAGTTTTTTACGCCGGTTCTTCTCGAGGCAGAGGTTTTTTTTCCGAACCGGTGGTAGTTTATCGACATTATATCGACATAGCTGCATGTAATATGCCTAAATTGAAGAATAAATCACTCTGACTTTTTGACTTTGACTTTATTAGGTACAAATGCGAAAGTTTGGATGTTTAAATGCTTGTTTCTCAATCACGCTTAAACGGCTCAACCTATTTGGTTGAAATTTTGCAGGAAGATAGTTTATAGCCTGGATTAAAATATAGGATGGCTGTAATCCCTGGTCCACGCAGACGAAGTCGCGGGCGGAAGCTAGTAATATTATAAATGTGAATGTTTGGATGTTTAGATGTTTGTCAATCACGCAAAAAACTATGGCGATGCGGCCCCGAGAACACTCACCCTGAAAACGCACTCCCTGTGAATTGGTGTTTGCTCCGTAGAATTTGTATCAACTGTATATATTGGCTACTTTCCTATTCATTTTTATTCGACTGCCGAAGGAATCCTTCCCTTCGGCAGTCGAATAAAAATTTATTA
This sequence comes from Epinotia nisella, assembly GCA_932294315.1. Taxonomy (NCBI): domain Eukaryota; kingdom Metazoa; phylum Arthropoda; class Insecta; order Lepidoptera; family Tortricidae; genus Epinotia; species Epinotia nisella. The sequence goes on along the minus strand of OW028688.1, from coordinate 17,461,676 downwards.
TGAATAAAAATGGGTTATGTTTTTCGAGCGTATGTATGTATGTATGTATGTGTGTATGGCTTATTCTTTGGCATGCCCTGCAGCCTGAACCGTTTGACGGATTTCGACATACTATGAGGTGTCATTGGATTCCTCCTAATCGTGGGAGTGCATAGGCTATAGTATTTGCAAAAAAACAGTTGGGTTTTTTGAAAAATCTTTTTATTCCACTTGTTCATTTTGTAGAGAGAATCAAATGTCTGTATTGGACCAACTACAATAACAGCATTGAAAAGACAAAAATAAGAGTCAAAATTGATTCGCTAGCACAACTGTATATACCTTAAAGGCAACAATACAATTATTGTTTGACCTTTGACAGAGCGTTGAAAAGGAGAGAAGTTGTCAACCACACGCCAAATCAACAAGACATTTAGTGCGGAGTTAAACCTTATGTCAATGCAAGAAGGTTGCTATCGCGCTGGGCTCCTAGACGCATATATCAGTCGTTGGCGTTGAATCTCTTAATATGTTTTTATGATTTTAATTGTTACTATCATTATAGTCCCACCATATCATACGTTTTCACATGAAGAAACTTTCAAATTTTCAACTTTTGAAACCAATATTTACAATCAATCCATCATATAATCATTTTCAAATCACAACCGAATTGCTTTCAAAGTCATTAATTATCGCGCGTATTGACGAGTGATCAATAATGATCACGATCAGCCATTGTTAAGGCGGAGGCCAAACATGGATCCCATTAGGGGAAGTGAGGGTGTTTGAACATGTTACGGAGTAACGGGGAACAAAAACCTTATTTGCTTTTTAACAAGCCTCTTATTAAGCTCTTGTAATTAATGATGTTACAAAATTGTCACTAAGTTAAATATAACCTTCACGATCTCATTAATTATTTAAGTTAATTATGACCACTGTCATTATGTAGTTAGACTATTTGTACCTATTATTGTCCATTCTATTTTTTATCTAACATGTTGTGCATGGTAGTTATAGAAATGTAAATTATGTACTATTTCGATGGAACTATGTTAAATATAACTAGGTCATTGTGGCACTCTTTGGGGGAGGCCTATGTCCAGCAGTGGACGTCTTTGGGCTGATATGATGATGATGATGTTAAATATGTACATACGTATTAATTTACATTTTCTTACCTTGCCTAATAAACAAACAAATAAATGAACATAATTATGGTGGCTGTAATAGAATATTGTACAGTCAAGTGAAATACTACATTTCGATGCTAGTGCGGAAAGTATGTCATTGCGTCACGAGTGAAGAATGACATTTCCGCACGTGTATCGAACGACGTCTTTTAATACAGTTGCGAAAAAATAAGAAAAACAACAAGTAAGGAATTCGAAACTTTTATTATATTCATTCTGTAACATCATTGTAACACAGTTGAAAAAAATGAAGTTTAATACAGTTTAATACAGTTCTATCTTATTTATCTTTTATTGACATAATAATTAATGGTACAATTTGTACAAGGAAAAGTGAAAAGCACTAGTGCGCGAAAACCAACTTTCGGCACGCTAAACAGCTACGTAAAGTACACTTTTTGAGCAACTGTATTAAAAAAAAAATATGAGTGCATACTTACTTAAGAATATGTTCCATTATAGCTCTTATATCGGCGTAATAAGGTTTCGGGACATTTTATGAGAGCATAAATTCGATACCTATTTTTGACCACCTAACTGTAAGTGGAATTTCACCTACTTCTAATGACAGATTTTTTAAGTTATTTAAATAATCGAAATTTTGTATATTTTAGTAGGTAGGTGGATTGTTATGTTTACAGGAAATTCTCATTTTTTATGATCGGTTTCAATATTCCCATTTTATCGGAATGGGAGTGACTACGGAAGTTTTAGATATGCAGGTAATTAGGTAACTATATATAATAAAATGTTTATTTCTCTATTAAATAGCGTGATGAATTATGACACATGAAACGTGTTCATGCAAGTAAGTAATAAGTTTATGATACGAATGTAGCTTAAGTACTACCTAGCTCTTTTTAAGGAGACACAAATAGTTCGTCTCATCTTCATAAATAAAGTAAACGTCAAAACTAAAACAGAAACAGGCCTTTAAGAGTCATGTATACAATGAATCGTTTGCTCATCGATTGTTAACCTTAGCTCGTAAAGGCGGCCTCAAAACGCTGTGACTTGAAACAAAAGGCCGTAAGCGCCGTGATATCCCTGTACAAATGCGTCGTTTTATACTAAGAGGTTGGAATCTGTGCCAAACGCACCAAAAGGCTAAGGCTAACTTGTTGCGAGCGCATCGAAACCCAATTATGACAGGTTTTGTTTAAAAATATACGGCTATTTCAATGAGACGAGTGACATGTAACAAGTTTTTACTTTTGATATGTAACCTCAACAAAAAATGTGCAAATGGGTGTCTCTACGAGCGTTCCAACCGCCGTCAGTCCCCCTATTTCACCATCTTGACAATTGTCACCTGACAATGACAATCCCACGTACATTGCTGGGTCAATAAGCTGTCCAGCAACTACCTTAACCTGTCGACGCTGCCATGTAAGTCGAGAGCCTGGTCGCTTTATTGTCAACTAGCTTCTGTCCACGACTTCATCTGCTTGGACCGGGGATAAAAACTATTCGTGCAAAATTTCATCCAAATCGGTTGAGCCGCTTAAGCGTGATTGAGTAACAAACATCTAAACATCCAAACTTTATATTTAAGGATTTTGATTTATTTTTAATTTTAAAATTAAAATCGCTTTTTATTATCTGTATGTTACGTGACCGAAAACGCCGACCGCCATTTTGTCTTCTGTGAGTGACGTTAGAATAGCAAATCCGAAAACAAATTTTTCGTTGTAAACAACATTTGTCGTTTCTATGTTTCTGCACATAGTATCTTCTTAGTAGGCTGTGGTTTGTGTTGCCGTTATGACGTCACGATAATGGCGGCTGCCTTTTTGGCGCGAATATATAACGTTCAAATTTCAATTATTTATTTGCATACAGCGAGAATATTTTTAGGAAATAAAAATACCAGCTGAATATCAAATCGCTACAAACATACATACATACATACATTGCAAGTTAAATAAAAGCTTTTAAAAATTGTAGAATAGCCTATTCGGTCAAAAAAAATAGGTCGTTTTTGACCGATAACCGCAAGGCCACATCACTACGCGACCTTGCTCATCTGTCTTTCATTAGCGGCGCTGTCTCAACACGTAAACATAAGTCTCATAACACATAACAATGTCAAGTTCACAACACCGCAAACACATCAAACGGTACGTATTTTTAATTTCAACCGTAAGTCCATATATGAACGATTGCATTTTGAATGTACATTTTGACATCGTCATGTTATTAAATAAGTTTGTGTCTTTATTTGGGTAATTTGACGCTTCGCGGTTGTTGGTGGAGTATATAATTTAACAGCAGGCTAGTTTTGTTGTTTTTTGACAGCTGAGGACGTATTCATGACATTTTAATGACGGGTTGTGACGTGGCAGCTATAATGACCGATTTTAAAGCTGGCTACAACGACTAAGTAATACTAGCCGAATGCCAACATTGTAAAAAAATGCTGTGCGTTTAAATATAGTTGTGGTGGATATCCAAATGAATGGTAAGCCGCTTCAATCGCACCATCCAAATGGAAATATCGGTAATGTCGGGTAATCAATATTACATCCATCCATTTGTCGCAGAGAAAATGGCGCGCCCGTGAATATCGAATTACATATGACTATACCTAGATATTTTTCTAGCACGAACGACTTATTGTAGTGTTTGACAAAATAAAAACATCGACAGTCCTGTTATCGATAAGTTGAAGTGGTACTTACGTGTGTAAGTGGTACGACGTCATAGAGGTAAATAAATACAAATATATATAGGGTAATAGGGTACGTTAAAAAATAGATAATAATAACAAAACTATCAATTTATTTATATTTTACATACTTCAGAAAACAATTTGCAATACTTTCGTAACTTCCTTTCTTCGTGTCACTGAATTAGTTATCCCCTAAGTTACTCCATAACACACACACACACCGAAATTGTCTCTCAAATCGACGCAGAATGTCACAAGTTTATGGTTACAGTGTAGTGTAGGTTCGTTCGAATCACATTGGTATGCGAAATGTGTCTTACAATGAAAATCTTTGCTTAGAAATTATGCCATTAAAAACGCTAAATTTAAAAGGTATTGGAGAGAAAATACATACAGAAGCGTATATGTGCATACTTTTTTCACTAATGTGCATAGAAATTCCATGCAATTTGTATTGCTCTTGACTGTTACAAGAGACCTTCGCTACCCAAATACAAATTGAGACATCAATACGCTTTTCCACTTAACATACATTTGGTATGTCCAAACAATTACCTTAACGACCTCGCGATTGCCACGCAAATTGTCGCCATTTGTCACACGTGTGTCATATTGTCACGTGTCATATTGTCGGCGATAAATTTGCAATACGTATTATACGGTAACATTGAATTGAATTCAATTGGAGTATTTGGTTACGTAATTTAATGGGGGTATTCGAACGACAAGTATTTATTTGTTAAAATAAAAATATTATACAATAAATCACAAATATGTACATAATTTAATTCAATTGTGATATTATTTCGAGTATAATGCTACGACATGTGTTTGGTTAGGGGTTCGTAGCATTTTCGAACATAAAAGCTATTATTAAAAAAAAAACTTTTCAAAAATTAAGCTACCTATTTTAAGAAAGTGTTAATAACATGTGTTACACAATTATTATTGTTGCACATATTTTATTTTTAGAATAAAAGCATTTTCGAATGTTATAGATTAGTAAACTTATTTACATGTTATCTTTAGGAATTACGTACATAAGAATTAAGATTTTACACATTATCGTTTTTAGAATCTTGCAAATCATTTTAAGTGATCCGTTTGATTGTGGATTGGATGGGTAAAATGCGTAAGTAGATTCATTTTATGATAGATATGTGATACGTTTAGATATCACTATGCATCGTTTTTAGGGCTCCGAACCTCAAAAGGGAAAAAACGGAACCCTTATATGATCACTCGTGCGTCTGTCTGTCCGTCTGTCACAGCCGATTTGCTCCAAAACTACTGTACCGATTAAGTTGAAATTTGGTAAACATATGTAAATTTGTAACCCGAAGATGGACACATAAAGTAAATTAATGAATTCTGAACAAGGGGGCCACTTTTGGGGGGTAAACTGGAATATTTCAAAAAAAGTTTCGCTAACTGTATTGTGTGACATATCAAATGGGGTTGTTGTAAGCATCTCAGATATTTCTTTATATAATTTTATCAAAAACAGATTTGAAGTAATTTAGGAAATAAGACGAAGATTGACCATTCCCCCCTTATCTCCGAATCTACTAGGCTTAAAATTCTGAAAAAAATATGGAAAATAGTTCCTTGCCTAAAGATTACAGGAAAACATATAAGAAGTTTGAGTATTCAAAGCAACGGGAAAATTCTCAATATTTTACGGAACCCTCACCATGCGAGTTGACCTCGCACTTGTCCGGTTTTTATAAATAGGTACGACATTATGGTAATCTCAATATGTCAGTCGCGCGTTACAAAATTGATCCACAGTTGGTATAGTCAGGGGTATTAATATATGTACATAAATATCTGTACACGCCTTTGTGACATTAACAAAGCCCTGTTCATGTAATTATGTCCTCATTTTATGACTTACACTGGAATAAGTTCAAAAATGTGAACATATCTTTGACGTCGACTGTACGTTAATAATTCGCATATAGCTGTTCTAAAACTAAAGTCCAAAAAGTATAATCCCTCATCATCATATCAGCCGAAAGACGTCCACTGCTGGACATAGGCCTCCCCCAGAGAGCTCCAAATTGACCGGTCCTGCGCCACCCGCATCCAGCGGACTCCCGCGACCCCCCCTAATCCCTAAATCCCTAAATCAATATTAATATCAGGCCTTAAACGTAAACGGGTGAAATATTAACAAATGAGGAGCTTATCAAACGCGATGATTCAAAATGGCCGCCGTTAAAGAAAACGCCCTCATTAAGTTTAATGTGCGGGTACTTACAATAATCACCCGCCGGCTGAAGCGTATCTGGAAGGGAAGGAGATTGTTAATATTTATTTTAACACATGGGATAGTCAATTTAATTAAATAATAAATTCAAATCTGTAGGTTAGCCCCGTCTGGACCGTAGCGTAATTAACTAACTATTAAAGATACTGATGTGCATCGGATTAACATAGGAAAATTACTCTCTGTTTTGTAATTTCCAAAATAGAAATTTCCTTTATTTCTAGTGACTTTGAAGAAATTTCCGAGAACCTTTCCAACTTTTTGGAAACTCCGCAATTTGCACATCCATAATTAAAGATGGTTTCGGCAAAGTGGGTATTGATTCAATAATTGTTTATTCTTAAGGATGATACCAAATTGTTACCTACTGACGAGATTATGTTCTTTGAGCTCATGTGCACGCGTGTATTTGATTTTGTCTTGCCTAATCCAATTTACCTAAGGTAGAGGTGTCTCACTCACATAAAAGCTCGAATTTTTCAATTGAGTTCTCAAGCTTTATATTTTTTGTGTTTTGTGGATTTTTTGTGTTTCCAAAGAGTAATAATGTCCGAAAGCAATTACAAAATTCTGAAGGCCATTTCTGTCTAAAACGAAACTTTGGACGCAGATGATTAAACCAAATAGGTACATAAAAGGTTAGGATAGTGGCATGATGGCCACAACATTGATATCATGATGCCATATTTATTTATTTATTTTATTTTTATATTCAGTAACATAAGTAGCTTAGTGTCTAGATCTGGACTATAATTCTAAACAGTAAATACATAATAATAAATAAATAAATATTACGAGACAATCTTACACAAATCAACCTAGGCCCACGGTAAGCTCAATAAGGCTTGTATTGTGGGTACTAGGTGACGATATATATAATAGATAAATACATATAGATACTTATATACATATATAACATCCATAACTCAGGAACAAATATTCGTGATAACACACAAATAAATGCCCTAAACAGTGTGTGCACAAAAAGATTCATAACTTAAAGACAAACTATTCACTAGATGGAATTACATATTAGTATTGCCAAACTTACAGGGATAGGCAATGTGCATATTTTACATTCAATAATTAACATGACATTTACCTGAATATTGCGTTAAATATATGTATATCTAATAATATTCGTCTAACTCTAACTTAAAACATAAATACCTAATTTTGATGCATCTTTAACTTATTTTTTAACGTGGGTAGGGTGTATTTAAAGATGTCCAAAGAAGGATGTCCAGCCACTACATCATACTACAAACATCACTAGCTTTTATAATAACGCCATGAATGAAAACCAAATAGGTATATAAAAGGCAAGGACAGTGTCATGATGGCCACAAAATTGATATCACGATGCCATATCACGAGCTTTTATAATAACGGCATGAATGACGCCATATGACCTCCAAGTGCCGGCATAATCTACCATTGTTGTATATACTTTGTTACCATAATGTATGTACTAACTATAGTGGCTCTGTGATCTATAGATCTTGAGCCAGTGTATTTACCAAAAAAAACTCAACAAAAACAATCTATACAGGGTGAATTCTAAATCGTGAATCGTAACCACGTTTACCGGTAAAGCTACTTAAGACTATTACAGAGCACTAGTGTTAATTACAAATATTACGATTCACGATTTAGAATTCACCCTGTATAATTATTGAACACATGCTGACAAAATTTCAAGAGAAGGGGTTCAGAAATGCTGTAGAGGAGAACAGCCTGAAGCCGAAAACGTCATTCGCTTCGCTCGCTCGTTTAATCCTACTTCCTTCTAATCCTACTAATATTATAAATGCGAAAGTTTGGATGTTTAGATTCACAAACGGCTGAACGGATTAAGATGAATTTTGGTATACATATAGTGTATAGCCTGGATTAACATATAGAATACTTTTTACCCCGGGAATCATCCCCTAAGGGGGTGAAATGGTGGGCGAAAGTTTGTATGGAGCTACGATAAAAACGAGTTCCACGCGGACGAAGTCGCGGGCAGAAGCTAGTACCAAATAAAGAGGAATGTGTATGAAATTTAAGCTTGGTCCGTTTGAATGTTGCAATGTAAGGAGAGTAGATTACCTACCTACACTACTCATATGATTAGAAATATTCATTCACCAACAAGAATACGTAACGGGTGGATACTCATTATCATATCTAATCATAATCGTTTATTTCACCATGGTAAAATACAAGTTCTTACAATATATATATATATAAGTGTCTCATGGACCCTGGTCGGGTGTAGCAAACTTAATAACTAAGTACAGCAACTCACATACGAGTATTTTATATTATTAAATTGTTATACCTACATTACCTAGTGTGTGCAGGCAAAAACAGCTAAATACAAAGCAAAAACACACTAGCTTACATATATCTAAATTAAGTTGGATATAGTATATTATATAGTAGTGTTATTTTATTATAGTAGTTGCGTATTTATTACACATGCCATATAATCAAGACAAAAAATCTCGCTCATATGATCTATTTATCACTAGATATGTGCTAGATTGTATTACGAGGCTCGGTCTGGATTCTTTGTAATAGGGCTACAACTAGTTAACTAAAAGCTCTGTGAGCTGGTAAAAACCGTGAAGCTGTTTATTTCAAAAAAAAAATTTTCAAAAGAGTGTCTGTACAAAAAACCAATATAATTAACGAACCTACTCACAAAATTTCAAGAAAATCGGTTGAGAAATGCGACCCGTAGAGGAGAACAACGGGACAGCGGGACAGACACCAGACACCGGACAAACAATGTTCGGTTCAAGCTGAAGCATAGAACGTTTTTCGCTTCGCTCGCTCGTTCGATTAATAAAAACATTACATCTCAACGTAATAACAACATAAGTAAGATTCCTCTAATTAAATCAGTTTAAAACTCATTAACACTGCATTATTGCGTAGAAGTCAACGCACGTAAAAATAACTCCGTACGCCATACAAAAAGTATGACCGCCGTAGTTCATTTTATGTTCGTTGACTAATTGCAGTCTTAGCAAAGTTGTAAGTCACATATTTTTCCTAATATAATACATCCTCCTTAATGAGATATCTAGAATAGTTGTAGTAGAAGAAACCACGTGTAAGACGACATTGTAAAGTAATTACACTTACCTTTTTGTAAACAACGGAAATATTTGCCATACTTATGACATAAAATATCTAGTATACGATGATTTTGTTTTTATTGAAGGCAAGTTAATATTCCGTATATCTAATATCCGACGACATCCCGGACATCAGCCTGTACGAGATTGTAGTGGCTCTTAAACAGCTCAAGAACAACAAGGCACCCGGTGAAGACGGAATAACAGCCGAACTCCTGAAGGCGGGTGGAAAACCGGTCCTTACGGCCCTTCAGAAGTTGTTCGATTCCGTCTTACTGGAAGGGAGAACGCCAAAGGCATGGAACAGAGGGGTGGTGGTGCTGTTCTTCAAAAAGGGTGACAACACCCTGCTGAAGAACTACCGACCCATATCACTTCTGAGCCATGTCTATAAGCTGTTTTCGAGAGTCATTACAAATCGTCTCGTACGCAGGCTAGATGACTTCCAGCCTCCCGAACAAGCCGGTTTCCGAAAAGGCTTTAGTACCGTAGACCACATCCACACGCTCCGTCAGGTTATACAGAAGACTGAAGAGTATAACCTGCCCCTCTGCTTAGCGTTCGTGGACTACGAGAAAGCCTTCGATTCGGTCGAAACCTGGGCTGTACTACAGTCTCTCCAGCGGTGCCAAGTTGACTACCGCTATATCGAAGTGCTGAAGTGTTTGTACGAGAACGCCACTATGTCAGTTCGACTCCAGGACCGGAACTCGAAACCTATTCCGCTGCAGCGGGGAGTCAGGCAAGGAGATGTTATTTCTCCAAAACTGTTCACCGCTGCACTGGAGGATGTTTTCAAGACTCTGGACTGGAGAAGGATAGGCATCAACATCAACGGCGAGTACATCACTCACCTTCGGTTTGCTGACGACATAGTAGTCATGGCTGAGACCATGGAGGACTTAAGTACAATGCTCGATGACCTCAGTAAAGCTTCCGAGCGAGTTGGTCTAAGAATGAACATGGATAAGACGAAGGTCATGTCAAATGCCCATGTAGTACCAACTCCCATTACAATCGGACACTTTACGCTCGAAGTTGTAGACGATTATGTATACCTAGGACAGACTGTCCAGTTAGGTAGGTCCAACTTCGAGAAAGAGGTCAATCGTCGAATCCGACTCGGCTGGGCAGCGTTCGGGAAGCTCCGGCACATCTTTTCGTCCAATATCCCGCAGTGTCTCAAGACGAGAGTCTTCGACCAGTGTGTGTTGCCAGTGATGATATATGGCACTGAAACATGGTCGCTTACTATGGGCCTCATAAGAAAGCTCAAAGTCACCCAAAGGGCAATGGAGAGGGCTATGTTAGGAGTTTCTCTGCGTGATCGCATCAGAAATGAGGCTATCCGCAGCAGAACCAAGGTAACCGATATAGCCCTCCGAATTGCTAAACTTAAGTGGCAGTGGGCGGGGCACATTGCACGTAGAACCGATGGCCGCTGGGGCGGAAAGGTTCTCGAGTGGCGACCACGTACCGGAAGGCGCGGCGTGGGTAGGCCCCCCACAAGGTGGACTGATGACCTGGTAAAGGTCGCGGGAGTCCGCTGGATGCGAGTGGCGCAGGACCGGTCAATTTGGAACTCTCTGGGGGAGGCCTATGTCCAGCAGTGGACGTCTTTCGGCTGATATGATGATGATGATGATGAAGTTAATATTTCGAATTTGTCTTAAACCAGGACAAAAACCCTAAGCCTAATTTATTTCTCTCCTAACCCTGATGTTGCGACATCTATATACGTCGCGCACCTATTAGAAAGAAAGAAAGAAAATACATTTATTAAACGTCACAAATTACACAATTAAACAAACAAACAAGTAAAAGAAAAAACTAAATAAGAGGACGTTAAACAGGAGCTGAGGCGCTGATTTTCGGTGGGGACCTAAATTACAAACTAACACAAGTGGCGACACAAACGCCAGCAACCTGGTATTTGTAACAAATATATTTATAACAATGAGAAAAATAATATATACATAATAAAATAATCCTAAACAGTTAGCATTGGTTACAAAAAAAAAAATTAAATAGATAAAGATAAAGAGTGTGTTGTGTCCTAAGCAGAACTTGGACATGCCAATAGACAGAGTGAAGAGAGCTTGCATAGCGGACAAAGACCGTTTGGTCGACCTAAATAGAGTTAGGAAGGAGAGGTAGGGAAATATTTTCGCGCCCTGCACGCAGATACCTGGGAGGAGATTGCACAGAATATGGCAAGCTGGCGCCAACGTAACGGGGGCGAGATAGTTTACCCTTGAATTCATCATCATCGTCATCATATCAGCCCAAAGACGTCCACTGCTGAACATAGGCCTCCCCCAAAGAGTGCCACAATGACCGGTCTTGCGCCACCCGCATCCAGCGGACTCCAGCGACCTTTACCAGGTCATCAGTCCACCTTGTGGGGGGCCTACCCACGCTGCGCCTTCCGGTACGTGGTACTTCCGGTACCCTTGAATTGCCGGCAGACATTTCATCGAGTATTATTTTATCAACAACGTTTCAAGTCATTTGGTTTACCCTTAAATTGCTGACAGACATTGCATCGACAACGTTTCAAGTATTTTTATTTCATCGACATGTCATTGCGTCGTAGAATCGATGCTAGGTAATTTAAATCATCGAATATTATTCCGTCGAAAACGTTTCCAGTATTCATCATTTCATCGACGAATTTTGTTTTATGTCGATGAAATGAAAATACTTGAAACGTTGTCGATGAAATAATATTCGATGAAATGTCTGTCGGCAATTCAAGGGTAAACCAAATGACTTGAAACGTCGTCGATGAAATGTCTGTCAGCAATTCAAGGGTAAACCAAATGACTTGAAACGGTGTCGATAAAATAATATTCGATGACATGTCTGTGGGCAATTCAAGGGTACACGGGCGGGTTGACACTTCGGGTCGCTGAACCAGCGGATTAGTAGTATAGTATAAGTAGTCGAACTAATAACCCCTCGAAAAATCGATACTTTTACATTACTACGATTATGATCTGTATTTAATTGCATAGGTTTACTAGTGATTCTAAACAATGCAACAAACAAAATATCTACATAAAATAGACTGCTAAGTATAAACGCATTTTGTGTATTTATTGGTTCACAAATATACATATTGCCTGTATTCCACATTCTTGCAAATAAAATAGTAAAATGAACACGAGATTTTCCAAAAAGGTCCATCAGTCATTGTCGGTATACGCAATCAATTTTTCACTCGGAATAAATATTCGTTTTAAATTAAATATGACTGAAAATGTTTGCTAGCACTGATTGTTATAAAAACACGTAGATTGAGTTTACTGTGTCTATGCATTCATGGTGACAGACTTCGTTAAAAATGCGTCAGAAATTATATAAAATAATAAAGGTATTGTTATGCCGATTTTAACACATCATAATTCACAGAAGGTATCGAAAGTCACTCACATTTTTGAGCAATAAATTGGAACGCATTGAATGCCTTAAAATTATATTTACTGTGTTGTTTTTAATTAGTAAACATGGTAATGAAATTCTCAAACTGAATGCTGTTTCATAGGAAATAATACATAAAAATATATATATCGTGGGACAATTCACACCAATTGATCTAGTCCCAAACTAGGCAAAGCCTGTACAATAGGTACTAGACAACGGAAAACATACTTATATAGATAAATACATACTTATATAGATATTAAACATCCAAGACTCGAGAACAAACATTCGTGTTCATCATACAAATATCTGCCCCGACCGGGGATCGAACCCGGGACCTCTAGCTTCATAGTCAGGTTCTCTAACCACTAGGCTATTCGGTCGTCATTTGAAACGAAAGTTTTTATGCGATATTATTTGGGCCCGTTGTGTTCACGTTTAAATAACTGAAATGAATAATATTTTTGAAACGATCCAAAGAATACCACAGTTCAGAATTCAATCCCAGCGCTCGTTTCTACAGTAAACCATATAATGTATAGGAATATCAAACTCTTGTTACGAACGAGTCAAAAGACTCAAAACGCTCAAAGGAAATGATATCTCAAGCGTAGATATACTCGTTTACTCGTAGCACGCGAAGTTTAGAAACTGCTGGCTCATACAAAGACAATCACGATTACCCAGGTCGTTGTCTTTTTTCTTTGGATGACATCCGCTACTGCAATTTGTCAATCATTATGGTGATTTTTACATTCGACACAGCATTGTACACAGAACAAGTCGCACCCTTAGAATAAAACCGACCGAACTCAAAAAAAATCGACAAAATGAGTTAACAACACATATCGACCCAAAATTACATATTGCATCAAGATGTGTTGCTAACTCATTTTGTCGATTTTTTAGGGTTCCGTAGCCAAAATGGCAAAAACGGAACCCTTATAGTTTCGTCATGTCCGTCTGTCCGTCTGTCCGTCTGTCCGTCTGTCCGTCTGTCCGTCTGTCCGTATGTCACAGGCATTTTACTCGAAAACTATAAGGTGTATTTGAATAAAATTTTGAGGAAAGGTGTATTTTGTTAGCCGCTACTTAGTTTTGTAATTAAAATGACAATAAAAAAATTTTTTAGGGGTGCACTCCATACATAAAACTAAAAGTCAAAAATTTTTTTTTCATTGTGACCCCCCGTGTGGCACATCAATCGATAGGCCTTTCAAAATAAATATAAGGTTTCTTAGCATTTTTTTTGATTAAGTGAATAGAGCCGGAGATAATCACCCCGAAAGTCACTAAAATTCTGTCCCCCCCCCTCTAATTTTTGAACGGTGTATTTTAAAAATATGGAAAAATTCATGGACATAGGGCTTATTAATTTCATTCAACGAAAATTGTTTTGAACAAGATCGGTTCAGAGGTTTTCGAGATATTGCTGAAAAACTGCCTTCCTCAAAGAAAAGGGCGTAAGTGCCGTAAAATTTCTGTGACGATACGACCTTTTTAATAGGCACGGAACCCTTCGTTTTGCGTGGTCCGACACGCACTTGGCCGGTTTTTTTGAGTTTAGTTGGTTTCATTCTAAGGGTGCGATTAGTGCTTATTTGTACCAATTAGCGTAGATTTTAGGCCCTGATATTCTTCATCTGCCTACAATTCTTCTGCTTTGAATGTTTCCCTGCATGATCAATTGATCAGATACAACTGTCTATTTCATTTGATTGCAGCATAAACATATGTATTTTTGGCCTTTTTATTCAAGTTTCCTCGAGTTTGTTCAGTTTATAAGATAGCACTGAACCGGTGAATAAATTTCAATATAGTATGATTTGACAGTGTACTTGGAGTACTAGGATCTAATTTTCCTGTTAAATTCCTAGTAATCTACACCGCTGAGTCCCCAGGGCAAACTGAAATGAAATGAAATGAAATATCGTTTATTCACATTAAACATATGGTATTAAACTGCTGAGGCTTCCTCTTTAGTATTCCGCACAGCTGTTTTATTTTTGCTGTGGAGGATGCGGACTACTTAAAAAAACTGCGGGCTATTATAATATCTAACATAACAGTTGTATGGTGGCCGATATCGAGTAAGACGCGCGCGTTCTTGTACATGACGATACGAGAATAATATCTACTTACTTGTGAATTTTATCTCTCCTTTGTTTAATGAATTTATTTAAGCTAGTTTTTGTCGGCGGCGTTTAATTTCATGTAAAACTGGATAATTAATTTCAGTAGGTAATAAATATATTATAAAATACGATGTTGTAACTTAGTTACATACAGTTACTAAGTTCAATAAAAGCATAAAATAAATAATGTGAGTAGCTTGGTTCCTACATACCTACTGGTGCCGGACATAATAATATATTAATTAATTTATGTCCCTTAAACGGATAGTTACGGATCGTAACAAAACCGACAGTCAATGGCAATCGCATACATTTAGTAACAAAACCGACAGGTTAGGCGTTACTTAAACACTAGCTAAAAACTCGGCTAGTACAATATAACACAATACGTCAGGTTTATGTGTAAGACGAGGCAGGTCTGAGGTTGTCAGTAAACCAGAGGTCAAACTGGTTGTGCTAAACACACACATAAAGTGAAGTTAGTGGTCGTAAAACGGAAATACAAAGCGTTCCCTTCAAATGCCTACAATTCAGGCATACATGTTAAATTTATGTTTTTTTTACACTATGTCGGTGACAAATAAGCATAATAACAGCAAGCAGATTCCGTTGTGTAGGGACGCTTGCAAATTTTAAGATAATATAAGATAAGATAATGTATTTGTCCAAACATGAGTAAAAGTAAGCTGTCATCGTTAAAATAATGTCCTTCATGTTTTGCCTTTCGGCGTACGAACTATGTTATGAATTATGGCTATATGAAAACAATAAATATTAAGGCACTGGTCCCACCACCGGCGAGTGAGATATGAACTATCGACTTTTTTCTAGCCCAAGAAACGAACAAAAGATAATCGCTTCCGTGTAAAAAAAGAGAGAGATATATATTTATAGTCGCTCGCTGTTCACACCGCGATCAACTATATGAACTATATCTCGCTCTTTTTTACACGGGAGCGATTATCTTTTGTTCGTTTCTTGGGCGAGAAAATCGCCGAAAGCTCATCGCTCGTCATCGGCGGTGGGACCAGTGCCTAAGGATGTCAAAAAATAAAAGAATGATTCAAATGTTATGAATAAAATTACAGTTATTATAATCTGTAACTAATTAAATCTAATATTCTATAATAAGTTAAATCTATATCCATGCCTCAATTGTCACATTAAATTATTTGGTAAACTGTCATTGCAAAATTCATTTATGCTATATAACATTTACCTATACCAGTGTCAACAATTCACGCTTAAAAAGTCTAATTGGGCTGTCCCTACTTGCTTTGGGTATCTTGTTATAAATTCTAGGGGGGTTCTAAATACAGAAGAAATCACGAGCCCTTCTTGATTTCAGCATTTATTGACAGCTGCAGGCAAAAGGGGTGTAGACTCTAGATTTATTATTACACCAAAAAAAGAAGGCAAAAAAATATACCTAGTGACGAAAATCCCATTCAGGTATCTCAAAAAATGATGAAGCTACAACCTTTTTAATATTGCTTGTTGGGGAGAGAAAACGCTCGGGGATCGTGACGTCACGATCCCGTTTTGCGGAAACAGGGACAGAATATTACCCCCTCTTAAAACTTTGGACACTTATATAACTTGTGATTTTTTCTCCATTTGCCAATATTTTAATCCTTTTCGAGAAAATTCATCATTAAATCAAATCAAATCAAATCAACATTTATTCGTAACACAACAAAACATAGGTACAATATTACAAGACAAAAACACAAAAAAAAAGAATCTGTGTCAGGTCACGAAATGGGCCCAACTCAGCATGATGCTGGCTTTGCAGCCATTAGCATTGGCATTAGTGGTTATTTTATTTGGTGTGTACACCCCTAATGCAGGTTCCTTATCTAACAAAGCGGGAGCTCTGGCAACCTGACTCACCAACTCAAAGTGAACCATGGCGTTTATCCTTAACCCATTCACGGGCACGCTACGCTCGTAGCCGATCCCCTGGTTTTCCCGCTAAGCAGCGGAAAGCGGCTATGGCGTAGGTGCCCCGTTAGGCGGGTGCCTGGCAGTGTAAGTGTTAATCTCCATATGTGGTGAAAAGCGCCCGTAGCGCTCCGAAGCATGTGTAGTGATTGGCACTCATTGGGTTAAGTCAGATTAATTTACCGCGCTACTTTGACCTACTTGTTTCGCATCCATCAAATACTATGTAAATCTATAAAACCTTTTCCATTAAGCATTCTAATTCCTAAACAGAATAGAGCTAATGCATATAATTACAATATATAATTGTCACTTATTTAGATCGTAAATATCTTCATCCACTATGGTTAATTGACGATTAATATGCGGCTATTTATGTTTTACAAGGCAGTGAAGAAAACCATTCATGTATAGATGTGTAAAAAACATTTTTATAAATAACTACATTATTAAAATTACATTATTACAAATAACTACATTATTAAAATTACATTACGAGAACAATATTCCTTTGCTATTCCGCTAAAAAACGTGCAGGTCGATCAGCGGAGATCAAATGCAACTAATTGCGTATAAAAATGCAAATAATTACAGCAAACCACCACCAATAATGAAAAAACCTCGACACGTGTTTCGCCTCTCTACGAGGCATCATCAGGAGATGCTGGCAGGAGGTGTTGCTTGCGCCACGTCCACTGAGCAAAAGAGCGTCCTGCTTTGCTCAGTGGACGTGGCGCCAGCAACATAACCACAGATTATATAATAGTTCTAACGAACAGATACTCGACTCTGAATAAAAAAGCGCATACCTACCGCTTTCCTTGCCTACTAAATTTAACAATGGAGCGACCTTGAACGCGCCGGTCGTTGCCCGCCAATAGACGCTAGGGTTGACACCGCTTAGAAATGAAGTTATAATTAATATTTTTTGAAATATTTTTATAATGATGTGTAACCAACTACAATTGCTTCACCTTGATGTAATGTTGCACGAATATTTTTCCTTCTCTAAATGTTCAGCGCGTGAGCGCGTACGAATTTGAGCAAAATAGGTGATCCGTGCGTGTCTCAACCCGAGGCTGCTCTAATTCGTACTTAGATACTTACATATCAATTTTAATGTTAATGTTGAGATTTATGGCATGACAATTATATTTTGTCAGTCTGGTAGGTGATATGTACGCGTATGAAGAGTGACGCAATTGCCCTGCTGTATGTATCTAAGTAACAGACGTCGTAACGTTCTAATAAAAATACAATTTTTTTTAAGAACCTACGTAACGTAAGTATATAAATAACGACATATTGTATAATAGTTTAAAAGTAGCATTGCAAACTTGGAATTAGTCACTAGGCATAAGTTGTTTTAAAATATTCTGATTAGGTACAGTCGCCCACACTCCTAACTGACCATTTGTGAACCTTATGTCACTGATATAAGGTTCACGAATGGTCACTTAGGAGTGTGGGCGACTGTACGTGTTTCATCCTCACGAGTGCATTCCAAGCACTTCCAAAAGGTTATAAGTTCCCATAGCAACGACGATGTTTACGCCCTTTCTTAGGCCGTGCAATGCATGCACCCCGTAAATCTTACTAAGTAAACTATTATAATTGCTGCTAGACAGGGATAAATATAAACATGAAATCAATACAAACAACGGAGTGGCGGAGTACCTAAACTTGTCGGAGGCTCGGGGTAGGTATACAAAATAACCGAAACTCAAGCAGGCCTAAATGTATCACGTAAGTATTTGAAATAGGTATTAGGTGTTCCGTAAAAAACATTACGAACTCATTTTTAAAGAATTGGTGAATAACTTTTCTTGTGCGCGTAAGCAGCGTCCGGCCGTGAGCGCGTGCGCCGACCCACTGGCGGATGTACCGTTTGCGGCGCGCAAAGTTTAGGTATAATTCTGAGTTCCCACGGCGCAGTTAGGTAGCACTGACATAACACAAGATTCTGAGTTCAGGTTGTGATTCCCTTGCGAGTTTAAAAAAATTGCGGCATATACGGCTGTATCTTTTGATTGCGTTGGCTTAGAAGTTTGATTTTTTCACAGCTCCAAGGGACAGTAGACTTGAGTATTTGATATAAATTTTAGCTTGATACCTCCACGCGTTCCTGAGAAAAAGGGTCATGGCAGACGGACAGACAGACGCACGAGTGATCCTATAAGGGTTCCGTCTTTTCCTTTCGAGGTACGGAACCCTAAAAACGAGGGGATGGGGTCTCAAATGCTACGGAAAGGATGGTACAGTCAGCATCATAACCATTGATACACTTTTCCACCTCATGTCTATACATGTTTATGATGCTAACTGTACGACCGTGCCTTTGTTTGTTTTGCTCGAGTCGGTTGTGAGTATAATACCGCTGATCGCTCCGTTTATCCATAAGCATGGGCCTTAAGGTCTCGTATCTACACTGACGCTTGTCTAAGGTCGTGCGGACGTCTAAGTTATGGCTCTGGCATTGAGGCGTATTAGCCACAGACATGCCAGCTGCTCGAACCATTACCGGTGCATCAATATACAAGTTGTATAGATCCTATACTTACAGAACCAATCAAGGCGTTATGTCTATCTTTCCTTATCCAGTATCACGTATAGAGGTACGCCGCTATATCGCATAAGGCTTCGCTACGGTGACTGATTTCCAGATGGGCCATATGCTTGTTTGACAACATCGTGGTATAAAATTAAATTAGGCTGGTCTGATTTTTAGGGTTCCGTACCTCAAAAGGAAAAAAACGGAACCCTTATGGGCATTAGGGTGGGTCGAAAAAATTAATTGTTTATTTATGATTTCTAATAGCGCGGGATTGGTGATCCTGATAATAACAAATACTAGAATATTTTTTTTATATTTTTTTAACGATGATTTCTACCCGCGCATAGCGTTTAAATTTTTCAAAAAACGCCGAAAATCGTACCTTTGAAAATAGATGCCAAAGTCAGTTTAAAAATGTATTTAAACCTGTTTCAACTTCTAAAATAATATAACAATTTAAATAGACAAGTACTGTGATCCACGGTGAAACCTACAGTAAGTTGAAGGGCGCGGGGGAGGGTCGCAAAGTATGCGATGCGCGCGAAAATCACGATGCACTGTTTTAGTGAAGCCAATTAGTTCTAGGTGAAAGGTCACGTTACGTTTTGACAGATTCTGTTATTAATTTGATACGTGGAGGTTGGGACGGATGCTTGTGTGGGACGCTACGTGTGTAGACAGGTAGACACACTGGCACCGTCTCACCTCCAACGGACTACTTCTAAAGCGGGTGCAGCGGCGGAAAACGCCGAAAATCTGAACGACTTTGTGCCCTTTGGCGCTGAGACCCTCGGTCCGTGGGGTCCCAGTGCGCATTAGTTATTTGCAGAAATCGCGAAACGTCTGGTCGATGTAACTAGTGACCGAAGAGCTGGCGGCTTTCTCGCGCAACGCATCAGCATTGCGATTCAGCGAGGAAATGCCGCCAGCATCCTCGGTACAATGCCTCGAGGGCCTTTTTTAGATTTAACTTAGTTTTAATTTAATTTATTTAATGTTAATCATCATCTTGTACTTACTTTAGAAAAAAATATGTACGAATTTGATACGTTATCTTCGCTATTATTATTCGAAGTGTGATTTGTCATGGAGATAAGCAGTAGAAGAACAACAAACTGTCGTATTTAGCCCCTAAGACACTTGTTTTCGTTTTTTGATGGAATAACTACTGGACCGACCACTTATTCTGGTGCAATTGGAAACAAACTTGACGACTGTGAAAAGCTTGATGTGTCTTACGAAAAGATAGAAGGGACATTACCTGACAAATCTAAAGTCCACGATCTTAGTTCGGACCAACGTTACCTGTACGACATAGTATCAGCTGTTATATTGTCTCATCGCTCTCCAGGGAAAATGTCTCACGCCCGATGGCTAACAAAGGCAAACCGAATCATGCGGCTTTATATTTCAACCAGCAATCCATAAAACAATTTAAAACAACTATTAGCTATGTTTGTAATCAAAGTTTACGCTCCCGTTTGGTTTGAAATCAAAAGACAGCCCTTGTGTAAAGACGGGGCAAGACACTTATGAAGGTTGATCTCAGATTTTAGATATCTTTCTGCAGTTCTGAAAAAGGTGGTTGATCCAGTGACAAAACGAAACGCATATTTTGTTCACCCGGAAAACCTGCTCCTGGCTATGTTAGCCGATCCTCAGAAGCGCGTACGAGAGCTCGCTGCCAGGCATATTTTGAAATCCAGAAATGCCCCAACTTCTGGTGTTCTTCGAAGCCCTCGTATGTTCCAAGTGCCCAAGATTAATCTAGATGCTGCGTGCTATATTAATATGATTGACTGGCAGGAAAAGTTCACTCAACCTCCGATACTACGCGATGTTACAGATGTAGCCCTACTTTCTATGGTGGAGTCAGGGGGCAACGACGAAATACTTTTATCACGGCTGCCATGTCATACGCAAGCTGTGGAGCGGGCGATTAAGACAGTTACTGAAGCCTCTTTACAGTTGTGCAACAAAATCGCCAGAGAAGGTATGATAAAGGCAAAAATTCAGAGCCGAAAAATCATGCCTAAATTTGAAAGCAGGAAGGATTTTAATGCTATTTTAACGTTAGGTAAATATGGTACCTAATTTCACAAAAACATAATATTTTTTTGATTAAATATACTTCCTATAACATTTAACTTGCATTTTGTATATTAAAACACGTTTTTTAAATGGTAGAATTAATAATAAATGTTATCTAAGATTTTAGAGAAAATCTGTTTTTTTTTAATTTTCAAAATCATTGCGCGGGTAGAAGGAAATATCTGACAAACCTTTTTTTTTGTGAATTTTGAAGCTATAAGGTTAGGTCAACTTTTTATCACTATTAGAAAAAAATGGACAATAATAAAAAAAACCCATATTAAAGCGACCCACCCTAATGGGCATTTCTCCGAGCGTTTCGAACGCTGTGATTTCGGTGGTCGCATTATTGACAATGTCCTTAGGTTTTTGTGGTCTATTTAGAAAACAATGATAGCACTCCCCGCGCCTTCTCCACAAAAGCTCAAAAAATCGTCTTCTATTAAAATCGTCTTCAATAATACGACCACCGAAATCACAGCGTTCGAAACGCTCGGAGAAATGCCCTTATAGGATCACTCGTGCGTCTGTCACAGCCGATTTGCTCCAAAACTACTGGACCGATTGAGTTGAAATTTGGTACACATATATGTAAATTGGTGACGCAAAGATGGACGCGTAAAGTAAATTAATGAATTCTGAACAAGGGGGCCACTTTTGGGAGGTAAACTGGAAAATTAAAAAAAAAAAGTTTCGCAAATTGTATTGTGTGTCATATCATATCAAATGAAAGGGGCGGTTGTAAGCATCTCAGATATTTTTTTAATCATTTTAGCAAAAACAGATTTGAAGTAATTGAGGAAAAAAGACATAAATTGACCATCCCCCCCCCCTCCCCTTATCTCTTAAACTAGTAGGCTTAAAATTCTGAAAAAAATATGAAAAATAATTCCTTGCCTAAAGATTACAGGAAAACCTATAACAAGTTTGAATATTCAAAGTAACGGGAAAATTCTCAATATTTCGCCACGCGAGTTTAACTCGCACTTGTCTGGATTTTTTTATCTCTCAACACAACAAGTCTAATGTAATGGAGATATGTGAAGGTGTGAAGGAACGGCATTGAACGGCATTGAAAGGCATTGTTTGGAGATACGCCAGTACAGTGAATCATGTATGCATCTAATAATGCCATCAACGGCTTGTAAGTATGCGGGTAATCATATCATTAACATGTGCTTTAAATTCTTAGAACATTCACTAACAAAGATACTTAAAGGGATTGGACTTAAAGGGCACTATGCAGGGCACGGCTTTCGATTTTTTCCAACTCTAAATTTAAATTTTACTACCGTCTACGTAGGGTCGACTCCAAAAATACGTTTATACTATTCACCTTATTGCAATGGAATAAGGTGCAAAAGTGTAAACGTATTTTTGGCGTCGATCACGTAACGCATTGTACGCGCTTCGGGTAGATCTAAATGTCAATTTTTATATGGAAAAATGATAGTTGGATCTATCCGACGCGCGTTCGTAACGTTACGTGATTACTTCCCTGTATATGAAACATGGTTTAAATTGGTAGAATTTTGGAGGATGAATTTGTCAAAAGGCGTAAATTATGTATTACCATAATTGGAATCAGGAATTTGTTTATTTTTAATGACAACCTTATTTAGGATCTGTTTGGCAGGAAGACGACGCTTTGTAGCATTAAACTCGCCTTTTGTATTAACTTGTTCTGTGCAGCTAAAAGTGCGTGGACATAACAATAAAAAATAAAGGAAATCTACGACCGCATTTTACATGTTGAACAGAAATCGCTATGCAATAGGATGATCACTTTATGTGAAACCGGTTACATAAGTGACCATATAAACGCACTAACCGAACCGGTCATGTGATTGTTGCACCTGGGTAAGTTGGTAAGTAAGTACCTAGGTAAGTCGTATTGCGCCTGAGTATAACAACGTAACTTGATGCTAAGTTTGGTATTGATCGGCGTTAGAATTCAAATTAACGACAGGATACGCCAATAAAATATATAAATCGTGGTGACGGAGGTGGCACAGTACTGGTCATTGTGGCACTCTTTGGAGGCCTATGTGGACGTCTCTTGGCTGATATTATGATGATGATCGTGTTGACTAAGGCCGCTTCCTTCCTTGGCGGAGCGGAATATGTACTACATGTGATACTTCCTACGAATAAGGCTTCGCCGAGACTTCGTTATAGTGGCGGAAATACCTACTGTAGCACGCTACTCAGAAAGAGTAAGAGAAGAGAGTAGGCAGACGCAGACGGTTACATTTAGAGGGAGCTTTCGGAATTGAGCAACGAAATACTGGAATATTATTCCTCCACCGATACGTGAACTAAAAAGTAAACCAGCATTCAAAGTGAAGTACCGCCTAAATTGACTAAATCACCAAACTAAAAAGCAATCTTTAGAAAAAAAAACTGAAAAGAAAAAAACAAGTTCAGTAGTCGAGAACATTGAATCAGTTTCATGATTAACATTTCGTATGTCAATTTGGACCTTGGAGTTTAAAAATAATGTCCAAATCGCTTGTGACGGATCCGGAACGAGGCATACGAATCGTTATGACACAGATAAAGCAAACTATACATTCTTATACGAAACAGCAACTTCAACAGTCGGGACCCATTATTATCGTCAACATTAGTGCCGCAGCCTACACTTTTAATGGGACCCGACTGTTGAAGTTGCTGTTTCGTATAGGAATGTATAGTTTGTTTTATCTGTGTCATAACGATTCGTATGCCTCGTTCCGGATCCGTCACAAGCGATTTGGACATTATTTTTTAACTCCAAGGTCCAAATTGACATACGAAATGTTAATCATGAAACTGATTCAATGTTCTCGACTACTGAACTTGTTTTTTTCTTTTCAGTTTTTTTTTCTAAAGATTGCTTTTTAGCAGTCGGGTTTTTTTATTTTCTAAATTACCTTTTTTTATTTAACACTTTTTAGTTAGTATTAAAAGACGGCAAATTTCGCAATCTTGTCATATCATTGAGGGAGTTAATATCGTGAGGATTATTAAGTAGCTTGCGGTGGTCTAAACTACTGATAATTAATCCATTTAGAGACCTAACGTGGCTCAAAGCTACATATGCTTGACCTTTTGCGAAAATGCGTGAACTTAAATCTACCACAGCTCGGTCTAAAGTCGTTCCTTGTAGCTTATGCACAGTAACACCCCAGCACAATATCAACGGCAACTCCTTTGCGTCGCGCAGTGCAGTATTAATACTGAACAGAATTACTATAACTTTATAACCTTATAGATTTTAAATGGTCACTCTAAATGAAAAACTGTAAAAGAAACCTATAACTGATTTTTAAATACCTATTCAGTGATACCCCACTCGACATATTTCGTTAACTTTTTTTTTTTTTTTTTTCAATTTTGGCGTCTGGTTGTCGCCATTTTGAATTTTGATTATCGTCATGTCTTTAGTGACACTCGCAAGAGTAAGACGGTTCGATTGACGTAAGAATCATCAAAATCGGTCCACGCGTTTGGTCTCTGGAGTGCCACATAGGAACAAACATACATACATACATACATACATATATAGGCTGATAAACACATTACCCTCCTTTGCGTCGCGCAGTCGGGTAAAAATATGTATTGAGTGAGCCCCATAAACCAAGCATTCCTAATTATGATCTCATACAACATTAATAGATTAACACACACACACACACACACACACACGCACACACACACGCGCACGCACGCACACACACGCACACGCGCGCACACACACACACACACACACACACACACACACACACACACACACACACACACACACACACACACACACACAGTTGGTATTATGCTGCGGCTCTTTTATCGTGACACTTTGTTTTTTTTTACCTTTATTCATTGATATTAGTCTTCTTACAAATAAACATTTTCCTTTCTTTCGGCAAATTGCGGCGGGAATAAGCTTCTATACATAAATTCAAATTCAACACATTTAATCGTGACAGCAAATTAATTAATACAAACACACATATGAAAAAGACAAAAAAATATACGGCCTAGGCCGTGTCACGATATGGACCCGCTATTGACGACTCGACCTTTCTAAACAGGCATCTAGGAAACACCGTTCCTTTGTTACCGGACTAGGAAGTGACGTCGCGATCGGCGCGAGTAACCCACTGCCAAGTGTTTGTATACATAATTAATGATCTGCATAATTGAGCATTGGTTAGGAATATGCCCCGCGAGCACGGCGCACTTTAAAGCGACTCAAACAAGTAGTCAAGTACGAGTACGTTATGTAAGTACGAATAAAAACGAATGCCGTCGAAAAGGTCTTTACACTAATAATTGGCTACTTTCCTAAAAAAGTATATTTAGTCCGTCAGTTAGATTATCAAAAAATATTGGACACGTATTTTTTTGTTTGTCAATTAAACAAAAAATGATGAAGTTATAGCCCGTTAAAGTTTCGCGTGACGTCACATTATGCTATAAAGTGTATCATAATGTGACGTCACGCGGAACTTTAGCGGGCTATATCTTCATCACTTTTTGTTTAATTGACAAACAAAAAAATACGTATCCAATATTTTTTGATAATCTAACTGACGTGATGGACTAAACATAATTATATTTAGTTTACTCAGGAAAGTACCGTATTCTATGGATTTCAATACACATATAGTTTATTGAATACTAGCTGCCCGTGTGGCTGGAGATGAGAGTTTTAAAGAAGCATCCTAAAGTAGTCTCTTAACCTTTGGAATGCCGCGGCTGCTGGAGTTAAAACTATAGAAAAACGAACCAATCGCGTGGGGTCGTTTGAGCGCCAATCCACGTTCCGGCATTCCAAAGGTTAAAAGTAGCTATAAGTTTATTACCATTTTACGTTACGTATGCAGTAATTAATGCCGCTATTTCCACTGTGAAATTCAATTCACATTAATTTCAAGCAACGTTTTATTTTTTATGATTAGGCAAATTACGGTCTTTAAGAAAAGGCCGTCATCATGCTAGATAATAATATGACAATAAAAAAAAAATAAAAAAAAATATTTTCCAATAATGACGGTGCTTTAAAGTCCTTCGATAAACATTCATTGTTTGTACCTGAGTAAGTGAATTAAATGAGACTGGAATTATTTTTTACCAAAATAAATATTTTTGATGTGGTGACTCCATTTTAATATCAGTAAATAATTATTAATTACGATTGATAACGAATAGGTGTAAACAATATTAAAGTTGGAGCCCGAAAATCAATTGACTTGACATATGTAAATGAAGTCATAATATCATGAGTAAATATGATTCCTGACTACAGTCATCATATTAATGCTGTCATGATATTATGAGTTCATTTGCATAAGTATTATTAAATATATTTTTTTGTATCGATGTCATTTTTTTTACATGTTAACGTTGCAAATATGTACATCCCGACAAGTTTGTATTCGACCCTAGCGACACTATCTCAGGGTTAAATAGCGGCCTGTCGGGCTGTAGGTGTACACTTTTAACTAAACTTTTATTTATGGAAGTTGTCGCGAATGGTCATGATTAACGATAGTATATTTACATTTATGATGATGTTAATAATTATGTCTCAAACAGCCGATTTATTTCATGTAGCAATAGCTACAAGAAATCATGTTTATAACAATGCAGTAGGCTGGTACCTAGTGTACATAGAAAGTTCCTCACGGCTATAATGCGAACGAACGGTTAAGTGCAGATTTGTAGTGTTCGATTTGGAGGAAAACCAGGGTGAGATCTTTCCATAATCACTTTCGATGCATCCTATGATATTGCAACGATTTGATATCATTTACAGGTGTGTTCATGTGCTCACACAGATCGGAAGATGATTGTTTATAATGTGATGTATTTATGTGTGTCTATAGGCCTTATTCTCTTTGAGAGGCGTGACGGTATATCATGTAAATATATGAATGAAGTTTTCCTTCAGTTCATACATGTGATAACACAGTTCTTAGTTGTGGAGTTCTTTAACTGTGAGAGGATTACTAACAATAGTGTATCAACAGGACAAAACGGGCGCTGGAGTCCGCTGGATGCGGGTGGCGCAGGAGCGGTCATTGTGGCACTCTTTGGGGGAGGCCTATGTCCAGCAGTGGACGTCTTTCAGCTGATATGATGATGATGATGTATCAACAGGGTCTCAGGTTCGGTAGTCTGAGCATCAGGCCATTTTTAACATCAATCAAGGGTGCACCCGGGTAAATAATTAGAACTGAAACAATAGCGTATGAATTGGGACAGTATGGAAGTAAGGAAACGGCAGCCCATATGTCAGATATGTAAAGGATTCCACAAGTTATAAGGTTATGTTTATAGTTGCATATATGCTTATACAGGTACCTAAGCTAGAGTGCTATAGGTACCTACTCATTCGCGGCCACGAGAGTGACCAGAAGTGGCTTCGCGACAGAAGTAACGCGGAGCGCAAACTTTAAGTAAGACTTGTTACAAACTGCAGTATACATTCTACGAATACCTCCAAGGCTCCATCCAATACATAAAATGTAGGCCAAGTTTTATTATTGGCGTCACTTTTGACGGCTTTTTTATTTGAAGGAGGCAGCCCATCTGTATCATATGCCAGAACGAAACCTTTTACGACGTCGGGTGTTGAAGCGAGCTACTGCCGCTTGGTTTATTATGGTACCAAGTACCTATTGCATTGTTATCCGACTAACATAATGGGGAATGGATGAAAATTTTAGAAATGCCTGATTATTTTTCTGGTGATAGGAATAACCTTCCTTAGCACCAGAAAAAAGTTTCAGATTTTTCAGCTGCGACAATTATTTTTGAAAAATATAAACAGTTTCCTCATTTACGTTTTGGGTCAAGGACGGTAAATAGACACTTTCCTCTCTCTTCCTATTACAAAAAACTATTTTAAATATATGTGGTAAACTGACACTGGTAATGACCAATATTGCTGCTGCAAGTGTCAATATCATTGCCTGTGTCAGTTTACCACACATATTTAATATATTTTTTTGTAATATGAGACCGATCGGGGAAGGTGCCGTAACTGACCCGAAACGTAAGTGAGGAAACTGTTTATATTTTCCAAAAAAAATTGACGCAGCTGTAAAATTTGAAACTTTTTTCTGGTGCTAAGGAAGGTTATTCCTATCACCAAAAAAATAATCAGGCATTTCTAAAATTTTCATCCATTCCCAATTGTACAAAATTTCAACTCGGTTGGACTTTGGGACGTTCGTCAAATTTAACCTGCAAGATTTGACTCACACCTAACACAACGAGTTAATATAAAGCTTGTAAAACGTGAATAAAAATAATTCTGTGTGCCTAATAATCGGCTATTTTTGAAGCTTAACCTCTTGAAATGCTTGATAACTAGTATTTTTCCAGTGACCAAAAATCATGAGCACATTTGTTGCTCGAACATTGTCACCCAACACGACAATCTCCTAATAAAAGTCCTAGCCCGTACTCTAAAATAATATTCGTTGTAAATGTCACAAGCCCCTACCTAACCTTTTATGTCACGTGTAGTCAGACCTTCGTCACTTAACGTAATCCCCACCTCACCTTTCACAAAAAGACTTCCTTTAATACGAATACACGGTTACTTAAGTCATTTTGATTCTCAACGACAGAATTTCAACGTGTGCGTCTGAAATGTCGTATGTGTTAAACATGTAGTGGTTTAAATAACCTTTTGGAGTTGAATAGATATTGATCTGCTGGAAACTTGAGAATTGCCACGCGTGGACAATCAGGCCCGAAAGTTTTTAATCACTTACCTTTGAAATTGCGTAGATTTGTCTAATTTTGGTCTTAAATTCCGAAGGTTTTGTGGTAGATGTAAACTTACTACTCAAATAACGAATGCTGGAATGACCTTTCTTCTTAAATATCGAATTTCCAATAATATATTTTTAGTCCCAAGATGGTTATCTAACATGTCTAGTATATAAATGAAATCTGTTTATTTTACTTCATATGATTCAAAATCGACTGACAGTCTGGATTGTATTGTATTTAAGTGGCATCATCAGGGTAACCAAACAAATGTTTGAAATATAAAAAACAACGGTTGGATTGGATGACCTTTTGAACCAAATCGCGATAAAGTACCTATACCTCATTCCATTTGACATTAAATTTTTAACGGACGTATTCGTTACGTTTCTTCGTTTGTCTAGGATATCAATGGGAATTATTGTACTAGCTTTACATATTTCGATTAATGAGGACTTTACAAGCACAGCAATACTAGCTAATGTTTTTGCTTTTCAAAATGGTTTTCCTTGAAATCGCATGGATGATTAATGCACGATTTTTCTAATCTTATATATCGGGTGTAGTTTTTGCCAACATATTTGCTCTAATGCTTGGTTTACACGGGCTTAGTAGCTAATGTTTAGTACTTTTCACTTACACTTGTCACATGTATGTAAACATATTGTATAAGTGCTTAGTATTAGTTCAACTGCAAGTGCAAGTGATTAGAAGCCGGTCCTTTTTACTAAGCGACAAGTACCTATCCTCACCTAAAAATCTGCTAATACTTGTCACTTGACAAATGCTGTGAACATACATGACAAGTGAGAATCCATGGCGAGAACTTGTACTAATACCATTCTTTAACAACTACGTGTAGACGGCTACTTGTCACTGCAGATAAGTCCCTAATCACTTACACTAATACCAAATGCAAAGCTCATATAAACCCAGCATTTAGTCAGTCTGTCAGTCAGTATCAGACTTGAAAAGTAGGCATCAAACAAATCAAACATCCATACAATTGCCCAATCAATTGAAGTTTCTTCCACCCAACTTCTAGGATAACTACATCGAAACAAAAGCGTCGACGCGGATGTCAAAACTTTTAATAACCTGAACGAAAACTAATTAGGATTTCCAGTAATTAATTCTGCCTTCATCCCGTCAACTGCCTGACATTGAATGACGCAAGTTGGCAAAAAGTTTGGTAGAAAAACGAAGTGCAATTCACGACCAATATGGGGCCTCCTTGACAAGCTGATATATCTTAGTTAGGCCTCTTGTCCACGACACGGTTGTTCAACCGTACACCGTACGGTGTGTTAGCCGTACGGTTGAAAAAACGTGCTAGCTTGTACATGACACGGCAAAATCACCGGGCGAGGTACTGGCTAGTAGCGCTTTTTACCCCGGGCTGTGTAGGACCGTCACAGCGCACACGGCCGTGGCGCCGTGCCGTGGCGCCACCGTGCACGTTTACAAGCTTTCATAGTGATCCATACAACACTGACGACCGTGCCTACACGCGGCGAATTAACCGTAAATTTTCACGGCGATAAACCGTGTCGTGGACAAGAGGCCTTACTGTTTATACAGGATGGTGTTGGTTATGTGATCAGTAAACTAACTAGTAGTAGTAGTAACTTTTGTCGCAATGACGTCACAACAGCCCTGCTAGCATAACTTGACTCTCGACTCTACTCGCGCGCGAGATAGATTGTCCGTCACTTTCTGATTAATGCTGTCAAAGTGACAGATAGTCTATCACGCGCGCGAGTAGAGTAGAGAGTCAAGTTATGCTAACAGGGCTGGATAGTGTTTAGGAAGTAAATGGAGCGTACTGTGACGTCATTGCGACAAAATTCTGGGCCTCTGGGTCAGTGTTCAGAAACGATAAAATAGGACGAAGAATTAAAAACAGAAATTGTAAAAGGTGTCCTTTAAGTTAGGTACTAGAAAACAGGGATTTCACGTCTCTTAGTAATAATCTGTTTATAATCCTATTTTGTGAATCAATGAACAAGTCATTTAAAAAATAAACTACTTATCATTTTCAATTTCAACTGGTCTATAATTCTTGCTTTTCTGTGCTTGCTTTGTTAACGTAACAACTGAAGTTACATTTTATTTGCAATACTTATATATTATGTATAAACGAGTATGAAAATGAGTATGAAACCTCTTGTATCCGGCATAGTCAACCACACACTTAACACAGCAGATTAAAGTTGTCTGTCGTAACTCGGCTTACACCGATTGCCGAAAATCCCGTCATTCGCCACACCATTGTGGCTACCAATTTCCTGGGATAGAGTCGTAAACTGACCCGTCGGGTGTAAAAATATTTTACGGGCTGTGTGAACGCGGCCTTATCAGTTTGTTTATGGCCAGTCCCAATACTCGATGTTTATGGATAATAAAGGTGCGTTCACAGTTTAAAATGACAGTTTTTTTTTGCGGAATATTGTTTTATTGAACGCGTTTGTTTTTATGATCGGTGCTTTTATTTTGGTGTCGGCTTTAGTTGAGTATTTGGAAACACATCCGAAACACTGATCTACATATATGTTTGCCATATTTTATTTATATTGTGATTAGACAATAATATTTTGGAAAAATTGACAGTTTCAGTTCGAAACACTTGAACATCGCAACAACAAATAGTACGTAAAAGGTTAAAAAATAAGTTTGCGTGACGAGTGATCCAGGAGCTACCTTTATCAACCCACTCAAGCTTTACACCCTGTATACAGTTACATAAATAAATGCAATAACACGATTTCAGTGTGTTTTTATTTATTTGGTTCAATTAAATTTATACTTGTTGTTATTCTGTCCCGGTAAGTCAAGAGACAACAGTGACAGAGTTTCATAGCAAAAATACTAGGAATTGCCCCACCATGGAATGGGTTTACCAATATAACAAAAACACGTGTTTAGTGCATTTAAGCCCCATAAAATCATAGTTTTAAAGAGTGACCCAGGGGACGTCACCATGGCAACGAGCAACAAAAATAGTTGATTGGCACATTTAACTCAAAAAGGTTACAAAGTAAGATATCAGCATCAGCTGGCCTTGTGGTTTTGCAGAAGTGTGTAGTTAAATTTAAGTTTTTTGGAATGAATAAACTATTTTTACTTACTTAGTTATTACAAGTCCAAGCTTGGCACAGGCCTCCTCTCACGGGTGAGAGGGACAAGTACCTAAATACATTTATTTCACCAAACTGTATATGCGTCATACAGTTTATTGGCGAGTGATGCTCTCTCATATAATGGTCTCCCCTAATTATTTACCAATAATAGTACATTACATATACCTAGGGCGGTGAATTCGTGAATGCCCTAGATCGCAGGTGTTTGTGGCCCGAACCGAAAATATGCAATGGGGCTTTACGAATTACCGCCCTTGATTTGTCTAAAGTTTTACGTCTTGCCTTGGCCAGGAAGTGAGGTTTTCTCCTCGCGTAGCGGGCGGAAAATCCCACTTACGGCCTAGGGTGACGTAAACTAATTTATGCAAGTAACAATATGCTGTGTATGAATGTATGCACCTTGCGCCGGTGTGGGTGCAGCCGTCGCACACACAGCGAGCCAGTAATAAATGAACCATCATACTAGACGCGTGTTTCTTATTGTAGCTACAACCTACCCCGATACATACCACAATAACTACGGAATATATGTAACAACGACGTCACGCCATGCTGGCACCGAAGATCTAAAATATCACGATATGTATCCGAAAATGCCCGTTTTTGCCCTTTAATAATCCCATGTCAGTTTGTTTACGATCTACGCGTTATTTTTTTTTACATCCCTTAGCCGAGTGGATGCCGATGTCCGAGCTCTCCAGTGGAGGGTTATCAGTTACTCGATGCGGTAAGGGGGTTAAGCTGACATTCCTTTAATGCGATTATTTTGAGTCTAGGGCTCTTAACCCTGATACTGCCGTCGTTATGTGTCAGGACATGTTCATGGAGATAATGTGACACGTTAAATGCGCCATATTCAGCGCCAATGCTAAGGGCGCTTTGTTACATATGGACATTAACACTATCACTGCTAGGTACCCGGCTAGCGGGTGCCTACGCCGTAGTCGCTTTCCGCTACATACGAGGAAAACGACGGGATCGGCTACGAGCGTAGCGCGTAGCAATTCTTGGCAGTGAATGTTTCAATTTGGTACGGACTACGGAATAGCGCTAAGAGCGTATCGTAGCGGTGAATGGGTTAATTCCTTCATCACGCTGTAAAAAAAAAACAGTCAGCGATAAAACCTTGTACCCAAAATGTTTGACAGAAACTAATAGGGGTGTAGACCCTTTTATTATAACTTCAAAAGAAAGAAGGCAAAAAATATGCCTAATGACGAAAATCCCATTTAAATATCTCAAAAAATTACGAAGCTATAGCCGTTGTTGCTTTTAGAGAGAGCAAACGCTCGTAGATCATGACGTCACGACTGTCAAGCGTCATAGTAAATGACAACAGTTTCATATGAAATGCGTTTTGTAGAAAAGCTACCCCCTCTTAAAACTTTGGACACTAATAACTTTGTGATTATTTAACCTCTCGCGTTGATCTTTTCTCCATTAGACTACATTTTTAATCCTTTTTCGAGAAAATAAAACATTATTGGTTATTTTATTTAGTATCTACACCCCTATTCCCTCTCATTCATGAGAGGAGGCCTGTGCCCAACAGTGGGACGTATATAGGCTAATGGCGATGATGAATTCCCTTTTAATTTCAAATTGTAGCTCATTCATATGGGTAATAAAGCTTGATTTTCGCACCCGGTTGGAAAGCCAATAGCTCTGTTGATTGCTCTGCATTCATGTAATAATAGTACTAACAGGAACACAATAGAAGTGGTATAATGGTGCATGTAATGTGCCCCCGAACATCATTCGTGGCTCATATAATTTTATTGGCCCGTTCTAACTACAGAATAGGCCGTACTGTGTTTCATTGTCAAATACAAATATCCCGCGGGACATGGGGTGTATTCGAAGAACTGAATTAGTTTTGTCTTTAAATTTTTACATTGGCATTGCATTTAATTTTGGCTGTTGGGGCGGAAATGTGAGTGACGACCACATACCGGAAAGTGCAGCTTGGGTAGAACCCCACAAGGTAGCTGGATGCGGCTGGCGCAGGACCGGTCATTGTGGCACTCTTTGGGGGAGGCCTATACTGTCCAATTGTACAGCAGTGGAAGTATTTCGGTTGATATTCATCATCCTCCTAGCATTAGTATGTTTGCGGGCACAAACTGACAGCTTTGCGGCGATAATGCGCAAGAGGTGAGGCAGCCCCAACAGCATTCTGCGGGTCCATCACGTAACGCATTGTACGCGCGTCAGGTAGATCTAAATGTCACTTTTTATATGGAAAAATGACAGCTGGATCTACCTAACGCGTGTTCAAAACGTTACGAGATTACCCCTCCGTGTTTGCGGAGCGCGAAAATAGACCCATGCTCGCCCACTGGCAGAGACTGCATGCAGTCATTGTTTAGTTATATCTCTATATACTAACACTAGTAATAAGATTTAATTGTTTACTAACCATTTATATGAACTTCTGTCTGAATTGAATGATTTTTATTTTTTATTTATTTATTATTTCCGGTAGTGCCCTAAACGAGCCCAGGGTCAGCTTTGGCACCTAATCCCAAGATTTGGCGTAGGCACTAGTTAAAATCTGAACTTCCAACCCAGCTGGAAAACTAGATCTCATTAGGTAGATCGGTTTCCTCGCTATGGTTTCCTTCACCGAACCAGGGCCGTCTTTAACCTATTGGAGGCCCTGGGCATATTAGGATAATGGGGCCCCTATGACTTGAACTAGGGACTTTGTATTTCATCTGAGGGGGGCGATCGCAAGGCCCTGGGCACTTGCCCAAAGTGCCCACTGGGAAAGAGGGGTGTGCATTGAACCACAGACTAAGTAATAGTACAAGGCAGCACGTCCACTTGCGATATATTTACGATTTACCGTAAACGTGTGCGCGCGAAGTAGCCACTGAATAGTACCCGTGAGACAGTTAACCGGCATGTACTTGAAGCGATGAACGTAATCGCGGAGTGAGCCGCGCCTGACCGAACTATGACGATGTTCATGCGTGTCAAAGTTGTGCTTTTGTATTTGTTCCAAGTGCTTCTTCTGACACATCAGGTTGCGCTGGTCAGGCATTGCGTTCGGCAGAGCGCTGTCAGGTGAGTATATATCAACACTCACGTTTGTTGAGGTGTCAAACAGTTTTCGACTCTATTATGATGATGATGATGGTGATATGTCCGACCGTTTTCGGCCATGACGACCACTCCGACTCCTATCCTCCGACGCGTTTTGGCGCTCGTGCGCTCGAAGATGGCTTATGTAGCCTATCTTTGCAGCGAAATTCCGTGCACATTACAGACACGTAAGTACGCTGTTCTGGTAGTCTCTACGACTCTATTATATGTAGGTACGGTATGGTTCAAATGTGGTCGACCACTTTCTTGACAGACCGACACCGTATTCCGATATAAAACAATTATAAGTCCAAACCGACAGTCAGGAAAATAGAGTAATCAGTATTAATTAAATCACATTCAAGTCTCAAACTTTTGCGCAACTTTATGATATTTAACAATCTTCCGATATTTTTTCTTCAAGCAAAATCTGTAGTTACCATTTTGTTTTTCCGCACGTTTTCTCACTGAAGTATCTTTTACTTTTCTAACTTGGTCCGTTTGCATAAAGTATTTCAGAAATTAACACTTGTTAGTTATAACAGTAACGAGAGAAGCGTAGTGCATTCTACGTCAAAATATGTTTTCATTTTAGAAACTTATTTCTTTGCAATAAATAATACAAAAAATATGATGAGGTATACATTTTTCTTAGACGTCGACGGTACATATTCTCCCCTCATTTTGGTGCTATCCTGGTTTCATCTTCACCGGGTGTCAGCCTGCCACCTTTTTTGTTAATGGGTTGAAAATCCGTTATGGATACCTCCGCGCCACGGGGATAGCGCGGAGGTTATGTCGGTCTCGCACCGACTAAAAACCCCTCGATGGTCCTGCTCGATGCATTTCGGACGGCTCTGGGATCTCCTACGGAACGAAGTGCCATCCTAGCGCCATGACTCTATGCGTCCTATCTTTTTTATTTTTTATTCCACGATTGCAGCCCCCAACTACAACCAAGTACCACCCGAGGACGCCTTTTAGTCGCCTTGTACGACAGGCAGGGGAGTCAGCCTGCCATCTAATCCCAATAGTACGGTGGTGCCCGCACTGATAAACGCAGACCACACAGTCATTAGAGAGACATATCAAGTGACCGCAAAACCAAGTTTTCCTGTGGACTATTACCGACGTGTAGGTAAAACTATATTTGCAGTAGGTAACTACTGGTTTCTCACTTACGACCTCACTCTGCTGAGGCTAACCGTTGTAAGCCTGTCTTTTGATGGTACAAATCTCAACATTAATCTATAGGTACTATACAGTGTGAAATAGGGGTCGTGGAGCAAGAAGACCAAAAGCGAATAAGATGGTCATACTGAACAACTTTTTCCATGGGACCGACCACGAAATCGCAAAAAAATCAGTTGTTCCATACATTAACTCTCGATTAACTCACAGTTAACTATTAATTGGCTATTATTTTTTTACGATTTCGTGGTTGGTCCCATGGGAAAAGTTGTTCAGTATGACCATCGTATTCGCTTTTGTTCTTCTTGTTCCACGACCCCTATTTCACCCTGTATTATGGAGAGGAAAAGTCTGTGAGATCCTGCGTGTAGAATGGATTTTTAGATGGTTATAAGCTATATGTTAACCGCGGATTTGCTTGCGTTCTTTGCAATACGCTAGCTAGTATAATATATGTATACAAGAGGTAAGCGATGTAGTCAGTCGAGTCACGTTGTAATAGCATTGCAGGTGGTATTAAAACAATTAATGCGCAATCGCACGATGATAATAATAAAATTCATATATGCGGTATCCATACATAACTACTCATCATAATTAAACGATAGGGAATGTACTGCCTAGAGCGGGGGTGCGGTACTGAATTAAAAAACCGGACAAGTGCGAGTTCAACTCGCGCGGTGAGGGTTCCGTATATAATACACAAAAATATTGAGAATTTTCCCGTTACTTTTTATTCTCATACTTCTTATAGGTTTTCCTGTAATCTTTAGGCAAGGAACTATTTTCCATGTTTTTTCAGAAAGCCTAGTAGTTTCGGAGATAAGGGGCGGGGGGAGGGGGGGCGGGTCAATTTTCGTCTTTTTTCCTAAATTACTTCAAATCTGTTTTTGCTAAAATTATAAAAAAAATTATCTGAGATTCTTACAACAACCTGAGGGCCTACCGCGAAACGATTTTCGTTTTCGTTCGTGTATCTCCGTCTCTGTCGCACTTGCTAGTTCGAGCGACAAAGAGGGAGATACACGAACGAAAACGAATATCGTTTCGCGGTAGGCCCTCTGTTTCTTTTGATATGTCACACAATACAGTTTGCGAAACTTTATTTTTAAATTTTCCAGTTTACTCCCCAAAAGTGGCCCCCTTGTTCAGAATTCATCAATTTACTTTATGCGTCCATCTTTGGGTCACCAATTTACATATGTATACCAAATTTCAACTCAATCGGTCCATTAGTTTCGGAGCAAATCGGCTGTGACAGACGGACAGACAG
This sequence comes from Epinotia nisella, assembly GCA_932294315.1. Lineage (NCBI taxonomy): Eukaryota > Metazoa > Arthropoda > Insecta > Lepidoptera > Tortricidae > Epinotia > Epinotia nisella. The sequence continues at coordinate 17,423,816 of OW028688.1, read as the reverse complement.
ACGCACGAGTGATCCTATAAGGGTTCCGTTTTTTTCCTTTTGAGGTACGGAACCCTAAAAATATTCGGTATAGCTTCGCTACAATATTTAATATGTTACGAGTTTACAGTCTCCTGCTGTGATGAAGGCAATTTCAATAATGAATCCCAATCATTTGTTCCCGTCTGACCGAGACAGCTGCAATTTTAAATTGAAATACTGCTAAACTGCCAGTTTAGGCTAGCACTAGACTGTGAAGGTATATCACCTTTACAGTATCTACTCGTGTACTTTTCTGCTTTGACTGTGACGTTACGTCGTTAGAGAAAAACTTGAGCATTCATTTGTTTTAATTGTAGTCTAACGAGATACAAAGATGACGCCGGCCCTTTTTTATAGTTCTTGGGATTGAAAACAATACAGGATATTGTATTATTCGCGTGAATAACACCAGCTTCAAAGTATAATATTGATTTTATACATAAGTGCTGTCTTTTTAGGGTTCTTAAAAGGGAAAAAACGGGCCCTTATAGGATCACTCGTGCGTCTGTCTGTCCGTCTGTCACAGCCGATTTGCTCTGAAACTACTGGACCTATTGAGTTGAAATTTGGTACACATATGTAAATTGGGGACCCAAAGATGGACGCGTAAAGTAAATTAATGAATTCTGAACAAAGAGGCCACTTTTAAACTAAAAAAATTTAAAAAAAAGTCTCGCAAACTGTATTGTGTGACATATCAAATGAAAGGGGTTGTTGTAAGCATCTCAGATATTTTTTTATATAATTTTAGCAAAAACAGATTTGAAATAATTTAGGAAAAAATACGAAAATTCACCATTCCCCCTCTTATCTCCGAAACTACTAGGCTTAAAATTCTGAAAAAATATGGAAAATAGTCCTTTCCTAAAGACTACAGGAAAACCTATAAGAAGTTTGAGTATTTAAAGTAACGGGAAAATTCTCAATATTTTACGGAACCCTCACCACGCGAGTTGAACTCACACTTGTCCGGTTTTTTATTTTGGTTCCACGATGGTGGCAAACAAGCCTACGGCCTGCTTAATGCAGCAAACTTCGTACCTTAAGGACGCCTGCCAGTTCAAAGGAGTCACAAGGTATTTTCCGATTCTTTATTGATTTGAGGATTCGTATTTTCGGCTAGATATAAGTAGGTAGCTCAGAATAAAGCGCATCCTTGAAACCTGCCGATCTTACTAACCACCAGGAACACATCACACACCTACAGAACTAGTGGAGATGTTTTTATGGTTGTGGTCTGTAAGGTGGAAGCAGTGGAGGTACCTACATCCCCAGTTGGTTTGCTCCAAATATGAGCGACATAACATTCCTGCTTGTCTGAAAAACCACCGAATGCTCTATTCATGCACTCGTGCATCGGCGGGCAGCGGTCACATTCTTCAAAATATTGGCGTAGCATAGTTAGTTAGTTTTACTGGGCATTTTCCGCAAGTCGACATCAAAAGTGCCTATTTTGCGTGAAACGGCGAGGTGGCGCTACTCTAACCACCCCAGCTCCTCTAAAAAGTTTACGAGTGCCTTGGTGTTGCTGACTGCGTTCCGTAGTGTGTCCGGAGACCCTAGGTGCTTTTTCCTGTATACTCCTACCAGCTTACAGTCCAGTAGAATAATGTTTAGTCGTTTCTTCAGCCTCCACGCACGCTCTGCACATGGGGCTGTCTGTGATACCTAAAGGTGTTGTGTCCGGTTATTATTCCTACTATCTTGCGTAGTTGTTTTCTGTGTTAGCGTAGCATATAGAATAGCAATAAGAAAGAAAGAAAGAAGATATTTATGCACTAACAAAAGACACACAGAGATAAAGGGAGTAGACATACAATACAATTGACACATATTGTGTGTATTCGCGGCAGTGAAGGTCGCTGTCTCAGCATTGTGCCGAGGTGTCAGACAGACACCTCGCTAAAGCGACGAAATGTTACTGTGTCGAACACATTTTGTTTGAGCACGGCACAGACACGACACGGTTATTAGTCCAGGCAATGAACTGACAACTTGTATGGAAAAAAATGTCAAATTTGGAAATAATTTATAATAGCTAATTTTTTTAATGTAACGGATATATTATCAATTAAATAGTTACCTAGAGGCAACATTCAACAAAAAATCAGACATCAAAAAAATAAATATTTAATTAGCTCCTAAAACGTTCGGATAAATATTAATATTTTTTTATCTTTATTTAGGTTCATTTACATTTGCTTTAAAATAGTCAATATAAATAAAATAAAAAAGACAATGAATGTTTAATTTAAATCTATATAAAAACTTCCGGGTGGAAAGTTTGTTGGAATCTTGAATAAAGCACCTTAGAATAACGTTTTAGGATGAAATAAACAAAAAAAACGCTATTATGATTTAATGTTTTTCGAAACCGTATTTTGCCTGGAGTATATGATGTAGTCGCAATGGCCCTGACAATAATCTGTGTGCCAATTATCATTAAGTCAATGGCATCCAATATGAAAGTATTGAAACTACATAGACCTAGTTTAAACCGATAAAGTTGATGTTCCCCGCAATTTCCTTTATTGTTCTCTGAATGAAACGTCACGTACAAACGCCCGCGTTTTAGCTTTCTCTCAACTTTTATTATAACATTTATTTGACACATACGTAGAAATATAGGGTTTATAAAATACGTAGTCATATCTCAGACGGAGCAGAGACTAGCTTTAATAATGTGCCAAAGTATAAGAATTATGTCTCCCTCAAACGCTTTCGTGTTTGAGAACATTTCTTATTATTTTATCTAGACACGCGGCAGCGTGTTCAGCCAAGTTCACCAAAAGGAACTGGCGACGCAGCAGCCGTCTGTTACACAAACCATAATTATTATGCAGCCACTTCTGACACAAACATGATATTTGGTATATGTATACAACCCCTTAGATTAACTAGAACCCGAAATTTCATATATACAGGTAAAACGGTTATTGAGATAATAACGTCTAAAACTCGGCATTTTTATAACTGTCTTACCCTAGCTATTAGCTGATGCATAGATCAAACACCTAACCCACTTCCAGATGACCAACTGAAACGCCAAATTGAAATTTGGCGTCCAGCTGGCTAATTGTGTATATACAAATAAAAATGTCAAAAAACGGGGAATCTTGAAGTATTCTTTATTAAGTATTATTTATTATTTATGTTTGTTACCTTAGAACTCCATCATTTATAAACCGACTTGAAAAAAGGAATTCCGAAGTGATGGGACTACTGTCATCAGGTCAAGGTCAGGATCAGGGTCAGGGTGATGGGGTCCTGGATAAATCAAGGGAAATCTTAAAATATTGTAGGGACACCTATAGAGATTTGAGTATTTTTAATAGTAACTCGTGCATTTGCTCTTGAAAAGCACCACTTAGTCAAGAAGAATTGTCATCTGGTCAGAATCCGATGATGGAGTCCTGAAGGAATCAAAGGAACTCTTCAAATATTATAGGCACACCTGTAGGGCTTTGGGTAATTTGTATAGTAACTCGTGCATTATCTTTTGAGAAACACAATCAAAAATAAAAAATGTCTACAAAAAGTAATGATATCCTACTAAAAGCAGAAATGTGAAAATGGGAGCCAAGTTCAATATTAAGAATACGCGTGGTTGTCAACTTCGCTTACAAAACAAAATAATATCTAAATGGGTGCTAAGTTCTGTAAGTAGATAACCCTAAAATAAAATGTATTCCTAAGAACATACAATTTCTTATTTTTTCTACTACAAGAATGTTTGTTACTCAATCACGCAAAACCGGCTGAACGGATTAAGATGAATTTTGGTATACATATAGTGTATAGCTTGGATTAACATATAGAATTCTTTTTATCCCAGGAATTACCCCCTAAGGGGGGGAAATGGGGGGCCGAAGTTTGTATAGAGCTACGATATAAACAAGTTCCACGCAGACGAAGTCGCGGGCAGAATCTAGTTTAAAATAAAACGCTTACTCATAAGGGTAATAACCTAAAATAACCCTCAGCAATAAATCTCACAATTTCATAAACGACATCTTAAAACGTCTTTATGTCCCGGCCGGCACGTGACGGGACTTTAACATCGTCCAGCATAGATCTTTCACTTCATGAATGTGCCAAGATCGAAGTTTAACTTTAAATCCGTATCACAGAAGCGGTTGGTCGTAAGTCCAATCTATTTTATGCTTGAATCAGATTAAATGGTTCTAAGACTGTTGTCTTGGAATAAGTAGACGGGTCAGTGGCTGATGTTCTGTTATTTGATTTTGAATCTTAAATCTTGAAGCACACCACACTGAGTTGATTTCAGAAAAGATCACCAATCTCGACCATTTTGAGGATTCTATTATCATAATATTTTGATAGTCTATTTTCTCCGTATATATTTTACTAGTAAGATTTTTTATTAGGACAGAGTGTACATGACCTACCTACATACCCTATACAAATTCAGAGCCTTAAAATTCTTGTGTACAATCGTATCTATGATATAAGTAAGTACATATATGGTACGAACGTTCATACATGTGTTAGTTGGGATATAACTATGAAACACGAGTGCCGTAATGTTATAAAACACACGTGTTTAATACCCAGGATTATGAGCCTAAAAGGCGACGTAATAAGAAGCACGTTACGAGCACATGTGTTGAAAAGGATTATTATATCTTATTAACAACAAATAAATGCCTACATTAAAAACTTACTCGGTGTTGATTGTCAAACATCTATGTGCACATTACCCATATGTTTTAACGTCTCACATTAGAAAAAGAATTGCTACAAGCATTATTTATTGCTCCAACAAAATTATTCAAAAGTAGAATGTAAAAAAACGATACATCTTTTATCATTTACAAAATGCTTGCAGCAGCTGGACATCTTGTGTAAACATCGGTAACACGGTTCTTACCGTTTGTTATTGTACTTACTGTACACATAACCTCAAAATGTTGGGTCACGAGTTATGTAACAAATCTTCGCCAACAGGAAAGAGACAGTAGATTTCACCTTACATACGAGAGAACAAAGCGAATGTATAAAACGCCAAGAAAAATAGTTCGGAAGAACCATTATATTCAATTCGTCGTGTTGTCGTCTAGTACCTATAACACGAGCCTTATTGAGCTTACCATAGGCCTAGTTCGATTTGTGTGAGAATGTCCCCTAAATAAATAAATAAAATAAAATAAAATAAATAAAAAAGCCTTTATTGTTGACCTTAGTTTAAATAACAAAAGTTTTGTAACTATGCCTAAGAACTCTGCCTAAGAACCGACTATATAAACTGTTATACTATAAAAAAAAAATAGAATGCCCCCTAATATTTGCTTATTATTTTTATTTATCCTACGATACCAACCAGCATCAGCATAGTGTTGACTCAACTGTAGAGGGTATGTAAAACTTGTATTTGCAATTAAATCTCCAATTTCTTTATTCTAGAGGATAAAAATATCCCATTTTTTAATTCAGGGATATAAACTACTGTGTCAACATCAAATTTCATCGAAATCTGTTCAGTTGTTCAAAGTTTGAACTTCAAACATCGCAACTAAGTAACACAATTATAATATAAGGATTATTATACGACTAATTAGGAAGTATTATAGAAGCATACATAGTATGTTTTTTTAAATTTACCAACTGAACTATAATTTTAGGCCATATTAGGGCACGCCACATAGGTAGGTGCTCCTTTTTTCTGTACATGCATACTATTTTGCCAATCATATTATACTATAAACCATGTAAATATTTTATCAAGTAATAAATGAAATGAAATATTAATTACCATATTAAGTACGACGGTCGTAACGATCAGGATCATTACGACCCTGACTGACATATATATACATAAGTGCCGGAAGTTAAACAATGGTACATCCACAGTCGATGCCAAGGTGACTAGTGATTGACAGCCGGATAAACCGATAAATAATTCGTGAAATATTAGAACCCATATTCATAAAAATATTGCCATCCTATGGGCTCGCTGGTTTCAAAAACATGACACTACATTACTAATCTAGGGCGGGAAAACAAAGAATGTCTCAGATGACGCTTGAGCCGAAGGCAAGGACAAGACGTCAGTTTTTTTTTTATGATCCGACCCGACCAAGAGGCCCGCCAGAAAAGCTACAAATTTCGTTTCTCTAGTTGGGTAAACCGCATACTATATGGCAATTTAAATGTACATGCGTCATGTATAATAGTTGGGACAGTTTTGAGTTGTTGGATGTTGGTTGAATGTAAAAATTATATGGTTTATGGAAAAAAAAGAAGCGGGTTGTGACGGAGATACAACCATTAATTAAGTTTAAGTGGATACTTCTTTTTTGGCTAAGGAACCCTAATAAACAAAACCGGTCTGACTCGCGTACAGTTTGTTTTGATTATTTAAAGGAATCTGCTAATTATGGTGTAGCCGTAAAATATATATCTGAATTAATTCACTAAAATCTGTATAAGTACAGATAAATCGGTATATACGGCACTGACTGACGTAGCTCATTTGACTCGCGATACATCGAAAAGGCCGTCATTTCAGCATTATTTTCATGCCCACCACATAAACTAAATAACATTTTGTGATTAACAACTAATGGCAAATAAAGAAGGATTAAAACATGTAACACACAATTATTTGAAATCAGATTAGGCTTCTCTACAAAAGTTATTCCGGAAGTCACGTGATACATTTTGAACTATATACAAGAACGCGAGCAAAGAAGTATCCACTTCAAAAGAACCTCTATGACCCAAATGTGAAAATTACCAACTCTATGACTACAATCCAGAGATTTCGAAAGTAAGCCCAAACATGGATACCTACCAGCTGATATAAATATCGATAACGCCCTTATAATGCCACTCAAAACGATAGGTCAAAAGACCTTCTTTTTAATAAAATTGAAAACCTGAATTATACAACAGTGGCTACTTTTTTTCGTGAACAAGCCTTATGTGTATTTAAATACATGATGCTTCACATGAAATGAGAGATCACATTATGTCCAACATTATTTCATTAAATATTGTGGCAACTCTAGCGTGAAGCAAACCGCAGAAATGGATTGAAATGGTAGACATTACGAGTACATTTACTATTGTTACTGATAATATATAGTTATTTTCTTTCTCTATATTATTTGCTACGCTTGAAGGGAACAGGTCTATTTGCCTCGAAGTAATGGGCAATGATATGATACTGGTATAACATTTGTTACCAAACGTAATTACCATTGTATACAATTCTACAATAAAATTCCAAAACACATTACCGAACTTACTGACGCTAAATTCAAATCTGTCGTAAAACAGACATTTCAAAAGCATATTATAATCATGGATATTTGGCAGTGATAAAATCCTGCACTAGAAATCTATCGCAAAATACTGTAGCAATGTAATTTTATAATACCTACTCTGACACTGAAATTATATACTATATACTGTTTTGAAAAAATTATACCTCGCAGAGTTTTTTACGCCGGTTCTTCTCGAGGCAGAGGTTTTCTTTCCGAACCGGTGGTAGTTTATCGACATTCATGTGCATTGAAGAATAAATCACTTACTCCAAGCAAAATACGGTTTCGAAAAAATTAATTTATAATAGCGTTTTTTTTCGTTTATTTCATTTTAAAACGTTATTTTAAGATTTGTTATTCAAGAATCCAACAAACTTTCCACCCGGAAGTAATTATATAGATTTAAATCAAGCATTCATTGTCTTTTTTTAGTTGATTTATATTGAAGATTTTAAAGCAAATGTAAATGAACCAAAATAGGGTTTGCAATCCGGATCCGACTTATATGTAAATATCCGGATCTGGATCCGCGGATCCGGATATTTCCATACAAGTCGGATCCGGATTGCAAACCCTAAACCAAAATAAAGATTAAAACATTTATTAATATTTATTCCCACTCTCCAGGAGCTAATTACTTGTATTTTATTGATGTCTGATTTTTTGTTGCATTTTGCCTCTAGGTAACTATTTACATTTAAAAAATCTGCTATTATGAATTATTTCCCAATTTGACATTTTTTCCATACAAGTTGTCAGTTCATTGTCTGGACTATTTGAGTTTGACCACTACATCACTTAGCAACAACCTTCAAGCGCTTGTGAGGTTTCGCGACTGTCGACCTTTGTGCCTTCTCTTCTATCTGTGAAATAATGTGACTCTTGCTTTTTATACCACAACGGCGGCAAACAAGCATATGCCCTATGCATATGCATATGACCTATGTGGTAAGCAGCCAATCCAGACCCTTTATCGACTTGACTTGATTCTTTACTGCAATATCACAAAGTTGTAACAGTGCTTGTAGCGGGATGTTACCCACAAACTATCTGCCTACTTTTCTGGGTAATTACTATTTAAAATTAGAATTTCATGTGACAGTAGGTATTTTCCTGACGGTTCAGTGCGATCGATAAAGTTCACATGTTGCTCACAATACACTTTTAAACCTACAAAAATGATATCAATAATTTGTACTGTTCCAGTAGAGTTTATTTATTATTACTGAGCTGTGTGTTTCAAATGTATCCCCGAAGTGGTGACCAGGTTTTCATTCCACTCCAACGAAGGCACAAAACCTTACCTATTGTGCCTTATCTTTTTATTATAAATTCCGTATGCTCTGGTACCAATCTGCTGTTTCCCTGAACTCCATCCTTCTCCCATCAGCTCCATCACCCGTGGCTCATAGGCTGGCAATATTCTCCATCTTTTCACCTACAAGTGACACTGAAAATTCAACGTCAAAGTCAAACTCAAAGTGATTTATTCTTCAATTTAGGCATAATACATGCACCTATGAATGTCGATAAACTACCACCGGTTCGGAAAGTAAACCTCTGCCTCGAGAAGACCCGGCGTAAAAAACTCGGCGAGGTGTCATTTTTTCAAAACAGTATACAATATATCATTTCAGTTTCAGAGTATTATAAAATTTTAAAATTACATTGCTACAGTACAAAGCCTATTTATTTTACGACAGATTTCTGGTGCAGGATTTTATCGCTGCCAAATATCCCTATCCATGATGTAGTCGTTTATTTTATAATATGCTTTCTTTCTAATTAAATTTCACGTGCCCTGTCTCCTTTTGTAAATACAAAATATCAAACCAATATAATATTTATCAATACGTTAAGCTTAATTGACCTCCAGGGCAATAGCCGTAGAGTACAATTCTTTAGATTTTCGTGAGAAAAGGTGAGACGTGTAAAACATAATTAGTATTAAGCTGGGTAAGAAAACAGTTCCATTACTGGTTCCATTGAGGTATCGAGAATGTTAAGACACTCTTATCGGGGATATAATAATAAAATGTACCTAATGTTAATGCTTTCTACATAATATCGAGTAGATATCACCTCGTCTGAACCCAGGGGTCGACTAGTATCGGGATATTCAATCGAAAGTATCGTTGCTTCTTATAATAATGATAGCACTATACTATTGTCTCCTTAAACCTAACTGATGACTATGATCGTAAAAGAAGTGAGACACCCTCCTTAAAACCGTAGTGTTATCGTTTATGGTATTATTCGTAAGTAAGTTTAAATAGTTTGCAGAGTTTTGAGTATGTTCTGTGATGTTCCTACTTGGTATGATATAAAAAAAAAACCAGCCAAGTGCGAGTCGGACTCGCGCACGAAGGGTTCCGTACCATTATGTAAGAAAACGGCAAAAAAATCATGTCTGTTGTATGGGAGCCCCAGTCCGACTCGCACTTGGCCGATTTTTTTTGTATTTGTTGTTATAGCGGCAACAGAAATACATAAGCTGTGAAAATTTAACTCTCTAGCTATCACGGTTCTTGAGATACAGACAGACGGACGGACGGACGGATGGACAGCGATGTCTTAGTAATAGGGTCCCGTTTTTACCCGTTGAGTATGGAACCCTAAAAACCAGTATATTTTAAAATATTACACGATTTATAAAATTCGCTGCCATAAAATTCACGTAAGCGGTAAATATGGTAATTCTGAAAGAATTCTTGGGCCGCAGTGTCTTTAGTATTCGTTAACCGAGTACAGAAAAACCATCCGTTAATATTATTATTTATTTTAATCGCTACGTACTATGTAAATAAGAAGTGAACCGTGCAACCAGGCCTGTTTCGCTTGTCGCTTCGGCTAATCTAGGCTCTCAAACCTCGGAGGTGTCTTTGATCGCGTCAGAAGCAAAAGAGCACAATGCTATGCTATGCTATGCACGTGCGAGCGGGATGCCATGATTTGAATTTTCTAGCTGTCAAACATCGGTTTTCTTAGGGTGAATATAGTCATAGAGGATGAACAGAATAGATGGACTCACACACATGTGTGACAAGGACGCTAGCATAGACAATACCACAAGTGGGTACGAGATACAATGTCAAATCTCCTGTCCCTCAGCGCGTAAACGCTTTTTTTGTTTGTTACCAGCTTGTTTCTTACCACCTGTCAAAACATTGTACTGAAACTGACGCGTAACTGACGTCACCGATATCATCATCATCATCATATCAGCCGAAAGAGGTCCACTTTCTGGACATAGGCCTCCCCTAGAGAGTGCCAAATTGACCGGTCCTGCGCCACCCGCATCCAGCGGACTCCCGCGACCTTTACCAGGTCATCAGTCCACCTTGTGGGGGGCCTACCCACGCCGCGCCTTCCGGTACGTGGTCGCCACTCGAGAACCTTTCCGCCCCAACGGCCATCGGTTCTACGTGCAATGTGCCACTTAAGTTTAGCAATTCGGAGGGCTATATCGGTTACCTTGGTTCTGCTGCGGATAGCCTCATTTCTGATGCGATCACGCAGAGAAACTCCTAACATAGCCCTCTCCATTGCCCTTTAGGTGACTTTGAGCCTTCTTATGAGGCCCATAGTAAGCGACCAAGTTTCAGTGCCATATGTCATCACTGGCAACACACACTGGTCAAAGACTGTCGTCTTGAGACACTGCGGGATATTGGACGATAAGATGTGCCGGAGCTTCCCGAACGCTGCCCAGCCGAGTCGGATTCTGTCTCGAAGTTGGACCTACCTAACTGAACAGTCTGTCCTAGGTATACATAATCGTCTACAACTTCGAGTGTAAAGTCACCGATTTAACATGACTAAATTATAGACGACATTAGACGTCAAGAATGTATTTAGCCTTCTGATACTTCTCAGTTTAGTAAGGTTAATTTACCATCGTCCCTTTCGGGCATACTATTAAGTCCTTTTTCTACTCCAGCACTGTAATTTGACAATTAAAAGGCTAACATCAATATTAAAAATATACACTTTTCGTGATTCCACTTAAATCTATGATCTATGAATTACATTATAATGCTCCGACGGATATTATAATAAATTATAAGCCAACTGGTATTTTTTTTAATTTGCGTTAAAGTGGCCAGCGCCTACAGAGTCTACAGACCATGTGCCAGCGCTAAAGTGTTTTATTTAAATTTATGTTTCCATGGCATCCATGACAAAAGTTTATGTAAATGAACTTATTATTACTGTAACTGCCATATTTACAATAAAGACTCGTTTATTATTACGTAAATTACAGATATGAAATAAGAATATTATTTTTCCAAAAGATTTTTATGTTTGAAAAATACATCTACTTAAACAGTATTGTTGTCTATGGTAATAAAAAAACATAAAGCGCGGGAATTTAATTATCTTCAATTGTCAGTTAGGTTCATTGGTAACGCAATTTATTTAACTTTTGAGGTTGTAACTGAATTTGATCCATCTCCAATGCCAACCGCTCCGGACTTTCTACAAAATGAAATAAATATGTCCCAGATCTTAAAACAAAACAACGCGCCAATAATCATAACAAAAAACACCATTCAAAGCCTTCATATTCATTACCATAAATAAAATGTTTGTTTTTACATGTCTCTATTTTTATTTATTTATAACTAAAAGTATAAGTTGGTTCTAGCTGTCGTAGAAAAAGTACTGTATGCAACGTTATATAATTAGGTCTTAAAATTCTCGAGTCTTTATTAACAAAACTCGCTAAAGCTCGTTTTGTTACAGCGACTCTCGAATTTTAAGAACCCATATTATATAACTGTTGCATAAAATACTATTATCTACGGTTGCACCAAACCGTCTGAAATCGTTAAAATTTACAAGTTTATAATGGAATGACAGCTGCCACCGCTGCCGGCGCCATATTTGATCGGTCTGTAATCGTCAGTTGGTGCAACCCGCCCTTAGACAGAGGACCTTCTACAATAAGTGCCTACTGTTATTTATTCTGTGGTGGAACCATGCTGCTAATGGCATGACTCACATGACGCATCGTGGACAGTCACTAAAGTAAGAACAAATGACGCGCATAGATACGCGATAACAATACGTAAGCTCACACAAAGATTTTTTTTCTTAAAGCGAGGCAACGGCCATTCGGAAGTGATCGGACCGGGAAAGTCTAACATTCCTTTGTCACGGCACAGGAAATTTTATAGGCCAATTAAGAATATCAATTATACAACCATTTCCCAGCGTCGCTGGCGCCGGGGTCGGATTCTGGTTTATTATGAAGTTGTTGGCACGTTTTGATGCAGTTTGAATAAAGTTTTGGCAAAGTTTTGTAACTTTGAAAATTGCTGCAACACAATACCATGTCGTGACAAGATTAATTATTGTTGACTTATTGCTCTACATAATTTTTGGATCACATAACCTAGCTTAAAGCATAATTTTTAATTCGTATGGTAAATGTCCTACTGCTCCGCAACTAACCCCAAGTTGACACTTTCAATTAAATCAGTAGAGGTGACAGACATGGTTTCAGTTAAGCCTCTCACAGATTTATACCACCGCACTGTTTTTAATAAGCTGGTATCATTATTTGTTGCGTTTGACATTTCTACTTTACTCCGTTGAATAAAAAAACAGAGTATACGTAGGTAATATCTATAAAAATTGAATAATTGTGTGGGCATACATATAATGTTATGTATATTGATTGAAGAACATAGAATTTTGATTTAAAATACGTGCACACACCAGAATATACAATATAAAATCCGTGTGTGTAATATTGTCATTGCCATCGTCGTGTATGCACAACGTGTCATGTAAACCGAACTATGAAGCGAAAAATTGTCTATTCCAACCTCAATCTTATTTTCATTCAATCCGCGCGTAAACTCAAAGTGCTTCAGGCTAGCCAACATGACGGCTCAATTTGCCACAGACAAGCGATGTTCCAACGGAAAGATTCAATTTATTCAGAATCAGCGCTCGTAGCTGGTGCGTGAAATAAACGTCAATTCTCGCAACCTCATATTTTATTTACACTTTTCTTTAAATTTAAACTTTATTCTAAAGGAGCTAGGTTCATTTTGGAAGTGACGAAAATATAAAATAGACGTTATTAGGTGTTAAGACGATATTCTCTCCTTACGCAATCGCGTGAGGCGTGTGTTGTTCGACGTTTGAAATGCAAGTGACAGGCTTCGTAATAACCATAGTTTATGATGAACAGTTTTTTTCAAAGATTGGCGAGTGAGTAGTTGAACTGGCTGGTAAAAGTGCTTGTTTAACTTTATTGAGTAGTTTTAACGCAATTAAGTTAAATTGTTCAAATGTTTGTCTTGCTTGCTCTGTGATGTTAGCTCATATGCTATCCTCTTCGCCCGCGAAAATCGGCATAAAACAAGGTTCTTGTCAAATCGGATCTTTTTTTCAAAAAACGTAGAATACTAAGTCATTATACATTATTTTGCAATAAAGATTTCAACATTTCATCTTTTTCTGATAAAAAATGGAGCAGTAAAATGGTTACAAATGAAAACTTTAGATTTCTTTTCTCTACTTTTTTTTGTTTAAATGGATGTCTACGAAAACTATGTCACTTCTAATATCTTGCAGATTATGATATATTTTTTTCGACGCAAAAATTGTTACGTTATAATGTATAAAATTGTTATCAAACAACACATTTTCACGAATATTTCAAAGGTCGAGCCTTAAGCCTCTCACAGACTGGCGCGGCCAGGCAGCGGCGGTCAATAGTCTTGTCATTAGCTGTCAATATTTTACTATTGACCGCCACCGCAGGCCACGTCAGTGTGTTGCAGGCTTTACTCGAATGGATCGACAGATTCTACTTTAATTATTTATAACGGTTACCTGCCTCCCGATCCATTTTAAAATATTTATTTCATAGATTAATCAATTAAGAAGTAGGTATGATGTACGATGTATTATGTCGTGTAATATTATGTAATATGTTAGTGTATATAGTTAACAGAAATATAAACTTTAGGGTTCTCAAATAGTACGTTGTTAAATATATAACTTTCAGTATTAAATAAATTATACTGCGCAATATAGGCACAGGACACTTTAGACAATTACAATTTGCTTAATGAGCATAAATTGGTAGATGGACGACACACATACCTAAGGTTAAAAATATAAAAAAATAAGTGAGATCTCATGACTTGCGGCAAACGGCGTGCGTTATGAAGAAAGTGTTTCATACGATATGTTCGCGCGCACGTGTGTTGCGCTCGCGCAGCGTAATCCACGCGTGCGACATTTGTCCACGCATACTTATATCAATATGAACGCTGATTGGCAATTTGTACTGATGTGCAGTTGCCAATATATACCCAGCATGGCTAGCACAATACCTCACGCGAGATGTGTCGCGCACGGGATAAACTATCCATCTCTTTGTAAGTGTTCTAATTAGAAACAGACGGAGAGTCTATCTCTTCGTCACCCCACCTTACCCCCTTATTCATAAAACTTAAAATGCCTCTGCTAAATAAAATGTGCTTTGTCCCTTTCTTACAAACACAAATGTCAACGTGACAAACAATATTTTATGCCATTTTAGTTAAAATAGGCTATGAATACGACCCCCCTCGAGGGTGCCCGCCTTGTCGGGGCGGGGGGGCTTAGTAACCGTGGACTGCAACCCACGGCGAAGCTAAGAGGCACCCAGGGCCGGCCTGTGTGGGGCCTGCTGGCTGGCCCGAGGAGAGCGCTCCTAGCGGGCTGTGCATTGCCCGCTTAGGATGCGTTGGGCAGGGACCGCAGCGGAAAAGGAGTGCCTCCTTATCTTCTGCGGCCGAGGCGGGATCGCAGGGGGAGAGGCGTGTTGGTATAACGGTGCGCCACTCTCCCTACCCCCTGCGAACTTGGCGGGGCCGTTCCGCGGAAGCGGCATTGGTGGGGCCGCAGAGGAAGAGGAATGCCGGTATTACGGTGCGCCGCTTTCCCTATCCTCTGCGGCCGAGGCGTGGTCGGTGGCGGAACCACAGACCTGATCCGCCACCGGGTGCTGGAATTTCCCGCACCCATGATCTCCTCGTAGCGGACTCAGGGGGGTCCGCTACTGAACGTGTGGAGATGGAGGAGGCAGGCGCGCGACATCTGGCGTGCCTCTCGTGGAGGGCCTTCGGGCGTCCGCGAGGGAGCCGCTTGTGGGTGGCTGCCGCCGGCGGGGTCGCGGATGTGTGCGCAAGCGTTCCCGTGACCTCGCCACATGGCGGCGAGGCGGCAAGTGGGGGGGTTTTTAGTGGGTATACCGTGAGTCTCATCAGCTTATACGGGAGTCCCACATAACCACTCGGGTCACCCCCTGCACCCGGGTGGTATGCGTAACGCATTTTCCCCCCCTAAACAAAAAAAAAAAAAAAAAAAAAAAAAAAAAAAAAAAAAAAAAAAAAAAAAAAAGGCTATGAATACGACCGTAAAGCCGGGTCCGCTGCGACCTGTTTTTGTGTTTTTCTAACACCTAACATGTTATCCGTCAGTTTCGGCAAACAAATAGGGTTTTGTTTTGATTGGCAAAACATGTTAGGTGTTAGAAAAACACAAAAACAGGTCGCAGCGGACCCGGCTTTAGGTTTTAATCGGAAAATCTGGGGGTAAAATCAAGGGTTGCCGGCTAAAAAGTAAAAGGGGTCCCGTCTTATTAATATCATCATAAATTAATACCTTTTGCACGCGGGAGAGTGTATGTGATAATGATAACGTCGATGAACGCCGGCTGCACGCTGCACGAAAAGGTGTGACTCATTGTCTCGTTCGTTAATAATAAGTACCTAATTTAAGGGTTATTTTGCAATGACAATGACTTCACTCTTATTGAGCCACCCTTACTTGGTGCATTATACTTTGATTAATAAGCGTGTATTCAAACATTTAATTTTCTATTCAAATAATCTTAACAAATTGTCTTTATACATAATATTTAAATGAATCCCAGCATTCTGATAAATGAAACACCAAGTCACGCAACCAAAACGTACTGCGTAAAAACAACCCTTCAATTCCCCCTAAACGCCGAAAATTCGATAATTACATTTGCACCTCGCAGGATTAAAAAGTTCCATTAGAACGGGGAAAGCAATTTTCTTGAAACTACGCTTGGCTGGAATTGTGCTCCGTCACGGACAAAGCAACCCGAACGCGAGGCGGCGTGGTTGACACCAACACCACACCATAGCGGGAGAGGAAATACAGTACGATAATAGTTATTTATGAATGATACAAGTGCGGAAAGTAGGTTCCCAACGAGTGACGATGACCAAAAACACGACCGTCAACCGTTAGGGAGTGTTTTTGATCGACACGAGTTGGGAATTGCCTATCTGCGCGTGTATATTACCTTTCCTTCGGCAGTCCGGTAAAAAAAACTAATAAAAGTACAAAAGGGTCCTACAATACGACAGGCTTCAGGCTATTTGCAAATCATGTATCAAGAGAATCAACAATTTCCTATTGTACAAGAGTACATTTGTCTACCCATGACTGATATCCGTCACTCTGTTATTACTTTTAATGATCAACTATCAGCCAGCGATTTCTATAGTAGTCACAGACATATATTAAAGTAGACTGTATACTTACGTCTACTTGTACGAGTATGAACACGAATGGTGTCCGTTTCTGAGTAAATTGTGGAAAATGTGACGTTACTGTGACATTTTAGTAACAAAGAACATGGATGTGTTAATCATATTGTTACCTCGATTTTTATCGCTATTTTTATATTCATATTTAAGTAGACTGTAGGTCTGTGCGTTTGCGTGATCTAACTAAACACATGTCTGTGAATGCAGTTGTTAACTCTTAAGGCATAATGGTGGAGGTCGTGTTAATAAAGTGTGTTTGAAAATCATTTCCCCGTGGGCTGTAAAACGTGGTATAATGCGTTTTCATGTCAGTGGAACAAGTTGGGTAAGAGAAGAATTGTATGGCACTGGATTCCGAATACGGATGTAAGATTTGTAGCTGCATTTGCTCGGACGATTTTGAAAAAAAAAATTGTATGAACTCAATGCTGATATCCGATTTCAAAAATCCCTGACCTGTATATATAATGGACAGTATAGGCTATATGTTATTTTATTTCGCGGATTTGCAAAAATACGTGGGCAGGTAGTAAATAATATAGGAACAAATGGTACAACACCATTATCAGTATCTTCTGCACGTAGTGCGTTCACATTTACTAACCAATTATCTAAAGTGTTTGTGTTTTGTTTTAGTTTAGATTAGTTCAGTTTAATACATTTTATCTCATTAGCGCCTACTTTGCCTTAATTTTCTTTCCTTCTATGCACACATGCTTAGAGTTATAGTCCAGATCTGAACCTTTATGCTAATATTGTTTTACTGTAATTGTCTATGTTTTGTGAGCCAAATAAATGGTATGCTTCGTACCTACTGACGGAATACAAAATTTGTTATCATCGACTTTATTCATACATTTCAGTTGATTAGGATTATAGTTGCATAAATAATAGACCAATGGTGCAGCTGAATAAAATTTTTGGTGTCTCAACGATTTTTTTTCTAAACCATTGATTTTAAATTAAAATAATTTTAGTTACCGTTTTCACTTATCAATCAATCTTGGCATTGAATCGTTTACTTACCCCAAATTTGAACATGTTTTCGTGGACCCACATGAAGTTCACTAATTATTATTTCATCACACTTGCTCGTCAATAGCGTTATTACTTGCTAGCGTACAGAGCAGTTATAGCCGTTTTACCTCCCACGGGCTGTTAAGTTTAGTTTTAAAATATAGTACTCTCTGATTGGCTTAAGCAAATCTGGTTGCTCTGTGATTGGTTGACAAAAATATCTAGTTGGCCAAGCCGCCCCGCCCCGCAAGAATACTGCTCTGTGATTGGTTGAAATATAGAAGCTGCGCGCTCCACTAGCACTGATCTGGAAGTGAAGTTGTAAATTTTTGAATGGTGCGGCTGTATGAAACTTAGATTTTTCTGTCTTTTGTAGCTATTTATTTCCTCGCAAGTGTGATGAAAAACATTGTGTAGGTATAACACGGGCGTAAGAATATTGCAAACTCGAGTCATCAAAAGCCCTCCGCCTTCGGCGTCGGGCTTCTGATAGACTCTCGTTAGCAATATTCCACTCACGCACCTCGTTAAACAATGTACTATTGTCTACATACTGCCTCCATACTGTGTGCTGTTGAAACTCCTAATTAAACGAAATTATTCAAGTGTTCATAAACAAATTAAACACGATTTGTTAGATAGCGCTTTTTGCGAGAGGCGCGGGTTGAAAATTTATGACAAATGCTGTCGCCACACTCCCGCTTAAAATGTTTTAGAATTTATTCATTTAATAATTTAATCATTTATTTATTTAATCATTGCTTGCATCATTTAATTAATAAACAACCACTTAACCTCTGATGAGTTCTATTTTAATTGTTTTTGATAGCTTTAAATAAAATATAATCCACTTCCTCTTCATTTGAATAATACGACACCTTGTAAGGACGAAGTTTTATTTTTGATATTTAAAATTACCTTAGAATATCAGTTTCTGTATTTATACCTAGCATCGACGCAACTTTCACACATACCGTCTACAGAAATTATATTGTAATTTGACAGTGTCCCTGCTGAGCCATTACATCGACGGTGGAAAGGAAGAACCACTTAAGCGACATTTTGGTCGAAAATGAGTTATACATATCATTGGAATCAGCGTTTTTTTCTGCGTCGTTTGAATTGGGTTTCACGGCGATCCGATGACTTATATGTCGCTTAAAGTAATTCACGAATGAGGTCTGAATTTGAAAAACCACCCCTTATGCGACACACAATTTGAATAAAATATTATCTGTGTCACTTAAAACCTACTCCAATATTACCACAGTCGTATAAATTATTTTTAAAAAGAGTTCGTTTCCGATGTAATGTCCCTTAATTGATTATTCCGGGCACATATATCTTGAATTCTGTACTTAAGTGGTTCTTCAAAACTGCTTAATAAAACGATTGTCGGTTAAATGGATGTTACGACAAATGACGTTGTTATTTAATTGCTTTAAGCGACACTCCTTACCGCGGCCGAACCTGTCGCTTAAAGTATACTTTATAAATGCGATACGTCGGTTAAGTGGAGATTGAAAATGGTATGATAACGGTTAAAGTGTTGCTCTAATCTATTTGATGTCGGTACAGTGAACAATTTTTGGCGCGAATTTCACGCGAATGGTGCTTTACTTATACAATGGAATGCAGTGGGTCGCTTCAGTCAGCGACGAACACCGGAGTGCGGCGGTTGTGTCGCCGATCGCTGCCTGATGTATAATTTCATTAATTAATACACAGGTGTCTCATTTTGTAGCTTTGTCTCAATAGTCAAAAAATTTTGTAATGATTTCTGAATTTTAAAGAACACTGGAATGTACCCTGAAATTAATAGAAATGAAAAATACACGGTGTATAGTTATACCAGACATTATTCTACACATTCATTTCAGTTTCGTGTCACGATGAGGAATATGACGAAGAGCGTACGTAATAAACATTGTGATGTTGTACTAATTTATTCTAATAATACTTTACATTATACTTATCTATAATTAAAAAAATATAAACCCAACATGATTGTGATATCAAAAACTGCCTAAGTGCTTAATTATTAACTAGTTAAGTGTTACCATTAAAACATTTTGATCATTGTAATTTGTATATTTATACACTTACCAAAAAGTAAATAAGTAAGCTAGCTACTTAAGTATTCTTAACAATTTATAAACACAAAACTATTGTGATCTCAAAAAAGTGCCTGAGTACTTAATTATTAACAAGCTAAGTGTTACTATTAAAACATTGTGATAATTGTAATTTGTATATTTATACACTTACCAAAAAGTAAATAAGTAAGCTAGCTACTTATTCTTAATAATTTATAAACTCAAAAGGATTGTGATCTCAAAAAAGTGCATACTTAATTAAGAGTTATTTGTTAGAAGTAGATTTATTTTATTAAAATAAAAATACACGTTAATTTCGTATAAGTATTTTATTTTTCTCCGTAAAAAACGCACAATATAGCGTTTTTTAACCGCAAATATATTCTAAATTTTTCAATAATATGAAATAGTTTAATAAAATATTAAAGCTAGCGTTATAATTCACAAAAAAGTGTCTATTTAGTTTCAAATTTCTGGTATACCACTTCAAATTGGCACGTAATAACTGCCCATACGACTGTTGCTTAATTGAATATCTTAGAGACAAGTTAAAGAAGGTAAGTGGCTTCAGTGAGTTTTATAGTACTATGATGATGTCGCTTAAATGGTTCTTCCGGGAATATTTTGAGGACCTTTTCAATTAAGCGACAACATTTTCAGGATCCTGTAAGATTTTGGGGTAAATGTTTATTTCATAAAATAGAGAAAAATTAAATAAGATTATCGTCTTAAGAACTCATTTACCTATTTCAAATAGGAAAAAAGTTATGATTTTTTTTCTCAAAAAGAAAACTTTGAAACACTCTCCTGTACAATTCACTAAATGTCGCTTAAGGGGTTATTCCTTTCCACTGTCGACATGATAAGCTATGAGCTTGACAGGTTTATACGATATTCCATCAGCGATATTTGTCAAAAAATGACATTTCCTCACTTGTGTCTGTCATTCTGATTTTGAAGGCTCAGGCCGTATGCTTGTTAGCCGCTGCCGTATATACAGCCTTAGCCAAAAGTACTGAGCACCCCACGTTTTCCTTTGTAACTTATGGGTAAAGTATTATTTTTCGATTTCATAAATACACGAAGACTTAAAATATAATAAGCGTTTGAACATGTGCAAATCATTAATATAAATCATTTTGAAATTGCTATTTGCGTGTGAAAACTGATGCTAGAAAAAGTCGGGTTTTACATTTAAGGTTTAATTGTATATTTTTTTCACGGGATTTCCCTTAACGTCAATAAATATGACGAATTTATCCGATAGATACACAACTATCTATTATAAAATATATAAATGCACCTTTTGAAGTTTGACTTTTGTATGGAAAACGCATGGGTGCTCAATACTTTTGACCAAGGCTGTATATTTATTTATTTATTTGTAAATACAATTTATCAACATAACAGCTTACGCCATGGCGTTGGTAAACTTAAAGTAACTTAGTGAGTACATACACATCGTACAATGAATAAAGATAAATCATAAAGGTAATAGTAACAATTAAAAATAGTTTTCAAAAAACTGTAAAATAGTCGGGCGAAGTTTGCTCCATTTACAGGCAAACAGATCGCAATATATATAAATGGCTCTAGATTCCGGCAAGTGTGCCGCCAGCATTAGGGCCAGCGTGAGTCCATTCCTTTGATCCCGGCACGTCTGAATTAAAATCAAAGGTTTCATCTCAAATTAAGTTAATGATGGATTCTTGTCGCTTCTGATCCTAATGGGTTCGGCACTTTGAACAGGATATTTTTCGAAAAGGCTAAATATTATGTAATAATTAATAATTAAATTGTGGGTAAAATTAATGTGTATATTTTGAGACGACAAGTAAATATAAAGCTTCGAAGGGAAAGGAAGAGAATTACTAGGTACTTACATATAAAAATGCCACACCGTTGACGCCTTCAACATTATTACATTATTGCAAGCCAAACTTAAATTGGCCGACATTGGCTTATGTAATAAAATACTGTAAAGAAGAGAACGGAGAAGGTGAGAGCTTAGGTATACACTGAAATAGAAATCCAATCCTTTGAAATAAGCTCTATGCTCTCTCCTCTCCTCTATTATCCTAATTAAAATATCCCACCTACGTTGATATTATATCCTGCTAAACTCTAAGGAAGAGCGGTGTCTCTTGACACAGGCATCTTGATTGCTTAAAAAGAGGCACCAGCCTAATATTGTAAAGTGTTTTTTTTTAGTTACTGAATAAATCATTTATCATTATCATTATCATTATCACTGTCTAACCCTACATCTGAATTGGCAATTATGCTGTACCGATTAATGATTGAATTGCTCAAGTGTAGACAATGAAACATATGTGATGCCTATGAGGCCGGCGTCATCGCTCTGCGATGAAGGCCTTGTTTTCTTTTTCTCAATAAAGATTTAAAAAAAAAACATTATTTTTATGATTTAGTGCCACTTGAATCTTTAGTTTTAGACTCTCATGGACGAATTAGACGCATATATTATGACCAACTAGAGCAATCCCTTTAGTGTACTGTCCACAAAAATCTCAGGAAATACCTCTATTAGGACGTTGTGTACAATGTGTACGGTGATAAGTAATTTTGCCTGAACTTCATAAGATCCCTGCCTAGTGTTGATTAACTGTCATTGAGCACAAATGGAAAACTGGAAACTCTGAATTATTGTTGAATTTGAGATATTACAACTTGAAAAACCTGAAGATTTTCCAGCCTGAATAATGCTTAAATATAATTATTCACTTTTGGTGGTACGAGTATTGTTCTTAGTGCAAATATCAAAGCCAGTGCCACCAGTATCATGGGAACTTTTGCACCAGGAACGGCTTGGGGCGATTTAAGTTAGGTATTTATTTTAAGTAACTTTATGTCAAAGACTTTATGTGAAGGAAAACACCGTGAGGAAACCTGCATACATCTAAGAAGAAATTTAAAGAGGTATGTCAAGTTCCCAATCCGCACTGGACCAGCGTGGGGACTAATGCCCGTTCCCTCTCATTCATGAGAGGAGGCCTGTGCCCAACAGTGGGACGTATATAGGCTGATGATGATGATGATGAACTTTATGTCCATTAATTGTATATCAAGTGTAATATCAAAATGGTTATTTCTTTCTGACGATTTTCTTTATAAGTAGTAAATAGTATCCTGCTATAAAATTCGGCTGACTTTATAATTCAGGCTATATTTCCTTCGGATATAAGAAAAGGGTTGGATAACATTGTAATATCAACTTCTGCTTTATATTTGTCTTGTGGGTAAAAGGAAAAATATCGTGGCGATATAACACTATGCAGGTCGAACACAAATATAAAGCAGAAGTTGATATTACAATGTTATCCAACCCTTTTCTTATATCCGAAGGAAATATAGCCTGAATTATAAAGTCAGCCGAATTTTATAGCAGGATACGTATAACATCCTAATGGCTTATGTCATTAGTCCAGGCAGTCGTTAATCTTACTCGTTACCAGCATAATATAGGCGGTAGGTGTAGGCAGGTGACTTCGTACCTGGAAACAGGAAGATAATATTAGTTATTATATTAAATCGACTTTCAAGAAAGAGGATTTTATTTCGACGGTTGCAGTTGTGAGGAACCAGTAATTAAACAGATTTGAAGTAATTTACACCACCCACACCCACTGCCCACAAGGTGGACTGATGACCTGGTAAAGGTCGCTGGAGTCCGCTGGATGCGGGTGGCGCAGGACCGGTCATTGTGGCACTCTTTGGGGGAGGCCTATGTCCAGCAGTGGACGTCTTTGGGCTGATATGATGATGATGATGATGAAGTAATTTAGGAAAACTAACGAAAATTGAAAATTCCCCCCTTATCTCCGAAACTACTAGGCTTAAAATTCTGAAAAAAATATGAAAAATAGTTCCTTGACTAAAGATTACAAGAAAACCTATAAGAAGTTTGAGAATTCAAAGTAACGGGAAAATTCTCAATATTTTACGGAACCCTCACCACGCGAGTTGAACTCGCACTTGTCCGGTTTTTTCATAATAATGAAGATAATGTAAAGAGTCTCCAGCATCAAATTATACACGTGAGCATTGCGAGAGATTTTAACAGGATATTCCTGACCATATTTTAAGTAGAAAATGTTAATTAACGTCTGCTAAATTCGGCTCGGTTTTAGAGATATTTCCATTTTGTGTAAAAATGTCGTAATGAAATCTCCAGTATGAAACACCTTTATGATTGCGACGTTGCGAGACTACTTTGACTGACTCTTTTTATACGTTGCCAGCTCGTCCTAAAGACACGTTTTTACTAGATTAGCAATTATTGTGTATGAAAATAAGAAAAAAAATTAACAATCATAATTCGACCTAGTTTCATATAATATAACATTAATTACTCCTTATAGCCTCAGAAATTCGTGATTAAAATATCTCGCAATGCTCACGGGCACCGTGTATATAATTAAGTAACAACAAAATGATGATTATACAAATATATAATTACTTGTATGGTTTATGTATACCTATGCCTATTACATGGAACATTTAATTCACATAAATGAATGATAAGATTATGGATTAAAGACAGTAAAAATCACGTACTTATTGAAAGGGAGCGATGTCGTTAAACAAAAAGAAAAATTTGATGAGTCGCATTCAGTCTTATATGCAGAATCGTGTATACATCTTTTGATTGCGAGCCTGGTCAACATTATATTTTCCTTGATATGTTTATTAGTTGTCCAAGAAAATTACACGTTGTGGTCATAATTCTAGAATCCCTGTGACCTCCGACCTCCACCTTAATATAATTGTAGTCTCAAGTGGATAAGGCGAGGCAAAGCGGACGAGTTAATCTTTGGGTAAACGGTGCAGAGGCGTGCATCCAGTGCACCGTCTCACTATGTTGTTTACATTAAACATTATTTGAGTTGACCGAGTTTTGCAAATGTAATCCGGTCAATAAAAACTTTTCCGTCCAAACTAGAAGATTCACAAATATTCACAATCCCATGAAAGTTATATAAAATGTCGGACTGAAATAATTTCAAGTTTTCCTGGTCAATATGAGGTCTATTTGACTCGACGTATTCGTTTGGTATTGAAATTACATTTGTGCCGTATTTGAATGAATGAAAGCTTTTATTTCGAGTATCAACACAAGACTTCGCACACCCCTAAATCCATTATGGCAACTGTAGTTGCCAAGCGAAGTACAGTCGAGTTCTCCAATATCTACACAGGCCAGACAACCTTTCAAAAATATCTACACATGTGTCTTATATCAGTAATAATAAAGCCCCTAAGTAAAATAAATAAAGTGTACAGATATTTTTGAAAGGTTGTCTTTATAGATATTGGAGAACTCGACTGTACGGGCAGCTTTGAATATTTTGAAGCAATTTAGATTGCCGTTTTTAAAATCAGAAATCATGTGAAAAACGCGCACCAAAATT
The DNA here is from genome assembly GCA_932294315.1 of Epinotia nisella. NCBI lineage: Eukaryota > Metazoa > Arthropoda > Insecta > Lepidoptera > Tortricidae > Epinotia > Epinotia nisella. The sequence goes on along the minus strand of OW028688.1, from coordinate 17,398,368 downwards.
GGGCTACTGCTTTTGTACCTAATTTAAAGCTCCTACAAACATCAAAAACATTCCTACTGGCCTCAGCGACTTACAATTGCTACATTTAAACACCTCTTCAATACTGAATACGCATAAAAATCGAACTTAATGTTTTCGCGACACATATGAGATGTTATCTTAACAGGAGCTCATTACGGGTGGCCTTACATTACGTTAAATCGGTTTTTAATTAACTGCAGTCCTGGTACCGTCGACTACAAAGTTAACTCATTTTTGAACCTTATTACAACGATATTAGGTCTAATAATGGTTGTTTTGCCGTTTGTACTTAACACTAGTATAGTCAGAGCCCCGATTACAAATAGTTATTACGAATGTCCGGATCAAGTTGTTCTAGTGAATGGATTCGAAGGTGATGATGAAGTGTTATCTTTCGATTGCGCGTGATTTACAAAATATTGAGGTTTTATAAAAACAAATTAAATTCAAGTTAAATATGAATTAGTTGGATGTTACCGGGGTACCTAATCGATTTGGGAGTAATTTAAATCACGCGTGACTTCATCTTACTGCCACGCAAAGAATGACTATATGTTTTGATTGTATGATTGTAACTAATGTAAAATACGGCACTTATTATGTCTTTTTCTATAGGGAAAACAGTTTTTCATTCATATTTCAAAAACCTTTGAGCGGATCCTGTTCAAAAAAATTTTTGGTGAAAGTATTTAATTTCAAAAATTAGAGGGGGGACAGAATTTTAGTGACTTTCGGGGGATTATCTCCGACTGTATTCACTTAATCAAAAAGAATTTTTTTTTTGGTCATTGCATTACAGAAATGTGTAGCGGCTAACAAAATACACCTATCCTCAAAATTGTATTCAAATACACTTTATAGTTTTCGTGTAAAATGCCTGTGAAAAACGGACAGACGGACGTGACGAAACTATAAGGGTTCCGTTTGAAATGTTATATATTTTTTTTATACCAAGACAGTGGCAAATATGCAAACGGCCTACCTGATGGTAAGAGGACGCCGTAGCCTATAGACGCTTGCGCGTTACCGACAGTTAGTTCATTTGAGGATTCGTCGCGTTCTGAACACAAGGAATTTAGGCACACACAGGTCCCGCATTTCCTACTCAGAGCAAACAATGTTTTTTTTCACGAAATGATTTGATTCCTAACTCAGCATTTACTTTCGTTCGAAGGGGTTGTTGCAATATGTGCGATCATTATTGAAAAATGAAATACCATGTTTTGCTTTCAGAGACTAAACTTCTATATTTCAGGCAATGAACTGACAACTTGTATGGAAAAAATGTCAAAAACAAAATAATTTATAAAAGCAATTTTTTTTAATGTAACGGACATATTAGGTATCAATTAAATAGTTACCTAGAGGCAAAATCCAACAAAAAATCTGACCTCAAAAAATAAATAAATTAGCTCCTAAAAATAAATTAAAACTTTTTATCCGGATTATTTATCCGGACTTTAATAGTCCGGATAAATATTCTTTTTTTCTCTTTATTTAGGTTCATTTACATTTGCTTTAAAATATTCAATATAAATAAAATAAAAAAGACAATGAATGTTAAATTTAAATCTATATAATTACTTCCGGGTGGAAAGTTTGTTGGATTCTTGAATAAAGCATCTAAGTAAGAATAACGTTTTAGAATGAAATAAACAAAAAAAATGCTATTATAAATTAATGTTTTTCGAAACCGTATTTTGCCTGGAGTACTAGCCGAAATCTACACCTCAGCCACTTTGTGCCGTAACAATTAAAATCATTTGCCACTGGGAACTACCGCAACAACAAATCTCTAAAACTTGATAAATTGACATTAGAACGGTCGTTGACTCTGTCATATTGGTTCAAATGCTGATGAGCCGTCAAACCCGTCCAACGACTTATGCAATAGATATTGAGTTGGCTACATAATATTTATATTCTCATACAGATGTACCAAGCTACCTATACTTTAACTGTGTTATAATTTCCTGTTATTTTAAATTATAATCCAATTTTGATTACATGCAAGTTCTTCTCTTTAAGTAATTTAGTATGTAACTGGTGACCGAAGAGCTGGCGGCTTTCTCGCGCAACGCATCAGCATTGCAATTCAGCGAGGAAATGCCGCTAGCATCCTCAGTACAATGCCTCGAGGGCCCTTTTTAGATTTAACTTAGTTTTAATTTATTTTAGTTAATGTTAATCATAATCTTGTATTTACATTCTGAATAAAAAGTAGTCAATTTGTTTCATTTAGTATGTAATATTTTAAATAACCGCTGTCCAGCGGGTTATTAGATTATTTCTAAACGGTTATTTAAAATATTAGGATCTCATGTAGGTTACACTTTCAAATATTATGACTTTAAAATCAAATATCCCTAGACATAGAGTTTTGAACGTAGTCATATCAAATTTATAATTAATGAGTGATATTGAACGTTTTATAACAATGTATAATGCCGTTAAATGCACCATGGTTTGACCAGCTGTGCTCATATTTTGGGTTGTTCGCTTCGCCAAATTACACATCGACAGAGGTATCTCTCGTATGTATGAAACTCTGCTCTAGCTATTGAGCCATGTCTATTCTACTGATTTACTGCTTTTGTGAATATTGTACGAGCTAGTAAAATTGGAGAAAACAATTGGCAATTTTTTTTATTCATTTAAATCAGGCAACAAAGGCCCATATTTACATATACTCGTACCTTACGGACTCGTACATATCAATATAAACTTATTTGACAAATCATACTTAGTATTAATAGGAGATGGATACGGGTGGCGCAGGACCAATCACTTTGGCACTCTTTGGGAGAGGCCTATGTCCAGTAGATACGTCTTTCGGCTGATATGATGGTGATGATGATTAATAGGAGTACTTAACCTTTTCTAAATAATTAAATCTATGTATGTGGACCGGAAGGCGCGGCGTGGCTCCCTCAAGGTGGACATCACTTTGGCACTCTTGGCTAGTATGATGACGATGATGTGGACCGTAATTGACGGAAGAACATCATTTTTTGAATGAAGCCCTAAATAGTTGCGTATCCGGTTATAAAAAGCGCCGGAAATTGCACTTAAAGACGCTCCAGTTAGGAAAGCATGGAAATTTCAAGTAATCGATTAATAAAAAGCCATATTATGAAATGTGATCAAATTAGTGTTATGGATGTTATGTGGGTTTATTGCGTTCATGCAACGCCTGATGTCTCGCGTTTGGTGAGATCTGGACCGGTGCGCATGTGTTAGGAAACAAATTTAATCTGCTTGTGCCGAATCGCAGTGTATTATTTATTGTTCACCAAAATAATACACTAAAAGGAAAAGTCAAAGTGGAGACATACAGTGAAGGTACACGCAAGCCTTCGAAGAACGAAGACGAAACGAACTCGACGCTAAGCGCGAGAAGTTAAATGCTCGATCACCTACGGGCATCCACTACAATTTTATCGGAGGGGTGCTGACCTGTAGAGAATGTGGTCGCACATTCTCTGCAAAGATAGGCTACGTCAGTCACCTGACAGCTCACGAACCACGCTCCAGTTAGCCAGATTTTTTTTTCCAGTCGCCGTGGTCGAAATAGGCCAGGATGATGATGATGATGATGATGGTAATGATGACACTAAAAGAAAACTTACATTAAAAGAAACATAAACAATGGTAGACAACAGGCAACAGACGTTTAAGTACACATCTCAATTTAATTCTGAATTCAATGGTTTCTGACAGATTCGTTCTGACAAGTTCACTAGAAGCGAGGGCATGAGACACGTTGAAAACCAATTGAAATGCGAAACCTTATTCTTTGATCCCCATGAAGGTATTAATTATGGGTAAGTAATAAGCACTCTCTCAATCTTCCACATACACCTTACACCGCTATGTTTTTGTCAAACTATCCTGACGACACTCTATTTGTCACCCAACCACCTATGATCCGTCGATGACTTTATGAGCAGATGTTGTTTTACGTAACATCTTGTTGCATGGCGTTACGTTAAGTACTTATAATCAATCAAGTAGCTGACCAAACCTGTATTTAATTGCTAGGTAGGAATATCTTCAGATTTTCATTTTATGTTTTTTTACCAGGTTAAGGACAAGAGGGAAAGAATTGTTTCTGGGTGTGTCAGCATGATCTGATCATGTTTGCATATTTGGTTTATTCTATCTCTTATTTATTAAAATGTCTCTTTAATGTTGCAACTCTTCTTCTTCATTGCATCCTCATAACTGAGGGTCGTGATTACACGAGGTCGTCGCTTTGCGCACTAATGCTCTCCAGGCCAATTGGTTTTTAGGCCATCCGGATCGACATCTGCAAGTTTCCTTTGCAGATTTCCTACACTGCGACGGTCCAACGGGTTGGCCATCTTCTACAACAGAGCCGAAAGCAAGGGATATGTCTTTAGCAGTCTATTTGTATCTACGTGTGTACCACGTACCGTAGTGAATAAGATACTGGACCAATTTTGATAAACGAGGTGTCAATCGATTCGAAATTATTCTTTGGGTGACATAGGCTAGCTTTTTTATAAAAAAAAACTTTTTATCAGTTAATTTTCCGTAGCCCGGTTATTAATGTTGCAAAGGGGATCACAATTCATCCAAAAACCGGCACATTATAAAACTAACAAGCTGCCGATGAGTCAAAACGTTTTTAGTTCTCGACCGCAATATTTTGTACGCGGTTGCGGTCACTGCGGTCGCACTAGTTAGCTGCTCAAAGCTATTGCACAGATGACGCACCAAATTGTTCTAGCTCTACAACATAAAACCATTTAGGGTGTTGTTTTAAACCGTTGGTAATCGTAAGTTTCGTTCATATGGGAAGTGGATAGTTCTTTGTGAAGATGCTGATACAGTTGAGCATTTCCTTGTGATTGTTACGAGTACATTAAAGCTCACAAAATAACTACAACTTGGAAAAGTTGAAAAACCCCCGATTTTTTTTTCAAAGTTCAATATCTCAAAAACGGCTGAACCGATTTTGATGAAACATAGCTAAAAACACTCAAGTTAAAATTATCTATGACACAAAAAAACTGCATTCAAATCGATCCATCCGTTCGGGAGCTACAATACTACAGACGATACACAGATACACAGACACGTCAAACTTATAACACCCCTCTCTTTGCGTCGGGGGTTATTATAAGATTATTTTAGCGACCATTTTCTAGCGAAACGAAAGCAAATTTACTTTTATTGTTCTGTTGCCGTCCCTCTCCGCGCACACCTCGCGCACAGCATTTACTACAGCGTTCGCTAGAATGAACGTGAAAATGTTCGGAGCGATATTTGGCTCTATGCTCGGCTCTGTTCGTTGTTCAGTTCGATTTTTTTTTAAACGGCTAATGCTCGATGTTATGTTACATGTTAATGCTCAAAGACTATCAGCACCTTGGGATGGTAGCTGCCAGTGCCTTATTTAATCTTTACCTGTCACTTAAATACCATGTATACACGAAGTCATCATTCGCTTACCCTTTCATTGTCAGTAATTATCCCTTTTACTTCGGGTCGACGTAGCATAATCTTTTTCTTCCATACTTCTTTGTCACCATCATATGTCACTCGTTTCCTTCCTCTTCATATCATCATAATCATTTTCACCTTGTAATCGCCTTCTAAACATAAGCCTCTCTTCGAGTACGCCACTTATCCCGGTCCCGTGCTAGTCTCATCCAGAAATGACTCGCGGTCTTTTTTACGTCCTCAACCCATCGAGCTGGTGGACGACCGACGCTTCTTTTTCCTGTAAGTGACCACCAATCCGTTAACGTTTTCGTCCACCTACCGTCACGCTGCCTAGCAATATGTCCTGCCCAACTCAATTTGAGTTTGGTTATGACTTCTCCGACGTCACGCACCTTACTCTTCACATCGTCACTCATTTCCTTCCTCTTCATATCGTCTCTCACACAGTCCGTCCCTTTTTATTGACCTATCTCTCTAACATCCCTCCCGCAACCCTCCCTAAATCATCATCATCATCATATAAGCTAAAAGACGTTAACTGCTGGATATAGACCTCTCCAAAGAGTGCCACAATGATCGGTCCTGCACCACCCGCATCCAGCAGACTCCCGCAACCTTTACCGCCCTAAGGAAAACAGAAAAACACAACATAAACCCACGGTGTAATGCTAGTCGTTTAATAATAAAATTCTTCCCTTATTTCAGTATAAAGTCGCGTTTAATTAGTGAGGGCGGGATCATCTGGTGCCGCTTTAAAGATATATACACGATTTTCAATCTTATTCCCCAAACATAAGGGCCAATTATAGACGTATCTTTACCCCTTGGATACCCCACTGGGGTAGGAATTTTAATAGCATTCCTTGAGTTTGATATTTACTGTTGATGGATGGTCTGCACTGCAGTAGGGTCCTATTACGGTCGTTGGATGGTGTCCGATATATTCGTCAGAATTTCAAGTATCCGTTGCAAGTGCCATTTAGAATTCCATACGAAGTATTGATTGGTTGGACACTCACTGGAATTAGTCTAATCAACTCCCAATATGTCCCCCACTGATTAAACTCTTTACCTAATTAAGAGTAAAAGTGTCAAGTGTTGGTCTTGCTTAATGCTAAGCTAAAGGTCTTCGTAAATCTTAATAGGGAATTGTTTGTCCCCAGTGTTCATTTGTACACAGAGCTTAGAATGTCTACCCACGTTCAATAAGATCATTTTACTCGCAAATTCCGCTTTGAGCCAGCTGTTTCTAGTGGCTATTTTATACACCTACTGATTATTTTGCAGTCAACTGTTCACAGCAACAACTGTCCACATTTTGTCGTTATAGAAATCGGCCTAATGCACCAATGCAAGGCATTTTACTCGTAGTTTTACTAGGTGCTACCATACCGATTTTTGAAACAGCTATTTTATATTCTCAGTTATTTTAATAGCATATAATCAATATACCAATCTGATAAAAAAACCATAATGGCCTATGTAAAATCGAAGCGCAGTTGCGGTGAGGTCGTCAATCGGCCATTATCGGCGGTAATAGCCCGTAATAGGTTATAGTTATACAAACAAATTAACTCGATGGAAGATAACTCGACGCCTGCGTCAATTGACACATCTTATGAATTGACAGAGGCAGTATAAAGACTGAGGCCATCTGCAGCAGAACTAAGGTAATCGATATAGCCCTCCGAATCTCGAGTGACGATCACGTACTGGACTGGAAGACGCAGTGTGGGTAGACCCTTACAAGGTGGACTGATGACCTGGTAAATGCGGGCGGCACAGGACCGATCACATTGGCGCTCTTTGGAGGAGGCCTATGCCCAGCAGTGTACGTTTTTCGGCTGATATGATGATGATGATGTTGAAGTATAAAGAACCAATAGCTCCGCTCGTGGCTTCGTCCACATATGACGCGGTTTTAGGATTCTTATAAAAAAACTCACTCACAGAAAGAGAAAAAGGATAGAGATACAGAGACACTGGCACAGACGGACAGAGCTACGTTCACCATTATAATACATTATACCTACTTAAGTATATCAACAGTAATATTCCTGCTGTGAGGCGTAAACTGACGAGGAGTTTTTTTGATGCTACCCCTATGATGTTGGTATATATAGTTAAGTCAAATTAATAAAGAAGTTTCCGCATTTTGTAATAGGAAATCTCAGTATCAATGTACTTGATAGTGATCTCACAAATGTAATTGGCTTTTTGTATGCTATCCATAAAATCAATGTGTTTCTGTAGCTGTTGGTTCTCCAAATATAAATAAAAAGAAAATAAAAAAAGGATTATAACAAATCTGAGACGCCTTAACTTACGATACAATCAGGAATCGAACGCGGTGGTTAAACTTACCAGGTAACCTATACTGAACCATAGTAAATCAACACTACGAATTTACTTTTGCTTCCTGAATCGAACTTTTCTTTACTGAGACTTTTTGCTGTGAACTAGCCTGCCTTAATAAGCTGAGTCTTGGCAGTGTCGCTAAAGGACAAAAAACGCAAGTAGGCGACGGCAATTTGTTCTCAGCTACAAGAAGGACCTCGCCGTCAGACAGATGTACACGAATCATTGAACGGTATCGTCGGAAAGTACTAATTATCTAGACGGCTACAATGCAATAGAGGAGGTATAAATCGAGCTGAGATACCTTAATCTAGGATTGCCTGCAGTCCTCTGGCGCGGGTGTCCTGGCAGGAGAATAAGCCAGGACCGCCGGGGGCGTCGTGGTGGAATGTACGCGATTCCATGGCGCCCCCTTAACGGCAATGCGGGTCAAAGTCAAAGTCAAAGTCAAAGTCAAAGTGATTTATTCTTCAATTTAGGCATATTACATGCGCCTATGAATGTCGATAAACTACCACCGGTTCGGAAAGTAAACCTCTGCCTCGAGAAGAACCGGCGTAATAAACTCGGCGAGGTGTCATTTTTTCAAAACAGTATACAATATATCATATCAGTATCAGAGTATTATAAAATTTTAAAATTACATTGCTACAGTAGAAAGCCTATTCATTTTACGACAGGTTTCTAGTGCAGAATTTTATCGCTGCCAAATATCCCTATCCATGATGTAGTCGTTTATCTTATAATATGCTTTTGAAATGAGTGTCCGTTTTACGACATATTTGAATTTAGAGTCAGTAAGTTCGGTAATGTGTTTTGGAATTTTATTGTAGAATTTTATACAATTTCCCAAGAACGGCGGGGTGACGCCGGTGTTTTTAGTGGTATGCTCCTCGGATGGCGGCGGGAGGAGAGAGTCCAATATAACCCCCAAATGGCCTTCCCGGGCCAGGGGTATGCGTAAAGCATTTTCACACCGTCAAAAAAAAAGGATTGCCTGCAGTGGGACTGATTTCTATAAATTTTTTATGCCTTTGGAGCGTCCTTTTCGCACGGGGCAAGACGCCTAGCAATGAAAGCTACGAACAAATAAGTTTTTGTCAAAATTGTTATTTTTGGTAGATACAGCTTTCTTGCTGACTGTATTTTATTTTGAGTAGTCATCACTCTTCAATCACTCATTGAGAGGATTGCCATGAGCCCAATCAGGACGGGCAATAATAAATAAGGATCTAAGTAAATGTCTTCGTGTGACGGATAAAAATTGATGGCACCACCAAGCTGATGATCTGATGATGAAGGCAAAAAGTGGCCAAAGCAGCTCCTAAACTTCAAGCATTAATTGGCCTCAATTTAGGAACATCAAAGGATGCAAAACAAATGAATGACAACCGACGCGTACGTAAAGTCTAAAACTCTTAGTCAAGAATGAATTATCAGGCTATAGATTTTAAAGGCTTTTAAGTCTTTATTGAATTTCACTTTAGAACCGAACGGTTCACTTATTCCATAATAATTCCAAAGTTTAACTTAAAAGGAAAGTTCACTCGAATTACTTCAAAATCTGAGTTATTTGAGTTACAATCAAAGGCAAACACGACTTTAACATGTAAAGATAAAGTCTAAGTTTGATTGAACAGTATTCCAGAGTCTTGATAAATATGGCTTAAGTGTTATGTATTACTATTGTACTTAAGCCTTTTTTTAACTAGGCTTCAGAATAAGGTACTTCGTAAAGGATTGATGGCGTAATATTGTGAAACGAAACGTAAAATAATGCTGTTATTTTGTTTTCACGGACATTTCTCACGGTTAATTTCGTGCAATTTATTCCTTGTGCCCTCGTGCGTAAACCGCTATGCCAGCACCAGCAGCTATATTGTCAAACTTTGGCATGACCGTCAGTCTCACCTGACATTCGATATAATCCTACTTAAGTTCTACTACAAATAAAACTACTTAACTTACGTACTTTGAGAAATTCCTCTATCTAAATCTATTAGATTGGTTTCAATAGTTAGTTAATTTTTATAATAATATCAACGCAACCAAATGTGACTGTGTCTGGGAAAAGGGACTACTTTTAGCGGTATGGAGTTATTAATATCTCCTAAAACTAGATAAAATTTGCTATTCATTGATAAAGGAATCATTCTCCTAGGAATCATTTTTTTTTCATAAATTTTTAAACATGCATATAGGCAAAATGTACGAATAGAGAAAATTGATTTTAAAGTTTATGCTCGTGAAAAATACACTTCTACAAGGAAGTTATGGCATCATTGGTACCAAGTTAATCTACTATCATCAAAAGATTTATGATATTTAAGGTATTAATAACCGATTAGTATTAAAAACCCAGTCTACGTAATTATCGGCTAATTTTTAAAAATGCATATAACTCGGAAACTAAAATCCTCAAAGTGGTCCCTTTTACTAGACACAGTCACAAATTTGCATGTAATTTCTTTTTGATCTTGTATATTTCAATATAGATTTAGTGTATACATGATCTCAAACTATGTCTAATATAATACCTACATCATTTAGCTAGTTTATGTTACTAAAAATTTAATTTGCCGCGTATTGGAGCGTTCCCTTGGAAAGGTACCCACGGAAGACCAGCGTCAAAGTACACACAAGATACCTTGACATAAAGCTGAGTGGGGGCCACTTCAATGACTATTTAAAATTCTCACTACCTGATCCCTTCCCTTCTCTTATGTATTAGCCTAATTTTTAAAAGTGATGAAAAGACTTATTTTCTTTCTTTCTTTCTAACAAAAACCAGTTTAATAGCTCGACAAATTAAAAATGCCATCTCGTTTTATTGCATAGCTCGTGCTCTTTCACGTCAGGGCTGTCACGTTTCCATGCCATCGTCGTGGTCCATTACCGGCCGCGGTACGATAAGTGTCACTGTCAACCGCTTTCGGGTACTTGCACCTCGGAGCTGCACATGAACTTTCCATACAAACGTGTTTCGGGCTGTCGTTACTCCTTAACGGGCTCCCGTCAAAATCAACGAAATTTAGTAGTTTTCATTTCGACACTCGTCCACGGTTTATTGAAGCTAGCTTTCCAGGTACAGATATGGGAAAATTTGATTCCTGTTTAACATTTTTGATATTGAATAACTTGAAAAATGTTAACACAGAATTAATTATCCATTTTTAAAGAAAGGTCTGTAAACATACAAAACCCGACACTTCATCCTCATTAAAACTTTTATACACCCGAAACTCATACCTACTCATACATACTGAACTTACCTATAATTTTGATATGCGTTTTATAATCTATTTTGTATTTCACAAAAGCTACGTCCAAAAAACTGGTTTTTTGGCCTAAATTTGCCAAGGTTTGGAATATATAGAAAACTGTGATTTTTTAAGTAAATATGGGATACTATTTCGGTAAACCTCCTTGTTGTTAATGCGATAAGCCATACAAAACATGAAAAAACGGACAGTTATAGATCGAAGGCCATTGGGAGCTGGGAGCCCCTTAAGCTTCTTCTTCCCCTTCATGGCGAGGTTCCTCAAATAACCTAATACGTGCGGTGGGGACAGCTCAGGTCGTGTTCCGAGCAAGAGTGTGGGCATGCGCCATGCTTTGCTGTGCTGTAACTTAATGTGGGTTGACTGGCCACTATGCAGTTCCTTAAGCTGCAGGACTAATATCCAAAGTTCAATGTATTTATACAGATGTTAAAAAATGCAGCATAGTATACCCGAAGGTGTAATAAAATATAGGCTTCAATTAATGTTAAATATAAGTTTATAGGCACTTGAATGGGCACATCAGGATCAGGCATCGTGAGTATTAGGGCAATGAGCTAAATTATAACACCATATAACAGTCTCTGCATTTAATTTTCTGATTAATACAACTCACACTTTAATTATCACAAATTCAACCACTGATTTATTAAGTAGGTAACCCTGATCAATTTAAAATAATAATCTAATCAATTACGACAAAGATTACACCGAATATTAGCGATTCGTCGCGGACTTGGTGCGCCGGCGACCGTCGTGTTGACTGCTGTCAAAATCACAATGGCCGCCCCGCCGCCATAGATACGACGCTCCGCTAGAGTGGGATCACTCTTACTCGGGTAGATGTCGTTGCGCGCCGTCAAGTTTTCATGCGGCGTGCTTTTTTTAATACATAATAACATACCTAGTGCGAGTAACAAATTATCTTTTTTCTACTCCAGCACTGTAATTTGACAATTAAAAGGCTAACATCAATATTAAAAATATACACTTTTCGTGATTCCACTTAAATCTATGATCTATGAATTACATTATAATGCTCCAACGGATATTATAATAAATTATAAGCCAACTGGTATTTTTTTTAATTTGCGTTAAAGTGGCCAGCGCCTACAGACCATGTGCCAGCGCGAAAGTGTTTTATTTAAATTTATGTTTCAATGACCGCATCCATGACAAAAGTTTATGTAAATGAACTTATTATTACTGTAACTGCCATATTTACAATAAAGACTCGTTTATTATTACGTAAATTACAGATATGAAATAAGAATATTATTTTTCCAAAAGATTTTTATGTTTGAAAAATACATCTACTTAAACAGTATTGTTGTCTATGGTAATAAAAAAACATAAAGCGCGGGAATTGAATTATTTTCAATTGTCAGTTAGGTTCATTGGTAACGCAATTTATTTAACTTTTGAGGTTGTAACTGAATTTGATCCATCTCCAATGCCAACCGCTCCGGACTTTCTACAAAATGAAATAAATATGTCCCAGATCTTAAAACAAAACAACGCGCCAATAATCATAACAAAAAACACCATTCAAAGCCTTCATATTCATTACCATAAATAAAATGTTTGTTTTTACATGTCTGTATTTTTATTTATTTATAACTAAAAGTATAAGTTGGTTCTAGCTGTCGTAGAAAAAGTACTGTATGCAACGTTATATAAATAGGTCTTAAAATTCTCGAGTCTTTATTAACAAAACTCGCTAAAGCTCGTTTTGTTACAGCGACTCTCGAATTTTAAGAACCCATATTATATAACTGTTGCATAAAATACTATTATATATTCGTCAATTGAATAGTACCTATGCCTTTTCCACTAGAAGAGCAAACAGTTTCTTTTTAAACAGCATCACATTTTCAGCGTTTAAAATGTTTCTTGGGAACACTTTTTGAGAACATGGCCGTTTTACATGAAAGGGTATTGCAGATCTTACCGATTCGAACGCTCTATATGTAACAAGTAGCAGTAAAACCAAACTACATCGTACTTTTGTGACCTAAACAAGTCATAATTATCTCGCGGTCATCTCAATCTGTCCTACAACCAAAAGGGCGTATTCCATTAGTAATTTCTGGTGATATCCAGCATTTGAGTCCATTGAGAGTGACAGGATGTGCCTATTGGTACGTCTTTGTGCGACACACAATTCCTGTTGTGTATGATTGGTGGAGCTTGTTAAGAATTTTCGACGCGACATACACTCGTGTTTTCATTGACTGCTTGAATTTACTATACGCCTGTGAAGTGTACTAGATGTACTAAATCAATGTTTCAATGTAATTTGAGACGTTGCATTGGTTTCGTTAGAACTATTATATAATCTGTGCGTTGCGTTGGTGCCGTTTCAGAAGCCTAACTACGGCTTCATAATCATCATCATATCAGTCGAAAGACGTCCACTTCTGGACACAGGGCTCCCCGAAAGAGTGCCAAAGACACTACGGGTTAATAAGAGGGAACTGGTTGTAAATGTCATTGAACTGAGTACGCTTCCGATAGCTCAGTTGGTTACAGTTTGCCAGAAGGTCGCTCGTTCGAATCTAGCTTGGAGCATAAAATGGAAAATTTATTTGTCTTTGTCTAGTGAGAAAGGGAAAAAACACGTTTTAGTTAACAAAGGTCGGTTGAGTTTTCTGAATAAAGCGATAAAAGCGTTTTTTTACTTTTTATTCCTGTGATATGTCATAACTTTTATATTGACAACATAGACACGTATTTGCTCATCATATAATTACCATAATAAGCCCTTTCCTGATCAAATAAAAAATAATTAAATAGAACCCCGGAATTGTAGAAACAAACTCAGACATAACAGTTAAAACAAACGTCTCTAACGAACACGCGCTTTTATTAAACATGGCGTCTGGACACGTATTCACAACGCTTGTATCGACAACTCGACTGACAAGAACCAGAATATGCCAGACCTCCAACAACTAGTATTGTTACGAAACTTGGGGTCAAGTTATGGGTGGTGAGATGAGCCGAAATAGATCGTGAATGAAAGCTGTCCCGAATCATGACCGACGAGAGTTTGATACGTTGAGATTTTATAAATTGCCCTTAATGCTCACATGTGCGTGCCCTAGCGAGGAATACACATTAAATAGAAAAAAGTTTTTCATTTGGCGCATATGATAAAATTATATTTAAAAGAAGGTTTCGGGATGAAACGTACCTATCCTGTTTGACTCGAGTATTAGTGTAAATCTGAATCAGCTTAGGGCAGACAGAGGGATTGACAGGACGGACAATCCACGAAGTAGCTTGATCCGTGAAGAGCATCTATTCTATGTCCGTTCCCGTATCTCAAACTATCTGCATACTTACTAAATTTCATGACAATTGGTTCAGCAGTTAAGGGCCAGGCTTCACCGGTGCGTTGAAAAGAGATAACATTTGATTATCACTGTTTATCCGAACTAACGAAGTGGATCTTTTAAACAACGCGACGCAACGCAACGCAATGTACCAGTGGAGCCTCACCCGAAAGCGTGAAAAGGTTATAGACAGTTTCTAAAGCTGCGTACGAATTAGAGCGGCTCAGCCTGAGGCATGCTCGCCCCGCGCGGCGAGCTGCTCGCGTCCCAAATAGTTCCACATAAACATGCGCGAGTGAGGCAGCGTGTCGCGGCGAGCCGACATTCAAAATGGCGTCGACACGATGACAGCTGATTGATTTCGGGACCCACAACACCTTTTGCTTTTCATGTATTTGTATCAATAATTGTTCCAAAGTTACTAACAAACTATTACTCAAGCCACTTACTTGCTCAAATTCGTACGTTTTGCGCACAAACATGTTCGATCTTGTCGCTCTGTCCGCGGCACGCTCAGATACACGTCCAAGTTACGTGAGGCACGCACACTGAGGCGCCTTTGAGCACGGTCAAAAGACCGCCACTGGCCGGCTCGCCGCGCGCTGCTCGCGCACAGCGCGTGAGCGCGTACGAATTAGAGCAAAATAGGCGAGCCGTGCGTGCCTCAACCCGAGGCTGCTCTAATTCGTACGCACCTTTAGACACAGATCCACTTCGTTAGTTCGGATAGACAATGATAATATGTTATCTCTTTTTCTTCGCTACTCAAAGGTTATCTGGAAGGCCAGCACATCTTCCTGTCAAGTCGCATCGCGTGCGATACAGTGACTCTTGTTTCACTCGCACTGTGCAAATTAGAAAGAGGAGGGCAGCACGGCTATCACAAGACGGCGCGCGAGCTCTCTCGTTTTTTCTCGCACTACACCTCTCTTTCTAAGTTTTCTAATAAGAGAGAGACGGCTAGTGCGAGAAAAATCGAGAGAGCTCGCGCGCCGTCTTGTGATAGCCGTTGCAGATCGATCTAGAGTCGCGTTGTCGCGGCGTGTTTGGTGCTAGCCTCGCTGGAAGAGATCGCTCTATAGCGATACGACCGCTGTTTGTCTACCTCTACCAACTAGTTATTGTTTTATGTTTCTCTTTTTTATTGTTTTGTGTTTGTTTGTGTGAGGTGTCCATTAAATAGTATACAAAGAACGAAAGAAGAAGAATAAAAATGTTTATTGTCGCACAAACCAACTGGTCGATCACGTAACGCATTGTACCCGCGTCAGGTAGATCTAAACAATGATGTAATATAATAAAAAAAAACCGGACAAGTGCGAGTTCAACTCGCGTGGTGAGGGTTCCGTATAGTGTTGAGAATTTTCCCGTTACTTTGAATACTCAAACTTCTTATTATTTTATTGTACTACTGATTAAGGCTCTATAATTAGTTAAAAAATACACAGAAAAGATATTAAAACTTCTTATAGGTTTTCCTGTAATCTTTAGGCAAGGAACTATTTTCCATAGTTTTTTCAGAATTTTAAGCCTAGTAGTTTCCGAGATATAGGGGGGGGGGGTCAAAATTCGTCTTTTTTTTGATATGTCACATAATACAGTTTGAGAAACTTTTTTTTTAAATTTTCCAGTTTACCCCTCAAAAGTGGCCCCCTTGTTCAGAATTCATTAATTTACTTGACGCGTCCATCTTTGGGTCACCAATTTACATATGCGTACCAAATTTCAACTCAATCGGTTTAGTAGTTTCGGAGCAAATCGGCTGTGACAGACGGACAGACAGACAACCGAGTGATCCTATAAGGGTTCCGTTTTTTCCTTTTGAGGTACCGGAACCCTAAAATTTGGTGCTGTTGTCCAGCGAGTCCACATTTAGATAGGATAATTTGTTCCCCCACTATTAGAAGGACTTTGGGAGCAGGTGACTTAATTTGGTCAGATAAGGCATAGTATTTTTTTGTGAGCTCATGTCTGAATCAGAATCAAACATTTATTCGTGACCCAATAATACAAGACAAAGTCAAAAGAAAAAGTGAATCTGTGCTGTGTCACGAAATGGGCCCAACTCAGCATGATGCTGGTTTTGCAGCCAGCGCTGGCCTTCCACCTATCATCACTCCTACGTTCTACCTCCAGGACGAGGACCGTCCAGCAATAACAAGAAACGATTTTGTGTAAAACCTAGTACAAAACCATCAAGCGTACAGTTTTTACGAATCGCGACGTCAATATATACTAGGGGTGATTTATTTTCCATACCGTCTGGAGCCCTGCAATGTGGGTTGTGTTGTAGGTAGGTACGTTGTATGTTCAATCAAAATCTAATTTCACCGTCGCAGTGTTCATGCCCAAGCCTCGATCGTCCAGGCCACGCTTTACGTAATAACACTCCCGTCCATGGAGAAAGGTGGTAAGAGTCAATAGTCTCCACACACGAAATTATTTAATTTGGCTGCTTTTTCATAAAGCTGGCATTGAAATTGGAACCTTTTCCATTGGACGGTATAGTTGCTTTTTGGATGAACTCAAATAATCTCAAACAAACTTACCTACTGTCTTCTTAGGCTGATTAGCCGATTGCTTTTAACTGCGCTTATCGCAACCTTTATTTTAAACGAGCAATACAAAGCTCCATACAAAGTTTCATCCCCTTTTTCGTCCTTAAAAGGGATGAAATTTGACATAAATTATAGCCTATGTCCTATTCTGATGTGTAAGGTACATAACTGGAAAGTTTCATATAAATTCGTCCAGTAGTTTTTGAGATTAAGTGTAACGTACATTCATCCATCCAAACTTTCACTTTTATAATATTAGTAGGAAGAATTAGCTGCTCACGAGGCTCTCCCGCGTAGCAATGTAGGTACAAGTTGCAGAAAATTCTCAAAATATCAGGGAAGTTCTCAGAAATTTTCGGAAACTTACATGAGAATTTAAAAATAAGTTTCCTTTAGCATGTTTCAGCTGGGAATTTTCATGGATGTATGATTAATTACATGTATAATCTATTATTCTTTACAGTGGCTTCATATTTGAGCCGTTCGGCGTAGAGACTCTCGGACCGTGGGGACCAGGCGCGCACCGTATCTTCAATGGATTATGCAAGCGCTTGGTCGAGGCTTCGCGTGACCAGAAGGCTGGCTTTTACCTCGCCCAGAGGATCAGCATTGCCATACAACGTGGCAATGCTGCCAGCCTTCTGGGTACACTACCGCCTGGCAGCGATCTGGGGCAAGTTTTTTACCTTTAGTTCTAGTTATATTTGTTTTTTCTTTTCTTAGTTACGTATATTTATTTATTTATTTATTTAAACTTTATTGCACAAAATACAAAAAATATATGTACAAATGGCGAGCTTAATGCCAGATGGCATTCTCTACCAGCTAACCATTGGGCTAAACAGAGACTTATAACAGGTGCAAAGAAAAAAGTATGATAATTTCTGTTACGAATATACTTGAGGAGAGAGGAAAAAAATACAAATGTATTATACACTACATATAGACATACATAAATAAAAATATATAAGATACATACAAAAAGATATACTACTACATATTCAATATATACTACCATTATGTATATCTTATAGTAATAAAAATTAATTACACTTATTCTTTAAGCAGGCAAATTAAAAAGCAATGTATGTATCCAGAGAGTTCTTGACATGTTTTCAGTGCTTATAAAATTTAAGTTCTGAGAACTTTTTTTATTAGAATCTTCGCAACTTTGGAAAATTCTCCGCGGTGCATTGCCTACCCGTGGGATAAAATATGTTTATCCAGAATAGTCCATTCTATACAAGGATGAATGGATTTTTGAAGTCGGATTAGAGGTTCCTGAGATTACCCCTACATTAGAAACCTACAAAGCTGCAAACTCAGAGACTTTTATTTTTTAGTATAGATTTAGATTACCTAGTATCATCATTCTATCGCTCGAGATAAACTACCAGTCTCTTTTTAGGGTTCGGATACCTCAAAAGGAAAAAACGGAACCCTTATAGGATCACTCGGTTGTCTGTCTGTCCGTCTGTCACAGCCGATTTGCTCCGAAACTACTGGACCGATTGAGTTGAAATTTGGTACACATATGTAAATTGGTGACCCAATGATGGACGCGTAAAGTAAATTAATGAATTCTGAACAAGGGGGCCACTTTTGGGGGGTAAACTGGAAAATTTACTCGCAAACTGTATTGTGTGAGATATCAAATAAAAGGGGTTGTTGTAAGCATATTAAGATATATATTTTTTTATAATTTTAGCAAAAACAGATTTGAAGTAATTTAGGAAAAAAGACGAAAACTGACCATCCCCCCCCCCCCCCTTATCTCCGAAACTACTAGGATTAAAACTCTGAAAAAAATATGGAAAATAGTTACTTGCCTAAAAATTACAGGAAAACCTATAAAAAGTTTGAGTATTCAAATACACTTATGAAATTTAGATTATATACGGAACCCTCACCACGCGAGTTGAACTCGCACTTGTCCGGATTTTAATTAGAACGAACTGCTCAACTCGCGCCCGACCTAATGCTAGCCGCGACAGCAATAGCAGTAAAGTACAGAATACCTCATACCGATTTCGTCCCTCCGAATACAAGGTTAGCCTTAAAAGAGAGTTGTTTAAATATCTCAGTAAGTCAAAGTAAGTGACTACAAATAGATAAGAACCTTAATGACGTGTTACACCGCGGAGCACTAAAAACAACTCCAAATGGCGTGTCTCATTAGACGGAGACTCATTACTGTATCTCAAATTGTTTCTCTAATCTGTAGCTTATTTACGTTTTATCTTGGAGAATAAATGAAACGAAATGAACATTGGAGTTTTAGGAGCGGAAATTTATAAAGCCACAGAAAATCATTATGACATCATAGTAGGTGTGTCAACATTTCAATACTACTTATTAAATGGGGAAAAAATCAACGCCACTTGCGTCTTAGGAATCCAAAGTCTGACCCGGCAACACCCTAGGCCCTAGTGATTTTTTATACTGTGTTTGTTTTGTATTTTTTTTTGTAATTGAATTTTACTATTATATACTTATACATTTTGAAAAATCTAACCTGAGATGAGTGAATATTGAGAATAATTGTTAATACCCATACTCCAGGCAAAATACGGTTTCGAAAAACATTAATTTATAATAGCGTTTATTTTTGTTTATTTCATTCTAAAACGTTATTCTAAGATGCTTTATTCAAGAATCCAACAAACTTTCCAACCGGAAGTAATTATATAGATTTAAATTAAACATTTATTGTCTTTTTTATTTTATTTATATTGAATATTTTAAAGCAAATGTAAATGAACCTAAATAATGATAAAAAAATTATTAATATTTATCCGGACTTTTTAGGAGCTAATTAAATAATGTTTTTTTTTATGTCTGATTTTTTGTTGAATTTTGCCTCTAGGTACCTAACTATTTAATTGATAATATATCCGTTACATTAAAAAAATTGCTATAATAAATTATTTCCAAATTTGACATTTATTCCATACAAGTTGTCAGTTCATTGCCTGGACTACCAAGCCAGAATGAACATGAGCATTTCTCGCTACAAACGTCACAGTTTGGCGAGTTTATATAAAAACTATAAATGTAATTTCTTTTTTTTTAATAAATAAAAAAAAGAATACATTCTCTGTGGCCGACATCGGTCAGGCCGACATAATCATCATCATCATCACCACACTATTTTGCTTTGGTTAGATTTTTCAAAATATGTGTAGGGGTGTAGACTAATATTTTTTACGGTGCCATTCGAACCAGTTTTTGGAGAGCAACAGATGTTTGTACGGGAGCAACTACAATTAAAGAACATAAATACCCAAAATTTTGAGACAAATATTGACCTCGCTGGCGGCATCCCAAAACGTGGGACATAAAAGTATGACGTCACAATCTACTATTTGTACTAATCGATGTATGGAAAATCAAGTAGATTGCTGTTTCGGTTGCGAAATACTGCGTTTAGGTCCATAGTTGTCATACAATTTTGTTTCTATAAAAGCGTTAAGGATTTTATTGGTTTTTTCTAAACTTTCAAAGTCTATATCGTTTTATGATTTTAATTGTATGTTTTAATTTATACTTTATTACAATAATTTGATAGATTAATATCCATTTAGGAACACTACGTTATCAATTATTTTAAGATGAGCCTACATCCCTATTGTGCCGCTCAGGCCGCAACCTTATCGCAATGAAGTCTAGTTATCTCTTTGGGTTGGAAAGTCTATCGAAAGTTGCTACCACAATGCCTGCGCCAATTCTTGGGATTACGTAACTTAACAAACAATGATGAAAAGGGGGAATTTTAGGGTTCCGTACCTTGAAAGGTAAAAACGGAACCCTTATAGGATCACTTTGTTGTCCGTCCGTACGTCTGTCAAGACCCTTTTTCTCAGGAACGCGTGGAGGTATCAAGCTAAAATGTATATCAAATACTTACTGTCTGTGTCTACTGTCCCTTGGAGCTGTGAAAAAATCAAACTTCTAAGCCAACGCAATCAAAAGATACAGCCGTATATGCCGCAAATTTTCGAAACTCGCAAGGGAATCAAAACCTACAGGGTACTTCCCGTGAACTCAGAATCTTGAAAAATTGCGAAAACCGTAAATTTTAGTTAATATAATAAAAATATTTTTAATAATTTTCCTACAGGTTTGCACGGAACCCTCGGTGCGCGAGTCCGACTCGCATTTGGCCGATTTTTTAATTTACTTGGGATGAGGCGTAACTGTGTGCTACTCGTATGTACTTGCAAAATCGTGCGAGGATGTTCAGACTGCCCAGAGCTGGGCTGTTATTAGCTACGCGCAAATGCGGCTCACCCCGCCGGTCACCCGTTACGAAACTAGACCTCTGCCTACGCTTAGTTACTACGCATCGCGGTGTCAAGATATATTTATGGGTGAGCGTTGAGGTGAACTTAAACAAGTTACAGAATAGGGGGGCTGGTGGGTAAGGCGGTGGTGCGTCTGCTAGTCCCCTCACTGCCCACGATCAATATTTGCCCACGAAGTTACGCGGGCGAATATCGATCCTCGGCAATACATTGTTATACGACCCATTTAAGTAAAAAATACGGTATATTTTACCTCATCTAAAACCTCACTTAGTAAGGAGATATTTATGAATAAAACTTCACAAAATTAGATATTTACCTCTAGCCGCCCAGCAAACAAAAGTGAACACTGAAACTTGAGTTACATATAAATGGAATATATTTGAATTTTCAGCAACTGACAAGGCCTTTTAAAAGGCATCCGGGCGGCTATAGATTATCAAAATTGGTCGAAAAGGGCCACTCCCGAAGAGTATTCCAACTCCTTGCCTCGTGTGTGGAAGATATAAGCGTGTCTCTTACAAGGAGCGTAGTTTTCGAAAATCGCCTCGAGGCATCCCCTTAAATCTTGCAAAGTCAAAATCAAAGTTATTTATTCTTCAATTTAAGCATATTACATGTACCCGTGATGTCGACTGGAAAGAAAACCTCTCCCTCGGGAAAAACCGGCGTAAAAAACTCGGCGGGGTATCATTTTTTCAAAATGTTCTATTTCAATATCGCAGTATTATAAAATCCCTTTGCTACAATAGAAAGCCTATTTATTTATTTTGCGATAGATTGCTCAAAGTATCCCAGACATTATACATTTCGCAAATAATAAAGCAATGAATGATCTCTGACTAGCACATATTGCATTCATATATAGTGAAATTCAGAACACAATCATATTGAATCGAACCAGCTGCTGATTCATGTATTGAAGCCAGCCGATTAGGGCCAATCAGATCCCGAAATTGTCCCGTCGCACATAGGGGCAAAATGCCGATTTAGGCGGCCAAAATTATTTTATCGCATTTATGTACTCAAACTCGTGATTTGTTTGTAATTATAATTCCAAGAGGGCAGTAGCACAGTGGATCGAAATGACAAAAAAATGGACATCCACTTTTTTTTTAAAAACCTATTTAAAAAATACTTTTCGGTTGAAAATGTTGTAAGGAATAAAAAATGTTATATATATTTTTTCAAAATAAGGCTTATTTAAAGCAGAAAAAAATAATATCAGTGTTTTTTGTATGAAACTGAAGAATAAGTATCTTATTATAAGAAAACCGTTACCGATCCTGCTTTCTAACCTTTAGAATATTATTCTCCTACTTAAAACAGTTGAAAATAGTAAACAGCTTATCTCGGTAGGTGCCCGCTTTTTTCTATAATCCAGTCAAAAGTCAGTAAAAACAACACTGTTCTTAGTTGTGTTTTATTTTTTTATTTTCAATAGTTTAACGGTATATTAATGATCGTTAAGTGTAAATACGACATATTTTCGTCATTTTTATAACTGACAAAGAAAACAAAATTATAGTTACGTTACGAGACAATTATGAAATTTTTTAATATAAGCAAATATGAAAGTAAGTGACCTATGAATGTCGTATTAAACTTGTGAGATTGTGTATTCATAGATTATAAAAATCTTGTCTATATTTCCTAAAGTGCTTATTGCGCGCTTCGGCTGCTTCTTCCGGTAATAACCCAATAGGCAAGAGAGCTTCTTCCATTACAGTTGCCCCATGTTATAGGATTTTGTGCATTGTTAGGCGTCATCGGATGCCAGGAATATAGTCCTACATAAATTTTGGCGGTCTCATTATTAACACTTCTGTTTTTCTTTCGTTTGCTCCTTTCACTGGATTCATCGAATATCTTTGCTGGTCGGCCTGATGATCCTCGTTTTATCCTTGGTATTTCGAAGGTTCCTTGTAACCATGCATCGTGTTTTTTTAAGATAATATCGCTCTTCCTATTTGACTCTACCCACTTCTTCTTAAAGTCTGACTTTAAAAAAGACAATTTATGCTTTATATCCTTGTTGTGTTCGTCACAATAGTTTTCTTGCGATAAAATATACGTCTCAAGATATTTTAGTTTCAATTCAAAATTTGCAAGATTTTGTGGCTGCATTTTCTCAAATAGGAACCTACGGGTCACTAATCTTGCCTCTGCAACTCCTTCCGATCCTAAAAGAAATCAAAACTATTTTAAACACAAAAGTAAAAAAAAAAAAAAAACAAGTGGTTTTGCATCGTGGTATTTAATGGCCTCTAAAACGCATATTCGCAAAAAATCGCAGCCAAAGTTAATGTAATTATCTAGTACAGTTACTCTACTTTATGAAATTACTCGTATTATGGCCCGGACGTGCCATGATGTATAACAAAAACCTTTTTATAAATCAAAAACGTGGTTTTTTACAACAATTTTAGAAGACTTATTTCTACCTCGGGAAATAATAATAGATATTCAAAATATTCACATAAATTTAATGTTTTATAATACTCTCTTACCTGTAGAACTAGGATCCATCACAACTTTCTTCAAAATAGACACTAAAAAAACACCACGATTTTTTAAATGTAACGTGTTTTTACGAATGCCGATAAGATGTGCGTGCACTGGGAGCGACGATCAACTTTCGACTGGCATGGCAGTTCAGGCACTGCTGTAAGGGTTAGGGAGGGGGTAGTTTATCATTCTATGGTTATTCAACCTTATCGGGAAGTGATTATTTCTTATCTAGGCTACATTTTTAGAAATCGATTTATGGCCGCCTAAATCGGCATTCTGCCCCTATGTGCGTCGGCAACATGGTGCGCCGTCACCGAAATTGATACGCGTAAACCCGCGGACTGGTTGCATAGGCGGTTGTTATACTTGCATTTTTTTGAAGTGGATACTTCTTTGCTCGCGTTCTCGTATATGGGTACAGTTCAAAATGTATCACGTGATTTCCGGAATAACTTTTTGTAGAGAAGCCTAATCTGATTTCAAATAATTGTCGGACATGAAAATAATTCTGAAATGACCGCCATTTTCAATGTATCACGAGTCAAACGACCGGATAGCCTAGGGGGTAGTGACGCTGCCTACGAAGCTGAAGGTCCTGGGTTCGAATCCCGGTAAGGGCAAATATTTGTGTGATGAGCATGGATATTTGTTTCTGAGTGTTGGATGTTTTCTATGTATTTAAGTATTTAAATCTATTATATATATCGTCGTCTAGTATACCCATAACACAAGCCTTATTGAGCTTACTATAGGGCTAGTTCGATTTGTGTGAGAATGTCCCCCCTAATATTTATTTATTTATATGGGCTACGTCAGTCACAATGTTGTCATATATACCGATTTATCTGTACTTATACAGATTTTAGTGTATTAATTCAGATATATATTTTATGGGTACACCATAATAGCAGATTCCTTTAAATAATCAAAACACTTTGACAATTCACTTTTAACAATTCATTGAAAATGCTTATCTAAGTAGATTTTCCCTTTAGATTGAAATCAATCGCAAATCCATGGGATACAATTTAGGACAGGGACAGTTATTATTATACCGATTAGTTATAACAGTCAGACTCGCACTTGGCCGGTTTTTTTTATTAGGGTTCCACAGCCAACAAAGAAGTATCCACTTAAACTTAATTACGGTTGTATCTCCAACACAACCCGCTTCTTTTTTTAAATTTTTAGTTGAAGTTATTACCTCTACCCTTAGAGCATATATAACTGGAGTAGCCTTATGTCGTATTTGCGTACAAAAATGTCTGCCGAATTTTGCGGGGGCGGAGGAGAGCATCTTAATAGGATATTGAAACTCAATAGTATTTTTAAACCTTGAAGTGGTTGAACATTTATAATATTAGTGCTTACAGCAACATGCGATTTTTTTTATGATTAGTGTTCTCTTGCGAGGCGATTTTGTGAATGACCCAGGGATCGGATACCGGTATTTTCACCACACAAAAATGCCGGTTTTATTTCGTTCAATTTCGTTCTTTGGTTTATAAAATCATTTTTCGATCAGGCTGTCTAATAATACGAAAATGTTACCTAAAGACATGATAGAGTCCTACATTAAGAGCCTAAAATAATTCAAAATATTAGACTTCGGGGACTTTTGAAAAAACCGGTTCCGATCCCTGGAATGACCATTAATCGATTGTGAAATTATCTTTGTATGATTTTTTGTACATTGTGCAAGGTTTTCTACAGAGGGGTAGGTTACTGTTATGTATGCTTTTAAGCCTTCTATCTCGAGATATTTTAAAGCTAAGGTTTTATCTGATCGGAAATGATCATTGTTATAATGTTATAGTAAAAGTGTTTGAAAGAGCATCTTGTTCACAAAACATTGATTCCTCAGTGTTTTTCTCCATAAATTACAATTTCAAAGCTGACTTTAAGATTATGTTCGTTCTGATTTCTGACAAAAATAGATATGGCGAAAATTTGCTATCATAAAACATGAACGAACATGAACACTCTCGGATCTGTGAGAATTTAAATAAAGGTGAGGCTATTAACTTTTTCGCCGCCAATCAAGACATCCAAAAGAGACTTTGTCACGCCAATATAATTTTTACAACAGAGCGAATATAAACCTTATATGAAAGATTGAAGGTTCCTTTGACAGCGACAACACACGACACCTTTAGGTGTTCTTGGCGTTCAAAGGGTTAAAAGAACTACAACCCCTACTATCTATTTAAGTATGTATTTATCTATATAAGTATGTTTATCCGTTGTCTAGTACCCATAGTACAGGCTTTGCCTAGTTTGGGACTAGATCAATTGGAGTGAATTGTTCCACGATATTTATTTATTTTATTTTAACCCCTACGTATTGTATATCCTAACCCTCCGTAAATAGGACGCTAGTATAATAAATATGTTTTCGAAAACTGCAACACCCGGACGCTTTTTGTCCCCAAAACCACATTTTCCAAGTACTTCCAACCGGCTTATCGAAGAGCTCTTAAAGTGCCTTGAACACTGCAGAATATTTGAATCTCAATTGGAATAAAGCTTCCTATTCATTATTCAACTTGGCACTATGTCCCCATCCGCTGCGTCATTTGCCGCTAAACGTATCAATGCGGCCAGAGCCGTCGCAACTCGCAACGATATGACTGCAATGCTCCGCGTCATAATTGAGTGACGCGTACTCGCGTACTAGGTAAAATACTCGTGGGTACGTAAATACTTTATTAGCTGGTGCGCGTGATTGGAGGGATAATTGGCTGTGATAATAATTAAGTAGGTAGTTGAGTGTTGCATAATACTGGTACTTATGTATCTACGTAAATGGGCATAAGTACGAGTATATTACTTGACGTTTGTTTGTTTAGTAGTGTAGCGTACCTAAATAAAGCCTATTTTTATTTTAGTCGGTCGATAAATGTTATTTATTGAGTCCAAAATGTCTACTAGGTATATGTCTATCATCTACGGTATTATGAGCAAATAATGATACTATATCAACATAATACCGTAAGTCCGGTTATGTCAATTTAACTTTATTATTCTTCGGAACAAATTAATTCAATTCATTTTAGTATTTCTGCCAGTGACGTATGACAGTTTAAAGGGTTCTTTTACAGGGATACTAACAACACGTATATTTTAGATTAATCATAACTTTTTTAAACTAATTTAACACAGGAATCCATGGTTAAGTCTGTCGGGTCATTCGCCGCACGGTAAAATAACACGATTATTTAACTATTATTTGAAATAATCATTTACATGTGTGTTAAAGTCACGTATAAAATTCACTGATGTCATAAAATTATAAAAACCAACGTAAATAAAAAAAAAATGTTTTTGTTATAAAAAAAATATCCTCTGAACCTGAAAATGTATGCATCTCTCTTCTAACAAACCGGTTATGAGCTTCCCGCTATAAGCGAGAGCAGCGGGCTAAACAAATGCATGCGCACACGACGCATGCCACGAGTGCGCTGCGCCAAGTGGCAACTCTAATTTTGAGGCACCACTCGCCGCTTAGACCATGTTTTAAGGGGCCATTTACATGGTGCAACAAATCGCATGCCACTTGCGAGTTTTATTACATTGCAGGGTTTAATAGAGTACGTCGTAGGTATTTCGGCAGCCCATAGCCCCGTAATGTAATGAAAATCACATACTGTTGCACCACGCAAATGGCCCTTAAGAATATCCATGTACCTACACAGTGTTCACGTTTGCTATCAAACCGGTATACATATATGTATAAGGGCGTAATTATTGTAAGTACCTACCTATTATTCATTTACGAGTACGCACTTACACGTTTTTTATATGCACATAATGATTGTTATCTGCCCCATCCACATGAAGCAATATCCATATTGCTAGTTCCTCAACGTACCTGCAATAAAAAAAGAATATAAGGAAGCGTAGTCATAAAATTGGGAAATAATTAAACGTTTCGTGCACGATCATAGTATAAAAAACAACGCAGTCGAATTTCAAACTCAAACTCCTTTCCTTGGGATTAGCCCGACCAATAAATTTTGCAAACGACATTATTTGTAATAGAAAACATACTGTTTATTTTAAATAATGCTTAAGTATGAATATGCACCAGGTATTTGCGAAGCTTTACACCTAGCTGTCAAGTATGCAAGATGTCAAATACATATTTGAAAACACAAATTTACGTATAGAATAGATGGGTGGGCATATCACAGTATCTCGTCAATTTCAATAAATTCGTTTCGTATTACCTACTTCGACATTCGTATTAAACGAGACACTGAAACGGATGCCTCAAAATACCATCATCATCATCATCATCATATCAGCCCAAAGACGTCCCCTGCTGAACATAGGCCTCCTCCAAAGAGTGCCACAATGACCGGTCCTGCGCCACCCGCATCCAGCCTTAAGCTGAAATCCAGCCATAAAATATCATACCAAGTAAATAATACTAAGTATTTCGTCAGTCACGTCGGAATCAAATACTACACGGGTACATTTGCATTTTAACGCTTTAATGGAGGAATTTCATTAAGTATATTGTTAAACTATTATCCGTTTGCATATTCATCAGTAATGCACCCACATTTTGAGCGGTGCGTGTCGGATGTAATTAATTCTCAGATATAATGAGTGCACTTCAGCAACATATTCAGTAAATTGTAATTATTATGAGTTTGCAGATGCGTAGTACTCCCAGGGCCTTCTATTTGTTACTCATCACAGTGATCGGTTATTTGGATTCTCCCTCGCGGGATATCAAGTAGAAAAGTTAATATAGATACGACAGTTTCCCGCGATACCGAACAAACCGTACAAAAATAAAACAATTTAAATTATCTCTAAGGAATTTTTTACTCTTACATGGCAACCAGTTGAGACAAAAACTTCTATTATTTTCCTAATCTCTACACTTTATTTTAAGCAAAGTATATTAAAACCTCCACAAAGTATCAGCTTATATATCTGTCATGATGGAAAAAATACTTCAAAATCTTGACATTGACATTTCATTATTTTCTCTGGATTTCAGTTGTGTAATTATTTGCTTCTAAGGATTGCATAAATAAATAGGTATTAGCTGTATAATTAATACTATAATATTAGGTCACAGGTTATCGTATAAGTGCAAATACATAGATCTTATAGCTTTGCCTTTTCTAACAACATAAAGCCCGGATTCCCGGGGCATATCCATACTAACATAATAATTGAGGTCGTTCACCCCATGTCGAATCCAAAAAACCGATCACTGCTAATTACTCAAGCTCATACACCTAATAAGTGCCGCGCCGCGCTTTTTGTTTCTGCGTTCGCGAATGCTCAAAGCTCAAGTTTACTAAAACTTCCATTTAGATACTAGGATGGGTCTACTGATTCAAAATGAGGAACAAAATATAGGCGTCTCCTATTAATACAAAATTTTCCCGGCCTCTGCAGTAATGTACTATTGAAACAATGAACAGTGCGCCACTGTTGCCACTGAAGCCACTGTTGCCGCTTAAGCCACTGTTGCCGCCTTGACCCTACCAGCACACCTACATAGGTTAGTGGTTAAATGTGTTCCAACTCGGCCCAATTTGGCGTCAGGGCAGTATTGACGTTGATGCCGGCTTGGGTGCCAAGGACAGATGTGAGGAGTGAAGGTCTAGTGCTAGACTTTAAAGGGACAAGGTCAAAACCTAGATTTGTGTGGGTTTGAAACTATTTATAAAGGATTAATGATACATATTGTTT
The DNA here is from genome assembly GCA_932294315.1 of Epinotia nisella. NCBI lineage: Eukaryota > Metazoa > Arthropoda > Insecta > Lepidoptera > Tortricidae > Epinotia > Epinotia nisella. Next base: position 17,368,807 of record OW028688.1, on the reverse strand, counting down.
TGACAAATGTCATCTCGTATGTATCTACCTCTAATTCTCAAGCATTCTAAGTCAATAAAGTGCTCTACTTTCGACTCTATTACTTGTAATTACTTAGGTTCTGCCGGTTTTAGCGTATAATTCGAAAAACCAAGTAAATAATAGAAATGCACCATAGTATAACCGCACACCATACAAGAGGAATTGCCAATTAGAGTAGATTTTATATTGTTTAAAAATCAAAAAAAGTTGAAAAACCTCCGACATTTTCATTTCAAAGTTCAATATCTCAAAACTGGCTGAACCGATTTTGAAACGTACCTAAGAATCATCACGTCAGCTCTCGGACAAAAAATAACCGCATGAAAATCCATCCGTTTAAGAGCCACATTGCCACAGATACGTCAAACTTATAACACCCCTCTGTTTGTGTTGGGGGGGTTAAAAAAGCGTTCGGGTGGCGAGAGTAAATACCATCAATGTCGATAATTTACGTTAATAGACGCTTTCCTTGATCCGTCTCATATTACAAAAAAAAACTTGAATATCTGTGGTAAACTGACACTGGTAATGACAGGTAATGACAAATATAGCTGCTGTAACTGTCAATATCATTGGCAGTGTCAGTTTACCACAGATATTAATTTTTTTTTGTAATATGGGACGGATCGAGGAAAGTGCCGTCCTTGACCCAAAACGTAAGTGAGGAAACTGTTTATATTTTTCAAAAATAATAGACGCAGCTGTAAAATCTGAAACTTTTTTCTGGTGCTAAGCAAGGTTATTCCTATCACTTAACTGAAGAATATCACAATGTTGCAAAACTCAAAGTTAAGAAAAGATGTAGTATATTAAGAAAATCATCATCCCAAAGTATTTTTTTTTACCTAAATATAATAACATATACTATGGTGTACGAAAACACTCACACTCACTGCCTAAAATATTAAATGAAACTTATATGTAAAAGGCTGTAAAATAAGAAAAACTCTGAAGATGCACTTTTAAAATGTAAATTTTAACCTATATTCTGTAAACTGTAAATTAAGTTGTACTACTACCTACCCTAAATAAATTAACGATCTGTAAATTAGCTAATATAAATTAAATCAGTAGTTAAGAACTACCTATCGGCAAACAAACCTACTAAAGGTTTTACTCGTAGGTACAAACTAAAGGTTTTGCTCGTAGGTATCACGAATCACTAAGCTGGCGTAGGTACCTATTTAATAGATCTCAGGTACCTATATATATGCTTACTTATTCATCATTATCTCTATCCTTACAACAAAGATCTTAATAACTCCCTTATGACCTCCTTTTAAGGCACTGAACCTCACCGAAACAGGACGCAATTAGGATGCAAACGCGAAGTTCAATAATTATTTATAATTATTATGTATTATGTGTGCCACAAAATGGCAACACCAACCAGATGGCATTGACACTGATGCTCAAGCATTCGCACTTAGTACATACCTAATGTGGCTAAAATTATATAAGCTCAGTAAACACCGTTGAGTTATTGTTTATCTTGAGTGAGTAATTGTGTTTGACTTGCGCCAATTGCATAATAAAGTCATCTAACTAATACTAATAATGCTATACATAAGGCATATTCACGGAAAAAGTTGCCACTGTTGTATAATTCAGGTTTTCAATATGAATGACACTTTTATAAGAATTTAATTTAAAAAAGAATATCTCTTCATCTATCGTTTTAAGTGGCGTTATAGATATTTATATCAGCTGGAGCCGTAGCATGGTTGGCCTTATCACGCGACGACGCCCCTATCTTGTCACTTGTCGCGTGATAAGGCCAACCATGCTACGGCTCCTGCTATCCATTTTTGGGCTAATTTTAAAATCTCTGGATTGTAGTATTAGATTTTGTATTCACGTTTGGGTTATAGAGGTTCTTTTTTTCTTTTACTCAAATATATTATCAATGCTATAATGTTCCGCGAATATCTTTCCAGACTCTTAATTACTGTATGCAGGTCATAAATTGCTTTATCATGCCAGAAGTAGACACATTTTAATGCAATCATTTTAGCTTTAAGCCTTAACTGGCATTATGTAGGATTTCACAAATTTTAAAGAAAAAAATGGATGGATTTTAGATTCTTACACATAAAAAAGGATACTCAGTTGGCTATCTAATTGCGGTTTGAGCTACCTAGACCTACTGGGAGTACTGGGTGACAGTGGAGACTTAGTTTTCGATTTCTACTTTTTTTCGTGAACAAGCCTTATGATAGATATCCTTAACTGATTTGAACTAAAGCAACCTTTTTAGACAAACATGAAATATATATTTGGAAAATTCCCCGTCGCATATGACTGATGGTAAACTTGGTATATAGGGAGTCCGCTGGATGCGGGTGGCGCAGGACCGGTCATTGTGGCACTCTTTGGGGGAGGCCTATGTCCAGCAAAGTGCGTATTTTGGCTGATAATAAACTTTTCATACACATTTTTGCGTTCTAGATATATTTGTATGATTGACAACATGGTCCCGGCATTGCCTGTTTCAAAAGCTGGGAAGTAGAGCTTTCAGAATTGGGATTCTTTTTTTTTAATTGCTCGTGAACGGGTGCTCTATGTGGTGCAGGTTACTTAAATAACTTTTTGAACAAACATTAGGGCAAATTAACTGACATTTTAGAAGTAGGTATTTGTCTCAACGTAAACTTGATAGCATTCAAGTTCACTTTTGTTGCGCGAGAGCATTAAACTCGCAAATGACGCGACATTTTTTTAAGAAAAAAAATTACGAGCAGCATCAAGACTTCCAATTACAATCACTTTAGTACGAGTCCTGCAGATGCATCACGTAACGCATTGTACGTCAGGTATGTTTAGACATACCTGACGTACAATGCGTTACGTGACTCACTATGACGCGTATGTCACTTTTTTAAGGAAAAATGACAGTTAAATTGTCCTAACTTGCGTTCGAAACGTAACTGATTACCACTCAGGTATATACCTATTCGTTATATCATGCACGGCTATCACAAGACGGCGCGCGAGCTCTCAAGATTTTTCTCGCACTATCCGTCTCTCTCTTATTAGAACACTTAGAAATGTCTTCTTTTCTTTTTTTCTTTTTTTAAAGAGAGGTATAGTGCGAGAAAAATCGAGAGAGCTCGCGCGCCGTCTTGTGATAGCCGTGATGGACTGCAGCTTTGTCCTTACTACGACTATAAAAAAAATAGATGTCTGGTTATGTATTGAAAACACGAATGTGTATCAAGTTACACAGCGGTTGTATAATGTAGTTATTACAAACATTTGGGTAAAAGAAGCGAACATTTTCTGCTTATAAGGATATGGATATTAGAAGTGAAGTTACACCTGCTATTCTGCCCTCATAAGCCAAAGAGTGGTATCTCAAAATTAAAAATCATTGGAACATGTCATTTAAAATCTACGTCAAATGACATAACTCACAATGACAAACAATTTTTAAATACCGCTATTTTGCTTATGAGGGCAGAATTATGCTGCATACCACCGCCACCGCAGGCCGCGCCAGTCTGTGAGAGGCTTAACGAGCCTGGCAGAACCACTGACATAAGAAAGTTTTCGAGTAGAAGTACCATCTTTTTTCGAGCTCCCTCGCTACAATATCGCCGCGTGTGTATTTTCATGCGTAAGACCGTAAGTGCTTTTATTAAATATGCATATATACAATATGCTTGTGTCTTAGCGGACATAAGGGAGCTTCAAACAAACTCCAAATTTGTATAATTTTAATATTTAATTAAAAGAAAGTATGTTGATTGTAACAAGATCGGATTGCAAGTGAAGTTGGTAGGTGTTTTGACAGCCGTGGATGCGTTTTGCGCCTGAAGATTTGCATTAGCAACGTTGGCGGCTCGTAGTTGTGCATTGCCGAAACAGCTTGAGTTATTCGAAAGCTTGCGGAGACAGCGTAAACACTGTTAATGCAGGCGGTAATTTATAATCAGTGCCGTACGCACTCAAAGGCTTAACCACGGTGGTTTCAACCCACTTGGAAAAAGGAAGTTCTCAATAAATTACAGCGAAAAAGGATGTAAATTCAACCTGCACACAAGTTCTACGAAGACCTTTTTTTTGACCTTATGATTTGGAAAATTTATTTTTTTAGGGTATCCTATCCTTCCCAGGTGGTCCCATTATAATCAATTCAGGATTTGATAATGGGATCCTGAAGAAATCGAGGAAACTCTTAAAAAATAAATAATAATAACTTTATTGAGTAAATTAATGTTACAGCGCTGCTTACATGTTCTAATTATATTCTGTGTACATCTTACAAATTTACATACAAACAACAAAGCACCTAGCCGACCAACAGTAGCCCATATGTCCTCGCCATAAGGTTCAAAATGGTCAGCCCAAGTACATCGTTATCGTCAGAATAAAAACAGATTTTCGAATGAGAGTAAGCGTCTTCTGCTCCCCGTACTAGTATTAAACTGTATCACGGTGGAGACAGAAAAATAAGGCGAAGTACAATACAATACAATACAAATACTCTTTTCACGCCACTGCTCGGAAATGTGGCAAAAGATGGTCAGAATTCAGGCTTCAAAGCTTGGACGTCGCACGAACAGGCCATCTATGACTTCAAACTGTCCAACAATGTTATTATTGGACAGTTTGAACTGCGATCGACCAATTACAGGGCAACGCGCGCGGTCGCGCCGGCGTGCGTGCTCCTGCTCCTCCGCCGGGCGCGAGGCAAGCGAGCCTGTTTAGGTTTAGAGATAATTTATTCTCATTAAGAATTTTACAATTCACTTAGTATTATGATCTTCAATTAGATACTTAATTTTGATTTAAAATTATAATTATTTGCAATTTCCTCGCAGTAGGCGTGAAAAGCACTATGTTAAGCCTCGGCCGAAAGTGCAATAGCTGGACTCGTACTTTCGAGGGCCTCCGCTACGCGTCGGCCCTCGAACTAACTCGTCCATCTATTGCTTACTTTCTAGCCTCTTCAACAATGTACTATTATTGCACACCTCACACAAACAAAGCAGTTACAGAGAGAAACAATACAATAACATGTAGGTAGAGGTAGACAACAGGCGGTCTTATCGCTGAAGAGCGATCTCTTCCAGACAACCTTTGGATTACTGAATTGTACTGAATTGATGTCGGTTAAAACTTTGTTTTTAAAGTTAATTATATTTCTGAAAGTTCCACCTTATCCCACAATAATAAAGTCCTCATCAAGGGCGGCAAAACAATGAATGACTCGGATCGCAGTTATTTCGCCTTCTTTATCGGCTATGGTGTTTGACGACTCCTCTGGCTATTGGAAGATCTTCTGACTTTTTTTGTTTGATTTTCTGTGAGCCGGTCCGCACAGGACCCTTTTGCTCAGTGCTGGGATTGCGTAAGTTGGCCTGGAGGCCAAAACAGCAAAAGATCTTCTGACCCGTGGCCAAAGTATACAGGGTGTTACATAAGTCGTGATACAAAATAGCAAAATGTGAATCTATCCATGATTCTGAACAACTTTTACTAAGGGACCAACTTTGTGTTTTACAAAAAAGAAAGAACTATTTCATACACTTTGCTCCTGTTTTTTTTGCATAATACAAAGTTGGCCCCATAGTAAAAGTTGTTCAGAATCATGGATAGATTCACATTTCGCTATTTTGTATCACGACTTAAGTAACACCCAGTATATATATTTTTTAGCATGAATTAATTTAAATAACAAACAAAATTTAATCCCACAGCATTGTGTTCCTGTCATTTATTCCATAAATTAGGATAGCTTTCGCATTTCAGGATAAATTACTTGTCTTCCTTAATAAGCCAATTCTGTAGACTATTCTTCGCCCCGGCAACTCATTAATCATATTCGAAACAAAGACCTTGTCAAATTAAATCGTTAAACAAACTGCGTTCGAGTCCATTCAGATTGGAGGAATAATTGAAACAAAAAACTCACGAGAACAATTGAGGTAAGTAGAACGAATTTTGTGGAATTGGTGAAGTTAACCTGTTGCAATGACTTGGGAAATAAATGTTTCATCTTTTTACGAATCTAAACATTGGTTGAAGACAGGTTAAATAAAGGTTTCGTTTTACGGCGCCCGTAGCCCAGTTGGTAGTGACTCTGCCTACGAAGCTGGAGGTCCCGGGTTCGAATCCCGGTCAGGGCATTTATTAGTGTGTTATCACGAATATTTGTTCCTGAGTTATGGATGTTATATATGTATCTATATGTATTTATTTATTATATATATCGTCACCTAGTACCCGCAATACAAGCCTTACTGAGCTTACCGTGGGCCTAGGTTGATTTGTGTAAGATTGTCTCGTAATATTTATTTATTTATTTATTATTTATTTATTTATTTTAGGGTTCCGTAGTCAACCAGGAACCCTCATAGTTTCCGTCGTCCGTCTGCGGCTTAGCTCAAGGACCCTTACTACTAGAAAGCTGTAATTCGGCATGGGTATATAAATGGCTGTAGTTTTTTTTTAATAATTTTTTAGGGTACCTACACCCATACACCTAAAGTGGGGATGTGTTTTTTCTTGGTAAATCCATGGTGTGGGGTATTGTTGGCTAACTTGTTGAAATCGATTCAGGGATCATATTATCACAATATGATCATCACAGATTTCAACATATGAGGTGTCGTTGGATTCCTCTTAATCGTGGGAGTGACATAGGCTGTAATATTTGCAAAAAAGCAGTAGGGTTTTTTGAAAAATCTTTTAATTCCACTTGTTCGTGAATTTAATTATCTATAACTTGTATATTGTCTTACAATACAATATATAGTTACGCAGGATGCCCTTTGGCCTAAGAAAGCTGATAAGTATATGCCTGCCGATCGTTAATTATAGCGAACAATACACAAAGCTTGATACGTGACAGGAAACGACGGATGCAAGTAATATAATATATTTTCGTATTCAATACAAATTCAATACAAGTATTGTATAGTAAAGAGAAGTTTAATTTCCATGATTATAACACAACGCACATAATTTCGATTTAAAAAAATGACATAACCCCTTTCATAACATTTTAAGAAAAACCGGACAAGTGCGAGTTCAACTCGCGCGGTGAGGGTTCCGTGAAGTATTGAGAATTTTCCCGTTACTTTGAATACTCAAACTTCTTATAGGTTTTCCTGTAATTTTTAGGCAAGGAACTATTTTCCATATTTTTTTCAGAATTTTAAGCCTAGTAGTTTCGGAGATAAGGGGGGCGGAATGGTCAATTTTCGTCCTCTTTCCTAAATTAGTTCAAATTTGTTTTTGCTAAAATTATTAAAAAAAACTGAGATGCTTACAACAACCCATTTGATATGTCACACAATACAGTTTGCGAAACTTTTTTTTTGATTTTCCAGTTTACCCCCCAAAAATCGCCCTCTTGTTCAGAATTCGTTACTTTACTTTACGCGTCCATCTCTGGGTCACAATTTTACATATGTATACCAAATTTCAACTCAATCGGTCCAGTAGTTTCGGAGCAAATCGGCTGTGACAAACGGACAGACAGACGCACGAGTGATCCTATAAGGGTTCCGTTTTTTTCCTTTTGAGGTAAGGAACCCTCATCATCATCATAAATTTAAGAGCCAGGCTCTTGTCGGTGGAGTAAACGCCATTCTGATCTTCTCTCTGCCACTGTTTTGAGCTCCTGATACGATATTACATTAACCTTCTCTTTAGCTTGGTCCATAAACGCACGTCTTGGCATCCCCTGCCTCTCCTTCCTTCTATCTTTGCTTCAATTATAGTTTTTATGTAATTGTCATGTCGTATCAGGTGCCCCAACATATTTCCCCTTCTGTTTTCAATAGTTTTTAGTAGACATCTTATTTCTCTTATCAAATTTAGAAGCTCTTCGTTTGTTCTTCTTTCTGTCCAACTAATACCTTCCATCCTTCTCCATGCCTGAAGCCTGCAATGCCATAAAGAAACGACAAGTCCAGGACACAAACATACGAATACTCTCAGACAGTAAATCGGTACTACAAGCACTGTGTAGTGACAACATCACATCTAGCTTGATATACGAATGCCACCAAAAACTCACAGAGGTGTGCGCAGATAGAAACAAAGTTACTATACAATGGATCAAGGGGCACAGTGGCTCAAGAGGAAACGATGCAGCGGATGAACTGGCCAGGAAAGGCTCAGAAACAACGGCATACGGACCGGAGCCAATCTTACCCCTGCCACAAAGCTACATATATAACAAACTAGACCAATACAACAAAGACCTACACTAAAGATACTGGGAGGAGATAGACACATGCAGACAGACCAAAGAGATTCTGTCGAAGCGCGACTACAAACTCACAACCGCACTAATGAAGACACACAGAAACCAACTACGCAAGATAGTAGGGATGATAACCGGACACAACACCTTGAACAGACACCTCTATAATTTAGGTATCACAGACAACCCCATGTGCAGAGCGTGCATGGAGGCAGAAGAAACGACTAAACATATTCTACTGGATTGTAAGCAGGTAGAAGTATACATTTTAGAGGAGCTGGGGTGGTTAGAGTACCACCCTGCCGTTTCACGCAAAATAATAATAATAATAAAACCATTTATTTCAGGCCAATTTGCCCATAGCTTGTTAGTAATACAGACTTACATTACTAGTGTTAGTACATCTTAACCTAGGTCTCACAGTTTTTTTTTTTTTTTTTTTTTAAATAGGCACACTGAATGTCGACTTGCGGAAAATGCCCAGTAAAACTAACTAACTAACCTTCTCCATGCCCACATTTCAAATACGTTCAGTCTCTCTCTGTCACGCTGGGTTAGAGTCCACGTCTCGCTTCCGTACAACCTAACGTAACGTACGGAACCCTAAAAAGCATAATTTTATACACACAGAAGAGACACAAACCTAAACTGTATGACCCATGTCTGAACTTTCCTTTGTAACTGCTTTATCTGTGCGAGTTGTGCAATAAAGAGTATTTTTATTGTATTTATATATATAATTTACTTTTAATGAGTTTTCTTGTCGTAAAAAAAATGTATTAAATCCCGTCTTTTTTTAGGGTTCCGTAGCCAAAATGGCAAAAACGGAACCCTTATAGTTTCGTCATGTCCGTCTGTCCGTATGTCACAGGCATTTTACTCGAAAACTATAAGGTGTATTTGAATAAAATTTTGAGGATAGGTGTATTTTGTTAGCCGCTACATAGTTTTGTAATTAAAATGACAAAAAAAAATTTTTTTAGGGGTGCTCTCCATACATAAAACTAAGTCAAAATTTTTTTTTTCATTGTGACCCCCCGTGTGGCACATCAATCGATAGGCCTTTCAAAATAAATATAAGGTTTCTTAGCATTTTTTTTGATTTAGTGAATAGGGTCGGAGATAATCGCCCCGAAAGTCACTAAAATTCTGTCCCCCCCTCTAATTTTTGAACGGTGTATTTTAAAAATATGGAAAAATTCATGGACATAGGGCGTATTAATATCATTCACCGAAAATTGGTTTGAACAAGATCGGTTCAGAGGTTTTCGAGAAATTGCTGAAAAACTGCCTTCCTCAAAGAAAAGGACGTAAGTGCCGTAAAATTTCTGTGACGATACGACCTTTTTAATAGGCACGGAACCCTTCGTTTTGCGTGGTCCGACACGCACTTGGCCGGTTTTTTTAATAAGAAGTATTCTATCCGGAGCGAAATTAGACCCCAACTGCGAATGAGCTATCTTCATTAGGCACCTATCCCAGCTTTTAAAATTATTAGCTCGCTTTTATCCCCAAACACATTCATAAACCCGGCCATTTGAATCCAGACTCTATTCAAATCGGAATAAAGTTCTAAACGGTATCACGGAGGGTTTTAATCTTAGCGTCCCCTGGGCATCGGAAAAAACGTCTTCGATCGATCATTTTGCAAATTTATGCCGGAGCCGTCTACACAAAGCCTGCCTGTGGATAAGGTGAAGGATGTTCAGTACCATGAACCTTGGATGCGTAAGGGCACGCCTTGGATCTAGCGGAGAGCGGTGCGTCTCCTCTTATATAATTTTATGCGATGAAAACATCTTATATGCCTTTAACTATTGGCCACAAGAAAGACTACTTTTGTTTTTTTGACTCTGTATAACCCCGAAAATCAATAGATTAGATTATTTATTTCATGATAAAAAATTACATTACAAATTTGCATACATGCCAAAAAAATAGATTTTTTATCATTTGGGTTCTTAGTTCAGTTCAGACAGTGAGAACCTGTAATTGGCTATTATGGTCTTAATATTGTGTATATGAAAATGTTGCGCTGTTGGTTTTCCATGTATTTTTTTTTAAATAGACAGTCTATTTTCCTTGATTTCCTTAAGACTAAATAGGCGTGTATTGTATATAATCAATAATCAGGCAAAGTTGCTAATATTTCTTAGATGATATTTACTGAACTGGCATGAGTCTATAACATAAAATATGTAGAATATATCACATTTATTCTATTGTAATTATTAAGGATAAGAAAGAATAACAATACATTTATTTCCCATACCTTAAATTAAGGGATACAAAAAAAAACGATCTACTCACAGTTTGTGTTAAAAGAGTGAGTGTAATGGCCGTAGGGCGAACACTTTGCCGCTTGCCGCCGCTCGCTCCGCTCATGAACTGACCCACCCTAACCTCGACAGGCTTAACATAATAATTTACTGCCCCATAATGAAGTGCTTTTAGAAGTATTAGGGAGTTCTTTTTCATTTTTACCCCAATTTCCCATCGACTTTCATCACTCATGGGCTTTCCAGTAAGTAATGTTTCTTTTCGGACTTTTAAAGTAAAATGGGAAAAGGAATTGGAATCCGAGTCATAAATATGGAGGTATTCCCAGATGAAAGGCTAAAATCTATATGTTCGATTGCTTCACTAAGATATGATGATATATTTATTACTGTATGATGGCGTCGTGATTTGGGGAGGTGAGGAGTATCTAACTATATTAGAAAATCTAGTCCCAATATAACTGTCTGAAGTGGTTCTCAGGCACTTTAAGTATTAAGGATAATACAGTCTGTCGTTTTTTCGTAGTTTCAGTCCAGCTGGGCCCTATTTCACCATCTTGACAATTGTCACCTGACAATGACAATTGGGTAGTTTCCACATGTTAAAATCGATAACGCAGTGTTGCTAAATTGAGAGTAAACCATGAAATAAATGTAATTAAGTATAAATTAAGAAATATAATTAAAATTATAAAAAGATATAGACCTTGAAAGTTTAGAATAAATATATATTTTTTTTTATTCTCCAAAAGTAAATTTAAAGCTACCAATAGAATCCTTATGCTTTTATAGAAACAAAATTGTATGACAACTATGGTCCTAAACGCAGTATTTCACGACTGAAACACCAATTTACTTGATTTTCAATACAACGATTAGTACAAATATCACCCTGTGACGTCACGATTCAATGTTAATCAGTATGAAACGTTTTCGGCTGCCGCCAGCGAGGTCCGTCTTTAACTCAATTTTTTGGGTATTTATGTTTTTTAATTGTAGTTGCTCCCATACAAACATTTGTTCCTCTCCAAAAACTGGTTCGAATGGCATCGTAAAAAAAAATTAGGACACAACCCAATTCCACGTACATCGCTGGGTCAATAAGCTGTCCAGCAACATCCTTAACCTGTCGTCGCAGCCATGTAAGTCGAATTGTCATTGTCAGGTGACAATTGTCGATTTGGTGAAATAGGGGCCTGGTCGATTACGCAACGCATTGTACGCGCGTCAGATAGATCTAAACGTAAATTTTTAGGGTTCCGTACCTCAAAAGGGAAAAAAACGGAACCCTTAATAGGATCACTCGTGCGTCTGTCTGTCCGTCTGTCACAGCCGATTTGCTCCGAAATTACTGGACCGATTGAGTTGAAATTTGTTACACATATGTAAATTGGTAACCCGAAGATGAACGCGTAAAGAAAATAATTGAATTCTGAACAAGGGGGCCACTTTTGGGGGGTAAACTGGAAAATTAAAAAAAAAAGTTTCGCAAGCTGTATTGTGCGATATATCAAATGAAAGCATCTCAGATATTTTTTTTTATAAGTTTAGCAAAAACAGATTTGAAGTACTTTAGGAAAAAATATGAAAATTGACCATCCCCCCCTTATCTCCGAAACTACTAGGCTTAAAATTCTGAAAAAAATATGGAAAATAGTTCATTGCCTAAAGATTACAGGAAAACTTATAAGAAGTTTGAGTATTCAAAATAACGGGAAAATTCTCTATATTTTACGGAACCCTCTAGAATTCCTAGAGCATGTAATATTAAGCTGTTCAGTTTAGCTACTCGTCGTACTAACATCAAGCTACACTGTCCACTGTCACGGATGTTTACGGCTTATAACAAACATCAAGATTGTATTGATCTAAATTCGTCAACTATCCCATTCATAAAAGCCACGATTGCTGACAAGACTTAGTAATTATTAGTTAAGAGTGAACATATTGTAATCTGTTTTTAGTTAAATTTCACTGTTAATTGATGCATGCTGTGTCCTTCTGTAATTAATAAGGTACTTAGTTTTAATTTGCGCATATAAGAGTAATATTATGTAATGGTATGCTTATTGTTGAAGGTCCTAATAAATAAATAAATAAATAAATAAACCCTATTTTGTGATTACTGGCTAGTTTCCTCATGTTATAATTGATAACGTAGTGTTGCTAAATGGATAGTAAATTATCAAATAAATGTAGTAAAGTATATATTACGAAATATAATTAAAATCATAAAAAGATATGGACCTTGAAAGTTTAGAAAAAATATGCAATTTTTTTACTGTCCAAATGTAAATTTAAATCTACCAATAGGATCTTTACGCTTTTATAGAAATAAAATTTTACGTCAACTATGGACCTAAACGCAGTATTTCGCGACCGAAACAGCAATTTACTTGATTTTCCATAAAACGATTAGTACAAAATATCAAACTGTGACGTCATACTTCAATATCTATTAGTTTGAAACGTTTTCGGCTGCGCCTTTTTTTCATATCGGTCCAGGCGTTTTCGAGTGATCGGGGAACATACATAATGAATTTAAAAATCCGACGAATTGAGAATGTCCTCCTTTTTTGAACCATGCTGGCTTGACAAAAGCTGGGTCTAATGATGTTAAATACCCTCAAAGGTCCCCGATCTCTCATTATTGTTGTCTGGTCCCAAAATTCCTGATAAAGCCCTTTAAACATTCATCCTAATTTTATTATAAAGGTTACGGACAAATTTTAAGGTTATGTAGGTTAATATTGCTTCTAAATGTGGCAACAGCATGACTGTTGGCACATTTTTAAACTAATATAACTGTCCGTCTTCATTTTCAACAAAAAAAATGTTTTTCCATCCTAATTTCGATAATGTGAATCGAAAAAAAATCTATAGATTATAATTAATGCACGTTGCTCACGAAATTTTCACGAGAACTAGTTGAAAAATGCGACCTGCCCCCCTATTCTGTAACTTGTTTTAAGCTCACCACAACGCTCACCCACGAATATATCTTGACGCCGCGATTCGTAGTAACTAAGCGTAGGTAGAGGTCTAGTTTCGTTAGGCGTGACGCGTGGGGTGAGGCGCATGAGCGCGTAGCGAATAACAGCACTGCCCCCTATTCTGTAACTTGTTTTAAGCTCACTCCAACGCTCACGCACAAATATATCTTGACGCCGCGATTCGTAAATCCTAAGCGTAGGTAGAGGTCTAGTTTCGTTAGGCGTGACGCGTGGGGTGAGGCGCATGAGCGCGTAGCGACTAACAGTCCTGAACATAGTGTCAAAGTGATCGGTCCTACTCGACCCGCATCCGGCGACCTTTACCTCCCCTAAACGTACCCTAATTAAAAACAAGGACGTCTTTTCATTTGTACGTAATATTATTACGTCTACAACTGGCATTTGCCCCTTAAAGACATGGCGTCGACAAACGAGGTCATAAATCAACCTAAATGTTAAAAAGGACACAAATCCTCACGACAAATTAAAACGAATACGGTTTTTTCCCTTAACTTTGCGAAGAGACAAGTTACAAGCGGTAGCGATATTTTCAAATCATGACAAAACATGTCTTATAATTGGCTGTACTTTCCTAAAAAAATGTATTTAGTCCGTCAGTTACTCGTATATTATCAAAAAATATTGGACACGTATTTTTTTGTTTGTCAATTAAACAAAAAATGATGAAGATATAGCCCGTTAAATTTCCGCGTGACGTCACATTATGGTACACTTTTTAGCATTATGTGAGTGACACGAAACTTTAGCGGGCTATATCTTGATCAGTTTTTGTTTATTGACAAACAAAATAAATACGTGTCCATTATTTTTTGATAATATGAGGGACTAAATATAATTATATTTTTTTAACCCAGAAAAGTACCCCATTCACGCGAATAATAGAGCCAAAAGGCAGGCAAGTTTCACTTACCAAAGTTGCGGTCGTGTGTCTCACTCCCGCATTAGCTTGTACAGCCATAAGGTATGTTTTCTCTCTCTTTAACATTATCATTATAATCATTATTATTATAGTTATAGTTAGCTGATTCAAGATCGATTAAATGTGATATTTCAGTGACGTGACAGGTTGCCAGCCGACCACAACACACTTCAACCCTGTTCTCCAAGTCTACTCTTACGGCACCCTTAGGAAGAAAGGTGATGATCGAAAAACTATATTGTAGGCCATTAAGAGTTTGAAAAACTAAACTCGTCTTTGCTATGGTCAAAAGTTAATGGCTTATGTGCATGTAAGTTATGTTTTTGTTACATGGATATTATAAGCGGAGACGCCGTTTACGAGGATTATGAGTTACAAGTGGAATTTAAAGAGTTTTCAAAAAACCCAACTGCATTTTACAAATATTATAGCTTATGTCTAGGGTTAGGATTCTGGTGGCATTTTTAGCACAAGTAGTGCAGTGGAGTCGCCATAGTATTTTTTTTTATTTGAATAATTGAATAACTGAATGATAAAGCGATATATTATGTAGATTTCAAAATATTACATGTCAATAAATTTTACTATTTAACTAAAATGATTATGTATTCAAGACCTTGAACAACTTGCAACTGGAATTAAAGTTTGAAAATCTTGCATGTTATCTTCATCAGGGGGGCTAGCGCAACTGACGCCGCACCGCGACGCGAGTCGAGAAAGCTCTACCCCCTTTTTCTAATTTGTACGGTGCGAGTGAGATAGGGGACGCTTAGTCGCGCGACAAGCGACTGAGCAGCAAGTTGTGCTAGACGTGCTGATGTTAAATGGTTGTCAAGATTATGAAAATCATACACTATGGCAATATGTTCCATATACACTGGCGTTATACGATTTCTCAACTTGTGAAAAATCCATTTGTGTGTCGAGAAAGATCTCTTTACTGAAACTTATTCCAACGCAAAATTGAGATTGTAAATAGAGACAAATTTACACATTTTAACAAAACATGTGTTATGTTTTAATTTAATGAATCAATTTACTTGTATGTAACTAATAAATTTTATTATGCATTATTGATTTATCATTTATCAATCATTTATTCATTCATTCATTTAATCAAAAAAAATATAACAAGGACTCCATTGCTCTTTGTTCACCCAATGCCACCAAAATTCCTAACTCTACTTATGTCACTCCCACGATTAAGAGGAATCCAACGACACTTATGTCGAAATCCGTCAAACGGTTTAGGCTGTAGAGCGTGTCAAAGAATAAGACATACACACATACATACGCTCGAAAAACATAACCCTCCTTTTCTGCGGCAGTCAGGTAAAAAATATGATTTGCAGCTCTTACCTACCTTCAGCTACAGGAAAGACGCATATATAAATCTCAAATACGCTTTTATATCATGACTTGTGTGTCAACTTAAGTCCTACTGTCGACCGCGCGTTCTAACAATGGTGTTTGTGCTGCAGTAAAATATTACTAACAACTCAGCTATAACTATAAAGAAAGATAAAGAGAGAGGCTAGCGACCTGCCTTAGTCGAGCGAAGAGAGAATGTATATTATATATTTAAACTTTTGCACAAAATGCGGACTTCATAATGTCAGTCGTCTTTAACTAACTTAGAGCATACATAACTGGAGTAGCCTTTCAGTAACTTACCCCTCCGTAGAAAACCTTGCACAATGTGCAAAAAATCATACAAAGACAATTTCACAAACGATTAATGGTCATTCACAAAATTGCCTCGCAAGAGAACACTGATCATAAAAATGACCCCATTTTGCTGTAAGCGCTTGATATTATGAACGTTCAACCACTTCTAGATTTCAATATACAATTGAGTTTCAATATCCTATTAAGATGCTCCACCCCGCCCCCGCAAAATTCGGCAGGCATTTTTGTACGCAAATACGACCTAAGGCTTCCAATTATGTATGTTCTAAGCGATATAACAATGTACTCACTTCTGTTTTACCTTACAGACTAAAATACGTAAAATGATATACCTATCTAAAGACAGAATACCTACCTATTTCTTCCTTTTTTAAAGTATTAAGTTTTTGTATTTTACTGTTTTTATATTTTCTTAGAACGGTCATCTTGTTCCTTTATTTTAAATTCTACATAGTTTGTTAAATCTGTATTCTCAGCTCCCAAGATAGAGGCTGTGCCTAGTTTGGGGGCGTACATTCTTCTTTGTTTGTTAAAAATGTGCATGTTAACAGTACAGTAAGGGAAATGTATTCACGTACCACAATAGAACCCTGTCGCAATTGACAGGCCGCCGTCACTCAAACTCGAGTCATATGTCACCTTATTGCGACAGGGTTCTATGGTGGTACGTGAATACATTTCCCTTACTGTACATAAGTTTAAATCACTTGGATGTAACGCTGTTATGGTAAATAAATAATTTTGCTTGTTTTTAGCCTATTAATTCACAAAATACCTAAAAATATTATAGTCCCGTTCCAGGGATAAACACAACATAAGTAAGTTTGTAATCCTATACAAATACATGCGATTACAAAGTTACTTTTGTAGTTCCTGTGAATAGTAGTCCCTGCAAATAGTAATAACAAGGTAGATACAGTGCATTCGATATATTCGCATGTGGTTAGTGTCAGGTGTAACTATACAAACGTTATTTGCGGTTGGTAAAATAACTTTTCCATATTTTGTGTCTTGGCAATCACACAATACTATATAGTTTTAGATATGCAAAAATTAAGAAATGCAGTAAAGTTGTGTGATTCCCAAGTTGCAGAATACTATGCAAGCAAATAATGATTAATAAGGATGTCCGACTTGGCTCTACGAAATATCTCTATCACAGCTTTTTACGGTGGAAGTGTTTCGAGACTTGGCCAATTTTTTACATGGAATGTTTTTATGGGATCCAATTTAACAACAACACAGTACGCTCATAGCACGAATCTGAGGTACAGAACGCCATCTAGCGATGATATAAATATAATTTCAATTTCGTTTTTTTTTTTATTCATTTAGAACACAAACAGTCACATAACAAATTTATATGGGGTACACATATAGTACCAAAAAACATAGAGAATAAAGACCTGGAGGTTCATTTATGCATAATACTTATGTTAAGAAAACAACCTAATAATAGGACATAAAAGCACACAAGACTACATGAATGATAAAACTCCATGGAACTAATTTTGACTGAATTTTTTATCTATTATTTTCGTAATATTTTGTTTTTTGACATTAGATTGTTTTTCTAGAAATATTCTACTAGTATTTTTTATACAATTTTTATATCATATATATTTCATTCTTTATGTTTAAAAATTACTCTAAAAAATTAAGTAACGATTTGAAAGTGCTTGTTACTAGGCCTACTTGAATAAATATCATTTAGAATTTGAGTTTGAGTTTGAAAAGGCAAAAAGCTTAAAAGAAAATTCTTTTTTACCGGTCCATTTTGCAAAGGAAGTTAATTTTTGACATCCGCCGTACATGTAATTACTGTTAATATCGCGCGCTATCGTAACACTGTTCTTCATGTCTTGCGCAGTCGGTTTAGGGCCGGCATCCATTAATAATTCACTGTTTACGAAAATTAGAGCATTTACACTGTATTTGCTAAGCCGGGTAAGGTAAGGTTTGGTGGTCGCTTGGTTGGGAATGTAATTAAGTTTAACATAATGATATGTTTCCATGGAGTAAGTAATTAGATTAAATTATGACGTCATTTTACGGTGATACGAGTATCAACTTACGCCGTAATAGTAGACTGTGTCTCAAGGGAGCAAAATTATACACAGTGCCCGTGAGCATTGCGAGAGATTTTAACAGGATATTCCTGACTATATTTTAAGTTAAAAATGTTAATTAACGTCGAGTAAATTCGGTTCGGTTTTAGAGATATTTCCATTTTTGTGTAAAAATGTTGTAATGAAATCTCCAGTATGAAACACCTTTATGATTGCGACGTTGCGAGACTTAACCATCTACTTTGACAGCTCGTCCTAAAGACACGTTTTTACTAGACTAGCAATTATTGTGTATGAAAATAAGAAAATAATTAAAAATCATAATTCGACCTAGCTTCATATAGCATTTATTTCTCCTTATAGCCTCAGGAATTCGTGATTAAAATCTCTCGCAATGCTCACGGGCACCGTGTATATTTACAGCGAGGGCGGTATATTGAATCCTGAGTGAAGCGAAAGATTCTAAAATACAATCCTGAGCGTAGCGAGGGACGTACCCTAGCTTGGACGATAGTACATAAATCCATATTATTTGTTGGGCGACTTCCCTCGCGGGCCCTGCGCCACCGAATGCTCTGGTCGTCCATGAACATTTGCTATTTAACTACTGTTGCATATTTCAGTAGGTACATTCGTTATTCAGTAATGAAGTAAATATGAGGACTTCGAATAGTAAAAAAAAAACACTTATAGTCGTAAAAAGAATAATACGAAAGAAACGTAAATCAGTGCGACATGGAGTGCTAGGCTTAGCATTTGCTGCCTGACTGCGTAACTTATCGAAAGAGCGATACGACAACTCAACGGTAATTTTCCAGTACAAAAAATGACATTTATATCTACCTAACGTACGTATGAAACGTTACGCAATCGACCATCAGTTACAAAATACAATAATAGTTGGCTGCAAGGTGGATATTCACATTATTATTATCTTAAAGTAATTGTTGCCCTCAAATAAGGGATCAAAATCAGACTTTTCTTGCCTGATCCTGCTATTCAGAAAAGAGTGTTGTTGCCCGCAGATGAGGGACTCCAATTTTCCTCATAAAAGGTGTGAAAAACAGTATGTGCCACTCGGCAGCAAAAACATTACTGGCTTGGTCCTAAACACTTGAATCCCTCTTGACGCTCAAGATCCTACATCTTAAGATTCACTTAGGATTCAATATACCGCCCTCGCCGTAAATACATTAATTTGATCCCTGGAGACACAATCTAGATACCGTCTATTTATGCCCTTGTTTATAAACACTGTTTCTCTGCATTTTTTTGAGATTTGAGTAAATTCACTAAACTGTATCTATCACTTTGAGAATTATATGTGTTATGAAGAAACTTTGTGTCATCATCATCATCATTATATCAGCCGAAAGACGTCCACTGCTGGACATAGGCCTCCCCCAAAGAGTGCCACGATGACCGGTCCTGCGCCACCCGCATCCTGCGGACTCCAGCGACCTTTACCAGGTCATCAGTTCACCTTGTGGGGCGTCTACCCACGCTGAGCCTTCCGGTACGTGGTCGCCACTCGAAAACCTTTCCGCCCCAATGGCCATCGGTTCTACGTGCAATGTGCCCCGCCCACTGCCACTTAAGTTTAGTGATTCGGAGGGCTATATCAGTTACCTTGGTTCTGCTGAGGATAGCCTCATTTCTGATGCGATCACGCCGAGAAACTCCCAGCATAGCCTTCTCCATTACCCTTTGGGTGACTTTGTGTATACAGATTCAACTAGAATCTAAAAACATTTTTACACTACGCTCCATTTACAATCAGTTCTACGCACCCATGCGCGGCACGCGAACTGACGTACCGCCGACGACGACCACTTAAATGTATTGCAGTGGCGCGTGTTTGCGTGAGCGCGTCACATCGGACTATTGTACGGACGAAGTAGAAAGAGTGGGTGGCTATCTCCGGCCCAATCCGCGATATAATTGCCTACCATAGTACCTACTTGCCTGTCTCAGGGTTGTCATTTTTAGCTAAATTTTAATTCAGTGCTTAGAAATTGGCAGGGGCCGAAAAGTTATATTTTTTAGGGTTCCGTACCCAACGGGTAAAAACGGGACCCTATTACTAAGACATCGCTGTCCGTCCGTCCGTCCGTTCGTCCGTCTGTCTGTCACCAGGCTGTATCTCAAGAACCGTGATAGCTAGAGAGTTGACATTTTCACAGATTATGTATTTCGGTTACCGCTATAACAAAAAATACTAAAAAACCGGCCAAGTGCGAGTCGGAGTACGGCTCCCATATAACAGACATTATTTTTTTGCCGTTTTTATAGATAATGATACGGAACCCTTCGTGCGTGAGTCCGACTCGCACTAGGCCGGTTTTTATTTTTTTTGTCTGAGTTCAGGGTTTGTGAGGTCGGTTTTACCTAAACGATGATGAAACCTTTCAAGAAGAAAGAAAGTGCGACAGGCGATACCTATGTGGTTACGGCAGCGGGGGGAGCAGTTGAATTATTTAGACACCCAAACACACAGCAATAAGTCGTCCTGCGATTATCACACATTTTTCATTCATTTAGCGGTGCCGAAAAGCCGTGGCGCGCGAACCTTGTGCGGTGTTAGCCCCGACTGGCGCACTGAGAAACGGGTCGAGATTTTGTTTGAGTGTGCGTGCGGCGACGCATAGATACTATGGCGCACACATACAAGCCGCGCGCGGGGCGTTTGTATGAAGATAACATACTTTCCACTCTTTCTACTATGGTACGGATTTGTTTTACTGGTTTCAGATTCAGATTCAGATATTTATTTATAAAATTCAGTATTTTACATGTCATTACTTCTTATTATTTGTTTATTTATTAGTTATATGCACCTAATTCTTAAAGTTTACATGTCAAAGCATTTATTTAAAGTCACAAACTATGTATAGACAATAATAATTCACACATAATTTATATAAATTTTTGTTCAACAGAAATCTTAATAATATACCTACATAATCTTGAGCCGGTAATTATTGTACCTACACACATACATCATTTTGTCATCAACTTATATTAATGCATTCATTGACATTGTAGTATGCCATGTCAGTTAGGAGTGTTTTAAGTTTGTTTGCAAACTGTTTGTCGCTTTGTAGATCCGTGATCTCTGATGAAAGCGAGTTGTATAGCTTTGGCCCAACGACCGCCGGTGACTTCCGAGCCATCGCGAGTTTGCACCACGCCACGGCACGGCTAGGAGTTGTCTCCTTCGGGAGCTCCTTTGATTGATTTGGTTGAAGCTGTATAGTATCTACTGGGCAGTCGTGGTCGAGCCCCAACGCCTCGACCCTCAGGGTAAGGAAGGTCAAACCAATAAGTTGCACGGAGCCGATGGCACGTGTCGTTTCACAAGCGTTTCGCAAATTATTGCTAAAAACGGCCGCGTACCGGCCCGACCGTACCGCTAGCTACGATATTGTAAGCACATGAATTTACTGAAGATATTGAATAGAGTAGAAATCCTTTTTAGGGTTTCGATCCTCAAAAGGAAAAAAAGGAACCCTTATAGGATCACTCGTGCGTCTGTCTGTCCGTCTGTCACAGCCGATTTGCTCCGAAACTACTGGACCGATTGAGTTGAAATTTGGTACACATATGTAAATTGGTGACCCAAAGATGAACGCGTAAAGTACGTTAATGAATTCTGAACAAGGGGGCCACTTCTGGGGGGGTAAACTGGTAAATTAAAAAAAACTTTAAGGGGTTGTTGTAAGTATCTCAGATATTTTTGTTTTAATAATTTTAGCAAAAACATATTTGAAGTAATTTAGGAAAATAGACGAAATTTTACTCCCCCCTTATCTCCAAAACTACTAGGCTTAAAATTCTGGAAAAAATATGGAAAATAGTTCCTTGCCTAAAGATTACAGGAAAACCTATAAGAAGTTTGAGTATTCAAAAACACTTATGAAATTTAGATTATATTCGGAACCCTCACCACGCGAGTTGAACTCGTACTTATCCGGTTTTTTCTACATCATAATCATCATCATTAGCATCATCAGCCTTATATACTTCCTACTACTACGCTCAAGGCTTCCTCTCATAAATGAGAGGTATTTCGGGGAATTTTGTTAATACAATACATATATACGTACTGACTTATTTCAGTTGTAGATCCTTAATAATATAATTGCTTATCTTATCAATACAAATGGTTCGAGCATTGAGCATAGGTAATCAACAATTCAACATATACAGCTTTGATGTTAACTCGACTGAAAGTACCTACTCCAATGCCTCCCAATCGTAAGCGATGAGTTAATGTATTAATGTAAGGATTAACTGGTTCACGTGATGTAATCATTCAAGTTTATGATTAGCCTTATTGGTATGGTTCGCTGGTAGAGAGCACCTTGTGGTAGTATGTCCACCCTTTGTATAAATAGTATTTATAACACATATTATATACATTTTACACGATAAAATCCGGTTAAATCAAATTCACACTTAAATTTATGAATGCGAAAGTAACTATATCTGTATGTTACCTTTTCAGGCTTAAACCACAAATTCATTAAAATTATATGTTTTTAATTTTTTTTAATAAGTTAAGAACATCATTTACAATTGTGTCTAAATATCTGAATCTAACACATAAACACTCTTATTTATAATATATACTTAATCTGATTAATAAGTCAAAAAAAGAAAAGAAATAACAATACAATACAATTTAAATAATTAAGTAATTATTAAATTTTAATGTCAGCCAAATATGTTGTAAATTTGTCCATTGGTCATATGGTAGGTATTAAGGTGGTTTGTATCCTGGGAAGGACACTGGATAGTTTTTATCTCGGAAATCATTCCCCAAGGGGGTCAAATGTGGGCAGCAAGTTCTCAATTCGTCGGAATATTTTATTTTTTATGTATGTTCCAATTACTCGAAGACGATTGGACCGATTTGGAAAATTCTTTTTTTATTTGAATGGGCATCCTTTTCAGGTGGTCCGGTACTAATTTGAAGTCGGTTAAAACTTTGTTTTTAAAGTAAATCTAACATGATTGACACTTGAGTCTGAGAGCTGGCCGCTTACTGATGCCGCACCGAGGGCGCACCGACAAATGCGAAATTGCCCTAAGATCTTTTAAAAAGGGATCATACTTGGCTCAACGACCTTCGTCCTTAACTTAAGTCCTATAGCGCGACTCCCAGCTCTAATAAAAGAATAAAAGCTAGGTCTCACGTTACGAGTATTTAGGTTAATGAGTTCCTACATCTTGCCCATGTGTGCTGTTTACAAAAACCTTTAGACGTTACGGGTGTCGACGTCAAATATATGCATACACATTTCACTTTAATACAAAGGAGTAAGGTTGAAAAGTGTAGGTAAACTACATATCTTTGACTTGGACTGTACCTAAAATATCAAAGTTCCTAGATGTATTTCTGTGTCCACGGATAATTATTTCAGTTATGCCTTTTCTGTTGACACGCGTACACAGATGCATTCATACTATTCACAGAAATAACTTGATATATACACTCAATAGCAAGGAAAACCGATAAACTTTAGTTTTCATCGGGTTTGGAGTATATTTATTGACTTTTAATTAGTAGTAGTAGTAGGTATATCTCTCTTTTATACTTATCCATACTACTAGTAATTATATTATAAAAAGGAAAAGTCTGTGAGTTTGTAGCTTTGTAAGTTTGTATGTCTACGTTATGGGTGCTAGACGACGATATAGTTAGTTAGTTTTACTGGGCATTTTTCGCAAGTCGACATCCAGTGTGCCTATTTTGCGTGAAACGGCAGGGTGGCGCTACTCTAACCACCCCAGCTCCTCCAAAAAGTTTAAGAGTGCCTTGGTTAGACGACGATATATATAATATAAATACATAGAAAACATCCAAGACTCAGAAACAAATATTCATGCTCATCACACAAATATTTGCTCTTACCGGGATTCAAACACAGGACCTAAAGATTCGTTCGAGTGTGTAGGGTCACAACCGACTAGGCTAAAGTGGTAGTCGTTCCTGATGAGTCACGGATTATTTCTATGTATTTTATCGTCTCAGTACAAGGTTTGCTCACTCTGGGACTACACCGATTTGTTTTTCAGGGTTCCGATACCTCAAAAGGAAAAAACGGAACCCTTATAGGATCTCTCGGTTGTCTGTCGTCCGTCTGTCACAGCCGATTTGCTCCGAAACTACTGAACCGATTGAGTTGAAATTTGGTATGCATATGTAAATTGGTGACCCAAAGATGGACGCGTAAAGTAAATTAATAAATTCTGAACAAGGGGGCCACTTTTGGGGGGTAAACTGGAAAATTAAAAAAAAAAGTTTCGCAAACTGTATTGTGTGACATATCAAATGAAAGGGGTTGTTGGAAGCATCTCAGATGTATTTTTTTTATAATTTTAGCAAAAACAGGATTTAAAGTAATTTAGGAAAGAATACGAATTTTGACCAAAACTACTAAGCTTAAAATTCTGAAAAAATATGAAAAATAGTTCCTTGCCTAAAGATTACATGAAAACCTATAAGAAGTTTGAGTATTCAAAGTAACGGGAAAATTCTCAATATTTTAAGGAACCCTCTGCACGCGAGTTGAACTCGCACTTGTCCGGTTTTTTTTTATATCTCATCAGTGGTATGGTACTTTACCAGCTGACCATCAGGGCATGTTTACCACTGGTCACTGTAGCCTATAAATGCTTGAAACTCCAGCGGTGTCACAGGCGCATTGCCACCGTAAATGAATTTGTGTGAGATCCGCAAATGCTCACTTTATTTATTTATATCGTTATTGTCATCTATTTTACTATACTAAGACTTCTATTCTGAATCCTGAAGTATGTACTAATGGCCCTACCTATTCTTCCTCTATTAGGGAAGTGGGTGATTAATTGCAAACGAGTGGATCAATTTTCATTAATGCCGAGACGCCCACCCTTGATATAATCCCGGCTAATTGGGAATCGCACGCCACACGCGCTACATTTATATGTTAAATACAACATTTATATGTTGGACGTAATACTTTTATGTTGGACATGAAAAAGACACGTGAATGGATGGTTAATCCTACAGAGTACGGATTGGCGTGCTGGTGCCAATTAAATGGGTTGTAGTGTGGGTTTAACATCACATGGCTAATGAGCTCCGGGATGTAATGAAAAAATTAAGCACTGGTTGTAATGTAAACTTTTGATTCTAAGATCGGAACACTATAGAAAAAATCGTAGAAGATCTAGGACTTTATTATGCGTTCCATCTTATTTTAATTTTTTTGAGGGTACGGTCAATTCTGTTTGTGGCAAATAATAATCCCATATTGCCAAGTCACAAAATTTTATTTAGCAATCAATTAAAGATTAATATGAATGCCTGATTTGGCTCTACGTAATGTCTCACAACTTTTTAAGGTGGAAGAGTTTCGAGACTTGGCTTATTTTATACATGGAATGTTTTTTATGGGATTTCAATTATTTTTGTAGGTTAATGTGTTATCAATACCTACATATACTAGGAAGAACGTAATTAGTATCAAACACACACACACACACACACACACACACACACACAAACACACGCGCACAGTTATTATAGTAAATAAATAGAATAAATATAAATAAATAAGACTATCTAAAGGTCTGTAAATTAATTAATGTAACTAATCAATGCATGTTATTTAAGTCTACTTCGGGTGATATTGAATACTTATTGCTACTGTGGGAGAGCGGGATTTCCTGTTACAGGTGTATATTCACTTACTAGGAAATTCCGGCCCGGTTTATAAAAATACTACTTAATATTTACCTGAATAAAGATTTTTTTTTGATATACATTTTGTATGGAAATGTTATTTTACCAACCGCAAATAACGTTTTTATAGTTTTTTAGTGCATATCTATTTAAGTATGTATTTATCCATGGTCTGTTTATCCGTTGTCTAGTACCCATAGCACAGGCTTTGCCTAGTTTGGGACTAGATCAATTGGTGTGAATTGTCCCACGATATTTATTTATTTATTTTTATTGTACACCTAACCATATTATAACACCATACAAAATTTGTAGTTTGTAGGTCTGCTAGAAGTACTTTAGAAATTTGATGATCGGTAAGTGGTCAGTAACAAAATCGATCGAATCAGTTTTAATGTAATTTAGAAATGTATGTATGTATGTAAGAAGACTTGGTAATACATTTTACAGTAGGCTTTCGATTTGAAGACATGTCTGCATACTAACTTAAAATTATAGAACATAAGGTCATAATTGTCGTAAACGTATGAAATTAATAAGCAAGTAGACTGTCGCTTCACTTTTTAAAAGTAATATTTTAAAGCTGCAATTTTATAGGCGGCAATCGATCACGGCAAATTTTTTTTAAAGTACAAAAGATCGAATTTTAAATATAATAGTGTTAAAGGTGTAGTATGAGAATCTAATTAATAGGCAACATACATGGTTACAGTCATTAATTTCAAAATGTTACGTCATAATGTTTGATTATAATTCTCAAAAAAATATAATTTATTTATACAAAAGGAAAGGAAAGGCGCAGCGTGGGTAGGCCCCCCAAGGTGTACTGATGACCTGGTAAAGGTCGCTGGAGTCCGCTGGATGCGGGTGGCGCAGGACCGGTCATTGTGGCACTCTTTAGGGGAGGCCTATGTCCAGCAGTGGACGTCTTTCGGCTGATATGATGATGATGATGATACACATCATATCAGCCGAATGGTTGATATATTTGCTTTGCTTTGTGGTTTTGTTTTATTTTTTATTTTACAATTTCCAAATTATTGTGTAGTGTACACATTTATTGACATCGTCATATTATTGTATATTTATTTTTAATTAATTTTGACGATCGTGATAAAAAATCTTATTTTTTTGACATGTATACAAATTTGTAATGTATTTTCTATCATGAAATAAATAATCTAATCTAATCTAATCTAATCAAGGATGTTTTGGGTCTATCAAATAATGATAAACATAATACAACTGTCCTTTTGATTTTTAATAAACAATCAGCTATTGAAAGTGACTATTGTTGTTATAGCTGGGCCAACGTTTGTCAACGTATTGGACAATAGTACAGATTTCTCTTGGGTCATTTTTTTATACCTACCAATTTTCCCATCAACCAATCGAGCATTTCTTGTCAATAAACTATGTTTTGTTAGAATTATGTTTTCAAAGAGGAAAAATTGCTAAAAATACAAGGGCCTTTCTCTTAATTAAATAAAGGGCCTAAACGTAGACACTTAATTCTTTTTCCGCCCAAAATTTAAACCCAAACGCACGTGATATTATTTCAATCGACATTCAAAAAAGATCACCAACGGACAAAAACATATTTAATTAAAAAATCAACCGAAAGCGTATCAATGAGTTTCCGATAAAAAATACCTTTTGTGCTATTAACGTCTAACAATTTTCTTTTCCTCACTTTTACTTACACAACAATCGACAAGAATTTAGAATAGTTACTATTTTTTACGTAAGTATTATGTGTACTGATTTAGTAACCAACCTGTTTTGTCTGTTTAAAAGAAATCCTGGCACTGCACACAGTTAAAAAAAAAACAAAAACAAAATGGCACACTATTCGAAATTTTGAAATTCGAATGGGATTGAACACTCGCGTTCGGTGAACGGGCAGCGATGCCGACGTGCGCTCTGCCGCCTCGTCGCGATACCACTGTCGACTGGGGCTCGGAGTCGCAACCGTTTTCCGTCTTTGCAACCTGAAAACAATGAATCGTTTCGGTTTATACCTCCGTAATTAATACCAAGCTAACTTCAAGTAACTATAACCATTAATTCTACCTAATTAGGACAGGGTAAGGTCGGAAATTGTGTGGAAACAGTTAACGGGTCGGTAGAGAAGGGTTGGTTTGTTTAATATTTGTCTGATGCAGCCTCGATGCAAGGTCGGAAAGGTGAAAATTAGTGACGTCAGAGTCAGATGAACCGACTTTGATTGGTGCCAAAGTTTTTGCGATGACATTTTGGGATGTGAATATGTAATCAAAGGTGCGAAGTGTATGACATTGAGTTTTGTTAAAAGGTTGAATCGAATGGGTGCCGGACGTTTTCAACGCGGGGAAATAATAGTCGGATGTTATTTTCAGGAAAAACAAAACCAGCCAGCATCAACGGAGGCATTTTTTTTGTATAATTAAAATAAAGTATTCATGTGGGATGAATTAGAAGCTAAAATTACCTACTCTTCTTGTAATTTGCGTAAGTACTCTTTAGTGCAATATTTGAAAGGATTTAATCTTTTCTACGCCAACTACGCAAATATCCGCACCGCAGGTTCAACGCCAACGACTAATATATGCGTCAAGGAGCGATAGCAACCTTCTTGCATTGACATAAGGTTCAACTTCGCAATGTCTTGTTGATTTGGCGTGTGGTTGACAAGTTTTCTCTTTGACAGAGCGTTGAAAAGGTTAATAGAACCCAGGCTATCGGATGAGTAGATTACCCGATTACATATTAGGTACTAAGCGCTCACTGTGCGCGGGGCATATAATGTGGGAACGGGCACCTCTGTTGCACTCTCTTTCGCATCAATCATAGCAGGACGGCCCACGTACTGTGTCGCGGCGACATAAATTTCTAAGCGTTCTAATTAGAAAGACGCGGATGGTCTATCTCGCCGCGACACAGCTCGCGGGCTATCCTGTCATGTGTTCCGTGGGTCACGTACGGTGCTGGCTGAAAATCAGCGCTATAGGTGTCTGTCTGACACCTCGGCATAACGCGACAGCGACCGATTCACTGCCGCGAAGACACACACAATGTGTCAATTGTATTGTATGTTTACTCCCTTTGTCTCTGTGTGTCTTTTGTGTAGTGAATAAATGTCTTCTTTCTTTCTTTCTGATAGCCGTGCAGGTAAGTGCAAAAGAGAGCGCAACACACCTCTGTTCCCAAATTTAATGGCCCCGCGCGCAGCGATCGGCTGATAGTCATATAATAATTTAAGTAGTGTTTGTGTGAATGTTTCTAACTGAATATTATGTGTTAGCATGATTTTGTGTAATAAGACTAATGTCCAACTGAATGCGTAAAGTATATTAACTAATGGTAAACTATCTCCAGCCAGATGAGGTTTCCCTGTGACCCGGTCCGGTGAAATCGTCACGGCGATCGCGTTCGCGCCGGTTCACGGGGCAGACGCAGACGCCGCGATAGGCATTTCTTTAATCCATGATCACGCGCATAAATAGTACCTGACAACGATTTATTATTTGACCTAGTACTCCTGTACTGTGCTGTATTATCTGTAGGGGTACTAGATCTGATAATAATAAACTTATTACGCGACACCAAAAGACGCGTACATAATGAAAATTTAAATGCAAATCTATTAGAGACTCATACTTTACGATATGCATGTCACTTGTAATTAAATATACTAAGTATCAAACAAAGAAATATAAGGAAGACCTTTGCCTCACAATGCATGGACTCAATAAACTAACAATACATTTTAGACGCACAACACACAAGTCCCCATCTAATCTATCTAATAGTATCTCGAAATTCTCGTACCTTACGTAGGCCACGAGGCAATAGACTTGGTCAAAAAAAAATTGGACTTGGTGGAAAAACTAAGCCCTGCTGAAACGAAGTGCAAGTCAGAGGTGCGACGGCACAACGTCGTTGATGTCTTTTGTATTGGAGTCAACGCGACGTCCTGTTGGTCAAATGCATTATAGTTCAGATAAAGCGCCACGTGATTGGTCAAATTTATTTTAGTTGTCTAAAGCGTTGTATAATAATTATTTCAGTTGAGTTGGGAGCTCCATAAAAAAAAGTATGTGGTTTTAGTTTAGTGTCCGAAGTCTTTATTCAAACATTAAAGTCGATGAGTATTAAAAAGGTGTATTTCTGTGCATCGCAGCCGATCGCAGCTGCGTGATGCGACAACAGTCAGTGTATGAAAATGTATGCTCTTCAGCGATAAGACCGCCTGTTGTCTACCTCTACCTACATGTATTGTATGTAATTGTATTGTTTCTCTCTGTAACTGCTTTGTTTGTGTGAGGTGTGCAATAAAGAATATTTGTATTGTATTGTATTGTATGTCGTCTGCGACAGACGCGTGCGGCATTTTCATACACTGGCTAGTGTCGCGTGCCGCGATGCACGGATTTAAACCTGAAGGGGAACCAATTGATTTAGACCTCACATTTATGAATACTAGTTGTACAACTTGTACATTGAACATTTTGAACAATGAACAAAGAGTTTGCACACATAAATTTCATAATTTTCTTACATAAATCGAACTAGCTCCAAGTAAAAGCTAGAGCGTCTCCAAAATGTCTGCATTCGGTTCATATTTGGGTTACGCAAATATGACCATGTTTCTAGTTTCCGTTCTAAACTCAAGTGGCTCCCTATCCGTTATCGCCGTAACTCTCACATTATTTCGCTTCTGTATAATATCCTTTTTAACCCTGCAACCCCCCGCTATCTCAAAGAACGTTTTAGTTTTTTAAATTCTGTTAGATGTTCTAACAATTTGCTATTAACTGTGCCTTCGTCATCTACCAAATTTTATAATAGTTCGTTCACTATTAATTCTATCCGACTGTGGAACTCTCTCCCTCTTGACATCAGACAAGCAAAATCTATCGGCAACCTCAAACCCCTTCTTAAAGAACATTATTTGTCTCTCCCCTAACCCTGATTGTATTTTTTGGCTGACTGTTTATGTATCATTATATTTGTGTTTGTGTTATTTGTATATATGTATGATTGTGTGTGTATGTTTATATATAGAGGTATTTATGTACGTTTATTTTTATAATTTCTTGATTTTTGATTAATAATAATCGCTGCACCACCTACTGCATAATCTAGTTTTATCTCTTTCTCCGATACCCAAAGGTTGTCTGGAAGAGATCGCTCTTCAGCGATAAGACCGCCTGTTGTCTACCTCTACCTACATGTTATTGTATTGTTTCTCTCTGTAACTGCTTTTTTTGTGTGAAGTGTGCAATAAAGAGTATTTGTATTGTATTGTATTGTAAACTGAATAAGGCCTGCTTAGGTATAAAACAACGATATAATTCATAATAATGTCCTGTAAATAAAATGACCCTTTATGCACCAGTATAAAAATGTCGCTTTATGCACCGGTGTAAAATAGGTATATAAACACTGAATGTCGAATGCAACAAATTCTTCAGTAATTGTTTAAACGCTTCGTTAAAGTAATTACCATGTCTTCTTCGCGTTTAAATTAAATTTCTCCCAACCGTTAACGTGTGATTCAGTTAGTTTAACTTGCAAGACATATCGATCGAGACAATGGTGAAATACGATTACAGAAAACTTAATTTGAAGATCGAGTTATAATAAAGATGAAATGTCATCCATTGTTATTTTAACGTAACAATCGGATGTACTGCAACAGATCTGTCAGAAGTTGATACCCATTCGGTAGAAGTAATTTTTAAGACAAATTGTATACAGTGTGCGCGTGATTTGCTATAGTGTATTTACGATTTACGAAAACTACAAACAGAATACTTGAACCAGGGGGGGGGGGGGGGGGGGGGGGGGCTAAGTAACCGTGGACTGGTCACCCACGGTGAAGCTAAGACGCACCCAGAGCCGGCCTGTTTGGGAGGGCGCTTCTAGTGGGCTTGGCCAAGCCCGCTTAGGATGCGTTGGGGAGGGACCGCAGAAGAAGAGGAGTACCTCCCTATCTTCTGCGGCCGAGGCGGGATCGCAGGGGGACAGACGTGTTGGTATAACGGTGCGCCACTCTCCCTACCCCCTGCAAACTTGGCGGGGCCGTTCCGCTGAAACGGCATTGGTGGGACCGCAGAGGAAGAGGTATGCCGGTATTACGTTGCGCCGCTTTCCCTATCTTCTGCGGCCGATATGTGGTCGGTGGCGGAACCACAGACCTGAGGGGCTACCGCAAAACGAAAACGAACTTCGCTCGTGTATCTCCCTCTCTGTCGCTCGAACTAGCAAGTGTGACGGAGACTGAGATACCACGAACGAAGTTCGTTTTCGTTTCGCGGTAGGCCCTCTGATCCGCCACCGGGTGCCGGATTTTCCGCACCCATGATCTCCTCGTAGCGGACTCAGGGGGGTCCACTACTGAGCGGGTGGAGATCGAGGAGGCAGGCGCGCCAAGACATCTGGCGTGCCTCTCGTGGAGGGCCCTCGGGCATCCGCGTGGGAGCCGCTTGGGGGTGGCTGCCACCGGCGGGGTCCCGGATGTGTGCGCAAGCGTTCCCGTAACCTCGGCAAAGGGCGGCTAGGCGGCAAGCTGGGTCTCATTAGCCCATATGGGAGTCCCACATAACCACTCGGATGGTATGCGTAATGCATGAAAAACGCTGTCGACCCTTTATTGATTGGGGATTTGTTGTGTTGACAGTGTAGTGTATAGGAATAAGGTCCGGGCTACCGAGCTCTGATCGGGTGAAAATAGAGAAAATAGAGAGAAAACGAATGTTTCCAGACATGAGACTTAGATCGAGAATTCGCCCCCGTAAACCCGGTTGAATACGGCAACATTTCATTGAAATCGTTAGAGCCTTATTCGAGAACGTGATAAAAAAAAAATATAGACTGATAAAGACTGTCTTTGAAGACACCTAGATCGTAATTGGTAGGGAATACAGACGACGGAAGCGAATTCCATTCCTACATTTTTCCGAACGGTCTGGCCAAAGGTTATTTATGCGTTTGACCTTTATCCTAAGATTAACCTAGTCCTATAATTCATTCGGTCCCACCGTCACAAGCCCAAAGCATGCAGGTAACTGTCGCTTTCGTTCCGACCGCGTTGTATTCGGCGCACGTCGCGCAGCCAAAATCGTGGGGCCTAACGGGTTACACTATTGTCATAAGACTGTATCGACTTTCTCGAATTCGACGGCAATTTTACGACAAGTACTTCCTGGCGATTATAATCATCCTCCTAACGTTTTCCGGGTTATGCCCTAAAGGAGGCTGAAATTCGCTTTGGCACCCAAGATTTTGCGTAGGCACTAGTTTTTACGAAAGCGACTGCCATCGCGTGCCTTACTGCTCGACTTCAGTGACTGCTGACGATTCTATGGGCGATAACATATCAGAAAGGCAGACATCCTACTCAGGGGCGGCTTAACCTATAGTGCAGGGGGTGCGGTGCACCCGGGCGCCGGGTCCTAGGGGGCACCGAGCGCCATTTCACGAGGCGCCACTCGCTGGGCGGTTAGCGCGCGCTAGGGGGAAGGGGGGTGCTAGAGGGCGCTAGGGTAATAATTGCACCCGGGCGCTACATGGGCTAGAGACGCCTCTGGTCCTACTTGTATCAATCAAAATTAAAATGACAGTTACATTAATGTCATGCAATTCGGGAAAATTCTCCTTGTTAATTATGACTGCACATTGCACGTATAAACCGATGGCCGTTGGGGCGGAAAGGTTTTCGAGTGGTGACCGACCGGAAGGCTCGGCGTGGGTAGACCCCACAAGGTAGACTGATGACCTGGTAAAGGGCGCGGGAGTCCGCTGGATGCGGGTGGCGCAGGACCGGTCACTTTGGCACTCTTTGGGAGAGGCTTATGTCCAGCAGTGGACGTCTTTCGGCTGATATGATAATGATGATGTTGAATTATGGCGGGTGGAATCACGGCAGTAATTATCAAAGGACGTTATTCAGCTTGTGACGATTTCATGACGGTTTCTGATATGGCGTCTTGGTCCTCGTTCTTGGTGGCGAGTAAGGTCGAGTCGATTTTTATCTAGCTGTCTTCAGGAGTCCTCACTCCCTCTCAACATCAGACAAGCCCCAAGCAAGTTTGCTTTCAAGCGGATGCTGCGTAAGCATCTGCTTAAACAAGAATTCGACTAAAATCCATCCACATAATGGTAGTATATATTGAATATGTAGTAGTATATCTTTTTGTATGTATCTTATATATTTTTATTTATGTATGTCTATATGTAGTGTATAATACATTTGTATTTTTTTCCTCTCTCCTCAAGTATATTCGTAACAGAAATTATCATACTTTTTTCTTTGCACCTGTTATAAGTCTCTGTTTAGCCCAATGGTTAGCTGGTAGAGAATGCCATCTGGCCATTTGTACATATCTTTTTTGTATTTTGTGCAATAAAGTTTAAATAAATAAATAAATAAAGGAATTGAAATGTCACGTTGGAGTGACTTTTGAACATCTTAATACCAATGTGTCAAGCAATTAAAGTCGATTGATATCCACAAATAAAAACAAAATTAAATCAGCACGTAGAACATTTTTGTTCGCTCTCTGTTAAATAAAAATATGTTTCCCTTTCTTACGAACACAAATTTCAAAATGATAGAATGACACGAATTTGAACGTCATTTTGGTTAAAAATGTCATTCGTTTTAAGAATACGGCCGTAAGCGAATTCGCTAAGGACCTCGCCGGTTAGACCCAGCGTTGCCCAATGGTGATCTTCCTATTAGCGTTGCGTACGAGTTGCGTAACTGCCTAGTGGAAGTGAAGATTAACGATGCGACGAGTTTGGGACAGGCTTGGGTGACTCCGGAGACATCTAGACTAGGCAACTGTTTTTTTATGTATGTAAATTGTAATTAGGGTTCAGTACCTCAAAAGAAAAAAAACGGAACCCTCATTCGCTAAATTAGTCACTCGTGCATCTGTCTGTCACAGCCGATTTGCTCCGAAACTACTAAAACGATTGAGTTGAAATTTGGTAAACATATGTAAATTGGTGACCCAAAGATGGACGCGTAAAGTAAATTAATGAATTATGAACAAGGGGGCCACTTTTGGGGGTAAACTGGAAAATTTGAAAAAAAAGTTTCGCAAACTGTATTTTGTGACATATCAAATGAAAGGGGTTGTTGTAAGCATGTCAGTTTTTTTTTATAATTTTAGCAAAAACAGATTTGAAGTAATTTAGGGAATAAGACGAAAATTTACCATCTCCACCTTATCTCCGAAACTACTAGGCTTAAAATTCTGAAAAAAAATGGAAAATAGTTAATTGCCTAAAGATAACAGACACAGATTGAGTGTATAGGTAGTTTGACAATAGCTTAAGGGATTGTAGGTGGTTCAATGAGCGGCAGGAGACCCTTTTTTGAGGAGACAAGTTTCGAATCTGGTACATAATTCGGAAGAATCATTTGTTTGTGACCTACTGCATAATCTAGTTTTATCTCTTTCTCCGATACCCAAAGGTTGTCTGGAAGAGATCGCTCTTCAGCGATAAGACCGCCTGTTGTCTACCTCTACCTACATGTTATTGTATTGTTTCTCTCTGTAACTGCTTTGTTTGTGTGAGGTGTGCAATAAAGAGTATTTGTATTGTATTGTATTGTTTTTCGAATTTTATCATTTCAAAAACTACGTTCCGCTGAAGTTTTTTTTGGATGTAATACTAATCTAACCAGGCCCCGTAACATGGTTGGCCTTGTCACGCGATAGGTGATAGGATAGAACGACGCTTTTATCTTGTCACTTGTCGCGTGATACCATGCATATTTTATTAAATCATCTGCGTATAGCGAAAAAAACGTTTGGAATTTTAAAATTTCGGAATAATGATACTTTCGGAATGATTAGGTACTTCTAGGAATATATGTGTTCCCCTGCGAACTACACATCACCACCATAAATAAAAGATATTTAAACCGGTGTTGTCGGAGGATGTCTGTTTGAAGAACTTTTTGGAATAGTTCCGAGGGCCTCAATAACTTCGGATCAGTCAGTCTAAGAAATTGATCCAATCATCAAGCCTTGTCGTAACAAAAACCGTCAAACTCCCAGTAAAAAACGGTGCGAGGACGTCTAGTTTTTACCCGCGTTCCGGTCACCAGCGATTTGGAACGACACTTTCTTGATACACTGGAACCACGTGGCTATCAGGGCTTATTACAACAACTGGCATTGCTACGGGGAAACCAGTATAATTCTGACTCCGTTTTTTAGGGTTCCGTAGTGAACGGGGAACTCTTATAGTTTCGCCATATCCGTCTGTCCGTCTGCGGCTTAGTTTGCGCTTACCGAATCTAGTGTAGCATATGTGGCAGAAAGTTAGTGACGCAAGCAGACGCATTAGTTTTTACTGTAATATCGTGTTAATATGTTTTTAATAAATAAATAAATATATATATATATTTCTATTTGCAATCACGTTCACGGAAACGGCTCTAACGATTTCGATGAAATTTGGAATATAGGTCCCATGTCTGGGAAAATTAGTTTTTTCCGTATTTTCTCTATATCGGCTAACAAAATACACCTATCCTCAAAATTTTATTCAAATGCATCTTATAGTTTTCGAGTTAAATGCCTGTGACATACGAACGGACAGACAGACAGACAGACATGACGGATCCATAAGGGTTCCGTTTTTTGCCATTTGGCTACGGAACCCTAATAAATTGACAAAAGGGCCTCTTCTCCACGCACGCTGCCTAAAGGTCCGGGACACCATTGTAACGTGAACGGAAAAAAAAAACATATCTATTCATACGATTTCCACGAGGTTAAGAAAGGTATTATAATTTCCAATGGTGCGAAAAATTACCACAATCTTAACATTCTACAAATTGAAACTCCGAACAAACCATGCAATGAATAAGTGGGTAACTATTCACTATTCAATGATCTCTAACTACAATAGCGCAAAAAAGAAGTATCTATAAGTATAGCAACATTAATATTTCCTATCTCGACTATGATGGCACTGCCAGGCACATTGTCTTGAAAAAACCATCTGACGTCACCAACCTTTGTTCGCATCAACTCCCAGAAACCAACTTGCCATTACGTCTAATCCAACACATTTTAAACCCTCTATCTATACACTTAAGATACAATGAACGACCTAATAAAATTGTTCATTAAACCTAAGTGATAACCTGTCGGGTGCTTCAAAGCCCGCATTGCATTTTGAAAGTTATTGTCAAAGCGATAAAGTTTAATATTATTGCAGTTTAATTAAATACGTCTATTGCGCGGTTACTTAGCAGACCTATTAAAGATTCGTGTCTGTTTGATCAGGATTCAACCTAGTGTCTTTGGTGTAGGGTTGAAATTTGAAGGGACCGTGTGTCTGCAGATAAAGTACCTGTGTTGGCTGCAGCTCGTCATCCCGATTACATAACTGCGACTGTACTTGACTTCTAACTTAGTTGATGAACGGGTACAGTCGGGAGCAAACGTTGGTACGTAACGTAGATTTTTCTGGACTAAGTTTTCTATACAATCATTAGAGAAGGTATATAGTAAATATGCTTAAGAATGGTTACCGATCTCTTCAGAAACTAGCGCGCCGTGTCAGGTCCAGGGTTAAAACCAATTGGAATCGACAGTTTGTGTGATGGGTGATTCCACGAGCGTTCCAACCGCCGTCAGTCCGCTGATCGCATTATTGTCAAAGTTCTTGCAGTTTTGGATCCCCTTTTCCAATAATTTTGTAGGAGTCCTGGACTTGTAAAAAATACCTGAACATGCCGCGCCAGTTTGCCGGTACATTGACAATAATGCGATCAGCGGACTGACGGCGGTTGGAACGCTCGTGGAATCGCCCTGATACAAACCGTGTTTAAAAAAAACAAATCTAGGGTCGGCAATGTGGTGTTCATGCACTCTGTTTCTGTTAGTTGTGAACACCAATTCTCCGATTGCCAATTCATGAATTACTATAAAAGAAGATGTTCAAATACTACTAGTGATTTTAAAAGAATTATTTGAATCAAGTGCCTCATTTATGCACAGTAAAATAAATAAAATATTAACAATGTTCACATTTGACAGTAATAGTCGTAGATATATCTACGGTAGATTTTTTGGTCTTGAATTAGCAATCCGAGTGTAAGTATATCTATTGGTGTCAAAGTTTTATGCTGACCTTATATCTGCATTCATTAACACTTGTGTTGCGAACTGTACCAGCGTGAGGCAGGGAAGGTCAGCAGAAACTATGCAGCACTGAGGTATCACGATCTCCATACAAACCACTTACGAAACGTAACAACTGCCGGCACCTTCTCATTGGAAATTAAACCTCAGTCCTTGTGAATATGATTCAATTTAAGTTGGATTTTAAATGTTTACCAACACAGATCTAGCGAGATAAGTTTTAAAATTATAAATTATAGGTTATTGTTGTGATTGTTGCTTTTTTTCTGTGAAAATCATTACTGGAGTTATATTATCATTTTTGGCGTTTTTTTAATGGTGGCTTACGTTGCATTGCGGATATGGATGTGTGGTAACAAAAGGTACAAAAAACGATAGTAACTACATATATAACTTCTAATATAGAAAACGCAGGAACACTTTTTGGATTTTCTCCAGAAGAAGAACGTATGTGACCTGGTGCGGATTCCAGACAGCTGAGGCTGGCTCAAGTTTGCTTCTGACCAGCGCTGTGTATACTAATTTGATAGCCCTGGGCTCATAGAAATCTTTAGCATTCCTGACGACAAAACCCAACCTTCGATAGCAGTCAGTAGCTAATGAAATGAAATGAAACGAAATTTATTAAGCATGTGGGAAATGGGTACAATTTGCAGTTACATTTGCAATGCCCTACCTAATCAGGCGTACATACAAATTATCTTATTACACTTATGTATTTCCATGTAATTAAACTAAATAAAAATAAATGTCAAGAAAGAGTTAACACATACAATCAAAAGGAATCATTCAAAAAGTAATTGAAATTATAATAACATCTGGACATTACCCTTACATGTAATAAAAACGTATGTACCTACCTACTTAATATCCTGCCTGACATGTAAAATAATGTGTTTTAGCAATAAAATTCTGATTCTGATTCTGATTAGCATTTTTTTAACTAGATTCTTAAATAAGTTTAGCCTATGGCACTTCAAACTATCGGGTATCTTACTATAAATTGTGGTGCACATGATATAGCAGTTTCTGGAGGTGAGTGCTACTTTAGCTGCAGGTCTATGTAGCTTATGCTTATATTGTGCTGGAGCATTACGGGTACGTATCTGCTGTACTTCTATGCTTTCATGTGGAAATTGAGTTGTGTGTCAAAAACAACGCACAAGTCCCGGATAGAATGAACCCGGACTATGAGTTCTGACTCTGACCCCAGCCGGTATTCAGCTAGAAGGTAAGGGATTATGAGCGCGGCTAAACGTCATGACGGACCATTTTGCCGAATTGAAATGGAGCCTATATTGTCAATGCTCCATTTATGAACCAGGGATCGGATACCGGTATTTTCATCATCATTCGCTTGTCCTTATCCCATTTACTTGGGGTCGGCGCAGCATTTTTTTTTCTTCCATACCTCTCTATCGCCCGTCAGCTCATCACGCACTTCCTTCCTATTCATATCGTCTCTCACGCAGTCCATCCACCTTTTCCTTGGTCTACCTCTTCTGTTGCAACCCTCCACATTCATACTTAATGCCCTTCTAGCAACATTACTATCATCCCTCCGCATAACATGTCGATAACAACGTAGGCGATTCGCTCTCAGCTTTTCAGTTATCGGTGCTACTTTCAGGCTTCCTCTTATATACTCATTCCTTATTCGATCCATTCTCGTCGTGCCACACATCCATCTCAACATTCTCATCTCTGTAACATGCAATCTCGTTTCATCCGTCATCTTTGTGGCCCAACATTCTGATCCATGCATGACGACAGGTCTATACAAAAATACCGGTATTATTTCGTTCTATTTCGTTCTTTGGATTATAATATCATTTTTGATCAGGCAGTCTAATAATACGAAAATGTTACCTAAATACATGATAGAGTCCTACATTAAGAGCCTTAAATAATTCAAAATATTAGACTACTTCGGGGACTCTTGAAAAAACCGGTTCCGATCCCTGTTATAAACACTGGCAAGGTCTGCCTGTAGGGTCTCACAATCCGATAACTGTTGCATCTTGCATCGTAAATAGGTTTACATTTAAATACAATAAATGATTGGCCCAAATAGTAATTTGAATGTATCCATCTATATACACATATCGTCTAGAACCAACCGTATTGTCTGTTTTGAATTAAAGCATCTGGACCACTTACCGTCTTGTATATTTGGCAGTGTTTGTTTACTTCTAAAAATGCATGCGTAGCCACCATCTGCGATTAAACACTACGTAGGTATTGCTAAAACAAGGTCAGTGTTAATCTATACCAAGAATTATAACCAGTTTACACGCCACGTGTCAATTAGTAACTAAAACTTCAATAGTCTTAGATACTTTTAACATGCAAGGATGCTCAAAAATGCCTGAACAAATCCGCCTCCGAAATAAATAAAGTTTTTAGTCATAAACTTTAAATAAAAGGGAAAAAAACCGGCCAAGAGCGTGTTGGGCCACGCTCAGTGTAGGGTTCCGTAGTTTTTCGTACGCCACAGTAAGTGTTTAGTTAAGCGTTAAAAAAATGGGCTATTTGTTACATTCATTGTGATTTTGTAGAAATTACAGGTACAATAAACACCTGCTTATACGGTTAAATTACAAACTTAGTTCAGAAATTATTTTGTAATTTTTTTCAAAAACTATTCAACCTATCAAATTCAAAGTAATTTTTCTAGAAAGTTTTTATAAAGTTCTACTTTTGAGATTTTATTCATATTTTTAAAACTTATGGTTCAAAAGTTAGAGGGGGGGACACATTTTTTTTTACTTCTGGAGCGATTATCTCTGAAAATATTAACATTATCAAAAAATTATTCAATCAAACCCCTATAAATTTTTAAATACCTATCCAACAATATATCACAAGTTAGGGTTGAAATGAAGAAAAAAAACACTCCCCACGTTACGTATAGGGGAGGTACCCTAATAAAATA
The DNA here is from genome assembly GCA_932294315.1 of Epinotia nisella. Classification (NCBI taxonomy): domain Eukaryota; kingdom Metazoa; phylum Arthropoda; class Insecta; order Lepidoptera; family Tortricidae; genus Epinotia; species Epinotia nisella. The sequence goes on along the minus strand of OW028688.1, from coordinate 17,327,773 downwards.
AAATAAACACTTTTTATTTTACCACTTTATCGGCGTGATTGATATACATATTAGTACCAAATTTCAGCTTTCTAGTGCTAACGGTTACTGAGATTATCCGCGGACGGACGGACAGACAAAGCGAAACTATAAGGGTTCCTAGTCGACTACGGAACCCTAAAAAACTAAGAATGTATTGCTTTGAGCTGGAATCAAACCTGCGATCTTCTGACTTACGCGGCCAGTTGCTCTCAAACTCTCAACCAGCTGAGCTATCGGGACCGTGCCCAATTCAACGAATTTTCCAACTAACTGACCGATTGCGTAACGCTTCTATATGACATTTTTCCAGTTGAGTTGTCCTATACGATAGAAAAGTTACGTAGTTACGTGGTCACCAGCAGGTCGATCACGAAACGCGTTCTATACGTACTAAATGACACTTTTTGTAGGGGAAAATGACAGTGGAGTTGTCCTAACGCGCGTTTGGATCGCCCCTCGGACTCGCTTATTTCAACGCCTTGGAGAGCCGTGTAGCGACATCTACTTCAAAGAATGACACTTGCAGGTTTAGATTTAAAAACCTATGCACGGGGAAAAGGTAAGATCAAAATTGTAGAATTACTTATAAATTGTACATTATTGTACCTATACCATATTTTTATCGTTTACAGTACAGTTCATGCACAGTGCAGCGCGATGGAACCCAAACCGAAACATCATTATCATCCTCATATCAGGAAAGACGTTCATTGCTGGACATAGGCCTCCCCCAAAGAGTGCCAAATTGGCCGGCCCTTCGCCACCCGCATCCAGCGGACTCTCGCGACCTTTACCAGATCATCAGTCCACCTGGTCTACCCAAGTTGCGTCTTCCGGTAAGTGTTCACCACTCGAGAATCTTTCCGCCCCAACGCTACTGCGTGCAATGTGCCCCGTCCACTGCCACTTAAGTTTAGCGATTCAGAGGCTTCCTTAGTTCGTTATCTCATAAATCGGTTACCTTAGTTCTGCTGCGGATAGCCTCATTCAAAGCATAACTGTACCTCCAAGTCGCGTCGTGCGCGAATCAGCGGCTGCTATCCTATCTCATGAATTCGCACATTCGTAAATAAGACAGAGGAGGGTAGATTTTCTCGTCTCGCGTCGCGGTTTCAGTTGTGTGGCCCCGCTGAATTGGGTCACCACTCGATGGTTTTAATTTAAAAAAACCGGCCAAGTGCGTGTCGGACCACGCAAAACGAAGGGTTCCGTGCCTATTAAAAAGGTCGTATCGTCATAGAAATCTTACGGCACTTACGTCCTTTTCTTTGAGGAAGGCAGTTTTTCAGCAATATCTCGAAAACCTCTGAACCGATCTTGTTCAAAACAATTTTCGGTGAATGAAATGAATAAGCCCTATGTCCATGAATTTTTCCATATTTTTAAAATACACCGTTCAAAAATTAGAGGGGGGGGGACAGAATTTTAGTGACTTTCGGGGCGATTATCTCCGACCCTATTTACTTAATCAAAAAAAATGCTAAGAAACCTTATATTTATTTTGAAAGGCCTATCGATTGATGTGCCACACGGGGGGTCACAATGAAAAAAAAAATTTTGACTTTTAGTTTTATGTATGGAGTGCACCCCTAAAAAAATTTTTTTTTGTCAATTTAATTACAAAACTATGTAGCGGCTAACAAAATACACCTTTCCTCAAAATTTTATTCAAATACACCTTATAGTTTTCGAGTAAAATGCCTGTGACATACGGACAGACGGACAGACGGACAGACGGACAGACGGACAGACGGACATGACGAAACTATAAGGGTTCCGTTTTTGCCATTTTGGCTACGGAACCCTAAAAAAGCTACAAATATATGCAAAATACATAAATTAAAGTTTACTTTGAGGCCGCCGAATCTCGGCCGTACACGCGATCTTATTATATAGCGTTGCGTGTTAACTTAACAGTACAGTAGTAGCGTGTGAGCCCTTAACTATGGACATAATTATAATATTATCATTAGCAATCAACAAGCATTATATTGTGATGTGCCAGATATGTTGACCTTGAGGGCATTCTGTGTCGACACATCGCATAACAAAATTTTAGTATTAGTAACCGGGGACTGGGCTACAACGTCGTGGATTGAAATGTTCATGTAAATGATTGTGTCTCTTCACAAATAGGAGGAGGTTCTCAATGCGGTTGTATTTTTTTTTAATGTTTGTTTTTGTTACCTCAGAACTCCGTCATTTATGAACCGATTCGTACAATTCTTTTTTTATTTGAAATTATATCCTTCCAGGTTTTCCCCGTTGTTATCAAAATTTCAGTTGGACGATGGAAACCATGAGGAATTGAGGGAACTCCTCAAATATAGAAGCATGTAGTAATTTTGGTATTTTCTATTATAACTAGTGTATATACAGCCGGAAATCACAAATTTGGTGAAGTGGAACTGATGATGAAGACCACAGATGACTTATGGAACTCGTACTTAAAACTGTAAAAGTACGTTACTGATTCTGATGTGATTGAAATAGCAACTAATTAAGTCCTAAATGTCAAGCGTGCCAAATCGAGGGAACTCCTCAAATATTATCGGCCCTCATACAATGATAAGGTTTTCGTCTGTAATAATCAACGTATTGACGGTAAAGTGGGAAGGAAATGTGGAAATGTTCATTTAGCTTGACGGAGTACTAAATTGAAGTCGGTTAAAACTTTGTTTTTAAAGTAAATTATCATAGCTGAGTTCGACGAGCCGATTTTTGATATGGGTCATATTTAAACCATTTATATCTGGCACTGCAGTTAATGCATAGCCCAGGGATTAATCTAGGCCAACATTTCACTATGACAACGGACACGACAACAAGGGCGACCTAGGTAACCTAAAAAGTCGTGTTACTTATGGTATACGGCGGTAATTGTAGTACCGTAAAATGGGGCTAATTAAGACCTGCGAGGCTATTTGGAAAAAAAAATTATAAGTTTTGAGTCCATATATTTTTTGTCATGGCAATGGTAGAAACGTAGATCTTCGTCTGGAAACCGTAAGTCTAATGTGAAGTTGGTTAGTGGTCGCAGTGTCGCCGAGGACTTAGCACGAGTGCTTAAAAAAATCTTGATTGTGTCGCTGGAAAATTTAAATTTAATTAACGGCGAGGCGGTACATTGAATCAAGCGTTCTACGATAAAATCCTTAGCGTGGCGAGGGATTCTTAGTTACAATCCTGAGCGTAACAAAGGATTCAAGCGTTAACGCCCATGACGAAAATAATTTTGCTCCTGAGTGACACATACAATTTTTCACACCGACTATGAGGAAAATATAACAGTCATCGATAGTTTCGATTTCGTATTATGTATTGTGACAAATTTTTTTTTATATTACGAAAAATTCATGAATTTTCATATAACGTTGTTAAAGTTAAAACTTTAATCGATTGCGATGAAATTACAATCGATTATTTTATTATGATCTGTGTTCAATTGGCACATGCATTGCGTAAAGGCAAAATAAATTTAAAAAGTAGCTTGAACAGGAAATTAGATATATGATTTAGGTCACTAGAAAATGTTTTTATTAGGGACACGTTTTTTTTTTATTACTCCATAAATTGTAATTTTCATTCAGAAATATCAAATTTAAAAGTTGGGAATTCCAGAAGGTCGTAAGTAAATTATGACGTCAATATTACGGCTCTGTATCTATTTCATTACGTTCAGGTAACATAATTACCGAAATGATTTTAGTAGTATTTTGAAATGTTGTCAATTACATCAGTCCAGCGCACTGGAATCCTTCCTCTAGCGTGTTTGCCTTCTACAGAATCAATAATTATTTATTTCTGTAGAGCATGCCTAGATGAACACATGCTATGTCCAAAGAAACAAAGAGTCTTTTCCTGGCACATGTGACAAGTTAAAACCTCCTTGCTTTATAACTGACTTTTGAGTGACAGATACAATTTAAGAAAAAAAACCATTAACGGCCATGGGCATAATATAGCTCGTTTTAGCTCTGTATGTCTGCGCATTATGAAGCCTTTTGCGACATAGGATTTACATGGGGGGTGTGTTTTCACGAATCGGCAAAAGTAAAACACGCTGACCTGGCAATATTAGGATTTAGGATGAACTAGGCAAATGTTTGAACCAAGCCGGATTAATGTTTGTACGCGCCCTTATTGGTTTACCCCCTCAAGTTAACATAACGGATGGAGCTATAGTATTGTAGTGAGTGTTTGCTGTTTATCTTACCATGGATTTTTGTGGAAGCATATTGACGTTTATCATTCACTTCTTGTCTATAGGTTTATCAGACTTGTTGTTTAAGTTACATATATTTTAGGTATAGGACCACGCGGGTGATTGTTAACGCTACAATACTCTTAGGGTTTGCGCTCCAGTGATATTGATTGTAAGCGGAATCGAACTACTGCGAGCTTTATAGCTAAGAAAAAGCTAACAAGAAACTGAGCTAGGCCCGACCAAAGTCGGACTACCTCTACCCCGCACGTATACGGTGGGAGAAATCACGGAGCCTTGCGGCACTCCGGCCTGGATGGAGTGTGGGTCCGAGTACCTACGTTCCAACTAGTAGATAGCGAAAGCTTCGATCCCTGAAAAAAACTCGTATGGTGAGTACCATTCTGCCCAGCATGCCGAGCGGAAGTAACTTGTGTGTATTTGTAGCCTGTCATGCCAGACGTTGTCACAGGCTTTCGCCGCGTCGAGAAAGATGGCCAGTCTTGAGCCTCTTTCTAACTGTTACGACTTTTCCATTTTCCCCTTTTTATAACTACACACTTAGTTTGTCAGGTACGATAATCAGGTAAGCTAACTTAACAACTATTAGTACTGCGTCGACCACCTTTGGTTACTGCTGCAAGCGTTCTGCTTGGCGTTTCCGTGATCATTAAACATGGCATCGTAATCAAAAGAAAATCAAATTAACAATCAAATATAGAGGCCTCGGCAGAGAGTACGACTTTGTACCCTTTGGCGTTGAGACCCTCGGTCCGAGGGGTCCCAGTGCGCATAAGTTATTTGCAGAAATCGCGAAACGTCTGGTCGATGTAACTGGTGACCAAAGAGCTGGCGGCTTTCTCGCGCAACGCATCAGCATTGCAATTCAGCGAGGAAATGCCGCCAGCATCCTCGGTACAATGCCTCGAGGGCCTTTTTTAGATTTAACTTAGTTTTAATTCATCTTAGTTAATGTTAAAAAAAAAAAACAAAATAGATCACTTCAAAGTTAAGGTCAAAATAAATTTAAAAAATGGTGCTCTACTAAATGCAGCGTCACTGGCAAAACTGCGATATTTACATATTCAGTTTTAATTAGCTACCTGGCTAGCTGTTTACAAAACTACAACATTTAATTAATCCTACAAGTATCTATTGAAATGTACTCCGTACCTGTCTGTATTATTTTTTATTATGTTTAATTTAATTTCGTTTTGTTTTGAACACCCGGCCCGCTTAGCTACTTCTGCTGCTGACTGTATATAATTTGTTACAAACTCAAACTCTCCTCTTGTGGCAGCACGGCCACAGCCGTAACGTCTACAGACGTATTGTGTCACAGCACGCGTCATTCCCCTCATGTAAAATTGAGGAGGCCCTTTAAGCTTTTGCTGCGGCACTAGGAAAAATTGTAATGTACCTAAAATGGTACAACATGTCCGCCTTCATTATAATCCTATGAGAATTGAAGAATAAAAAAAAAAAAAAAAAAAAAAAAAAAAAAAAAAAAAAAAAGAAAAAAATTGTCGTCCGTGGACGGAGTGGAGATTTGTCGCGGTGAAGATCCGGCCACAGCCGTAGTGTCGTATCACGAGGGTCTCAATTTACGCCTGTGGCCGTACTGTCCGTGAACGTGATAACTTAAGTTTTATCCAATAACTCAATGACAAACGACAATTAGGATTGTTCATTTTTTTTCTTAAGTGCTATTTCGAAAACCATTTCGAGATATGAGGTATTCAAACAGTTTCCGACATTTACTTCATCAAAATAATGGATGATTAAAGATATTTCAGCATATATCCGTGTGACCTTTGTTTGACCTTCTGTGGACCTCCCTCGTGGCTGAATCAGAAAAGACTTCGGTCATTAAAAAAGAAACACTTGTCGAACCTGTGGTATTTTCCGTCACTGTCAAGCTTCTGTCAAGCCACTATAAACATAAACCGACTTTAACAGAACTATGAGATACGAGAGACGAAATTAATTTAAATATCGTTATTTGTGATTAATTTAATGGAAGACATGGAAAATTACATGAAATGTTATTATCCAACGTGTAAAAACGACTCCAAAAATAGCTCGAAAACGATAGTTCGCATCCGGGAAGACTTGCGTGAAAGATGGTGTCGTGAAGCCAACGTGGAGTATTATCAGTGGTTATACACAATACTGCTGCGAGGATCACTTCGAAGTAAGTATAAAAAAACCACATGCATTCAATTCATTCAGTTTTAAAAATATAAATTTTATATATACAGAAAGGATATCTACTAGACTCTTCAGACTAAAAGCTAGCTTTATGGGCAGGTTTAGAACAGAGTACATACATACATATGTATTACACGCCTATGTTATGTATGTGCGCGGTTTTGTCGTGGTCCCATTGATTTGTCCCATCAATGAGACCACGAGGGAGACTTGTTTCTTGTAGTCCCATTAAGTTCTATTGAAATGGACTTAAACATGCTGTATGTGTATGTGCGCTCCCACTTTTCTTCCAACACTAGGTAGGATATGTTCGTTAGGTGTATGATATCCTGGTATTTTGACAGTTTCTTTGCTCTGTTTGCCCTTCGGGCATCTAAGGATGCCTAACGAACCTAACCTACCTATCTATAACCTATCTTTTACAACATATATGTGTAATTTATATTATATACAGAAAGTGAAATGTTATTAATGGGACCACGAGAAACAAGCCTCCCTCGTGGCCCCATTGAGGTAAGCAAGTGACAGTATTTACACACATATTTAAGATTTCCCTAATATATTTTGTTTCTTAGCTTATTTACATAACTTTTCATATTTAATTGTTCATATTGCAGCCTGAACAAGATTTGTCAAACAGCAACTTTAAATCTGAGAAAAAAACAACCGACATTTAAACCTACAGCGAAGCTAAGAAATGTTGGAGCTACTTTACAGGAAGAGAATATCTAATGTTGAAAATAAAACATGTTATTTAATTCAGACCACTTTTTATTAATTTTGTAAATATATAAGATAAGATGAGCTTTTATTTCCTTATTACAGAGTTTTTGGCCATATTGTATGCACTATTTTAAAAATAAAGTTTTATATTGTTTGTTTTTTATTATTTTTCACTAATATTTCACTTTCCTATTCATTATTCTTAAAATATTCTTCTTCTTCCGCATAAGGACCGCCTAAAGCGGTGAAAGCCTCCTCCAAAGCTTTCCAGGGTTCCCTGTCTTTAGCTTTTCTTCCCCAATAGCATCCCGCTGTCTTTTTGATATCATCATCCATCTTGAGAGTGGTCTTCCTTTTCTTCATATGCTGTCCATGGGGTACCATTCTGTTGCTATCTTTGACCACCTTTCATCTTTAACTCTTAGTGTATGCCCTGCCCATTTCTATTTGAGTCGCAGCGCTCGTTTGACTGCATCTGTGGCATTGGTTATTTTTATGATTGACTTGTTTTTCACTCTATCACTAAATTTCAATCCCAGATAGCTTCTCTCCATTCCTCTCTGACATACCTTCAGTTTGTACAGCGTTTTTTTGGTTAGGGGCCAGGTTTGGCATGCATAAGTGAGACATGGGAGTAGGCAGGTGTTCATGGGTTTAGTTTTCAATTTAGTAGGCATTTTACTTTTGAAAATTTCCTTCAGGGACCAATACTTACTCCATGTGAGTTTTATTCTTCTATCAACTTCTTTTTCAGTGCTTGATTTAAAGGAAATTAAGTGACCTACCTACATAAATGTAGTCTTCAACATATTCTAGCGATGACGAATCTAGCATGATCTGTATAGGCTGTCTGTTTGTCATTACTTTTGTTTTGTCTTCGTTTACATGTAATCCCACTTTTTTGCTTTGAGTTGCTAGTGACTATATAGGTTTCCCAAAACTGTTCCGCATGCTTAATGATGTTATTTATGTAACATGCATCAAAAGTTTCCCATACTAAGATAACATTCCTTGTTACTTCGAAACATGGGTCAGCAACACAAAACAGAGGCTTTTTCTTAGCACATGCAAGCATGTGGCATTGTATTTGGGTTTTAAATTTATTGCAGAAATTTCAGAATGAGAAATGAACACGTTTAGAATGACAATGATGACATTGACAGATGTCTACAAACCATCGATTGACATTTAAAACTTTTTTTTCTATATTGGGCGTGTGCTGTGCTATACATAGATTCAGCCACCACATGTAATTTACGAGAAGTCGTATCTCATATTTTCAAAAAATTATAAAAAATAAACAAAGCGATGAATTGCTAAAATATTGAAATTAGTTTCTTGAATTACTCTATATTTTCGAAAAATAAAATAAAAATGGGGGGTTAAAAAAAATGAACAATCCTAATTATCTGGTTAGCTTTCTGTTCCAAACTGTTGCCGGCTGCTCACTTTTTCTGTTCACAACTTGTTCATAAAATCTTTCTCAAAATGTTATCCGGAAAAAGATCAGTTTCTTAGCGTTATTTGAGCGTCCCTTTGTTATGTGACGCACAAAATATTTACTTACTACTCTGTGGCAGATAAGGAAAATTAATTTCGTCACGACAGAATCGGCACGTACGATCAGCGGGTAATCCGTCCAATATCGTACTTGTTCCAACCAAATACTCGTTCCGGGTACGCAATCACAGTGACAGTTAAGGGGATGCCTCGATTCGAGGCAATTTGCGAAAACCACGCCCCTTGTAAGAGGCAGCCTTATGTCATCCGCGTACGGGCCAACGGGAAACAACACTTAGGGAATGGGTGAATAGGCGATGTCAGTAAAAATTTATAATAGAATCGACGACAGTATAAAAGAGAAAAAATGCGAGAGAATGTTTTCCAAACGATTAAAAAATTTCCTACTCGAAAAATGTTACTACACCTTGGATGACTTTTTTTCCAGCTAAACCTGTATAATTCTGTTTATTTTTTTTGTCTTTTGTTTTTGTAATAAATTCATTGTTATAGTTTTAATCTAATACCTAATTGTAAGTTTCTGCTGCGCCCCATCGGGGTATCATGTATTGTAGTATAACTTCTATGTGATGGCATGAATAAACGAATACGAATACGAATACGAATGGCTTTTAGTTTTATCACTTTCGTTAAAATTATACTTATGATATTTAATTAATATCTAACTTTGTGAAGTTTTATTCATATTCCCTTAAGTGTGTAAATCAAGTATTGCTTGAGTAGGCTGAGATAAAAACCGGACAAGTGCGAGTTCAACTCGCGTGGTGAGGGTTCCGTAAAATTCCTACTCTCTAAGCATTAGGCGCTCCATACAAAATACACAAAAATATTGAAAATTTTCCCGTTACTTTGAGTACTCAAACTTCTTACAGGTTTTCCGGTAATCTTTAGGCAAGGAGCTATGTTCCATTTTTTTTCACAATTTTAAGCCTAGTAGTTTCGGAGATAAGGGGGGGGGATGCTCAATTTTCGTCGTTTTTCTAAATTACTTTAAAACTGTTTTTGCTAAAACCCCTTTCATTTGATATGTCACACTTTTTTTTAATTTTCCAGTTTACCCCCGAAAAGTGGCCCCCTTGTTCAGAATTCATTAATTTACTTTACGCGTCCATTATTGAGTCAGCAATTTACATATATGTTTACCAAATTTCAACTCAATCGGTCTAGTAGTTTCGGAGCAAATCGGCTGTGACAGACGGATAGACAGACGCACGAGTGATGAAAAGCGCATACCTACCGATTTGCATGCCTACTAAGTTTAACAATGAAGCTACCTTGAACGCGCAGGTCGTTACCCGCACGTGCCGGCTAGGGTTGACACCGCTTAGAAATAATTTTATAATTAATAGTCTCATAGTGAAATGAACCGTTTATTTTTTGAAATAATTATAATAGGTAAATCATTTTTATTATGATGGGTCTACAATTGCTTTACCTTAATGTAGTGTTAATGGTTTTTTTTTTTCCTTCTTTAAATGTTCTTTAGTGTTGTATGTGGGGAAAAATCCAAATCTGATGAATCATTTCAGTAAGCATTACGTTAGAGATATGATTGATAGATTTAACGTTGAAATTGTATACATCCCTACCGATGAGTTGACAGCAGACGTATTAACCAAGGTTGTGTCCAGCACGAGATGTTTATTCGTCAGCTTGGAGTGGCTTGAAGCTATAATGCCCACGTTATGGGGGGGTGTTGGAGTAGGTATAACGCTGGACATCTTTATGAAGACTGTAAGTAAGAGTCTGTCAGCGCGGTCTCTGTCAATCGGGTTTTTGTATAGAACGAATGTCATACAAGGTTTTTAAAATAATCATCATCATCATCATATCAGCCCAAAGACGTCCACTGCTGGACATGCTGGACATAGGCCTCCCCCACGTGCCACAATGAACGGTCCTGCGCCACCCGCATCCAGCGGACTCCAGCGACCTTTACCAGGTCATCAGTCTACCTTGTGGGGCCTACCCACGCTGCGCCTTCCGGTACCTTTCCGCCCCAACGGACATCGGTTCGGTTTAAAATAATATACATTTTTTTGCTGACTAAAATAAGTCGCTGGTGTACTGTTAGTCCTAACCTATCGTGATCCTTAGGAGAAAGTAAGTTAAATGCTTCTTTCTTGCTCCACGACCCCGTAATCACCCTGTATTACAATATTTACATTATTACCACGCCCGTGTTGCTTATTTCTTAAAACTCTAATAAACACACCCACATCTTTCCATATTTTTCCACATATTTATATACCCAAGGATAGGTGATTTACCTACATTACACGTGTAGATTGGAACGCCTACGTATATTCCAGAAAATATCCGTAAGGCAAATAGAAGCAGACTATTGTACTCGAAATGTTATTTGAGTTATTCCGCCCAGCATTTAGTACCATTAGGAACTAAAATGTACTTAAATAATATATGTGTGACGCGAAATGAATCTTCTATGTTTGTTGTTTAACTAATCTAAACAAAACAAATTCGTACAACGGAATTAAACATATCAGGCTGATCTCACAGGTTAAATGTGTCATTCCCAAACAAAAGATATTCGTTAACAAGACGATGTTTTCATAATGACGCAATTAAAAATCAACATACGTCGACTAAATGGAACCTTTTCCTTGGTAACGATACAAATAATACATTATTATAGTATTTGTAAATTAGTTCAATGTTGCAAGTGATCGGAAATATTTGCCATAGTTGAGATTTTTTGATTAATGTGACCAACATTTATATAAAACTGTCATTGAAATTTGAATCTTTTACTATGGACGGTAGAGTTGCTTTTTGAATGGACTACTAAAAATTTAGAATCTTATAAATACAAGTAACGCCTGTCAAAGCATTGTCAGCAATGCTTTTCATCACCTTCCTCAGCGATGGGTTGGTATGTGAGTTCAGGCGCATTTTACAACTAATACATTGACGGCATCGGCACTTTCCTCGGTCTCATATAACAAAAAAATATCTCAAATATCTGTGGTAAACTGACACTAGCAATGATATTGACAGTTGCGACAGCTATATTTGTCATTACCAGCGTCAGTTTACCACAGATATTTATGATATTTTTTTGTAATATAAGACTGATGATGGAAAGTGTCTATTGATTCTCCTTGACCCAAAACGTAAGTGAGGAAACTGTTTATATTTTTCAAAAATTTCTGACGCAGCTGAAAAAACTGAAACTTTTTTCTGGTGCTATGGAAGGTTATTCCTATCACCAAAAAACCGGACAAGTGCGAGTTCTACTCGCGGTGTGAAGGTTCCGTATATAATCTTTTCATAAGTGTTTTTGAATACTCACACTTCTTATAGGTTTTCCTTTAATCTTTAGGCAAGGAACTATTTTTCATATTTTTTTTAGAATTTTAAACTTAGTAGTTAAGAAGATAAGGGGAGGAATGGTCAATTTTCGTCTTTTTTCCTAAATTACTTCAAATTTGTTGTTGCTAAAATTATACAAAAATATAGCTGAAATGCTTGCAACAACCCCTTTCATTTGATATGTCACACAATACAGTTTGCGAAACTTTTTTTTTTTTAATTTTCCAGTTTACCCCCCAAAAGTGGCCCCCTTGTTCATAATTCATTAATTTACTTTACGCGCCAATCTTTGAGTCACCAATTTACATATGTTTACCAAATTTCAACTTAATCGGTCCAGTAGTTTCAGAGCAAATCGGCTGTGACAGACGGACAGAAAGACGCACGAGTGATCCTATAAGGGTTCCAGTTTTTTCCTTTTGAGGCACACATGCTTTCAAGTGTGAAATTGTCGTAGGCAAGGAAAAAGAAGCGTCGGTCGTCCACCAGCTCGATGGGTTGACGACGTAAAAAAGACCGCGGGTCATTTCTGGATGAGACTAGCTCGGGATCGGGATAAGTGGCGTACTCGAAGAGAGGCTTATGCTCAGCAGTGGGCGATTACAGGCTGATAATTATGAATGATGATGAAAGTAGAGGCTCTGGACTTTGGAAGTTTTTATCTAACTTGAATGTATCCTTGTTCGGGTCTAATCTTGTAACAAAATTTTAAAGCAGCTAGACCCAACCGATGGAGCGGTAATTTTGGATAGACTTTTAGTTTGGATGACATTGCAATGAGTAATACCATAAACCTGATCTGATGGAGATGGAAGGTGGCCATAGGACCTCGTATTTGACGACCGCTTTAGCCTAGTTGGTAGTGACCCTGCCTACGAATCAAGAAGTCCTGGGTTCGAATCTCGGTAAGGGCATTTATTTATGTGATGAGCACGAATATTTGTTCCTGAGTCACGGATGTTTTCTATGTATTTAAGTATGTATTTATCTATATAAGTATGTTTATCGTCGTCTAGTACCAATAGTACAAGCTTTGCTTAGTTTGGGACTAGGTCGATTTGTGTGAGATTGTCCGCAAATATTTATTTATTTTATTTATTTACACAAGACAAATCCGTGTTTGAGCTTATTAGAACCCTTTCAATTAAAAGTTCATTATCATCATGTCAGCTGAGAGACGTCCACAGCTGGACATAGGCCTCCCCCAAAGAGCGCCACAATGACAGGTCCTGCGCCACCCGCATCCAACGGACTCCCGCCACCTTTACCGGGTCATAACTCCACCTTGTGGGGGGGTCTCTACCCACGCTGCAGCTTCCGGTAGGTACATAGTCGCCACTCGAGAACCTTTCCGCTCTAACGGCCATCGGTTCTACGTGCAATGAGCCCCGCCCACTGCTACTTAAGTTTAGCGATTCGGAGGGCTATATCGGTTACTGCGGATAGCCTCATTTTGATTACCTGTCCCTCTCAATTAGAAGTTGATGTGCAAAAAATTACAGTCAGCAATAAAATCTAGTACCCACCAAAAATTACATTTTTGATATAAACTTATTTGCAATGTAAAATTCATATAAACCAAGCGAATACACCTCACAGATATTTATTACTTTACTCAACTGTCATTTTCATAATAAACCGATTTCCACGTCATGTTAACAATAGCCATTGAAGAAAATGCCACATGTGGTGGGCCTTATTTAAATCCTCGGCCCTTTATGCCAATCATGACACAATACACAACGACCCGCTCATAACTCATATGAAAAGGTCTGGCCAGAATACGAAAAAATAGATAAGAAAAATATACCGACACAACATTTAGCTAAGTAATTTTAGACTATAGGAGGCCTATTTTGCGTGTTGCATCTGTTTCGCATTTTGATATATGCGACGCACGCTGGTTCGAATTTGGGTCAATCAACTATTTCTTGTTGTTATTCTGTCCCGCTAGCCAAGCCATCAGATCAGAGGTCTAGTTTCGTTAAGCGCAATGAATGAGGTGAGGCGCGTTAGTGCGTTCCGAATAACCCCCCTGTGCAGCCCTGAGTTGTAGAAATGTAAATTTAATATTATTGTCATAATAGAGCTATGCTAAATATATGTACAATAATTTACATTTATTTACGTTGCCTATATAAATGAATAAATCGTACATTCTATATTTTCACTGAAATAAAATCCCAATTTTTGCAACAACGAAATCCACCTCCAGGCACTTACACTCAATCTTCCTAGTCCAGTTATTTTACGGTTAACTATTCCGTAATAAAATATTAACTTTAAATAGATGTAGGCCGCAACCACATTTACTTATGGGAGAAATTATTACGGTTCCTGCATGAAAGACTACGCGACTATTTACTAAGAAGATCGTATCTACTCAGGTTACCTGAGTAACATACGCTCTTTTGAAAATTAACAGATTAGTTGAGCCCGGGCAACTTTATTCGTGCGGACATAATTGGCTTCAATGTCAAACTTAATAAGGAGTTTTGTTCCTTGTGATACTAGTGCCAAAGTAAGCCGGCCGCAGAAATAAGTTGGTCGAGTTTAGGCAGTGTATCTTGTGTGGTTATTATTTGATATTTGGGACACAGGTATGTAAACTAAGTTGTGTCTACTTTGCCCATGCAAATGTATGTACCAAACATTTATAATGTAACACTGTGTGTGTGCTTTGCACGCTTAGTGACATATATTGCAGTGAATCCAGGATAATTGACATCTCAAGTGACCAGCAATTTTGTGCCAAATAAAAAGGTATTTTATTTAACCAGGCCGTGCCAATTTTAGGCAGGTTAAAAAAAATGTCTCATACTTAAGGAGGTGCAAGTTTAGGGTAAAGTAACAAAACACACATGTTAATATGAAGTTACCTTCGTAAATATTATTTAAGTAAATCCTTTGTTTTAATTTTAAACAAAAAACAGACTTGTGTTTAAAATATTCATGTTATTTTAAACCTGTTTTACTTTAAAAAAAAATAGGTTCGTGAAGGGCTGATTTCATGAAAACCGCTATACCTAAGAAATGACACAATTGGGAATGGATAAACATTTCAGAAGTGCCTGGTAGTTTTTTTGGTGATAGGAATAACCTTCCTTAGCACCATACAAAAAGTTGCAGATTTTTCAGCTGCGTCAATTATTTTTGAAAAATATGTTTACAGTTTCCTCACTCACGTTTTGGGTCCTGACGGAGCGTATGAATGTGGTCTACGGTACTAAAACCGCTTCGGAAACCGGCTTGGGAGGCTGAAAGTCATCAAGCCTGCGTGCGAGACGATTCGTAATGACTCTTGAAAACAGCTTATAGACATGGCTCAGACAGAAGTAAGATGGGTCGGTAGTTCTTCAGCAGGGTGTTGTCACTCTTTTTGAAGAAAGCACCACCTCACCTCTGTTCCTTGCCTTTGGCGTTCTCTCTTCCAGTATTAGGTTTCACCCGCCTTCAGGAGTTCGGCTGTAATTCTGTCTTCACCGGGTGCCTTGCTGTTCTTAAGCTGTTTCAGAGCCATTCTATCTCGTACAGGCTGATGTCCGGGATGTCGTCGGTACAGTGTCGGGTTAGTCTAGCTCTAGGGCCTTGCCAGACCAACTTTGGGTCTACGAGTTGACGTGTATAGATGTCCGTAAAAACGCTCTATCTCACTCAAAAGCTCAGGTTTGGAAGAAACGACTCTCCCATCTTCAGTTTTCAACTTTGCGAGCTGGTTCTGCCCAATAGCCAGATCTCGTGAAAATACTTTAGAGCCCTTATTCCGCTCGAAGGCCTTTTCAACACGGTTCGTATTGAATTGGTGCAGATCGCGGGTAAGGGTCTTGGAGAAGTTGGAGATCTGTTTATTGAGCTGCCGGTATTAAGTCGCATCGGCTGAAGACTGCAGAATCATTTCACTCCTTTCCTTGATGTGCTTCTGGGGTAAATACATCTATCTTCCAAATTTTATTCAATAACACTTTAACGCCTGGAAGAGCTACTCCATGAAGGAGCTAATGAAGGGCAACCTTCCTCTGTCACTAAAGCGAAACCTCGTCGACATGTGTATTTTGCCTGTCCTAACCTACGGCGCGCAAACATGGTCACTCACCGAGAGCCAGAAGTCCAAATTGGAGGTTTGCCAACGCGCTATGGAGCGCAGTATTCTAGGTGTCAAAAGGACGGATCGGGTCCGAAACACTACGCTGCGCTCCAAAACACGCATAGCTGATGTGGGTGCAAAAACTGCCAGGCTCAAGTCGGACTGGGCCGGCCACGTCTGTCGCATGCATCCAGACAGGTGGGCTAATATAGCTACGAAATGGGTGCCACATTACGGGCGCCGCAGACGGGGCCGACCTAAACGGAGATGGCGGGACGACCTGGATCTATTCCTCAACAATTGGGCGGAAGAAGCACCTAGCAGGGACGCATGGAGATCACGGGGAGAGGCCTTTGCCCAGCAGTGGGACACTCAATAGGCTCTAAAAAAAAACACTTTATAGTTTTCGAGTAAAATGGCAGTGACTTAAGGAACGGACAGACGGACAGGGGGACAAACTATGAGGGTTCCGTTTAAGTGGGTTTTAAGACCTGAAATAAAATATTTAATTTCTGTAATGCGTGCTGTTGTATATCTACACATTAGGATCCTTTCTATGCATAAAACGTATCAAGTTATTCGAGTATGCCTGCTTAAAATGAGAACTAAATTACGTTTGTTTGAAGCGTTGACTTGAGACAACCGTGTTGGGGACGCTTAACAGCTACGCTCTCTACATAACACTTGAAAACGAAGCCAACCGAAACGTGAAAACAAATGAGCTCTAGGTTAAAATAGTTACATTTTGCTTCTATAAAAACAGTTAGGTATAGGTACGAAAAATTGGTTGGATATCATCATGTTTTATTATCCATTACATAAATATAGCATAATGGCATATGAGCATTGTACTTTTATATCAACTACAAAGCACGTTAAATAATGAATGTCGATTGAAATTAATAGGTAGCAAAAAACATAATAATACCGTCATTTTGTGTACCAACGTCCAATCGAAAGGATTTTCAATGTGTAACTTAAAATTATTTGTATTTTTTAAGTGTCTATCTTTTTGTATAGCAGGGGTAAGTTTGTTTTAAACAAATCCAATTTTTTTTTTGTATAAATTAATTCAGTGTTAAAATCTTAAATATCTATAGCAGTAGAGGTAGCTCGTAGATATATAAATAAATAAAATAAAATAAAAAGCCTTTTTATTTCTCACGTATTACAAAGAATTACATTACTTATTTTTTTTTCTTATTCTATCTTATTATTTCTCTGTAATTATTTTACATGCAATGATAATTTGATTTACATAAAATACATTAATTTAATATCTTATTATTTCTTATAATTAGTAACATTCAATGCAATAATAATTTAATTTAATTTAAGTATGTATGTCCTGAGTTCAGTTAATTTCTTTTTAATTATTTATTATTTAATTATTTCTTAGTTCATTATTTAAATACATTGTAATTGAAATACATAATTATATTGTTTTGAATAACTCAATTTTTTATCAAGTTATTGTGAGAACCCCTCCTGTGAAGGTAAAGGCCTCCTCCAGTGATGACCATTTCTCTCTATCTTTTGCAGTTTTCGTCCAGTCTTTTCCTCCTATTTGGGTGATGTCGTCAGCCCATCTTGTTACAGGTCTGCCTCGCTTTCTAGTCCCTGCAGGTCCCGGCCATGAGGTTATCCGTGCTGTCCAACGATCATCGGTCAATCGGGCTACGTGGCCTGCCCATCGCCATTTTAACTTTTGAGCATAAGATAATGCATCGGTGACATTTGTTTTCTTGCGTATGGTGGTGTGTCGTATTTTATGAATTTTTCTTATTTTCAAAATGCTTCTCTCCATACTTCTTTGGCAAGTTGTTATTTTGTTTCTCAACCGTTTAGTGAATTTCCAGGTTTGGCAGGCGTATGTTAGAGATGGTAAGAGGCATGAATCCATAACTTTTTTCTTTAGGTGTAGTGGTAGTTTGCCTTTCATAACTTCTTTTTGAGCCCAGTACTTTTTCCATACCCCTGCTATTCTTCTGTCTATTTCGAGATCATTACTCTGTTTTTGAAAAGAGATTTGCTTCCCTAAGTAAATGTAGCTTTCGACGTATTCCATAGGCATGTTATTTAGAGTGATCACATTTTGTACACTATTTGTCATTAGCTTTGATTTACTTAGGTTAATTTCTAGACCGACCTTTGAGCTTTCTTTTTGCAGGGACTCTATCATGATACCTAGTTGAGTACTATTTTCTGATAGTAGTACTATATCGTCAGCAAATCTCAAATGGCTGATGAGTTTGTTATTTATGTTTAATCCGACTTTTTCCCAGTTTAATTTACTTATAATATATTCCAGTACAGCAATAAATATTCGCGGAGACAGTGGGTCGCCTTGTCTTACTCCACGTTTAATCGGTATAGGCGGTCCTGTAGCCTCTAGCTTCACTCTACTGATGGTGTTCTGATATAGGTGTTTTAGGATATCTATGTATTTTTTATCTACCTTTTGCGACTTTAAAGCTTCCCATATCGAGGAATGGGTAATAGTGTCGAAAGCTTTCTGGTAATCTATGAACACCATATATAGAGGGCGCTGAAACTCTTGATATTTCTCTATGAGCAGTTCTAGCGAGTGAATATGGTCGATTGTGCTGAAACCTCTTCTGAAACCCGCCTGCTCTACAGGTTGATGTTTTTCTAGAGTTTTGCCAATTCTCTGTTCTAAAATAGATGCAAATAATTTGTATAAAGAGGGCAAGAGGCTAATCGGCCGGTAATTACTTATGTCTTTCGAATCTCCTTTTTTGAATAGTAAAATTATCTCGGATTCAGACCATTCTTTTGGTGTGTATGAGCTTTCTAGTATCATGTTGAATAAATGAGCAAAGGGAGCTGCAAGCTGCGGGCTACCTATTTTTATATGTTCATTTGTAATTCTATCCGGCCCCGGGCTTTTTTCTAGTTTGAGCTTTTTTATCGCAATTATTATTTCTAGTTCTTCAATGGGGGGTATATTTTCGTCTGAGCATGGTTGATCCGCTTCAAATTGAACATACGTTGTTTCATGATCGGGTGCGCTATATAGATTTCTGTAGAATGACGTAGCTATGTGTAGTATTTCTTTTCTTGCATTTGCTGTTGAACTTGATTTTTGAAGTCCTTCTATCCACGTTTTGTGTATTCTCAGCTCTTTATGAGCTTTTTTCAGGCTTCCTGTGGCATGCAAGTGCCTTTCAAATGTCCTTGTGCGATGATTTGTATAGTCGTGGCGTATGCATTTGTTTACAAATTTGTAGAGGGCGCGTAACTCGTTCTTCATTGTCCGTGTTTTGGGTTTCAATTTTTGCAGCTGACCTCTTCGTTGAATTAAGCTTCTTGTATGATCAGATATAATGTCATTTTTCTCATTTTGTGCTTTAGGAGTGGATGCTGCCTTGAGACTTGATTCTATTGCGTTAATAATTTTATTGTGATATCCTTGAACGGTTTCCTTTTCGCGCCAGGTCATAAGATCTTTTTCAAGCAGTTTCAGGGATGCTACATATTTTGATCTTTCTTCCTCGTTTTTCAGTGAGCTTTTAGTATTAGTTTTGTAGTTTGATCGGCTTTTCTTGGCGCTTTGGAGGCTGAAGGTTGCACGTACTAGCCTATGGTCTGAAGGGAAGTTCGCGTTGATAGTTTGTACATTATTAATTCTACTTTGAAGATTTGACAAAATGTAGTCCAGCTCGTTTTTAGTGGCGCCATCTGGTGATCGCCAAGTCCATCTCTGGTTTAGTCCCTTCTTGAAGAATGTGTTCAAGATAGAGAGTTTATTTTCGTATGCAAACTCGATCAGTCTTTCGCCTCTGCAGTTTCTTTCGCCATATCCGTAGCATTTCATTGTGGGACTTTCTTCCGGTTTCGGTTGGCCGATTTTGGCGTTAAAGTCACCCATGACTATTATATTTTTCCCCGATAAGTTGAGTGCCTTGTCTATTGTGTCATAAAAAAGTTGCATTTCGGAGTCATTTGCGGCTTCGGTAGGGGCATAGACTTGTATTATGCTTAGTTCAAAGTTATTAAATTTTAATTTCAGCAAAGCCACTCGTTCTGAAAGGCCAACAAAACTCTCTATGTTTTTCTTCAGGTGTTTTTTCACTAAGAATCCTACCCCATAGAGCCCAGGAGTCTCGCCGATGTAATAAAAGATGATGTTGTCGTACTCAATTATTGCATTTCCGAATCTTCTTGTCTCTGAGAGACCCAATACTTCAAACTTTATGTTTTTTAGAGCGTCCGTAGATATATATGACAGATAAAATGCGAAACTCCGTATGTAGAGGAAAGCGCCCCCCAAGCGGGTTCAAAGTAATGAAATCCGCACATGAAAGTGTGAAGTAGTAACGTCTACTAACAAAAATTATAAGTTTCAAATTAAAGGTAAAATATGAAAAAAAAACGCTCCGAGCCTGATTTGAACCAGCGACCTTCTGCTATACGCGGCTGGGATGTTTAGCCAAGATTGCTCTTGGCTAAACATCCCACATTTTTTGCTTAGGCACGATTTTTATTAAAATCGTGATTTTAAATCTTCATTATTTTTTACTAAGGTATGTAGGATGTCCGAATCTATCCTATCCACATTATCAGCAAGTAATTAGGGAATATTTATTTTAATAAAACATACCTACATATATTATATAGATATAAAGTGAACTGATATTTATATAAATCTATGTACACTAACAAATAACTGAGTAAAAAGTAATGCTAATTAATTAATGCGTTACGTTAATTAATACAGTTAAAATTATCGTAACTCGATGTTGCGTTTATACTCGTCAGTATTACATTTGATCAGTAGTATAATATGGCGCTGACGTAGCTCGGTACGCATGCAGTTTACCGTATTCGTGTCGCCCCGCTTCCGCGCATCCCGCGCGTGAATGACGAAGTACTCATATAATGTAGGCACACTGTAAATAATATGTATTAACTTGACTGGTTAATACTGTCATATTCTGACAGCTTACTGATTCCGAACCGAGCCCGCACTACAAAAGCGGAAGTGGGGTGATCAAGATATATGCACCGGGATATCTTAAATCTAGATTTCAATATGTACATCCAGGAGTCTTAAGCTCTCTGTCCTGTCTCACCGTACTGGTTTCCTCTCAAATTCCTTCGCTATTCAGGCTATTACAGTGACGCGGCGATAGAGCGATAGTACTCAGTACGGAAATGTATGAGGGAACGTTCGAGCGCAGCGTCACTGTCGTAGCGACAGCTGACGCTGCGCTCGAACGTTCCCTCATACATTTCCGTACTGAGTAGGTACTATCGCTCTATCGCCGCGTCACTGTCGCTGAGTTAATGACGCCGGAGCCGCGCTGGTCGGAATCCACCTTAAAACGCAAGTTGCGTAAGCATTTCTTTTCTCCTATTTAAGATTGATGATCCTCGTGATATCTTTGTACGGGTACACATAATTTTATGTAATTTAAGTATGTATAACCAGAAGACCAGGAAGACCAGCGCTGGCTGTCAAGCTAGCAACATGCTGAGCTGGGTCCATTTCGTGACAACCTGTCTTATTTTTTAATTTTATTTCTTCTTTCATTTTCTGTGTTGTTACGAATAAATGTTTGAATCTGTTTGTTTGAATTTATAAGTAAGTTTATAATGTATGCATCATATAAGTATGTATATTCATGTACCTAATTAATTGATTTGTGTTACCATTCGAGTCTCAGTATTTAGGATCCTGCACCTCTAAAGTTTCAGTTTAGCCCAATGGTTAACTGGTAGAGAATGCCTGATGGTTTTAAGTCCGCCAATTGCACTTTTATTTGTATATTTGTGCAATAAAGTTTGGCTAAACGACTCGTCGACGCTTCAGGGGACGATAGGGCTGGCGCTTACCTCTCGCAACGTATTTCATTAGCAATACAGAGAGGTAACGCCGCCAGCGTTATCGGCTCCATGCCGCAGACGGAACTGCTGGAGAGGGTCTTTTTTCTATGACTGGGTTAGGTTAGTTAGGTTAATTTATTTTATAATTACTGTTTTGTTTTTGTTGATCGTTTATTTTTTTATTATGTTTTATCTTGTCTTTTGTTCCTAAGCAGTCAGTTTCTTTCCAGTCATTTAACCTGGTCACCGATAAACCAATCATAAACTACGTAGACCCCGCAGTTTTCCCATTTGTGAATATCAGTGCCACGCGGTACGGGCGACACAGTCTTCAGTACTACACGACAGCGCACCTCCAGATAGCCGTACCTATTGATGACAATTATACAGTAAGTATCATTGTTTTCCCTATGTCCAGCAGACGTCTTTCGGCTGATATGATGACGATGATCATTGTTTACGGATTTATGAAATTCGCAATGCTTCCGGACAAATGACTCTTAGAAATTATGTAGTGTCACATCATGGCATAACTTCGTAAGTTATCTATCTGTATAATGTCACTGATGTGCATTTTATTCTCTTTTCTTATGGGTATGAGCAATGATGTAATATAAAAAAAACCGGACAAGTGCGAGTTCAACTTTTCCCGTTATTTTGAATACTCAAACTTCTTATACGTCGTTTTCCTGTAATCTTTAGGCAAGGAACTATTTTCCATATTTTTTTCAGAATTTTAAGCCTAGTAGTTTCGGAAATAAGGGGGAATGGTCAATTTTCGCCTTTTTTCCTAAATTACTTCAAATCTGTTTTTGCTAAAATTATAAAAAAAAATATCTGAGATGCTTACAACAACCCCTTTCATTTCATATGTTACAAGTTTCAGTTTGCGAAACTTTTTTTTAATTTTCCAGTTTACCCCCTAAAAGTGGCCCCCTTGTTCAGAATGCATTAATTTACTTTACGCATCCATCTTTGGGTCACCAATTTACATTTGTATACCAAATTTCAACTCAATCGGTCCAGTAGTTTCGGAGCAAATCGGCTGTGACAGACGGACAGACAGACGCACGAGTGATCCTATAAGGGTTCCGTTTTTTTCTTTTTGAGGTACGGAACCCTAAAAAGAGGTAAGTAGATATGTTGTCTATAAGAAATTTCGTGTTTAAAAATGGCCACCAAATCTGACAGCTAACGTTTCCATTGACGACTCGAAACTGAGGCAAGTTGTGCCAACTGACTAAATTTTAGTGTGCCGTCTTTCGAGCGCGTATAACCTCTTTTTTATATTACATCATTGGGTATGAGAGCCCTTTCGCTTGTCTTTCGACCCAATGGGATATTTTGTGCAGTTGATCCTTTCGTGTCTATTTCAAAGCTCGCTCCATCATTTCCACAAACTCGATGAGCGAGACTAGCTCAGCGAGATTACTTTAAATTCCTTTGGTTGTGGGCAACAACTGCCAAAGACAATTTTCAAGTTTCAAGTTTCTTTATTTGGCCAAGTAACAAAATAACGTTACATCTAGGAAGTCATGATACATAATAATTTTCTCTTATTTTAATCATGCACTTATGAAATACGATTACTTACAATAATGAAAAGTTAACATGTCAAAACTTCAAGTATGTTTACATACTATATAACAATTTATAAAAGTGATCTCTCTTGTTTAAATTTTTCTGTAAATTCGTTGATAGAATGGGTTACATTCAAAGAAGCGTTTAAGCCTGCTCTTAAATTCTATAAATGGCATATTTGTTATATGAGAGGGTAGAAAATTATATAGAGTAATTTTGAGAGGGAGACCTTCATTCTTTGTCTGGCAAAGGCAAGACATTCTCATCATTCTCGCCACAAATAACGTACATATAATTAATTCACAGGTGAATATTTTATTCTACGAGAACGTAAACAACCAGTTCCGACGCAGCTTCATCGAGCTGCAGTTCAAGTGGTGCACCTTTCTCTACAAGGATCCCGTCTTCGGGGCCGCTATTCGTCGACAAATCAACCATGATCATTGCCCTACTCCACCGGTATCCTTTTTTCATTACTAGCTTTCACAAATGAACAACCTACTTGACTTGATTGATCAGACACATAACCATGGTGTCCTATCGCCATCAATAAATTATATTTCCCAAAATTAAATTTAGTGAGTGAGGTAGCTCATAACCATGTGTCCATGAAGTGGCAAACCCCTGTAGAAGTGCCTGCCCGTTGCTTCCAAAAAAATCAAATGTATTTGGGTCGTTCTTCTTTTTTACCGACAATGATCCGAGGTTTTTCTGTTTTTTTGGTTTTTGAACTATCGAAAATTGTGGTTTCGAAGTGCGATTTAAAAAAAAATGCATAGGTTTCTTCATTAGAACTAATTAAAGTTTCCTTTCTGGCCAATATAAATATTTATTTACGGTTGGTTTCTAAAACAAAACATGTGACAAAGTGGACTCTTTCAGTGGGGACAACATTTTGGTTTACCACTCTGTCACGGCATTCTACGAAAAAAAAAGACATTTAAAAAAATGCTAGTTAGAGAAAGTGAAATATTAAATATCACTAATTAATAAAATAATATTGACGTTCATTCGAACATTATAAAACCGTAAACATCATTACTCAAATGAGATGCCGTAATAAGACGAAGGACAGGCTATTGTCGGTCGAAAAGAAGAACGACCCATTTCTGCTTAAAAATGTTGAACCTACTTGGGCTCTTAAATCCTTGCAGATAAAAGTGATAAGTGACGCATTTTTAGAAGACTGCAATGTTGCAAACAGCACTCAGGAATAACATGAAACTTTTTAAACACAATTGGATCCGAAGCTCGTTTCTGTTATTATATACTTTTTGATGATTTTGTATGCTGCTAGCTGTTAGACGATGAATGAGGAACGATCTAATGTAGTTTCAATTGTTTTAGAATGGCGAATGATTTGGCGTATGTTTCAGTTTGTAAGACGATCAGAACGGATTAAGACTTAAACGTTATGTAAATAAATAAGATTTTATCAAGATCTCGTGTCTCAGCAGCCGTAGCATGGTTGGCCTTGTCACGCGATAGGTGATAGGATAGAGCGTGCGTCACTGGCTGACACCGTTCGATAGAACGAGACGATGCTCTTATCTTGTCACTTGTCGCGTGATAAGGCCAACCATGCTAAGGCTCCTTTCACTCAGGTACCTACAATAGTTAACTGTAGCAGTAATTAATATGAATGAATATTGCTTGTATCAGCACAACTGAACTTATGCAATAGCTAGGTAATATTGAATAAAGAGCCTTCCGTATCTACGCATGAATAGCGCTTATGCATGAATCTCCCTGACCAAAGCAGCCAGAGTCCCTTATAATATTTTGTACATTTCGTACACACGATATAGATATTGTAGGGGGGCACAGCGGAATATCTCGCCCAAATTTTGAGGAGCCCTCAACTGGGGAAGTTTCTCTACATTACAGAAGACCACATACGTAGTAACCCGTAGGCCCGTGTTCGTGTCTAGCTATCAAATCAACTCAACGAAACCTCAAATCACTAAAGTTTCCATAGGCAGACCGTAAACTTGTTTGCCGCCGTCGTCGAAAAAAACATTTTTTTTGACAACAACTTATGAATCTTCCGTTCTAGGATGTGTATCACCTGTACAACATGACGGCAGCAGCAGACCATCTCCCACAACTCCCATTCTCAAAAGGCCGCATCTTCATGTACTTCAAGAACAAGTCCAAAGTCCACCTGAAAGGCTACTGCGACATGGAAATGAAGAAGAATAAAACCCCTAAACATTAACCCCTGTCTATGTTCCAACCATTTGATAGAATAGCAAATTGTGTCTCAAGAGAGCTAAAAGATATTTACGGCGAGGGCGGCATATTGAATCTTGAGTGTAACGAGGGATTCAAGTGTGTACGATCAAGACGGAAATAATTTTGCTACCTAGTGACACATACTGCTTTTCACACCTTCTATGAGGAAACCTGAAATACCTCATTTGAGAGTAACAATGGCTCTTTTCTGAGTAGCAGGTGGGAAAAGATTAAAACGCAAAGAAAAAATTAAACGCACTAGCAGACCGAGATTCCTCGGTCATCCTCCTCCTAGCGTTATGCCGATTTTACTTTACAGAAGCCCGGGGTCTGCTTTGGCACCTAATCTCAAGATTTGACGTAGGCACTAGTTTTACGAGGTGGACTGATGACCTGGTAAGGTCGCGGGAGACCGCTGGATGCGGGTGGCGAAGGGCCGGCCAATTTGGCACTCTTTGGGGGAGGCCTATGTCCAGCAATGGACGTCTTTCAGCTGATATGAGGATGATGATGATGATGACTGATTTTACGAAAGGGAATCCCATCTAACTTTCCATAGGTTTTGTATTTTCCACATTAAAATTACGACACATTCAATTTATTAACAACTTAACTAGTTTGAATTGTAGACCTTCCTAGGTATATTATCAAGTGAGTAGACGATTAGACTTCTCGTAAAATATCAACGATAAAAAAAAACAAGATATGATCTTCGGTTTAGGAGATCATTACACATGATTTTGTCGTACATAAAATACATATTGACGTTTCGAGCCCTGTGCGAAGCGAGTACACTGAGTAAAATACAATTCTTCAACAGAGGAAATAAAAGGGTAAAAACAGTAGATTATTATCTCAAGTGTCAATATTATATAGGGATTCTAAAGTAGAATCTTGGGCGTAACGAGTGATTCAAATGTTCCCAAGATTAAAATAATTTTGCTACTAACAAGAACAGACACGTATTTTTTTTTTGGGAGAAATTGTCCTTCAAAGAACTGAGAAGTGACCAAATCCTCTAACTTCTGTAGAGAGATTTGTTCCAGCAAATTGATAATTAATTACTGGTTTCATTATAGTTCGAGAGTACTTTGAAGGACAAGGTTGAGTTTGTGAAGCTAAAAAAGCATACGTTCTGTTATTTCAGACTACTCTATAACATATATAAAAATAAATCAAATCGGAGCCAGTTGGGTACCTTTCCTTGTAAGTGGCGCATACTCTTTTTCACACCTACGAGAAAAATTGAGATCCCTCATTAGGCAACAAAGCCATTTTTCTGAATAGCAAAATCAGGGAAGAAAAGTACAACTTCGATCCCTTATTTGAAGGCAGCAGCTCTTTTCTGTATAGCAGGTGTGAAAAAACAAATAAAATACATGTATCTGTTTATCTTTGTCCTGTAAGAATTGAAAGGGTAGAAGTCACTTATAAAGCAAATGCTACGCCGAACGTAGGTGCCGTGTCATATAAAATCCCAGACGGTGCAAATAGATATTCTGGGGGTATTGTACGAACGAATTGTACTGAACGTATTGGATTGAAATCAAATAGACATTAAATTTGTTGCGCGCACTTTTCCCGTAATGTGCACGCCGATGCCAGCGTCTCAACAATTGGGTACTTTCCTGGTAAAAAAATACAATTGGGTTGTGTCGTCATGTTAAAATTGATAGCGCAGTGTTGCTAAATTGATAGTAAACCTTCAAATAAATGCAATTAAATATAAATTACGAAATATAATTAAAATCATAAAAAGATATGGCCCTTGAAAGTTTACAAAAAATATGCATTTTTTTTATTGTCCAAAAGTAAATTTAAAGCTACCAATAGAATCCTTACGCTTTTATAGAAACAATATTGTTTGACAACTATGGTCCTAAACGCAGTATTTCGCAACCGAAACAGCAATTTACTTGATTTTCCATATAACGACTAGTACAAATATTACCCTGTGACGTCATGATTCAATGTTTAATCAGTATGGAACGTTTTCGGCTACCGCCAGCGAGGTCCGTCTTTAACTCAATTTTTTGGGTATTTATGTTCTTTAATTGTACTTACTCCCATACAAACATTTGTTCCACACCAAAAACTGGTTCTAATGGCATCGTAAAAATAATTAGGACACAAGCCTATTATATTTAGTCCGTCACGTCAGTTAGATTATCAAAAAATATTGGACAAGTATTTTTTTTGTCTATCAACCAAAAAATGGTGAAGATAATATAGCCCGTTAAAGTTCCACGTGACGTCACAGTATGTTAAAAAGTGTACCATAATGGGGCGTCAGACGGAACTTTAACGGGCTATATCTTCACTATATCATATTCTCCTTTATAATTAACAGGCATAGCCTGTCTCTTAGTGTTAATTTAATTAATGTTTCTTTTGTTTGACAGACAAAAAATACGTGTCTAATATTTTTTGATAATCTAATACAATACAATACAATACAAATACTCTTTATTGCACACCTCACACAGACAAAGCAGTTACAGAGAGAAACAATACAATAACATGTAGGTAGAGGTAGACAACAGGCGGTTTTATCGCTGAAGAGCGATCTCTTCCAGACAACCTTTGGGTATCGGAGAAAGAGAAAACTAGAATATGCAGTAGGTGGTGCAGAGATTATTATAAATTAAAAAATCAAAAAATTATAAAAATAAACGTACATAAATATATAAACATACATACACAATCATACATATATACAAATAACACAAACACAAATATATGATACATAAACAGTCAGCCAAAAAATACAATCAGGGTTAGGGGAGATATTGACGGATTGAAAAGATTTTTTAAGGAAAGTAGCCAATTGTTTATCTGATTTAAATTCAATATATCTAGAAACATAGACCCCAGGTTGTAACGAGATCCTATTGTGCGTGGTAGGGCAATGTCGGTCCGCGGACCGTGCAGGAGACCTTTTCAAAAGTTTCATAAAGCTCGCATTACTAAGATACATGTTCATCCCTCTGTGCATGTATCTTAGTCTGCACATGTAATCAAGTCACTTTTCAAACGCGCGTTAGGACAATTCAACTATAATTTTTCCATATAAAAATTGACATTTAGATCTATTTACTTAACGTCGACAACAGGTATAGTGAAAAAAACCAGCTATTTGCGTGTTGAACCACGGTCAACGAAGGGTTCCGTGCCGATTAAAAAGGTCGTAACGTCAAATAAATCTTACTTACGTCTTTTTCTATAGGGAATAAGGCAGTTTTTCAGCAATACCTCGAAAACCTCTGAACCGATCTTGAACAATATAATTTTCAGTCAAAGAATTTAATAAGCAATATGTCCATGATTTTTTTGGGTTAACACATTACCTGCCAACAAACTCGTAGCACTACGCTCAAAGACGGTGCCGTGGTTTTCCCGCTAACTAAGGGAAAGCGCATTGGAACAGAGCGCCCGCAAGGCGGGTGCCTGGCAGTGAATGGGTTAAAGCGTCACTCGTAATTGGGAATGGATGAAAATTTTAGAAGTACCTGATTATTTTTTTGGTGATAGGTATTCCTATCACCAAAAAAATAATCAGGTACTTCTTGGGTCAAGGACGGCACGTTCTTTGATCCGTCTTATATTACAAAAAAATATCTTAAATATCCGTGGTAAACTGACACTGGCAATGATATTGACAGTTGCAGCAGCTATATTCGTCATTACCAGTGTCAGTTTACCACAGATATTTAAGATATTTTTATGTAATATGAGACGGATCAAGGAAAGTGTCTATTGACCGTCCTTGACCCAAAACGAAAGTGAGGAACCTGTTTATATTTTTCAAAAATAATTGACTCAGCTGAAAAATCTGAAACTTTTTTCTGGTGCTAAGGAAGGTTATTCCTATCACCAAAAAAATAATCAGGCACTTCTGATTTCATCCATTCCCCATTATAAATGTAGAAATAAATTTCAATCGAAGTAAATAGGTATACATTTTAATTACAGTTAAAAAATTAAAATATTGATAAATTAAAGCACAAATTTCTTCATAACTTCGTTTTCTTGTATTTCTTGAGTTCGAGGTCGGCGTAGACGGAGGCGACGGGCACCCCGCGGTAGGACGCGTTTACGAGCAGCCTGCCGCGCGTGAACGGGAACGCTTCGGGGATGGCGTCCGCGTTTAGCGTTAAATTGTACAAGTGGTACGTGCCCTGGGAAAAATAATACTACCTTACCTAGTTACTCCAATAGGTCAATCGTGTAACGCATTGTACAATACAATACAATAAAAATACTCTTTATTGCACACCTCACACAAACAAAGCAGTTACAGAGAGAAACAATACAATAACATGTAGGTAGAGGTAGAAAACCCGAGTCATGGATGTTTTCTATGTATTTAAGTGTGTATTTATCTATATAAGTATGTTTATCGTCGTCTAGTACCCATAGTACAAGCTTTGCTTAGTTTGGGACTAGGTCGATTTGTGTGAGATTGTCCGCAAATACTTATTATACTTATTAAACATTGTACGTGCGTCAAGTAGATCTAAATGCCACTTTTTGTATTGGAAAATGAGTTAAGACGTCCTTACGCGCGTTCGAAACATTACGTGATCAACCCTCAGGGTGGTAAAACAAAGAACGTCTCAGATAGCAGGTATTTGACGATAAACATGTATGTATGTTTGTCACCCTCTTTGAGTGTAGTACGTACAATTAAATAGGTAATTATAATTGTATAATTTTCATTACGTTCTTAATGTTACGTAGCACCTAATATAAAAAATAGGCCTAATTCCTGTTGTATTTGCATGTATTATTTAGTACAAGGCTGTTTGTTATCCGAAAAAAAGCCTTTAGTGGTGAATAAACTAAATTTTACGTCCTCCCTGGCCAGAGGGGTAATAGTCACGTAACGTTCCGAACGTGCGTTAGGACAATTTAACTGTCATTTTTCCATATAAAAATTGACGTTTAGATCTACCTGACGCGCGTGCGGTCATTGGCAATTTATGGCTAAGTTTGACGTAAAATTGCTTACAGTTTCATATATCGGAATAATGTGTTTACTTTCTCACTTAATGAAATATCATTCGTTTAACGCGTGGAAGTGAATGCACAAAACACAAATACGTATATTGATATCAAGTGAAATGCGAAATGTAAGTGTCAGATTTACCTCTAGCCTCGTAAGTCGTACCCGCGTACTTATACAAGTTCGAATTCCAATAGAGTTTCGATCTCTAAAGGAAATAAAGAAGGTTACAAATTCAAAATACGACGAGACTAGTTTATGCACTTACGATACTAGTTTAGGTGGGAGCCAATAAACAAGGCACTTAACAATTTTTTACTAAAGTGTTTGAGTGACATTTAATAGTAACAAGTGAAATCAAAAGAATTTCCGAAAAACCCAACTTGCTTTTTTACAAATATTATAGCCACGATTAAGAGGAATCCAACGACACCTCATATGTCAAAATCCGTCAATCGGTTTAGGCTGTAGGGCGTGCCAAAGAATAAGACATACACACATACACAGTCACGTGCTCTAATTTGGGACCCATTTCGTATAGGTAATTTCACGAGAGTTGAGGCCACGCACACAACAACACTGTCATGTAATGACAGCGAAGTTTTGACATTACTGTTCTATTATTGTACCGATAGCAAGTTCAACAGTGAATGGCAAGAAAGACCAAAAAGTTCCTATAAACTATTTTGTTAAGTATTAATATATTTCTACCAATTCATCGACTTTAAACAAAACAGAAAGCATTTTAATTAATTTTATTTACACCAATTCAAATAAAGGTCACATATACGTAGGTACATGAATATATATAATATTAATCGTAGAAACGAACGAGAATAAGTAGGTAACAAATTCATCATCATCATCATCATATCAGCCCAAAGACGTCCACTGCTGAACATAGGCCTCCCCCAAAGAGTGCCACAATGACCGGTCCTGCGCCACCCGCATCCAGCGGACTCCAGCGGCCTTTACCAGGTCATCAGTCCACCTTGTGGGGGGCCTACCCACGCTGCGCCTTCCGGTACGTGGTCGCCACTCAAGAACCTTTCCGCCCCAACGGCCATCGGTTCTACGTGCAATGTGCCCCGCCCACAAATTGCATTGTCTTTATTTATTTAGCTATTAAAATTGTATTCACATATAATATGTTCATTACTTTGTTATCTCGTTATCAAACCTCTTTAAAGATGATTGAAGTAACTGGCACTCGTTACATCGTTGTCATACTTATTGACAACCGGATTTTCCAAGAGACAAGAAAACCTACAGGTTTTTATTCTACGGAAACATGGCTGAAACAATAAGTCGTGGGAAAACTTTAAATAGACAAAGTCGGGAAATTATATTTAACGTGTTCTGTCATTTTAGGCAGAACTTAAGAAATGACGGTCAACATTTACCTGCGACAGAAATATACAATGTGACGGCTGAAGTAACCGGTGTATCTAAATCGACAATTCAGCGAATCGTAACGGGACTGCTAAAAGAAGCTGGAGCTAAAAACTGTCCGTCATCAACTGAACCATCCAACTCGGCATTAACTGAACCCACGTTCACGACACCGGAACTGAAGCGACCAAGATTATCACCAAAAAACAATTTTGATAAATTTGATTACGATATCATAAGAAGATGCATATATGACTTGCATTTGGTACACAATTTTTTTTTATTTACATTCACTCACTCATTTCATTCATTCACTTTTTTTGCAATCAGTACTTTATGTAGCTGTGTGTGTAATCATTCACCTCAACTCTCGTGAAATTACCTATACAAAAGTTGTTAGAACATTCACAATGCAATAAGGTCGAAAACTTCAGTTCAATAATAGTGGCGAAGTGTCAAGATAAGACAGTTAAATGTCTTATTGAATGGGCGGTTGAATTGATAACCTCTTTGCCATAAGCTATCATTTACGGTTTTCTAATAAAATTACGAACATGTGTCATTGTGTGTCAGTGTCAGACAAGAAACTTGATTGAAAACTGTCATGTTCACGAAATATTATTTGCAAATAACAAATGTGGCCGGAGAGAAAACAGGGCGACAAACACGAGCGACAATTAGTCGCAAAAAATCGGAAATAATCGTTTGACTCGTTCCGCCCGGTTGACGTTACTGAGCGGCTAGACACGTATAAACGTAAGTCGTCTATGGCAAACTTTATGACACTCCTTTAAAATATTAGCTCAAATGTCTTCAGTTTGCTATACGATATTTCACCTTAGGTGGGTCCCGAATTAAAGTCCATGACTGTACATATATACATACATACGCTCGAAAAGTATAACAATACAATACAATACAAATACTCTTTATTGCACACCTCACACAAACAAAGCAGTTACATAGAGAAACAATACAATAACATGTAGGTAGAGGTAGACAACAGGCGGTCTTCCCCTCCTTTCCTTCGACAGTCGGGTAAAAATTATATAAACTACATTACCGCAGGATGTGGACATTTCGCCGGCAAGGTTTTCCTCAGTGCGCCAGCGAAGAACTGGTCGTTCGCGAACAGATTGCACCACTTGAAGTGGAACTCCAGGAGGCTGCGGCGGTACTGGTTGTACGTGAACTCGTAGAAGTACATGTCGAACTGGAAACATGTTTATAATAGGCTTCATCATCATCATCATCATCATATCAGCCGAAAGACGTCCACTGCTGGACATAGGCCTCCCCCAGAGAGTGCCAAATTGACCGGTCTTGCGCCACCCGCATCCAGCGGACTCCCGCGACCTTTACCAGGTCATCAGTCCACCTTGTGGGGGGGCCTACCCACGCCGCGCCTTCCGGTACGTGGTCGCCACTCGAGAACCGCACCGCCCCAACGGCCATCGGTTCTACGTGCAATGTGCCCCGTCCACTGCCACTTAAGTTTAGCAATTCGGAGGGCTATATCGGTTACCTTGGTTCTGCTGCGGATAGCCTCATTTCTGATGCGATCACGCAGAGAAACTCCTAACATAGCCCTCTCCATAGCCCTTTGGGTGACTTTGAGCCTTCTTATAAGGCTATATGTAATAGGCTTGTGACCTTCGATTTTTTTATGATGGCATTCGAACCAGTTTTTGGGGGGGAACAAATGTTGATGGGAGCAACTACAATTAAACAACATAAATACCCAAAATATAGAGTTAAAGACGGACCTCGCTGGCGGCAGCCGAAACGTTTCATGCCGATTGACTCAAAAGTATGACGTCACACGTTGCTATTTGAACTAATCATTGTAGGGAAAATCAAGTAAATTGCTGTTTCGGTCGCGGTTCATAGTTACACAATTTTGTTTCTATAAACGCATAAGGATTCTATTGGTAGCTTTAAATTTAAGGAACAATAAAAAAATGCATATTTTTTCTAAACTTTCAAGGTCTATATATTTTTATGATTTTCATTATATTTTGTAATTTATACTTTATTACAATAATTTAATGATTTACTATGCATTTACCAACATCAAGTTATCCATTTTAACATGAGGTCGCAAGCCCATTTCACTTTTTAGGGTTCCGCACCTCAAAAGGAAAAAAAGGTACCCTTATAGTATCTCGTGCGTCTGTGTGTCCGTCTGTCACAGCCGAGTTGCTCCGAAACTACTGGACCGATTGAGTTGAAATTTGGTAAACATATGTAAATTGGTGACCCAAAGATGGACTCATAAAGTAAATTAATGAATTTTGTACAAGGGGACCACTTTTGGGGGGTAAACTGGAAAATTAAAAAAAAAATCGAAAATTGTTTTGTGTCATATCAAATGAAAGGGGTTGTTGTAAGCATCTCAGATATATTTTTTTTATAATTTGAGCAAAAACAGATTTGAAATCATTTACGAAAAAAGACGAAAATTGACCATTCCCTCTCCCTTATCTCCGAAACTACTAGGCTTAAAATTCTGAAAAAAACATGGAAAATAGTTCCTACTAAAGATTACAGGAAAACCTAAAAGAAGTTTCAGTATTCAAAGTAACAGGAAAATTCTCAATATTTTTGTGTATTATATACGGAACCCTCACCACGCGAGTTGAACTCGCACTTGTCCGGTTTTTTGTTTTATGTCGAGTCACCTTTTCAAGATTAAAAAAAAATCTATTTATACAGAGTGTTTTTTTTAAATGGGACAGTATGGGGAAATCCGAATCTAAAGGAGATAGAGGAAAAGTGTCCAAGGAGACATTAGGTGTTTTTTTATGTAAACAAATTTGGCTCATTAAAATTTTTGGTCAAGCGTGAGTTGTTCTTAAAAAATGATAAAGTTGGTCAATTTTTTTTTTGACGCGGGTTGACTCTGATTCATGTAAGGATTATTTCATTGTATGGAAAGAAAAAAATCTGAACAGCAGAAGTTGGTCAAATTTAATGAAAACTAATACAAAACTAAAACACCTAATGTCTCCTTGGACACTTTTCCTCTATCTCCTTTAGATTCGGATTTCCCCATACTGTCCCATTAAAAAAAAACACTCTGTATACATCACACAGAGTCACTATTTATATTTATATTATACCTATATATTTATTTATATATACCTGCTTACGTCGTAAGTACTTGGTCAACGCTACTCTCATAAAAAAATACGCTTTTGAAAAAAACTGTTAGCGAAATTAAAACTTTAAATAAATTAATGCATAGATATTATTTTGACCTGACACCATCCGAGAACACTCTATCATCCTGCATTAAAATTGTGCAATCAGTTCTACTTTGTTTACCATTACCACTTTCAGGTTTTCATTTTATTAACTAGCATTTGCCTGCGATTCGTCCGCGTGAAATCCCGTACCTGGGTCGTTCTTCTTTTTTACCGACAATGAACCGAGGTTTTTCTGTTTTTTTGGTTTTAGAACTATCGAAAATTGTGGTTTTGAAGTGCGATTTAAAAAAAAATGCATAGGTTTCTTCATTAGAACTAATTAAAGTTTCCTTTCTGGCCAATATAAATATTTATTTCACCTCAGCGGCTCGAACATGGCGGTTTTGCTGCTTGAAACCAGTGAAGAAAATGCCATTTTGCTGCGAGCGTGAAGAAAACTAACTTTTTAATTTTTCATGTCTTAGGTTAGTCGCAGGTCATATTTTCATTCTGCGGAGTGTAATACAAACTTGGAACATTTAAACTTCATTCTCTGTGTCACTTTCACTCCGTTACAAAAAAAGAGAGATAAAATATGTCGATTCGTCATTCGACTTCGAAACCTTCGTAGTAGGCCCCCAAAAAGCGGGAACGAAGAACTCGTTCCGAAACAAAATAAAATTCGACTCGTGTTAAACTCGTATAAAAATATGAAACCTATATTAACTCTAATATTATTTTAATCATATTAGTATTTCATTATTCTTAAAATACAATGAAGAAATGCGATATTTATCGCGAACATTTATTATTATAAGTCTAGTTTTTTTTTTATATGGTGAACGAATATAATACAATATATAGATTCAGAACGCACTTTATATTCTTTAAAAAGTTAGCGCGATTGAACTTTATTACGTTTTCTTTTCTTGGAGATAAAACATAACTTTAACAAAAATTGTACTAAATATGAGTGAATCAAGTGACGAAGCCGATGTTTTAACTCCTCAAGAGTTGAGAGATACCGTCAAAGAGGGTGAATTGTGTTTTTTAAGTAAGTTCATCTCTTTTTCTTAGGAATACGCGGAGGTATCAAGCTAAAATGTATATCAAATACTCAGGTCTACTGTCCCTTGGAGCTGTGAAAAAATCAAACTTCTAAGCCAACGCAATCAAAAGATACAGCCGTTTATGCCGCTAATTTTCGAAACTCGCAAGGGAATCAGAACCTACGGGGTCCTTCCCGTGAATTCAGAATCTTGAATTTTGGTAAGAAGAAACGTCTTATATTAGCACAGATAAAGGAAAAATTGCGAAAACCGTAAACTTTTAGTTACATCATAAAATTAAAATATTTTTAATAATTTATAAACCTACAGGTTTGTACGGAACCCTCGGTGCGCGAGTCCGACTCGCACTTGGCCGGTTTTTTTACATAAAAATTATTTCATTGCTTCTATGTGGCGTTTCATTCCTTTGCATTATATGTTCTCGCCGCTGAGGTGAAAAGTTGTATGTATCACACGAGAGCAAAGATATTTGCATCTCGTGTCTTTGAGTCCCTCGCTACGCTCAAGATTCTAATTTTGAATCACTCGCTACGCTCGTGATTCAACTATAGAATCTTTCGCTTGCTCGGGACTCAACATCAACACTCGCAGCAAAAATCTACTTTGCTCTCTTGTTGAACAAATAACTATTTACGGTTGGTTTCTAAAAAAAAACATGTGACAAAGTGGACTCTTTCAGTGGGGACAACATTTTGGTTTACCACTCTGTCACGGCATTCTACGAAAAAAAAAACATTTAAAAGAATGCTAGTTAGAGAAAGTGAAATATTAGATATCACTAATTAATAAAATAATATGGACGTTCATTCGAACATTATAGAACCGTAAACATCATTACTCAAATGAGATGCCGTAATAAGACGAAGAACAGGCTATTGTCGGTCGAAAAGAAGAACGACCCACCTATAAACTTTCACTTCCAATTGCATCCGTCTTTAGTTCTATAAAAAGTATTCTTTGTTTTAATCCATGTTATTAAACTATATTCCAAATTTCATCTAAATCGGTTCAGGCTTTTTTTTTAATTAAAAATGGGATTGCGTTTGACCTTTGTCTAACCCGATTGAAAGTTAAGACAAAGGCATAAAAGATTGAGCGACAAGCATTTACACTTCCAATCAGCAGCAGAAGTATCTACGCAAAATAACACGCTCAAAATGATCTAGACAGTTCTTATCCTCTTGGCATTAGAGTCGTTTGTAGTCATTTAGAGCATTTGGCCCGATTAGCTACTTTTGCTGCTGCCTGTACATCTCTATATTAAGTAGGATACACACATGTCTCACTTACTGAAAGGTTATTGTCAGCCACCTTTAAGGTAGTTAAGTGAATACTGACGTAATACATAGGATTCCGTCGGCCGTACCGAAGCGAGGTTATGTTGAAGAAAGGAGTGTATTTCGCATCCATCAACTGGACTACTGGCCGCTCTGTTGTTAAATAATATGTCTAGAAAAAAAAGTTAATGGATTGATGTACCACGCGTGTGTTTCATTTAATGAAAAACTAAATTTTGCCTTGTAGTTAGTAATAAGAGCACCCCTAAAAAAATTTTTTAATACAGTTTCTCAAAACGTGCTACTTTACGTAGCTGTTTAGCGTGCCGAAAGTTGGTTTTCGCGCACTACTGCTTTTCACTTTTACTTGTACAAATTGTACCATTAATTATTATGTCAATAAAAAATAAATAAGATAGAACTGTGTTTAACTTCATTTTTTTCAACTGTATTACAGTCGAGTTCTCCAATATCTATACAGACATCCGTTCAAAAATATCTACACAAGCGTCTTATGTCAGTAACAATAAAGACTGTGTATAGATATTTTGAAAGGTTGTCTGTATAGATATTGGAGAACTCGACTGTACAATGATGTTACAGAATGAATAATATAAAAGTTTCGAATTCCTTACTTGTTGTTTTTCTTATTTTTTTCGCAACTGTATTTATTTATTTATTTATTTAAACTTTATTGCACAAAATACAAAAAAAATATATGTACAAATGGCGAGCTTAATGCCAGATGGCATTCTCTACCAGCTAACCATTGGGCTAAACAGAGACTTATAACAGGTGCAAAGAAAAAAGTATGATAATTTCTGTTACGTATATACTTGAGGAGAGAGGAAAAAAATACAAATGTATTATACACTACATATAGACATACATAAATAAAAATATATAAGATACATACAAAAAGATATACTACTACATATTCAATATATACTACCATTATGTGGATGGATTTTAGTCGAATTCTTGTTTAAGCAGATGCTTACGCAGCATCCGCTTGAAAGCAAACTTGCTTGGGGCTTGTCTGATGTTGAGAGGGAGTATTAAATAATGTCCTTCGATACACGTGCGGAAATGTTATTCTTCACTCGGCTTTGTGGTCAAATGAGCCCACAGACCACTTAGCCCGCGGGCTGAGTTGACCGTATTCATTTTTCTATGGGTGACTTGACCCACTGCTTAGCTGAGCCATTACATTCCCCGCCCCCGCTACCTACCTATAAGGCAGGTCGGTGTAGGTACGACGACGAGCGAAGCGAGGAGGAGTGTTAGGAAGAAGCGAGCGTGCCGCGCTGCCGCGGCAGCGGCCGGCGAAGCGCCAGAACCGAGTTTGCCTCGGATATTTTTTATTGATAAGTGTGGGTCGAGTCATCCAAGAAAAAAAAAACAAAGTGGGTAACTCAGCCTGCGAGCTGCGGGCTAAGTGGTCTGTGGGCTCATATGACCACAAAGGGCTTCACTCGTCCCGAGTGTTGCCACTCGCCTACGGCTCGTCGCAAAATATATATATATATATAGATGTGTATATAGATATCTCGGTATTCGTGACGTAATGACATACTTTCCGCACTAGCATCGAAATGTACTATTTTTAGTCATTTAATTACAAAACTATGTAGCGGCTAACAAAATACACCTATCCTCAAAATTTTATTCAAACACACCTTATAGTTTTCGAGTAAACTGCCTGTGACATTCGGACAGACAGACAGACGGACATGACGAAACTATAATCGTCGGGTTCCGTTTTTGTCATATTGGCTACGGAACCCTAAAAAGGGCTTTCCGAGCTAGGGAGATGAAATAATCTTTTCACACCTCTCATTCAGAAAAGTAAGTTTTGGTCCCCGACGAGAGGGAGCAAAATGCCACTTTTCTGTTCAAGCTACTTTTTTAATTTATTCATTGGCATGTAGCATTTACGCAATGTGCCAATTGAACACAGATCTTAAAAAAAAAACATATTTCAATTTTTAACTTTAGCAACGTTATAGGTACATTTACATATTAAAACTTGAGAATTTTTCGTAATATTTGAAAAAATTGTCACAATAAACGTCATTCTTCAATAAAACTTAAATAAAAGTTATTTAATTCTTTTTAGAGCATTTTATTTCAATTTTCCTCATAATCGGTGTGAAAATTTACATGTGTCACTCAGGAGCAAAATTATTTTCGTCTTGGGCGTTAACACTTGAATCCCTCACTACGCTCAGGATCCTACGTTAGAATCCCTCGCTACCCTCAGGATTCTATTGTAGGATCCCTCGCTACATTCAGGATTCAATACACCGCCCTCGCCGTAAATATACTATTTTGCTCCCTTGTGACACAAATAACTATTAATATAGGAAATATAAGTTGAGGCGTGATCTTTTCCGTCTTGTTTTGTTATTGGTAAAATAATAGTGTTGACAACAGTGAAAACATTTTTTTTTTCATTAGCGACGGATGAACATTACGATAATACTGAGAAAGTATCAATCTTTCACTTATGTTTGCTATTTTAAGATTTTTATTTCTTAAAAACTTAGACAATAAGCGTTGTTTGATTGTGACGTCACAAGCAAGTAATCCCTAAACTGCCCTAGCGGAGTGTTTTTGACGTTTCATAAGAAGCTGATCTTTGA
The DNA here is from genome assembly GCA_932294315.1 of Epinotia nisella. Lineage (NCBI taxonomy): Eukaryota > Metazoa > Arthropoda > Insecta > Lepidoptera > Tortricidae > Epinotia > Epinotia nisella. The sequence continues at coordinate 17,287,433 of OW028688.1, read as the reverse complement.
CTATTAGTCAAATACGGTATTGTATGTTAATTAGGTTGAGTCCTAAAAAAAAATACGATGCTATTCGAACCAGTTTTTGGAGAGGAACAAATTTTTGAATGGGAGCAACTACAATTAAAAACAGAAATACCCAAAAAAAAATAGTTAAAGATGGACCTCGCTGGCGGCAGCCGAAAAAGTTTCATACTGATTAACATTGAATCGTGACGTCACAGTGTAATATTTGTACTAATCGTTGTATTGAAAATCAAGTAAATTGCTGTTTCAGTCGTGAAATACTGCGTTTAGAAACATTTGTCGTACAATTTTGTTTCTATAAAAGCGTAAGGATTCTATTGGTAGCTTTAAATTTACTTTTGGACAGTAAAAAAAACATAGTTTTTGTAAACTTTCAAGGTCCATATCTTTTTATGATTTTAATTATATTTCTTAATTTATACTTAAATACATTTATTTGGTCTATTACTACTATTTAGCAACACTGCGTTATAAATTTTAACATGTGGAAACTACCCAATTGTTAATGTTGCATAGACTTCCAGATTTACTTATTGATGAAACATCTGGCCAGTCATTTAGAAATACTCCCAGGGAGTCAATTTGCTATCTCCTCCTTGGTCCACGTCACCGCTGCCCATCTTGTAGCACCTACTCTGTGACTATTTTACCCCATATGCTGCTGATCCAACTGTGACATTAATACGTTTATGTTTTTAATTTATTTTCAAGGTAGGTACTACATAAAAAAACAATGGATTTAGCGTAGAGTCACTGAACAAATAGATCGAATGAATAGAGTTAAATTTATTGTTTTCGGTATCTCCTTTTTTGTCTTTAATTGTTTCGCATAGAGTGCCAAATTGACCGGTCCTGCGCCACCCGCATCCAGCGGACTCCCGCATAAATAGGCATAAGTGTATACCTACATTATTGTGTTATGTATATTTTAAATTGTTAGTCTAAGTTTCGTGACGCATTGGTGTACACTGTAATGTCATGTAAACGTCTTTATCAATAAATCAATTATGATTATTGCAATACTCACTGCGGCTTGAAAAATGTATAGAAAGGTGTTAAAATATAACAAAAACAACACACACTTCGCTGGCACCATATTGAACAGCATGACATCTACGAGTACCTACACATGCAGCCTAATACAATTTAGATGTCACGGCGCGATAGTTTCTAATTGTGCACAGCCCAGAGCAATTTAATAATCGTTATTACTGATAATCATAATTAAAAAAAATTGAGATTACAAAAAAGTGACAATAAAATTACAACTACATTAATGCCACAGTGGGCAGAAGGACCAAAACGTTAACGAATTGGTGGTCACTGCTGGGTAAGTAGCGTTGGTCGTCCAGCTCGATGGGTAGACGACGTTATGAATACTTCGGGTCTCTCTTCGATAAGACTAATAGCTCCTAAGACGGCTAGCACAAGACGCGCGAGACACGAGAAAAGGCGCGACAAAGGCATATTTTAGTATGAGTGTCGCAAACGAGCCATGGATCGGGACGAGAGTCGTATTCAAAGAGAGGCCTATACCCAGCAGTTGGCAATTACAGACTAGAAATAATTTTGATGAAATACATCAGCGTCAATTTTAATCGTAATTCACGACGAGAACTCATCGCGCCATCGTACGATCGCTGCCAATTAGGACGACGCCTTATACACGCCTTGTTGCGTACCATATCCGTCCTATCTGTGAGATCCTGAAATTGGATTTTTCTTAAAGTTGAATAGAATAACATACTTAGTTAATGGTGAAGTTAACACAGTACTTGGAAAAATAGATCAGAATGGGGCTGATGAAACTACATCGGTAGTCCAATAAGCGAGTCTATTAACTGGCTCGAAGGATCATTAATTATCGCACCATGGACACGACGGCGAGCACGAGATGGGAATTTTAATGTTCAGTGGCGTAGGTCGAGCCGGGCAAGTGGGGAGCGACTAGCGGATCAGGGGCTAGCACAACAGAAGCCGCGATAGCGACTCGAGACGAGAAAATATCTCGGTACTGTAGAGGTTCTATGCGTTGGCGGGTTGGCCATACAAAAATAACAGCTTCTATATTTGAATTTAAATAGCTTTTTGAGGAAGCTGTCAGGAAAACAAACTATAGTGTGATTCGGCTGCAGACCTTGCATGGGGGCAGACGCTGTGTTTTAATATTTCAATAAAATGTAAATTAAATAAACTATATTATATTGCTGAAGACTGGATTATCATTAAGGAGATCACCGACACCGTAGCTAGTAGCATCACCTTCCTATAGTACTTCTCCAAATTTGTGAGTGCGGTTGGGTCTAACTAAAGCCGGGTCCGCTGCGACCTGTTTTTTGTGTTTTTCTAACACCTAACATGTTATCCGTCAGTTTCGGCAAACAAATAGGGTTTTGTTTTGATTGGCAAAACATGTTAGATGTTAGAAAAACACAAAAACAGGTCGCAGCGGACCCGGCTTTACGCGACGTTTTACGAACATTTTATATGGAGTCGCGTCAATTAGACGCAGTCATAAATCTGCAGGATGACCGATCTACCCTGTTCTTTCTAATTTGCACAGTCGAATAAGACAGGAGTCGGTGAGTTGCGCGCGATGCGATTTTGCAGCAAGTTGTGCTAGAGAGACAGATTATAATCCGTATATCTAAAAATATTATTAACATAGTCGTAAGCTTGGGAGTGTTCAACGGTACAGTGACTTTTTTTGTCCAAACCAATGATACCAAAACTTAGTGCTAACGGAGGGGAACCCCTGGAAATAGAATGGAATCAATATTGGAATGACTTGACTTGCTCAATTAATTTATAACTCATTCCTAATTTTTTGACTCCGCCTGTATCAGACCCCGTTTATTTCCTAATCGCATTTTCGATAAATAAATTAATAACTACAACTTAGAAAAGTTGAAATACCCCCGACATTTTCATTTCAAAGTTCAATATCTCAAAAACGGCTGAACCGATTCTGTTGAAACGTAGCTAAGAACCATCTCGATTACGTCAGCTTTCGGACAGATAAAAACGCATCAAAATCGGTCCATTCTTTTCGAAGCTACGAAGACAGACAAACAAGCAGGTCAAACTAATAACACCCCTCTTTTTGTGTCAAGGATTAAAAATCAGCGGCGAAAGTGGACGTAAGTACGTGGACTTTATTTTGTGGTATTAAAAGAAAACGCATACTGCCTGTCCCTTACACCGCGGCAAGACTTGAGTTGACACCCATTCGTCATTCTGACGGGGACAAACAAATGAGGATCGGTATTAAGAACTCCAGTTTAGGGTGACTTTGCCGCTTGAGATATTGGCTCCACCACCGTTTACTTAAGCACGCGTGCCTTGCTGTATTAGGAGATGCACATAACCATACATAAAGGTACCAATCGAGCCGCTCTTCGGCCACCAAATAACTTATGCGCACTGGGACCCCACGGACCGAGGGTCTCGACGCCAAAGGGTACAAAGTCTTACTCTCTGACGTGGCCTCTATATTTATTATATTTCAGATTGTCATAAAAAGTGGTTCTGTCAGCAGCAGAAGTAGCTACGCGTCTCAATACGTTCTTATTGCTTTGTTCTTAATTAAATTACAAACGTGTGTAGATCATTTTCACCTGTTCGTATTTCTACTGCTGATTGTACCATGGTTAAGGGAACTCGAACATGCTACATGATGTAAATGGATGCGCCATCGTGGATGCTGCTACGTGTCTAATAATACTATTGTGTATTGTGCTAAATCTTGTTCAAAATGCTTTTATGGCACTGCTTGTCTATCTAGCATGATCGCGTTTACGTCGGACATAAAGCATTTCTCACTCTTGCACTTAGGTACTTGCTAGTAAGGGACGAATGCTTTATACCCGCCAGGAAGGTTTGGTCACACCCGCAATGGGATTGGTTAAGAAAATTGAATTTTAGTTTCAAAATGGAGGCTCTGTAACGTAGCTAGACTGTTCCAGCTGAATTCCCAAAAGTGTAGACTGGATTGCATCTAGTATGTACCGACCGTGCGGCACCGAGTGCAATACACCAAAATTGTGTCGCAGCGTCAAAATGGCTGATTCTGTTAATTAGAATGCAACAAAACTGGAGTTAAGACCCATTGAGGAAGAATCACGCGTCCGGCTTAAGGTGTCAGGGTAATTTCCAGAGCGTTTCAACCACCCTCCCCTCTGTGTCTGAATTTTTGGCAACGTCCGTCCCTGCAGATTTTCTTTGCATTTAATAGCCGGGGGGCGTCGTGGTGGAATGTTCGTGATCCCATGGCGTCCCCTTAACGGCAATGCGGGTGACGCTGGTGTGTTTTTAGTGGGTATGCGCCTCGGATGGCGGCGGGAGGAGAGAGTCCCACATAACCCCCAAATGGTCTTACCTGGGCCGGGAGTATGCTTAAAGCATTTTCACACCGTCAAAAAAAAAAAGTTATTTAATGGTGGGCTCTGAGCCCTACCAAATAAGTCAAAACGAAGAAGCAAGACACATTCTAGGGCGAGATTTTATTTACTGTCACTAAACAGAGTGAATTAGCTCGAAATTATTGGTTGAATCTGAAAAACGTCGACATGGGAGAATGCCCAGTCTGAATAATGCTAAAATGTAATCTTTTCTAATCATATATATTTACGTCGAAAGAGACGTCCATTTGGATTTAATTTATGCGTCAAAATACGCGCACCCCAAAAATGTTACCAATCGGAAATACGTCATACTATACATATTAATATTGTACAAAGTAATTGATATATTATAAATAAAATGCACAGTTATATTTTCACCAAATTCAGTTTTGGTATACTCGTAATTTGACCAAAAGTCATATTACAGTATATATTTTTAATCCAATTTTAAAACGGTAATTTCTTGTTTACGATTTTCCATTTGTGTCGAATGACTGCAAATAAAATTGAGGCCTGTTCCGAATCATTCAATGGGGAATGGATGAAAATTTTAGAAGTGCCTGATTATTTTTTTGGTGATAGGAATAACCTTCCTTAGCACCAGAAAAAAGTTTCAGATTTTTCAGCTGCGACAATTATTATTGAAAAATATAAACAGTTTCCTCATTTACGTTTTGGGTCAAGAACGGTAAATAGACTTTCCTTGATCTGTCTCATATTACAAAAAACTATCTTAAATATCTGTGGTAAACTGACACTGCATTACCAGTGTCAGTTTACCGCACATATTTAATATTTTTTTTTGTAATATGAGACCGATCGAGGAAGGTGCCGTAACTGACCCAAAATGTAAGTGAGGAAACTGTTTATAATTTTCAAAAAAAATTGATGCAGCTGAAAAATCTGAAACTTTTTTCTGCTGCTAAGGAAAGTTATGCCTATCACCAAAAAAATAATCAGGCATTTCTAGAATTTTCATCCATTCCCAATTGTCTTTGTCTTTGTTTTCCTCAATACGCCTTACTTTCGTTTAAAAACCAAACCAATAAAGCAAAGCCTAACTCCGAATACCGCTCATCGACGTACATCAGAGGCCTAATAAAGCCTACAATTTCCTACCGAGCCTCCGCTACAGAATAGCTCATTTCCGAGCGGGGTGGGGGGCCAAATAGGCAATCTATTGTTAGGAAAATGGCGATTTTTGAACGTAACGCTTGATGGATTTGATGCAGTATTTTTACAACATTTCCTTTGGTTCTTGATGTCGGTTATTATGTTTTAAAGTTAAGATAAAAAAATCGTATATCAAACTTCTAACCGAGCAATAGGTATTGCCTGCAACTGTCCGTGAGTTTGAAGTTTGAACTTCACTCTCTTTCTGTCTTATATTTTGTTAATCGAACGAGCGAGCGAAGCGAACGAAGTTCTATGCTTCAGCTTGGGCTGAAAATAATTCGTAGGTATGTCCGGTGTCTGTCCAGCTGTGACGCTGTCCGGCTGTTCTCCTTTACAGGTCGCATTTCTCAACCGATTCTCGTGAAATTTTGTGAGCAGGATAGTTGATTATATAGTTTCTTTTGGCTAGATTTTTCTCACAGAGCCACACGTTAAGACATGATTTCTTGTAGAACTCATGTCAGAAAGTGTGACTCATTTGTCCCGTTCCGCGGACTGGTTCTAGAGATTCCAAATTTAGCATGTAACGTAGGTCCTTTATAAGGTCAAGGGGTGCATCTTAAGGATTTTTCAGAATTCACCCTCTAAGGGGGTCAAATGGGGGTCCAAAGTTTGTATGGGGAAACAAGATTATATCGACTATTTTATTCAAAACTTCACAGGAGTATTCCTAATGATCAATGAGTAAATACTTGTTATGCAATTTTTCATTATCACGTAAAATTATCGTCCGTGAACCAACTTTACAACAAATATTTTTTAAATTTTTTATGAAAGAAAATATTGAAAAATGTAATGCTCTGAACCGGATTCGAACCGGCGACCACAGGCATACATGGCTCGTCGCTACTAACCAACTGAGCTAGCGGGCCACTAAATCTTTCAATCAGTTCCTTCTTACAACACCTGAGGGAGGCGAGTGTAGCGACATCTACCTAGAAGACTTAGGCTTCTTAACGGCACCAACGTCTCAAATTATATTGAGAAATTAGAAATTAATTAGAAATTTATAAATTTCGTTAGCAGCGATACTGCGTATTACAAAAATAAATCAGTAGGCTATCAGCTGATAGTCGAGTCAAGTACCGATATTTTACAGCTGCCCTACATTTAAATGAGTGCTTCCTAACTGACGCTGGATGCACGTAATGAATGAACGGTACGCACGGTACGAATACTATGAATGCAATACTGTTTGTGTGCTGACCGGTTCCCGCACAATATTTTATTTTTGCGCAAATATAAATACTGACAGATTACCCTTAAGTAAGGAAATCGGGGCGACATCAGTTCGCTTTAACTTACTACTAACTTTAACTTTTAAAACACCGCGCACCTATTCCGTTGTACCAAATGTCACCGAACTCTTCCAATCTGAAATAGATAATAATGTATAGATAGTATTCGTACTACATTACTGGTAGTAGTAATGCAGACAATATTCGCATTTTCTGTCTCTTGTTTTTCAAAGTGGTAATCACGTAACGTTTCGAAAGCACGTTAGGACAATTAAACTGTCATTTGTCCATATAAATTGACATACAGATCTACAGCCTTGGCCAAAAGTATTGAGCACCCCACGTTTTCCTTTGTAACTTATGGATAAAGTATTATTTTTCAATTTCATAAATACACGAACGCGTAAAACATAATAAGTTTTTGAACATGTGCAAATCAATATATCATTTTGAAATTGTTATTTGCGTGTGAAAAGTGAAGCTAGAAAAAGTCGGGTTTTACAATAAAGGTTTAATTGTAAATATTTTTTCACGGAATTTCCCTTACGTTAATAAATATGACCAATTTTTCCGATAGATACACAACTTTCTATTATAAAATATAAAAATGCACCTTTTAAAGTTTGACTTTTGTATGAGAAACGTAAACGTGCTCAATACTTTTAGCCAAGGCTTTACTTAACGTACGTAGGTACAATACGTCCTGCAGTACGCTTACCATGAGAGCCTATAGAATACTTACAATAGTAAACTTCTCTCGATATCGAGCTAACGCGCTTCGACTAGATTTCGATTCTCGCAAGTTCGAGCTGTCAAATGCGCCGTACTCATGGTGCCGATATACTACGAAAACAACTACAAAACGTTACTCGCTAGCGTCTAGTTTTCGATGCGTAATCTAAACTTTCGAATCGTATTACCAAACGGTAGCGTGAGTCACAAATTTGACATTTCGAATCGAAAAATACCGTAGTATCTGTAGTTTACTATTTCACTTCCAAAATGGTGCGTGATAACGTATTATTTCGTCAAGATTTACAGTAGATCCGATCGATACCTATCTCAAATTAAAGAACTTATAAAAATAAGGGTTTTGAATCGACAACTTATATCCGCAAAATTCGGATTGTCGCGTATTTTGTATTTAAAAATGCAAATAATTGGCACACGTTCCGCCATATTGGGTCGACAGACTTAGATGAGGATCATCGCACACTGTTAAAATTATACTTAATGTCGTTAAGCTTAAGGTATAGATTCCTTTAAAGTCTTTAAACTTTGGCGTTGGGGAATTTTTCGACGTTGGCCATGCGCGTATTCTGTAATGTCATAACCGACAAACGCTAGCATTTAAATTGAAACGATAAATGCTTGTAATTTAAGGCTGAATATTGAAAAATCTATTAAACTATACGAACAATCGAGTTAACTGTTGCGAGAAAAGTATACTTATATGGGACTCGGGGTACCGAATAGATTTTTAGTTCTGTGAGTGACCGCCAGGGGCGGTGTATAGAGTTTTCATACAAATCTTTAACTGTCGTCGATAGTCGCTAGCGTATTCCGACTTACTGTAAACTCACACTAAAGCTACAGATGTATTTCTATTCACGGTATCGACAATCGAGATATGATCTCAGGTAGAAGTACTAGTGCCCGACATGTCAACAGAAAATACTTATTTGAATCACGATATTATGCTCATTTAAGATGTATTAAACAGTTTCATACGGTTTGGGAGACAAGGTATTACTCAACTTAGGTACTGATATGGAATTCGTTTCATATGGTGATCTTATAAAAAATCCTTATAATGTACGAGTAAATGGCAGGCGGTTATGCTGGCAGTCCCAATAGATGTCATTTCAGTACAAATGTCATGAATGACAGACTGACATTTATTGGGACTTGAAGGTTTAACTCCTTGACATGCTGGTTTTAACAAATATGTTCATAACTTATAAATAAGTTATTTTTCTTGAAATTGTGATAAAAAATATTGAAGTCACTAACATTTAGTAACTTAAAAATGATGTCGTGATCAATCTTAGTTTATTATTCGCTAGTTAAATTATATTCGTCGAGTACTAGTACCGCGTCGGGCACTAGTACTTCTACCTTAGTGAACTAGTTGTTGATCTTTACAAATGGATTGCGTGCAATGCCGACTGCGAGCCGGCTTTTGTACGTTATTCCGATTGAGTAAATAGAAAACGTATTATGTCACTGTGAGGTATAAATATTTACAATCGCGCCAACAGTTTTTTTTTCTAGGTAAGAAAGATAAATGTTGTGTGGTGTAATAATACGATACCTTTCGCTTTAGCTACTTTTTTACGTTTGTTATAAATATCAACGAATGGTATGTACATAAATTCTACGTTACTACGGCAACTTCCTAAGGCGGTAAGAGATTAGTCAGCCGTCAGTCGATCCATTACCGATTGTTTACAGCACACTTACATTTAGTTACTTCCTGACTCGGCGGAGCGGGATCGGCAATATCGGTATGCGATATTTTGTACTTGGACGTGAGCTTACTGATGTCACACATTTCCTCTCTTGTCAGTATACTGTCAGTATTACATTAGCGCAATAGTTGAACAAGAGAGCGAAGTCGATGAAGTTCTCCGTGTCAGCTGACGCCAAGTTTTGTCAATTCAGTTCTTGGTTTTTTTTTATACAGTCTTGGGAGTTCAACTCACATACTTACTATTACCTAATATCATGCGCGAAAACTTGCAGTACTGCATTCGTACCGTCCCACTTCCGTGCATCCCGCGCCAGTCAGGAAGCACTTTTATCCCCTAGTCAGTCCATACCATAAACCAGTATTTTTCAACATGTAGGTGACGATCCCCTGGGAGGTCGCGCAGCCTCTTGAAGGGAGTCGCATACACTTCTATTTTTGAAAGAACAGCTGAGGGTTGCGGAATATGTTATCGTCAGGGGGTCACGCCATGAGGAACGTTGAAAAACTCAGCCTTAACTATGTTAAGGCTGAGTGACCCTCTATGAGGGTGTTTTTTTAGAGGTTTGGTTTTTAAATTGGCAATACTGTTTGTAGTGATTGTCAATTTGACAGTTGTGCAATTTCCACAATGAATAGATTTACTTCAGAACAACGCTTGCAAACTGTGGTTTCAAAATGGTGGTGCAACATGCCACACAGCGCACGCCACCATCAATTTATTGCGGGAAACATTCGATGAGCGCATAACTTCCTGTAATGGCCACGTGAACTGGCCTCCACGGTCGTGTGAATATGGATTTCCATTCTTTGGGGATATGTGAAGTCACAGGTCTACGCAGTCTAAAATTGGACTTCCCGATTACGTTTCATTCGAGCCAGCCGTGACGCCGATTTTTTTTTCAAAGTCAAAGTCAAAAGTTTATTTGTGCAAAAAGTAGGTAATATTAACAACAGGTGTTATGTGACAATTCAAAGAATCTCCACTTTTTGCCGATAAAACGGCATACAAATTTTAAATCAGGCGATTTTCATCACCTTACGTACGATTAACAATCTAATTACAAATTATTTAATAAACATTATTACAAAATCCTTAGTCGAGCCAATTTAAATATAAATAGATTTCAGTCATAAGACACGGTCATTTAAATATTCTTGTACGTCATAATAACATTTATCTTTAAGTATTTTACCTATTATATTTCTAAATTTGTTAGTTGGTAGCGTTTTCAGAGATTCCGGCAACTTATTGAACAGTTTGACTGACATATAAAAAACATTTTTCCTGAATAGTGCACAGTGTGCTCGTGGAATTGTGTACTTATCTCTTGGTCTAAGGTTACGTTCAGGGTTGATTTGATATTTCTGAAAACGGTCGTCATATTTCTTTATGAAAGTTAGGCATTCCATTATATATAAGCAGGGAACAGTTAATATGCCCATTTCCTTAAAATAGGGCTTACTGCTTACCCTAATGCTTATCCCAGCTATAGCACGCACACATCTTTTTTTGCATTACAAATACATTTCACGTGTTTTATTCCATTTTGAATTTGTATACATTGACGTATAATAAAGTAAATAGACGCACAATGTCGAACAAAAATTTCAAGAAATGTGCCCCAATTTGACAACTCTAGCTATATTTCAGTTGATGCCAATCGCGTTTACTTATAACCTGCGTTGAGATATATGCTTCATATAAAAGAGAACTTAGTGTTTTAAGCTGTAAGGGCCATATTAGCGAATTAGCATCAAACAGATTAAAAACTTTTTAGTTTATTGAGATTTTATCATAATGTGACTTGACTGCTCACGTCAAAACTAAATAGCGAATGAATGGAGTCGAATTATAAAATTATTTTAATAATATTGTATAAACAATACAGTCATTTGTAAATGATTGACGAAGTATGTTGCGGATTTTTGCTGTTTGGAAGTATTTTACATGTCACACTTTAATGAATAAAATCTATAATATTTTATTTATTTAAACAGGAAGACAAAAAACATAAATACACGTTAATTTTTTTTATAAATACATAACACAAAACATTTTTCGGTGGGCATTACGTATTATCAGTGCAGCTGTCAAACTCCTTAAAAATTCTACGCACGACTAGTGAAAAGGGAATAAGAACTAGGTATGTAGATCATTTTAGCGTGGTATATTTGACTTATCTAATTAGTCCCTTTGCGACATATAATAATGACTTACAATCTGAATATCAATTTATCTTTAGTTAAACATATATTTTTACAAGATTTATATAAACTTGAAAAATAAACACACGACGAAGTCGTCACCACTCTTCGTCGTTGATGTCTCCTATCTCGTGCTATAAGCCTGTAACTGCGGCCTACTTTGCACATCGCTAAGGATTTCTTGGGAATCTTAAATTGAAAACCACAAATAACGTAACTGTACTACACCATAAAAAAATTCTAATAAGTAGGTACTGACTCCTTAGGTTTTTGTTCCGTGATAATCTGTCATTTGTACTAACGAAATTATTTATTCAAAACCATGAAATGCCAATGAGTTTACATGAAATTCTTTACGCTATCAATAGAACTTAGTTAAAGAAATATATCTAATCCTTTTTTTTAAAAAATCTATTGTTATATTTGCTATTAACGAATTTTTTCACAGATAATTTTTGTCACTTTTGACAACCGTCAAGTCTCACGGTCGAAACCAGACTAAACGCAAAAGAGCCGCAAGTGTCGATCGCGCGGTTCTTTTGGACGGCCACTTTTTTCGGCTGATTGTGTATCTAGTTACTTATACTAAATCAATGTTTGTATACCTTAAATATAAAGGTAAGGTAAGGTACCTTAAGGTATATAGGTAAAAAAACAGCCTTTACAATGAGCATTTATATATATAGAGCACCCAGTTTTCCATATGATGCGATCAATCATCGAGGGCTATCGAATAATTCCATTGCCATGTTTGTCTGTTTCGTTTTCCCGCGAGCCGCCAGTGTAAACACTTTTAATGAAAACGAGATGAAATAACGTTTGGATGTAGGTCGGTCTATTCGGCTGAGGATATTGAATCGGAATCGGATTGGCACTTGTCACGTCTGGCTTGGAGTAGAGAAAATAATTGAACTTACAGAAGATCGCATGTCTAACAAACCCGATGTTTCAATGCTAGAGAACTAGAGAACCCTAATCATGACATTCCGCTTAACCGCATTGCAAGTGCTCTTGCGTCTAGTTAATGTTCTCATGTTTGTTCTTGAGTCATGGATGTTTTCTATGTATTTAAGTATGTATTCATATTCATATTCATATTTATTCGTTGCAACCATGGTATTTACAAAGGTGTTCTTAAAATCTAACCAGTACAAGCATGGACCCTACTAGGGTGTAGCAACATGTTTAAACTAAACCTAAGGATAAAAAATAAAATTAAATATATAAATTCTGCACATTAGGTAACAACATATTTTTTATAAAAAAGATATCTATTTTAATACTTACATCGACACATAATATGACTAATAACTAATGACCCATGAACTCTTGTAGAGAATATGGGCATTCCGTTACAAGATAAGCCTTAAGTTTATTTACAAAGATATTATATTTTGCTTCATTTCGAATATATTGTGGAATATTGTTATAAATTTTTATAGACATAGCATAAGGGCCTTTGTTAAACATTGTTAGTTTGGCGGGAACTGCTTGAACTATTTTATTGCGCTGACGTAGGTTATGTGTATGTGGGTTTACGTGTTCGGGTTTGGGGTATAGATGATGATGTTTTCGTATAAATTTGCATGATTCTAATATATACAGAGATGTTAGGGTAATGTGTATTTATCTATATAAGTATGTTTATCGTCGTCTAGTACCCATAGTACAAGCGTTGCTTAGTTTGGGACTAGGTCGATTTGTGTAAGATTGTCCGCAAAATATTTATTTTTATATTTAAGTAGCGGCTTTCCAAAATTCTTTCTTTTTTGCATTTCTTTAAAAGTAAACTTTATTAATTGGAAAACATGTGTTTGCAAAACCTGGATTAAGTATACTCTAATATAGTTTTTATTGAAAATGAGTATTTTTACTATTTTAAGGAGATTTCAACTTTGTATGTCAGGTAGTAAACTGTGACTGTAAACTAGACTGTGCATAGAAGAGATTCTAAACCATTCAGTTTTAACTGAATATTTGACACTCAGCCACGACTTATACGATTGCATAATTAATCAATCAAATAATACATTATATTACGCAGTTAAAATAAAACATTTTAGAAATTGTATTTGTTGTTCCACTGTTGTTCATTTATACCCTTTCATTTTCCCTGTTACCAAATAATTTGACACAAAATACCTGTTATCTCGTCTCGTATCACCAAATACGAAACTCTCTCTTGCGGGTTTAGCCCCTTAATTTAATCCCTTCTTCTGGGTGCCATAAATTACAACCCCTAACGTATGATCCAATAGGGTATTAATTGCTCAGCTTTTTATTTTAATTGAACTAATTAAATTCTATTTTGGGGTAATATTATAAATGCTAAAGTTTGGATGTTTGGACGTTTAGATGTTTAGATGTTTGTTACTCAATCACGCTTAAACGGCCGAACCGATTTGGATGAATTTTTGCACGAAGATAGTTTATAGCCTGGATTAAAATAAAGGATAGTTTATATCCCGGCTCCACGCAGACGAAGTCGCGGGCGGATGCTAGTATAATATGTAATCTTTCCAATAAAAAAAACAGACAGGCTCGCGATTTCTATAGCTCACAGATCCACTAGTTGTAAAATACACAACATATTCTAGCTACTATCAGACTGTTCAGTCAGCCGTATCTGTATCAAAAAAAACTAAACTAACAAAATTGTAAAAACAGAAATCCTGCGGAAAGCCTGCACTGACTGACATCGCTGGATGAGACATTATTTCACGGATAGATAAAATTTGTAAAACAAACAAGGCCATAACAACAACATATACACCAGTAGTACAAGTAACAGAACATTCTCCAAATATCAGGAAAGTTCTCAGAAATTTCCGGAAACTTACATGAGAATTTAAAAATAAGTTTCCTTTAGGAAGTTTCCGCTGGGAATTTTTCATGGATGTATCATTATTTACATGTATAATCTACAGCGTGTGACTTTCATAAGAACATTTATTTTAAGGGCTGAAAGTATAAGCCCTAATGAACGTAAATTGGTATCTCTAGTTAAAAAAACGGTTATTTTTTTTCATACAAATTAATTCGGCCCGCAATGTATTGGTAACAAAGCTAACAACTGTCAGTAACTAGCTCTGCCTCTCTGAAACGTCAAGTGAATGTTAGCAGTACATTGCTGCTCGAGAAAATTTAAAAAATGAATAACTCTCCTTTAGAAAAGGTAATTGTTATATTTTATCGATAAAACTGTTCACAGCACTGAAAGCTATCGTTCCTTAAAATAAATGTTCTTATGAAAGTCACACGCTGTATTATACTTTAAGCAGGCAAGTTAAACAGCTGATAATGTATTTGTATCCAGAGATTTTTTGACATGTTTTCAGTATTTATAAAATGTAAGTTCTGAGAACTTTCCTTATTAGAATTTTCGCAACTTTGGAAACTTCTCCGCGGTGCATTGCTGAGTGTCACACACTTGAAACTCTGGAGCGCACCCGGGGAAGTACTTTAATTAAGTAAGACTTGGTTATGGTTAAAATGTTACGTCACGTGACACTTCTCACTCCAATGCGTCGAGCTGCCGCGGCCGTCCGGCACAGACTGAACGCGTTAGGGCCAATTGGCTCTAACTGCCCTGCTAGCATAACATACACTCTCGACTCTACTCGCGTGCGAGATAGATTGTCCGTCACTTTCTGATTAATGCTCTCAAAAAGTGACAGACAGTGTATCACGCGCGCGAGTAGAGTTGAGAGCCAAGTTATGCTAGCAAGGCTGGTGTTACAAAAAATATAGTTGAGAGGTCCTCTCTAGTATACATAATTAATCAAAGTACTTAACAGTGTTTTTTGGCTTGTCTCTTCTAAACGCCATAAATCCGTGGTCGCCCCCGTAAATATTTTGTTCCGCGCCCGTGCCATTTTCCCACGTGACGACTGGAATTAAAAAAAACCGTTGCGCTTCAATCAACCGCCTTTTACAGACACCATGACAGTCGGACAGATCCGGCTTTATTCTAGCGCTGTGTCATGGATGCCGGCACCTATTTAAGGTTATCACGTCGGGTCATATGAATATTTTAAAATTCCGACTAAATAAAGCTGCACCCGTTAGGCTTGTGAAAGTATGACGTCACACTTTGCGATTTGTACTAATCGCTGTATGGAAAATCAAGTAAATTGCTGTTTCGGTCGCGAAATACTGCGGTTAGGTCCATTGTTGTCATACAATTTTGTTTCATGCAGACAGACCAAAGAGATTCTGTCGAAGCGCGACTACAAACTCACAACCGCACTAATGAAGACACACAGAAACCAACTACGCAAGATAGTAGGAATGATAACCGGACACAACACCTTGAACATACACCTCTATAATTTAGGTATCACAGACAGCCTCATGTGCAGAGCGTGCATGGAGGCAGAAGAAACGACTAAACACATTCTACTGGATTGTAAGCAGGTAGAAGTATACAGGGAAAAGCACCTAGGGTCCCCGGACACACTACGGAACGCAGTCAGTAATACCAAGACACTCTTAAACTTTTTAGAGGAGCTGTGGTGGTTAGAGTAGCGCCACCCCGCCGTTTCACGCAAAATAGGCACGTTGGATGTAGACTTGCGGAAAATGCCCAGTAAAACTAAAGACTAAGGATTCTATTGGTAGCTTTAAATTTACTATTGGACGATATTATATATATATTTTTTTTGCTATTTTAATGGAAGATTATAATTAACATTAACTAAGATAAATTAAAACTAAGTTAAATCTGAAAAAGGCCCTCGAGGCATTGTACCGAGGATGCTGGCGGCATTTCCTCGCTGAATTGCAATGCTGATGCGTTGCGCGAGAAAGCCGCCAGCTCTTCGGTCACCAGTTACATCGACCAGACGTTTCGCGATTTCTGCAAATAACTTATGCGCACTGGGACCCCACGGACCGAGGGTCTCGACGCCAAAGGGTACAAAGTCGTACTCTCTGCCGAGGCCTTACATTGTTATTACATTAAATTATACACTGAACCTCTTGACCCCATATGTAGAGCGTTCCATTGTCTCCAAGCAAGCTCCGCAAGCAGGACTGTCCCAAATCAGCTGAAGAAGGCTGTTAGAACTATCATGCACACGACGCATGAGGGATGCGGAGGAATTTATACTTTATTACAATAAATTGATGGTTTAATATCCATTTAGCAACACTTAAGTTATAAGTTTTAACATAAGGTCAAGCCAATTTATCAGGCCCCGTAGCATGGTTGGCCTTGTCACGCGATAGGTGATAGGATAGAGCGCGCGTCACTGGCTGACACCGTTCGATAGAACGAGACGACGCTCTTATCTTGTCACTTGTCGCGTGATAAGGCCAACCATGCTCGACTCAGTGTTGCGGTGGAGTGTGGACAACAAGCTGCTTTTTAATCTAGCTAAGTGTTGTGTCTGCACTTTTAGCCGCTCTCACACTTCAATACATGCGCAATATAAGCTAGGGACTGACTGTATCAATCGAGTCTTCTCTGTTAAGGATCTGGGCGTAGTTTTCGATACGCGGCTTAATTTTCACGAGCACATTTCTTCTCTCGCTACGAGCTGCTATCGAAGACTGGGTTTTGTAATCCGAAACCTACGTGATTTTTGTGACCCGGTAGCAATAAAGATTGTGTACAACTCATTAGTCAGGAGTAAGTTGGAGTCTTCGTCGGTCGTGTGGCATCCCCATGAATCGACTTATACCCTCCTTCTTGAGAAGGTACAAAAAGCGTTTTTACGGTTTCTGTATAAGAAAGTACATGGGTACTACCCGTATCTGTACCCAACTAAATATCTTCTGGGCACTCTCGGGTACAACTCTCTGGAGGTCAGACGAAACAATCATTTAATGATCTCAGCATGTCGTGTCTTGCGTGGGGAGGCTGACTGTCCCGAACTGGTGGAGCGTCTTGTGAGACTGGTTGTCCCGGATGTCCCTCGGATAGCCCTCAGAGCACGGCGACGCGAGCTGTTGGCGGTGCCGCCGGCGCGCACTGTGTCGTGTAGGAATTCCCCTCTGCCTCGCGCTCTCTCCCAGCTGAATGCGCTGCTGGCATCGACACCGGAATGCGACTTGTTTGCGTGGCGATGGGCGGCTGTGTCTAGTGAATGCTTGAGATTTTGTGAGGCGATGGATGATAGGTGCTCCACTGTTCCTATTTAATTTATTTGTTACTTGTTATTGTTTTATGTATATTTTAAATTGTTAGTCTAAGTTTCGTGATGCATTGGTGTACACTGTAATGTCATGTAAACGTCCTTATCAATAAATAAATAAATAAATAATAAATAAATAATGCTACGGCTCCTGCGTTCCCGTAAGGGTCGCCAGGACGTAAACCGTTATGGGTTCTCATTTTAATTTTTTTTCGTCACATTCTTGTATCCAGTCTTTTTAGGGTTCCGTAGCCAAAATGGCAAAAACGGAACCCTTATAGTTTCGTCATGTCCGTCTGTCCGTCTGTCCGTCTGTCCGTCTGTCCGTCTGTCCGTCTGTCCGTCTGTCCGTCTGTCCGTCTGTCCGTATGTCACAGGCATTTTACTCGAAAACTAAAGGGTGTATTTGAATAAAATTTTGAGGATAGGTGTATTTTGTTAGCCGCTACATAGTTTTGTAATTAAAATGACAAAAAAAATTTTTTTTAGGCGTGCAACTCCATACATAAAACTAAAAGTCAAAAATTTTTTTTTCGTTGTGACCCCCCGTGTGGCACATCAATCGATAGGCCTTTCAAAATTAATATAAGGTTTCTTAGCATTTTTTTTGATTAAGTGAATAGGGTCGGAGATAATCGCCCCGAAAGTCACTAAAATTCTGTCCCCCCCCCTCTAATTTTTGAACCGTGTATTTTAAAAATATGGAAAAATTCATGGACATAGGCCTTATTAATTTCATTCACCGAAAATTGTTTTGAACAAGATCGGTTCAGAGGTTTTCGAGATTTTGCTGAAAAACTACCTTCCTCAAAGAAAAGGACGTAAGTGCCGTAAAATTCCTGTGACGATACGACCTTTTTAATAGGCACGGAACCCTTCGTTTTGCGTGGTCCGACACGCACTTGGCCGGTTTATTATTTATATGATAGTGACGCACTGGAAGAAAAACTTACATAGTAAAATCTGGGACACTATTTTTCTTGTATAAGGAGCTATTAGTATCAACGATTCTGAGTAAAAAAACCACAAAAAAAAAATCTGTACATTTTTTTTGAAAAACGCTCTCACGCTTTTGCTCAGTGAGAGGGAGAGAAGACCATGAACCTTAAAGATTACTGCTTCAAAATTGAGTTGCAAAGGACAACTTATATACTTACATACGAACAGGTCAAGTTAATATAAAGCTTGTAATTAAAAAAAAAACATTAATTGTAAACTAACTCAGAATTAAACTGATTACTATATAAATAAAAAAGACGAGAAAAATTATAATAATTAAAATGTCCCTATACTAATTTCCTATAATCACAAAATTCGTCCACGCTATAAAAAACATTTTCTATTAAAGTGTCTTAACCTCTGTATATACAGTTCATAAGAAGGAGGATCCTCTGAATTTTTAAACAATATTCGGAAAGCAATACAACTGCCTAACTAATGGAAGACAAATTGGATATTAATACGAAAGAAAACCTTCTTCGACGGCGGACTCGCCTTGTGAATAATAAATACGCTGCCATACAATCTTGCCATTAAGTATAAAGCATAAACTTACCAAAATAATACGTCTGCATGCCTAAGGTTTTTTTTTAGTTTTTTTTTTTGTATCAGTGTAATTATCAAGATTTCCTCACAATGATCATTGAAAAATAAATATTAATGTGAACATTTAAAAGAAAAAAAAGAAAAGAAGACATTAATTCACTACACAAAAGACACACAGAGACAAAGGAGTAGACATACAATACAATTGACACATATTGTGTGTCTTCGCGGCAGTGAAACGGTCGCTGTCTCAGCATTGTGCCGAGGTGTCAGACAGACACCTGCAGCGCTGGTTTTCAGACAGCACCGCAAGTGGCCCACGGAACGCAACGCAACACAGCATTAGATAAAAAGTAAGTAGACACATAATAAATAAATAATTGATGCAAAATATTGAAAAAAAAAAAAAAAAATATATATATATATATATAACAGTAGCACGACGGGATGAAAAACACAAAGCATAAAACGCGACACGGTTGGGATGTTAAAAGTGCTGGATGGGTTAGGGTTGGGATTTTTGGAGCGTCAACAAATAGACTTTAAGCTGGCGCTTAAAGGTATACTTGCTAGGCGCTCCTTGGATAGGTGGAGGGAGATCATTCCAACACTTGGACGCCGCGAACCTAAAACTTCCTCGAAACGCCGCGGGCGATGCTCTGGCACCAAAATCATCGCCTTACACCTACGCGCACTCTTGGGCCATGCAAGTCTACTCAGCAAATATGCTGGGATTTCGTATAATTGTAAAAAAAAAAACATTTGCTTCGAGTATCACCGACCCATAACAATAGGTACCTACATTATCATATACAATTATTACACTCAACAAATAGAAATAAATTAATAAAAAAGAAATAAGAATAAAAAGAAAAAAAAGAAGAATAAAGAAAAAAGAAAAAGAAAAAAGAAAAAAGAAGAAGAAAAGAAAGAATGAAGAAGAAAAAAATGCAAAGAGAAAATAAAGAAGTCAGTCACATTACTACGCTCCATTGTAAAAGTCACATTTTGATTTGCTTAACTTCTACACAGGTGGGCTACCTCAACTTGCTCCCAAGTCGCGTCGCGCGCGAAAGGGGAGGGAAGATTTTTCTCGTCTCGAGTTGTGCTTTGGCGTCAGTTGTACTGGACGGCCTGGTACTTGGTGCCCGCAATGGCGCCAGTTGAACAGGCTTCGTACTGAGCACGGACTCTGTGGGGAGTACATGTTTAAGTGTGGTTGGCGGGAGTCCACCACATCATCAACGACTGCCCAAAACAGAAGCACTGTGGTGGCCCCTGGACCTCTTTGCTCCAAGTGAAGACGCAGCCCGATGATATTAATCTGTAATAGCGACTTTGGTTTTTGTATGTCATATGATTAAGGCTCGACGTCTGCCAAAATTTTGTTTGACTCCCTCGTTAATGTTAGCTCGATATGCTATCCTCCTCGCCCGCGCGCGAAAATTTGCGAAAATCGGCATAAAACAAGATTCTTGTCAAAACGGATCATTATTTCAAAAAAGGAAGAAAACTAAGTCACTATACATTATTTTGCAATAAAGATTACAAAATTTCATCTTTTCTGATAAAAAATGGAGCAGTAAAATGGTTACAAGTGAAAAACTAGGGGTGACTTTAGATTTTTTTTCTCTACTTTTTTTTTTGTTAAAATGGATTTCTACGAAAACTATGTCACTTCTCATACCTTGCAGATTATGATATATTATTTCCGACGCAAAAATTGTTACGTTATAATGTATAAAATGGTTACTAAACAACTCATTATCACGAAAAATTCAAAGGTCGAGCCTTAAATAACAAAAGGAACCAGACTTAGCCACGGCATAAAATATTAGCCTTTGTCGACCATTAAAGTCCATTATACTCGGTGAAATCATGTTAGAAATCGGGCAAGTGATTGCATTTTTTGAAGGTTAACATGACAGTTGATATCCCCACTCGTCTGGCAAGTTACACAATTACCCCGCTAGAGCTGCGCAGGTTAAATTTCGATCGCTCACGTCGTTAGCCAACATCCTCCATTAGGTTAAACTGCGATTAACTGGCCTAATAGGGGATAAAGGGTCGTCCTAACCAAACATCGGCGGGTCACTTAGATATAGATCTAAGTATACCTACCTTTACTTGGAAACTTAGAGGTCTATCTGACTCGACGTTGACTGATGTCGAATTAGCATTCGTTACGCGTACTTGTCTCGCTAATAAGGATTGGTATACGTGAGAGCGAGCGCGATAAGGGGACACTTGGTTTCAAACAAAGTTTGTTTGATTCAACATATTGAGACAAAGGTCCCAGAGATATAGGTTGGTAGCTACTTACTAAGACTATTCATGATTTGCTGAAGATTACTAAAATCAAATAAATAGACTAGTTACATTCATAAATAGGCCCTGATTTCGATATATTTAGGTATTTACAGCTAAAAAGCTGTGGTTTTGAAAACAACCTACTTTTTAGAGGTCGGTCAGATCTTCTATACCTTTTTTTTTCATCAATATAAGTTTACGTGTATTTTTCGCTCTTCTGGAGTGATATAAGTAACTTTTTATTTCAAAAACATAAATAAAAAAATAAAAATAAAAATCACAAAAATATATTTTGAAATCAAAAATGCAAAAACTATTATGACTCATTTCAGGATGTTACCTTAACACATTCAGTGACCAGATACGCTACGCGCTACGCTCGTAGCCGATCCCGTGGTTTTCCTCGTATGTAGCGGAAAGCGACTACGGCGTAGGGACGCATACGTGTCGTCACGGGCCGCGAATGGGTTAAAATCTGTACTGGCCGCTTTGCTGTGATCTCGTGGTGCCAAGATACATTACTTGGAGGTTGGAGGTCATAACTTTAGATCAAAATTTCTCCGCGGATTAAAAAGTAAAATAAAAACCGGCCAAGTGCGTGTCGGACCACGCAAAACGAAGGGTTCCGTGCCTATTAAAAAGGTCGTATCGTCACAGAAATTTTACGGCACTTACGTCCTTTTCTTTGAGGAAGGCAGTTTTTCAGCAATATCTCGAAAACCTCTGAACCGATCTTGTTCAAAACAATTTTCGGTGAATGAAATTAATAAGCCCTATGTCCATGAATTTTTCCATATTTTTAAAATACACCGTTCAAAAATTAGAGGGGGGGGGGACAGAATTTTAGTGACTTTCGGGGCGATTATCTCCGACCCTATTCACTTAATCAAAAAAAATGCAAAGAAACCTTATATTTATTTTGAAAGGCCTATCGATTGATGTGCCACACGGGGGGTCACAATGAAAAAAAAAATTTTGACTTTTTGTTTTATGTATGGAGTGCACCCCTAAAAAAATTTTTTTTGTCATTTTAATTACAGAACTATGTAGCGGCTTACAAAATACACCTATCCTCAAAATTTTGTTCAAATACACCTTATAGTTTTCGAGTAAAATGCCTGTGACATACGGACAGACGGACAGACGGACAGACGGACATGACGAAACTATAAGGGTTCCGTTTTTGCCATTTTGGCTACGGAACCCTAAAAATGGACACAGGGGGTTACTGCACAGATGCTCTACGGAAGCGTCCCTTCAAATAGTTTGTCCTGTTACAGGGCCCACCCCGTATATTAAATTTGTGTACCTAAAAAAATGTAAGAAAGAAAGAAATAAAGAAAGAAAAAACATTTATTCGTGACAAAACACATAAAAACAAACTGTAGACACAATACACACAAACACATTTGCCACGAAATGGTCACAACTCTTGTACGGATGCTGCTGGGCTATGCGTTTCTCAACTTTGTAACCGCACATTTCAAAGTAATACGCAACTCAAACGTTTGAAAATCCCAACTTCTAAGATAATCGTGGTCCCGTGCACCATAACGTAGCTTTATGATTTGAAGATGCAAACAAAACACTTCGTAGCAGCAGCAGTCATTTGCGCCCTTTACCGCCACCTTTTATCATTCAAAATTGAATCTTATGTATGTAAATATAAGGTAGGTTTCTGCACGGTATTTGGGATAATGTTTGTCCCATAATTATTGCAGAAACTACAATAACAGTTAAAATTTAAAACGGTGTAATATGGGTGACTGTGAATATTAACGGTGGTTTAACTGACCGTGGATACAGTTTCGCATGCTATGACGTCAGTCTTGGAGATGATATCATTTGAATTCATAGGTACTGTAAGGGTGCGCCCTGTAGCCCGGGCATTAGAATACGGCTACGGTATCCCCTGCCTGTCGTACAAGGCGACTAAAAGGGCTCCTCAGGGTCGTACACACAGGGTTGTAGATGGGGGCTGCAATCGAAAAAAACCGGCCAAGTGCGAGTCGGGCTCGCGCACGAAGGGTTCCGTACCATTATCTATAAAAACGGAAAAAAAATCATGTCTGTTGTATGGGAGCCCCAGTCCGACTCGCACTTGGCTGGTTTTTTGGTATTTGTTGTTATAGCGGCAACAGAAATACATAATCTGTGAAAATTTTAACTCTCTAGCCATCACGGTTCTTGAGATACAGCCTGGTGACAGACAGACGGGCGGACGGACAGACGGACAGCGAAGTCTTAGTAAATAATAGGGTCCCGTTTTTACCCGTTGGGTACGGAACCCTAAAAAAGGTAGGACCCACTGAGGCATGACGCTAGAGCGGCACTGGTGCGTTCCGTAGGAGATCCCAGAGTCGTCCGAAATGCGTCGAGGAGGACCATCGGGGGGTTTTTAGTCGGTGCGAGTCCGACATAACCTCCGCGCTATCCCGGTGGCGCGGAGGTATCCAGAACGGATTTTCCTCCAATAAAAAAAAAGTACTATAAGGGTGGGTTGCACCAAACCGTCTGTAATCGTAAGCGGCGTTCGTTGAAATCTGTATGTATGGAAAGTTTGACAAGTTTATATGGAATGACAGATGCCGGAATTTAACACTTTCACGATTTACTGTCATTCGGCACAAATCGAAATTCATCCACTCAAATTAGAAAAATGACAATTTTGCAAAATTCGAGCTCAATCGAATCCCCCGGTAAATGGCTGAAGAATGGTTTGCACATTTTTAAAGTCAACAACAGAGAGGTGATCACGTAATTTTGCAAACGCACGTTAGGACAACCCTACTGTCATTTTTACCTAACGCGCGTACAATGCGTTACGTGATGAACCTAGAAGTTAATGTAAAGATTTAAATATAAAACAACTACGAATAGACATGAACTTTAAAAATCAAAAGAATTTTCGAAAAACCCGACTGCTTTTTGACAAATATTATAGCCTATGTCACTCCCACGATTAAGAGGAATCCAACGACACCTCATACATCAAAATCCATCAAACCGTTTAGGCTACAGGAGGCCACAAAGACCCCAACCCCATCCTGCGTTTAATAGCAGGCAGATGTGACTCTCCGTATACATATAAGGCACTGCTGTGAAATGCATGTCTCCAACAGTGCCTGTATTAATATTAATTTTAAGTTAGTTGCTGAATTGGGTAGTTTCCACATGTTAAAATTGATAACGCAGTGTTGCTAAGTGGATAGTACACCATCAAACAAATGTAATTAAGTATAAATTACGAAATATAATTAAAATCATGAACAGATATGGACCTTGAAATTTAAAAAAAAATATGCATTTTTTTATTCTCCAAAACTAAATTTAAATTTAGATAATAGAATCCTTACGCTTTTATAGAAACAAAATTGTATGACAACTATGGTCCTAAACGCAGTATTTCGCGATCGAAACAGCAATTTACTTGTTTTCCATAACACGATTAGTACAAATATCACTATGTGACGTCACGATTCAATGTTAATCAGTATGAAACGTTTTCGGCTGCCGCCAGCGAGGTCCGTCTTTAACTCAATATTTTGGGTATTTATGTTCTTTAATTGTAGTTGCTCCCATACAAACATTTGTTCCTCTCCAAAAACTGGTTTGAATGGCATCGTAAAAAAAATTAGGACACAAGCGTATTGTGTAATTTTTAACTTTCACTGTGTCTTGTGTAACTCGAAATAAATGCTTTCATTCATTCATTCAAAGAAACAGATATACATACATACATACACTCGAAAAACATTACCCTCCTTTGGCAGTCGGGTGAAAATAAACAGAATTCACAGGAAAGATGCAATACAATACCCAGTATCAGCCATATTCTGCATGATTTTTCGCCTTATTCCGATTCCGCGTTCGGAAACTGCGGAATGTGTCGTCGGAGACATTTATTAGAAAACGGACCGCCCTCGACGGGGGAATCCAATATAAGTAAATCGGGGAGACAAAGGGAGTTGAATAGGCTTTAGACGGATGACCTGGATCTGTCTTATTAGGTATACTTAGAGTAAATATCCATCAGGGATGTGTTATGCAGTGTTTACTTATGTAGGTTTTTTAGGGTTCCGTACCCAACGGGTAAAAACCGGACCCTATTATCGCTGTCCGTCCGTCCGTCCGTCTGTCTGTCAGACTGTATCTCAAGAACCGTGATAGCTAGAGAGTTGAAATTTCCACAGATTATGTAATCCCGTAAGTTCGCGCGGTGTACGAGGGAGGTTAAAATTACCCTATTCAGTGCATACTGTACCTCCCTATATACGTGTTCCCTGTGGAGAAATTACACGCAACGGGCCTACGGGGCCCTCCGGATCCAATTTAACAACGCGTTCCGGGTGCTGGTGGGGCTGCCTCGCTTCTGCAGCGCATCAGGGATGTTCGCAGAAGCGCGCGTCGACTGCTTCTACGCAACTATGCGCAAGCGGTGCGCATCCCTGGTGCGCCGGGCGCGGGCCAGCCCCAACCCCATCCTGCGTTTGATAGCAGGCAGATTTGATTATCCGTATATAAGGCACTGTTGTGAAATGCATGTCTCCAACAGTGCCTATCTGTATTAATATTAATTTTGATATAGGTGCTAAATTGTATAATTTTAAACTTTTACTGTATGAGTCTTGTGTAACTCGAAATAAATGCTTTCATTCATTCATTCATTCATTTCTGTTGCCGCTATAACAACAAATACTAAAAAACCGGCCAAGTGCGAGTCGGACTGGGGCTCCCATACAACAGACATGATTTTTTTGCCGTTTTTATAGATAATGGTACGGAACCCTTCGTGCGCGAGTCCGACTCGCACTTGACCGGTTTTTTTTTCGGGGAACAATCTTACACAAATCAACCTAGTCCCAAATTAAGCAAAGCTTGTACTATGGATACTAGACGACGATTTCGACGATATACATACTTATTATACAATAAATAAATACTTAAATACATACAACACATCCATGACTCGAGAACAAACATTAGTGCTCATCACTATCATAAATGCCCTTACCCTGATTCGAACCCAGGAGCTCCGGCTTCGCAGGCAGGGTCACTACCAACAAGGCTACAGAGGTCGTCAGAGATCAGACATTTGCATGACACCTCCAATGTTTGATAGCTATTTACCAGTCACTTGCTTGGAAACACAGCTTGTCACATCTGTGGTGGATGCTCACCCTTAGGCTAGGCCACGCATTTAGCGGTATGGAGTCGGTACGGTATCAGTAAGGTGTCAGCTATCAGTTTCAAGTTATTTAAGCAACATTACTATAACGACATTTTCTAAGTTTGGAAATATTAAAATATACAATAATTATTGCGTTTTTTTTTTGATGGAGTCTTAGTAAATGGGTAAGGACGTTCTAATTAATATGAGATAATTTAAAAAAATGTGTGACTTTATGTGGTTTGATATGTAGTAGTCGTGTTAGCCGTTATCGTAATATTTTGGGTATTTAATACATACACGTGATAATATATACGGGCATTTCTCCGGAGTGGCATTTTTCGTGTCATGAGCCAAAATTTCTTCAAATAGTTGTTCGATATTTTTGAACAAAATCACATATACTTCAGAATTTTTGATACTGGACAGCTATCGGCTACGGCGTAGGGACGACACGTATGCGTCCCTACGCCGTAGTCGCTTTCCGCTACTTACGAGGAAAACCACGGGATCGGCTACGAGCACAGAACAATTGCTACGAGCGTAGCGCGTAGCGATTCTGGCCGCTGAATGTGTTAAGATATTCTGTAGATATGCATATGATCGAAGAAAATAATAAATAGGGCCCAAATTGATGTTCAGTGGGAGCGTCCGCTACCCAAGTTGGTTTAAACAAAAAATCATATCTCGATTGAAATTTTAGTTTATATTTTTCTTTCTGGTTCACATAATCAACATTAGTTTCACCCTTATTTAATTCATAAATCCTCTTCCCATCTTTATCTTCTCGTACCTATATTATTGCAATGGTGCATGAAGTCATGAACAGAGAAAGCAAAAGAGACAGCCCTGCCATCGACCCTTATACATTTAGAAAAACGTCCAAGTTCGCAGTATTATATTAAACATTAATTGCGACGGTGAAAAGAATAACTAATAGCGGTTAACAAAGGGGACCTCGTTAAAACTTGTGCAATTTTTACAACGAACCTCTTTGCAAATTCTGCGCTCCTGGTCGGACGGAATTAATATGGGTCGCGGTACACAAAATATTGCTCCTTGTTAAACGAGCGAGCGAAGCGAACGAAGCTCTCCATTTCAGATTGGGCCAAACAAAATCCGGGTGTCCCGGATGATTAGTAATACAGGTAAAGCTTATTTTTACATAATATTTGATTTTCGCCGGTAAAAAACGGTACAACAAAGACTATCAGTCAATGAGAAAACCATGCACAAGTAAGGGAGACCGGGCTGGTTGTGACAGGGGTAGGTAGTTACAGGTAGCAACGGTCGCGAAACAGAGACCGCTAAAGTGACGTTAGAAAGAGCTAAATGCTCCCACCACCGGCTAACACACCGCGAGAGCCAGTGACGCTTGCGTTGTTGTGAGTGGAGCCCGTTGCTACTGTAACTACCTACCCCCGTCACAACCACCCCCAGTCTCCCCTACTTACCAAGATAATCGGCAGCGTTTTATGAGTATTTTGAACGTCGAAAAGGTTTTTTGACACGGTACGATAAGTTTGCGATGCGCGAGCGTTCTTTCGACCCATGAACATCATGCCACAGATTTTCAGGTCACAAAACAAACTTGACTTCTTTATACTTTTAATATTACTATAGATGACATTTAGTCTAGGCAACGCATTGAATAGCTCTTAAGTGAAATACTAACCCACAATCCTTCGTAAACAGCCGCTAAGCCCGGTTGCAAACATAAAGCGAGATTAACCGGAGTTTAATCGACGATTAAGAGGCTAATACACGGCACAAAGGCAGAGTTTCATATTATTAGAAAAGTTTCGAGGGAATAATAAAACGCGGATGCGAGTAGTTTTGGGCGCTGGAAGAGGTTATTTAATAACTAAGATTAAAGAGACGATTACAAACTACCAAACATGGAATATGGCATAGTCTTTTGTTTTTTAGGGTTCCGTATCTCAAAAGGATTGTATACTGTTTTGAAAAAATGACACCTCGCCGAGTTTTTTACGCCGGTTCTTATCGAGGCGGAGGTTTTCTTACCGAACCGGTGGTAGTTTATCGACATTATAGGTGCATGTAATATGCCTAAATTCAAGAATAAATCACTTTGACTTTGACTATGAACGGAACCCTTATAGGATCACTTTGTTGTCTGTCTGTCTGTCAACGCCTGTCGGGAACGCGTGGGAGGTATCGAGTTGAAATCAAAACCATATATTACAGTCCCTTGAAGCCGTGAAAAAATCAAGCTTCTAAGTTAACGTAAAAAAAATATAGGTCTGTTTATGCCGCAAAAAACGTATACATACAGTACCGGTCAAAAGTTTAAGTTCACCCTTTGTTTTTGGTACAAATTTGTACTTTTGTGCGATAATGTTTTGCAGTTCAGATATCGAAAATTGTTTCCAACTGATTCGTTATTGTTTACGGAGATGTGTTTGATTAGTCAGACACAATTTACGTAGATTTCTAAACAACTGATTCCCTAAAAACCAACATTGTATCTGATCATTGTACGTTTTAAGTGGCAAGCTCATATATGGCCCAGCCTTTGCCGTCATTCCTATAAGATTTTAGGGAATGCGTTGTTTAGAAATGTACGTGAATTGTGTCTGACTAATTAAACAAATCTCTGGAAACAATAACGGATCAGTTGGAAACAAATTTCGGCTTCCTAACTGCAAAAAATTATTGTCTAAAAGTACTAATTTGTACCTAAAACAAAGAGTGAACTTAAACTTTTGACCGGTAGTGTATATTGAGACACTCTCAAGGGAATCAAAAGTAATATCGTAATTACAAGTACAGGGAAAAATCTGAAACTATACATTTGTAATTTTGTACGGAACCCTCGGTGGGCGAGTCCGACTCGCACTTGTCCGGTTTTTTGTAATATCTTATGTGTCTTCAAACACTATGTATTTTCGACGACCGGTTAGCCGAATGGGTATTAAACACGCTGCCTATGATGCTGAAAGTCCTGGGTTCGAATCACGGTAAGGGCAAATATTTGTGTGATGAGCATGAATATCTGTTTCTGAGTCTTGGATGCTTTCTATGTATTTTAGTATTTATATCTATTAAATGTATCGTCGTCCATAACGCCAGCCTTATAGAGCTTACTATGGGACTGGTTCGATTTGTGTAAGACTGTCCCTTAAGTACACATACACACATACATACATACACATCAAATACCTTTAAAATACCTTTTAGTAGATTAAAACTATGTTTCTTTTTATCCATATTGTCCTTTTTCGATTATTTCTGTTATAAATATAACAAATTGTCGCTATAGGGAAGCTTCCTTATACAGGTATTCAGGTATTGCATACTTAATAAGACGCCCCTACCTTTGGTACTCTACCTAGGGATGATTGTTGCCGGAAACATTAAGAAAATGTCCGGCAACCGACAACCGTCAATGGTAACTTTGAGACTGACAGCTGCATGTAATGCGCCTTCCGGTACGTGGTCGCCCCTCGAGAACCTTTCCGCCCTAATGGCTATCGGTTCTACGTGCAATGTGCCCCGCCCACTGCCACTTAAGTTGAGCGATTCGGAGGGCTATATCGGTTACCTTGTTTCTGCTGCGGATAGCCTCATTTCTGATGCGATCACGCAGAGAGCAGCATAGCCCTTTGGGTGACTTTGAGCCTTCTTATGAGGCCCATAGTAAGCGACCACGTTTCCGTGCCATATGTCATCACTGGCAACACACGTTGGTCAAAGACTCTCGTCTTGAGACACTGCGGAATATTGGACACAAAGATGTGCCGTTAGCGTAAGTTTAACATTGCCCCCAAATATTTATTTACTTGTTAATCTCTTCTAGGTACTCTATCCGCGATGGCTTCCCAACGCTTTGATCTCGCTTATACCAGAATTCCCCGCCGACATTAGCACATTAGTGTCATTTGCATGTAATCACCGACTATCGACGTAATCAACGTCATGTGACGTCGTTCTTTGACTAGTTTTACATGTAATTTGTTGAACTTTTCGAAGTTACTAAAGAAAACCCGGATAAGTGCGAGTTCAACTCGCGTGGTGAGGGTTCCGTATATAATAAACAAAAACATTGAGAATTTTCCCGTTACTTTGAATACTCAAACTTCTTATAGATTTTTCTGTAATCTTTAGACAAGGAACTATTTTCCATATTTTTTCAGAATTTTAAGCCTAGTAGTTTCGGAGATAAGGGGGGGCGAATGGTTAATTTTCGTCTTTTATCCTGAATCACTTCAAGTCTGTTTTTGCTAAAATTATAAAAAATATACATTTGAGATGCTTACAGCAACCCCTTTCAATTGATATGTCACACAATACAATTTGCGAAACTTTTTTTTTTATTTTCCAGTTTACCCCCCAAAAGTGACCCCCTTGTTCAGGCGCCGTAGCATGGTTGGCCTTGTCACGCGATAGGTGATAGGATAGAGCGTGCGTCACTGGCTGACACCGTTCGATAGAACGAGACAACGCTCCTATCTTGTCACTTGTCGCGTGATAAGACTACAAGCCTACCGTTGCTACGGGTCCAGAATTCATTAATTTACTACCAAATTTCAACTCAATCGGTCCAGTAGTTTCGGAGCAAATCGGCTGAGACAGACGGACAGACAGACGCACGAGTGATCCTATAAGGGTTCCGTTTTATTTCCTTTTGAGGTACGGAACGCTAAAAAGAAAGCCTCGTGTGTACTTTTCGACATTATCTCTAAACAATCACGGTTAGAACCACGTAAAATGTTGGTGTAGTTGTATAGGTACACGATTATGAATTGATGACGCTGACTGTACATAATAAGAAGCCAATGCACACGTTGGAACATTTACGGGTGATTGACGATGATAAATACGCGATCTGAGGCTTTCTTTATTACCGGCCGTGGCGTGTACATAATGTTACATCTCCCCTGGCAAGGAAAGATTACACGGCGAGACTAAACGTCTACGCATACGTTTCGACTAAAAGTGTAGTCGCGCGTGATTGAATCTAGTATGCTCAACTTTCGCTTGCTAGACTGCTAGATTGAAAGGGTCAAGTATTGGGCTAGTGTCGAGCACCGGGACGTTTACCTTAACACACGCTTAATCTTCTTTTTTTACCCTTAAACCATCTACTTGGAGTCGGGCCTCCTAGATCGCGTGCGCCAGACATTTCTGCACGGCTATCACAAGATGGCGCGCGTGCTCTTTCGATTTTTCTCGCACTATCTGTCTCTTTCTTATTGGAAAACTTAGAAAGAGAGGTATAGTGCGAGAAAAATCGAGAGAGCTCGCGCGCCGTCTTGTGATAACCGTGCTGTTGGTTGTCATTTTATCAAGATTTGCGGCTTCCAAAGTCTTTTTGACACTAGAGCACAGTGTGGAATTCGGTCGTCCTCTTCCTCGGTGGTTCTCGGTTAAACCTAGCGCTAGATTCACGGCAAAGTTTTCCTCTCTCCTCATGACGTGACCATACCAGCGCAGTTGTCGTTCAGGCAGTTTTTCCGTAATTGGAGCCACTCTAAAACTTCCGCGGATATGTTCATTCCGTATTTTGTCCAATCTAGTAACACCGCCCGCCCACCGTAGCATCTTCGTCTCGTTAACATGGAGGCGTTGTTCGTGTGATCTCTTTGTGGTCCAACACTCGGTGTCATACTGCAAAGCTGGTCTAATTGCTGTCTTATATACAGCACCTATTACTTTAATGACAGACGACGATTAATAACAGACGCTTCGAAAATAAATAATTAATGAAATAATAATATTTTTGCGAATTCGCAATTCGTTTTTCAATATTTACCCCAAAATACTGCGCGATTTGCGCTAGCGAATAAAAATAAACAATAGACTCGTACTTTCTAATTTCATCGCCACAAAAGGTAACTCAAATTATGGTGTAACAACAAAAACGAACAAAACAGAAGGGCAACAATTTTTATTGCTAAAAAACGGTCCATTCATTGTGAGATATAAAGGTTTTTATGGAGGCAAATTAAAGGAGGAGGACGATTTTGCTTTTAATTACTTTCTTAATGATTCATTCCGGGCGTGCTGGGGGCTGGTAAAATTAGACGCCAGTACTATGTATAATTATTAATTAAGGGACTTAGCCGATGTTGCAAAAGGCAATATTGTTTACCTCGATGTTTGTCACGAGCCTGCATTTTAAAACACATGTTTTTGATATCAAATTCATTAAAACATTCACTCCCAACAATTACGTAACGCTAGCCGAGAAAAGCGTCTATGAGCGCCCACCAGGGTTTCTGGCACTGAAAGTATTAAATACTAGAAAAGCGTCTATGAGCGCCCACCAGGGTTTCTAGCACTGAAAGTATTAAATACTAGAAAAGCGTCTATGAGCGCCCACCAGGGTTTCTAGCACTGAAAGTATTAAATACTAGAAAAGCGTCTATGAGCGCCCACCAGGGTTTCTGGCACTGAAAGTATTAAATACTAGAAAAGCGTGTATGAGGGCCCACCAGGGTTTCTGGCACTGAAAGTATTAAACACTAGAAAAGTGTCTATGAGCGCCCACCAGGCTTTCTGGCACTGAAAATATTAAATACTAGAATAGCGTATATGAGGGCCCACCAGGGTTTCTGGCACTGAAAGTATTAAATACTAGAAAAGCGTCTATGAGCGCCCACCAGGGTTTCTGGCACTGAAAGTATTAAATACTAGAAAAGCGTCTATGAGCGCCCACCAGGGTTTCTGGCACTGAAAGTATTAAATACTAGAAAAGCGTCTATGAGCGCCCACCAGGGTTTCTGGCACTGAAAGTATTAAATACTAGAAAAGCGTCTATGAGCGCCCACCAGGGTTTCTGGCACTGAAAGTATTAAATACTAGAAAAGCGTCTATGAGCGCCCACCAGGGTTTCTAGCACTGAAAGTATTAAATACCAGAAAAGCGTCTATGAGCGCCCATCAGGGTTTCTGGCACTGAATGTATTAAATACTAGAAAAGCGTCTATGAGCGCCCACCAGGGTTTCTGGCACTGAAAGTATTATATACTCAACGTATATTTACACTTACTAGTAGCACAAAACTCCCGAATGATAGCCAATGACAAAACGGAGGAGAATGTAGTTACCATACCAGCGCTACTAAAAATAAATTATAATTAATATAAATTAATTTTGTACGCAACGTCTGCTAAAGAAAAAAAATGAAATTTTGCTCTTTGTAATAATTGTGTAATTGTCTCTATGTAACTTGTTACTGTGCATTTAATAAATAAAAGGAAAACATTGAAAAGATATTTATATTCGCAGAAAGTCTCAGATTCGAATTCTGCTCGAAGCAATAAGTTTAAAAATTCCTTTTAACCTGATAAGTGAATTTATGTTGAAATTGGATCCAGAATCAGTCCAGAATCTTGACTTTCTGTCTTGGCGAAAATTGAGAATTGGCGAGAATCTCGAATCTTCGTGAAGTTTTAAACTATCGTTAAGACGGGGTTTTCATCACCGCCAAGCTATTAGTACTTGTAAACTGCATTAACGTGTTTAAATAACTATGCAAGTCTTAGCGTTAAAACTCGGTACGGTGCACTAGAAATATAAGTGCATTCCGTCTCTATGTGAATGCTAAACTTTTTTAGGATTACGCATAGAATTTTGACATAATAAGCTTTTCTTTTAGCACCGTGCTTTGAAAAATAGTCGACAAGCGCCGGCAACGTTAATGGCAACGAGGCAATACTGGCGGGAACTTTGCGGCTGACACTTTTCGAACGCACGTTAGGACAACTTAACAGTCATTGTCCTATACAAAGAGTGACATTTAGATCTACCTGACGTACGTACAATGCTTTACGTTATCGACCTTTTGAACACGATCTCTATTTTAAAACTGTTATATATTATAAATCACCGTTTTTGAAAAGTATTTCACATAAGCAAATATTTATTTATTTATTTATACTTTATAGCACATATATAAAAATAAAAGTACAATTGGCGGACTTAATATTGCCCTTGCCTTGCTTGATTTTCAATTTAAGTAAAGAATACAAAACATGTTCACGATAACCGTTTGCACCTGTGACTTTTGCATTCCGTGCATTCTTAGAGCACACATAAACTGGAGTAGCCTTTCAGTAACTTACCCCTCTGTACAAAAAAAAAATCATTCAAAGACAATTTCACAATCGATTAATGGTAATTCACAAAATCGCCTCGCAAGAGAACACTGATCATAAAAATGCCCGCATGCGCTGTAAGCACTTGATATTATAAACGTTCAACCACATCAAGCTTTCAATATCCTATTAAGATGCTCCCCCCCACCCCCCGCGAAATTCGGCAGACATTTTTGTACGCAAATACGACATAAGGCTACTCCAGTTATGTATGCTCTAAGCGTGCATTACTATATTGCCAACTGACCGATGGTCGTGGGTTGGGCGATGAGTTTTCCATCGCTTCACTCTTTTAGTTGCGCTTTAGAGCGGCTCTTAATTATTTCTACCACGAACACTTTACAACTTTGTAAACTAAATCCGCGAGCGTTGCACGGTTGCCGTTCACTTATAGCTGTGGATAAGACGTCCGTCACGTTCTGAGAAGTGTGCTAGTGCGAGATTGACTTATAAACAATGATAAGTGATAAAATGGCAACTATGCTACGCCCACTACGTGTACCCTAGCATTTCGTTAAATTGTCGTAAGGGCCTCTACGTGTGGGCTGTATGGTATGTAAATTGCTGATTTGGTCGTGAAATACTACGTTTATGTACTTAGTTGTCGTACAATGTACATATTTAAGTATGTATTTATCTATATAAGTATGTTTATCGTAGTCTAGTACCCTTAAGCTTTGCTTAGTTTGGGACTAGGTCGATTTGTGTAAGATTGTCCGCAAAATATTTAAAAAAAAAATGTTTTTTTTATTAAAATGGAAGGATTACATTGGTGTCTTTTGCTCTTCGCCGATAAAAATATTTTATGTAAAAAATAACATAAATAGATATGAGTCATATCTTTTTTATGATTTTAATTATTTTTAGTAATTAACACAGTGTTGTAATAATCTGATGGTTTAATATCAATATAGCAATACTAAATTTTACATTTTAACATGAGGAAAGTACCTACCCAATTCAGTTGAAAGTTACTTCATTGATCTTCGTGAAAACCGCAGATTCCAAAACGTTGCGATCAATAACATTGTCTCAACTTTTATAAAATCGCTGTCAAAAGAAACGTATTTAAATGCAAATGAGATTATTCCAGAGAGATTGGAATAAACGCCCTTTCCAATAAGAAAAATATAACTTTGTCCGCTAAAACGGTTCTATTGAAATAAGAACTTTAAATAAATTAGATTGTGGTTTATTGTCAGGGGATTACGTGAAGCTTGTTTTTATAAACGAACTAGCTGCCCGCGCGGCTTCGGATCTACGAGTACATAGACCAGTATCCATAACCTGTATCCATCCTAACGATCCTTTTTATATACTGGTATGCATTTTCGAAATCGGTATGTATTTAGTTCCGAAGATTACCTACGTATACAAACTCACAACCTCACAGATTTTTATCTTTGTAATCTACTTATTAACCATTCTTACTCTTGTGGCAACCTTGTTGCACAACAGGCTGGTTAGGCTGGTTCGAAATATGAATTATATGTCTAGATTTTTATCTGTCATATGACATTACTAGATTGCTAAAAAGCTTGTGAACACGTATTTTATATTGAATCTTATTTAGTCTCCATAGTGCAATTATAAGTTTACCAATACACCAATCTTCATTCCAACCGGAATTTTATTCCACCGAGATCCGAGGAAGACAACCTGAACACGCAACCGACCAGGTAGGGCAGGGGGGCCCGTTACAGCCTCCCAACTCAATAGTGGGTGCCTTTCCCATACTGGCAGCCACCTTATACCCTATACTCTCATCATCCACGGAGCGTTTTCCCGGTTGTACCCTAAAGAGCCCGGGGTCCGCTTTGGCACCTAATAATCCCAAGATTGGCGTAGGCACTAGTTTTAGTGTCCTGGAAGTCCCAGTGGGAAAATTAGACCTTGCTGGGATTAGACCAGCCTCTTCAGCATCACAATATTTTCCTTCACCAAACACTTTTATTAAATTCTAGCGACTGCCCGCGACTTCGTCCGCGTGAAACTCGTTTATATCGTAGCTCCATACAAACTTCACCCCCCATTTCGCCCCCTTAGAGACCAACTAGATTTCCATCAAACAGTATCGCAGGCCACGCTTCGAAATTTGAAAGTCATCACTTTATCAATACCGATATCTTAATGAAAATACGTACAAAATAACCAACGGCCAAAGACAAGTTAATTATTTTTGTAAATCTTAGCGATATAATGCTGGTCATTACTGCCAGTTTCTGAACGCATTTTAGCGGGTTTATAGTATGTGTGTAGATAATAGATATACAATCGTATCAAACACCGCACCTGCAAAACACGGTCACTGCGTCACGTTTTATATCCCCGTGGGATAGTGCGGTAGATCATGTATCACAGACGAGACAGTCCATTCTTAATAAAACTTCAACTTGGTTGCGAACAGAGTAACGTTTTTTTTTTTCCCCCACCTACCGACACACCAAAGACAATTATTTTGTTATTTTTAAAGCAATTCCAACATCCTCTCCTAACAAAATAATCTAATAACATTATAACACAATGTGTGTTACAATTATAAATTTAAACTTCTGAAATGCCCATAGATTTTGAAAACTTATAATGTTTTTCTGCACCTAGACTTTTAGTCAGTAAATCAGCTGGCATGTTAGAAGTTGATACATATTCAAGCTTGACTTTGCTGTCATATACACAATCTCTTACAAAATGATGCCGTATATCAATATGCTTTGTTCGCTTGTGGAACAGTGGATTAGCAGCTAATTTGAGCGAACTTTGACTATCACTATACAAGCATATTGGTGTACTGTCACTATGCTTCATTATGTCACTTAGTAAATTCTGCAAATATATTGCCTCTTTACAAGCTTCGCTTAAAGCCATGTACTCCGATCCACAGCTGGAAAGGGCAATTGTTCTTTGCTTTCTTGATTCAAAGGATATCACACACCCTGACATTATGAAGCCCCGCAGCGCCAATCGCGACACTTAAACCTGAATC
Organism: Epinotia nisella; assembly: GCA_932294315.1. Lineage (NCBI taxonomy): Eukaryota > Metazoa > Arthropoda > Insecta > Lepidoptera > Tortricidae > Epinotia > Epinotia nisella. The sequence continues at coordinate 17,249,653 of OW028688.1, read as the reverse complement.
GCACTCGCGCGGGCTGCGGTGGCGGTCAATAGTAAATTTGACAACTACTCTCTTCCTAAGGCGTTGTAAGAGGGAACTAGGGCTTCCAATTGAAGCCTCCAATTGAATTCCAATGGAAGCCCTGGAGGGAACTGATTGAAAAAAATTGTGGCTGAGACGGATTGATCCGATAGGTAGCTGAGTTGGTAAGTAGCGACGGGCCGTGTATGCCTGTGGTCGCCGGTCGAATCCGGCTACGGCTTAAATTTTTCTTCTAATTTAAATTTGACCACTACTGTCAATTTTACTATTGACCGCCACCGCAGACCGCGCCAATGTGATTCAGGCCTTATGTGGCATGCGCTACGCGCGCTTTTCGCTACGGAGTTGTTGCTACGACTATGGCTTAGCGCTGAATGGGTTAACACTTTTAGTGACAGGAGCCCGCTTGGTTTTTTGCATATTATCGGCTACGAAGCGTACCGCTACGTAATCGTTGGCACTGAATATGTTAAAGTGTTCACTGCCAGTGACCCGCCTACGCCGTAGGCACTTTCCGCTATACTTAGCCGAAAAAACGGCGACTACAAGCGTAGCGTAGCGATTCTTGACAGTGAGTGGGTAAAGCATATAAATATGTTATAGGTGACAGACATAAAGGCCCCTCTTGCATGCAGTTGTGGATTTGAATAGGCATTTGATTTGTTTGTGTATAAATCTTAGTAAAATAAGTTTTCAATAAATTATTATATCTTTTCCGCTCACGGGCCATGATGTCCCGGACCTTTGGGAGGCGTGCGTGGGGCTAGGTTACCACAAAGTACCAACGGAGCCAACACGTAGAGGCTCTTTTGACAATTTAATGGAATGCAAGGAGTACACCGAGCGGATACTGTCCCTGCCCGTGTCATGGGACGCACACAGAGACAGCACCCGCTGGGGTGTATAGAGACTATTACTGGTTGATGGAATCTAATAAATAAACCGGGTCATTGGGTGAAAATGATGGACTAGTGGCTGGGCTATTGGATGAAACATCGGACGCCTGCCTAATAAAACTGTTTCACGTTTTATCTCTGGCAGACGGTGACTCGCCAACTGCTAGATGGGCCCCTATTAATAGCGACATTAAAAATGGCAACACCACCGGTCAGAGAGCTGGGGGGGTAGAGAGGTGGCACTGGACTTCAAATAATTAAATAAAACAGTGTTTAAAGGAAAATTAAAGGGCGTCCTCCTTCAAAAAAAGTAATTGTAAACGAGCAAATAAAATAAAAAAGTACCTACACGCATGTTCACACAACCTGCGTCTTTTGTGTTGTTATCGAAAGTCGAGCGCAAATAGCACAATAGACGGTGCAGTGAGCTGACTACTAGATAAAAACTGTTGACTGTCAGCTGAATGTTGTTTGTTGCTGTTACGTAAATGTACGGATGTGCAAATTGCGAAAAATTTCCAAAAAGTTGGAAAAGTTCTCGGAAATTTCTAGAAAGTGACACAAGAAATAAAGGAAATTTCTATTTTGGAAATGGAAAGTTTAAATTCCCATACAAAAATGAGAGAAATTTCCGAAATTTTCTTATGTTATATTGCAGAAAAATTTCGCAATTTAGGAAACTTTCCGTCGGCACATCAGTAGGTAAATGTAAAGCATGATACAACATAATAATTTCCCTTGTTAAATCACATAATTTGTTAGATTTAAATAGGTTAAGGTTGTAACCATAAAATTGAGCGTTTCTCGCCATCAAACGTCACAGTTTGGCGAGTTGTAATGAAATCGTAATATTGTATTTTTCCCGTCATATAATAAATAAAAAAAATGTTTATTCGAATAGGGCAGTTGCATATTTTTTCGAATGCGCGTTAGGACATTTTAACTGTAATTTTCTGTAGGGGACAATAAAAGGTGATTTGTCCTAACACTCGTTAGAAAAGTTACGCAGTTACCGTACTAGCCTCAACTACATGCAAAAGGGACCAATATTTTTTTTTTTCACCTGTAATGTACATAAATAAGGACATAAATATCTGTACAGAGTTACAGAGGGGTAATCACGTAACGTTTTGAACGCGCGTTAGGTAGATCCAACTGTCATTTTTCCATATAAAAATTGACGTTTAGATCTACCTGACGCACGTACAATGCGTTACGTGATTGACCAACTGGACTCTATTGTCAATGTCATAAAGGCGTGTACAGATTTGTATGTCCTTATTAAGTACGTATTTGTTCACCTTGGGCGGTATACGATTCTCATCGGCCGGGCCGAGCCGGAGCGCGCCTGAGGGCATTTTACAAGTTGCCAAAGGAATTTAAAGCTTTAATACAGACGTTACATTTCATATTTGAATGCATTTCCAGTCGGCTCCTCGCCGATGACAGCCGAGCACAGCCGTCCGTGCTCGGCTGTCATCGCATCTGACCGGTTCCGTGCGTACTGCACTCTATTAAAACGGCTAACATCGGGTTTTCGGGCATCCATTGCGCTGCGGAGCCACGCGAACCGGCCCGGCCCATTCGGTGGGAATCCTACTAATATTATAAATGCGAAATTTTGGATGTTTGTATGTTTAGATGTTTGGATCTTTGTTACTCAATCACGCTTAAACGGCTCAACCGATTTGGATGAAATTTTGCACGAAGATAATTTATAGCCTGTATTAAAATATCTTAGGATAGTTTTTATCTCGGGTCCACGCAGACGAAGTCGCGGGCGGAAGCTAGTCGTACGTAAGTCAACGTGCCGAATAGCTTTTCTACATCATCTGTGGAGATTGAATTCAACTTATCGTTAAGCAATCTGTCGATATAAATCCTCCGTTGAGCGTCGAACATCAAATGTCAAACAAATCTTACAGCCCGTACAGTCTGCCTCACCTAATCCCTTCCAAAGGGCCACAATAGGACGGTAATTCACCGCGCCCATTCCACAAGACGGGTGGCCGAGTGTCCCGCGATAAAATTGGATGTGTCCATGCCCTTATTTATGGCGCGATCTGTTAAGAAGTGCCGAAAGAAAGTATAGCTGCCAACTTAAATGTGCGGCCGGCGAAACTGCCAAGAATCGAAATGTGAACATTCTCCGGTAGTTTTGGATTTAATCGGGTGTGTGAGATAAGTTTGTAACGTTGTAATGAAAGAGGTCCTGTTTCACTCTGATTTGACATTTAGGCCTAGGGCACATATTGCCGTTTTGTAAATGTTCAAAGTTGACTGTTTCCTGTTATGTGCGTTATTTCCCACATACGAAGCATCAGGAAGCTTACTCAACATATAACAATCGGGCCAATAGATACTACAGCCTTGGCCAAAAGTATTGAGCACCCCACGTTTTCCTTTGTAACTTAAGGATAAAGTATTATTTTTCAATTTCATAAATACACGAACACGTAAAATATAATAAGTGTTTGAACATGTGCAAATCATTAATATATTCACGGTTCGAATCCCGGTACGGGCATTTATTTGTGTGATGAGCACGAATATTTGTTCCTGAGTCAAGGATGTTTTCTATGTATTTAAGTATGTATTTATCTATATAAGTATGTTTATCGTCGTCTAGTACCCATGCATAGTACAAGCTTAGCTTCGTTTGGGACTAGGTCGATTTGTGTAAGATTGTCCGCAAATATTTATTTATTTATTTATTTATATATCATTATGAAATTGCTATTTGTGTGTGAAAACTGAAGCTAGAAAAAAACCGGCCAAGTGCGAGTCGGACTCGCGCACGAAGGGTTCCGTACCATTATCTATAAAACGGCAAAAAAATCATGTCTGTTGTATGGGAGCCCCAGTCCGAGTCGCACTTGGCCGGTTTTTTTATTATTTGTTGTTATAGCGGCAACAGAAATACATAATCTGTGAAAATTTCAACTCTCTAGCTATCACGGTTCTTGAGATACAGCTTGGTGACAGACAGACGGACGGAAGGACGGACAGCGAAGTCTTAGTAATAGGGTCCCGTTTTTACTCGTTAAGTACGGAACTTTAAAAAGTCGGGGTTTACAATAAAGGTTTAATTGTATATTTTTTTCACGGAATTTCCCTTAACGTCAATAAATATGACGAATTTTTCCGATAGATACACAACTTTCTATTATAAAATATATAAATGCACCCTTTAAAGGTTTAAAGTTTGACTTTAGTATGAAAAACGCATGGGTGCTCAACACTGTTGACCACGGCTGTATGTAATTTTACGCGCAATTCCTGACAAAAACAATCTATACGAACAAGGATGTCAATGTGACTTTTAAGTACTAAGCCTTCACTGTTCGTCTGTCTGTTCAGCTATCCGACTTCCAATTTCCAAAGTAGCAACACAACAACAATAAATCCGCCTATATACGTCCCACTGTTGGGCACAGGCCTCCTCTCATGAATGAGAGGGAACGGGCAGTAGTCCCCACGCTGGCGCAGTGCGAGTTGGGGACTTCACATACACCTTTGAATTTCTTCGGAGATGTATGCAGGTTTCCTCACGATGATTTTCCATCACCGAAAAGCAACATCAAATGGCATTCCATACATAAGTTACTAAAAACTCATTGGTACGAGCCGGGATTAGAACCTACCACCGCCGTTTGACAGCCGCACGCCTGAACCACTAGGTACTAATAAAACATTTGCTTGGCAGTGAAAACCGAAACATGACCTAAGGGGTAATCACGTAAGGTTCCGAACGCGCATTACGACAATTTAACAAAGATTTAACTGTCATTTTTCCATATAATTGTTGACATTTAGATCTACCTAACGTTCGTACAATGCGTTACGCGATCGACCTGCTAAACCTGCCTATTTATTACAGGGACAGCCAGACCAAATCACCAGCACTTTCCTAATCGGCTTTCGTAGTCAATGAAAAGACTTCAATAACATTCAAATTTAGAACCTTCGAACGAATCGAAACAATTTATACTTTTTTTAATAGCGAGATTCCTCAAAGAGCCAGTCTAATCTGCATTTAAATTATGGATTTAAATAAGACGTAGTAAAATAAAAGCCGAGATGAATGAAGAAAGAGGATGTAAAATAGTGACGGGCTTAGCCAGCCGAGTATTGTTTAGAATGTCAAGAATATTTACATGCGGATTGGCTTAAATTTTGCCAAGGGTACGTTCTTCCATGTTAGCTCGACGCGCGTCGAAACAATTGCGAGAAACATACAATAATATATCAAATAAGAATGTGAAATGGAAATGTCGGATAGGTACTAAAATTATGAGTAGGTACTCCTGAAAGTAGAATTATAACTTTCGTCCACAGTTTTTATGGATTAAAACAAAGTAAGTAATGTAGAAGGGTCGTTCTTCTTTTCGACCGACAATAGCCTGTCCCTCGTCTTATTACGGCATCTCATTTGAGTAATGATGTTTACGGTTTTATAATGTTCGAATGAACGTCCATATTATTTTATTAATTAGTGATGTTTAATATTTCACTTTCTCTAACTAGCATTTTTTTTTAATGTTTTTTTTTTCGTAGAATGCCGTGACAGAGTGGTAAACCAAAATGTTGTCCCCACTGAAAGAGTCCACTCTGTCACATGTTTTTTTTTAGAAACCAACCGTAAATAAATATTTATATTGGCCAGAAAGGAAACTTTAATTAGTTCTAATGAAGAAACCTATGCATTTTTTTTTAAATCGCACTTCAAAACCACAATTTTCGATAGTTCAAAAACCAAAAAAACAGAAAAACCTCGGATCATTGTCGGTAAAAAAGAAGAACGACCCAGAAGTACTAGTGCCCGACGCGGTACTAGTACTCGACGAATATAATTTAACTAGCGAATAATAAACTAAGATTGATCACGACATCATTTTTAAGTTACTAAATGTTAGTGACTTCAATATTTCTTATCACAATTTCTAGACAAATAACTTATTTATAAGTTATGAACATATTTGTTAAAACCAGCTGCCATCAATTGGGACAATGAGTTAAACCTTCAAGTCCCAATAAATGTCAGTCTGTCATTCATGACATTTGTACTGAAATGACATCTATTGGGACTGCCAGCATAACCGCCTGCCATTTACTCGTACATTCGGATTGATTACCTAATTCTAATATTATCAGGATGTTTTATAAGATCACCATATGAAACGAATTCCATATCAGTAACTTGAGTAAATACCTCGTCTCCCAAACCGTATGAAACTGTTTAATACATCTTAAATGAGCATAATATCGTGATTCAAATAAGTATTTTCCGTTGACATGTCGGGCACTAGTACTTCTACCTTATTAGGTGCCTTGAAAACGCCATCTATTGTATACAAAATGTGTGGTGATTTATCGAAGTTTATGGGTTCGAATCCGCGAACAAAAAAACCATATTGCCACTATGCGGACTTATGCGGACGTGGGGGCGGGGTGGGGGCTAGGTGACAAAAGGATGCCAAGCAGCCGTTTAGTTCGAACATGCGCACACATGCGCGTACAGGGTTTTGGGCACGAGTTTGGGTAGAAATCTGTAAGGAGTTCGCCTTCTATGATTTTTTCGTTGGCGCTGGTTTGAATACTTCGAATACTTATGTGACTGTTACATCGATTGATTAACATTCTGTCTGTTACCTTGTCACGCTTAAACCGTACAACCGATTTAGATAAAATTTTGCATGGAGATACTTTGAGACCCTTGGAACAGCCTCGGAATCCGGGACATCGTCCTTTCAAGGCAAAGTCGCGGGCAAAAGCTAGTTATTAATATGTGGTAGAGTATCTCAGACTCACAACTCATCATAAATATAAATAAATAAATAAATATTTGCAAACAATCTCACACAAATCGACCTAGTCCCAAACTAAGCAAAGCTTGTACTATGGGTACTAGACGACGATAAACATACTTATATAGATAAATACATACTTAAATACATAGAAAACATCCATGACTCGGGAACAAATATTCGTGCTCATCACACAAATAAATGCCCTTACCGGGATTCGAACCCAGGACCTCTTGCTTCGTAGGTAGGGTCACTACCAACTAGGCTGAAGCGGTCGTCATATAGCGTAGTATATTTTTTTAATTGTCTAAATTCGAAACATGCAACTTAATGCATCAAAAACCAGAGCTTGGATTGTAGGTAGTTCTCGACGCGTGTCGCCACTTCATCACGTTGGCGATGCGTTGACGACAAAAGAACAAAGCTCACTCCTCGCATGAAGCAATCAGTCACGTTCACTGTCTAGATCAATAAATTGATAGAGTTTACATAGTTTTCACAAGTACGCAGGTTATCGTCATCATTTATTTATTTCGATGAAGGGTTTCATTAAACCGGACAAGTGCGAGTTCAACTCGCGTGGTGAGGTCCGTATATAATCTAAATTTCATAAGTGTTTTTGAATACTCAAATTTCTTATAGGTTTTCCTGTAATCTTTAGGCAAATAACTATTTTCCATATTTTTTTCAGAATTTTAATCCTAGTAGTTTCGGAGATAAGGGGGTGGGGGGGGGAGAATGGTCAATTTTTGTCTTTTTTCCTAAATTACTTCAAATCTGTTTTTGCTAAAATTATAAAAAAAAAAAATTTGACATGCTTACAACAACCCCTTTCATTTGGTATGTCACACAATACCGTTTGCGAAACTTTTTTTTTAATTTTCCAGTTTACCCCCCAAAAGTGGGCCCCTTGTTCAAAATTCATTAATTTACTTTACGCGTCCATTTTTGGGTCACCAATTTACATATGTGTACCAAATTTCAAATCAATCGGTCCAGTTAGTAGTTTCGGAGCAAATCGGCTGTGACAGACGGACAGACTACCATGATCCTATAAGGGTTCCGTTTTTTTCCTTTTGAGGTATCGGAACCCTAATAATTTAGTCTATTAATTGTACTAGTATTCACTATAGTAAAATGTCGTAGTATAGTGTGTATTGATGGACAGCTTCGAAGCATTGCAAAAAAATATAAATGAAAAACTAAGAACATAATACTAAACAACGCGCTATCGCTACAAAAACATAGTTGGACAGTTTGAATTCTGAGCCACATTTCTGAGCAGTGGCGTGAAAAATATATTATCTATCTTCAATTAATACAATATTCATATTATTAACAATAGCTGTTCAAGTAAATCATGGGAAGTGCCAATTTGTAGTTATGTACATAATAGCCGCAGATCAAAAATAGTTATTTATGATACAAGTGCGGAAATTAGGTAATTCCCAACGAGTGACGGTGACCAAAAACACGAGCGTGTGAGCGAGTGTTTTGTTCGACACGGGTTGAACCGTATAAACGCACTTTCAGGCACCTGCATTGTAAATGTTTTTTCACATCTCATGCTCGAAAAGTGTGTCATATTAGGCTTAGCAAGCGGGGCTAAAGTGGTACATGTAGCCCCTAGGGAAAATATGTATAAATATTTATGATTTCTAAAACCTTTAATTTGACCAATCAAAACACTTCGCTGTATTAAATCCACCAATCACCACTCTTTAAAAAACATTTGTATTTGCTATCAACTAACCAGATTACAGCAAATATTAAAAACAACCAATCAGAAACCAGAATTAATTTCAAATATCAGGTGTTTTTTAGTCCCTAACTCACAATAATCATTAAAACAAAAACGCCTCTGGCCGTCAACGACGCGCCTGTAGACGGTCAGCCGGCCAATACACGGTGATTAAATACTGATGATCCACCATAGTTGTCTCTTTCTATAACTTCAATGAGAAAGAGACAGCGCGTGGATCGAGTGATAATACTTCACCGTATATTGGACGCTTCAGAGGCGTTTATTCGTGGTGTCAATATTTTGTATCTGTGTCAAAGCAGTTTATTAAAAAAAGTATGCCGCCAAATCGAATAATCTTTGCGCCGTGGAATTTATTATTGATTGTGGATGGATAATTTTTGTTTTACTATTTTCTCGCAGTCGAAGTGAAAAGTAGAGTGTATAACTCGGGTCTAAAAGCCATATTACCCCTCGAAATATTTTCCCTCACTTCGCTCGGGAAAATAACCATCTCGTGGTAATATGGCTTATTTTAGCCCCTTGTCATACAATCTACTATTTTCGGTGGAGAGCATCTCTGACATATGTACCTACAATTTGTATGCATTGGTCAATATTTTAAATACCTACGTAGAAAGCTATTTTGCTTAACTCATGTGTCTACTGAACTAACACGTAGAGTATTTTTTTTAATAAAGTTTTTGATACATATTAATTTTTGTACAAATATTTTGATAATTATTTTTTATTTCCAAACTTCATCCACGTGTTTAAACTTCATTATGTTTGGGTCAAATCGGACTGTTCCCTAAATCTATGGTAAGCATATACATCTTATTTAAAAATTTAATGAAGTATCGATGTTTTGTTATCGACTAAGGTCACATCACTAGCAAGAAAAGCTGAGGAGTTACGCCAAACCTCTTTATGACGCGCTGCCAACCCGGCTTCACTGCCTTTAATTATCTATAAAGCTTTTTTAACAATGTTTGAGTTAGTTTGAGACAACGGTCCCATTACCACTATTATTGTTAGATAACGCCAAACTTTCACTCACAAAAAAATCAAACTATTTATTCTGATGCCTTTAAATAAATAATTCTTTAAGCTTTTCTGTTTAGCCCTGCGGTTGACTGATAGAGAATGCCTTCAGGCATGAAATCCGGCTTTTGTACTTTTTATTTGTGCCATAGAGTTTAAATATATAAATAAATTATTGAAATATTTATATGTTAGAAAAATAATACTACTATTTATAGTAGTAATTTTTTTCTTTTTAATTATCTTTTGTGTTTAATAAAATAGGTATATGTTGTCATTGTTGGCTACCGTGCCTTCACCGAATGGACCTGCGGAAGACCAGCGCTGGCTGTCGAGCTAGCAACTTGCTGAGCTGGGTCCATTTCGTGACATCATCATCATCATCATATCAGCCGAAAGACGTCCACTGCTGGACATAGGCCTCCCCCAAAAAGTGCCACAATGACCGGTCCTTCGGTTCGGTTCAGTTTGTGACATAACCTGTGTTATTTTAATTTATTTTGTATTTTATTTTCTGTATTGTCACGAATAAATGTTAGAATTTGAATTTAAAATAGTTTTTATTAAAACGACTGTCCAGGTTGGCAATGAATCGGGAGATTTGGAAGTTCAGGGGGAGCGGAGGGGGGGAGGAGTTCAGCGGTCAGATATCACCTCTAAAGGGTCCGTTCCCTTGAGTGTAGTACTAGTCTTGGGGTTATGACTATTCAGTTTTAAACAGACATAGTCACCGGCAATAGCCAGCAGTTAACAATATCAAAACGATTTTAATAACCGCTCTCCTATTTCAGTCCAAACAATAGGATTGCATCGAAAACATCCGATATCCCCAGCTCCGTAATGAAGTTTTTAAACACACAGTCGGCTGTAATATCCTGCCTGGGCTTAATTGCAGCAGACAGGATATTGTGGGGAAATGACGTCGCCTTGTGCGCGGCTTTAGTACTGCCAAAGTCAACTATTACCTAGCACTAGTGTGTTTTGAGCAAACGTTGATCGTTGATACAAGAGTTGAGGTAGGTGCGGCAGGCAGACTCATCAGTAACTGTCTGTCTCAGTTTAGAAGCAGAATAAAGGCATCCATCGACCGAGGATATCCATTCATCACCATGATCACAATTTTCAGTCTGTATACCTTTGTTTTTTTTTAATGGGAGGAAAATCCGTTATGGATACCTCCGCGCCACGGGGATAGCGCGGAGGTTATGTCGGACCCGCACTGCACTGGTTAAAAACCCCCCGATGGTCCTCCTCGACGCATTTCGGACAGCTCTGGGATCTCTTATGGAACGCACCAGTGCCGCTCTAGCGTCATGCCTCTGTGGGTCCTACCTTTTTTTTATTTTTAAGGCTCCGTACCTCAAAAGGAAAAAAACGGAACTCTTATAGGATCACTCGTGCGTCTGTCTGTCCGTCTGTCACAGCCGATTTGCTCCGAAACTACTGAACCGATTGAGTTGAAATTTGGCACACATATGTAAATTGGTGACCTAAAGATGGACGCGTAAAGCAAATCAATGAATTCTGAACAAGGGGACCACTTTTGGGGGGTACACTGGAAAATTTAAAAAAAAAATCGCAAATTGTATTGTGTGACATATCAAATGAAAGGGGTTGTTGTAAGCATCTCTGATAAAAAAAAAATATAATTTTAGCAAAAACAGATTTGAAGTAATTTAGGAGAAAAGACGGAAATTGACCATCCCCCCTTATCTCCGAAACTACAAGGCTTAAAATTCTGAAAAAAAATATGGAATATAGTTCCTTGCCTAAATATTACAGGAAAACCTATAAGAAGTTTGAGTATTCAAAGGAACGGGAAAATTATCAATAATTTTGTGTATTATATACGGAACCCTCACCACGCGAGTTAAACTCGCACTTGTCCGGTTTTTTTTACTAGACATAGACATAGAAAATCTTTATTTAACATCACATGTTAGACATATAGTGTACAAATTAGACTTAAGATTAGACTTAAAACCTATACAGTCCGTACATACGAGGCATAACAATGTGTGATTTTAAAAAGGGGCTAGACTCAGCATAATATTGCAGTGAGTAGGTATAGGTATACCTACACCGCAACGCTGGTTTTCAGTTAGACCCTTTCATATAGCTTTAATCATAGTATTATTATGTCGGAACGTAGTAAAAATGTATTTTAAGTGTGAGTAATGTTGTGTGTAAACTGTGTACTTATTTTAAAATTTATTATACTTTGATCGTGGTTTGGATTAACTTATGGGCAAATATATATGTTAGGTGACAAATATATATAATTGTTATAAATAATAATAGAATGAAATACAAAAATATAAAAATAAAATGACATATGTACATAGTATTTATTGTAGGCTTCATTACTTCATTACTACGATTGCAGCCCCCAACTGCAACCGTGTACCACCCCGAGGACCCCTTTTAGTCGCCTTGTACGACAGGCAGGGGATACAGTAGCCGTATTCTAATAGACCCACTGTAAGCGAGCTGTGAGGCGGGCGATTTTCAATCTGATGGCTGTGGGTTCGTACACCGTCGTACCACTGGGTTTTCTCATAAAATCTATGTACGAAAAATCATTAGATATTTAACAGTGACTTTTCTGTTCCGGTCTAATCCCTATAAGGTCTAGTTTTCCCTCTGGATTGGCAGGTGAGCAGGTCGATCACGTAACGCATTGTCCAGTCAGCATCATAAACATGTATACATTTTTTGACACATATCTAAGTAATAAGGTCATAGAATGTATACATGTTTGTGATGCTGACTGTACAGTCACGGATTTTAATTGTTGCGCCATTTGAGCTCACTTTATACTGGAAACTTCATAGCTTCATAGAAAACCAACATTAGTTGACACCTAAATGGCTCAACAATTTAAGTCCGTGACTACGTGCGTCAGGTACCTAGATCTAAATGTCACCTTTTGTACGGGAAAATGACAGTTGAGTTGTCCTAATGTACATTAGAAAAGTTATGTGATCACCCGTCTGATTGCATTCGCTTTCGTAAAACTAGTGCCTACGTCAAATCTTGGGATTAGATGCTAAAAGCGGACCCCGGTCTCGTGTGGGACACTACTGTGAAAACGCAGGATGATAATGGTAGACCACCCACAAGGTGGACTGATGACCTGGTAAAGGGCACTGGGACGACTATGTCCCGCAGTCGGCTGATATAATAATGACTACTCATTGAGACGATTCTAACGAGCCCAAACACAACGGGGTTACGTCGGTTAAATACTGAATTCCCATGGCCACCTTCTGTCTCCATCATCAGATCAGCTCGATGATACCATAATATTAAATTGGCATCCAAACTATACTATTACCCAAAATTTCAGCTCAATCAGATAACGGCAAGTGACTGAAAAATGGATTGCAAATTTTGACGGACAACTTACATACTTACAATTAGTTACAGTATACGAACAGGTCAAGTTAATATAAAGCTTGTATAAAATCAGGGTTGAAATTAATGGAACTAAATGGACTATTTTCCCAGTAGTTCTGCTAGTGCACCTGTACTCGATATCCTACTAATATTATAAATGCGTAAAAAATATTTTCTCAAACATGCAATGAAATGTCGTCCTTACTAGACGTGTGCGCCGCGCCGCCGCGCCGCCGCCGCCGACGATTTTTCCACGCCGCCGCCGCCGATAGATTTGACCGGCGTGAAATCGGCGTGGCGTAATTGCGTTTTGTTTGGAAAAGTGTTAATTATTCTATGCAATTTATTCAAGTAATTTTAATTCCTATGCCGAATAAGGAGTATCTACGGCATAGGTCATCTCTGTAATTTTCTACATTAAAGAGTTAATTCACATCGCAATAAAATAAAAATCGTAATTCTGCAGTATACGTATACACGCATGATTATGACATTCTTGTATTGTGAACATACACGCCATGGCAGATATCGTCGGATAAAGTCACAATCACAAACCTCTTAATTCCATCTATCAAATCATGCTTTGGCACAGTTATATAATACAACATGTCCTTTGGGACGTCAACGTCATGAAAAAAATAGAAAATAAGAACAAGTAATGTATTAAAAAAATAAAACATAAAAAAAGGACATTTTGCAATGATATTTATAAGTACTACTGCTGCAAATCCTTACTTATTTCATTAATTTTATTTAATTTACATCAAGGTTACCCTTGATGTTAATTAAATAGGTGTTTTTGTGCCTCCTGTAAAATTGGAGCAGATAAGAGTTAAAAAGTTTGCGACTTCAGTCAATAAGTAAATGTGCATTCGTTCGTCTAATGCTTGAGCACGTGACATTATTTCAGCTAACAATCTATAATCATAATCGACTGGGGCATATTCCAGTAGCTAAAAGTTGTTTAACTCATTCCATGAAGAATCTGTTACCTAATACGTCGGTCGGGTCTGGGTATACCACAAAGGGCAGATTCCATGGTTGTCCCATTACATAAAAAAGGCTCTACCCGTAAATGTGACAACTATCGAACTAATTATCTCACTTATATCCCTTGCTGATAAAGTTCTATAGTATATTCTAAACAAACATCTGGAGTACTACAGAAGCAGACAAATCGCAATAGAGCAAACGGGCTTTGTTAAGGGTAGAGGCACAAGAGAGCAGATCTTAAATATCAGGCAGTAAATCCAGAAGAGCAAAGATTTTAACATACCCATGGCTTTATGCTTCATCGATTACGCCAAAACTTGCGACTGCATAGATTAGCGAAAAATGTCTGAAGTGCTTGGGGAAATGGGTGGGTTTTATACCTGAATAAACATTAGTCCTTTTTGGTGAAAAACCTATACTTGGACGGCAAATCTCGTGTCTGGCTGGAAGACATGGAGTCCAAACCCTTTAAGACCAATCGAGGCGGGGTTGTATATTGTCCCGGCAACTATTCGTCTTGGTCGACGAACACATAATGCGCGGCCCACGCAGAGTGCTTGAGAGCTGGCAGGGTGGCATCCGAGTTGATGAATAACAATTTGCAATACATAGTTGCCTATGAGACTGAACTAGCTAGGTACACTTCTAAAGAAAGTCGAAATGATCAGTGCACACTACGACCTCCACTTAACCAGGAAAAGCTAATGTTTATAGACAGAGCTGGGTTGATGCATAGGGCACCGCAACTACATGACCTGGACTTAGTAGAAAACTTTGTCTACTTAGGCTCACAGATCTCCAACGACCGAGGCTGTATGAAAGAGGTCATGCGAAGATCAAAAATTGCCTAAACAATAAATAAAGCGCTTGGAAAATATATGGAGGAACAGGAACATCTACCGCAACACCAAAGTCAGACTTATGCGCACCCGTCCCTTCTCCATTTTCCTTCATGCCTCTGAAACTTGGAAGCCAGGCTTGAGAGCAAAAAAAGATATATTTGAAATGTGGTGCTGGCGTAGAATGTTGGTCATCTCATGTATACAACGGCGCTCTTATGTGTCGATACTCAAAGAGCTTTGTATCAACATCCAGCTTTCAACTACATACTTCCAGAGAATTATGACATTATATGGCCACGTGGCCGGCCAAGACCAGTCCAGCTTGGAGAAAATGATAATGGTTAGCTGCGTTGAAGGAAAGAGGAGTAGAGACAGAGCACCCATATGATAGATTGATGTATTCGGCGATGCCACGGGCGTCAGCCCAAAGTAGAAGGGTTTGGAGAATGTTTTTGAAGAACTGCGCTCTTAGTAGTTACGACCAGTTGACCCTCATCCTTGAGGAACCGACAAAGAAGAAGAAAAATCAAGATTCCTAATTGATACATCTTTTGAATTTTTTTGGTGCAATTAAATTTCAGAAAATCTTAAAACTAATTTATTTCACCATAGGAAGTTACGCTTCATAGTTATTTAACCATAAACCGGAAAAAAGTACCACGCCGATTTCACGCCGATCACGCCGCCGCCGCCGATCAAAATCCCACCGGACGCCGCCGCCGATGATTTTGCCATCGGCGCACACCTCTAGTCCTTACGTGCGTTATAACAGGCTTCAAAGTATCACGTTTCGGGCCGAACTACTTGAGAGAACTGGTAAGCAATTTCATACAAAATTGAAGGCCTAGGCCGGGAAGTATTTTTTTTTAAATTTTAATGTTAACATGGCGTCTGTGTTCATCTACAGGCTAAACAGCTGAATTATTATTTTTTATTTTTTCTAGTGGCAGAATGGTTATCGGACCAAAAATATCCGCGTTAATGCCTATTACACACGAACCTTTATTAAGAATACAAACCTGTATGATTCAATGTCTTGATGAATAAATTTAAAATATTATCTATGTACGTAAGTCACCAGAGACCATAGACAATATTTAAAATCCTCTTTATTTTATTCATTAGGTATAGAAGGTTATGTATAATGGCCCTAATAGGGTCTATTCGAACTCTACACACGCGAAATACGGACGCCTTTCGTAAAAAAAAAACAATAAGTATGGAGGATTGGAGAGAAAATTAATGTACTATTTTGAGTGGCGTATTGTTTTATTTCATTGCATATGTTTGAGAAAAGTACTATACATGCCTGGCCGTGAAAAGGGCTTGCCGGCTTCGTATCACTATCCGGCCTCCCTACGGTCGGCCGTCTATACCTACTCACCCGGCAAGCCCTCCTTTCCCGGCGTCTGCAGTAATGTACTATTAATACACCTAATGTGTATACAAAATCATTAGTTGAAAGCCTAAAACAAAAGGCTCTTTCAATAGTGGAAATCAAGTGATTAGATGACTATCATAAGCACCCATAATGATGATTAACTATTAATTGCAATTGATTGCAGTAGTTATTAATTAGTAGACTTCAAACACTATTGGTATTCATAAACGTTCATTAACATGAGCATGTTAGCTAAAATGCCCTTAATATTAGTTTGCCATCCGTCACTTTGACATTTGTGTTCGGGAGAAAATGACAAGACTATTGTAAGTTAACAGAGGTTTGTTAAGTTTTACGAATAAGGCCTCGTACACACAAACTAACTGAAAATTCCTTTACTTTTTTTAATGCACTTTTTCACATTTAATTTCAGAAAACACAAAGATTATGCAAACACACTTTCATTAAATTCCAAATTGATCTCTTGCACGAAGCAACAAAGGCGTTATTCCACGCACGCATAAGACATACGCCCTAACGAAAGTTACCACAAATGGAACAGCATGACAAATGAATATCGCTGTTGGACAATGGCATTCGTTGCGGTCATTTTTCGACCAATTACATTCGTATATGCAAAGGATAGCGCACCGTATTGCTATTCAACTTGAGTGTTTTATCGAATGCAGTGACAGTTATGAAATCTGGTAAAACTATTCGGTGATTATTTCAGTTTGGATGAGAATCGGTGACCGAGCCGTGAGGGATGTTATTGAATGGTTTGATTTATGTAATGATTTTTATTAACGCAGATTTTACATGAAATTTTGCGCATGATGTGTATTAACCCATTCCCGGCCCGTGACGACACATATGCGTAGCGATTCTGGGCGCTGAATGTGTTAAGGCACGGAAGATCAGCGCTGGCTGCAAAGCCAGCATCATGCTGAGTTGTGCCCATTTCGTGACACGGCACAGTTTCTCTTTTTCGACCCAAACTGTTTTTTTGCAGATATTACTATGCCTATGTCAATCCCACGATTAAGAGGAATCCAACGACACCTCAGTCGAAATCCGTCAAACGGTTTAATCTGCAGGGCGTGCCAAAGAATAAGACATACACACATAGATACATACATACATAGATACATACATACTTCGGCAGTCGGGTAAAAATAACAGTCATTTCAAAATCCAGCTGACATTACATGACAGTCAGTTTTTGTATTGAAAAATGACAGTTGAGTTGTCCTAGTTAAACGTGCTTTCGAAAAGTTACATGATCGTCCCTCTGGTGGCACTACCTACAGCTACTGTTTTATAATATTTTCACTGTGTTTTTCTTTAATAACTTTATGTTTTAAAGTATGCTCATGAAATACTTTATAAAGTTTACGGATTTTTGGATCATGTCGGCTTAGTAAAATGCTGACCTATGATATTGAATTGCAGGTTATTTTGTACCTTACAAATCATTAAAAGCTAAAATGTAAAAACACAAAACTCATACAAAATTAGACTTACGTTACGGAGACATCCTCATGCCGCCTACGATACAAAAAATGGTTCAATAAATTTTGAATCAAGATAATCAGAAAACAGAGTTTATGTTCTAGATAATGAAACAAAATAAATACGATTTTAAAGTGTTATAAAAGGTCTAAATTCCATTGATATCGAATGTACATTATGTTGCACATTGAGCACTGTGTGCCGCCTACGATACAAAAAATGGTTCAATAAATTTTGAATCAAGATAATCAGAAAACAGAGTTTATGTTCTATAATGAAACAAAATAAATACGATTTTTAAAGTGTTATAAAAGGTCTAAATTCCATTGATATCGAATGTACATTCTGTTGCACATTGAGCACTGTGTGCTATAGTAATGAAACGTTGTAACAAAATCAAAAATACCCCTTCTCATGTCGCCAGGTAGGTCTAGGTAGGTAATCCCGAACATAAACCCTTCTTATCTCTAACGACCGATTCTCGAATCAGTAGCAAACGATTGCACATTATTACCAAATTTGTGGCCATTACCGACTGCGGAAAAAGAGGTAATGCTCAATTTCTCACGATTCTGTGCCAACTCGGGTATTTATTGCATCCAAGTCACGGGAGCTCGTAAAGTATTTATATTCCATTGTATGTTAGACTAATGTATCGTGGAACCTTTGAGTTCGGGTATTGTACCAATTTCAAGTTATTTCAGGAATTTTCAATCCCTTTTGGGAATAATAATTACTTTTATTGAAGGTCCATAAAAGTAATTATTATTAATTTTTCTATAGTTTTATATTAGCTTAAATGGTTTTCAAGCCCGTTTGTCTTTGTATATCATTATGAATTATGACGTATGCATTTGGCATACATTGGCGGAGGCATATGTCCAGCAGTGGACGTACAATACAATACAATACAAATACTCTTTATTGCACACCTCACGTATTTCGGCTGATATGATGATGATGATGATGATGATGATAATGACTTATGACATTTTGTATTTGTGAAACTGGGACAAGACGTGTCTTTATTAACGAAGTTTGTTAAGTTTTATTAATTTGACTTATATAAACGAAAAACGCATGGTTGTTCAATAATTTAAGGACCTATTTAACGGACTGCTGAAGGAAAGGGGGGTTATTAATGAATGATCAAGAATAAAACCAATCTTAACATCCTATACTGCCAGCCTTCTGGGCACTCTGCCCCCGGATTCCAAGCTTGAGCCATTTTTTTTTTGTAATTGTTTTAATTCGTTTTTAGTTTATTTTATCCTTAGTTTAGTATACATATTTGTTGTTTGTTTGTATTTTTCAACGTAAATAAAAATTATTTAATAATCTTACACATAACACCTCTCAACTAATTGACAAATCGAATGTCAATCTTACTAGTTCAAATTAAGATACTTGTTTGACATGCAGTATGGTCGATTTAACGCCTCTGCCTGGAAAAGGGTTAACACACACGTTGTTATGTTATGACAAATTGCTAGGTGTATAATGTAAATAAATATCATGTGGCATAAAGCCACGAGAAAAGTAGTGGACTGTATACTGCGTTATTCTAAAACTGTTCCGATGCACCCCAATACCCACAAAGAAAGGAGAGACCGACTTACCCGTTGGTGTCGTCACCACAACGTGGAAGGGGCCCCCGCTTGTACTCCCAGTGCACTTGTAGATGGTTGGTTTGTTGGCTTATTTATATTTAATTTTGTTCGCGTTATTAATATTTCTATTCGAGATTTTTTTCTGACACTGACACTTGACGGATTGTGTCTAAGGTTGTTGCCGGTCAATACCTACTCTCGTAAGCATTGAGGTCCATCGGTTCGGCTGTATACTGAACATATCATTATAAGTTATAAATATTATTTCTCCTCATTGTTGAACTATGCCGACTGGTAGAAGGAGGAACCATTTTGACGCATTCACTGCCACCCTCTTTTCCTGCACATTCACCAGGTCGCACTGTACTGTGTGCCCCAAACGCATATGTGAGTTCAACAGACTATTACCCAGTGCCTCCGACGCACATATGAGTTCATACTAATTTGACATTGGTTTGTTCGCATTGGAACTAGGTAATTATTCTAACAAAAGGAATGAAACATGGTAATTCATATTTTACTTGCTTATACTTTATATTACCATTTGCAATGTGTTATAGGTATACGTAAAAAAAATGTTTATTTTATATTTGATAACATTAATACTGATCACCAGAAAAACAATTCAGTGTTTGTGATGATTGACGTTTATAATTCAAATATTTTTACTGAAAGTAATCATAATTTGGGGTATTACATAATCTTCTGATGAAAATATTAGACATAAGTGGAACATTTCAACATTCATGACTCATATATACGCGTCGATGGCACAGGGTGAAAGTCACTAAATATTATGAAGGCATCTGTGCGTCAAAGGCACATAGTGAAAGTCACGATGACGCGTATAGGCGTCGGTGGCAGTGAATGGGTTAAGATAGTTTCCACTCTACCTAATACAGTCGGCCATTATTTATTTATTCGTATGGCAAGTCAAACGTCAGGTACGAAATCATAAATTAATCTCCAGCGCATTAATACACTTAAGGGCTTCGTCGTTCAAATTGATCAGGAGCCGTAGCATGGTTGGCCTTGTGACGCGATAGGTGATAGGATAGAGCGTGCGTCACTGGCTGACACCGTTCGATAGAACCAGACGACGCTCTTATCTTGTCACTTGTCGCGTGATAAGGCCAACCATGCTACGGCTCCAGGTCTTCTGGGGGTCCACGGTATACCGAGTTAACGGGCATTCTTGGATAATGTGTTGAGTGGTCTGCTTTACGGCACAACACTTACAGGAGACACAGGCAGGGAAAGAATAGGGGTGTAGACACTAAATAAAATAATCAATAATGCTGTATTATCACGAAAAAGGATTAAAAATGTAGTCAAATGGAGAAAAAATCAACGCAAGAGGTTAAATAATCACAAAGCTAAAAGTGGCCAAAGTTTAAGAGGTATATTCTGCCCCTTTTCCGCAGATATAATAGTTTAACGACCCGGGCTAGGAGAGTTGTAGTTGAAATACATATTTTTTGTTAATCTACTATTATTTGTTATTTAAGGTTCAAAAGTAGACCTTTTTCTGGCTGACTATGCCTGTGCCTCTAATACAAGGCCGGTACCTCAGTGAGCCTACAACGGGGGCGGTCCGCTGACTCTACAGAACGAAGGGCGACGGGGCCTATGTTGGAACCCTCCTTTCCCTTGTGCTGTCTACGCATTTACATTTTCCCTGAGTTAGACACTTGCTGGAATTGTTTCGTATCCTACTCAAACTCAAACTCAAAATGATCTTTATTCAAGTAGGCCTAGTAACAAGCACTTTCAAATCGTCAGTTAATTTTTTAGAGTAATTTATTAAACAAAGAATAAAAAATATATGAAATAAAATTTTTATAAAAAATAGGTACTAATAGAATTCTAGAAAAACGTCAAAAAACAAAATATAGCGAAAATAATAGATAAAAAATTCAGTCACAATTAGTTCCATGGAGTTTTATCATTCATGTAGTCTTGTGTGCTATAATAAGCTTTCGAAATAAGTTTACGCTAATATTATAAATGCGAAAGTTTGGATATTTAAATGTTTGTTACTCAATCACGCTTAATTAGAAAAGCGACGTGTTAATAGAATAATTTACTTGTGCATGACGCGCGAATTAAAGAAAGGACGCGTTTATTACATTCATATTTAAAATTAAGACAAAAACAGCGTCCCTAGAGCCATTTCTGAAAACATCAACAACCAACTGTAGACTCCAGAGGGGTAATCAACTAACGTTTCCAACGCGCGTTAGGACAATTTAACTGTCATTTTTCCATATAAAAAGTGACATTTAGATCTACCTGACGCGCGTACAATGCGTTACGTGATCGACCTACAGAAATAATGTTGTTCAATTCATTCATTAAAATTTAAGTTGATTTTATAAATAGATATATCAATGTTATTAACTGAAATGTTTTTATTTATTAATGTAGTTTTAATGTTGTAATTGCTTCAAATTGTTTACTGAAATAATAATGAATATGTTTTAACCGACTTTAAAAAAGGAGGTGGTTCTATGTTCCACTATATGCTTTTTTAAATACTTACCTACTTATCGATTTATCTGGCAAGTGTGGGCCGATTTTCATATTTTTCATTCGAATGAGTATACACCTGAGGTGGGAGTCACCAAGTCAGGATCTGATGATGGGATCCCAGGGAAATTGAGGGCAACCCTCAAATATTATGTGTAGTGATGAAACCACGAAAATTGCAGCAGACGCGGCTTAAAATTTGCCATACACTGAGGCTTAAACAATCTAGTTAGTTATAACTACAACTTAGAAAAGTTGAAAAATCCCCGATTTTTTCATTTCAAAGTTCAATATCTCAAAAACGGCTGAACAGATTTTGATGAAACGTAGCTAAGAACCATTTTAATCTCGTCGGCTTTCAGACAAAAAACCGCATTAAAATCGGTCCATACGTTTAGGAGCTACGATGCCACAGACAGGTACACAGACACACAGACACATCAAACTTATAACACCCCTCTTTTTGCGTCGGGGGTTAAAAAAAATATTCTTTAGCAGAACAGCAAAAGGATATTGTTCTCTTTGTCTCTCTGTCTGTCTTAGCGGACATAAGGGAGCTTCAAATAAACTCAAATCAAATTCAAATTGTATTTCGACAATTCAATTAAAATAAAACATGCTGGTTATTACAAGCCGATTGCAAGTGAAGTTAAAGTATATGTTTTAATTTTAACCGTGGATGAGTTTAGCGCCTGAAAATTTGGTATTAGCAATGTTGTGACGGCTCGTAGCTTTGCTGTGCCGCAACCACTCTCTTATTTTTTAGTGAGATGTGCGAAATATCAACTGTATTTGTATTTTCAAAGTAATCGAATTTGATCTAAGGACAAACAAATGACCAATCTTTATTGGTCTTAGAGTATAGATATTACTAGCGATGGCCAGGAATTTTATTTAAATAAAGACTTAAAACACAGATCAACTAATTATTTATTAAGAATTCAACCAAAAATTTATCACTTATCTAACCTAATCGAATTTTCATAAAATTAGCACAAATGCAAGTGGCATAAATTAATAGGCAAATGGAGTTATGAGTTATGAGCTCCTCACCCCACGAAGACACGATGCAAAAGAGGACCCTCCATATTTTTTTTTGGAACCTGAATGTTGCTATAATAGGACGGACCCAATATAGCTGTCGAACTGCATGGTTCGAGAGTAGCCTGGGGAAAATCCAGGGGGAACGACCACGCGGGGGGGTATAACACTGGAGTACTCTAAGAGTTTACGCTCCAGTGAGATTGGTTGAACGGTTTCAACCGAATCTGATGTGTGAGTGGTGATGAACTACTGGTATTGCTGGTTCGCTAAACCTACCCTAGCTGATAAGAATCCAGCAAGAAACTCAGCTAGGCCCGACCCGGGTCGGGTTGCGTCGGACTGACTCTACCCGGTATGCGGCGGTACCGGGACGAGTAGGGACTATATGTGTCTGTGTTGTCGCGTTCACGTGGTGAACGTCCCCGCCAGCGGGAACGCCGTAGTGTACGCGATGAGTTGGACGCCGAAAGCGCAGCGTTCCATCTTTCGACGGACGCTGTTTTGGGGAGGGCGATTCTCGTCGCCCCCGTGATTATCGAGATTTATCTCAAGATGTGTTCTAGCCGGTAGGAGTAAAAATAAACGCTGGTTCCACTAAACGAACTGTATAATGCTTTTCACAGTTTAAATATACCAATTACATGAAATTAAAACATAGCTTGTTATTCTGTGACAACTTGTCAATCTTACTCTCTGAAAACAACTGCAGCTCAAAGCTGATAGAAAAGTTAACATAACGAAGGAGTTTTGATGCGCGACAAAACGCCACACTGTGATTTCGTCGTCCGGGTCCGTGAGTGTGTGCCTAGGACGCCGGACCGTGCGGCCCCTAATCAGTGAACGCCGAGTAACGATAGAGGGCTCCAGGGAGTGCGTTTCGCTTATAAAGCCTCATGGCGGCGGGAGGTGGCAATGACGTAGCAGGCAGGCACATGGCGGGAGTAAACGGCAGTGACGTAGGAGAAATAGTCATCTATTTCCTTATAATATCTACAGAGCTATACGGTTGACGTATGTATTTCAATTCTATCAGAAAATAAAACATTTCCCCGCTGATACACTTTGATCACTTAATCAAAGTCAAAGTCAAAGTGATTTATTCTTCAATTTAGGCATATTACATGCACCTATGAATGTCGATAAACTACCACCGTTTCGGAAAGTAAACCTCTGCCTCGAGAAGAACTAAAAAACTCGGCGAGGTGTCATTTTTTCAAAACAGTATACAATATATCATTTCAGTATCAGAGTATTATAAAATTTTAAAATTACATTGCTACAGTAGAAAGCCTATTTATTTTACGACAGATTTCTAGTGCAGGATTTACC
The DNA here is from genome assembly GCA_932294315.1 of Epinotia nisella. Taxonomy (NCBI): domain Eukaryota; kingdom Metazoa; phylum Arthropoda; class Insecta; order Lepidoptera; family Tortricidae; genus Epinotia; species Epinotia nisella. The sequence continues at coordinate 17,225,505 of OW028688.1, read as the reverse complement.
GCTGCCAAATATCCCTATCCATGATGTAGTCGTTTAATGTTTATCTTATAATATGCTTTTGAAATAAGTGTCCTTTTTACGACAGATTTGAATTTAGAGTCAGTAAGTTCGGTAATGTGTTTTGGAATTTTATTGTAGAATTTTATACAATTTCCCAAGAACGACTTTTTCGCTTTTACTAGCCCGTAAAAAGTTGTTTTGAGCTTCCCTGCGCTTCTGGTAACCTTGGACCTATGTCAGTGTTTGTTGGGTAGTTGTATAAATTCTTCCTAACATACATTATTATTTCAAATACGTATAGCGACGGCAGTGTTAGAATATCTGTTTCCTTGAAAAATTCTCTTAATGACTCACGCGACCCGAGGTTATAAATAGTCCAGGCAATGAACTGACAACTTGTATAGAAAAAATGACATATTTGGAAATAATTTATAATAGCTAATTTTTTTAATGTAACGGATATATTATCAATTAAATTGTTACCTAGAGGCAAAATCCAACAAAAAATCAGACATCAAAAAAATCAATATTTAATTAGCTCCTAAAAAGTCCGGATAAATATTAATATTTTTTTATATCTTTATTTAGGTTCATTTACATTTGCTTTAAAATATTCAATATAAATAAAATAAAAAAGACAGTGAATGTTTAATTTAAATCTATATAATTACTTCCGGGTGGAAAGTTTGTTGGGTTCTTGAATAAAGCATCTTAGAATAATGTTTTCAAATGAAATAAACAAAAAAAACGCTATTATAAATTAATGTTTTTCGAAACCGTATTTTGCCTCGGCTAAAATTGCTCTAACAGCCCTTTTTTGTAAAATAAATACAGTCTCAATATCTGCCGCTGATCCTGATTAATATAAGTTTTATACGCATTGCATGCTTCAGGGAATTAGAAATGATCCCACAATATAACTAATCAAGTAAGCGTGATTTGATTGGTTCCGAATTATTGGTTAGGTACCTACAGTCCTACATTACAATGGATGAGAGGATACTATTATACTTCATGATTAGTTAGAAAACGGTCTACAAATATATATATATATGGGAAATGAAGCTGTTTGCAACTGGAAACAGTTATAGTACATTGTTTAGAGGGGCGTAAGTGGAATATTGCTAACGAGAGTCTATCAGAGTTTTGATGACTCGAGTTTGCAATATTCTTACGCCCGTGTTATACACAATGTTTTTCATCACATTTGCGAGGAAATAAATAACTACAAAAGACAGAAAAATCTAAGTTTCATACAGCCGCACCAATCAAAAATTGACAACTTCACTTCCAGATCAGTGCTAGTGGAGCGCACAGCTTCAATATTTCAACCAATCACAGAGCAGTATTCTTGGGCGGGGCGGCTTGGCCGACTAGATCTTTTTTTCAACCAATCACAGAGCAACTAGATTTGCTTAAGCCAATCAGAGGGTTCTATATTTTAATACTAAACTTAACAGCCCGTGGAAGGTAAAACGGCTATAACTGCTCTGTACGCTCGCAAGTAATAACGCCATTGACGAGCAAGTGTGATGAAAAGTTTTTAGCTATATTGAAATATTGTTATGTTTCGTAATTCGAATGTGGAAAATACACCACAATATTATTCTAACCAGAAGGCGCGGCGTGGGTATTAGGCCCCCCACAAGTTGGACTGATGGAGCCGTAGCATGGTTGGCCTTGTCACGCGATAGAGCGTGCGTCACTGGCTGACACCGTTCGATAGAACGAGACGACGCGCTTATCTTGTCACTTGCCGCGTGATAAGGCCAACCATGCTACGGCTCCTGACCTGGTAAAGATCGCGGGAGTCCGCTGGATGCGGGTGGCGCAGGACCCGTCAATTTGGCACTCTTTAGGGGAGATCTATGTCTAGCAGTGGACGTCTTTCGGCTGATATGATGATGATAATAATTCTAATTACCTACTTAAGTTCTTACTCTATGGAAGAACAATTTACATTATTTAAAGAAGTTTTACTGCTTACAATTATACAAGTCTAAACCGGTAACACCGGTCAATTAGCCAGTGTTGCCAGTTTTGACTCATAAAATCGTAACTTTTAGCTTCGCCATGGTGTCACATCCCTTAAAGGGTTGAAATTGGGGGTCAAAATTAGCCGGTTTTTTTTACCTCAAAAGGAAAAAACGGAACCTTTATAGGATCACTCGGTTGTCTGTCTGTCCGTCTGTCACAGCCGATTTGCTCCAAAACTACTGGACGGATTGAAATTAAATTTGGTAAACATATGTAAATTGGTGACCCAAACATGGACGCGTAAAGTAAATTAATTAATTCTGAACAAGGGGGCCACTTTTGGGGGGTAAACTGCAAAATTTAAAAAAAAAGTTTCGCAAACTGTATTGTGTGACATATCAAATGAAAGGGGTTGTTGTAAGCATCTCAGATATTTTTTTTTATAATTTTAGCAAAAACAGATTTGAAGTAATTTAGGAAAAAAGACGAAAATTTACCATCCCCCCCCCCCCTTATCTCCGAAACTACTAGACTTAAAATTTTGAAAAAAATATGGATAATAGTTCCTTGCCTAAAGATTACAGGAAAACCTATAAGAAGTTTGAGTATTCAAAAACACTTATGAAATTTAGATTATATACGGAACCCTCACCACGCGAGTTGAACTCGCACCGCACTTGTCCGGTTCTTTTTTTAATGCTATTGCTAGCGTTCTAATTAAATAAAGTACAGAGTAAGTAATATACTTAAACCGTGATCTTATCTGTCTCGTCTCAAGTAAAATAATTTCATATCAAAGGGCTCGATCGCGCGTCACATCATGAATACAGATTACATTTGCACGACACGAGAGCAAATTGGATTTAACGCGTTAGATGGCTTTTAACTCGTTTTTGTGTGTAGGTAAACACATTTAAATAAGCTTTGTGGGCTAGCACACAGTATTTTACTCGGCTAAAGGAAAATATTACAATTTTTAACCCGAAAAAGCAATCGAGAAATGTTACGGTCGTGCCTTTGTTTGTATTGTTCGACTTGGCGGGGTCACTGCCGTGTCTTGTACTTGGAAACAACAGGTCAAGTGCGAGTCTGACTCGCGCACCGAGGGTTCCGTACAAAATTTCATACAACATACCCGTCTTGCCCCGCCCATTAATTTTGGAAGAATCTTAACAACGCATAGTGTAGTGTAGTTAAATCATCAGTACCTACTAGCGCCATTTATCGGTGCATTTTGTTACTAACTTGCGCGATCAAGGAACTCGGTAGGTATGTATGTTGTTTTAACAGCGATAATTCTTTATCAAATTAATTAATTTCGATAAATACTTTCAGAATATTTCCATACGAATTTGAAGGAATAAAATTAAACACAGAAGTATTAAATTACAAACTTAATTAACAAATTATTTTTGCAGAACAAAAAAAATACGCTAGATAGAGGTATCGTTATACTTTTCCAGTAATATTTACGTTAATATTAATCACATATATTATTTCCAAATTTTGCGCTTGGTTAACTTCGGAGATAACCCCTCCCCTTAATAAGGGTTCCGTTTTTAACTTTTTGGTCCGGAACCCTAAATAAAAATGGGACAAGTGCGAGTTCAACTCGCGTGGTGAGGGTTCCGTATATTATAATCAAATTTCATTGTTGAGTTGAGAATTTTCCCCTTACTTTGAATACTCAAACTTTTTATAGATTTTCCTGTAATCTTTGGGAAAGGAACTATTTTCCATATTTTTTTCAGAATTTTAAGCCTAGTAGTTTCGGACATTAGGGGGGGAATGGTCAAAATTTTTGTCTTTTTTCTTAAATAACTTCACAACTGTTTTTGCTAAAATTATTCAAAAAATATATCTGAGATGCTTACAACAACCCCTTTCATTTGATATGTCACACAATACGAGTATAGTTAGCGAAACTTTTTTTTTTAATTTTCCAGTTTACCCCCCAAAAGTGGCTCCCTTGTTCAGAATTCATTAATTTACCTACTTTACGCGTCCATCTTTGAGTCACTAATTTACATATGTCTACCAAATTTCAACTCAGTTGTGGTGTGGTCTAGTTGTTTCGGAGCAAATCGGCTGATCCTATAAGGGTTCCGTTTTTTTTTCTTTTGAGGTACGGAACCCTAAAAAGCGAATAATTCTTCATCTCATCGGGTTTAAAGTCGTAAACTAAGTTATATAAGTAATTTATTTGCTCAAGATAGGGTTTACAGTCAGATGCACAGTACAGTAGGTATGTATCTATTCATTAGCAACCTTGCTGCCACGCGCGGTGACATGCAAATTTTAAGTACTTAATCATAAAATATTAATTATAGACCACAACGAAATACAATGTCATACTACAGTCGCCATCAGATATATTGGAGCGGCCAAAGTGCCTACAATAATCTGAACACGTCTCTATTGTGGAGGCATTAGAGACGTGTTCAGATATTTGTGAGCCGCTCCCATATGTCTGATGGCGACTGTACATTAAATTCATTATTAAAATATGTACCTATATACGATTATACATAAAAAGTCGAAGTCTAGATATGTAATACAATATAATCAAAGAGAATACGTTCTCTAAAATATAATGTCAGTTGTTCGATTATAGGGCTATTTTTTTTGCATATACATTTATTTAGTGTAAATTAGGTATATATAGTTTAGTTAAATTAATAAATAAGTTCTCACATTTTATAACCCCTAGGAAATCTCAGTAATGCAATAATGGTGATCTCACAAATGTTTACTTACTCTGATGCTATCGGTGGGAACCTGTAATTGGCTTTTTGTATTCTATCTATAATATCAATGTGTTTCTGTAGCTGTTGGTTCTCCAAATATAAATTAATTAATAAATTAGGTGCCAGTTGAAAGAAACGTCGGAGGTTGCAGAGCCATGGAAGACGTTGTCTCTTTCCTTGACACTGCTTATACACTCTGTAATAGACTCAAAGGCCATTGATGATGATGATGGAGGAAAAACCTTCAATCCTTCATCTGGCTATCTTTCCTTATACTTTCGAAGGTCCCAAACCCGCACTGAGCCAGCGTGGACACTACACGTTTTAATTACCACGTCGGTGGCAAAACGGCGTATGGCCCCGCCTGATGGTATGAAGCGGTTACCGTACCCTATGGACGCCTGCAACTGCAAGGGGCTCGCATGCGCGTTGCCAACTCGGATTTGCATGAGAAGCTCGTACCCAGCAGTTGGACGATGATTATTAGAGATGGCCTTTAAAGCAGGCTGTAAGGTTACAAAGGTTCTATCTTTTCCAAACAATAGTCGTACATATATCTTAAAGGCCCGAAATTATGTTTCCGCTTACCCAAACAGATCACGATACCACCTTTTTCAGGAACTTTTGACGTAGCGATTATTTATCAAAGCACATAAACAAATAGCGAAACAACGACCATCTGTCTCCTCGACAACGTCCGATTTATCGCACTAAGAAATGATAAGTTACCCTTCTTTGGCAACCCTAGTCATCAGCGTTAAATTAGACCCTATGCCTTTGTGATAAGGTTGGCGGTCGAACAGTGTTTAGAAGTGGTTTGTCAAGTTTCAGCGGTGGCCCCCTAGGGCTGTCGCATTTTTTGCTGGCGCTTAGTTTCCTGCAGTTAGTTTTGATTTTTTGGCTTGTTTGTGTACAGGGTTGGGAATTGTTCTTGTAAATGTTTTCTTACGTAGTTGATAGGAAATGCTATTTCTTCTACAATACACAATATTTCAAAAAAAAAAATTATTACAATTAATATTATATTTTCTGGTAAGAGTAGGTAGTTCAAAGGATATGAAAATGTTATTATACCACGTATAATTAAATGATTACCTACTGCACAAGGATGTGGCAAGTAACAGGAGGAAATAATTAAACGGTTAATTACCTACTAAGCTAATCAGTAATTATTTGCTAATCGTAAATCTATTGAAGAAACCTTTTTAGGGTTCCGTACCTCAAAAGGACAAAAACGGAACCCTTATAGGATCACTCGTGCGTCCGTCTGTCACAGCCGATTTGCTCCAAAACTACTGGACCGATTGAGTTGAAATTTGGTATACATATGTAAATTGGTGACCCAAACATGGACGCGTAAAGTAAATTAATGAATTCTGAACAAAAAGGGCAAATTAATGAATTCTGAAAAAAAAAAGATTACAGGAAAACCTACCTATAAGAAGTTTAAGTATTCAAAAACACTTGTCAGGTTTTTTTTAAACGTAACTTGTAAAATACTTAACCGGAGTGGTAGGAACATATTATATTTTACAGTAGGTACACATGGTGTTACTTTCCCGCACGAGTGCGCAAATAAGCACTTTCCGTGCATATGTTGAAGAGCCATATGTATTGTAAAACGTTGTACGATACACGTGCGAATAGGTAATTCGCAACGAGTGGCGATAAATTAAAACACGACCGAAGGGAGTGTTTTAAATCGACACGAAAGAGCCATATGTATTGTAAAACGTTGTACGATACACGTGCGAATAGGTAATTCGCAACTCGTGTCGATTTAAAACACTCCCTTCGGTCGTGTTTTAATTTATCGCCACTCGTTGCGAATTTCCTATTTTCTGCACTTGTATCGTAAATAACTATTATTTTATTATATTAAGAATGGTAGATATGAGTAACATTTATTTAATGACTAACGGTTGCTAAGTAATAACAAGTCAAGATATAAATAAAAGCATGTACTGAGTTTTCAAAAATAATTTCCGTATTTTGGTAAGTCGCCGTTATTGCAAAGTGGACTTTAGTTCGACAAGTTAAGGTTGAAATTTCAGTTAACGTTATAACCTTGTACGCCTTCTGGATATTGTCGTGTTGTGTACGCATCATATCGGTTACAAATTCCGAGAAGGGTATGTTGTGTAGCCGCAATTAATGTGAGTTTGAGTTGTTACAACATAATTATGTTGGAGACGGGATGCGGTTGTGTTGGGGCGGTAAAATGTTGCATTCGTGTTATTATGTGACAGGTATATTATTTAATCAACGCATTTGTAAGATAAAACATTTACGAAACGTTTGTTTGTATAATAAAATTATGTTTTTGTCAAAATAATTGTTTGTCAAATTATTATTTTGTCACACGATCATTTGTCAAATGATAGAGAATCATGTATAGTCTCTCAACTGGCTCGCTACCCAATCAATCGATACTGTGATGTGATGTCTAAAGGCCTACGATAAAATAATATTAAGTGTACTCCTAGAAACACGACAATTTATAAAATGTACCTACTAAATAATATTCAAATCGTATTGACCAGCGTGCTGCGTAACTTAAGACATAACTGTTATAAATCTAATGATATTATGTAGGTACTCGTACTGTAGTGAAAATAATATAAAATTCACATACAACAACACGTAAAATTTATTATAAAACCAAAGCACAAGGATAAATCACTGTTAACACACAATATAAAATTAAACCGTTAAATAACCGAAAGTATTTTACAGTACCTAATGTTATTTAAGAAAGACCTAAACTATAAAAAAATATATATACTGACATGTAAAACTATGTTTTATCAAGGAATAAATGAATGAATAGTCGAGGAATGAAATTGTTCGCCACTTTTCCACTTTATTTTAGTACGCTCTCTTGACTGCCCGATCCTCTCCCATTCGCAGTAGATGACCGAACCAGCGAAGCCTGTACAGAATAAGTAATCCCACCAAAAACATAAATGTATAAAAGGAGAGCCAAGTTCAATACAAAAATTATGCTTGGCTGTGGGCTTCGCCGCAAAAAGAATGGAGATCTAAATGAGTGCCAAGTTATGCAAAATCCAAATATGTATTTATAGGAACAAAATAACATTATGAACAAGTATTAAACTCTATTTCTTTGCTTTATTGGATACCTATAACAATTGCTGTTATTTAAAAATGTGAGATCTTAAAGTAGGTTAGATTTGACTTGACCCCTATTTTTTATTTTTTTTTATTTTTAGATTTTTTCCTACGCTTACACACAATTGGGTCGTTAAGCAGAAATGGGTCGTTCTTCTTTTCGACCGACAATAGCCTGTCCTTCGTCTTATTACGGCATCTCATTTGAGTAATGATGTTTACGGTTTTATAATGTTCGAATGAACGTCAATATTATTTTATTAATTAGTGATATTTAATATTTCACTTTCTCTAACTAGCATTTTTTTAAATGTTTGTTTTTTTCGTAGAATGCCGTGACAGAGTGGTAAACCAAAATGTTGTCCCCACTGAAATAGTCCACTTTGTCACATGTTTTTTTTAGAAACCAACCGTAAATAAATATTTATATTGGCCAGAAAGTAAACTTTAATTAGTTCTAATGAAGAAACCTATGCATTTTTTTTTAAATCGCACTTCAAAACCACAATTTTCGATAGTTCAAAAACCAAAAAAACAGAAAAACCTCGATTCATTGTCGGTAAAAAAGAAGAACGACCCAATTACCGAGCTGGATTCCGAATTTCATCCTTCTAGCTGGCTAGCCAGTTCCTTTGCTTGAACTTGGCTTGACACGCTGCCGCGTGTCTAGATAGGTAGTTGATAATAATGATAGTATCTGGCTTTACTGTAATGATAACAATCACTCGCTGACATTATAGTAATGACGTCAATGACGTCACAGACTAGATTTGTACAGAAGCATAGCAAAGCGTACTCGAGTGATGATTGCGAGCGAAAACGACTCGCGGCTCGCGAGCTCGCGACCACGTGGGGACAGCGGTGCGCAGCCTTTTCAACATTATCTATTTTAATCATTGTTCTGTTGGGGATAAATAAATTATTAAAAGTATTTTATCCATTATTACATTCACTTGCAAATAATATGTTATTACAAATATTTAAATATTGTGATGTTACCGGTTTTATCCCACAATCTGGTCTGGAGTTATCAATTTAATGAAAACTCCTAAATAAATAAACACCAAAATACCCAAGAGATAACATTTAAAGAATAACGTAAAAATCACTGAATTGCACACAGAACATTAAGCAGTTTATTTTTATTCCATACCTAATGTTGTTGAAAGTCTAGAAGGTAATGATGATATACAATATCATAGTGAGCAGGTAAATATTGCCTCCGCAATTTTTCGGGGAATTTGTACAATTACTAAGAATAGGAATATAAAAGCGTATATTCAGTAATTAAATATCTGAAGCAGAAAATATCCAATAAATATATTATAACTAACTCCAGCCAATAATAACACAAACCAATCAAAGAAACCCGTTCACATTTACGCTAGTTATGATTACATAATAAATACGCCGCGTTTATACTCGGAAAAACGAAGTTCCTTCGGGAAATCCGGGAGGCAGAGGAACACGGATACACCATTAGTCATCTCGTAAAAAGGGGTGATCTGCTTTAGCTGTAAAAAGGACGTATGTGTCAAATAAACTTGTACTAAATTACGCCTTTTTAGCGTAACTCGCAGTAATGCGAGTTTACCGATTGTACTGGTGTACAAACGTGCAAACTAAAAGTCAACTCGAGTGAAAATGAACCATATTTCCATGAACTGTTACTTTCGTAATGCTTCAGATACCTACTTTGGTGGATCTGTATTTTTCACTCGCAGATATGATAAAAAGGCTGCAGGTATACAATTCGATTTCAATTGCATTTGTCTTTACTGGAAAACTATGGGACCAAGTGAAAGTTAGTGCAGAACTAGGTACCTATGGCTCAGATCTCCATGTGGTTAAGGATGAGGCTATTACTACTACTAGCTACTTTATAATACCAAAGAATAATAATGAATATGTTAAGCGGGTATGGACCACTTATCTACCCTATATACTAAACAGTTTCCCTAGACATGTCATTGACACCATGAAAGAAAAACCTGAAGGTGTTAAACATATCACTAAGAAGGGACTCATTGATTTAGCTTAAATATGATTATAAATTATTTATTATAAAAAATAAATAAAAATATAGTTTTATATAAAATGTTAGAATGGCTTATATAGACTTACATAATACGTATAAGCAATAAACATAGATACACAAATAAAATAAAAATGCTGTATATTCAATATTAACGTAATTTAAAAAAAAACAGTCAAATAAGTTAAACTGCTTTTCAGGGGTACCCTCGCCGCACTCCTTAGCTAAAATAAAATCTTAGAATATAAAGATTAATTTAGTTAAGAAAGATGTATACAATGATTTTTTTATGAATATTAAAAAGTTTTTTTTTATTTATTTTTATTAACACTTAAACCAACAAAACAAAATACTTACCTACATGAGTTTTACTATCGTAATTTAAATAGCACACAGCCCACACAGAACATTGAGCTCCAAATACATTCTGATCAATCCTGTGATACTGCTAGTTTTAGTTGCCGAGCTATCGAAAAAAAAGCTCAAACCAAGTATCTGGAAGTTATGTTAGATGAGCACCTCTTTCACACTCTCACATTGACCAACCATCATATGTAGAACCAGTTAAACTACTCTGGATATTCAAGACACTTGTGCCAAAGATAATAATCACGGAAAAAACAAAGCCTCGTTATATTTTAAATGAAATATATTATACATCTCTGGCACAATTACGTGCACAAAGTGCAATAATAAAAGTTTTTTTAAAAAACATCTCCTACATATCATTTATACCAAATCAGTGAACTAAACTGTCGGTAAGGAAACTGTATATCCTCCAAACCTTCTTAAAAAACATAAAACCTTACCATATAAACAAAACTATAAAAAGAAAAAACTGTTAGTCGACATAGCCAAGCTATCCATGACTAAAATAACCTTTGCTAGATCACAATGCAACACAATATCCGCACTCCTATATAACAAAATAAATAAATTACTAGACATTCACTCAAAATCTTACCATGAATGTAAAAAACTGGTAACAAACTGGCTAAAACTTATGATGGGTCAAAAAATTACTTTAGATATATAAAAACACACGCGCGCGCGCGCACACACACACACACACACACACACACACACACACACGCGCACACACACACACACACACACACACACACACACACACACACACACACACACACACACACACACACACACACACACACACACACACACACACACACACACACACACATAATATAAATGAAATTAATATGTACATTAAAAGCACACATGTTAAAATTTCGGAATACTCTGTGATTAGAAAATTAGGTATTAATGTAAAATAGCTCTAGGACTCTTAACTATAAATTGTATTCTCATGTTACCTAAGGAAGATTTCTTTGCTTACCGGGCGGCTTCATTCCTTAGGTCATCTTTTATGTGTTTTTTTATGAAATATAAAAAAAATTGTACGGCAAATGTATCTTTTGATTTTTGATAGAGAAAAGTACAAAAAAGTACGAAGATCCAAACCACTGTACACTGTATCGATAAATAATAATCTTATAGTCAATATCTACCTACTGTAAAGTTTCACAAAGACTCTTATGTTAATAAGTGATATGGGTAATCAAACATCGAACCAGCCTTCCTGGGAAATACCAAGAGTAATGAATAATTATAAAACTTCTTATGAGAACAGGTTGCGGACCCCTGCCTGATGCACTAGCGCTTCACGCTGCGATGGCTCCAAATAACGAGTGGGAGTAGACGCCAAGACAAAGGCTTCGTTGACACGCGCCTTGCACCTGCACCTCGCATCGCATACACGTGTGGACAACCAGGTGCACTCGAGTTAACCGCGGACAATTACGTTTATTTATCGTGTCAGAGGTCAGGCGCCGTCTTTGGTCGCCAGCAGAGAGAGTTTGCTGGGCTATCTGAAATATTGACACTGATAACATAAGGAATGTTGCCAGTACCTACAAGAAATATTCATGAATGTGATATTTTCTCGAACATAATCGCAAAAATACAAGATTATAATTAACATTAACTAAGATAAATTAAAACTAAGTTAAATCTAAAAAACCGGCCAAGTGCGTGTCGGACCACGCAAAACGAAGGGTTCCGTGCCTATTAAAAAGGTCGTATCGTCACAGAAATTTTACGGCACTTACGTCCTTTTCTTTGAGAAAGGCAGTTTTTCAGCAATATCTCGAAAACCTCTGAACCGATCTTGTTCAAAACAATTTTCGGTGAATGAAATTAATAAGCCCTATGTCCATGAATTTTTCCATATTTTTAAAATACACCGTTCAAAAATTAGAGGGGGGGGGACAGAATTTTAGTGACTTTCGGGGCGATTATCTCCGACCCTATTCACTTAATCAAAAAAAATGCTAAGAAACCTTATATTTATTTTGAAAGGCCTATCGATTGATGTGCCACACGGGGGGTCAAAATGAAAAAAACTTTTTTGACTTTTAGTTTTATGTATGGAGTGTGTTCAGTATACAGCCGAACCGATGAACCTCAATGCTTACGAGAGTAGGTATTGACCGGCAACAACCTTAGACACAATCCGTCAAGTGTCAGTGTCAGAAAAAACCTCGAATAGAAATATTAATAACGCGAACAGCTGCTTACAAAATTAAATATAAATAAGCCAACAAACCAACCATCTACAAGTGCACTGGGAGTACAAGCGGGGCGCCCCTTCCACGTTGTGGTGACGACACTAACGGGTAAGTCGGTCTCTCCTTTCTTTGTGGGTATTGGGGTGCATCGGAACAGTTTTAGAATAACGCAGTATACAGTCCACTACTTTTCTCGTGGCTTTATGCCACATTTTCTGGCCCTTCTCACCACATTCAGAATTAACCTTCTGGATTTGAGCCTAATCCTAAATTGTCAAAATTTCTAAATTGTTCCCCATATCACAAATCGCATTCGCTATTCCCCGTACGCACATTGCAAATCGTATTAGCTATTTTCGGTAGTATTTATTTTTATCCATCCTATTCCATCTGACAAAACTGTCCGTGACAGAACAATGGAAGGCGAGGCACAACTATCATTGCAAATAAATGCATTGACACTGAAAAAAGAATATTTGTTTAGGAAGCTGCAAAAGGCTTACGATTTATCCAAAACAGTTAAGTTGGATAGTTTAGACTCGGTACAAAACTTCATGGTGCAGTTTTCAGAACTCGATGACGCTCGTAGCGACTTTGAGCATATTGTAATGGAAATTGCCATGCTTGAGATGCAAACAGACCCTAAGTTCAAACCTTCGTCAGGTCCATTAGATAGTTTCGATGATCTGTATTACGCTTGCAAGAAGGTAGCTTTGAACTGCAATCGTTTAGGCCAGGAGCCTACCGAAAAAATGTTTGTTCAAAAAAGTGATGATTGTCTAGCTAGGCCGGTCTTACCAAAGCTAACTTTATTCGAATTTGACGGTCAAATGGAGAATTGGACCACATTTCATGATACATTTGTGTCATTGGTTCATAGTCGTAATTTCGAAAACATAGATAAATTCCATTATCTGCTGTCCTGTGTCAAGGGTCCAGCACTGAATATGGTCAGGAGTCTGCCGATCACTGCCTACAATTACCCTGTAGTATGGCAAAGTTTGCTTGATAAGTACCAAGACGTCAGGGCGTTGACCGGCAGGTATCTGGACAAAATGCTGAATTTCTCACCTTTGACAAAGGACAACGTAGCAAATCTAACGTCTTTTGTGGAGACATTTGACCATTCGTTGAAAGCGATTCAGGCCTTAGAAATTAATAATTTAGATGACTATCTGATTTGTCATTTAGCATTGCGTGGGTTAGACTGTCACACTCGAAAATTGTTTGAAGAAAGTCGCGATCAAAACAAATTGCCGACCTTTAAAGAATTAATTAATTTCGTGAACAAACAAATCAAAGTGTTGGAACATACATTTCCGACTACCGGCTCCCGGACTAATTTCAATGGTCAACAAATCAAAGTGAAGTCACCTGTCAACTTCACAAATATGCAACCGAGTCATAAACCGGCCAGTTTCAAATATTCGAACGCGACCTCGCCCTCGCAAAAGGTTGGATTAGCTGTTTCGCGTGATAATAATTCGAACCAAAACAAACTAACTTGCGTGCATTGCAACTCAAATCATCTGATTTATCGTTGCGAACAGTTTCGTAAACTGTTAGTTCAAGACCGGATTGACCGTGTCAATGTCTTGAAATTATGCACCAATTGTTTGAAAAGTGGTCATGACGTGTCAAATTGCAAGAGCAACATGACGTGTGGAGTTTGCGCTCGTAATCACCACTACTTGCTACATCGGGATGCGAGTGTGGTGCAGGCGCCGGCCGTGCCGGCCCCGCAGCCGCCCCGCGCCGCCCTGCACGCAGCAGGGCCGTCGCCGTCGCACTCCGTGAGTGTGACGCCCGCATCTGCCGTAACCGAGAATCTTCATTCCGTGAATGAAAACGCGAATTCTTATGGTGTAGTGTTGGGGACTACGAGGACTCTAGTGGTTGACGTCACTGGTCAACATCAGAATTGCCGTGCAGTTCTTGATTCTGGAGCTCAAAGCTCGTTTATTACTTTGAACTGTGCTCAACGTTTGGGCCTACGCCGCAACAAGTGTCCATTTACAGTGTCTGGACTGGGCGGTGACATTGTCAAAAACTTTGGCATGGTGACCTGCGACATGAATCCGTGTAGATCGGACGTTCCGAGTTTCCAGGTGGATATGGTTGTCGTTGAAAAGGTTTCATCCGAGATGCCAAATGTTTCATTTCCACAGGAAGTTGTGGATGAATATAAGAACTTCGAATTGGCTGACCCGTTGTTCTTCGAAAAGTCGTCGATTGACATTTTGCTGGGCAACGATATCGTGTCAGAGCTTATTAAGGCTCAGCCGATGAATGTCAAATCAAATATTCCGAAAGTGATTCAAACAGTTTTTGGTTACGTCGTGAGTGGAAGATTATACAATGACGGCAAACAACAGTCACAAAACTTTCACCTGTCAGTTTCTCAAGAGAAGACTTTGGACAGAACGCTGCGTGACTTCTGGGAAGTAGAGGAATTGCCGTGCAAACCTGTGCTTAGTCCACCAGATCAACTGGCTGAAGATATATACGCACTTCATCACTCTCGTGATGAGGGGGGGAGATATATAGTTCCGTTACCTTTCGCACCTGATGCGCCACTACTTGGAGATTCCCGTGCTGCAGCTGAACGACGATTGCTAGCAACAGAGCGGAAACTCGCACGCTCTCCAGTGCTGCAACAAGCCTACAACGATTTCATGTTGGAATATGAAAAGCTTGACCACATGGAATTGTACACTGGTAGCGAACCGAGTAGGTATCTGATCCCGCACCACAGTATACTTCGACCAAGCAGTACGTCAACTCCTTTAAGAGTTGTTTTCGATGCTAGTGCGAAAACGAGCTCCAACGTCTCTTTCAACGACACGCAGCTGACAGGACCAAACCTATACCGTGATATAGGTGCCATTATAACAAATTTTCGATTATTTGAATATTGTTTCGCCAGTGACATTTGTAAAATGTATCGTGCTATCCTGGTACGCGAATCTGATATTCCTGTATCTAGGCCTGTATCTACATTCGTCAACAGAAACGAATCTGAAATTCCGGAGATAAAATCTAACTCCAATACATTCAATTTGTTATCTCAACAAGCGGGGGAAGAAGATAAATTGGAATTTATTGAACGTCTCTTCAACCAGTTTTCTTCTTTTTCAAGAATGCAAAGAAGTATCGCTTGGATATTGCGTTTTCTGCGGCGGTTCCGCGGTGATGTTTCTGTCTGCAGCCAAGAAGTCTTGACTACTAATGATTTGAATCAAGCTCATGATTGCTTAATCAAAGTGGTACAAGGCACCTACTTCAAGGATGAAATTAACACTTTGAATAAAGGCAAAACGTATATTCCTTCGTTAAGGAAACTTGCTCCCTTTATTGATGCCCGTGGCTTCCTGAGGGTGGGGGGTCGTATTCCTCACTCTGATCTGCCATACAATGCGAAGCATCCCTTGCTATTGCCGAAACAAAGTAGGTTTACGAAACTTTTGGTTGAATATTTCCACAAAAAATATTTACATACTGGACCGCAAACCCTACAAAATATAATTAACCAAAGATATTGGATATTGTCGGCTCGAAGCCTCATTCGGTCAACTTTGTTGAAGTCTAAGACGTGCTTCAAATGTAAACCAACCCTGATTCAGCCAAAAATGGGTGATCTTCCGTCGACACGGCTGCTGCCTAACAAAGTGTTTGAACATGTAGGTGTTGACCTAGCTGGACCTTTCTACATAAAGGAAAGCTTGCGGCGTAACGCAAAGATAGAGAAGGCTTATCTAGCAGTTTTTGTATGCTTCTCCACTAAAGCCGTGCATCTGGAAGCACTATCTTCACTATCTGCGGATTGCTTCTTGGCTACCCTGGATAGATTTGTGTCGCGTCGTGGCCTGTCGTCACACTTCTATTCCGACTGCGGATCGAATTTCGTAGCAACGAGCAAGCACCTTGACGAAGTGCAGAAATTTATGTCTGACAATGGCCATCAGGAATATATATTGAATGGTTGTGCTCAACGTTTGATCAACTGGAACTTTAACCCTCCCAGTGCTCCACACATGGGTGGTTTGTGGGAAAGTTGCGTGCGCATAGCTAAATATCATCTTGTGCGTGCTGTCGGTAATAAAGCTTTGACCTTCGAAGAGCTAACTACAGTATTCTGTAAAATAGAAGCCATAATGAATTCCCGTCCATTGTGTGCTCTACCGGCTAGTGATAATCCTAACGAGTTCAATGTATTAACGCCAGGACATTTCTTATTAGGTAAGAGTCTGACGGCTGTACCTGAGTATGATTTGCAAACGGTGTCTGTAAATCATATGTCACGATGGCAATATTTACAAAATTGCTCCCAACTTTTTTGGAAAAAATGGAGCCAAGATTATTTGAACACTTTACAGCAAAGATCAAAATGGTTTGCCTCGCCGCCCAACCTTAATGTAGGAGACTTAGTGTTGATCAAAGATGATCGCGTTTCTCCTTGTAGTTGGCCACTTGCAATTGTCCATCAGACACATCCCGGTTTAGATGGCATTGTGCGTAAGGTTACTTTGAAAACAAAAGGAAATAACATATTATCGAGGCCAGTGAATAAACTCTGTCCTTTACCCTACACTAACTGACTCCCCTTTCCCTTTAATATTTTTTTTGGCCACATGGGCTTTATTTTATTTTCTTCTTGTCGCGCTATCATATGCGCAGAAGTTAATTCCTTACTTATTTGTTTTACCTTTATGCCTTTTATGTTATGGGAAAGCTACATAGTGCTTTCGGTGGGGGGTGTTCAGTATACAGCCGAACCGATGAACCTCAATGCTTACGAGAGTAGGTATTGACCGGCAACAACCTTAGACACAATCCGTCAAGTGTCAGTGTCAGAAAAAACCTCGAATAGAAATATTAATAACGCGAACAGCTGCTTACAAAATTAAATATAAATAAGCCAACAAACCAACCATCTACAAGTGCACTGGGAGTACAAGCGGGGCGCCCCTTCCACGTTGTGGTGACGACACTAACGGGTAAGTCGGTCTCTCCTTTCTTTGTGGGTATTGGGGTGCATCGGAACAGTTTTAGAATAACGCAGTATACAGTCCACTACTTTTCTCGTGGCTTTATGCCACAGAGTGCACCCCTAAAAAAAATTTTTTTTGTCATTTTAATTACAAAACTATGTAGCGGCTAACAATATACACCTATCCTCAAAATTTTATCCAAATACACCTTATAGTTTTCGAGTAAAATGCCTGTGACATACGGACAGACGGACAGACGGACAGACGGACAGACGGACAGACGGACAGACGGACAGACGGACATGACGAAACTATAAGGGTTCCGTTTTTGCCATTTTGGCTACGGAACCCTAAAAAGGCCCTCGAGGCATTGTACCGAGGATGCTGGCGGCATTTCCTCGCTGAATTGCAATGCTGATGCGTTGCGCGAGAAAGCCGCCAGCTCTTCGGTCACCAGTTACATCGACCAGACGTTTCGCGATTTCTGCAAATCGCAAAATACTACAGCACCATAAATATGTATACATTCAAGGCCCTTATTGCTTAGATATAAGTTCGAAAAGTGTACACATGTTTATGATGCTAACTGTACAAAGAGAAGTCTGAGATTGTAGCTTGGTAAGACGTCGCACTTGTAGCTTACCACGGCTATGTTTCATCTATCTTGAGGTATGGGTTATTAATCTGGGGCAACTCTGTGGATATGATTAGAGCTTTCCTTCTACAAAAAAAGTGTATTAAGGCGGTGTGTAACACCCATTACCTGGAAGCGTGTAAACTGCTGTTCCAATCTACTTGCTAGAGTCTTTCCTTATCTTGCTTGTATATAAAAGAGATCTCGCTGTTTATACATAAGCATCCTAGTTTTTTTTCCGTACACATGTAGAGGTTTATTCACGATCTACACGAAATACGCTAAAACTACATTTGCCTCTTGCAACAAGTTTAAGAAAAATGCGTTTTGTATGGCAATACAAATTTATAACAAGCTACCAGCCCTGATAGCATAACTTGACTCTCAACTCTACTCGCGCGCGGGATATACTGTCCGTCACTTTCTGATTAATGCTGTCAAAAAGTGACAGATAGTCTATCACGCGCGCGAGTAGAGTAGAGAGTCAAGTTATACTAGCAGGGCAGGGGATGTTAAAAACTGCCAACCTGGCTAATTTAAAACAAGTGCGAGTCGGACTAGCGCTCGAAGGGTTGCGTACCATTATCTATAAAACCGAGCCAAAAAAACAAGGTTTGTTGTATTGGAGCCCCCTTAAATATATATTTTATTCTGTTTTTTAGTATTTTTTGTTATTACATCATCTGTGAAAATTACAACTGTTTAACTATCACGGTTCATGAGATACAGCCTGGTGACAGGCGGACAGACAGACAGTCTGAGTAATAGGGTCCCGTTTTACCTTTCGGCTACGGAACCCTAAATAAAGATCACAGATTTGCTATGAAGTAAATGTTTTTACTGTATTAAATGACTACCGACCTGCTTAAATGTAAAAAATAATTTCATTAGTGGCGGAAAGGTTCTTGAGTGGCGACCACGTACCGGAAGGCGCAGCGTGGGTAGGCCCCCCACAAGGTGGACTGATGACCTGGTAAAGGTCGCTGGAGTCCGCTGGATGCGGGTGGCGCAGGACCGGTCATTGTGGCACTCTTTGGGGGAGGCCTATGTTCAGCAGTGGACGTCTTTGGGCTGATATGATGATGATGATGATGATGATATAGTACACTCAGCGTCAAATACATTGTAGCAGTCAACGTGGCCAAATAGTTCGGTACACCATACTAAATATGGTGTACGAACTATTTGACTACTAATATACTATAAAAGTATTTGATGCTGAGTACAAAGAGTCAAAATATAGTACAGTCAGCGTCAAATACTCTGTACCAGTCAAAGTGGCCAAATAGTTCGGTACACCATACTAAATATATGGTGTACCGAACTTTTTGACTACTTTGGTTGCTGCAAAGTATTTGACGCTGAGTGTACAATACTATATAATAATATAGTACGGTTGACAACCCTATTCCTACATACAAACTTACAAAGTTCAAGTTCAAAGTGTTTATTGCCAGAACATATTATGATGCTGGTGGTGCTTTATACCATAATACAGAATGTATTATGGTATAAAGTACTTATGTTCTACCAGCATAATTGGGCATGCAATATTCTATTTTTAATAACTAGCATTAAATCTTCTTACAATGTTATCAAAATTACGACCTCCTACCAGCCGATATTATTTTAAAGAATTGAATTTGAATTTACTTTTTTGCAATGTCCGTTATTGTTATAATTTTATTTCAATTTCTAATGAATACTAATGAAATTATTTTTTACATTTAAGCAGGTCGGTAGTCATTTAATACAGTAAAAACATTTACTTCATAGCAAATCTGTGATCTTTATTTAGGGTTCCGTAGCCGAAAGGTAAAACGGGACCCTATTACTCAGACTGTCTGTCTGTCCGCCTGTCACCAGGCTGTATCTCATGAACCGTGATAGTTAAACAGTTGTAATTTTCACAGATGATGTAATAACAAAAAATACTAAAAAACAGAATAAAATATATATTTAAGGGGGCTCCAATACAACAAACCTTGTTTTTTTGGCTCGGTTTTATAGATAATGGTACGCAACCCTTCGAGCGCTAGTCCGACTCGCACTTGTTTTAAATTAGCCAGGTTGGCAGTTTTTAACATCCCCTGCCCTGCTAGTATAACTTGACTCTCTACTCTACTCGCGCGCGTGATAGACTATCTGTCACTTTTTGACAGCATTAATCAGAAAGTGACGGACAGTATATCCCGCGCGCGAGTAGAGTTGAGAGTCAAGTTATGCTATCAGGGCTGGTAGCTTGTTATAAATTTGTATTGCCATACAAAACGCATTTTTCTTAAACTTGTTGCAAGAGGCAAATGTAGTTTTAGCGTATTTCGTGTAGATCGTGAATAAACCTCTACATGTGTACGGAAAAAAAACTAGGATGCTTATGTATAAACAGCGAGATCTCTTTTATATACAAGCAAGATAAGGAAAGACTCTAGCAAGTAGATTGGAACAGCAGTTTACACGCTTCCAGGTAATGGGTGTTACACACCGCCTTAATACACTTTTTTTGTAGAAGGAAAGCTCTAATCATATCCACAGAGTTGCCCCAGATTAATAACCCATACCTCAAGATAGATGAAACATAGCCGTGGTAAGCTACAAGTGCGACGTCTTACCAAGCTACAATCTCAGACTTCTCTTTGTACAGTTAGCATCATAAACATGTATACACTTTTCGAACTTATATCTAAGCAATTTAATGTTGTGGTTGTGCTTTTCAAATAAATCATACATCCATTCATTCTATACAACATATTTACACAAATACATATACATAAATATTATAAATACGTACATACACAAATAAATATATACTTAAATATACAATACACAGACATACCTACTCACAAACCTGATACTTAAACTCCACGGTTCTGCCAGGTGCCAGCACTAAAATTACGTACAGATTTCTTAAAAGCGAATTACTATTGTACATTGTTTTCTGCAACGATGCGCGTGCACTTTGCACTAGCTCAAAATAATGTTATTAGCCTCGCACATGCATCACTGTATTCGACTTGTAATTATAAATTAGTATGTGGACGACCGAGCTCTGCTCGGATGAAAATAGAGAAAATACGGAGAAAACAAATGTTCCCAGACATGAGACCTAGATCAATAATTCGCCCCCGTAAACCCCTATATTCCAAATTTCATCGAAATCGTTAGAGCCGTTTTCGAGAACGTGATTGCAAGTATATACCTATATATATGTATATATATATATATATATATATATATATATATATATATATATAAGGTATAAATCCTGCTCGTTTAATAGTATAGGAATAATGGGGAATGGATGAAAATATCAGAAGTGCCTGATAATTTTTTTGGTAATTTTTAGCTGCGTCAAATATTTTTGAAAAATATAACTAGTTTCCTCACTTACGTTTTGGGTCAAGAACGGTCAAAAGGGACTTTGATTGATACGTCTCGTATTACAAAAAAAATATCTTAAATATCTGTGGTAAACTGACACTGGTAACGACAAATATAGCTGCTGCAACTCTCAATATCATTACCAGTTACCACAGATATTTAAGATATTTTTTTGTAATTATGAGACGGATCGAGGAAAGTGCCGCCTTGACCCAAAACGTAAATGAGGAAACTATTACATTTAAAAAAAGGACACAGCTGAAAAGTCTCCAACTTTTTTCTGGTGCTAAGGAAGGTTATTGCTATCACCAAAAAAAAACAGGCAATTCTAAAAAGTTTCATCCATTCCCAATTGTAGCAATAAATCAGTGTAGGTACGATTAACCATCAGCTAGAGTAAATCACCTTACCATTATTCGCGGTATTTTATTCCTCCGCCGGCACTCATCCTCTAATAAAATTGACATTTTACTGCAGCTTTATACAACAATGTTACAAGCATTTTCTCCACCCTTAAACCTGCAGTTACTAGAAGAGATACTGAAAATGTAATTGAATATGCTCCGCCTACCCCTTTTTGGAACACCGGCATAGGTTTATGGACCTGAATAATATATGTTCAAAACCGAAACAATTTAAACGTCGGCATGAAACAAATTAAATTTTCACGTCCAGAGTATTTCAATCCGCGCGAAGCTTCGCAAATCACGTTTCATTGTTATGACGAGCTTTAAGCTTTAAGCCGTGAGCTCTAAAATACTTTGTAGGTTTTGTCCGTGATTCTGCTTAAATCAGACTTACTTTATCAGCAACTTTAACACAGCGTACTTAGTAAGGAACACAAATGTATCAACAATAAATAAGCACTACAAAGGTATTATTAACCCGATTATCTGAGACCAAGTAACGCTATGTGTATTACGCCGTAGCGCATAGCAGCATTTTTTCGCTTTGTAGCGGAAATCGCTCGTAGAGGCACGGCTCATATGTGAGTCATAATCATAAGATTTTAATGGGCTATATGTTTAAGTGTTTTTTGTTTTTGTTTTATAGCCTTGATTTTATAGAATTGATAATTTTGCAAAAAAAGTCCAGTCGTACTTTTTTTGCAAAATTATCAATTTTTTGAGAGGGTTCTAATAAAATAAAAATAACTTTATTTGCAAGAAAAGACTTACGAGTACTTACACCTTTTATGAGGTGTAAACAATTGCGTTGTCCTAATTTTTTTACGATGCCATTCGAACCAGTTTTTGGAGAGGAACAAATGTTTGTATGGGAGCAAAGAACTACAATTAAAAAACATAAATTCCCAAAAAAATTAGTTAAAGACGGACCTCGCTGGCGGTAGCCGAAAACGTTTCATACTGATTAACATTGAATCGTGACGTCACAGTGTAATATTTTGTACCAATCGTTGTATTGAAAATCAAGTAAATTGCTGTTTCAGTCGTGAAATATTGCGTTTAGGACCATAGTTGTGGTACAATTTTGTTTCTATAAAAGCGTAAGGATTCTATTAAAAAAGGAACCCTTATAGGAAATTAATGAATTCTGAACAAGGGGCCACTTTTGGGGAGTAAACTGGAAAATTTAAAAAAAAGTTTCGCAAACTGTATTGTGTGACATATCAAATGAAAGGGGTTGTTGTAAGCATCTCAGATATTTTTTTTATAATTTTAGCGAAAACAGATTTGGAGAAATTTGGGAAAAAAGACGAAAATTGACCATTTCCCCGCCCCCCTTATCTCCGAAACTACTAGGCTTAAAATTCTGAAAAAAATATGGAAAATAGTTCCTTGCCTAAAAAAACAAAAACAAAGAATACAGGAAAACCTATGAGAAGTTTGAGTATTCAAAGTAACTGGGAAATTCTCAATATTTTACGGAACCCTCACCACGCGAGTCAAACTCGCACTTGTCAGGTTTTCCATATAAAAAAAATCGTTTAGATCTACCTAACCCGCGTACAATGCGGTACGTGATCGACCAACAGAGCTAAATCACAGAAAAAAGTTTTTTAAGGTATTGAAATCATAATATACATAGTTGCATTGCACAATTGCCCTGCAAGCTCTACCGTGACCGACTGACCGTACCCCTACCATGTCCATAAATGACAGTCCTTACTGATACGGAACAGCAAACCTGGCATTTCACGCGTCAACACAATGCTAACTAGTAATTTGCCACTTTGATTGCTAGCGAGCGTGATGCTGGTAATTCGAGCGCTTTCGTGGCATTAGCATTGATTACGCTGACTTACCCGTGTATGGAATGAAAAGGTTAACCACTTTTCGACCTTATTTGAAAGCTGTTAAGGTCGAAAAGTGACGAACCTTTTCATTCCGCGACTGTGCATAAAGATGCATCCCACGCCTATTTGCCCGACTATGGCAGTGCTGAAAGGGAGGGATATGACTTTAGCAGTCCAGTTTTTCAGCAAAATCTCGAAAAGCTTTGAACCGATTTTGTTCAAATTAATTTTCGGTGAAAGAATTTAATTAATGATTTTTTTCCTAAGTATTTTTTTTATACACCGTTCAAAAATTAGAGGGGGAGGGGGCATAATTTTGGTGACTTTCGGGGCGATTATCTCCGACTCTATTAACTTAATCAAAAAAATTGCTAAAAATTTAAATTATTATATTTATTTTGAAAGGCCTATCGATTAATGATGCGACACATGGACTTATAATTTTTTTTTGACTTGCAGTTACAAGTATGGAGTGCACCCTAAAAAATATTGTTTTAATCATTTCATTATAGAACTATGTATCGGCTAAAAAATACACCTCTCCTCAAAATTTTATTCAAATACACCTTATAGTTTTCGAGTAAAATGCATTTGACATACGGATAGACGGCCAGACGGAGATGACGAAACTATAAGAGTTCCGTTTTAGAACCCTAAAAAGAAAAAAAGCCGGATAAGTGCGAGTTCAACTCGCGTGGTGAGGGTTCCGTATATAATACACAAACATATTGAGAATTTTCCCGTTACTTTGAATACTCAAACTTCTTATAGGTTTTCCTGTAATCTTTAGGCAAGGAACTATTTTCCATATTTTTTTTAGTTAAAATCTTTGCTTTATAACTGACGTAAGAGTGACAGATACAATTTAATTAGTATGTTATCAGTAATAAGGGCTATTGTAGCTGTTTATGCCTGCGCGTTACGAAGCCCTTTACGAGCAAGTGTGATGAAAAAATAATTCTCAGTCAGAAGCCTTACTTAAATAATAAAAAAACATATATGGAAGTGAAAATATATATACATATTTCCCTAGGCTATTTCCACAACAGGAAAAGTTTCCTCTCCGAGAATAACATATTATATTAATACTAGACAACATTCAAGAAATATTACTGAAAATAGCTACGCTTTTTAACTAATATGACTGGCATAACGTTGCAATTAGAAATAATGATATCTCGACCCTGACTTTAGAGAAACAAGGACATATATGACTAGGATGTTTACAGTAGATGAATCCTTGTCGTAGTAAACTCTCGTTTTAATAGTGGGCATCAGAGAAAACGGTAGCTGCGATGGTAAGTATCGTTATAAGTTTTATTGTGGTGGATCCGGCATAATTATCAATATAATGGTACTTATTATTATATCAGCGACGGATCACCTTGAGCGGATTAACATCAGATTAAGAGATAATGTGGAAAATGGTATTTTATACTGCGCTTAAAGTCACAGCGGCAAACGTGTTTGTGTCCGGATAGTATCCCAGTTTTCATTACATCAGTCATTTTATAAAGTTATTCAACATATATATATTAATTCTGATAAAAACTGGCCAAGTCAAATCTAACCTACTTTAAGATCTCACATTTTTAAATAGCAGCAATTGTTATAGGTAT
Organism: Epinotia nisella; assembly: GCA_932294315.1. Taxonomy (NCBI): domain Eukaryota; kingdom Metazoa; phylum Arthropoda; class Insecta; order Lepidoptera; family Tortricidae; genus Epinotia; species Epinotia nisella. The sequence goes on along the minus strand of OW028688.1, from coordinate 17,200,144 downwards.
CCAATAAAGCAAAGTAATAGAGTTTAATACTTGTTTATAATGTTATTTTGTTCCTATAAATACATATTTGGGTTTTGCATAACTTGGCACTCATTTAGATCTCCATTCTTTTTGCGGCGAAGCCCACAACCAAGCATAATTTTTGTATTGAACTTGGCTCTCCTTTTTACATTTATGTTTTTGGTGGGATATCATTACTTTTTGTAAAGAACACTAGGCAGGTATTGAGATTTCTTGCGTTTCCGTGTTGCTCGGGAGCGCTTTTATGTAGATTTACTTCTGTTCTGTGTATAATTATGTGGTGCCGACACACCGTTGGCCGGTTGTTTAGCGCGTATTACAAGTTTTTTATATGGGGACACCACTTATTTTTTGACTTAACTTTATTTATATAGCAAATATAATAATACATATATTGGGATAGTATTTTTTAACTTGTTTTTTTTTATTTTTAGGTTTTTTCCTACGCTTACACACAATTACCGAGCTGGATTCCAAATTTCATCTTTCTAGGTCATCTGGAAGTAGGTTAGGTTTAGGTACTATATGTCAGTCAATACTAAAATTTACGACTTTTTGACCTTCATATCTTTATAACTGTTTGAGCTAACTTCATGAAATTTGGGCTTCTAGATGTCCTTATGGATATAATTAAACACACGTAGTTTTATGTGTTTACATTAAAGAGGTTTTGAGTTATAGAAGGGTCAAAAGTGGCACGAAGTGGTTCGTGTAATATTACACTCGGCGCTGGCTAGCCAGTTCCTTTGCTTGAACTTGGCTTGACACGCTGCCGCGTGTCTAGATGTCGGTAATGTTAGGTTTGTTTTATATTTATTTATACTTAAGGATTACAAACAGCTGCAAAAACATATTGAAAGTAATATATAAAGCCAACTAAATTATATTATTTCATTTCATTTCTGAAAAGTTCACAGTTTCAGACAAAATCAACTTAGGGCAGATGGTCATGGCAAATTGCCTTTGAAACAACTCGTAATTCTCCACTCCTGGTGCATGTCCTTAAAGGAGTTTACTGGCACTACATGTTTGATTATATCAGACAGTAATTTCAAACAATTGCGGTATTATCTTCATCATCATCATCATCATATCAGCCGAAAGACGTCCTGCTGGACATAGGCCTCCCCCAAAGAGTGCCACAAAGACCAATCCTGCGCCACCCGCATCCAGCGGACTCCATTAGTCCACCTTGTGGGGGGCCTACCCACGCTGCGCCTTCCGGTACGTGGTCGCGTACCTTTACCGTAAAATCACAAGGGCAGGTTGTTTTCACTTAATGTCACACACACTTCCAATTAAATTCACTTTCAATTAGTACGACTCCATAACTGTCAAATATTAATACCTATACTAACTATCTGCGCCATTTTGTCGGTAGACTATATTTGTCTCATAATTTTATGGTAAAGAAAAGAGTAGGTAAGATGCTCACTTGAAACTGGGTGAGAGCTAGAGTGTTATAAGACTCTCAGCTAACACCTTAACCGTTACTACGGTGTTTGTAGAGCGTTGGTCAACACTATAGGTGTCAGATAACACTGCTCTACAAGCTTTCTAACACCTTTACCTGTAATTCGTGGGCCTCTTTCGTGGTTATAAGGGTGTTAGAGCACGCTATAACACCTTTTTTACAGGCATTCTTAAGTTAACCGATATAAGATTGATATAAGGGTTATTTTAACGCTAGTGTGCTAGTTGGGCGCACTCTGAGGCGCCTTTTAGCACGGTCAAGAGACCGCCTCCGCGCGGCTCGCCGCGCGCTGCTTGCGCACAGCGCGTGAGCGCGTACCAATTAGAGCAAAATAGGCGCCGTGCACGCACTCAACACCCGACCGAACAACCCGAGGCTGCTCAAATTCGTATGCACCTTTATATTATTGCTGCATTTAGCAGATACAGATCTAAACATAACAATTAATTACCATTTACAATTATTATTCACGTCCGGAAGACAAGGGCGACCTGCGTCACTAAACAGGAAATTGGAAATTAATCTTACATTATTCATTCATTCATTAGTTATTTTATTACTTGATTGTATCTGTTAATTTTATGCAGGTGTCGATGTAGGGAATGCAATATCGATCTCACGAGATCTCTAGCGAATTTTCGAGATTCAATCTCGTTAACTGGAAATCTGGTGTGAAATCTCTGTCGGGATCTCTACGATATATTCGAGATTTCTAACGAGAGTTCCATCCATATCCATTCTAATATTTATGCATTTTTGTTGAAAACCATACTAATATTATAAATGCGAAAGTGTGTCTGTTTGGCTGTCTGTTACCTCTCCATGCTTAAGCCGCTGAACCTATTTAGATGAAATTTGGTATCGAAATACCTATTTTGAGTCCCGGGGAAGGTAATAGGATAGTTTTTATTCTGGAAATCACCCCCTAAGGAGGTGAAATGGGGGGTGAAAGTTTGTATGGAGCTACGATAAAAACGATTTCCACGCGGACGGAATCGCGGACAGAAGCTAGTAGGTACTTAAGGTTGGGAGGGTGGGTGGTCCCTGTAACAGGAACCAAAAAAATATAGACAAATCTCAAAATGTATTGGTTTCCTGTAATGTAATTATCTAAGTACATTACTTGTGGTTTTTTTCAATAATTGTCGCGAAGCCACTTGTGGTCACACTCATGGCCGCGAATGAGTACCTACAGCACTCTAGCTTAGGTACCTGTATTAGCATATATGCAACTATAAACATACCCTTACAACTTCCGGAATCCTTTTTATATCTGACATATGGGCTGCCGCCTCGCCAGCTCCATATGAGGTGTGGGGACTTTCGTCCCCGAAAATGTCCCTCCCCTCATAGACATCCCTTACCACACAACTGATACTGTCCCAATTCACACGCTACTGTTCCAGTTATAATTACCCGGGCGCACTCTTGATTGATGCGGATATGGCCTGAGGCTGAGACTACCGAACCTGAGACCCTGTTGTTACGCTTGTTAAATCCTCTCACACTAAATAACTCCACAACTAAGAACCGTGTTATCGCATGTACGTGACCTGTAGGAAAAACCTTATTCATATACATGATATACCGTCACGCCTCTCAAAGAGAATAAGACCTGTAGACGCACGTAAATACATCACATCATAAACAATCATCATCCGATATACTATCGTGAATCATGACCATTCACGTCAATAATTGATTGCATCAGCCATTCTGCTAAATATCATGTAGATTACGAAGAAGTTGTGTATTTATTGCATGCAGTCAATAACAACAAGCAGTATTAGATTTTCCTCTTGAGCTGCTCCATGCATATCTCTAAATGTACCTACTTTAAGCTCTTCTGTATACTTCAAATCATGCGCAACTTTCGGGAAAAGGTAGGAATTTAGTAGCAAGCATTGCTGTATCTATGTAATACATGCTACTATTGAAACATTATGAGATGATAATAATATCTTTATTTACAATTTACTCAGAGAAAAGAGAACATGTTAAGATAATTATGTTTATGTACATCGTCCTTGATTAATTGTACAATCACTTCTACTTTTAAACGACTTGAGATGGGATTAATATTGATATATTCACAATTTATAAATAGAGTAAACATGAGAAAAAAAATGTTTGTGTACACAATAGAGTATCGCGTCGTTGTTTCATTTAACAATAATGTAACAATGACGTCATCGCCATTCAGTATCGATATATTCAGGAACAGCCTTAGGTGCCACTCAAAAGTAACTTTCAGTACAAAATTATCGAAAATAAAGCTAAATATCCAATTACAACGTATAACAAATCTTAATCTGTGTAATCATCAAAACAACATAATACAAATGGTAGCGGGCGTAGCATGGTTGCCTTCTATCACTTATCGTTGTGGATAAAACATCCGTCACTCTCGCACTCGCATACTTGTCAGAACGTGACGGATGCCTTATCGACAGCGAAAGGTGATAAAATACGCCCGCAGCTCTCGATAATGCTAAAATTATCTAATAATTTCAATAAAAATACGTTACATACGGTTGCAAGGATAACCTTTCCTTATTTGGGCATTTTCTTAAGCGACATCCTATTATGCTGCATCTGGGCGTGGTCACCACATTCCACTAAGCGTTCTCATTGGGCCTTGTGCAGTTTTTAATTTCCAAATAATTGTTATTGAAAGTAAATACAAGATTATGATTAACATTAACTAAGATGAATTAAAACTAAGTTAAATCTAAAAATGGCCCTCGAGGCATTGTACCGAGGATGCTGGCGGCATTTCCTCGCTGAATTGCAATGCTGATGCGTTGCGCGAGAAAGCCGCCAGCTCTTCGGTCACCAGTTACACTTACATCGACCAGACGTTTCGCGATTTCTGCAAATAACTTATGCGCACTGGGACCCCACGGACCGAGGGTCTCAACGCCAAAGGGTACAAAGTCGTACTCTCTGCCGAGGCCTCTATATTTATTACATTTCAGATTTTCGGCGTTTTCCGCCGCTGCACCCGCTTTAGAAGTAGTCCGTTGGAGGTGAGACGGTGCCAGTGTGTCTACACATGTAGCGTCCCACACAAGCATCCGTCCCAACCTCCACGGAACCAGAGACACACCATCAGGTCTTTTGCCATCATCTCTGACAATGCCAGGCGGCTCAAGATGAGCAGGCACATTGATGCTGGCAAGAGACCGGCGGATTATGTCATTAAGTGTCGCATGTCTTGAAAAGCGGCCTGCACTTTTTTGACAACAAAGTCCGTGGTGACCCAGTCGGTCCACGTCCGTTATGTTATTATTATATCCGTACATATATATTACGCGAGGCCGATTTTTATACATGCCATCAGTTATACAGTTATAATATGGTCCGATTTTGATAAATGATATGGCATTCGATTCGTCTCATGCTGGGGATTTGCAATAAGGTCTTCGTTTTTTTCATTTTTTATCGTAAAATTACTAAAATTTTAATTCAAAAAACTACTATGCGCTTACCTCGTGACTTTGGCTGCGTGACGTCACGTGACGTAACTTCTGTCTTGACTAGAGATGACAATGTAAAATAAATAAACAAGAATTGAACTATAACACGTAGTAAGTTCTTCAGCATAAGAAATTATAAATGTTGAGTTGAGTCGTCCACATGCGGATACAACACTAAGAAAATTAAGAAAATAGAAAATAAACGATCTTTTACAATGTTTACAAAAACTGACAAACGTAATTTGTCAATGTGTCAACTGTGGATGAATTTTTTTATTGACATAGAGATGTCAATATTCTTTGCCATGTTTATTTCTAGGTACTTCACTCTGGATTCAATGTACCGCCCTCGCCGTAAATACATAATTTTGCTCCCTTGAGACATAAATAACTATTATCCCGTCGCTCCGCCCAGGTTCTTTGTATACGCGGCGGAGCCGTGCGGGCAGCTAGTTATTTTACATCAGTCGTTGACATGACATATCACGTACCCACTAAACTGACGGGAACTGACATTATCTTGGATCTGATAATGGCGATTTTGTGCCACACATGACATTTGATGATCAACTTTCGGTTCTGACTGTATACTACTATCTCTTTTTTGGTACCCGAATCGTGCTGGGTTAAAATGAGACAGTGTTATTTTTAGGAACGTCTAAACAAATGATATTTGAAAAGTACACCCGGTCCATAGGTTTTCCTAAGTCAGTGGAAAAAATGAATGGGCCCAATTTACATAAATTATATGTATATTTTACAATGCAACGATACGCAAGGCCGTACCGCTCGTTTGTAACTGTCGCGGTATAATACATTTTTTTATAACTAAACTAGTGAGCCCCTTCTTAGAAAAAAAACCGACTTGACGAAAAGATAGTATATAATTATTGAACCTACATATTTCATAAGTTTACTAGAAAATAATACAAGTTACAAGCTAATGATTTACAAGTCGTTCTAATCTGTGTTGCATAACAATTTTCGTTTTTTTTTATAATACAAGAATACTGTTGCATACACTGCCAATATTTTTTCATCACACTTGCTCGTCAATGGCATTATTATGTGCGAGCGTACAGAGCAGTTATAGCCGTTTTACCTCCCACGGGCTGTTAAGTTTAGTTTTAAAATATAGAACCCTCTGATTGGCTTAAGCAAATCTGGTTGCTCTGTAATTGGTTGAAAAAAAAGCTAGTTGGACAAGCCGCCCCGCCCCGCAAGAATACTGCTCTGTGATTGGTTGAAATATTAAGCTGCGCGCTCCACTAGCACTGATCTGGAAGTGAAAGTTGTCAATTTTTGATTGGTGCGACTGTATGAAACTTAGATTTTTCTGTCTTTTGTAGTTATTTATTGCCTCGCAAATGTGATGAAAAACATTGTGTATAACACGGGCGTAAGAATATTGTAAACTCGAGTCATCAAAAGCCCTCTGCCTTCGGCGTCGGGCTTCTGATAGACTCTCGTTAGCAATATTCCACTTACGCCCCTCGTTAAACAATGTACTATTTCTAAACTACAAGATAGATTTTAATTTTCTAGTACTAATCGACTACCGCAGGTTCAAAGGGCGTAAGGGACAAATCGTCATTTTTCAGGAGAGCCAAAAAACTGTTTCAATTCGAGAAAAAAAATCGTAATTTTTTTGTTCCTTTACACATTAACATGCTTGTTAGTGACTTATTTACTGTTTTTTAAGCTCTTTTAGATCATGTAATTGGATTTAGCACACGGTTCTTAATTACAAAGTTGTGTGTCCCTTACGACAAAAAAAAACCCGTTTTTGAATACACTTGTCCCTTACTTCACAATGTTTCCGTTTAACCAATATGTCAGAAGGTCGTATCGTACCAAAATTGAATGCACTGGTCCCTTACTTCACAATGTTTCCGTTTAACCAATATGTCAGAAGGTCGTATCGTACCAAAAAAATCTTTCTAAATGTCAACTTGACGTAAAAATAGCCATGTCTCAGCTATGTAACTAGTGACTTGCACTGGGGATTTGCTGATATTACATTGAGGATTACAGGAAGTTTGTATGAATAAGTGAAACAAAGGTTTTCTTGTAGTTTAATTATTTATTAAGATCGGGGATGTAAAATGGTGTATCGTATAGGTACATAAAATGAGAGTTACGCCAAAATGCATCAATGATTATATATGTGCAAAATGCTGTAACGTACATCAAGTGGGAGTTACGCCAAAATGCATCAATGATTGTATATGTGCAAAATGCTATAACATAGGATCAAGTGAGCGTTACGACCAAATGCATTAATGATTGTAGGTATATGTGCAAAATGCTGGAACGTAGATAAAGTGAGAGTTACGTCTACGTCAAAATGTGCCACAAATATTTTTTAATTTTAGTTGATACAGCAAAATGTATTACAAAAACGGGTTCTATTGCACCTTTTTTCATTGTTGTAACGGACACTTTTTTAAAGCTATCGAGACGTTATATACAAATCGATAGAGAAAAAAAAACTGAATATTCATAACTCATTTTCGCCAATTGGTCCCTTACGCCCTTTGAACCTACGGTAGTCGAATTATATTCTCTTGCATAATATATTTATCCGAACTATAATACTGGTGCTAATATTATCTGCAAATTATACAAATCCTTGGCTGAATGGGAGAAGCTTTTGCCCAATTTTGTTGTACGCCCAAATCATTAATTTGCCATAAACTTTTTATAATAAAATAATTTTACTTGACAGAATATTCATTTGCCATGTAAATAACTCCAGTTCTGGAGCCGTTCGAATGTTGCGAATGTCCGGTTCTGGCGCTTCACCGGCCGCTACCGCGGCACGCTCGCTTCGCTCGCTCAGCTCGCGCGCTGTGGGGTCGCAGTTCAACCTAACACTCCTCCTCGCTTCGCTCGTCGTCGTACCTACACCGACCTGCCTTAGAGTTAAGTTGGACCGAAAGCGGTGAGAATATGAGAAATCAAATAATAATCACTTACATGCAGCCCTGCTACCATAACTTGACTCTCTACTCTACTCGCGCGCGTAATATACTATGTGTCACTTTTTGACAGAATTCATCAGAAAGTGACGGACAGTCTATCTCGCACGCGAGTAGAGTCGAGAGTCAAGTTATGCTAGCAGGGTAGGATTTTAACCCAAATCCTAAAAAGTTTTTTTTTTTGGAAATGATTTTATTGCATATGAATATTATGGATTATAAAGTTTCTGGCAAATTATATTATGGAAAACAACAATTCTGTTTTATGAATATTATGGTAAATAACAGTTATGGCACATGAAATTATGGTAAACAAAATTATGGCCTGTGCATATGATGGCAAATGAAGGAATACCATCTCAAACACTACACGTAAATACAAACAGACACAGCTAAAAACATATTCCTTCCTTCCGGTTCCGCCGTAGCCAAGCAAAAATAGGCTCAAGGCTCAAGTACTAACGCCCCCGTACGGGTTCACACCTCTAGGATCATTTTCGAGCATTCGCCATGCATGTGCAGACGATTTTGAACAGAAAGTGTGAACCCGTACTCTTGGGCGATAGTACCTATCCTTGATAATGCAGTACTTTCGCCCACACAGTTAGCTGACCATCCGTGCACTTTATGTGCATTGTAATAAGCTTCAATATAAATACAGGACTGTGTTGGCGTTTGTACAATACGAGTGCTCATTATTGCGCACCTCAATAGCATTAGGTACAAAACAGTACAGAACACAACATGGGGTCTTATCGGTAAAGGGTGATCTCTTCCAGACAACCTTTGACTTTCCGGAACGGGAAGTACACAACATGTTTTCCAGTGTTCACGAGACCAATTTCGCTAGTCCGCCTCAAGATCTGCTGATAATCCTTCGCTAATACCTACTTCCTGATAGCTGATCATTAAGTACTCAAGTATCACTTACTTACTCACTTAAGACAATGATTATCCGCCTCAAGCCTTAATTCCAGCTCGGACTGCGAAGTGGACTGTCGTGCTGTGAGTATTGTGAACTATTGTGACGTTTCTAGTGTACTGATAATCTACAGTCCATTTTATTCGATCCTGAATCAACTTGTCGTGTGATACCGTGAAGTAACAACTAACAAACAACAAACAAACAATCACAAACAATTCGCGTTTGAAATATTAATAGGATACCAACGACAACCGGTTAGCCTAGTGGGTAGTGACGCTGCCTGGACTGGAGGTCCTGGGTTCCAATCCCGGTAAGGGAAAATATTTGTGTGATGAGCATGAGCCTTATCGAGCTTACTGTGGGGCTAGTCGATTTGTGTAATATTGTCCCCTAATATCGGTTCGGTGGGATCCTGTACTTGGCTTTTTGTATTCTATCTATAATATCATTGTGTTTCTGTAGCTGTTGGTTCTCCAAATATAAATAAATAAATAAATGATTTAGATATTTATTATTATACCAATAACACAAGTTGTAGCAAAGTCGTAGCAAATAATACAATTAATGATGAACTTTACTAAATATATTGCAATAGGCTTGTGACCTAAGATTTTTTATGATGCCATTCGAACCAGTTTTTGGAGAGGAACAAATGTTTGTATGGGAGCAATTGATTTAAAAGTATGGCGTCACACATTGCTATTTGAACTAATAATTGTAGGGAAAATCAAGTAAATTGCTGTTTTGTACGCAAAATACTGCGTTTATGTCCATAGTTGTCATACAATTTTGTGTCTATAAAAGCGTAAGGATTCTATTGGTGGCTTTGACTCTTGGACAATAATAAAATGCGTATTTTTTCTAAAATTTCAAGGTCCATCTTTTTAAGAAGTTTATTATATGTTGTAATTTATACTTTATTATAATAATTTGGTGGTTTACTATCCATTTACAAACACTACGTTATCAATTTTTACATGAGGTCACAAGCCCATTGTGTACAAATGCAATTCACCACATTAGTTGTTCAGTACAGAACACTGAAACACATTTCAGTACCGAAATTCATTATTAAGGAGTAAATGTGAGGACTGTGAAGAATAACGAATGTGGTGAATTCCTATGGTGAAGAGCATTTGTGCACAATAGCAATTAGGAAGAAATGCTTTTCGGTCATACAGATTGAGTAACACAAAAATGAAGGGTCAATAAAATGTTAAGGGCATGCGAGCAAATAAAAAATGTTTTGATTGAATGTTTTTTATTAGTTTATTTAGAACACAAATAGTGACATAAACAAATATATATGGGCTACACATAGAGTACTAACAGACATAAAGCATAAATATCTAGAGGTTCACTAATAAATCCATCCATACTATATACTATAATACAATACGCTGGTCGCTGATTACGAAAGCAACAACGATTTTAAAATCCAACGTTGCGGATGTGAAATACTACCTCAAATATGGGTGTCGTTTTTATGGTTTTTTGGGACGTTAATTACGAAAATGGCATCGATTTTGAAATTAAACATTGTGAACATGAAAATTCTTGAAAGTATTTGTGCCAAATTGCAATTCAATTGCAAATACAATATACGGGTCAATTGCAATATACGGGTCAAACTGAGATGCAACTTTTTTATAGATAAACGGTTAAAATTACTTTAGTATGCGGGCGAAGCCGCGGGCACAAGCTAGTATAATAATAAAAACCTAATAAATATTAACATATGATCATAAGAGTAGACCCGTTTATGCGGATTAAAAGCCCAACCAAAAATTTAACTTTGTAGCCCTAAACTTTGCCAATGTCCACAGAAGAGACGCGAACCTAAAATTAAACTTTGTAGCCCTAAACTTTGCCAATGTCCACAGAAGAGACGCGATCCTAAAATTAAACTTTGTAGCCCTAAACTTTGCCAATGTCCACAGAAGAGACGCGAACCTAAAATTAAACTTTGTAGCCCTAAACTTTGCCAATGTCCACAGAAGAGACGCGAACCTAAAATTAAACTTTGTAGCCCTAAACTTTGCCAATGTCCACAGAAGAGACGCGATCCTAAAATTAAACTTTGTAGCCCTAAACTTTGCCAATGTTCACAGAAGAGACGCGATCCTAAAATTAAACTTTGTAGCCCTAAACTTTGCCAATGTCCACAGAAGAGACGCGATCCTAAAATTAAACTTTGGAGCCCTAAACTTTGCCAATGTCCACAGAAGAGACGCGAACCTAAAATTAAACTTTGTAGCCCTAAACTTTGCCAATGTCCACAGAAGAGACGCGATCCTAAAATTAAACTTTGTAGCCCTAAAATTTGCCAATGTCCACAGAAGAGACGCGATCCTAAAATTAAACTTTGGAGCCCTAAACTTTGCCAATGTCCACAGAAGAGACGCGATCCTAAAATTAAACTTTGGAGCCCTAAACTTTGCCAATGTCCACAGAAGAGACGTGAACCTAAAATTAAACTTTGTAGCCCTAAACTTTGCCAATGTCCACAGAAGAGACGCGATCCTAAAATTAAACTTTGTAGCCCTAAACTTTGCCAATGTCCACAGAAGAGACGCGATCCTAAAATTAAACTTTGTAGCCCTAAACTTTGCCAATGTCCACAGAAGAGACGCGATCCTAAAATTAAACTTTGTAGCCCTAAACTTTGCCAATATCCACAGAAGAGCCGCGAACCTAAAATTAAACTTTGGAGCCCTAAACTTTGCCAATGTCCACAGAAGAGACGCGATCCTAAAATTAAACTTTGTAGCCCTAAACTTTGCCAATATCCACAGAAGAGACGCGAACCTAAAATTAAACTTTGTAGCCCTAAACTTTGCCAATGTCCACAGAAGAGACGCGAACCTAAAATTAAACTTTGTAGCCCTAAACTTTGCCAATGTCCACAGAAGAGACGCGAACCTAAAATTAAACTTTGTAGCCCTAAACTTTGCCACTGTCCACAGAAGAGACGCGAACCTAAAATTAAACTTTGTAGCCCTAAACTTTGCCAATGTCCACAGAAGAGACGCGATCCTAAAATTAAACTTTGTAGCCCTAAACTTTGCCAATGTCCACAGAAGAGACGCGATCCTAAAATTAAACTTTGTAGCCCTAAACTTTGCCAATGTCCACAGAAGAGACGCGATCCTAAAATTAAACTTTGGAGCCCTAAACTTTGCCAATGTCCACAGAAGAGACGCGAACCTAAAATTAAACTTTGTAGCCCTAAACTTTGCCAATATCCACAGAAGAGACGCGATCCTAAAATTAAACTTTGGAGCCCTAAACTTTGCCAATGTCCACAGAAGAGACGCGATCCTAAAATTAAACTTTGTAGCCCTAAACTTTGCCAATGTCCACAGAAGAGACGCGATCCTAAAATTAAACTTTGGAGCCCTAAACTTTGCCAATGTCCACAGAAGAGACGCGATCCTAAAATTAAACTTTGGAGCCCTAAACTTTGCCAATGTCCACAGAAGAGACGCGATCCTAAAATTAAACTTTGGAGCCCTAAACTTTGCCAATGTCCACAGAAGAGAAGCGAACCTAAAATTAAACCCTGAAGACCCTGTCCATCTCAACATCAGACAAGCCCCAAGCAAGTTTGCTTTCAAGCGGATGCTGCGTAAGCATCTGCTTAAACAAGAATTCGACTAAAATCCATCCACATAATGGTAGTATATATTGAATATGTAGTAGTATATCTTTTTGTATGTATCTTATATATTTTTATTTATGTATGTCTATATGTAGTGTATAATACATTTGTTTTTTTTTCCTCTCTCCTCAAGTATATTCGTAACAGAAATTATCATACTTTTTTCTTTGCACCTGTTATAAGTCTCTGTTTAGCCCAATGGTTAGCTGGTAGAGAATGCCATCTGGCATTAAGCTCGCCATTTGTACATATTTTTTTTGTATTTTGTGCAATAAAGTTTAAATAAATAAATAAATAGAAGAGACGCGAAGCTAAATCTCTGTACGGCCCCTTTATGTATGACCATTTAAGAGTATTAGTTTGTCTGAAGTTTATAATATATTATGTTAGTGCTGAAGAGCAACGAAACAATTTAACAAAAACCGGACAAGTGCGAGTTCAACACGCTTGGTGAGGGTTCCGTAATATATTGAGAATTTTCCCGTTACTTTGAATACTCAAACTTCTTATAGGTTTTCCTGTAATTTTTACGCAAGGAACTATTTTCCATATTTTTTTCAGAATTTTATGCCTAGTAGTTTCGGAGATAAGGGGGGGGGATGATCAATTGTCGTCTTTTTTCCTAAATTACTTCAAATCAGTTTTTGCTAAAATTATAAAAAAATATATATCTGAGATGCTTACAACAACCCCTTTCATTTGATATATCACACAATACAGTTTGCGAAACTTTTTTTTTTAATTTTCCAGTTTACCCCCAAAAGTGAACCCCTTTTTCAGAATTCATTAATTTACTTTACGCGTCCATCTTTGGGTCACCAATTTACATATGTGTACCAAATTTCAACTCAATCGGTCCAGTAGTTTCGGAGCAAATCGGCTGTGACAGACGGACAGACAGACAACCGAGTGATCCTATAAGGGTTCCTTTTTTTCTTTTGAGGAACGGAACCCTAAAAATTTTGAAATATTAATTATAAAATGATCAGGGCATGATAAAATTAAACGTCATCATCATCATATCAGCCGAAAGACGTCCACTGCTGGGCATCCAAAGAGTGCCAAAGTGACCGGTCCTGCGCCACCCGCATCCAGCGAAAATTAACAGTTTTCACATGTATTGTGAACTTCACTTATTTAACTTTGTTTTCAAGACTTGTATGATGATAAATATTCCCAGCCTAAACAATGTACTACACGCTGGTATTCGCGGGCGCTGCGCTGCTATGCGCATGGGCGCTCGCGTCGATCTACAACCGCCGCGCACGCGCCTGCTTCGCCGCCCTACCTTGCTTCCGAACGCTGCCTATACTGGGCAACGCGTACAAGCTTGCAGGCAGTAACGAGGGTTAGTAAGACCATACACTATATATAACCATGTACTTACACGCTGGTGTTCACGGGCGCTGGGCTATGCGCAGCTCGCGTGGATCTACAACCGCCGCGCACGCGCCTGCTTCGCCGCAGTACCCTGCTTCCGAACTCTGCGTATAGTGGGCAACATGCACAAACTTGCTGACGAGTGTAGGTAAAGTCATACACTTTACCATGTACCACCGCTGGTGTTCACGAATGCTGCGCTGCTATGCGCAGTAGAGTGGTCTTTATAAACTGAACATTTGAAATTTCAATGAGGCACCCTCTTAAATTGTTCTAATATATCTAAGTATAACGAGTGTAATTGTAGTTAGTAGTCATTTTTATATGTTTACAGCGATATACAATCTCATAGAGGAGCTGTCAGAGAAAATCGAAGAGGAGCAAAAACCTATGGTGTTTTGGTTTGGACCCTTGCCTGTCTTAGGTAAGTTTATTGATTTAATTTTATTTTTTTCGCACAATGTGCCTCTTTTGCAAATGGGCCGTTTTTAAATGACCCTTTCGCGTAATGTTCCCCCTACAACATAGGTATCTCTGAAAACGTTTCGTGAACGGGACCTTATGCGCCTTTGTATAACCCGTAATGCCCGTATATATATGTATTAGTAACAATGTGCCGCTAGATGGCGCTGACCCCTCTTTTAGATGACGCTATTGAGATTTTTCTTGATTTACCTAAGAAGGGCTACAATGTTTTGCTTACGAGACCAATAAACCACTCCGGGCATGAATTAGTGTGTTTCATTTATTCATCTTAACCGTTATTTTTGAAAGCATATTTAATTTCTAAAAGTAGGTACTACATAACCAGTGAAACTCCTTCAAGTCCCTTAAAGCCATTTTTGATTGTTTATTGGAGAATAACTATCCTCAAAATATCGGCTCAGACAAAGTTTTAGCAATCCAGCCCATTCGTTATTTACCACATTATTTTGTAACAGATTTCAGTACACTCGTAAGTCAGTATAGAAGTAAAAATGAAAGAAGTATACAATTGCGTTTGTGAACAAATTCGACTAGGAATAATGTTTTTGTGTTTTCACAAACAAAAACAATCTATGATTACTTTTAATAAATATTTGCTTTGCAGTTTTAAGCGACCCTGAAGACGTAAAGTTGGTAACCAACGCGTACATAGACAAGCCATTCTTCTACAACTTCGGCCGAATATGGCTCGGCGAGGGTCTGGTCACAGCGAGCAGTAAGTCTGGGGGTGAATCACGTAACGCATTGTACGCGCGTCGGGTAGATCTAAATGTCACTTTTTGTATGGAAAAATCCTATACGATTAAACGAGCAATATTTGTATAATAAATATGCTCGTGGGGCAAGGACGCGCGTTGGCTTGGCGGCGCTCAGCGAACGCTTGCGGGAGGCAACAGGTGACCCTCGCGCGGGCAGCTTTCTCGCACAAAGACTTGCAATCGCAATTCAACGCGAGAATGCTGCCTGCGTGATGGGTACCCTGCCAAAGGGTCCAAATTTAGATACTTATTTTTCGTTTTTGGTAGGCTATTTTAAAGTAGGTTTTAATTTTAAATCTAATAATATATTATTATTAAAATTTTATATAAATATATACATATTTGCAATCACGTTCTCGGAAACGGCTCTAACGATGTCGATGAAATTTAGATCGATCTAGCTAGGTCTCATGTCTGGGAAAAATCGTTTTCTCCGTATTTTCTCAATTTTCACCCGGGCAGAGCTCGGTCACCCAGGGACTTACAGTTAAATTGTCCTAACGCGTGTTCGAAAAATTAAC
Organism: Epinotia nisella; assembly: GCA_932294315.1. NCBI lineage: Eukaryota > Metazoa > Arthropoda > Insecta > Lepidoptera > Tortricidae > Epinotia > Epinotia nisella. The sequence continues at coordinate 17,184,458 of OW028688.1, read as the reverse complement.
TCCGCGTGTCACCAACTCGCGTCGCGAGTTCGTCGTCTACACACAATCAGAGACTATTTAGTTGTAAAGACTTCCAATGTCTATATACGAGGAGAGGAGAGGTCTCTGTACCTACCACTAATTTTGTATGGCACTTAGACCCTACCTTACATCTATGAACTTAAAGCAAAAGCTTGTGATTGATGGCGCCAATGTGTTAACAGAAGTTATAGATAGAGTATACTTTCTCTATGACAGAACTTTAAGTGCCCTACAAAATTAATGGTACAGACAAAGATACGACTTGTGCAAGTTATAAGATTCAGCTAATAGATATCACAATACGGCTGTAGACTTAAATTTTTTTATTACTTCAAAAGAAAGCAGGCAATAAAATATGCCTAATGACGAAAACCCCATTCAAACATCTCAAAAAATTACGAAGCTGCAGCTGCAACCGTTTTAATGTTGTTTGGATGGAGAAAACGCCCGGGCATCGTGACGTCACGATCCCCGACAAAGTATAGTAAATGACAATCGTTTCATATGAAGGTGCGTTTTGCGGAAAAGGGACAGAATATACCCCCTATTAAAACTTTGGACGCTTATAACTGTGTGATTATTTAACCTCTTGCGTTGATTTATCCATTGGACTACATTATAAATCCTCTTTCGAGAAAATACAACATTATTGAGAGCGCTGGCCGCATCTCCCGCCATGCCACCTTGAATGACGTCATCCGTAGGGCTCTTGCCTCCGTTAACGTGCCGGCCATTTTAGAGCCGAACGGTTTCACACGTGACGATGGCAAGCGTCCCGACGGCATGACGCTCATTCCATGGAAGCTGGGGAGGACACTTGTGTGGGCTGCCACCTGCGTTGATACGCTAGCCCCGTCCCATCTCCAGGCGACCTCCTCTAAAGCCGGAGCTGCGGCCACCACGGCAGAGCAGTACAAGCGGCGCAAATATGCTGTCCTCGGCGAGGGCTACATGTTTGTGCCCTTTGGTGTGGAAACCCTGGGGCCGTGGGGACCGGGCGCGTAGGCCCTATATAAGGAACTTTCGGAGCGGCTCATCCATACATCCGGTGACCAAAGGGTTGGCAGCTATTTTGGCCAAAGGATTAGCCTAGCAATCCAAAGAGGCAACGCTGCCAGCCTTCTGGGCACCATAGCCAACGACGGGGACCTGGGGGGCATTTTCTTTTTATAGGTTTAGTTTATAATTAGTTTTATTTAAGTTAAGTTTGTGTAGAGTTTCCTATAATCCCTAGACTGTAATCCTAAATATGAATAATATTGTTTCTAACTTGAGATAATTAAACATTATTGAATATTTTATTTAGTGTCTACACCCGTATTCTGGTCCCAGGTACAACATGGAAGAAAAACATAAAGAAGCTAGCTGGCACGTTCATCGGGCCCATAGTGGACGGGTACCAGGACGTGTTCAATGCGCAGGCGCAGAAACTGCTCGAGAACCTGCGGGGGGAGGTTGGGGGCGAGCCCTTTGACATCATGCAGAAGTACTTGGCTTATGCCACGCTCGAGTCCATATGCCGTAAGTGTTGTTACGTGAGCCGTACGTTGAGTCACTTGTGGTCGACGAGCGAGCGTTTAGTGGCCGCGTCCGAGTGGTACTGGTGGCTGCCTTAAGTGGCGGCACCTAGTGCTGGCCACAAAAGCTTGTAATGTGCAGGCGCGCTATGCTGGACACGTGAAACTTGTCTGAAATTAGCTGACAGGTTGTACATGCCCCATATTGAAACCAGGAGCCGTAGCATGGTTGGCCTTATCACGCGACAAGTGACAAGATAAGAGCGTCGTCTCGTTCTATCGAACGGTGTCAGCTAGTGACGCACGCTATATCCTATCACCTATCGCGTGACAAGGCCATGCTACGGGGCCTGGATGATGAGCAGGCGCAGAATTTGCTGGACAGCCTGCGGGAGTAGCAAAGCGCGCAATAGCGTAGTTTCCTCATGTTGAACTTCATAACGTGGTGTTGCTAAGTGGATAGTAAACCATAAAATTATTGCAATAAAGTATAAATTAAAAAATATAATTAAGACAATAAAACCTAACCTTAACCTTGAAATGAAAGTTTAGAAAAATATGCATTTTTTTTGGTCCAAGAGTACATTTAAAGATACCAATTCTTACGCTTTTATGGAGACAAAATTGTATGACAACTATGGACCTAAACGCAGTTTTGCGACCGAAACACCAATTTACTTAATTTTCCATACAGCGATTAATACAAATAGAAAGCTGTGACGTCATACTTATGTGTCAAATATATTAACATGTGTCCTTGTCTCAATTTTTTGGGTATTTAGGTTCTTTAATTGTTGTTGCTCCCATACATACATTTGTTCCTCCACAAAAACTGGTTCAAATGGCCACGTAAAAAATCTTAGTACGCATGCCTATTTAGTGAAGGACGATGCAAATAAAGAGCGTTACAGTGTCTAAGACACACACACACAGACAGGTGGCGAACTAATCCAAGAGAATCTCGACTCTCATCAATGAGGTATACGACACGAGGAAGACAGTATCTACAAGTGTTTAGTCAGATTTAGAATGCACAGGGGCGGCTCTACCTAGAGTGCAGGGGGTGCGGTGACCCGGGCGCACGGTCCTAGGGGGCGCCCGAGCGCCATTTGACGGGGCGCCACTCGCGGCTAGCGCGCGCTAGGCGCTAGGGCAGGGGTCGGCAAACCGCGGCTCGCGAGCCACATGCGGCTACTCGAAGGGTCATTTGTGGCTCTTCGAGAACCCCTCATGAAGATAGGTTCAAGGAGATGTGAGATCGAACATTGTGTAAATGGCTCTGTACGCCTCTGAGAATGCAAACATTTGATTCGTGACAAGATTATACAGATGATCAAGAGACAGATAACCTCTATCGTGACATAAAATGGACTCAACTCAGCATCATGATGGCTTCAAAGCCATCGCTATCCGTATTTCAGTTTTCTATGATCTAACTTTACAGAAACGGCTCTCGGATACATCAGTAAGTCGGAGAAGCTGGTGACCACAGAGTACTACGAAGCCTTTTCGACGTCCATGGACCTACTTTTGCGGCGAGGAATCAACTTGCTTCTCCATCCCGACTGGGTGTACAAAATGACGCCTATGTATAGAGAGCTGGTGAAATGCATTGAAATTCTGCATAATGTCTCAAACACGGTGGGTGTGCTTTAACTTTGAAACCTTTTCTTCTCTGAGAACCACCATAGCACAAAAGCACGCTACGTAAATGACCTTTAGCGTAGTTGGTAGTGTTCTGCCTCAAAAGCTAGAGTCCGAGCCGTAGCATGGTTGGCCTTATCACGCGACAAGTGACAAGATAAGAGCGTCGTCTCGTTCTATCGAACGGTGTCAGCCGGTGACGCACGCTCTATTCTATCACCTATCGCGTGACAAGGCCAACCATGCTACGGCTCCTGCTGCTGTAGTTTAGCTGGTCGATCACGTAACGCATTCTACGCGCGTCAGGAAGCTCTAAATGTCACTTTTTAGGGTTCCGGTACCTCAAAAGGAAGAAACGGAACCCTTATAGGATCACTCGGTTGTCTGTCTGTCCGTCTGTCACAGCCGATTTGCTCCGAAACTACTGGACCGACTGAGTTGAAATTTGGTACACATATGTAAATTGGTGACCCAAAGATGGACGCGTAAAGTAAATTAATTAATTCTGAACAAGGGGGCCACTTTTGAAGGGAAAACTGGTTTTTTTTTTTTAAGTTTCGCAAACTGTATTGTGTGATATATCAAATGAAAGGGGTTGTTGTAAGCATCTCAGATTTATTTTTTTAATAATTTTAGCAAAAACAGATTTGAAGTAATTTAGGAAAAAAGACGAATTTTGACCATTTCCCCCCTTATCTCCGAAACTACTAGGCTTACAATTCTGAAAAAAAATATGGAAAATAGTTCCTTGCCTGAAGATTACAGGAAAACCTATAAGAAGTTTGAGTATTCAAAGTAACGGGAAAATTCTCAATATTTTTGTGTATTTTGTATGGAGCGCCTAATGCTTAGAGAATATGAATTTTACGGAACCCTCACCACGCGATTTGAACTCGCACTTGTCCGGTTTTTGTATGAGAAAACGACAATTAAACTGTCCTAAAGGGCGTTCGAAAAGTTACGTGACTACCCCTCTGGATTGAAATCCCGGTATTTGTGTGATAAGCACGAATATTTGTTCCTGAGTCGTGGATGTTTTCTATGTATTAAAGTATTTATTTATCTATACGAGTATGTATATCGTTGCTTATTTATTTATAGATTTTCCCCAAATATTTAATTGAAATTACATTATACTTTTACTCTTTTTAGGGTTCCGTAGCCAAAATGGCAAAAACGGAACCCTTATAGTTTCGTCATGTCCGTCTGTCCGTCTGTCCTTCTGTCCGTCTGTCCGTCTGTCCGTATGTCACAGGCATTTTACTCGAAAACTATAAGGTGTATTTGAATAAAATTTTGAGGATAGGTGTATTTTGTTAGCCGCTACATAGTTTTGTAATTAAAATGACAAAAAAAAAATTTTTAGGGGTGCACTCCATACATAAAACTAAAAGTCAAAAAAAAATTTTTCATTGTGACCCCCCGTGTGGCACATCAATCGATAGGCCTTTCAAAATAAATATAAGGTTTCTTTGCATATTTTTTGATTAAGTGAATAGGGTCGGAGATAATCGCCCCGAAAGTCACTAAAATTCTGTCCCCCCCCTCTAATTTTTGAACGGTGTATTTTAAAAATATGGAAAAATTCATGGACATAGAACTTATTAATTTCATTCACCGAAAATTGTTTTGAACAAGATCGGTTCAGAGGTTTTCGAGATATTGCTGAAAAACTGCCTTCCTCAAAGAAAAGGACGTAAGTGCCGTAAAATTTCTGTGACGATACGACCTTTTTAATAGGCACGGAACCCTTCGTTTTGCGTGGTCCGACACGCACTTGGCCGGTTTTTAAAAGTATAATGACAAAAGTTTTTCCTTTGCTTACAGGTGATAGCTAAACGAAAATGTGAATTTGCCTTAATGAAGCAAAATGGGACTTTCGAAGAACACAAGCCAGGTAATCAAAATTATCAGTTATCCATATTTAAAAAATCCCATTATGGTAAATTTCAAGCGTAATCAGGTTCCTGCAATTAATTAGGAATGTAATTAAACCCAGGAAATGAAAAGCTCCAGCGGGACAGTTTCCGATTTTAATAATTAAGTCAATTTAGGTAAATGATAGATTTTTATAATGTTAATTGGTTTTATTTCACAGTCGCGATTTAAAAAAAATTGTATCCGTGTATTTGAGCGTTTTTCAAAAAAACCCTGTACATGAACATTTTTTTTTAGATTTCGATTTTTTTGGGATTTTCTTACGCAGAATCGTTGATACTATCGATTCTCATACAAGAAAAAAAGTGTCCCAGATTTTACTAAGTATGTAAGTTTTTTTAGACCATATCAATAAAAACTGCATACAAAAATGTGACGACCTGGAATGAAATATTTGGGACACTTTTTTTCTTGTATGAGGATCGATAGTATCAACGATTCTGAGTAAGGAAAACCCAAAAAAATCGAAATCTGAAAAAAATAATACATGTACAATTTTTTTGAAAAACGCCCATTTGTGTATCTGTGTGTCTGTGGCATCGAAGCACCCAAACGTATCATATTTGAGTGCGGTTTTTTTATTAGAAAGTCTGTCAAGATGGTGAACTATTTGATGTATCGGAGGATTCAGGACTTAACATACATAACCCCGTTGAGTTTGGGCTCGTTAGAATTGTCTCAACGAGTAGTTTATGATGGTACACAGAAAAGTACAGATGGCAATAAAAACTTGTACCAAAAATGTCAGTTTTGACAGAAACTTATTTTAAGATGGGGGGTAACTATAACGCATGACTGTAGCCGTTGTTTGTGCTGTGAGCACTACAACAAAAACATTAGACGTCTTTCGTTGAAGGGGTGACTTACCAGAATCCTTTTTCAGAGAACGGCCGAACGAAATTCCATTCGTTCCTCGACATACTACTTGAGCTTAGAGAAGCTGATCCATCAATGACCCACGAACAGATCCGGGCAGAGGTGGACACGATCATCGTGGGTGGACAGGAGACCACAGCGACGACCCTCATGTATACCATCCTGATGATAGGGAGTAAACCTCAGGTGCAAGAAAAGGTTTATGCTGAGTAAGTTCCTTGAGAAACGTATGTTATCTTTGGAATCATTACTAATAGAGTATAACAGAAAAGTTATGTTGAATGATAAACATAAGTCATCATTTCAACAACTGGACTTGTAGTAGCTATAATAAATTGTAGGTAAAACAGGTTATGCCCTTCAGTTGTTATCGACTTAGATAAATCAACGTCTTGACTTCCAATAGATTAAATTTGATGGCAGGGCAGGGGTGTCTTAGCTAAGTTCACATTGAAATTGCTTAAAGTATTGTTAATTAGAATTGCGACTGATTGTTTCAGAGCGTTGGTAGGTAATTGTAATTTGTGTACATTACTATCTCAAAGTATGGGAAGTTTTACAGTTTTCTATGGGATGACAGTGGTGCCATTTTATACGGCCTGCAGAGTATGGTTAATGAAACCCTCCTTTAGTGTGGTAGTTTGTAAATTGTTCCTAATACTGTAATACTACTCCATAGTATTTAATATACCATTACATAGTAGATACCATTATCTTGCTATGGGTCTTTTAAACAGACTCAATCTCACTCAACATGATTAAGAGAAAGTTAAGCTTGGAGGTACTTAATTCGAAGATCTAATGATCAATAGGTTACAAATGGAGGTAGTCTTACAGGAGCCTTAAAAATTCAGCAGTAAATATTTGATTTTTCACGTCGTCACAATGAAATTAGAGACCTGTTTTGTGAACTATGCCAAAACGCTTGGGAAAATGTTACTAAAGAACCGATCACCACTCAAGGAGACTGTGGACTTCGTTGAGACCTCCGCTGCCGCGGCTTTTGGAATGCACAGAGGGAGGCGCGTTACTTGATATCCGTGTCATAAACACCGACGCTGCCTCTTTCATCTCTCGCCCGGTAGCATCCGTTCTAAAATCCGCAGAAGAAGAGAAAAAATGTAAACACAGTTACGCTTTCGAGAAACGTTACTCAACATTTACCCCTCTCGTCACATCAGTCGACGGAGTCTTCACTCCACAAATGTCCGCCTTTATAAAACATCTTGGTGAAGCTATTGCCAACCACTGGGACAGACCCCTGTTATAATGGGCTGGTTAAGGTCAAACATTATAATATCCATAATCCGAGCCACAAGTTGTGCATCGACTCGGCACAGATTCAGATCTGTAAATCATTTTATCGGCTTCAACGACGGGGCCTCTCTACCCAACATCTTCCCCTAACCCCTCTCTACATACAACTGTCCATCCTTTTTTATACTTGTTGTAATAGGACATTACATACCTAGGGCTGTGAATTCGTGAATGCCCCTAAACCGCAGGTGTTTCTGGCCCAAACCGAAGGTGAGGGCCATAAATATGCGATCTGGGGCTTTACGAAATACCGCCCATGGTTTGTCTAATGTTTGACGTCTTGCCTTGGCCAGGAAGGGAGATTTTCTCCTCGCGTAGCGGGCAGAAAATGCCACTTACGGCCTAGGGTGACGTAAATATTTATTTGTTTTTGAAAAATAAAGATAATTGTTATTTTAATTAAAAAAAGTAAATATTTGATGATTATATGAACACCATTACAAAGCAATATGATGATTTCCAAACGCGTTTATGCTGCTCAAAAGTTCATCAATGTATATTTTTCAGACTGCAATCGATATTCGGGGACAGCAAACGACCAGTGGAGAAGGAAGACTTAACGCGTATGACGTACTGTGAGACCGTCATATATGAGACGCTGCGGCTCTACCCACCCGTGCCTATGGTGGCGAGGGATGCCAGCCATGATCTTAAGCTAAGTAAGTCCCCATGTAGGCAATAACATTTTCATAAAACTGCTTCCACTATTTAATTCGGTTTTTATCAATTTTGAAGAATGCCTTTTGGTGTAATATAAATTCCCAGTGGAATCGCCGTGACTTCACGGGGTACATGCCTTATTATACATAAGTATAGATGTCTCATTACTACAAAGTGTAACTATGTAATCAAATCTTGCAAGTGGATTTTCAATCACTCTATACTGACAGTCATATTGACTTGAAAGGAGAATGACAAGGTTTGGACCAAATGTCGCCCAGAATTGAAAACACATGTAAGCCGGTTCCTTGCCACACCTGCAATTTGTTCTAAGTTTTTGTTTTAAGGGAACGAAGGCGCGCATTGTGTATAACTATTCTCAAAACGCCGCTAATTACTATAAATGTTCATTCTCAGCCTACTTTATACGTCCCAATGCTAGGCACGGTCTCTTAACATACATGGGGTTCCCGCGCTGGCCTCGGACGGGTTGGGGACTTCGTATGCACCTACAAATTCTTCATAGATGCAGGTTTCTTTACGATAGTCTTCTTTACACGAAAAACTAACGGTTCTTATTCACCATTAAATGGTATTTGAGTGCTACATAAGTTCCAAAAAACTCATTGGTACAAGCCAGGATTGGGGCCACGACCGCCGCTTGAGCCGCTAAGTTGTTCAATGTCAAGCCGACAGTCTTAGTATGAACTCGGTGGACGATTTCCCCTCTCCCCCTTCCTTCCCTTTGAGTTGGTTTTTTCTATGGATTTTCGAAGTGCATTGTATATCTTTTTCTGCTGATAATTATTTAGGTACTACATAAAAGAGTGAGTTGTGGTTGACGGTTACAAAACCATTCTGTGGAAATAATCAGAAGAGACCGCAAATTAACTTGTGACCTCGAGAATGAATATTAGCATACGGTAACATTTTAATTGATGACGACAACTGAGATCCTGGCTTAGAGTGCATAAAAAAATATTACATGTTTGACGAATTGGAGAACAAATGGCTGTTGTGCCCACGTTATGTGGCTAATTTGGATTTCGGGATGGACTGGGTACCAAGAGGTGTTTAGGCGGCTTGCTCCGTTCTTTGATGCAATTACCTAATGTATAATACTAGGTGATTTTGAGATCATGATCTGGAATGACAACTGTTCCCATGGGAGAACTACGAAATTGCGAAAAAGTAAAATTAAGAAAACCAACTGTGAGTTAACTGCGAGTTAATTGAACGTTAATTTCGCAAAATCTTGACGCGCTTCGGTGTAGACTCAACTGTTAGCTCAAAGAACTTAAAACACTATGTTTATTCTGGACAGCACTTGGTCCAATAACCATACAAAGATGGTCAATCTCCTTAGGTGAGCATAATATTATGAAGACCTACAAAAAAGTTTTATAGTGACAATGTTCTTATTTTTATAACGAAAAAACCGGTTTAGTCTATTGAGTACGAAGCTGGGCTGGGGCTAGCTGCCCTGCCTACGAAACTGACGGTCCTGGGTTCGAATCCCGGTAAGGACAAATATTTGTGAGATAGCGTGAATATTATTTTCAGTCGTGGGTATTTTTATGTATTTAAGATTTAAGTATTTCCCTCTATTAGTTAAATATACTGTCGTCTACCACACACGTCTAACACAAGACTTATTGGGCATACTATGGGCTAGTTCGAAGTGTGTAAGATTGTCCACAAATATTTATTCATCATTTATTGTATCCAGAGTGTTGTACGATCCCAAAGGGTACAAAGTGCCTAGGGAATGCACTAGGCGCGGTTCACGACGGAACATGAGGCCTGATGAGTTCAAATTGACATTGTTTTTTATCGACATTTCCTATTAAATTTAGTGAATTTTGTATTCCTTCTTTCTCTCCAGAGAGTTGCATGATCCCAAAGGGTACAAAGTGCATAGTGAATGCACTGGGCGCGGGTCGTTCGCGTCGTAACTGGGGGCCTGACGCGCTCGAATTCAAGCCAGAGCGCTGGCTGGATAGCACTGCACCAGCGGCTGCTTTCCTGCCGTTTAGTTACGGGAAGAGAGCGTGTATTGGTAAGTAATATACTGTTGGTTTTACGCATAGACTCTTCATTGACCCATGATCCCAAAGGGTACGAAGTGCATATTGAACGCAATGGGCGCGGGTTGCTCGCGTCGTAACTGGGGGCCCGACGCGCTCGAATTCAAGCCAGATCGCTGGCTGGACAGTACTGCACCAACGGCCGCTTTCCTGCCGTTTAGCTATGGGAAGAGAGCGTATATTGGTAAGTGCTATACGGTTGGTTTTTCGCATAGGCTCTTCATTGACCCACTATCCTTTGGGATAGTGGGTCAATGAAGAGCCTATGCGAAAAACCCTTTGGGCCCTTTGGGGCAAAAAGTAAAAAAACATTTACAGCGCATAATAGAAGTTACTGTCATGTGTACAGCGCTATCTATCGGCGCATATTATTATTATTCCAAAAATAACGGGGTCGTGACGGGTATTGTGTATGAATGTAGGAAACCCTCGGTGCGCGAGTTGACCGGATTTTTAAAACTATTCCGAATTTCAAATCGTTAGCTTAAGTAGCGAAATATTTAGAGATGAGACAGATGGACTGAATTGCACTCTATCAGTTCTCATCTTAAAACAAGTGGAATAGATTTTTCAAAAACCCAACGCTTTTTGCAATTATTATAGCCTATGTCACTCCTACAATTAAGAGGAATCCAACGACACCTCATATGTCGAAATCCATCAAACGGTTTAGGCTGCAGGGTGTGCCAAAGAATAAGACATACACACATAGATATGAATGATGATGTTATGATGGGATGTCATGAATGTCAGATTTATCACATTTGCGAATGCGAATGCGAATGCGAATATTTAGGATGCGAATGTGCGAATGCGAATGCGAATGTCAAGGAAAAAGAAAAAAAAACTGAACTTGACAAAAACTCCAAAAACATAAGTCGAACTAATCAAGTAATCACAAACAACCAGCGTGGTACAAATCTACGAATGCTTCATTTTGGTCAAAATTAATCACGTATCTACCGGTCTGCGCGCATTGCGCATGTGCGACATGTGCGACTTGACGGCGACGGGTGGCCGGCGTAGCGAACTCAACGCAACATGCACACATTCGCATTCGCAAAAAATTCACATCGTTTGATGCGAATACGAATATCGATGCGAATGTTCAAAATTATGCGAACCATTCGCATATGCGAATGCGAATGCGAATATTCGTGACATCCCTAATAGATACATACATACGCTCGAAAAACATAACCCTCCTTTCCTTCAGCAGTCGGGTAAAAATCCTAAAAAGACTGTGTTTTGATCGGCAGTTTCTACGATAAACAAAAGACGGTGTGTCCATGACATCGTGACGGTACTGATTTTACCTTTCGTTATCTTTCAGGTAAAAGATACGCCATGGCCCTGATAAAGACAGTGCTGGCGACTACTTTAAGGGAGCTGGAGTTCGTTGCTGATGCTGACCAAATGAAGTTCAAGGTAGAACTGGCCCTCCGGCCTACTTGCGGGCATTTGGTTCAAGTGCGACTGAGGAAGTAACGGAAATACCCGAAGGACCAAAAAAAGTATTATAGTCTGACCAGCGAGTAGTGTCCACTCGAATGAATCACAAAAATGCGGCATATATGATAAAATCTCATGCTGGTAACACGAAATGTATAGCGGCGTGATAGGTATTTATAATTTATAGCTTCTTTTGTAGGTAACATTGTTGCCATATAAAGAATTTGACAAAAATGCTTGTGACGCGACTGGCTGGCCAGACTACTACTTAAGGTCAGGTCCATGTAGATGAATAGAATAGAATAGAATAGAATCGTTTATTGCATATCACATTACAGACATGGATGGAATTACAAATAAGTAGGTATACATGTGACACCCTGCAAGGGCACAGCAATATCAGAGGGCTCACTAAACCATTTATAAATAAGTTTATACAAAGCAGAACCACACAGCAACATTTTTTACTTGCCACCATTAAAATACTCCTTTAAACTATAAAAACATCTGCTTGTACAGCAATCTCAGTTGTTTGTTAAACAGTTTTGGATTTTCTAGATTTTTATAGCATTAGGAAGGTGATTATACATTTTAATAGTCATATAATGAGGGCTACTGGTGACGAGTTTTAATTTCGGAAATAGCAGTTCAAGTTGGTTAAGGTTACGTTCGTGTCTTTTAATTTGAGTTGTTGCTATCGGTGAATATAAATCGAAGTGTTTCCTAACAAATTTACAACATTCAAATATATACATGGAAGTACCGGTTAGTATTTGATGTTTGATGAAGTAGGGTTTGCATGACTCCATTTGGTCTATATTAACTAAAATTCTGATGCACTTCTTTTTCAAAACAAATATTTTATCAATGCCACTAATATTTCCCCAAAGGACTAGGCCATATGATATTCGCGAGTAAGCATATGAATAATATGCCGTAAGGGCTGTCTTTTGGTCAGTTACTCGCTTTAAATGTTGGAGGGCATAGATAAAAGACGACATTTTATTTGTTAATTTTTGGATATGGCATTTCCAGCTCATATTTGAGTATAATTCTATACCTAATAAGGTGGCAGAACTCACAGCCTCTAATTTTGAATTTTTATATGTATAATCTATTGGCAATGCTGCTTCTTTGTGTGGTTTAAATTGGATTATTTTTGTTTTTTTTTTTAAGTTAAGCTTCAGATTGTGCGATTGCTAGCAGTTTGTAATTTTGTAACGTTGAATTTAACTTATTTTGAATTTCTAACGCACTAGAGCAAGGAAGCAATGCAGATATGTCATCTGCAGGGCTCGGATTTTTCATTGCACGGTAAGACGAAAGAAGACTGGAGTCGATATTAACATGAAAACTTTACTCATACTCATACTCACTTTTTTTCATAGGCGGCTTTAGACCTGGCTAAATGCAGTGCATTAACTGGGGGAGCGAATTGAGGGATGACAAACCATCTCACTCTAATCAGTGAGTGTGAGTGCAGTTAGTGCACTGCATTTAGACAGGTATAAAGGCCGCTTTAGTTACGTACCTAGTTCATCATCATCATCATATCAGCCGAAAGACGTCCACTGCTGGAGATAGGCCTCCCCCAAAGAGTGCCAAATTGACGTACCTAGTTATACATACTATATTGTTTTGATAGACCTAACATTGTCATTTACTTATATTTGCAATCGGTACGTTTGGTATTAATTAAATGAATGAGTATGAATATGAGTAAAATTTTAATGTTAATATCGAGTCCATAGTTCTCTTTCGTCTTACCGTGCGATGAAAAATCCGAGCCCTGGTCATCTGCGAAAAGCGTACTATATTCATCTAATATGTTAGGAAGATCGTTTATATAAATGAGGAACAGAACACACCCTGATGAAGTATCTGCCTCTTTCTGATATGTGAAAGAAAGAAGAATATAGCAACAAATGTAAGTGTCTCAGTTTTTTAGCTTCAAGATCGCCCGTTATTAAATAAAATAAATAAATATTCGGGGACAATCTTACACAAATCGACCTAGTCCCAAACAAAGCAAAGCTTGTAGTATGGTACTATATGACGATATACATTCTAATATAGACAAATAAATACACATAGAAAACATCCATGACTCAATAACAAATATTCGTGCTCATCACACAAATAAATGTCCTTACTGAATGATTGTAATACTTAGTGCTCTGTTGTAATTGTAAATTACTCACCTAGCTAGGGCGGTAAAACAAAAATTTCTCAGATAACAAGTAATTAATAGTAAATATGCGTTCTGAGGCTTTTATTATTACGGTACAAAAAAAACTTCTCCCCTTGGACAGGAAGTGGAACTTTCCGCACAGTTTGTGACTGACCGCAGATATGACGACTGGTTAGCCTAGTGGGTAGTGACGCTGCCTACGAAGCTGAAGGTCCTGCGGGTTCGAATCCCGGTAAGGGCAAATATTTGTGTGATGAGCATGAATATTTGTTTCTGAGTCTTGGATGTTTACTATGTATTTAAGTATTTATATCTATTATATATATCATCGTCTAGTACCTATAACACAAGCCTTATTAAGCTTACTATAGGCCTGTTCGAGTTGTGTAAGAATGTCCCCTAATATTTATTTATTATTATTTAGTTTGTGGCCAGGTGTGACGTAACTCTGTTGAACAGAGTGCGCGGCAGTTCTAATACCATCCTGGAGCCGTAGCATGGTTGGCCTTATCACGCGACAAGTGACAAGATAAGAGCGTCGTCTCGTTCTATCGAACGGTGTCAGCCAGTGACGCACGCTCTATCCTATCACCTATCGCGTGACAAGGCCAACCATGCTACGGCTCCTGGGTATGTTTGCTGAGCGACTGGACTGCCCTATGACAAAACACTGGGTAAAGATCATCACTGGCCAAATAAAATAATGATCTTTACCCAGCGTCGCAAATATTTAATAGTGATTATTTGTGTTACATTCTTTTTTATGATTATTATGCCAATTGCTTTTGTTAAAATGTAAAAATATGGGTTCTGCCTGAAATAAATAAATTTTATTTTTATTTTATTTATTTATTTATTTAATAGTAGGTACATTACACACCGTAAAGTTTTACGTCTTGCCTTGGACAGGAAAAGAGATTTTCTCCTCGCGTAGCGGGCAGAAAATCCCACTTACGGCCTAGGGTGACGTAAAAAGAACAATGTCGCAATAAGAATGTCGTCATCACTTGACGACAACTTGACTTTGACGGTGTCTTGACGAGCGAAAAACTGAGAAGGGATTTTAATATTTTTGCATTAATAAAAAATACCACAACAAAACAGAAGTTTTAAGTTCCTTTCCTCGACCGGCTGCAGGTACAGTCTACTTGGATAATATTATGTATACGGACTAATTATATAAGCTACGATGTCTGCATACTATCAGATATGTCGTATGCTTGTTTAGTCCAACGATGGAGTTGTGTCATTAAAAAAAATGAGGCACATTAATAAAACGCATGCTGGTAACACGAAATGCATAGCGGTGTAAGGCCTCTCACAGACTGGCGCGGCCTGACCGCGGCGGTCAATAGTAAATTTGACAGCTAATGACAAACTTAAACTTGTCATTAGCTGTCAAATTTACTATTGACCGCCGCGGCCAGGCCGTGCCAGTCTGTGAGAGGCCTAATAGGTTGTAGCTGGCAGCTTATTTCATAGGTGAAATTGTTGAAATTTGAAATATAACGAATTTGAAAAAAAAAGTGCTACGACCAGCAGGCCAGGCTCTACCGTCGTTATGGTATTAAAAACGCAAATCTATAAGTTTATGATGGGTACTGACGATAGATTCTGAATTCAACTCAAGACAAAGACGTTTTGCAGAAACGGCTTAATAAGTCTTATTGGTTCAAACAAAGTACAATAGCTTTGTTAAAATTAATTACTAAGACGACAGTGACCACGCTCGCCATACAATGTGGGAATCTTAAAGCTCTTACTGGACTCGATATAACGAGCCACGCTAAGCCCCGACTCTGTAGGGTGACCACGAAACGTTAAATCCGTGTTTGAAATGAAAAAAAGGTAATTTTATATTCAATTTCTTGTTCAAATTGAATGTTAGATTGCATGTGCTTTTCGTGTTTGCGTTAACAGATATGAACGAAAGGGAAAACATTTGTAATCAATCTTTAAACACACAAGCTTACTGTAAACGAGGAATATTTGACGACCGAATAGCATGGTTAGAGAACCTGACTATGAAGCTTGAGGTCCCGGGTTCGATTCCCGGTCGGGGCAGATATTTGTATGATGAATACGAATGTTTGTTCTCGAGTCTTGGATGTTTAATATCTATTTAAGTATGTATTTATCTATTTAAGTATGTTTATCCGTTGTCTAGTACCCATAGTACAGGCTTTGCCTAGTTTGGGACTAGATCAATTGGTGTGAATTGAAAATGAAAATGAAAATGATTTATTGCATCTATAGATTGGTTACAGTGTGACAATATAGGGTTGGGTCTTCCTATTAGGTAAAAAATACCTGTGTCAGGAAGACCCGCTCCTCCATAAAAAACAGTTGCTTAAGTAGGTAGGGTAACAGTGCATTTACATACGAGTAGGTATAATCTTAAAATAAAAACAAAGACAATAATTTAGGTATCACCGCCATAGTGGCGTGAACCTAGTGTGTGTATATGTGTGTGTGTGTGTGTGTGTGTGTGTGTATTTGAGTGTTCAAGCATGCGTGAATGTTTGGGTGTGAGTAGGTATGTAAGCATGTGTGAGTGTTGTTCCATAAAGTAGGTATATATTACATTTTCCATTTTATTTTATTTATTTACTATAGAATACATTTAGTTTCATACAAGATTAAGTAACAGTTCCGTATCTTCGTAGATAAGCATCTTTAACCATTCCGTTAGGGACCTCTTGCCATTGTACTTTTGTTGTTGGTAAATATTTAATTTAACATTTATTTTATTATAAAGGTATGCTGATTGTGTCTTATACTGTCTTTTAGCATACAAGAAGAAGAATTGTCCCACGATATTTATTTTATTTATTTATTTTTGTTCGTTCCGATAGCTCAGTTGGTTGAGAGCGACTTATGACAGAAAGTCGTAGGTTTGAATCGTCCTCAGACCAACATTTTGTCCCTTTTTTAGGGTTACTAAATTAATGGGCGGGGCAATACGGGTATGTTGTATGAAATTTTGTACGGAACCCTCGGTGCGCGATTCAGACTTGCACTTGTCCGGTTTTTTTTGTTCGCTTTGTGTCTCTCACATTTCAATACGTTTCACGCAATCACTAACAAACTAACATGTCAGAACAATCGTGCAAAATAGATTCAAATGCGAAAAAGATGGCGAAGCTATGAACCGAATAGGTCAGAGACAACGCCGACTGTTAGCAAAGTCCGCACCGGCTGGTAACTGCTACCACGTCTCATTTGTAATTGGCATCGTATTGTTGGCCGCCCTATTTCTGCATTACACGCAAAAACTAACCATGGCCACATTTTGATATTCCGCACTTTTTTTTAAACGGTAAGTAATACAAAGGAGCGCAATTGTATCTTAAATTTTGAAGTTTGTATCACTGCTTTTTGGGAAGCACTGCTTAAGAGAGTGCTTCCGAGCGTTTTTCAAAAAAGTGTACTAACATGATTTTTTTTTTCAGAATTAGATTTTTTTGGGTTTTACTTACTCAGAATCGTTGACACTATCGATCCTTAACAAGAAAAAAAGTGTCCAAAATATTCCATTCCAGATCGTCACATTTTTGTATGCAATCTTTTTTTATTTATATGGTCTTGACGCACTGGAAGAAAAAATTTACATAGTAAGATCTGGGACAACTTTTTGCTTGTATAAGGATCGATAGTATCGGCGATTATTAGTAAGATAAACCCAAAAAAATCGAATTCTGAAAAAAAAAGTTCATCTACACTTTTTTTGAAAAACGCTCTTCCACTAGAAAAACACTCGTAAATATCCCCATTATTGTATAGAATCATGTTAACCAAACTATTCATATTAAATTTGGGCCGTTAAGAATTAAAAACAAGCTTTAAGTATAAATAAGT
Organism: Epinotia nisella; assembly: GCA_932294315.1. NCBI lineage: Eukaryota > Metazoa > Arthropoda > Insecta > Lepidoptera > Tortricidae > Epinotia > Epinotia nisella. Next base: position 17,166,897 of record OW028688.1, on the reverse strand, counting down.
ACGCAACTGCCATGCAAGAACATAAGTGGTGTTGTCAATAAGGTACCGCTTTCACAGGCTGGCGCTACGTAGCTCACTGCAGCAAGTTATTTCAACACATACAAAGACGAGAATGAACTGGGCTGTTATTCGCTACGTGCTCATGCGCCTCACCCCACGCGTCACGCCTAACGAAACTAGACCTATACCTACGCTTAGTTACTACGAATCGTGGCGTCAAGATATATTTGTGGGTGAGCGTTGAGGTGAGCTTAAAACAAGTTACAGAATAGGGGGGCAGGACTGTCCGCGAAGTCCCTAGCGGCTGGTCACCGCCGCGCGTCTAATCTCTCTAATTGGCATCGCGTATTGTTGGACGCCCTAGTTCTGCACTGCACGACAGAAAACGAACCATTACCACATATTAATGTTCCGCCATTTCTTTTATAATGTAGGTACACATAATTTGATTCCGTGACAATAAGTACTCATAATGTAAGTAACTCAAAGAACGTAAGTTCACTAAGTTACAATCAAGTGCAAAATTGTGTCCAATGGCTAGGATTAATTCGATATATATTTTTGCAGTCGACTGTAACTTAGGTCCAATTTTTTTGACGTGATAACGTCTTCGAAAAAGTGTGACTCATTGTCCCGTTCCACAAAATATCAACGCAAAGCCCAAACCGCGGGTTCTAGATATTCCAAATTTGGCACGTAGGTTATTTATAAGGTTTAGGGGTGCACTAAGAAAGGATTTTTCAAAATTCACCCTCTAAGGGGGTGAAATGCCCCCATTTCATCTTATAAGTACTCATAATGTAGGTAACTCAAAGAACGTAAGTTCACTAAGTTACAATCAAGTGCAAAATTGTGTCCAATGGCTAGGATTAATTCGATATATATTTTTGCAGTCGACTGTAACTTAGGTCCAATTTTTTTGACGTGATAACGTCTTCGTAAAAGTGTGACTCATTGTCCCGTTCCACAAAATATCAACGCACAGCCCAAACCGCGGGTTCTAGATATTCCAAATTTGGCACGTAGGTTCCTTATAAGGTTTAGGGGTGCACTAAGAAAGGATTTTTCAAAATTCACCCTCTAAGGGGGTGAAATGGGGGTCCAAAGTTTGTATGGGGAAACAAAATTAGATCGACTATTTTATTCGAAACTTCACAGGAGTATTCCTAACGATAAATGAGTAAATACGTGTTATGCAATTTTTCATTACCACGTAAAATGATCCTCCGTAAACCGACTTTATAGACAACCATTTTTTTTTATTATAGTTAGTCTCTAAAAACATCCGTGATCGTTGCAGCGCATAACTAAATCTCTACAGTATAAAATCATATAAATGGACTAAACGTAGAAAACGTACAAAACCAGTTAAAAACTTCTTAAAAATAGCTTTATAACTTCTACTCTCTGATAATAGACAATAAAAGTCTAGTCTTTGTGGTCTCTACCTAATATTTTAGCTCTAAATCCTATTGACCGGAGTACCAATTATCTGGGAACTTTAACTCAATATTTGTTTAGGTTCTATAAAGTAGGCAAGCACTTATATAAGTGCTTGAAGATAAAAAGACAACTTTTCAACTCAAACTCTAACTCCTATTCTTAAATATAAGGTATTATTAAAGTTGCCAAATTTTTGCCTAACTTTGCTTTATTTGAATTTCAATCAAAGTATTCTCTCAATTTTATTCATTGAGAGAGTTTTGAACTGCCGAATAACCAGGGAAACGACATCAAATTATGTTGATTAAGTTTTTGGCGTATGCTATGGCGTAAGAGGCGAGACAAAATAAAAGAAAGAAATGTAAGTGGGTTATTTTGAGGTGCTACGTAATTTTGGCTTAAAAGTGAAAAAAATATTCTATGCTCGTATTTGACTAAATAGGATTAGCGTCTTCTGATATACTTAAAGTACCTATCACGAATTTACTTATGATACAAACTAGCATCAAAAGTTCAAAAAAACTGTAGGTATCCCAACTACGGAAAACAACTGACCAAAACCTCATTGTAAACGTAGCCTTATGTCACCCGAAGCATAATTAGAATCGATTGATACCTCATTCATCAATATCGGTTCAGTATCTTAAACGCTACGATGGAACACACATAGACAAACATAGACTGCTAAAAACTTACCCCTTCCTTTCAGCTCTGCCAGTCAGGTTTCAGTCGGGCTAAAAGCTATTCCTTAAAATTATTGCATTTCATTATTAACAGACTTCAAAATAAGTTTCTGTCAAAAGTTTCATTTTTGGTACAAGCTTTTATTGCCGACTGTACTTTTCTGTATACCATCATCAACTACTCATTGAGATGATTCTTACAAGCCCAAACTAAACGGGGTTACGTCGGTTAAATACTGAATTCCCATGGCCACCTTCTGTCTCCATCATCAGATCAGCTCGATAGTACCATAATATTAAATCGTCATCCAAACTATACTAATAACCAAAATTTCAGCTCAATCGGATAACGGCAAGTGACTGAAAAATGGATTGCACATTTTGACGGAAAACCTATACTTACATACATACTTTTATACTTTAATACGAACAAGTCAAGTTAATATAAAGCTTGTAATAAAAAAAAGGAAGAGGTTCTCAATTAGGTTGTATTTTTTTAAAAGTTCGTTACCTCAGAACTCCGTTATTTATGAACCGATTCGTACAATTCTTTTTTTATTTGAAAGTTTATGCTTCCAGGTTGGTCTCATTGTTATCAAAACTTCAGTTGGATGATGGGAATCATGAGGAATTGGGGAAACCCCTCAAATTAAGAAGGCACGCGTGTAGAGTAATTTCGGTATTTTCTATCATAACTAGTGTATTTACACCCGAAAATCACAAATTTGGTGAAGTGGAACCACAGATTACTTATGGAACTCGTACTTAAAACTGTAAAAGTACGTTACTGATTCTGATATGATTCCGATGAAATAGCAACTAATGAAGTCCTAAATGTCAAGTGTGCCAAATCGACGGAACTCCTCAAATATTATCGGCCCACATACAGTGATATCGTTTTCGTCTGTAATAATCAACGTATTTACTCTCGGAAAGCAGTCCATGTGGTAAAGTGGAAAGGAAATGTGGAAATGTTCATTTGGCTTGGCGGAGTACTAAATTGAAGTCGGTTAAAACTTTGTATTTAAAGTAAATAATATTGTGTGCGGAAGGCGTAAACGCTTCTTTTACACAGAGGACCCTTTTGATTGTTTTCATTTCGCTAATCTATCTTTGTTTTTGTCCAATAATTGTTAGAGTGTTTCGTTGAAAAGTTTATAATTTAGTTCTCAAGTTACCAAATAAAGTATCTCTTTTACGATGTTTATTATGATTTGTGACTGTTTACTTTGGACAGAAGCTTTAAGTAGGTACTTAAAAAAACAGGCAAGTTAGGTAAACTTCTGTTGAGTTGCGGCGAACATTTTGGGCATTACGTTTTTAATAACTTAGGTGGTAGATACTTATTACTCATTTTAAATTTAAGGAATATTCATTACACAATAATTACAATAATAAATACAAACAATACAACAAAAACTTCCTTTAGTCCGTTTTCGCAATTGCGGTTTCACAATTGGCTGCGAAAGAAGAATTATTTTTCACTGTTTCGTAATTAACTTTCAAACAAGAATTTTTTGGCTGTTTTCGCAATCAAATATTTTTCTCCTTTCGTAGTTAATTACTAAAAACATCTCCATTTTCTTTTTTCACAATTAATTACTAAACAAGAATTAGTCGCACTATTGGAACTTATTGGTATATAAATAAATAAAACTTAATTAGGTCCTAAACTAACTAGTAAATTGGCTACGAAAGATGAATCGTATTTCACTGTAAATAGTTATCAAACAAGCATTTTATTGCTGTTTTAGTAAACGAATTTCGTAATTAACTTCAAAAACCGAACGAAAAAAATAACAATAAAGGCGTTTGCCCATCACAACGTAGCATACTATGACCGTGCTATGAACGTATGTGTCAATGTCAAATACATGAAAATGACGGACCGGTGACGGAACGGTCTGATGGGTAAGGTCTTATACGTTTCAATACACATAGTACTTTTTTGCCGATTATGTTCCTAGCACGGTTATTGTATGATACGTTGTGATGGGCAAACGCCTTTATTGTTATCTTTTATTTACGAATTTTAATTACGAAACTTGATTGCGAAAACAGAAAATAAATTCTTGTTTGACAATTAATTACGAAACAGCGAAAAATAATTCTTCTTTCGCAGCCAATTGTGAAACCGCAATTGCGTAAACGGAAAAAAAATCTTATTTCGTAGTTAATTACGAAACTTGATTGCGAAAACAGAAAATAAATTCTTGTTTGACAATTAATTACGAAACAGCGAAAAATAATTCTTCTTTCGCAGCCAATTGTGAAACCGCAATTGCGAAAACGGACTAAAGGAAAAACTTAACCTATAAAGAAAAAACTATAAATTAAAACTTAAAGATAAAAAATTGGCCCAAATCGCTGTCAAAGGGTAGTGTGCCCAGAAGGCTGGATGGCAATGCTCACTCTTCGAGAAAAATATAGGCCAGCGCTCTGGTCACCGCTGGTGTCTATTAGGCGCGCCGACAAATCCTTAATATAGTCGGCGCGCACTTGGACCCCATGGTCCCAGTGTTTCGTTTCGACCCCAAACGCCTCAAATAAATTTACTCATTTTTGATAAATAGTTATAAATTAACCTAATATATACGTACGTCCCACTGCTGCTGGACACAAGCCTCCTCTCATTGATGAGAGCGAACGGCCAGTAGTTCCCATGCTGGCCCAGTGCGGGTTGGGGACTTCACATGCACCTTTGAATTTCATCCCAAATGTAAGTATGCAGGTTCCCTCATTTTTTATATTATTAGTAAATATTATTAGTTAGAGACAAAGGCCGCTCCTGGAGTTTCACTCATCTCTGTCCTAAGAGTGTACGCTACTCTTGGTTTTTGGTCAGTGTCCATGACTGGGCTCTGTAGGTTAAAATTTCAAATTCACACCAGCGGTGAATCCCAGCGCTGGGCTAGCGTGCTTAAGATGCCGTTTGAGCTGCCGCGGCTGCGGTTGAGGAGCGCGGTACTTCAATTTCTCATGATAGCGTAAAAGCAGTATATCGGCGAACATAGCCGAAGCACTACAGTACCGCGGAAGCCCAAACAGCGTCCTGAATGCATCATTATACTAAAATGGGTTGTATACACAAATCGATAAGCTTTCGTTTGAGATAATATATATTTTTTTCCATATTTTACATTAATTATTTATTTATTACGTTTCTACTTACTTTTTATCTAATGCTGTGTTGCGTTGCGTTCCGTGGGCCACTTGCGGTACTGTCTGAAAACCAGCGTTGCAGGTGTCTGTCTGACAGCTCGGCACAATGCTGAGACAGCAACCGATTCACTGCCGCGAAGACACACAATATGTGTCAATTGTATGTCTACTCCCTTTATCTCTGTGTGTCTTTTGTGTAGTGAATAAATGTCTTCTTTCTTTTTTTCTATTATGAAAGTTTTCCCTTCATTCGGATATTTCACAGGCCTGTAGCTCTTCCAGTCGCTATCAGTCAATTTCAAAGTGCTCTAAATACAAAGTTACTGATAGACTACCTCGCGCGCGAGACATTTTGTCCACGGTCTTCTAGCTTTTCGCGCCTAATCAGGAAGCTCATTGAAATATAGGCGCGCAGTGAGGATTAGGTATAATAGGTATGTACTTACCGAGTACTTACTGATACCGTACCGACTCCGCACCCCTAAATCAGGAAGTGGTCTAAAAACGTCTTTGTCTACGCCGTACCCCGCAAGTACCATTGTTTTCTTAGCTATGTACTTAATTAATATGTTCCATTTAACAAATATAATAGGTTTGTCTTTCTCGCACTTTTTTTAAATATATTTATTGTAAAAGACAACAAAGGTGGTCTCCAATCGGTTCTTATGTTCATGTTAGTTATTCTTAAGCTACGTTAGTATATTGATAGCGTGCATTTGGTTCTCTGGCTGAGATTCCACATCAGAGAGCACTCTGCCTTATTGGCTATGACTTTGCAAGTTTTAGATGAAAACTTATTTTTGAAGAGACACCTAGATAGACTAACTTTACTGAATTTAACTCATTCACTGCTAAGCTACGCCCGTAGCGCTACGCCGTAGCCCGTAGCAGCTTGACACATTCAGTGCCCAGAATCGCTACGCGCTACGCTCGTAGCCGATCCCGTGGTTTTCCTCGTATGTAGCGGAAAGCGACTACGGCGTAGCGACGCATACGTATCGTCACGAACCGGGAAGGGTTAACACATTCACTGGCGAGAATCGCTACGCGCTACGCTCGTAGCCAATCCCGCTAAGCGGGTTCCTGACAGTGTAAATGTTAATGTCGATGTTTAGCGAAAATCTCCCGTAGCGCTTTGACGCATGTGTGTCGTGATTAGCGCTGAATAGGTTAAATCAAAGTCATTTAGGGTATTTTCAGTCTACGTTGTTTACCTAGTGTTTCCCTCCGTGTGATAAACAGCGGAAAACTTCCTGTAGGTATATTATCGCATCGTTTAAAATCGTGCAGCAAGCAAGTTTGCGCCCTCGCGGTCTAGTTTAAGTGAGGGCGAAGTTTCCCCTATTCCTATCTTTTATTTGCTGACTGTAGACGCGAGCAAAGTTTCAGAGGGTTCTCTGGAATGTTTTGTAAATATCTGTATGCTCATGCATAACTATGTTACACGTATAGTCAACGAAGCTCTTAGGGTTCGTTTACACTGGTCGTTAGACTTCGTTTACTCATATTAGATCGGGGAACTTGTGCTATCCTTGTTTTTCTTATAGGAGGAAACAAGACTAGCTTGGCACCCTGCGTTTTGACTACCTGGAAGTGAGGCGTAATTATGCACTAGTGAATGGGGCGTGCCGAATATTACGTGGGGATTCAGACTGTCCCCTGCTGGTCTCGCAACTGGTATGCCTTTTCGTGCCCCCTCTGTCTCAGTTAAAGTTTAATTTTAGACCACAAAATGGGTCGTTCTTCTTTTCGACCGACAATAGCCTGTCCTTCGTCTTATTACGGCATCTCATTTGAGTAATTATGTTTACGGTTTTATAATGTTCGAATGAACGTCCTATTATTTTATTAATTAGTGATATTTAATATTTCACTTTCTCTAACTAGCATTTCTTTTAATGTTTTTTTTTCGTAGAATGCCGTGACAGAGTGGTAAACCAAAATGTGGTCCCCACTGAAAGAGTCCACTTTGTCACATGTTTTTTTTTAGAAACCAACCGTAAATAAATATTTATATTGGCCAGAAAGGAAACTTTAATTAGTTCTAATGAAGAAACCTATGCATTTTTTTAAATCGCACCTCAAAACCACAATTTTCGATAGTTCAAAAACCAAAAAAAAACAGAAAAACCTCGGTTCATTGTCGGTAAAAAAGAAGAACGACCCAAATAACGACTTACTGGCAGTTCCCAAAGCGCGCACTGTGGTCTACAGGAAATCACCACTAGTTCGCGCTTTAGATTACCTAAACGCGCTTCTCAAGTCAGCACTTGACTGTGATATTTTTGCAAGTAGTTGGAAGATGATATGTGATGATTGTAAGAGGTTATGTGAGGCGATGGATGACCGTCCGTCTTCAGTTAGTTGTTAATATTATTGTTATCATAAGATTATGTTAGTTCTTAAATAACATTGTACGCATTTCACAGTGCCTTGGTGCCTCACTGTAATACTGTGTAATTTGTTTGAATAAATAAATAACATGTCCCTCATGCGGGATGCGGGCTGTGCTGCTACGCTCGTAGCCGACGAATCAAACATCATAAAAATCGGTCCAGCCTTCCTTGAGTTATAAATGGTGTAACTAACCGACTTTGTTTTATATACTTAGATTAGCTCCGACTGCTTGGATGCTAGTTTTAAGCTTTATTTAATAATTCCATCCTCATTGAGGCACTCTTTGGGGGAGGCCTATGTCCAGCAGTGGCAGCATTTCGGCTGATATGATCAGCTCAGATGATGATGATGATGATTCTCATGCAAGTGAATGTGGTCAATTCTGTGAATAAAGAACTTTTAAACCGTTACAAAGGGCTCATTTAAAACGATATTAGACTAAAATCATCATCATATCAGCCCAAAGACGTCCACTGCTGAACATAGGCCTCCCCCAAAGAGTGCCACAATGACCGGTCCTACGCCACCCGCATCCAGACTAAAATCATAGTAATAATTAACTGATAAAAAAATATACAAAAGTACCATCAGTTAGTTTCGTTTATTTAAGTAAAAGGTAATTGTGGAAAACGAAACGAATTTAACAGCGAAAAACCGTCCTCTTTAGAATCCGCTTAATAAAGGCCCTCAAACGATCAAAAGATAATCTGAGTAATATTTAAACGTTCTAAAAAGACACACACTGAGGGTGGATCTATATCAAAGATCAAGTTGGAGATGACTGATTTGCTCCACTTTGTGTAATTTGGACGGGGCGAAGAGCCCTTGAGACCACGGTGCCTCCATTACTGTTTCGAGCCGGGAAGAATAGCCTATTTACTTCCTATAGGCCGCGTTGGACAAGCTTTTAGAGAAGTATCATCATCATCTTCATATCAGCCAAAAGACGTCTACTGCTGGACATAGGCCTCACTCAAAGAGTGCCAAAGTTGTCGGTTAGAGAGGTATGGCACAGCGGAATGTCATCTCGCTTGTATTTAGAAACAGAGACTAGCACAACTGATGACGCTGTGACGCGACGCGAGACGAAAATAATCTACCCACCTCCTTCTAAGTCACACGGTGCAAGTGAGACAGTACATTAAGTCGCGCAGGACGCGACTGGGCAGCAAGTTGTGGCACGTACAGCAAAAAATGTTAAATAGTGGACTTAGGTAAATAACGAGATTGAGAATAAATTTAACAACGACAACGATATGGAGCCTTGAAGTTATCAAAAGGATACTCACCGCTGCCAGGAGCTGCTGGGACGCTCCTTCGTCAGGTGTAGGGCTCTGAGACCTGGATTGTACTGGACAGACTCACCTAATCCCAAAGTTACCTGGCACCTGAGTATCTCCGGCTGATGAAGTGTCCTTCTGCTTTCTTCAAGGCACTTGTCGAACTAAAAAGCTCTAAAACTATTACTCCCAATAAATAGCGCACTAGTTACAAGTAACTTTGTGGGTATTTGTTATTGCGTTCCTGATGGTGAGCAAGGTAACCTACTTGTTAGTCAGGCTACATACTTGTTAGTCACCGTCTTAGTACATATAAAAAAAAACAAGAGACGTATGTAACCATCGTCAGCGACACCCTTCCAAGCATAGATAACGAGAAGAACGCAGATGGTATTGTCAGTAAGTGAAGGGGTTTAAGATGTCCTAACACCAACTGCTTTCTAAGTCACCTTAATGACTAATTTCCTAGACAAAATGCGCGTCGAAACGAGAAAACGCTCAGTGTGTTTGTACTTTTTAAGTTAGCATTCCGTCTATCGTATGGACACATCCCAGTTATAAGGCATAATTTTGTTGCTGGACCAATAATTACAGATATGTATACCGGCTTCCGGTACGTGGTCGCCACTCAAGAACCTTTCCGCCCCAACGGCCATCGGTTCTACGTGCAATGTGCCCCGCCCACTGCCACTTAATTTTAGCGATTCGGAGGGCTATATCGGTTACCTTGGTTCTGCTGCGGATAGCCTCATTTCTGATGCGATCACGCAGAGATACTCCCAGCATAGCCCTCTCCATTGCCCTTTGGGTGACTTTAGCCTTCTTATGAGGCCCATAGTAAGCGACCACGTTTCCGTTCACCGGTCATTGTGGCACTCTTTGGGGGAGGCCTATGTCCAGCAATGGACGTCTTTGGGCTGATATGATGATGATGATGATGATACCGGCTTTGCGACTTATAACTTGTATGATCGGTCATAATTTATGTGTTCCCGATCCGTTAACTATTGCCTTGTACAGAAAAGACGCCTAGAATATAAACGGCGCGGTTGTTTTTCAAGTGAATAGGCTGCGCATACGCACAAGCTGCGTTCCTTTTGAGCAGTAATTGCACAAAGGCTAGCGTAATGTGTATTCGCTTTCTGTAACTGATATTTTAGCCTAGACGGCTAGGCGTAGCCTGAGGACTTTTGCATGACTTTGAGGGATATGACCGACTATGATTCACGAAGGCCCGTTAGATCTAGATTACCTACAGGTTACTAATCTGACGGCAAATTAGAAAGCTTACTAAACAGCACTAACTATAGTCTAGATCTGTGCTGTCGTGAACGTGTGCTAAACTTATTTGGCATGCTTGAAAACCGGCTTCATTAGGTTGTTCGTAATGCTCTGTCTAGTTATGTTTATTCTTGGTCTGAGTTTGATAATTGACAGTAATTAAGGTAGAAGTACTAGTGCCCGACGCGGTACTAGTACTCGACGAATATAATTTAACTAGGGAATAATAAACTGAGATTGATCACGACATCATTTTTATGATACTAAATGTTAGTGACTTCAATATTTCTTATCACAATTTCAAGACAAATAACTTATTTATAAGTTATGAACATATTTGTTAAAACCAGCTGCCATCAATTGGGACAATGAGTTAAACCTTCAAGTCCCAATAAATGTCAGTCTGTCATTCATGACATTTGTACTGAAATTACATCTATTGGGACTGCCAGCATAACCGCCTGCCATTTACTCGCACATTCGGATTGATTACCTAATTCTAATATTATCAGGATTTTTTATAAGATCACCATATGAAACGAATTCCATATCAGTAACTTGAGTAAATACCTCGTCTCCCAAACCATATGAAACTGTTTAATACATCTTAAATGAGCATAATATCGTGATTCAAATAAGTATTTTCTGTTGACATGTCGGGCTCTAGTACTTCTACCATAGTAGGGGTGTAGACTCATGTTAAAACTGAAAACGTAGTAGTAGACGTAATTCAAATTTATAAATTTCGTTAGCAGCGATACGTGTAATAGTGGTGTAATACAAAATTAATTGAAAACGTAGTGTTGCTAAATTGATGGTTCACATCAAATTATTGACCCTGGCCATAGTTTGGCCAGTGCTGTTGATATCGATATTATTACTTTCTCACACTACGTAGAGGTGTGTTGTGTGAGAAAGCCTTTAATAATATCGATATGAACAGCACTGGCTAACTATAGCCATATTTATGCATTTTCACCTGTCAGTATAGTGCCTAGTTGTGGATTCTATTTTAGCGTATTTTGAGACCAGTATATTTTGGGAACAAATTTTAGGACTAAGTAGTGTATTTTGGGAATGGGTCGATTTGAGCTTCATGCCTCTATGTCATCATCAGCCGCTATGAAGCCCTGCCCAAACCAGGGATCGTATACCGGTATTTTCACCATACAAAAATACCGGTTTTATTTCGTTCAATTTCGTTCTTTGGTTTATAATATCATTTTTGATCAGGCTGTCTAATAATACGAAAATGTTACCTAAATACATGATTAGAGTCCTACATTAAGAGCCTAAAATAATTCAAAATATTAGACTACTTCGGGGACTTTTCCGTTCCGATCCCTGGCCCAAACCAAAATCCTGGAACAGCCACTCTTTGTATGTGTACTCGGAATAGGTTAGCCTCTTCCAACCGACTTAGCCTAGTGGGTAGCAACCTGCCTGCGAAGCTAGCTGTCCTGGCTTCCATTACTAACACTAATTATAACACCCACCCACCGCCGTGTCTATCCTTTACACCGCGATACCCACTTGTTTTCGAATTTCCAGTCACAAGTCCCCAAGTACAGCTACCATTTATACTCGTATTTTGTAAAAGGGCTTAAGTGTACATAAGTTGAAGGTGCTAACGCCCTTTCGGCCGGCGAGGCCGAATATTGGAATTTTGTCGCGGTGACGCAGCAATATGCCGGCATTCGGCAATGAGCAGCTCCCTATTGTTCTATGGAACGCAATATGTACAGTCACGTCTATAATATGTACGGGAAACATTATCGAACTTATGTCAAGGGAATAGGACTCAAAATATACCTACAAATAGTTGAACGTGCACGTGGTGAATAGGTAAAACACTTTTTTCTCAAACATGCAATGAAATGTCGTCATTACAATGTTTTTTAATTACGTGATACTTTGAAGCCTGTTATAGGCTTCAAAGTATCACGTTTTGGGCGACAGAACTGTAAAGTAATTTCATACAAAATTGAAGGCCTAGGCCGGGAAGTATTTTTTTTTTTAATTTTAATGTAAACATGGCGTCTGTGTTCATGAACAGGCTAAACAGCTGAATTATATTTTTTGAGTGGTGTATTTTTATTTAATTGCATATGTTTGCAATATACTCTGCGTTTTGAAAATGTACCTACTCACTAAGAATTTAAAACATACAAAGAGTGCATGTCGGTCGCTGGTCTCGAACCCGGGTACATCAACACTAAGGCCGCCGTCTGTACCCTCAGGCTACTGATGTCTTATGTCAACACGGTGAATTTTGAATTACCTTGACGGCGCGTTCATTACAATGACAACGAAACTGTTATTGACCCCACCGTCGTAACAATACTATAGCAATATCATCACAGGGTTTTTGTGTCAAATTGACAAAATGCCAGAATTGCAGAATGACATATTCGCAAAATGCCAGTTTCCCAGATTCGCAGAATGCCAGATCCTTACAATGCCAGGTTCTCACTATGTCAGATTCCCAACTATGCCAGATTCACAGAGTGCCATTCGCAGAACATTGCTGTAGGTACTGCGAATTCTGCTTAGGTGTTCTAATTAGAAAGATACGCAGTCTATTTCGCGCGGCCCTACATACGCGTTGCCAACCCTGTGAGGACTAAAGATCACGACTATTAAATCATAATACCTAGGTACCTACGTATTTTATTTATATGTATCATCTGTGATAACATCACGTATGTATTTGGGGCATTTTCAATTTTTCCTGTAGCATTTACTCCGAGGTCTCAAGCGTCAAAAACATCAAAAGCGGCACTCCGTTTGTTTTGCTATTAGACTGCTGCATCAAAAATTATCCGTATACAATATCCAACCCATTGTTGTGTAGATTAGAAGAAAACATTAATAATCAGCAGATCAAAAGATCTTTATCCTAAGCCTAAATTATCCAAGCGCCTACATGAATGCCGACATTTATTATGAAACCTTTGTGAGCTCCGCGTACATATGTAATGGATAAGCGTCCTAAGCTAACAACCTGAATTAGGCATTACAGTAGAGATGTTCTGTTGAAACCGACGCTTCATAATAAAATAATAATATATGTGTGGAAAGTGAAAACGGGACCTGAAGAATTCATAAGAACAACTTGCTGCTAACCGGCGTTAAAATATTCGCATTTTAGAAATCCGTTACAGGCCCGAGTAAGTTCTCAAGTAACGGAAGTTCTCAAATACCGTATGGTTTATCTGTTAGTAAACAAACACCGTAACCTAGAGTCTGGCCAGGGAAATTAAGCCTAAAGGGTTCCGATGAAAAAACGGAACCCTTATAGGATCACTCGGTTGTCTGTCTGTCCGTCTGTCACAGCCGATTTGCTCCGAAACTACTGGACTGATTGAGTTGAAATTTGGTACACATATGTAAATTGGTGATCCAAAGATGGACGCGTAAAGTAAATTAATGAATTCTGAATAAGGGGTACACTGGAAAATTTAAAAAAAAAGTTTCGCAAACTGACATATCAAATGAAAGCGGTTATTGTAAGCATGTCAGATATTTTTTTTGTATAATTTTTGCAAAAATCGATTTGAAGTAATTTAGGAAAAAAGACGAAAATTTACCATACCCCCCCCCCCCCCCCCCCCCCGCCTTATCTCCGAAACTACTAGGCTTAAAATTCTGAAAAAAAAAATGGTAAATATTTCCTCGCCTAAAGAGTAAACCTATAAGAAGTTTGAGTATTCAAAAACACTTATGAAATTTAGATTATATACGGAACCCTCACCACGCGAGTTGGACTCGCACTTGTCCGGTTTTTTTATATGGCAACAGTAATATCATTGTCAAATGTGTCAAACGTCTTAAATAGTATGATGTCGTCTTGAATAGTGTGATCTCGATACTTGATATAGTAAGTTATTGTATCAAGATCACACTATTACTATTAGTAACTAAGAAAGTGACTGTTGTATAATAAATTGAACTGTTTTTGCTTTTTACATGCCGTTTTTGACATTTGAACTTACCGTTATCTTTTCGGTGAAGGAAAACATCGTGAGGAAACCCGCATACATCTGAAAAGAAATTCAGAGGTATGTGAAGTCCCCAATCCGCTCTGGGCCAGCGTGGGACTACTGCCCGTTCTCTCTCATTCATGAGAAGAGGCCTGTGCCCAACAGTGGGACGTATATAGGCTGATGATGATGATGACATATTCGTACTAAAAAGTCCCAAAATCCCGGACACATCACATCCTTACGCCAGCTTTAGGGTATGTACTCAGACCCGCCGACATCCGGACCAGAATCCGGGGATTTGAAGCTTATTTTATTACCACCCACATTATTGACAGCCTTTCTCAAAAAAAAAAGAACAAGGAAAGCATAGGTATTGATGGGTACAGTCACCAACATAAATATCTGCCAAAACAAAGTGCACATAAATATCTAACCCGACTATTTTTAGGCCCGCAGCGCTAGGACGTGTCAGATATTTTGGCCACATTGTTATATAAACCTACTGGTAACTCTTTGTCGATCCCAATCATGACATACATTTACATGCGTCAGAGAGCTAAGGGTACTTTTCGATACATAATGTAGTTTAAGCTGCTACGGACTACGGCGTAGCGCTACCAGCGTAGCGTGGCGGTGAACAAGTAAAATCAAACGTACCGCACGCTCCTCTATAATTTAGGTATCACAGACAGCCCCATGTGCAGAGCGTGCATGGAGGCAGAAGAAACGACTAAACATATTCTACTGGATTGTAAGCAGGTAGAAGTATACAGGAAAAAGCACCTAGGGTCTCCGGACACACTACGGAACGCAGTCAGTAATACCAAGGCACTTTTAAACTTTTTGGAGGAGCTGGGGTGGTTAGAGTAGCGCCACCCTGCCGTTTCACGCAAAATAGGCACATTTTTTTTTTTTTTTTTTAAAGATAAAATCATTTATTTGTCCAACATAGGTTACAGGATGTTACAGAATTATGATCAGTTTCACTATGTGGCGCCTTACGGCTTACAAATTGTTGAGCATGCATGTCAAAGTCACTATCATTTATAAATTCATTTATGGTATAATAACTTCTATGAGCTAGAGCATTTTTTAAAGCTTTTTTAAATGTATGTAGTGTATCTATTGAATTTAAACATTTTGGTAATTTATTGAATATCTTCGGAGCCATTCCGACTACATTTTTTTGGAATAACGTTGTTTTGGGTATACTTGGGTTGTTAATTCTATGACGTAAACGGGTGCTCTTAAAGTTTAAAAATAAATGGGAGTTACATTTCACGAAGACACACATTTCATAAATATACAAACTAGGAAGAGTTAGTATCTTAAGTTTTTGAAAATGGGGCTTACAAGATTCCAAGGAACTGATACCACATAAAGATCTTAGACATCTTTTCTGCGCTCGAAACGCAGTTTCTCGATCTGTCGAGTTCCCCCAGAATATTATACCGTATCTTAACGTTGAAGTTACAAAAGCATGGTATGCGGTAAGCACTGCAGGTAGGTTAACTTTTTTTCTTAGATTATATAATGCATAGGAGAATTGATTTAGTTTCTTACATATAGAGTCAATTTGATATTTCCATGTCAGCTTATGATCTACATTTAATCCTAAAAACTTTGTTATGTCAGTGTCTTCAATTTTTTGTCTTCTATAAGCTACTGTAAGATTAGGTACGTAATTAGTTCTTTGCTGAAATGTCATGAGTTTTGTTTTACTTAAATTAATTTTCAAATTATTTTTTGTTAACCATTCTATAATTGTATTTAATGTCTTGTTAATGTCAGTTTCATAAGATTGCAAATTTTTCCCAGAGAAGATTACAGTACTATCGTCGGCAAAGAGAACCATGGGGTGGTCAATTGTGTTAGGCATGTCATTTATATAGATGAGAAACAGCAGAGGCCCCAGAACACTCCCCTGTGGTACGCCATAACGGATTTCTCGTACATCCGATGAGTAGATCTGTTCCGTTTTTGTCTTGAGACATATTTTACTTATTTGAGTTGTTTGTCTTCTGTCGCTTAAATATGATCTAATTAGAGCATGGATATTACCACGTATTCCGTAGCGATACAGCTTATCTAAAAGTATTCTATGGTCAACATAGTCAAAGGCCTTTGACATGTCCATATACAACGCAGAGACTGGGATCCTTTTATCCATATTATTTAGAACAGTTTCTATTAAGTCATAGATAGCCATGTTAATCGTCATGTTTTTACGGAATCCTTTTTGCTCCTTTACAAACAAATTATTGTGTTCAAAGTAGCCAGATACACTATTATAAATATACTTTTCTATAACTTTTGAGAAGATTGGAATAAGCGCTATCGGTCTGTAATTATTCATGTCTTCTTTGCTATGTTTTTTATGTAGAGGTTTTATAATGGTTACTTTTAATTTTTCTGGAAAACTTCCACACATTGGATGTAGACTTGCGGAAAATGCCCAGTAGGTAAAACTAACGTACCGCACGCGTCGCCGTTCCACAAACAAGCTCTAATTACGTAACTCTCCGTAATTTTGATCTGATTACTCCTGTACGTCGATTACATTACAATATTTGCATACCTTACTTAGATTCACGTGATTTCTAATACAACTATGCCGAACCCAGCATAACCCCTGCAGCGTAAGCAGTAATAATATTATCATATCATCCGAGTTCCAACTCGTCCCGGGAGCCCAAAAGGATAACGAACCGTCCCACCCAATTAGAGCAACACGACCAAATGAAACGACATAACACTGTATGAAACTCATAGGCTGTTTATGCCATTTGGAATTAGTAGACAGTTCGCATGAGTAACCCGACTACCGACCCAACTTGCCGATAAATTGCAACTAGAAGGCGATTGCGTGGCAGTGCCAACCAATCTATTAAAGATTTATAAGTTACCAAGACCTACATTTTTGGGGTGAAAAATCAACAATATATGACTGTCTGGGAAAAGGGACCACTTTAGCGGTATGGAGTAAAGTTATTAATATAATATCTCCTAAAACTAGGTAAAAATAGCTATTCAGTGAAAGAAGAATCATTTGCCTAGGTGCAATCATTCTTTTTTTATTTTTAAACATGCAGTAGGCAAAATGTACGAATTGAGAAAATTGATTTTAAAGTTTATGCTCGAGAAAAATACACTTCTACTAGGAAGTTATATGATTGGTACCAAGTTAATCTACTATCATCAAAGATTAAATACATTCATTAATATTAGACCGATTAGTAGCAAAAACCTATTCTACGTAATTTTCGACTAATTTTTAAAAATGCATATAACTCGGAAACTAAAATCCTCAAAGTGGTCCCTTTTACTAGACACAGTCACATATTGATAATTTGTTACGTTAGGCTGGAAACAGTGCTCGACCGACGTCAGCGTGTTTTACTATGGCCGCATACGCGCTGACGGTGAGCATCGGTCGGAACGCACAGTACGCTTTCTACAGCGATAGCTACGCCCGACCGAGCATACGCGCTGACCGTCGGTCGAGCACTGTTTCCAGCCTAAGTGTGTCTACGCGCTGAGGCAACGTGCTGTAAAGGTAAGGGCTCCTCCCTCCTGTTAGACACATAAGCTATAAGATAACATGATATGTATATTATGGAATTCGTTTCTTTGTCAGTCTCTATCGTAAATCTTTTCAGGATGATTGCAGTCCGTCACAGCGGGTGGATGCTGAAG
Source organism: Epinotia nisella (assembly GCA_932294315.1). Taxonomy (NCBI): domain Eukaryota; kingdom Metazoa; phylum Arthropoda; class Insecta; order Lepidoptera; family Tortricidae; genus Epinotia; species Epinotia nisella. Next base: position 17,148,969 of record OW028688.1, on the reverse strand, counting down.
GCGGTGAGAAGGCGTGCGTTAATCTTTAACGAACGCTAAAAACACAAATAAATCAATTTGAAATGTGAAATACCTACCGACCGCCGACCGGTTAGCCTAATGGGTAGTGACGCTGGTCCGGAACCCTAAAAACATACATTGGAACGTAGTACCTCTTCCTTTTTTGAAATGTGTTAAAAAGAAAACGGTTAAGATTTTAAAAACTGCGAACAAATGAGGTTTCCCTTGCAGTCAGCTTCTCTGTGTCTGGGCTGCCGCAACTTTAATAACTTTAAATAATGTCCTTTGAGCGGTATATTCCCTTTTTGCCGCTCGCTGAGGCTATTGCTGTCTTTGCTCCAGCATGGCGTTACTCTTATTTCACCAGGAAAAAGCTTTTCTAACTTATTTTTATGAAATACTAGATTTACCTATCACTTTTTAACTACGCAAGAGTTTAAAAAGTGGTTACAAACAGCGACTGTGATGCAGTCGCGATACAGTATCGATGATAGATAAGTAGGCTATGGCTGTAGTCCGTGAGCCCGCTCCTAACATACCCACGTCTTATGACATCACAATAAAATGCATGGCACACGGACTATTAAAACTAAACTAAAATTGGCCGGAAGTTTGAGAAAATCCTTCACTTTGGGTCAAAAATTTAAGGGTAGGTATATTTACGTCATGTGCTTAGCCCTCTAATCGTAGATGAGTAAACAAAAGGCCTTTCACGGACTGGCGCGGCCACTGCGGTCAATAGTAAACTTGTCATAAGCTGTCAAATTTACTATGGACCGCCACCGCAGGCCGCGCCAGTGTGATGCAGGCTTAACTCTGTCAGTTCTGAAATGGGTGGAAGTACTTGACAGACGGTTACTTGATACTGACAAATTTGAGCCGACACAGTTGGCCTGAACGCCAAAAAAAAGAAGAAGAAGAGGTAGGCATTTTGGAAGGCATGGACTACTAGGGTCGCGATACAGTTGCGCGTTCGTGAAACTTGCGTTTGTATCACTGTAAGGCTGGAAACAGTGCTCGACCGACGGTCAGCGCATATGCTCGGTCGGGCGTAGCTATCGCTGTAGAAAGCATACTGTGCGTTCAGACCGATGCTCACCGTCAGCGCGTATGCGGCCATAGTAAAACAAGTGCGACCGACCATACGCGCTGACGTCGGTCGAGCACTGTTTCCAGCCTAAAAAGTGTCCGGTGCAGCCGTTCTTACTAAGTACTTACTAATCTTCTTTTCATTTCTCCATGGTTGGTTTGTAGCCTGATAATTTCATAAATTTTTAGTTTAATGCTTTTTCTGATACTTAGAGGCGTTATATCAACCAGGGATCGGAACCGGTTTTTTCAAAAGTCCCCGAAGTAGTCTAATATTTTGAATTATCTTAGGCTCTTAATGTAGGACTCTATCATGTATTTAGGTAACATTTTCGTATTATTAGACATCCTGATCAAAAAAGATATTACCTATAAACCAAAGAACAAAATTGAACGAAATAAAACCGGTATTTTTACCATACAAAAATACCGGTTTTATCCCTGATATCAACCACATACCTACTGCCTGTCTAACTTGTAATGATCATGCAATGATGTAATATAAAAAGAGGTAGATAGGTTATACGCGCTCGAAAAATGGCACATTAAAATTGAGTCAATTGGCACAGTTTGCCTCAGTTTCGAGACGTCAATGGAAACGTTAGCTGTCAGATTTGGTGGCCATTTTTAAACACGGAATTTCGTATAGACAACCTATCTACCTCTTTTTTATATTACATCATTGTGATTCATGAATGACAACTGCGGGCCTGAAAAAGCAGGTCGAACTTTCCATACAAACGTAGTATGGTTCTCATTTTAAAACAGCATACTGGAATAACATGCCACAGAAACTAGTTTCCGACCTAGATATGGCGGATCCCATTGTGTATACAAAGTTTCATGTTATTATAGCAGGTCGTATTAAAATCAGAACCAAAACTACGTTTGCATGGAGAGTCGCGCGTCGTGGCGACCCTTAAGAAAAACAGCATTTAAAAAATGTAAATAAGTAACTCATAAATTACATGCAATAAAGTTCAAAATAACCATTGTTTCTGCAAGAATTTTCCTGAAAATCCTACCTATCAAAATATTATCCCGGTAAAAATGTTGGTGAAATACGCGTCACCGCTGAGGCATAAATTCATACAAGCCGACGTTCCCGGGAATTAGCTAACGAAGAAATGTGAACATTATTAAATACTCGTCGTGTATTTTGTTTTCCGGGAGTCAGTGGTTCTGGGCGTTTTTTTATCGGCACTAAAAGATGTACAAGTCAAAATCATCATCATATCAGCCTACTCACCTATGATACTCAGGATAAGCTATGGTAATAATAATACCACGTCCGAGCGACATGGTAGCATACAAATCTCGATAAGTGTGACAGAAAGGGAAATATCATTGTCATAGTTCCACTTTTTTTTAAATTTGCCACAACTGATTTAGTACGAAGATATGGCAAAAAAACCACTACCTACCCGCCCAAATTAAGTAGGTAGGTTGTTTATGGTAGGCCATCAGCCATTTTATGACCAGTTTTTAATTTAGCTGCATAGAAGCCTTACCGTCCCTCATTGTGGCATCACGTATAGCTTGTCCAGAGTATCATGGATGGTCCATGACTGCTGGACATAGGAGACGCCAGACCACAAAGAGCGCCATAATGGCCGATTTTGCGCCACCCGCATCCAGCGGACTCCCGCAAGTCCCAGGTCATCAGTCCACCGTGTGGGGACTTATGAAGGGAGCGGTAAAATCAGGTATTAACTACTTATGCAGAAAGATGTACCTAAGTATCTATCAATTTTTCACCATAGTGCGTTTTAATAAGGGGAGAAAATAGATGAATCTTTTTGTTGTCGAGTGTACTGGCGTAAATCTTTTCACACCTTTCATTCGGAAAAGTAAGTTTTGCTCTACGACGAGCGGGATCAAAATGCTAACTTTTCTGTTCAAGCTACTTTTTTAATTTATTCATTGGCATGTAGCATTTACGCAATGTGCCAATTGAACACGGATCTTAATAAAATAATCCATTGTAATTTCGGAACTAAATAAATACCATATATTATTAAAAATACATACGCTTGCTTGGGAATAAAACTACTTAAATTAAAATTAGAAATAAACAATTAAAGAAACGTATCAAAACTTTGCAGGGTGCCCATCACGCAGGCAGCATTCCTAATCCATTGTTATTTCATCGTAATCGATTAAAAACGAACATATTTCAAGTTTTAACTTTAACAACGTTATATGAAAATTTATGAATTTCTCGTAATATTTAAAAAATTGTCACAATAAATTATACGTTTTATTGAAATTAAAACTATCGATGACTGTTATATTTTCCTCATAGTCGGTGTGAAAAATTGTATGTGCCACTCAGGAGCAAAATTATTTTCGTCATGGGCGTTAACGCTTGAATCCTTCGTTACGCTCAGGATTCTATCGTAGAATCCTTCACTTCACTCTCGATTCAATGTACCACCCTGGCCGTAAATTCATCATTTTGCTCCCTTGATACACAAATAACTAAGTATTTCATACCCGCCTGACATCACGCGTCGCACTCCATAAACACGGCCCGAGACTTGTAGTCGCTCGTCTTTTCAAACACCCTTCCTGAGAGAGCTGATAGACTTGAGCAGTCCCAATGTAACAGAACATATAGCATTCACCGTTTTAAAATTCGTCGAACTGAACAACGAGCAGAGCCATAGAGCAAAACATCGCTACGAACATTTTCACGAACATTATATCTAGTAAATGCTGAGCGGGATGTGTGGGCACAGGTAGGACAGCGGCGGAACAATAACAAAATTGATCGGGTCAGCAAAAAGTTTACCTGTAATGTAACATTTACTAGAATCGGCACCTTTAGGCTCGGACTACTTGTAGGTCGAGGCACAGTATCTTCAGCCTGGCCATTGCCTTTCCTTCATACCATACCATACTATACCATAGGGATATCATACCATACTATATCATACCATACCATACTATACCATAATCTATCGCAAAATGTAATTTTATAATACCTACTCTGATACTGTAATGATATATTACATATTGTTTTGAAAAAATTATAACTACCTCGCCGAGTTTTTTACGCCGGATCTTCTCGAGGCAGAGGTTTTCTTTCCTAACCGGTGCTAGTTTATCGACATTCAAGGTGCATGTAATATGCCTAAATTATAGAATAAATCACTTCGACTTTGACTTTGACCTCCACAATACTTATCGGAAGGGATATAATATAAACCTAGGATATTCTTGAACCCATTTTGAACCCTATTAGCGGCTCACAATGGGTCGGTAAGTGGTCATCTCCGGTGGTCGGTCGCCCGTGAAATTGTGTGTCCAACTGCAGCGAATAGCTCTTTATTTACGGCGCGCTTCCAGGAATTACAAATAGCTCTGGGAATGTACAATTTGATAAAGCTTTTTGGGAATTCTATTATGCTGAAACATCTTTGCAATCGTTCATGTGGAAACGTTGCAGTTTGCGTCGTATATCACGACGTCTGAAAAGTTGTTTTCTTATTATGCTCCAAATCACACAACTATTAGTGCAGCTTATTACCTAGGTACCTTTGCCTACTTTTTAGATATAATCACTCCACACTGTTTAGATATAATTTGTGAAAAATAGGTAAGTGGTCCAAATACAAAAGGGACATCAAAATGTTGGATCATTGTTGAGATCTAGGACCATAGTAACCGAGTTTACGGTGCCTATTTTTTACTGGGTGAGTGGGTGCGTGCAGTCCGCCGCCCTTAGGCCTACATCACACTGGCGCGGCCTGCGGTGGCGGTCCATAGTTAATTTGACAGCTAGAATAGTTAATTTTACTATTGACCGCCGCGGCCAGGCCGCGCAAGTCTGTGAGAGGCCTAAGTCATAAGCCGCCCAAATTAAGTAGGTTGTTTATGGTAAGCCATCAGCCATTTTAAGACCCGTTCTTAATTTAGCTGTATAGGAGCCCTTCCGTCCCTCATTGTGGCAATACGTATAGCTTGTCCTGAGTATTATAGGTCCATGGCAAATTTTTATCCCTATCTCGCTCTATCTTATAACTTCGTATTGCTCATGCCATCCGTCGCGCTCGGACGTCTGGCGTTAGCTATAGCTCAAATAGAAATGTCTATGGTTTTGGTTTCTGTCAACAAATCAATCAAACTTCAAGTGTCAACATGAAAATGTCTCTGTGCATTGGAAAACCTCTTGTTTATTTATAATTTTATAGTATATGAACAAAATAAAATGCGGTGGAGTGAAGCAATCACACTGGAGTTTGTGAAAATTTATATAAAACACGAATGCTTGTGGAATCCCGCACACACTGGTTACAAACTGAAATATCAGCGAGAAGAAGCTTACAACAGTATTAATTCCAAGTTTAAAGCTGCCACTGGAAAATCATTAAGTATTCCCGAGATAAAAATAAAGATAAAGAACCTTAGGACCACATACTGTCAGCAAGTGCAGAAAATATTGCAGAAATCGAGTCCCGATTCGATTTACGAACCGTCTCTGGTGTGGTTCCATGAGATGGATCAATGTTTGAAACATGTTCCTACTAACAGACATACTTCTTATAACAGTGTAAGTTTCAATTTCCGATACAAGGCTAGCACACATTTACTTATCTAATTTCAAGTATTATTATGACAACAAACAAACATTTTCAACCACATAATCATACATCCTATCGTGATTTTTACCTATTACTCATACTCATACTCATAATTTATTAACCCATGCAATTGCACAGACATCTATAGACTTTGAACATAAGACTTAATTATGAACATAAGGCTTAATTATGAACATAAGACTCCATCATATCACATATTAATGGGTTAATTTGCTAAGAAATAAAATGCATGTTATTATTGTAATATCTTCACGTGAATCACACGAAGAAGTTGTGTTGCTTTATAATAATTTTTTAATATATTTCAGACTCAAGAAATGCCAGAGGTAGACTCCTCGTGCCAATTGTGGGTAGATCAGGAACTGCAAAATGACAACATGGAAGACTCTAACCCTGACCCGCTCATACCACACACTGACGAAGAATATGACACCAACCAACTTGAAAACATTAAAAAAGAAAGGCAGAGATCACCATTGCCTTACAAGAAACTTAAAAAGAAAAAACTCAAACATAGAGTTAAGGATTATTACTCTGAATCTATAGATAGTGTAAAAGAGGATGAATTTGATATTTATGGGAAATACATAGCATCGCAACTGAGGAAGATGGATGTAAGAAATGCATTGAAACTGAAGTTGGAGATCCACAGTCTTGTCAGTGAGGCTAGAATGTCAGACATGAGAAATGACTGATTTATATCAAGACAATCCTCAACAGAAGAGCTCACATGAGTCAACTATGTGTCTCTTACTAAGTGTTCTAAATAGAAAGAGATGGATAGTATGTCTAAATAAATAAATAAATAATTTAAATGTCTAGAGTAAGACAGTGCATGGTCTTATGATTGCTGTGCAATAGTTTCGATAGCTTATTGTTGTAGGTATTGCATTTACACCTAGCATAAAAATTATCATATTGAACATGGACTACAAGAATGTTCAATACATTATTTAAAATATATTGTGACATAGTAGGTATCCTGTTGTGGTAAGGTACCTGTACCTGTATTGTAAACAGTTTAAGTCCAATTTCGGAATGTGTGCAATGAAAAAAGATCTCTCCATTTTGTGTAATTTGTGTTAAGAGTAAAATGTGCAATTTAGTTTGAAGTTACCATAGATTGAATTTTCTTATGTTGTAGGGCTTTGTTTAGGTTGAAAGTTATGTTATTTATAATTTAAATGGTCCAGAGTTATAATATATTGCTATTCTGGACATGGAGAACCAAAGATTTAGGTCAATATAAAACATTTATAAAGATTTTCTGTTTGTTTTTGTTGCATCTTCCATTCCACCCATAAACAGAATCGTACATGAATCATTTTATTCTCATCGGCCATCATACAGAGGGCCTACCGCGAAACGAAATAATCAAGTAATTTATTGCCAGTTCATTTCCATCTCATTCCACCGCATAACTGCGTCCCTGTCCCACGTCTTGGACCATTCCATTATAATATTATTACGAAATAATATTACGCAATAAGTATATAATACATGTATAAAAAATAGTTTATGTACTATAATGAGACTCCTACCTGCAGACAAACTGTTAAAACAGTTTTGCAGGGAAATGTAATAGATAAGTTTTTGTATCCCATTGCTTAATAATAATAAATAAAAAAAATAAAAAATTGTGTAGCGGAGCCTTTAGAAATTAAAGTGAAAAAAGATTTTTTTTTGTCTATGTGTGACCAAGTCGGTTTAACGTCAGTTACACAATTTTTATAATTGTAGTGAAAATAGTTTGAAAGGAAATGGACTTCAAGTAAAGAAAATAAGGTCGTTTTTTGATTTCTACATAAATTACGTACTTCAATTCAAAATGATGCAATTACTCAAATACAATGTCCGTCAAATGTCAAATTAAAATGTCATTGTCAATCAACAAATGCCGAAAGAGCAGTTTAGTTTATCTATAAAACATTTGAAAAAACAACAACAAACATGAGATGGAGCGAAAAGGAAACCTGTACTTTTGTGAAATTGTACTTGGATCAGGAAACTCTCTGGAATATCAGAGTTCCAGGATACAAATCGAAACCGGACAGGCATACGGCTTATACTAAAATGATAGCGGATTTCCGAGCAGCTACAGGCATTTCTTTGAGCGAGCCAGAAGTTAAGACGAAGATAAAGAACCTGAGGTCCACCTACGTGCAAGAGGTCAATAAAGTACGGAAGCGATCCAGCTCGAACTCTGTTTTCAAGCCTTCGATTAAATGGTTCTCTGCTTGGCATAAATGCTTTAGCAGAACTTTAAGGAAAGACTTGACTATCTTAAACGAAAATGTTTTTGATGTAAGTAGACACAGCGTCGGCTAATACTTATATTTATAGATATTTGGGGTAGGTCAACATGAATTTATAAAAGGAATAACTAGTGAAAAAGATACAAACCATGCAATTTTAAATTAGATCATTGTGCTTAAATCAAGTCATTTTGATGTTGAATTGGTACTTTTGGCTAAACTATATGCTTTGGAAGTGTGTGAAAGACCACAGATTATAAATGAGAGGTTTTTGTAAGGTTTATAATTTATCTTATCATTTGATAACAAGGACCAAAGTAAAGTAAAGTGTTATGGACCGGAACCAAAACCTATTTCATAATTTTATAACAGTGTTTTTCCTATATGTCATGTTGTCTTTGCAACGAATAATATACACATCAAAGAATGCAATTAAGTCCCGTCCGTAGGCTATGGTGTCCGCTTGTTTGCCACCATTGCAGTATAAAAAAAGATATGAAAAATTTAATCCTAGCATAGCAAACTGAGAATGTCACTCTGTCTTTGGATATACCTCTCTCTGTTGTGCTAACTACGCTGTTTATCCTTCAGTCCTTTATATGTTACTTATGTCTTATTTCTTCTTTCAGCTTGAAGAACCAATTGATGACTCTTGTCAAAAAATATGGGTGAGTGATGAAGTCAACGACAACTCCAACTCGGACCCGTTTGAGTCGGAGCGAGACAACTTCTTACTAGTCCTCAAACCCGAACCTGGCGAAGATGTAAAGCAGGAAGCCTCGCAAAGCTACAAGATGAAGAAGAAAAAGTTTAAGCACAGCACCAGCACTAACTCTGACAGATCCTACAGAAATAGCATAGACAATGAGTTAGTCAAAGAGGATGAATTTGACATTTACGGGAAATACATCGCGTCACAATTGAGGAAAATGAATTTGCAGAAAGCTCTACGGTTACAGCTTGAAATTCAAAGCCTAGTAAGTGAAGCTAGAATTTCAGATATAACAGACCATTGAGGATACATTTTCAAACTTTTTCGTGTTCTTATGCAGAATGCATATATAGCGTTTTAGAATTTATGATAATTGTGATGCCAAGCACCATCATCTAGGAGGCAAAGAATCTAGCCCTAAACAGCGGTTGGAGAGTGATGGGTAGCACTTTCAGCGTACAAGATGCCTGAGCGCTTAGTGAGGTTGCAGCCCTGTAAATGCCATTAGATTGGCTCCTCCTGCGCAATGCCCTTGTGCTTCATAATATATGGAAAACTATCTGAGAGATGGATGTTCGCGTGGCTTCAATAGGGGTGTAGACACTAAATAAAATAATCAATAATGTTGTCTTTTCTCGAAAATGGGTTAACCTTTTCAACGCTCTGTCAAAGAGAAAAGTTGTCAACCACACGCCAAATCAACAAGACATTTAGTGCGGCGTTAAATCTTATGTCAATGTAAGAAGGTTGCTATCGCGCTGGGCTCCTTGACGCATATATCAGTCGCTGGCGTTGAACCTGCAGTGCGGATAAATGCGTCGTTGGCGTCGAAAAGATTAAAAATGTAGTCAGATGGAGAAAAAAGTAACACGAGGGGTTAAATAATCACAAAGTTTTAAGACGGGGTATATTCTATCTCTTTTTCGCAAAACGCACCTTCATATGAAACGATTGTCATTAACTATGACGTTTGATGGTCGTGACGTCACGATCCCCGAGTGTTTTCTCTCTCTAACAAGCAATATTAAAACGGTTGTAGATATTTGAATGGGATTTTCGCCATTAGGCATATTTTTAGGGTTTCGTACCCAACGGGTAAAAACGGGACGCTATTACTAAGACTTCGCTGTCCGTCCGTCCGTATCTCAAGAACCGTGATAGCTAGAGAGTTGAAATTTTCACAGATTATGTATTTCTGTTGCCGCTATAACCACAAACACTAAAAAACCGGCCAAGTGCGAGTCGGACTGTGGCTCCAATACAACAGACATGATTTTTTTGCCATTTTTATAGATAATGGTCCGGAACCCTTCGTGCGCGAGTCCGACTCGCACTTGGCCGGTTTTTTTGCCTTCTTTCTATTGAAGTAATACTAAATTTTGAGTCTACACCCCTATTGTGCTAATGAAGCTCACACCTAAAGGATTGCGATAAAAAATCCTTGTAGTCACAACCCTCTTGCTGCTTGAGCTGATGTATAAAAGAAGTATTTATTATTTATGATTCCAAAGAAAATGCAAGCTTTCAATTTAATTTGCTGCATGTGATAATGATAAGGACAATATAGTCACTATCACAACTGGCCCCTATTTCACCAACTTGACAATTGTCACCTGACAACGACAATTCTCCGTACGTTGCTGGTTCCACAAGTAACCTAGCGACCACCTTAACTTCTAGAGCAAGCAATGTATGGCGAATTGTCATTGTCAGGTGACAACTGTCAAGTTGGTGAAATAGGGGCCTGGTGTGATGATTTTATTGATTATGTTAAGGAGAACTGAGGACCGATTTGTAGAGGAGTATGTGTTTCTCTATATAAGAATGTTTATCCGTTGTCTAGTACCCATAGTACAGGCTTTGCCTAGTTTGGGACTAGATCAGTTGGTGTGAATTGTCCCACTATATTTATTTATTTATTTTTGACTTTTACGCTCGACTCTTTTACTCGAAAAGTGACAAAAATTATGTAATGCTATTTTGAAGCAGTGATAGATAATTGAAAAACGAGTGGTACTGGCCACAGAGCACTAAATACTATAGAAAGGCGATGTGGGCGTGGCACGCGCGCCACTACTTTGAGCGTGCGCTGTAAGGTTTCGCGCCAACGTCACCTGATCGCCGTGCAGTCGCTCACACAGTTGTAGGCGACGTGGAGGGGATGAGGCGACACCGCTCCCGATACAAACCGCGCTCGATACCCCTTCTATAATATACTGACCACTCGTATTCAATTCTGTCTGTAGAAAGTAAGTGCCTGTAATTTTGACACTACAATTGTATCTGGGTGGATCAACTATTTTCTGTTACTAGTTGGCGGTTACGTCTCCTGAGTCACTTTTTAAACCTGCGATTTATAGGTTTTAAAACACCAAATAAAAACCACCAAAAAAAAGATTGTCAACTTCGACCCCTTTTTGTATGGACCATCTTTTAGACACGTTAGAAGTCCGTATTGTAACAATTTTTCTAAGAAACTGTAATTTTGTCTCCTGGCTAACGGAACAGAATAACAACAACAAATAGTTGATTGACCTATTTACTTTTATTTAATTTTCGAGCGCTCGAAAGTCAAAAATCCGCCCCCTGGCAAAATGCTGATTTTGTTGCAGATATTTTGATCATTCAATTATTGTGTTCAATGATCCAAAATGACTATTGTCAAAGTACAAGAATAGAATAAATTAATTTTGATCAAATTGATCAAGAAAATAATGCAATTAAAGTATGTTTGTATAAAATCACTGCCTAATTGTGAGTGGGTATAAATATAAGAAAAAGTCACTTAGCAAGTCTGATCTTTTATTGCTGTTACAGCCTCCGTTAATATAAACACATCGCTTACATTTCACTAGTGAAAATTCAGATTGTCCTGTATGTACCAATTTATTGTACCTACATTCATTTGTCCTAGAAATTTATGACAAAATATACAGATGTATGCTGCAGATTTATTTCAGTATCGAGAGTCCATCAGGATCACAATGTCTATAACTAAATTAAGTACTTTGCGATTCACAAACTCCATGTTCAGTATTGAAAACAATTTACGTACCGAAGCTTGCCACCGCTGAGCAGTCTAGCGCAAATTTCACTAAATAATAGCCACCCGGCAAAGACAACTCGTACAATTGTCGCCGAGTACTTGTCTAGTGTACGGAAATGTACGTCGAATTGTCAGTGTCAAGTGACAATCGTCATGGTGAAAAAGGGCCTAAGTAAAAAAAACTAATCTAAAAACTTAGATTATAAATAAGGTTAAACGCCGATTCACACCCGCCTTTTTAGCACTACATTGGACAACTTTGGTAGTAGTGTAAATCGACATTTAACAGAGACTAGAGTAGACCACAATCTTTATTTCAACAATCTCAAAAATAATACTAACATTTCATTTACAATCCGATTGAGTCCAATGTGCGTTGCTTCTCGTATTATTACAGTGATGCTTACAATGATTGGAACTTGCTTGTTTTTTTTCTCTCAACTGCCAATACAGCAACCAACAGTGTTTCTGACCTTTACAAAAATATACTGGCAGAAAAATTATCTCTTTCATGTCAATTGAGAGCCAATGAATGTTAGGACTATTCTATTGTTATATAATATAAGTACAATTTTAGCCATCATGTAAATCATGTTACACAGTGTTTCAAGCAAGCCCCAACCAGACAGCAATACAAAAAATTGGCAATTGTGAACAACATCTAACGTCACAAAACTCCACCAAGTACAGACCGTATATACTAACCCTAAACCATTCAAGTCAATATTAAGACAACCGTGTGGAAGCTACGCCAAAATCCCGAATCCTTAGAAGAGAGCTGTCGATTTAACACAATAATTATCGGACTATAGATATCTGTCATCGTATCATCGAAAGACGTCCACTGCTGGACATAGGCCTCCCCCAACGAGTGCCACAATGACCGGTCCTGTGCCACCCGTATCCAGCGGCCTCCCGCGACCTTTACCAGGTCATCAGTCCACGTGGCACGTGGAACCTATGGCAGCCGCAGCATGGGTAGGTTGGTGGATTTAAGGTCATATTAAATTATTCAATAAGATTTCAAAACGGCCGTTGCCATTTCCCTTTTAACATGAACGACGATCTAAAGACAACATATGTGACATGTTTGAACCTGTAATTTAATTCCAAGCCATGACTGACGGTTGTGGGAATATTGGAATGTAAAATAAGATATTTTTAAATCCCGACTGCATTTTTACTAATATTATTTTAGTCTACGTCACTCCCACTACTAAGAGGAGTATAACGACACTTCACAAGCCGTTTGAGCTGCAGTTTGTCAAAGAAATAGACATACAGACATTAATTATACCTACACTCGAAAACAACCCTCCTGCCGCAGTTGGGTACCTAATAATGTATAAACCAGGTAACCCGGGAATTTTTGGGGTTGCTTCCACACATATTTACTTCAACACCCCGCTTTAAACCCATCTAAACTATTCATACAACGACCAATGCTAATCTGCCGAGTTTCCAGAAAATAAAGGCAAAATTTAAATGCATTTGTACATAATAAATAGAGGAAGTATCCTGGGAAGTAGACGAGACCCGCTGGCGCGATTCTTACATTGAAATTTAACAATTTTAAGGCGTCAACTCACTTGAACATTACATTAGATATTGGTATTACTTTCGATAGAGACGGACGAGTTTGAGGCGCCGCATTCGCGGAGCAAATTTGTCGAAAATCTCATTTTTAGGCCATGGACACGTAACTAACAGTTTAATGGTTTTATAATACATCCGTATGCCATTTGTCTGTGCATTTTAGTGAAAAGGTTTTGATATAGTAGGCCCCATACATTGGAGATTTACATTATGGACGCACAGAAGAGTATTACTATTAAATTATTCTAGATATCTGCCTCTTTCTGAACTGGTCATCATCTCATAATAGATGAAGACCGTAAGTAATCAACCATTAATGGTCATTCATTAAAAGTTATCATTGGCCTGTCTTGACAGTGAGTTGACAAACATAACGACAAAGTCGCCAAACAATGTAAAATATTATACAGAAAACATCAACAATTAGTTGTACCGATTTTGAACACATAAGGAGATAGGTACATTTATAGATGGATGTAAATTAACATAAAACGATTTCAACATAAAACAAAATACGTCAAGCGATGAATTTGGAATGAATTGTACAGATAGTAGCTCTAACATGAATAAAAATGCTTTAACAAATGTTTTAATTTGCTGTCTTGTATAAGTATCTTTGCCAGCAGTGTAAAATATATCATTACCAAGTGTGAACATCACAGGACCAAAATCCTTAAGAAGTACCTATGTACTTCTTCAAGCGGTACATTTACAGAAAGTATTAAGTTATATTTTACTTTCGTACTTTCTTTTAGTGCTCACGTTTCACCAAACATAACATGTCAGAGCTACAATCTACAAAAGTTTGATGAAACTGCGGCGTTAACCACATAACAGGGTCAGTCGTGTCATGGTATACTACAACTAAAGTTGCAACTCCAACAAGAAATAGCCACACAAGTCGCTATAATAAACGTCAATAAAAACTACACAAGAAAGAGACTCGAATCAGATCTCGATTTGTACAATTTATCACATAAATTTAAAGAACACGTCACTGCAGCAATTACTGTCCGTTAAATTATGCATTTAGAGATCAAAATACACCAATATGAGGAGCATCAAAATACAGTTCTAAAATTACATTTACGAGTATCGCTCCTCGCGAAAATACGCCTCTTGCTATTTCACCAACCGGACAATGTCACTGGCCACTGACAATCGCCGTACAAATACGTAGTGACGATCCTTGTCGAACCAAAAATGTTTGGAGAATTGGCAGTGTCAAATGACAGTCCTTACTTTTTCGATCCCGAACTATACGGAGAATTCTCAGTGTCAAATGACAATCTTTACATCGCGGGTTGTCAGTGTCAAATGACAATTATCAAGATGGTGAAACAGGAGCGAGGGCGCCATAAGGTACCGTGTAATGAATCCAAATATTTCATTGATGAAAAAATAAACGCTCTGCTATTATGGACATACACTGTTACAAAACTAACATACAAGTATATCTTCGATTAGATCCGGTTACACCGATGTTTGTATGGACATTTCAACTTGACACGCGTTTCAAATAACGAATAAATTAAGAAAAAAATATATCAAAACGTCGGCTAATCGTAAATTAAAGAAAAAAAATATGAGATCACAAAACGCCCATACAAAAACCAGCGTGGTTTACTATATCAGCATAAAATGCTCGAAGCTAGCTGATGGCTAAGTGCCATTCTGTACCTCACAACATTGCTTCCATTTAAGACTACAACTCAATATTTCCCTCATTCTAAACCCTTCAAATTTGTATTTAACACTGAATGAAAAAATCCAAAATTATGTTTCTTGAAAATCAGCGATTCAATCAGTAAAGTGGATTTTCAAGTAGGTTTGGGAATAACTTCCAATAAAGACAATTATTTAAGTTACAGAACAGAACCGAAGCCTTTTCAGTGACTGTTTAGCATCCCCTTGCCGGAGGCCCTAGCACGATAAGTTTTACCGTCACGTTTAACGTGACGTTTCAGTACATTTTCACCTCAAAACGTGACAATAAAACCTATCGTGCTAGGGCCTCAGTAGGGGTCATATAAACGTCACGCTGTTACGTAAGCTATAGTAAAAATTGATTGCGTTCAGGATAGAAACAAAAATGTGGTAACATGTAATCAACCAAGTAACTAATTACCTAAAGTACTTTGGCTAACTAATAGAGCACACCGCTTCTAAAATAGCTGGATGTGGGAATGAAAATTAAATATGAGATGCTCTGGTTACTCCTTTTGACAATATAGCCGTTAGTTTAATTATGTATTTATACCAGCGAACGAAAAAACCATAGAAGTCTAGCTAGCGCCGAAAAGTGGCCCCACTAAAAGGCTGCACATTGTCATTATCATACCTCGAACGAATCATGCGGATGACGTCAAACCACTCAAAAAAAAAAAGTTTATTTGACAAGAATCATAGGATGATTTCAAAAAGTATTTTCATAAACAATTACTTCTTGTCAATTATCAGTGTGTGACCGCAATTATAGACTTGTTAGAGAAATAGTTGTGTACATAATGTCATAATTTTTTTTTTAGTAACATATTGACTTTTATTATCAATTATCGTACTTACGTAAACAAATCTCGCAACATTTATTTTATTCACTAAGTACATCACCCTATCATTCAGATAATTCTGTATAGATTTCTTGAAATTATACGCGGTTAATCTGTTACTTCGTGCAATATGTCATACGGATGTTGCAATACAGACATCATCCTGTGTGCAAAATTAGGTACGTCATTTTTACGTCATCCGCAAGATTTGTTCGAGGTATGGTCATTATGTAATGTGGGGGCGGGGTGTCGGAAGGATGCCAAGCAGCCGTTTAGTTCGAACATACGCACACATGCGCATACCGAGTTTTGGGCACGAGTTTGGATAGACATTTGTAGGGAGTTTTCTTCTATGGTTTTTTCGTTCGCTGATTTATACGAACTATTATGAACGCAAATATTTTTTACTATAGCCAAAGGGCTAATAAACGAAGTTGACAGACGTAGATACATGATAAAATTTTGGTTGCATTTTGTCACCGTAGATAACCGTCTCTTTCTAACTAGTACGTAAATGTGAGATAGGGTTATCCAGGATTCATGTTAAGCTCATATTCTAATATCATGATCTCCGTCTGAAACTCCACTTTTGAATAAATAATATTAAAACGTATCAGTAACATTTCTTTCTATTTAGTACAGTGCGAGGGAAATAGCGACGTCTGTAATCTGATAAATAAATGTCACTTAATAATCAGTAATATTAAAGTTAATCAAGCTAAAAACAACCTCAGGGTATTTAGCAGCAGTGAAATACAAGATGAAAATTATACATCAATATTGTTTTTTCGTAAAAACAATATTCTTGTAAAACTGAGTCGCAACAGGACGAATCCTGTGAGAAATCGCCTGTCGAAAGACAGATACTGTCAGATACATTATTTCTGCATCTAAAGATGCTTACGTAATTTTATCTTGACTCCTTTTATTCTTTAGGTATTTTTAGCCCAATCAACGAGGCGCGATTTAACAATAATTCTCTCTTCCGCAATACTTAGTTGGACACAGATTAGAAGCATCAGATCCACTAATATTTGGACTTTTGGATTTCAGACGGACATTTCTAATCTATATTCCCTTTACAGTGAGCTTTGTTTTGGCTACATAGTTGAACCAAAACGATTCAACAATAACAAAGGTAACAATTTGAGTACATTCACAGTAACTTGTGTCGATAGGTAATAAAATAACCGTTGGAGCGGCTGTACGCTTTTTTTGCCACTGTTGTATAACAAAAAAGTTTCAAGAAAAGCAAAAGACATATTACTTCATATAGCGGCTGAAATCAACTTTTACAACCCTATATCCATACATAAGTAGGTTCTAAATACGAAAACAAAAAACACGCAAGGTGTTCAACGGGTTAACCGAGGCATTATTTTCATGAAGTTATCCCAAGTTACAAAAAATAGGATATTCGCCTAGTGCCTGCAATACGGCCACATCTCAAATGTATTTCACTTTTGAGATGTGACCGTATGGCAGGCACTAGGCGATTGTGTACTCGTAGCTGTACTGAATATTTTTAGTACAACCACCTCTTAACCTCTATCTAGCTCAAACTGGTAATGAAATGACCATGAAAAAGAAATTACAATGCATACCTGGGCACGGGAGAATTACATCTTAAATTGCAGTCCTCATTGATCAGTGTAGTCTAGTAAAGTTTAGGCGTCCGAGCAGAGTTGTTTGGGCGTGTATACCGATGCGTTAGGGTCCAGCGGCGAGCCATCCGTGAGCCGAAGCTTGCTGACCCCCGGCACCCCGCCGCCTGGCGCGACGAACTCCGTTGGCATTACGGCGAGCATTTGAGCTTTGAGTTCTTCTATCTGTTTCTCTTGTCGAGATATTAAGCCTGGAAGACAATTTGATACTTAGCTGATAATAAAAAAAAATTGTTTTTGACCAAAAATTGTAAGTTAACATTATTCATGTACAAACCCCGGACCACGGGAGCAAAAATGCACTTGTCACTAGTGCTTAGTTAAATATCGACTATTCTATCGACATCCATACGAACAAATTATTGACTCAGAAATGTATAGATCAAACTTATTATCTTACATGTCAGGTTGTTACACAATATTAGGTACATCAGGTAAGTATAGATACCATTTCAGTCAACTAATTACATTGGTACTATAATTATATCATACTCACGGGAATGATCGTAAAATAGATAAAGTGAATGACAGTTATAAATAGATACTTTTCACATAACTTACAGACCTCTTTCATATCATATTTCAGTAGGTACATCGTGCTTTTTATCGACATCAATTTATATGATATAAAATGTGTGTCCTCGCACTATAAAGCTGTCAACGCATTTTTGCTCCCGTCATCCGGGGTTTGTTCATGTATCTAGTGGGCTCCAAACTAGGCTCAGTCTGTATCTTGGAGCCCGTGAGTGCAGTTGACATATTTTTTTTTTTTTACAATATGCTGTTATAGAAGTTAGCCTCTAGCCTAGCCGCCCAAATTCCATTCTAAATAGGGATAGAGCCTTTGTTCCACCCGGACAAACCAGTTTGATAACTGGTCAACTAGACGCACTAAATGTGGGAGGTAACCAGTTGCATTTGTTTCGTTTCGTTCGATTTTAAAACAAAATAAATTCGATACTGTTTATTGTATGCTCGCTGCCCGCGCGGCTTCGCCATCCAATACAGACTATAACCATCCAGAAAATCCATATTACACACAGGTAAAAACATATAAATGTATGGATTGGTTGGGTATTTTTACAAAGATTTTTACAGATTTTGAGAATTTGTATAGCAGAATAATAAACAGGACTTTATCATTGAGCTTCCAACAACAAAGCTGACGACTGCGACATTTAGAAAACTTTATATAGGGGAATCGTGCCAGAATGCGGTCTAATCTTACGAACAGAATTCAATCTAAATTCCCCATTTAATTAATTACATTTAAATCACGAGTGTGGTTTTATGAAACGAGAGTCGGCGAGTTTCATAATAGGATCACACGAGTGTTTTAAGGCCTAATTATGTACAGTTGCATACACTACTTTATCTACACACATCATAAATCCTCAATGATGTGTTCGAGAACCATTAGAATAACCGCCATTACAGGGCGGCGACGGCGGCGCGGGTAAGGGCGCCGGCGAGCGCGACTATAGACTAGTGCCGTACCCTCCTGTATGTGCATGTGGCGCTTGGCGTCGCCCAGCGCCTGCAGCAGGTCCAGCTTGACGCGGGTCTCGGCGCTGAGCGCGCGCTGCAGGTGCGCGGAGCGCTCCGACAGCGCCGCGCACGCCGCCGCCAGCCGCGCGCCGCCCGAGGGCGGCGACGGCGGCGCGGGTAAGGGCGCCGGCGAGCGCGGCTATAGACTAGTGCCGTACCCTCCTGTATGTGCATGTGGCGCTTGGCGTCGCCCAGCGCCTGCAGCAGGTCCAGCTTGACGCGGGTCTCGGCGCTGAGCGCGCGCTGCAGGTGCGCGGAGCGCTCCGACAGCGCCGCGCACGCCGCCGCCAGCCGCGCGCCGCCCGAGGGCGGCGACGGCGGCGCGGGTAAGGGCGCCGGCGAGCGCGGCTATAGACTAGTGCCGTACCCTCCTGTATGTGCATGTGGCGCTTGGCGTCGCCCAGCGCCTGCAGCAGGTCCAGCTTGACGCGGGTCTCGGCGCTGAGCGCGCGCTGCAGGTGCGCGGAGCGCTCCGACAGCGCCGCGCACGCCGCCGCCAGCCGCGCGCCGCCCGAGGGCGGCGACGGCGGCGCGGGTAAGGGCGCCGGCGAGCGCGGCTATAGACTAGTGCCGTACCCTCCTGTATGTGCATGTGGCGCTTGGCGTCGCCCAGCGCCTGCAGCAGGTCCAGCTTGACGCGGGTCTCGGCGCTGAGCGCGCGCTGCAGGTGCGCGGAGCGCTCCGACAGCGCCGCGCACGCCGCCGCCAGCCGCGCGCCGCCCGAGGGCGGCGACGGCGGCGCGGGTAAGGGCGCCGGCGAGCGCGGCTATAGACTAGTGCCGTACCCTCCTGTATGTGCATGTGGCGCTTGGCGTCGCCCAGCGCCTGCAGCAGGTCCAGCTTGACGCGGGTCTCGGCGCTGAGCGCGCGCTGCAGGTGCGCGGAGCGCTCCGACAGCGCCGCGCACGCCGCCGCCAGCCGCGCGCCGCCCGAGGGCGGCGACGGCGGCGCGGGTAAGGGCGCCGGCGAGCGCGGCTATAGACTAGTGCCGTACCCTCCTGTATGTGCATGTGGCGCTTGGCGTCGCCCAGCGCCTGCAGCAGGTCCAGCTTGACGCGGGTCTCGGCGCTGAGCGCGCGCTGCAGGTGCGCGGAGCGCTCCGACAGCGCCGCGCACGCCGCCGCCAGCCGCGCGCCGCCCGAGGGCGGCGACGGCGGCGCGGGTAAGGGCGCCGGCGAGCGCGGCTATAGACTAGTGCCGTACCCTCCTGTATGTGCATGTGGCGCTTGGCGTCGCCCAGCGCCTGCAGCAGGTCCAGCTTGACGCGGGTCTCGGCGCTGAGCGCGCGCTGCAGGTGCGCGGAGCGCTCCGACAGCGCCGCGCACGCCGCCGCCAGCCGCGCGCCGCCCGAGGGCGGCGACGGCGGCGCGGGTAAGGGCGCCGGCGAGCGCGGCTATAGACTAGTGCCGTACCCTCCTGTATGTGCATGTGGCGCTTGGCGTCGCCCAGCGCCTGCAGCAGGTCCAGCTTGACGCGGGTCTCGGCGCTGAGCGCGCGCTGCAGGTGCGCGGAGCGCTCCGACAGCGCCGCGCACGCCGCCGCCAGCCGCGCGCCGCCCGAGGGCGGCGACGGCGGCGCGGGTAAGGGCGCCGGCGAGCGCGGCTATAGACTAGTGCCGTACCCTCCTGTATGTGCATGTGGCGCTTGGCGTCGCCCAGCGCCTGCAGCAGGTCCAGCTTGACGCGGGTCTCGGCGCTGAGCGCGCGCTGCAGGTGCGCGGAGCGCTCCGACAGCGCCGCGCACGCCGCCGCCAGCCGCGCGCCGCCCGAGGGCGGCGACGGCGGCGCGGGTAAGGGCGCCGGCGAGCGCGGCTATAGACTAGTGCCGTACCCTCCTGTATGTGCATGTGGCGCTTGGCGTCGCCCAGCGCCTGCAGCAGGTCCAGCTTGACGCGGGTCTCGGCGCTGAGCGCGCGCTGCAGGTGCGCGGAGCGCTCCGACAGCGCCGCGCACGCCGCCGCCAGCCGCGCGCCGCCCGAGGGCGGCGACGGCGGCGCGGGTAAGGGCGCCGGCGAGCGCGGCTATAGACTAGTGCCGTACCCTCCTGTATGTGCATGTGGCGCTTGGCGTCGCCCAGCGCCTGCAGCAGGTCCAGCTTGACGCGGGTCTCGGCGCTGAGCGCGCGCTGCAGGTGCGCGGAGCGCTCCGACAGCGCCGCGCACGCCGCCGCCAGCCGCGCGCCGCCCGAGGGCGGCGACGGCGGCGCGGGTAAGGGCGCCGGCGAGCGCGGCTATAGACTAGTGCCGTACCCTCCTGTATGTGCATGTGGCGCTTGGCGTCGCCCAGCGCCTGCAGCAGGTCCAGCTTGACGCGGGTCTCGGCGCTGAGCGCGCGCTGCAGGTGCGCGGAGCGCTCCGACAGCGCCGCGCACGCCGCCGCCAGCCGCGCGCCGCCCGAGGGCGGCGACGGCGGCGCGGGTAAGGGCGCCGGCGAGCGCGGCTATAGACTAGTGCCGTACCCTCCTGTATGTGCATGTGGCGCTTGGCGTCGCCCAGCGCCTGCAGCAGGTCCAGCTTGACGCGGGTCTCGGCGCTGAGCGCGCGCTGCAGGTGCGCGGAGCGCTCCGACAGCGCCGCGCACGCCGCCGCCAGCCGCGCGCCGCCCGAGGGCGGCGACGGCGGCGCGGGTAAGGGCGCCGGCGAGCGCGGCTATAGACTAGTGCCGTACCCTCCTGTATGTGCATGTGGCGCTTGGCGTCGCCCAGCGCCTGCAGCAGGTCCAGCTTGACGCGGGTCTCGGCGCTGAGCGCGCGCTGCAGGTGCGCGGAGCGCTCCGACAGCGCCGCGCACGCCGCCGCCAGCCGCGCGCCGCCCGAGGGCGGCGACGGCGGCGCGGGTAAGGGCGCCGGCGAGCGCGGCTATAGACTAGTGCCGTACCCTCCTGTATGTGCATGTGGCGCTTGGCGTCGCCCAGCGCCTGCAGCAGGTCCAGCTTGACGCGGGTCTCGGCGCTGAGCGCGCGCTGCAGGTGCGCGGAGCGCTCCGACAGCGCCGCGCACGCCGCCGCCAGCCGCGCGCCGCCCGAGGGCGGCGACGGCGGCGCGGGTAAGGGCGCCGGCGAGCGCGGCTATAGACTAGTGCCGTACCCTCCTGTATGTGCATGTGGCGCTTGGCGTCGCCCAGCGCCTGCAGCAGGTCCAGCTTGACGCGGGTCTCGGCGCTGAGCGCGCGCTGCAGGTGCGCGGAGCGCTCCGACAGCGCCGCGCACGCCGCCGCCAGCCGCGCGCCGCCCGAGGGCGGCGACGGCGGCGCGGGTAAGGGCGCCGGCGAGCGCGGCTATAGACTAGTGCCGTACCCTCCTGTATGTGCATGTGGCGCTTGGCGTCGCCCAGCGCCTGCAGCAGGTCCAGCTTGACGCGGGTCTCGGCGCTGAGCGCGCGCTGCAGGTGCGCGGAGCGCTCCGACAGCGCCGCGCACGCCGCCGCCAGCCGCGCGCCGCCCGAGGGCGGCGACGGCGGCGCGGGTAAGGGCGCCGGCGAGCGCGGCTATAGACTAGTGCCGTACCCTCCTGTATGTGCATGTGGCGCTTGGCGTCGCCCAGCGCCTGCAGCAGGTCCAGCTTGACGCGGGTCTCGGCGCTGAGCGCGCGCTGCAGGTGCGCGGAGCGCTCCGACAGCGCCGCGCACGCCGCCGCCAGCCGCGCGCCGCCCGAGGGCGGCGACGGCGGCGCGGGTAAGGGCGCCGGCGAGCGCGACTCCAGCGCCCGGGCCTGGAAAAAACGATAACATCTTTAGCAGAAAGTTCCTGTCAAAAATTTCATTTTTGGTACAAGTACATTTAGTCCTACTTGTTATGGCGATTTTTTGGCCGAATGCTGCACTTTGTGATGAAAGCAAGCCGCTTTGCACAGTGATAGTAGGGACCAAACTGAGTGATTTGACCCGCAGCAGCGGAAGTTTCACCCCTTAGGAACAGAGATGGCGCCACTTCTTTAAAAAATATTTAAAAAAATTGTACAAGCTAAACGAATAGACTAATTTCAGTGTTTAATATCTCAAATGAAAGCTCATTATATACACTCCTCATAAAAAAATAAAAATAAAAAAAATATTCAAAGCTTTTGGCAGAAAATGGCAAATTAAGTTTTTTTTTTGTACTAGATTGGTAGTTTTTACTTGATTTCATAAAAGAAATTATATAATATGTATATTTTTATGTATGAGTATATTACTGGGTAAATAACAAGTATTATAAAAAAAACTCGACATCAATATCTTTTATAGTTCACGAAATATTAAAGTTTAAATGTGAGAGTCATTTCTTTAAAAAATATTTCTAAAAATTGTTCAAGCTAAACGAATGAATTTATTTCAATGATTTGTAACTCAAATTAAAGCCCATTGTATATATTAATTACAAAAAAATAAAAATAATATATATGCCAATTATTTTTGGCAAAATCTGGCATATTAAGTTTTTTTTCTTTACTTGGATGGTAGTTTTTACTTCATTTCATTTAAAAAATGTATGCAACATGTATGTTTTAATGCGTACGTATATTACTGCACTGAACAAGTAGGTGTTATAAAAAACCAGACATAAATATCTTTCATAGTTCACGAAATATTAAGTTCAAACGTGCGCGATACTTCTTACAAAAATATTAATGAAATCTCCAACCGCAGCGAGTGCTCTGATTTTAATGTTTAATGTGTCATATGAAAGAAACATGCTTAATTTATTATAAAAAATAAAAAAATACATGAAAAAAACTAAGATAAAAAGTTTTTTCCTGGTGCTGAATTACGAAAAAAATATGAATACTTTAAAAATAGTAAAATAACTTTGCCAATTTCCATTTAAAGTTTGTAGACAAAACATAAAACTACATTGACATTGACATAGTTGGATCTGGATATATGTCGCTTAATAGTTAGCGGATTTATGCAAATTTTTAGCCTTAAATCTGAAAGGATACTCACGTTAAAAATAAAATATGTTAGATAACTTAGATGTGTCATGCATGTTGCGTTTTGAAATGAAAGACTATTTGATTAAATCTTTATCAAATATCTTTATTAAATCTTAAATTTACTCTTCGGGTTCACAGGTAGATATGCTTAGTACTGAAAAGGAAAAGGCGTTTTGAAGTACACGAACCATTCCAATACTATAAAATGACTGAAATAATACATGGACTGGTTGCTATATATTACTGTTGGATTATTTTTGTACAGATCTCGTTGATTACCATTAGACCTAAAATGTAGTGCCAGGCAGTGGAAATAAGAGGTAAGTGTATAAAATAACACTGCATAAACTGCATTGCAAATTATACTAACTTGTTTTTGATTTGTACAGCCACCTTTGCAGGATTTACAATAGACATTTCATGGTAAGCTGATGCGACGGCAGCCATAGCTCATTGTATCGCAGCCAAATTTGCAGCCACAATGGTCCAGGAGGTTTAGTTGAGATCAAATCACCGTAACTGCCGACCATTGTGGCATTCAACTCTCTTTTGCCTTGGTCCATCCCCAAGAAAATGAACATGGTATGGAAACTTTTCAATTCAGAGCGTTTCTTCATACGTGGCCCACTCAGTCAGCTGTTTTTTATGAAGTTCGCAAGGACTTGTTTGCTTCAAAAAACAAGCTCTTGAGAAGCCTGCCACCTACATCAGCTGCTCTCTAGAACCATGCCGCTGACTGCTGCCACTGGGTGCAGCTTAACAAGCCGGCTACGGATGGGGAAACGCTCTAAATACAGAAGTTTCCATTCAATGTCCATCTTCTTGGGGATGGACCAAGGGACAAGAGATTTGGACTCCACAATGGTCGGCAGTTACGGTGATTTGGTCTGAGTTAAGCCTCCTGGACCATTGTGGCTGCAAATCTGGCTGTGATACTATGCGTTGTGGGTGACGTCGCGTCAGCTTACTATCCACTGCCCACTGTAAATCCTGCAAAGGTGGCTGTACAAATCAAAAGTGAGTTCATATCATTTTCAATGCAGAGTTATTTTGTATGCTGATCACTGATTTCCACTGGCTGGCACAAAAATTTAGGTCTAATAGTAATCAACTAGGCACAATAATAATTCAACAGTAATCTAACAACATAAACAACAACCGGTCCAAGTATAAAAGATTAGTGATTATGTAGTATTGGAATGGTACGACTACTTCAAAACGACTTTTCATTTTCAGTTCTACATATACCTGTGAACGCGAAGAGGAAATTTAAACTTTAATAGAAATATTTGATAAACATGTATGTATTAAATAGTGTTTTATTTCGAAAAGTTACATAATGGTCTAAGTTAATATAACGTTTCAATGTGAGTAGAAGTCCTATCAGATTTAAAGCTAAATTTTTTACGTAAATTCGTCAACTACTAAGCTACATATATAATATATATAGAAACCAACTATGCTGGGGATGATATAGTTTTTATTTTTTGTCTCCAAATGTTGTCCAACTTTAATTAAAAATAATGACAAATTTGAAAGTAATTATATTTTTTCGTATTTCAGCACCAGGAAAAAAATATTTATTCAGTTTTTTTTATTTATGAAAATAAATAGGTGATTTCTTTTCAGAGACATTTAATATTAAATCAGAGTGCTCGTTGCGGTTAAATATTTCTTTCAATTTTTTTGTAAGAAGAGCGCGCACAATTTAACTTAAATATTTCGTGAACTATGAAAGATATTTATGTCTAATTTTATTTAATACTTTTTATTAACCCGGTAATATACATATGCATTAAAACATACACGTTGCATGCATTTTTAAAATGAAATGAAGTAAAAACTACCAAATAAGTAAAAAAAACTTAATATGCCTTTTTTGCCACTATTTTTTGGTATATTTTATTTTTTGTAAGCAATTTATATAATGCTCTTTCATTTGAGATATTACATACTTGAAATTAGTCCATTTGTTTAGCTTGTATAATTTTTTTAAATATGTTTTAAAGAAATGACGCTCACATTTAAACTTTAATATTTCATGAAGTATTAAAGGTATTGGTGTCGAGTTTTTTTTAGAATACTCGATATTTAGTCAGTAATATATATGTGCAATAAACCATTCATGTTGCGTACATTTATTTTAAGAAATCAAGTAAAAACTACCAATTAAATGAGTAAAAAAACTTAACATGCCATTTTTTGCCAAAATTTTTTAGAATATATATATTTTATATTTTTTTATAACTAATATGTAAAATGAGCTTTCATTAGAGGTATTATACATTAAAATTGGTCTATTCATTTAGCTTGTAGAATTTTTTGAAATATTTTTTAAGAAGTGGCGCCATCTCTTTTCCTAAGGGGTGAAACTCGCGCTGCTGCGGGTCAAATCACTCAGTTTCGTCCCTACTACCACTGTGCCAAGCGGCTTGCTTTCATCATAAAGTGCAGCATTTTGTTCATAACAAGTAGGACTAATTGCCGACTGAACTTTTCTGTGTACCATTATCATCTACTCGTTGAGACGATTCTAACGAGCCCAAACTGAACGGGGTTACGTCGGTTAAATACTGAATTCCCATGGCCACCTTCTGTCTCCATCATCAGATCGGCTCGATGATACCATAATATTGAATTGTCATCTAAACTATATTAAAACCCAAAAATTCAGCTCCATCGGATAACGGCAAGTGACTAAAAAAATTATTACAAATTTTGACGGACAACTTATATACTTACATACGAACTACAACTTATATACGAACAGGTCAAGTTAATATAAAGCTTGTAAAAAGGCGTCTTCTGATGCCTTGGCGCTAAGCAGGAACCGCAGAGGAGACGCCTACACACATCCTTACCGATTGCCCTCACCATATGCGCAGCCGTAACTCCATTCTGGGCAAACGCATCATGTGCCCGGATGAGATCAAATCGATTGGGTTCAACAAAATCCTGCAATTCTTCGAGTTTGCAGCCGCGCATACGGACGCTCGGCCGCATGCCTCAGGCCGGCCGCGGCTCGCCGAGCATCGTCAACACCTAGCGAGCACGCTAGGGCGAGCCGCGCGGCCGCGCATACGGACGCTCGGCCGCATGCCTCAGGCCGGCCGCGGCTCGCCGAGCATCGTCAACACCTAGCGAGCACGCTAGGGCGAGCCGCGCGGCCGCGCATACGGACGCTCGGCCGCATGCCTCAGGCCGGCCGCGGCTCGCCGAGCATCGTCAACACCTAGCGAGCACGCTAGGGCGAGCCGCGCGGCCGCGCATACGGACGCTCGGCCGCATGCCTCAGGCCGGCCGCGGCTCGCCGAGCCTCGTCAACACCTAGCGAGCACGCTAGGGCGAGCCGCGCGGCCGCGCATACGGACGCTCGGCCGCATGCCTCAGGCCGGCCGCGGCTCGCCGAGCCTCATCAACACCTAGCGAGCACGCTAGGGCGAGCCGCGCGGCCGCGCATACGGACGCTCGGCCGCATGCCTCAGGCCGGCCGCGGCTCGCCGAGCATCGTCAACACCTAGCGAGCACGCTAGGGCGAGCCGCGCGGCCGCGCATACGGACGCTCGGCCGCATGCCTCAGGCCGGCCGCGGCTCGCCGAGCATCGTCAACACCTAGCGAGCACGCTAGGGCGAGCCGCGCGGCCGCGCATACGGACGCTCGGCCGCATGCCTCAGGCCGGCCGCGGCTCGCCGAGCATCGTCAACACCTAGCGAGCACGCTAGGGCGAGCCGCGCGGCCGCGCATACGGACGCTCGGCCGCATGCCTCAGGCCGGCCGCGGCTCGCCGAGCATCGTCAACACCTAGCGAGCACGCTAGGGCGAGCCGCGCGGCCGCGCATACGGACGCTCGGCCGCATGCCTCAGGCCGGCCGCGGCTCGCCGAGCCTCGTCAACACCTAGCGAGCACGCTAGCGCGAGCCGCGCTCAAGCGATCGTGCGTCTGGTGTGGACCCACCCAATGAGATTTCATGACAATTAAAATTTCACATTTTATGTGTTTTTTTTATTTCCTTGACCTTTCTTTAGGATTTCTCCGATTTGGTCGGAGTTTTTAGGATTTCTCTGATTTGGTCGGAGTCCGCTCAAATTCGTACGCAGCTTAAGATGATTTACGAGCGGTTCTAATATCTTCCACATCACGCAGTATAAAGATTGAACCAAAAAACCAGCAAAGTGAGAGTGGTATTTGATGCCTCTTGCAAGGAAAGGTATACTGTACTTTTAAATAACGAGTTGCTTATATTAAATGTAGGTGGTCTGAGCATATCAGTTTTAGAGGTGACATTACTCACGAGGAGAATGTTCGGTATAATTTTGACGGTTTTTGGGGAAGGATCAGTTCTAAAGTTGAAATGACCGGTAGAGAATGCATTGAGGCATTAAGTCGACCTTTTGTACTTATTTTGTTGTGCAATAAAGTTTAAATAAAAAAGTAGGTATCTCCTGCACCTTGCTGCAGGGGATAGTCGGATCCACCCCTTGTCACTAGTTCCATTAATGTGGCGTCATCTGTTCGTTTTACTGCCTCGTGCGTGCAAGTTCGTGCCCATTGTTGAGGTGCGTACGTATTAGAGCAGCCTCGGGTTGAGGCACGCACGGCTTGCCTATTTTGCTCTAATTCGTACGCACCTTAACAATGGGCACGAGCATTTAAGGTATTGTGGGTCCCGAAATCCATCAGCGGTCATCGTGTCGACGCCATTTTGAGTGTCGGCTCGCCGCGAGCACGCTGCCTCACCCGCGCATGTTTATGTGGAACTATTTGGCGCGCGAGCAGCTCGCTCAAATTCGTACGCAGCTTAAGATGATTTACGAGCGGTTCTAATATCTTCCACATCACGCAGTCAAAAAGATTGAAGCAAAAAATCAGCAAAGTGAGAGTGGTATTTGATGCCTCTTCCAAGGAAAGCTATAGTACCTTTAAATAATGAATTGCTTATATTAAATGTAGGTGGTCTGGGCATACTAATGTCAAAATACCTCCTCCGCCCCCTATCGCTAGTACTGTTAAAAAAGTCAAAGTCAAAGTCAAAGTGATTTATTCTTCAATTTAGGCATATTACATGCACCTATGAATGTCGATAAACTACCACCGGTTCGGAAAGTAAACCTCTGCCTCGAGAAGAACCGGCGTAATAAACTCGGCGAGGTGTCATTTTTTCAAAACAGTATACAATATATCATATCAGTATCAGAGTATTATAAAATTTTAAAATTACATTGCTACAGTAGAAAGCCTATTTATTTTACGACAGATTTCTAGTGCAGGATTTTATCGCTGCCAAATATCCCTATCCATGATGTAGTCGTTTATCTTATAATATGCTTTTGAAATAAGTGTCCGTTTTACGACAGATTTGAATTTAGAGTCAGTAAGTTCGGTAATGTGTTTTGCTCAAAGTCAGAGTTATTTAGGGCGAGTTGCACCAACTTACGATTAAAGGTCGATCAACGTTGTATGGCGCCGGTCAATCTTTGCATACATTCTTTACGATTAAAGACGGTTTGGTGGAACCCACCCTTATTTTTCAATCTAGGCATATCACAAGCGCTTATGAATGTCGATACTATGTTGTCACCTGTTCGTGCTGCTGCCTCGCGCGAGTGAGCTCGCGTCGCAGCGCGGCCGCCTCCGCCTCGCCGCAGCGAATGGCGGCGCGACACCACTCGTTCTCGCAGGCGCCCGTGTGTGTGGTGTTGATTGTACTGTTACTGTAACAAACGGGACAGTTGCAAGAGGTACAAACCAGCGAACGAAAAAAATCATAGAAGGCGAATTCCTTACAAACTTCTACACAAAAATGCGCCCAAAACCCGGTATGCGCATGTGTGCGCATGTTCGAACTAAACGGCTGCTTGGCATCCTTTTGACACCGCGGCCCCACGTCCGCATAATGGCAATGTGCATCCTTTTTGTGGGGTCACTTTTCGGCGCTAGTTCTATGTAGCTTCTATGGTTTTTTCGTTCGCTGGTACAAACACATAAAATAGGGTAGCTCTAACGCTTTGCTTCCAGTTTTCACGCGAGGACAGCTAAAGAGTGGAACTCACTTCCGGCAAACCTTTTTCCCAGCTACGTATAACTTGAACCCAAACTATGCTTTTACCCAAAATTTCAACCGATTGAAGGTATCTGCTTCAAAATTGAGTTGTAAGATTCCACCCGAACATACATAGTTACAAACATACATTGCAAGCTTAGAACATACATAACTCGAGTAGCCTTTCAGTAACTTACCCCTTTGAAGAAGACCTTGCACAATGTGCAAAAAATCATACAAAGACAATTTCATATTCGATTAATCGTCATTCACAAAATCGCCTCGCAGGAGAACACTGGTCATAAAAATGCCCGCATGTTATTGTAAGCTCTTGATATTATAAATGTTCAACCACTTCAAGCTTTCAATATACAATTGAGTTAGAATATCCTATTAAGATGCTCCCCCGCCACTGCAAAATTCGGCAGACATTTTTGTATGCAAATACGACATAAGTCTACTCCAGTTAAGTATCCTCTAAGATTGCAAATGAATAGGAAGCGTGTAAAACACACACTTTGTTTCATGTTTTATATGTTTCTCTTGTTTATTTTATTGTTTAATATGTGTGTCCTGTGTGTTTGTTAATAAATGTATCTTTCTTTCTTTAAAAAGTAAAGAGATTGAGTCTGGAAATCCAGCAGAAAGGAACTCAGGATTATATCTGGGGTGTTCACAGGTCACTTCGGCGTCAAGGATCTCTTGGCCAAGATGGGACTATCAAACAGTACAGACTCTAGAATGTGTGGCGAGGAGGATGAGACTATGGAACACTTACTGTGTGAAGTCATGCCCTTGCCAGACAAAGAATGAATCTCTTTGGTAACGGCTACCCGCAACCAAAGGAATTCAGGGTGCTCCCGCTGAGCTGCATCATCCGCTTTGTGGAAATGATGGAGCGAGCTTGGGAGTAGCTATAAAGGGGAGGGCAAATGCACAAAAGATCCCAATGGGTCGAAGTGTATCCGAAAGGGCCCTCAACTAGATAAGATAAGATAAAGAGATGGAGTGAGTGACCACAGAACATTAAATACTATAGAAGGGGTATCAAGCGCGGTTTGTATAGGGAGCGGTGTCGCCTCATCCCCTCCACGTCGCCTACAACTGTGCGAGCGACTGCACGGCGATCGGGTGACGGTGGTGCGAAAGCGTTGAGCGCATGCTCAATCGAGTGGCGCGCGTGCCACGCCCACATCGCCTTTCTAATAGTATTTAGTGTTCTGTGTGGGTGGCTCACAGTTGGTGCTGCGCGCGCTGCTTGGCGCGCTGCAGCTGGTGCTCGGCGGCGGTGCGCGCGCGCCGCTCCTCGCCAAGGCGCCGCTCCAACGTTGCCCGCTCGTGCGTTCGCCACGTCGCCACTCTGCAACAGACAAAACGTTGTACAATATTTTTTCCCCCTTTTTAGGCGTAGAATTCTCAAAAAACCTGAAACACGTATTTACTCATTTATCGTTAGGAATACTCTTGTGAAGTTTCGAATAAAATAATCGATCTAATCTTGTTTCCCCATACAATCTTTGGATCCCCATTTCACCCCGTTGGAGGGTGAATTTTGAAAAATCCTTTTTTAGTGACCTTAAAAGGAACCTACGTGCCAAAATTGGAATCCCCAGAACCAGCGGTTTAGACTGTGGGTTGATATGTCAGTCACCGGAACGGGACAATGAGTCTCATTTTTTTGTGCGTGCAGCCGGCGTTCATCGATTTATAAGACGTTATCACGTCAAAATAATTTTATATTCAGTTGTACCATTCTCTTCTTTCTATATGGACACGGGATTCAGTAAAATAAAGACAGAGCCACTCACTTATGCTGCAGAGCTTGATGCTGCTGCTTGAGCTGCGCGTGATCGGCGCGACGTTGCCGCTCCGCGGCGGCGGCGGCGGCGAGCGCGCGGCGCGCCTCCGCCTCGCCGCTCCGCGCCGTTGCCAGCTCGGCTTTCAGCCGCTTTATCTCTTCGGCGAATTCGCGAGCTTCGCGCTGTATGCAAGAGAGTAACTATTTACATTATGACTAGTTTCATAGTTTTATCCACATTTAATAATGAGGTCGGAAACTTTAATCTTCAATTTAGGCATATTACGTGTGTGTGTGTGTGTGTGTGTGTGTGTGTGTGTGTGTGTGTGTGTATACGTGTGTAATGTCGAGAAACTGGTGCCAAAAATTCGGTGAGGCATAATTTTTTTAAACAGTATCCTACTTAAACGGCTCCACCGATTTGGATGAAATTTTACACGAAGATAGTTTAAAGCCTGGATTAAAATATAGGATAGTTTTTATCCCGGATCCACACAGACGAAGTCGCGGGCGCAAGCTAGTACAACATAAAAGTCGTTCTTGGGAAATTGTATAAAATTCTACAATAAAATTCCAAAACACATTACCGAACTTACTGACTCTAAATTCAAATCTGTCGTAAAACGGACACTCATTGCAAAAGCATATTATAAGATAAACGACTACATCATGGATAGCGATATTTGGCAGCGATAAAATCCTGCACTAAAAACCTGTCGTAAAATAAATAGGCTTTCTACTGTAGCAATGTAATTTTAAAATTTTATAATACTCTGATACTGATATGATATATTGTATACTGTTTTGAAAAAATGACACCTCGCCGAGTTTATTACGCCGGTTCTTCTCGAGGCAGAGGTTTACTTTCCGAACCGGTGGTAGTTTATCGACATTCATAGGTGCATGTAATATGCCTAAATTGAAGAATAAATCACTTTGACTTTGACTTTGACTTTGACTTATAATTGCAATATCACAGTGTTGTAAAATTACATTGCTACAGTAGAAAGCCTATTTATTTAATTTTGCGATAGATTACTCGTGCAATACATTATCATCACTGCCAAATTATATGTCCATCATGTATTCGTTTATCTCACAATATGCTTTTGAAATAATTGTTGGTCTATACATATTTGAATTTAGAGTCAGTACGTTCGGTAATGTGTTTTGGAATTTTATTGTATAACGACTACAATACCATCTCTTAGTTGTGGGCAATTACACGTAACGTACATACAATATACAATTTTGTAACTAAACAAATTGCAACTATCATTATTTTAAATTAAAGCAGCAAAGGACTTACCAATTCGCGTTCCCGCTCTCTTTCCCTTTCACGTTCTCTGTCCCGCTCCCTCGTTTCTCTCTCCCGCTCCTTTTCGAGCGCCTTTTCTTTCTCCCTGTTGCCGCTGCACTCCTTGTTACTTCTCGTTTCTTTTGTACTTTCTACTTCTTTCTCTTTTACTATTTGTTCTTTTACTGGAACAAAACAACAAATAATTAAAGGGGGTCAATTACATCATTGGTGCCGTGACCAGGATGTTTGTTTTGTTCTTGTTGTAAGAGTTTGAGTTTTTGTAGAGTTATGCTTATCATGTCAGTGTGGGTTGATTATTCTAACTTGAAATAAACGGGTCATTTTTTTTTCTTGTTGTTGTTCTTTCCCGATAAGCCAGGAGAGAATACAGACAGAACAGTTTCGTAGAAAAATGATTATAATATGGAGAACTAGCATACTTAGGAGATACCGCACAATATAATGAGTTTACCATTGTTACAAAGACACATGTTTAGTGCATTTAAAGTAGGTATTTAAACCCTATGAAATCACAGTTTTAAAGAGTTTTCAAAGAGACATACTCGTAACTATGGCACCGAGTAGCATTTGGCCCAAATACTTTCGGAATGTTCAATGTGTACAATTGTATGTGTAAGTGTGAAACCATATTGACTTACTCTGTTCTGTACTCTTATGACTATCGCTGCTATCCTTATCTTTATTTTTACTCTTTTTCTTTTCTTCTTTAAATGTACTAGCCTCTTTCTTTTCACACTTCGACGGCTTTGTGCCACCTGAAAAAAAAAGAAATAAAAACATATCGAAAAGGTTTGGTCCAATATTTGTCCCGCAACACCTCTCACTATTTTTGATTCATGTGTATACTGCAAACGTGATATTTTGTATGTTTATATCGGCCACAGGCTCCCTGACGACCTGCCGCCTGATAAATGCGAAAGTGTTTGTCTGTCTGTTACCTTTGTCACGCTGAAACCACTGAACCGATTGATATGAAATTTGGTATAGAGATAGTTCGAGTTCCGGGGAAGGGCATAGGATAGTTTTTATCCCAGAAATCATCCCCTAAAGGGGTCAAAATTGGGGGTGAGTGTTTGTATGGAGCTACTATATAAATGAGTTCCACGCGGACGGAGACGCGGGCACAAGCTAGAAGTAAAACCTGGGGGCCATATGTTATTTGTATGAAACATTAAGTACCTTTACTGTGGTCGGCGTCGTCGACGCTGGGCTGGCCATTGCTGAGCGCATGCGCGCGCCCGTTGGCCGCCGGCTTCTCTAGCTTATCTAACTGTGGGGACACAATACTCTATATCAGTAAATAACTCAAGGTTTTCATGGCACATACGTAAGGGGTAAATATTCAGTTTTTTTTACGTCTATTTCAGCAAATGTTGTAAAATAAATAATGGTTAGAATTAAATGTTAAAAACGCATAACGATACCGGCGTTGAGTTTTATTTGATCAAAATTCTAGTTTCTTGTCACATTTTCACGGCGATAATCGGCCGGTGATAATGACTTTACAAAGGACCAAAATTATATACCTACGGTGAAGGCAGACAGATCAAGGCTGTAGCTATACATTTTGAATTGTAATTCATTGTATAATAATTTTATGCATAGGTACTAAACTGACCGTACCTATCCCGATTTAAGTTTATCATATAATTTCTTTTTTCTTTCTTTCTTTCTTCTACTTTATACAAATATATTTTATTAAATTGTAGAATAGCCTATTGTCAAGTTTTTGAAAGACATCAGTCACGATATATACGTAAGATATACATATAAAACGTCATTGCTATGGTACCTTGGCGTGCAGCGCCGGGTCGGCGGTGCCATTAGGCTGTCGCTTGCGCAGCGAGCCGTTCATGTGACGCGCGTCCGTGGTACCCGTGGCGCCCGTGGTACTCGTGACGCCCGTGGTACCCGCGGCGCCTGTGGTACCCGCGGCTGGCGGGGTGGGATGCGCCGCGCATTCCGTCGGCGCGCCGTCTTTAGACGGCTGGTTCTGTACACAGGACACATAATAATTAATAGATAGTACTTCCGCACAGAAAGTCCTCTATCTAACAAAACTGATTTTTAACAGCTAGAAAACTCGAAACATGTCAGCCCGTTTTAACGCACAGCACGAGCTCTTTCGTCTAATTAAATTTGTAGCATATTTTTTGATACTGACAGTGACAACGC
Source organism: Epinotia nisella (assembly GCA_932294315.1). NCBI lineage: Eukaryota > Metazoa > Arthropoda > Insecta > Lepidoptera > Tortricidae > Epinotia > Epinotia nisella. The sequence goes on along the minus strand of OW028688.1, from coordinate 17,113,657 downwards.
AAGACGCGCGATTATGTGCGAACCATAGTGTCAATGTCGGTGGTGTCAGCCGCGTCCGGGAGCCGAATTTAGCCGAAGTGACAAAAGGGACTGTACAAGGGTCAAAAAGGACTGTAGAAGGATCAAAAGGGAATGTACAAGGGTCAACAGGGACTGCAGAAGGATCAAAAGGAACTATAGAAGGGTCAAAAGGGACTGCACAAGGATCAAAAAGGCCTGTACAAGGGTCAAAAGAGACTGTACGCAAATAAATAATTTCATTTCATTAATTTCCTTTCAATTTCATTTCATTTCAAAAAAGACTGTAGGATGATGAAAAGGGAATGTACAAGGGTGAAAAGGGACTGCACAAGGGTCAAAAGGGACTGTACAAAGGTCAAAAGAGACTGTACAAGGCTAAAAAAGTAAATTGTAGCCAACCATACAGGTCGCAAGGAGACAATTATTCAAAAAACCGGCCAAGTGCTACTGCTACTTACCTGCTCTAGCGCGCTTTCCGGCAGCGCGTCCCGCATGAGCTGGAAGTAGAACTCGTTCTCCTGCCGCACCTGCCGCTGCCGCCGCAGCCGGAGCCTCCGCGCCACATGCGCCTGCCAAACACAATTATATTATTTCGTATTAAATCGTGGCCGAGGTCGAGGCCGATATGATGAGGTAGTTTATGGTCGTCACAATATCTGTGCACCTCGCCTCGTGACGTCATATCTGCTCTTTGAGTACGTTGTGACACGTTTATAGCGGGCTCGGGGAGGTAAGAGCGCCCGCACATTACAGCCCTTAGTCGCCGACATTAATAGTAGTTTATGCAATTGATACATAATGAGCGGGCTTAAACCATGATAGGATCACATGAGTGTTCAACAACCGGTTTTTCGCATGTTATCGGTTATATAGCGTTACGAAACCTTTGGCACTGTTTTAACCATCACCTTGACTCCGAAGCCGAGCGTCACGGCGGGGTAGCCGACGCAGTGCGCCGCTAGCGGCCGCCACAGCTCCATACCGACCCGCTCCGAGCGGAGCGCGCCCTCTACGTACACTAGTATGCAGCACACCACCACTGTGGGGAGGCATATGCCTTTTTCTGCAACTGGAACAAACAAGTGGGATCAAAAGATTTTTCAAAAAACCCAACAGCTTTGTTGCAAATATTATAGCCTATTGCACTCCCACGATAAAGAGGAACCCAACGACACCTCATATGTCGAAATCCGTCAAACGGTTTAGGCTGCAGGGCGTGCCAAAGAATAAGACATACACACATACATACGCTCGAAAAACATAACCCTCCTTTGCTTCGGCAGCCGGGTAAAAAGGGTAAATTAGAAACTGGGAAACGAAGCGCAGGCTCGCGCTTTTGGACCCCACCTATTAAAATAAAGATGGCGCCGGCCCAGTGGCGGTTGCAGTATATTCGTTTGTTTACTGTAACATTTGTCCCGGAAGCACTCAGGTCACCGTGGATACGTTATTGGGCCTAAGTAGATAAGTAAGATAAAAGAACGGTTAGGTACAGTCAGCAGCAGAAGTAGCTAAGTGGGCCACCCGGCCCGCTTAGCTACTTCTTCGGCACGCCCTGCAGCCTAAACCGTTTGACGGATTTCGACATATGTTCAAAATAACCTACACACGCTCTTAAATTCTTAAGAATAAGGTGATTTTGAACACCCGGCCCGCTTAGCTACTTCTGCTGCTGACTGTACACTGCGACTTTATGGAGCGCTACTAACGCGATAGAGTATCAACAATACAGGTGATCTGTGGCTAGAGTCGCGCGACAGTCGAGTGTTTGTACAAAGTTCGTATCGATGCAAAAAGTCACCTTGTGTACACCACTCTTAGGAACCCTTGTGCGGTACAAGTACCCATGCCTTAGAGCATACATAACTGGAGTAGCCTTATGTCGTATTTGTTGCCTTACAGCAACATGCGGGCATTTTTATGATCAGTGTTCTCTGGCGAGGCGATTTTGTAAGTTACTGAAAGACTACTCCAGTTATGTGTGCTCTAAGACCTATGCATATTGCGACGATCAACTACGGAACTCTCACTATGCGTCAGCACACTTGTCCGATTTTTTTTTTATGTCTCGGCTTCACATAGTTAATGCTACTAATAATATCCCAGTTACAGCCGTTATTTCTTAATCTACAGACAACATTTTTGATCATAAAATATTTAACTGTGCAACTTCAAATTAACAAGTTTGATTTTCCAAATGATAACACTAAACAATGAGTGAAATCTGTATAAAACATACTACAAGTAAAAGTTGTATAAAACACTAAAGCCGGGTCTGCTGCGACCTGTTTTTGTGTTTTTCTAACACCTAACATGTTTTGCCAATCAAAACAAAACCCTATTTGTTTGCCGAAACTGACGTATAACATGTTAGGTGTTAGAAAAACACAAAAACAGGTCGCAGCGGACCCGGCTTAATGTGTCCACTACAAACAATAGTATATTGTTTCCAAATCCAAAAACCAGTACAATGCAAATACACTCGCGGACAATGAATACGGGTCGGTAAATTACCGTCGTATTTCCTATAATAGTGCATTGTGGATTTTTTTTTAATCCTGTAGTGAACTTTATTTAATCAGTATTAAAATTTAATTCACAAACTTGATATTTCATACCAATTTGTAAAAGTTTTGGGTTCCGGACCAAAAGGTAAACACGGAACCCTTATGGTGCTCTAACTAAGGTACTCTGTCTGCCTGTATGTCTGTCTGTCACAAAGTTAAATATCTCAGGAACTACTAATGCTATCAATTCGAAATTTGGGATAGTTTTAAAGAAAGCTAATCCACGTGTATGGATGGGAACATGAAAAATCTTAAAATATCATGGTGGCACCCTTGGCGGTATTTGCCCAAATATTCGCGCTGCATCTTTTTCCTTCCTACGACAAATGAAAGAGAGATGCAACGATGCTACGCGAACACGCATTCCTAAGTATGGTGGCATTACCTATATTTTTAATATCTATCAAAATTGCAGAGTTTTGTTCAATAACTATAACTATTGTTCCCTCCATCATCATCATATCAGCCGAAAGACATCCACTGCTGGACACAGGCCTCCCCCAAAGTGCCACAATGACCGGTCCTGCGCCCGCATCCAGCGGACTCCATTGTTCCTACATCAGCGGATTGTTTCCTTACTGGGAGAGATTAACAACAAGCAAAGTTGATCAACACTAATAATAAAACAAAGTACTTACATGAATACCAGACATATTGCACCCACACATATGTGCTGGCTGCGAAGAATATGTACTGCAGCGGTATGAAGAAGAAACATATCATGTCGGATGTGAGGGCTATGCAGATGAAGAATACTGAGAATGCCTGCAACAACAAATTTCATTTGTTTTACATATCTTCCTCAATAGTCTATTTTCTCCTCATTCTGAAATAAACATACACGGAGCTGCGGCCACCACGGCAGCTAACCTAACCCCAGCTTTGACGCCTGAATTCTGACTATCTTTTGCCACATTTCCGAGCAGTGGCGTGAAAATAAAATAAATAAACACAGAATAGCCGTGTCTACATATGATGGATGCCTTGGCCAAGCACGTCTTGCCCGAGTGCTCAGTGTAGAGGTGCATCAGGCGAGCCATGACTTTGTGCCCAATGGGGTAACATATGAGGTGCCCAATAGAGAATTAAAACATCTGTATTGTTTACCCCACACATGCATTGTATACATTTTTTATAGAATTACATTTCTTCATGTAAGTGCAAGAGCACTCAAAAACCTGTATGATATTCTACATAATTAAACTAGTTTCCATATTTTTTTATTTATATCATAGAATACTGACAAAAAAATATAAATAAATAATTAAATTAATTTTAATAAGTTTAAAAATGTGTTGCAATCCCAATAAAATATCTTTATGCAATTTCGGAGTAATTATGTCAGTAATAAGCATAAGTATAAAAGTAAAGAGCTTTTCGTTTCTGGCCCAACTCAAAATAATAAATCTAACAAAATAATCAACAAGTACTTACAAGTCCCTGGTATTTGAACGAGTCATAAACTGATCTGAGCATCATCCAGAATGGCCAGAGGAACTCGAACCTGAACTCCAGCATGTAGTCTGCCAGCACAACTGTCGCCCACAGCATCACGAATTTCAAATACAGCAGCGAGCTGAAAACAACACACACTCAACACAACTTCTACACAAACGTGGGAAACACATTGCACATATGTGCAACCACACCAGCCGGGTGAAAACCAACAAAAAACACACGTAAAATGCATTTCTTTTGCTTTTTTGTCATGACGAGTTGACGTTCCCACGACCCGAGACAGATGGTTCTCCCTACCCACACAAAATTTATATTTCACGCAATCTCACGTATTTCATCACTGAATATGAAGCTGCCTTAGGGTTATAACTGCTGGAGACCACGCTGAAGCCATGAAATACACGCATAATACACGTCCACTCACTTTCCGTACATTCCTTCGGTGATTTTTGTGCGCTTTAAAGGGCGCCGCAATTTGCCACTTTCGGCATTCCGCCTCTTCATATTTTTTCCTCCACGGTTGAAATCGCTAATACAGGCTCCCGAGACACAACACTTATTTATGAAGAATCATTTGAAACAACAATGTTCCTCAAAATAATGCCTTTTGTTGTCAATCTTTTGGCCTATCGAGAATTTACGAGGGAGATGGATGAAATATCGGCAAGCTCTTTTTGCGTTCACTCAGAAATAATGTTGCCATACAGTGTTATGGTAAAATATCTAAACCTCGCTTTTTCCATTTGTCCAATGAAAAATATTTTAGTTGTCTTTACTGGTTTACTAGTTTTTTTCATCGAAACCAAATTTTTTATAGGCTGTTTACAGTAAATACATATTAGTGTTTTTTCGATTGAAAACGCTAGATTTAAGTGGATATTAATTTCGAACCTAATTAGCTCATTTTCTTTAAGGCAACACAGGCTTATTAAAAAGGTGGCTATTCATGAGCAACATAGAGTATTTTCATAGAAATATCGTTTTAAATATCGACTTAAACACACTACACCTTTTTTACAGGCCATGTCATTGTCAACTTGACATTGACAATTGACACATAAATTGTAAATAGAGGAATGTATGAGCTATTGATGTGAAAAAAAGATATTTATCGATTAATAAAAAGAACATAATCATAAATAATATGCATACGAATAAAGATGACATCGAATAATATTATCAATTCCGTACGAAACTTCTTAGCGTCGCATTTTATGCGCGTTGAAGACGAATGGTTGGCAGGGTAAACACGGTTACTTAGAACATTCCTTATAATGGTTTATACTCGTAAATTTCGAGTTTTAAATATATTTTTTTCTTTTTAGATGTGTTGAGTATTTGACTGAGGATGGCAGCAACAATTACAGTGAATCAGAGATCCAGAATCTCGCTAAAGAGCAATGGCTACTGAACGACCTCAAAGAGATCTGCCCGGGTTCTCTGCCCGCCAATTTGAGGAGTCAGCAGAAAACCGTGCTAAATGGAAGGTTTGCGTTGCAAATTAATGCGGCTGTGGACATAGGTAACCACCTCACATTTTTAGTGTTCCATGTTCTACATAAACTTGAAGTACTGTGGGAACATGGTTGAAGTGTGCTGCAGACGATTAGGCTAGCAACCTATCACTGCAGTTTTACATTTGCTTCATCTGTAAACCTACAAATGCTAGAAGAGGTAATTCAAATTTCATGTCCTCTGCCTACCACTCTAGGAATCCAGGTTTGGGTTTATGTATACCGTATTAACATGACTAAATAGAAACTTATAGAATGGGCTTCAAAATGTCAAATTCCATAGTTTGTGAGTGGATTTTGCGGGTTTTTTCATAATTCCTAATAATGTTGTGAATATTTTGCATAGCCGGGTCAATGAATCTCAGTGCTTAAAAAGCGAATCTAAGAAAAACTCGTTCAAAAATAAATGAGGTAATAATAATAAGTATTATTATTTTAAATGATTGATTTACTCTTTCAAGCATGATTTAAATGTAAATTTAGTTTTACGCCAGTAATAACAAATTTAAATAGGTAGCTATATTTCTGGACTAGACACGCCTGGTGCCAACTGGTGAGCGCAAAAACGGTAGCCCTCATTATCTTGATGTCTGTAACTCTGTATGTCCCGCACTTGAGATATTTAGTAGGGCAACTGCTCGTAATAAAGGTATTTACAATTGGAAGTAGACAAATTTGTAAGCCATATCCTATCCTACTAATATTATAAGTGTGAAAGTTTGGATATCTGTTACTCAATCACATTGAAACAGCTTAACCAATTTGGATGAAATTTTGCACGATGATAGTTTATAGCCTGGATTAAAATATAGGATATTTTTTATCCCGGGTTAGGTCTGCGCAGACAAAATCGCGGGCGGAAGCTAGTGATAAATAAATTAGAACAGAAATCAAACAAAAGGAAAAAGTCCCAGCAGGACTCACACGGGCATCCCTTTTGCCTTTCGGGCAGGAATGCTTTACCAATGAAGCGACAGGTCTATTTACCAACGTGACAAAGTTTGCCATGTATCCATACTATTTATGTACCTTTGTATTAGATCTTATATAGATTATCTTGGTTAAGTGATATTTATAATCGTTTTTTTTAATTAAATTATTGTGGTTATAGGCACACCTGCATATCAACAGTACATGAAACTACAAAAAGTAAACAATGAAAACATAGAGGCCACCACAAAGTATGAAGATAAAATATCAAACCATAGGTATGTATAGGTATATAGTTCTATATGGACATTGTCATCTGATATATTACGAGAACAATATTCCTTTGCTATTTTTAGTGGAATAGCAAAGGAATATTGTTCTCGTAATATATCATGAATTTCCGCAAAGTAACGCCTGATTCAATAAATTATTGTCATCTGAGTTTTGAAGCAATATTACCTTTTTATCAGAGAACATATTTTGTATCTCACTTAACAAACTAAAGGAGCTGTGATTCATAGTGATATGCCTAAAAGATCTCTCTCTCTCTCTCTCTCTCCTCAAACTTTGGAATACAGAGTGAAATCTAATTTGTGATACAAAATAGCAAAATGTGAATATGTCCATGATTATGAAAAACTGTCACTATGGGACCAACTTTGTATTAGGCCAAAAAAAACAGCTGTTCATACATTTTCATCAGTCTAAAATGAGCAAAATGTATGAAATATATTAACAATAATGATATCAACTGACATTACATCTTTATTTAATATACAAAGTTTGTTTGTGGTTTTAATCTTCTGGTTGCCATTTGTCACCAAAACCACTATTACCTTCCAAGATATTCGGCGTTGAGCCAATATCGGCCGGTTTCTCTCCAATCATTTCTATATATAATCAATCACCCATCTTTTATTCCCTTTGCCACCATGCTTGTTATAGCAAATGTTAAAGTGAAATGTACCAACTAGACATTACCCTATTTTTTATTCTATTGTGAAATTTTATTTGGTGATTAATCTGTTTTAGAATGATAAAGTTGTATTTGACCGATGGTGTGCAAGAGATATCAGCGATCGAATATAAACCCATGAGGAACCTGAGTTGTGACATAACTCCAGGGTGTAAGGCTCTTGTCAAAGGTGAGTGAAGATTGATTTTCTGAAAATAGGCCTCTGACATTGGTTCTATCTGAGATGTTAACCTAACCTGTTGGGGGCGTTGTGCATTATACGCATAGACATACAACCTGCCTGATGTTAAGCAGACACCATAGCCTAAGGGCGCTTGCAACTCCAGAGCAGTCACATGCTTGTTTTCAACCCTTTATTGATTTAAATATGGTCGACTTAACATCTAGACAGAAGTGCAGGCCCCTTATTCTCAACAGCGCTTCCTCATTCGCTTTTGGATTATGGGGCTGCTGATAATGTTGAATTACAAGGCCATACTATAGGGTTAGATTGATTTGTGTATTCAGGAGACGTGAGCAGGACCAACCCTCAGAGGCCTCATAAAGTAAATGTTAATGGATCGGCCATCATCGTCATTAAGTTAAACGTCGCTTATTTTTTTACATTTTGTTAAGTATAATTTTCAATCTCAAATCCTGGTCACCCTACACAACTAAAAATGAACGTTAATCTTACCAATGCTGGTACGAATGAGTAGGTAGCTTATAATCTACTAAATCGGTAGGGTTGATCCTGCTCAAGTCTTCTAATTCACCTTGTATATTGGGTACACATAGAGTACTAACAGGCATAAAGCATAAAGCCCTGGCCCCTATTTCACCAAATCGACAATTGTCGCCTGACAATGACAATTCGACTGTACAGTAGTGTGGGATTTAGGCTTAGTGGTTTTATCAAGAATAATATTTCCAGGTCCAATAGAATGCCGCCGTGGGGTGTTGTTGCTCAACGAGAGCTCCATAGAACTGCTCGGAGGTGAAGTGCAGGAGATCGCGGTCTGCAACTCCTTGGCCGGTTTGTTGTCCAGCAAACTTGGCGTGCCTATATCACAAGGTAATTATTTTAATTTGAATTTCATGTCCGTCAATTAGCAAAATATCCCGTCCTCAAAATGTCCCTTCACATATATTACCTCCCTTTCACGAAATGTCCTGTTCGCAATACGTCCCATTCGCAGAAGTTCGCTTTCACGAAATGTCCCGTTCGCAATACGTCCCATTCGCAGAAGGTCGTTTTAATGAAATGTCCCGTTCGCAATACGTCCCTTTCGCAGAAGGTCCCGTATAAAGTCGTGGTCAAATCGATTTGGGCTCTTTAGACTACCTTTACTTCTGCTGTCTTTTCCTAGCTGACTATATTGTGGCGGTCAATGGCAGGAAAATCGTTCAGTGCACAAGCATTTTCAGATGGGACATTTTGCGTATGTGACATTTCGCATACGGGACGTTGCAGGGGGGACGTTCAGCGAAAGGGGTTTTTACAGAAGGGACATTTTGCGAAATGTATAGGACCTTTTGAGAAAGACACGTAATGCGGATGGGGTATTTTGCACACGGGGCCGTTTGCAAAGAAGTTTTGCCAATTTTGGTGGAGGGACGTTTTGCGAGTGGGACATTATGCGCCCAAACCATCCATATATAAATAAATAAATATTTGCGGACAATCTTACACAAATCGACCTAGTCCCAAACTAAGCAAAGCTTGTACTATGGGTACTAGACGACGATATTGTTAGTCACAAATTGCCTTAAAGACCGTGTTAGTCTGGCCGTTACTTTATACTAATTGTAAATTTTTAATAAATATTTTTCGTACTCTTTTATTTTTAAATAACTAAAAAAACCGTTAACGATTTATAGTCATAGTCATAGTCTTATTTGCCTGAATCATGGTAATTACAATGTAGATGACGGATATAATTTACTATATTAAGTTGTGTAATGTAATTTTTTAGTCATACTATTATTAAGGAAATAAAGAAGCTATATTATTATTATTATATCTCGAAGCAATCACCTTCAGAATGCCGTTTTGACCTGCCCTAACGCGACCCATCAGTTACTTTTTTTTAACTTTCTCATTGTAGGGGTCAGCGCAGCTTATGGCCGCTTGCAAAACTAGAAATGTCACACTTGTCCATTGTGAAACACTAAGAAATATATACTTTCTTTCAGGTACCATTTCAGACCTAAATACAACAGTCACCCATCGCAACACAGACATACCCATGCCTCACTCAGAAATGCCTTCATCCCGCCCGGACCAACGATTTGAACAAACATTTGACCCAACCCCCCGCCCTGTCGCCGTCGTCACCAGCGTCCAACTCGCCAACTTTGCCGATGACGACATAGATATAGACCAATTAGCGGCTATAGAAGCCCAAATTAACTCAACCCCACCCAACCCTGGCAAACGCTCATTGACCGACGATGCCAGTAAGCCGGAGAAAAAACTCAAAATGGACCCTATTGGTAGTACAAATAGGGTCGAAGATTACCCGGACGATAACGAACTTTTCGCCGAAGACGAGGACTATTTACGAGAGTTGGAAACTAAGTTTGATGCAAGCTATAGTGCGCCTAATGTTAAAGAAGATACGGATCCGATTCCCGTGTCCTCCGAGCCGTTTGCTTATATAAAACAAATCAATGAGATGAGAGAAATAGACAGGGTTGGCAGAGTGGTTAGAGTGAAAGGGCAAATAATGAAGTTGCTGTCCAAGCTTTCTGTGGGCAAAGATGGGTGGAGTTTAAGGTGTACTATTGTGGATGGTACGGGGAGCTTGGATGTGGACTTCACTAATAATGTGTTGTCGAAATTGGTGGGTTATACGCCGCAAGAGATGAATCAACTGAAAAAACAAATGGCGACGAATCCTGAGCTGAAGGAGAGGGTTGTAATGGTACGCAAAACAATAACACACTTTGTATTTTAAAATGATATTATGGAACGCCGCGAAGCCATGATTATAACAAAATTGATGTTGTCTAATAATAGTGACAAAAACCATAAGTTGTAAATTTTCATATGTTTTTGCGTTTAATTTCTTTTGATTATTTTCAACTGTCGCATTAGAGTAATATACTTACTGTGCAGTTAGGTAATACTTTACGTTGTACGATATTTATATATGTTGGTTAATAGGGCTTATGAAAATGTCCACCTCCTTGTACATAAAACTTAAAAATATCAGGAGCCGTAGCATGGTTGGCCTTGTCACGCGATGGGTGATAGGATAGAGCGTGCGTCACTGGCTGACACCGTTCGATAGAACGAGACGACGCTCTTATCTTGTCACTTGTCGCGTGATAAGGCCAACCATGCTACGGCTGCTGTTAACTATTTGTCTCTATGATCTACTAATAAAACTTAAAGTCCAACTCCCCACTAATGTTAAAACTCTTTGGCCTTGGTTACGTCTGTCAAGTCCTGAATTCCTATGGCCACCTTCTGTCTCCATCATCAGATCAGCTCGATGGTACCATAATATTGAATTGTCATCCAAACTATACTTAAACCCAAAATTTCAGCTCAATCGTTTGATGATATCTGCTTCAAAATTCAGTTGCAAGAACCCGAACAAACATAGTTATGTACATTGCAAGTTAAATAAAATAAATAATAATAATAAATAAATATTAGGGGACATTCTTACACAAATCGAACTAGGCCTATAGTAAGCTCAATAAGGCTTGTGTTATAGGTACTAGACGAAGATATATATAATAGATATAAATAATTAAATACATAGAAAACATCCAAGACTCAGAAACAAATATTCATGCTCATCACACAAATATTTGCCCTTACCGGGATTCAAACCCAGGACCTTCAGCTTCGTAGGCAGCGTCACTACCCACTAGGCTAACCGGTCGTCAAATAAAAGCTTGTAATAACTGCCAATTTTGTTAACAGGCTCTCCAGAAAGCGAAAGAAGCTCTCCAGGTGTTGTACTGTATCATAGAGCTGACTATGCTGGAAGTACCCAAGATAACCTGCCTGATACCTTTCGATGGCTCACACTTCGAGTTATTGAAGAAAAGGAAGACCAGTTCGTAGCATTACAGAGCCTGTTACTCTTGCCACTTTGGTTAAACTTGGCTCTCGCACTTCCAGGTGTACACCTGGTCGCGCTCGGAACGAAAGAGCACGTGCTTATATTTCTAAAGAGGAGTGATACGCGTACCACCATAAGAAACACACAGAAAAATGATCTCTCGAACCAACAGGAAAAAAAATCTTGTAATTTCGTATCATTCGAAATAATTTACCTTCCTAATTACATTATTCATTAAACAACCCACTTAATTCTTGGCTATCCCCGCCCTCCCCATGACCTCACGTATATACACGGTGCCCGTGAGCACTGCGAGAGATTTTAATCACGAATTCCTGAGGCTATAAGGAGTAATAAATGTTATATGAAGCTAGGTCGAATTATGATTTTTAATTTTTTTCTTATTTTCATACACAATAATTGCTAATCTAGTAAAAACGTGTCTTTAGGACGAGCTGTCAAAGTAGATGGTTAAGTCTCGCAACGTCGCAATCATAAAGGTCTGCTTAGGCACTTGACATTGGCAAAGTGCCTAAGCAGCAAAAAACCACTGAAAACGGGAAAAAAAAGGTGTTTCATACTGGAGATTTCATTACAACATTTTTACACAAAAATGGAAATATCTCTAAAACCGAACCGAATTTACTCGACGTTAATTAACATTTTTAACTTAAAATATAGTCAGGAATATCCTGTTAAAATCTCTCGCAATGCTCACGGGCACCGTGTATAGTATTATTTATAGTAAATCTTGTTTCTTTTTCTATCTTAGTTGATGAATGTGATGATTATATTTATTCCTTATACCCCCCCAACGAGATCTGTCGTGATTTTTTCCTGACCCCCCCCCTCCTATCGAACCTCGCGTGATTTATGCACAAGCCCTTTCTGCCACACTTATTGAGATTTGTATACCATCTCGCTCAGTCGTGGTGTTATTATGATCATAGCTTGTCCTGAGTACATACGATGAGCACGTGCCATGCGGCGAGCAGGATGCCATGATTCGAATTTTCTAACTTTCTATCGATTTTGATACAGAGGACCTTACGTATACGTACGAAAATTTTAAATATAAAAAGATAAATCAGTCGTGTAAAGTATGGGTAAGTACAGTCACGGACTTAAATTGTTGAGCCATTTAGAGCTCACTTTATACTGGACACTTCATAGCTCCATAGAAAACCAACATTAGTTGACACCTAAATGGCTCAACAATTAAAGTCCTTGACCGTACTATTATTAATTCCAATTTGATTTGTTTTTCTTTATATAGAAATTTCTCTATTTAAGTATTGTGATATAATATTGTGAAATGTACTTAGATTTATCGAAAGAACTCAGCGTTGTTAGAATCAAGAATATTTGATTTTGAATTGAATGTGTTTCGAATATTTCTAAATGCAGACTGCCTATTTGTAACTAAAATACAAGAAGAAGTCTATTTTCAGCACTTTTAATTAAAAAGAGACTTATGCGATGTGTTACAAACGGAATCACAACAGAGAAATAGGACGGTATGACGTAGTCTAACTTTTTTGAACTGAGCTTATGAATGTTTGTGGTCACAGCTCGTGCCATAATATGCAAAAAAAAGTTACCACCACGTAAAATGTTAATTGAATAATGAACTCTATTGTCTCATTCAATAGATTCAAAGTTAACTACGAGATAAAATACCACACACAGCGTGCCAGGTATAAACCAGAGAAATGTTTAAGTACTTAATTCTTGGTTACTCAATTTTGAGTCTTAGGCTAGCACGATAGAGTTTATTTTTCAAAGAACTTTTTATGTGGCGTTTACCTTTCTATGGCACGCGCCGACCTCATAATGGAATTGTTTGATTTGAATGGCATTATTTTGGGCTATTCCCAGTTGTTCCCATCTTTTTCTTACCCCTCACTGGGGACAACTGAACTGGGAAAGAATCATTCCCATTTCTTACCACTGGGGACAACTGGGAACTTTGTCCCCAATGGGAATAAACATTCGCAGTTGTTACCGCCCCATGTTGACCAAGAAAATGGCTAGCATAAAGAAACTTTTAAATTATTGAAATTAAATAACATTATTGTTATTTTTTCTTCAATTTTTACTTTGAAACAGATTTAATTCGGATTAGATACATTGCTTAAGTATATTATAAAAATTAGCTTTCCAAAGTATACTTGGAAATTTTGATAATTTAAAAGTTTCTTTATGCCAACCATTTTCTTGGTCAAAATGGGGCGGTAACAACTAGGAATATTTATTCCCATTGGGGACAAATGGGAATGATTATTTCCCAGGGGTGGGGGTAGTTGTCCTCAGGGGTAACAATTGGGCTAGCGCATTGTTTAGACAATAAAAGGAAGAGCTCGGTTCAAAAAGTCTATTTATTTTTCGGTGATTGTTTTTTTATACATATTTTTTGTAACTGCACGACAACTTTATCTTTTTGAACTGCGTACTTACGTGAACCTGCATTTTTGTATACTGTATCCGAAACCGTAAGAGTAAATTCTGTCAAACTAACACAAGTGAAAAACGACTTTGTGATCTCGCTATGAGGTAACTTTTTGTTTGCGTTTTTTTGACAGGATTTACTCTTACAGTTTCGGATGTACTATAATTTACTCGAATTTAGACGAATATTCTTCTGACGCGTCAATAAAGAACTGTAAAAATGTATGATTGAGATTATTCAATGTGGCCGACGTTTTACAAAACTGTCTATGGAATTTGAATCTTCTACCTTGGACGGTAAAGTTGCTTTTTGAACGATGAAACTTTGATACAATTCGGCCATCTCAAATAATCTCAAGTCTATCGTCTTCTTTTATTGTAAATGAACTGTCAAATAAAACAACAAAGCCGTTTAAAAATCATATTTTATTTTAATACACCAGTTAACGCAATAATATGTTTGGAGTTCAATATACAAAATTTATCAAATAATATATATAGACATAGACAACTAACCACAGGGCCAGGACTGGCAAATGCATAGTTTCAATTCAATAAACTCAAAGGAAAGCGTTCCCGACTGCTTCAGATGAGAGGGTTATGTATTTAAACACAACATTATCAGTATTAAAGTGACTGGATTGTAAGGTAGAGATTATCATCATACAAAAGGTAACCTATGTCACCCGGACCATAATTTCGAATCGACATTGATGTCTCATTCAACAAAACCGGTTCAGTATCTGAGACGCTACGGTGGACCACACGTAAATACAAACAGACTGCTAAATTCATATCGCTTCCTTTCGGCTCTGCGTAATGGGCAATATGAATAAGTAAATTTTACCCATCCATGTACCGGAAGGCGCGGCGTGGGTAGGCCCCCCACAAGGTGGACTGATGACCTGGTAAAGGTCGCGGGAGTCAGCTGGATGCGGGTGGCGCAGGACCGGTCAATTTGGTACTCTTTGGGGAGGCCTATGTCCAGCAGTGGCCGTCTTTCGGCTGATATGATCCACAGTCACTTTATTACTGAAATCGTAGTGCTAAAAAGATGAAAAAATAATAGGTTGTTATGATTGTAAGGACATCACTTTAGATTCAAAAATAATGTCTATATTTTAGATTCTAAAATTTAGAATATTCCAATCTACAAGGTCCAGAACCTAACTATAATTCCCATTGATATTTTGCAGAATCGGGGCTACAGTTTAGAAATTGCGTACTTATATCTTGAAGAATCCTAAATATTTTTATTGCACTATAAATATGAGGCAGAATTATACTCAGTTTCTTAACTACACTTCTAGATTATTGAAATACATAATTTTCATTTAGTATGTCCTGAAATAGTAGCTAAGATTAATTCCTGAACTAAATTTCAGTATCTTAAGGATGCGAAAAGCATTGTGTAACTAGGTCGTAAAATTTGTCTCGGACGGCACTGCTTGCGATACCCGCTACGCTCGGGTCTCTATTCCTGCCCTCGCCCTAAATTATTTTGCTCCCCTGTGACACGATATTACTATTCAGATTATATAATGAAATGCAAGATGAGGGCTTGATCAAAACAATCGATATTCAAAAGAAAAGCGAGTAAGATATACCATGATATTTCGTATAGTAAAATATTTACAATATATGATATCCAGCAAATGCCCCCTAAATAGTAAATTACATTTAAACATAATTGTTACTTCTATACCGCCAAAACAGAAGCTAATATCCAAAAATAATCTCACTTCACCAAACTCCAAAGTTGGGACATGGTCGTTGGTCGCGCAATTATTTTTTTACTCATTTTCCGCTGTGCGACTAAAGTTTAAGATCCACATAAAAAATAATACTGCATCAAAATTATGATGATTTCGCCAAGTTTGCTAGTAAAGTTCCGTTGTTCGGTAGTAACATAATTAATTCCTCATCCTAGCTTCTTGAAAAGCGATATCAATCTTTTCCAGTAGACATAACGACCGAAACCGGCGACTATCGGGTGTTTTCCATACACACGTTATAGGCGTTTCCAGATGCGAATACATCGATGCATGTTTTTGTCGCACAACGGAACTTTTTCGATTTCGCAGTTCGGGTAGCTATAAACTTAAATAGTGTCACCAATATCAGGAGATCTTTATGTATTCATTATTAAGTGACAAAATCCCAGTGGGACATTTACTGGACGAAAAATTGTTTCGATTAAAAGAAGACATCGATGTTTTGCCAGCATTTTATGAGAACGACTTAGCAATATTGTTATTTGACATCACATACAATAAATAACTAAGCTAATTTCATTACTAAAAATGGCATACCAGTGAAATCTTACCAGATATTACCAGACTAAATTACAGATGTTGACACTGCTGCGGAAGACTACAGAGGGCTATGCTATTCACATGTCTATAGAGTCCCACTTCGCTCCCAAGGTAACGGGGTCACAAATAACAAAACACAAACATAAATACAGAAATAAATGAATAAATAGGTACGTTAAAAACGAACATGTCGTGACATTTAAACCTTATTGCGTCAATCGCAAGCAAAAATGTCCCGCTATGTCGATGTCAATAAGAGCAATTTTTACTAGCGTGGTTATGGAAATAGCGCCTTATTGACACCACCAAACCGGGTTATTTTGCCTGGATGACACATTTTAACGATAAGTAAAGGATAAAACAACGTTAAACCGACAGACGACTAAAAATATTACGTCTTATGAGAGTAACTATTCATGTATATATCGCAGTACATCGACGAATAACATCGTAAATGCACCAAATACTTAGTACCGTATTTCGTTATTATCAATTCCTTACGTTTATGCGCACGTACAACGTTATTCCCTTTGTATACGTGACAAGTCCCGTAGTAATAAACTGCAAAAATACAGCACTCAAATTAGGTAAAATTATTTTTAAAAATTCGGTTGTCGCACATGAGAAATATATTCCGTTGTGACACGCAATTGTAACAAAAATTAAGCGTGAATCGATAACGTCCCAGCGTTTCGGGCACAACGCTTAGTTTTCGCAGACAATGTCGTGTTTTTATGTTTCACATTGTTGGAAATGTACACTGCAAAGTAACTCAGTTACGTTGTTCTACCCGAAAAATTCACTGCCACGTTATATGTACTCGCGTTTAATTTCCATTGTGACACGTGACTAAAATGCGTTCGTTATTCATCGACGTCTATTAACACGAGTATAAATGTGTACATAGAGCCGTAAAGGTTACAAAATACGTCGCTTGGACCCTCCGGGAGCGATCCGGTAGCGATATGGGGCGAGCGAGTTGCAATGGTTACTTTACTTTCGAGGCTGTATACAGTAAAATAAACGAAACAACATGACAACCTCTGAAACGGTAACCAACGGGACTTCACAAAGGAGAAGCTAAGCTATATACAGCACGCCAACTTAGGCTTATAGGATCCTCTCGTAGAAGAGTAGGTAGGCTTGCGCTCTTAATACTTTGTCCTCACTCACTTCAGACACCATGCTGTCAGATACATAGTACCATTTCCCTGGAGGAGAATCTGCCATAGGAGCTCCACCCTCTCCGGACTCATATCCGGAGAGTTCCGACTCTGAATCTGGCTCCGGAGCCTCCGGGGCCTCAGCCGCCGGTACATTGGCACTCTTGGGTAAAAATCCCCAGCGAGGATGGTCGCGTCGCAGTGGCGCCCGAACTTTCACGTACGCTACATAGTGCCCCCCGTGCATGCCTCCGGAGTGTTCCACGACTCCGTATAGGGAGTACAAGAGCTGCTCCTGTGTTCGGGCTATGCCGGGCTGCTTGCGAAGTTTGTCCATGGCACAGAACGGTGCTAGATCCAAGATAGCCGGAAAGTCGACGTGCTTAGACATTTTTCTGAACATGCATCGCGGCCCGAGTTGGAAACGCTTCAAATGCAATATGAGGATAGCAGGAGCGCTCGCGACTAGGAAGCGCTTAGTAGCGTTTGTGTACACCGTCTTGCTCGCTTCTGTGCCTTCCCGCTTGGTACACGTGTCACATCCCACTTTGTTGTTCCCCGTGAGCAGCTCCAAAGCAGTGAACTGGCTGAGGCATGAGGCGACGCTGCATTCGTCCTCGTCGCACACATGGCGGGAAGAATTGCGGGAGTAGGACAGGAAGTCCATCAAGCCCTTGTCGTCAGAGCCGCCTAGCGTCGGCCGCGGTAGCGGGGCGGGTAGCGCAGGCGCCGGAGGGACTATTAGAGTCTTCTCATCCATATCCAGTTTAAGTTTATCGAGTTTGTTAGAAACTTCAACATGGTTGGTCAGCTCTGTTTCAGCCGGCTTGGCATCGGGTGGGGATTCATAGCTACTGTCTCCGCTCTGTTCAAGTAGCTGCCTGGAACCAGCTACACTAATCCCTCGAGAGACAACCTTATTTGTGTACTCTGGAGCAAAAGCTATGCGTGACACTGGCCTTTCTGGTTCAGCTCCTGGACTCGGCTCTGTTAGCTCCAAGTTTATCTCGCTGGAGAGCGAACTAGGACTTCCGAGCTCCTTATTATC
Organism: Epinotia nisella; assembly: GCA_932294315.1. Taxonomy (NCBI): domain Eukaryota; kingdom Metazoa; phylum Arthropoda; class Insecta; order Lepidoptera; family Tortricidae; genus Epinotia; species Epinotia nisella. The sequence goes on along the minus strand of OW028688.1, from coordinate 17,095,156 downwards.
GGTAGGAGAGTCCACATGGTCGACCGTCTCTGTGGAGTTGTGTTTTGTGGCTTCAGGACTTGCTACTCCGGAGTCGGGGTTGGATAGGTTCTCAAATGGTGCGAGAGGCTTGTATTCCAGCGGAACAGCCATGGTTGATGTGGATGAGTCCACATACTCGACCTTTCCATTCTCTTCTGGAGTTTCCTTCTCGGCTAGATGCACCGGGCTGGTTCGGATAGAATCGGAGCTGATAACCTTCTCTGAGTTATACCCTGACTCCATGTTAAGGTAATGGGCGAAATTGGCAGCGGTGTGGGCTATAGCCTGGGTTCCCACAGAGGTGGTGTGAGTGTCCGCTCGCCTCGGAGCATCCTCCAAGTTATCTTCTACGTCAGCATCAGATTGTTCAGAGGAAGACTTGCCGTCTTCTTTTTTGGCGTTCGCCTCGGTAGTGGCTTCTTCCTTGGACGTGGAATTACCTGGAATTAAAGATGATTGTTAGAATTGTAAATCTATTTTAGCAAGTCACTTAATAAGCAGTGAACGATAATTATAATATCTAAAATTCTGAAGAAGCAATAGACTAATGGCTTGCCGGTAAGTGGAGTAATATTGAGAATACACAAACATATCTTTAAGTAAATGATGTGATGGCGTAGGGCATATACATTACACAGTAGCGTACGAAAAGCGTTTTGGTATTCACACCCTAGTACCTTTCTAATGGGTATATCATACAGATTGTTCAGAAAAAACATTCGCCAATTCCAGGGCACTTTAAGAAATATTTATATCCATAAGTTAATATAGTAGGTGGTTTACGAAAACCAGGACATGCTTAAAATGCGTGCCATGTGCAAAACGCACCTAGGTAAAATTTAAAAAAATTAGCCATGTAGAGCTAGCTAGTTTCTGATAGAACAAAGCGCGCATAAATATCTGACACCACTGTATTTCTAATACCCTTAGGACGTATCAGATATTTTCGCCTACTACTATAAACAAAGTTCGAAACTACTTTTTCACTTCTCATGCTTGCAAAGTTCGCCTTTGTGCTGGATGTATGCTGCACAAAAATGACACTTTTATGCTCTGGTGCACAAAGTAGAATTGTTTTACACGCACAATAAAATTTTGTTGAATAAACTTGATATTTTATTTGATTTGCTTTAATAAATTTCACATCCATGTTTTCTTTTAGTAAATTAATAAAACCAGATAAAACAGAAGTAATTATTATTTAAAAACCTATCGAACCATTAAATGACTTGGCTTGAAGTATGAAGTCGTATAAAACTTTAAGTAAAGTGGCGGGAATGAACTAATATTTTATAATATTTTGCACATATTTGTTATTTTCTCGCAATCGAAGTGAAAAGCAGTGTGACAGACTTAACTACCTACCCTCGCCGGTGGCTCGGCTATATTCATAAACGTCTCGGGTGAAATGGCTTGTTTTATGCATTTGTTTAATCTACTATTTTAGATGCAACCACAGTTATGAGCGTAAAGGTGCGTACGAATTAGAGCAGCCTCGGGTTGAGGCACGCACGGCGCCTATTTTGCTCTAATTCTCGTACGCGCTCACGCGCTGCGCGCGAACAGCGCGCGGCGAGCCCCCAGAGGCGGTCCCTTGCCCGCGCTCAAAGGCGCCTCAGTGTGCGTGCCTCGCGTCACTCGGACGTGCATCTGAACATGCCGCGGACAGAGCGACGAGATCGAACATGTTTGTGCGCGAGGAGCGTACGAATTTGAGCAAGTGGCTGAGCCATGCGTGTGTAATAGTTTAGTAAATTTGGAACAATTATTGATACAAATACATGAAAAGCAAAGTGCTGTGGGTCCCGAAATCAATCAGCTGTCATCGTGTCGACGCCATTTTGAATGTCGGCTCGCCGCGAGCGCTGCCTACCGCATGTTTATGTGGAACTATTTGTCGCGCGAGCAGCTCGCCGCGCGGGGCGAGCATGCCTCAGGCTGCGCCGCTCACATTCGTACGCAGCTTTACAAGCGATGTGTTAGTGACCTTTATTCTTCCGCGCCGCCTTCCGCGCCGCTATCCGCTCCTTTTTGAGCTGATGCTTCGAAGGTTTATTCTCTTCCTGCGTATTGTACTGATTGTACGCATTCTCCTCTGAAAATATGGTTTTTAGTCAATTTCCACACAAATGCGACAATCATAGCAAGCAAGGTATAGGAAAGTTAGTAAAATCACTTGGAAATGTCGAGTAAGGTAAACGTACTCTATGTCAAAGTGACATGGCTTAAATTCGAATGAAGAAAAATCCTCTTAGTTCGAGTTTAACCCATATTGCTTTGACATAGAGTGCCCATGCCATATACTAGTACAGCGTCGAGCACTCGGACGTTTACCTTACCAGTCAGGGTCACAATCAAACTAAATGGAGGTTTTTAATACTATTGGCATCACACAGACAAAACTCCCCTTCTTTCACAGATAACAAAAATCAAAAGGGATACAAAATCCTTACTGTAGGTGTCAAATTTCTTACATCTGGAGCGTCCTATAGGTAATCTAATGTAAGATTTTCACTATTTTATAAGATGCCAATGAAATTTGAAGCATCAATACAGATGTTACATTTCATATCTGAATGGACTTGCAACCCGGTCGCCCTCCCCACTTGACATCGGCAAAGTGCCTAAGCAGCAAAAACCCACTGAAAACGAGGAAAAAAAATACCTGATCGCCGCTTGCTGACGTGAACTGCTGTGCTCAGCTGTCGTTGCATCTGACCGGCTCCTTTGGGTCATTGCCTCATCATCATATCAGCCGAAAGACGTCCACTGCTGGACATAGGCCTCTCCCAAAGAGTGCCACAATGATCGGTCCCGCATCCAGAGGACTCCCGCGACCTTTACCAGGTCATCAGTCTCTGGTTATTGCCTACTGCACTCTTTTAGGACGCGGTCGGTTACCGCCGGGTGCTCGCGTGTCCATTGCGATGTGCGCGCGTGCGTGCGTGTGTGTACATGTGTGTGTGTGTGTGTGACCTGTCCCACACCGGTACATACCGTTGGGCGTTTTCCTGCGGACGACAGCCGGCGGCTGCGGCCGGCTCGCGGCCACCGGCAGCGACAGGTCCAGGAAGTACTCCGTGCGGTCCGACTGGTGGAAGCACTCCTGGCACTCCAGGGTCGACACGAGGAAGCCGCGGAACACCTGGGAGAATAAATCGGTCAGTCGGACTGACTGTGTGTGCTTGATCAGAAAGATGGATTGGTAGGTTAACCATATAAAAGTGAGGAGCCAAAAAAAATCCACTCCAAAAAAACACAGGAAATTTTTAAGTTAAGGATGTCTTTCTGTTTGGGCTCCATGTAATAATAGTACATTACGCCACAAGTACGGTAAGATATGATTTACGAGCGAGAGTCGCATGAATCGAGTTTGTAACATTCTTACCATACTTGTCGCATACAATGTTTTTCATCACATTTGCGAGGAAATAAATAACTACACAAGACAGAAAAATCTATGTCCAATCAAAAATTAACGAAATTGACGACTTCACTTCCAGATCAGTGCGAGTGGAGCGCGCAGCTTCAATATTTCATTCAACCAATCACAGAGTAGAATTATTGTAGCGCGCGGCCAACGAGATCTGCTAAACCAATCAGATTACGCCCATTACATTAGGCGTAATCAAGACTATTGTAGCTCTGTATGCCTGCGCGTTATGAAGCCCTTTACAAGCAAGTGTGATGAAAAGAGTATTGTATTTCCTGGATAAAAAAAAATGCAATTTAAATATGTCAGGAACTCCTCTCAGTTAAAGACATCATCCAAAGTCAGCCATTTCTCTAAGTCGCAGGAACGGGACCACAACACGGATTTTATGTTGCCATAGCAATGGTCTCCATGGATGGTAGTTTAAATCGAATCTTAAAGGAGTCCTCAGTTGATTCGTTCTATTTCTCCTATAGGACAGTGATGTCATATACATACACTGACAAATTATTGTTCTCTCTGAACCAATACATCATCAACAGCCTATACATATAACCACACTCACTCACTTCAATGGCTCACCGACCCAAAGTGGGTCTTGGCGTCCGGTTTATTTATTTGCAATTGTTTACACTGAAGTTTACAGTAATCCAATTATATTAACTACTTGCTAAGTGTAACCATCACTTAAATGTAAACATCGCATGCATAATATAAAAAAGCCTTAACATTAACTAATCAAAAATAATACACTGGTTTTTACTTAACTTATTATTAATATTCAACTAAATAGTTTAAAACTATTTTAAAACAATTTTGTGCTCTTCACTAATTTTTGTAGAAAATAGATATACCTAGTTATACCCAAATTTATTATTATTGCAAAGCCAAGCTACCAGACTGTGTTTAAAATTTTATAATCGAGTCAAAGAAAACATCAGACATGCGAGTGCAGCTGCTTAATCTTTACACAGCCTTGGGCTAGGCGAGCTGCTGCCGAGAACAGTGCTTCTGAACGGTGGGCAGAGTGGCGTAATAGGTTTGCGGGGAGCTCGGGAAGGAGCTCTTCCTGTGCACACATATTTTGAGTTAAAGTCCAGATCCGAACATTATTGCATAAATTGTATTATTTCATAGACTTTAACCTGTTTTGTGAGCCTAATTAAATAAATAAAAGACAGAAGGGCTAATAGTTGCGGACAATCTATATGATTATTTACGAGCTTATGTTATTATAATTATAAAATCTAATATTTATAATTTATTAATATGAATTAATGTAATAACAAATGAATTATTTAATAAATATTATAATTAATTAATTAAGCATGCATGAAAAGTGTAAACATATGGTATAAATAAAGGCTATTTTATTTTATTTATTTATATAAAAAGGTAACCGTCCGAGTGCTCGACGCTGTACAAGTATATGACATGGGCACTCTATGTCAAAGTGACATGGCTTAAATTCGAATGAAGAAAAATCCTCTTAGTTCGAATTTAACCCATATCGCTTTGACATAGAGTGCCCATGCCATATACTAGTACAGCGTCGAGCACTCGGACGGTTACCTTATGTGAGAAAATTGCGTCTGCGTCCCGATCATACGCCATTTCCCTCCAGTTCATGGCTTTAAGAAAAATATGGGTAAATACAAATGCCTAGAGTTCAAAAGTCCATAGGTGACATCCTCTTGTTTACCATCGACCAGGTACAAAAAAGAAATGTTTACAAACCTGTTCCGGCCTCAGCATGGTGTCGGAGGCCTGCTGTCCGTAGAACTTGACTTTCTGCTTGATCTCGCCGTCCACCTTGGAGGGGTCTACCTTCGAGTTCATGCCGAGACTGTTGAGGATCACTGATTGGTAGCGCCTCAGGTCCTCTGACCTGGAAATTATAAATTATATTGAGGGTGAATATTTACCAAACGTGTGTGAAGATTGTGAAGCTGTATTTTCATACATTTGACACCTTCTGCCTATAATATGCCTAAATTGAAGAATAAATCACATTGACTTTGACTTTTAAAGGAACTTTAGTCTAAAGAGTGCAAAAATAAAACGACACTTCATGAAGGTCACATTATTAAGGCGTATTACCCTTGAGATTTTTTAACTTGTTTTGAGAATTACTGAAATAATTGAATATCTTGAAAATTTGGCTTTATACAGCAATGTTTATGTATTTTTTTTTTGTCCAAATAGGCACGTAATCCATGGTTAAAATCTGTCGGTATATACTCCTGCCCACCCTGTATATATATATATTTTTTTTAAAAATCCCAGTGGTTATCGAACCGCAGCCGGGTCGGTCCGAATCTACGACCTCCAGATTGAAAGTCGAGCGCCATTCGGCTCGACTACAGTGCCTTCTGAACCTGAGTCTTAAGGTGCGTACGAATTAGAGCAGCCTCGGGTTGAGGCACGCACGACGAGGCAGCGCGCGGCGAGCCATAGAGGCGGCCTCTTGCCCGCGCTCAAAGACGCCTCAGTGTGCGTGCCTCGCGTCACTTGGACGTGTATCTGAGCGTGCCGCGGACAGAGCGACAAGATCGAACTTGTTTGTGCGCGAGGCGCGTACGAATTTGGTCAAGTGGCTGAGCCGTGCGTGTGTAATAGTTTGTTACTAAATTTGAAACAATTATTGATACAAATACGTGAAAAGCAAAAGGTGTTGTGGGTCCCGAAATCAATCAGCTGTCATCGTGTCGACGCCATTTTGAATGTCGGCTCGCCGCGAGCACGCTGCCTCGCCCGCGCATGTTTATGTGCAACTATTTGTCTCGCGAGCAGCTCGCCGTGCGGGGCGAGCATGCCTCAGGCTGAGCCGCTCAAATTCGTACGCAGCTTAAGGTGTCTGTAAATTACCTGACTGCCTCCAACAGATGCCTCAGAAGCTCGTGCGCATCATGCTGGTCGCCACCACCAAACTGCGGCAGTTTGTTCACCAGCGCCGATAGCAGCTTGCGAGGAGTATACACTCCACCTTCGCCTGGAAAGTACAAGATATGATAAGGTGCGTATGAATCAGAGCAGCCTCGGGTTGAGGCACGCACGGCTCGCCTATTTTGCTCTAATTCGTACGCGCTGTGCGCGAGCAGCGCGCGGCGAGCCGCCCAGAGGCGGTCTTTTGCCCGTGCTCAAACGCCCCAAGCCGTTACAAGCTTGTGCTTGGCCTGTTCGTATGTAATATAAGTATGTTGTAAGTTATCCGTCAAAATTTCCAATCCATTTTACAGTCGCGTACCGTTATCCGATTGAGATGAAATTTTGGGTACTTATTAGTATTCTGTGGATGACAATTTAATATTATGGTACCATCGAGCTGATCTGATGATGGAAGCAGAACTTGACAGAAGGTGGCCATGGGAATTTAGTATTAATTTAACCGACGTAATCCCGTTGAGTTTGGGCTCGGTAGAATCGTCTCAATGAGTCGTTGATGATGGTATACAGAAAAGTACAGTCGGCAATAAAAGCTTGTACGGTGGACCGGGGTTATTTTGATTCGGGGGGTGACTTTGATCAAATAGGTTTTTCTCCGAAATCATTGTTTTTACTTGTGAGTGAACTGTGGCAGTGGATATTTTAGTATTCTACCTTGATGTATACTCGATTAAATCTTCTTAATTTCAAATAGGTCTGCTTTTATACTACATTCAAAATTATCAAAGTAGCCCCATTTTTTCCTAAAGTAACCCCGGTTTACGGTACCATAAATGATATTTTTGACAGAAACTTATTATCTTTATTAATGTGATAGTTATCTGAATATCAATCAAGATTGATATAAACTCATTGTTCAAATAATTCATCTTGAGATGTACTTAGACACCGTCATTTCACCCGACTCTTATCTTCACAGCAATTAGCAACATAAAAAGTTAGACTGGTAATTGTTATCTGTTAGGTAATGTATTTTTTTATCATTAAGGTCAATGTGATGCTTATACATACATTATCACCTTGGGAATATTGATGTCATTGCGATATGGGCTTGCATGTCAATGACATGAATGTCACGTGTGTTCTATACCATGCTTAGTTGATATATTATCTCTATTTATAGGTTTACTATTCAATTTTGGTTTAGAAAAGCAACAAATTTATATAATAATATAGACTAGGTGCCCGCGCGGCTTCGCCCGCGTATTGCAAAGAACGCAGGCAAACCCACGGGATAAAATATAGCCTATAACCATCCAGAAAGTCCATTCTACATGCAGGGGAAAGAATTTTCGAAATCGGATAAGTGGTTCCGAATTTTTTATAAGAGGCATATGATTAAAAATGTAAACTTTTTGTTTTAGAGTTGCCAGCATCGATAGGCTGAGATGGTTGCGTACTTGGCCGGCCTTGGAGTTGTTTATGGCCTTTATCTTATTCAAAAAATGTGCAACAATGTTCTACAGTCACGGACTTCAATTGTTGAGCCATTTAGAGCTCACTCTATACTGGACACGTCATAGCTTCATAGAAAACCAAAATAAGTTGACACCTAAATGGCTCAACAATTAAAGTCCTTGACAGTACAGTCAGCGAAGAACGTGGTGTACCACTTTCGACTCTTATTGTCATAAGGTTCAAGTGGCACACGACTTTTCTGGCTGAATGTAGAATATAATTGAGCACAACTTAGAAAAGCTGAAAAACCCCCGACATTTTCATTTCAAAGTTCAATATCTCAAAACCATCTGAACCGATTTTGTTGAAGCTAAGAACCATCTCGGTCACGTCAACTTTCGGACAAAATAAACCGCACTAAAATCTGTCCATTCGTTTAGGAGCTACCATGCCACAGACTGACACACAGACACGTCAAAATTATAACACCCCTCATTTTGAGCTGGGGGTTAAATATATGTTTATAAGTGTCATGTTATTGTGCCTAAAAACAACAGGTTTTAGTTATCTTTACTGATAAGTACAATTTACTAAAAAGTTTGCCTCTGACGCATTCGCCGCTACAGAAAAAAATGCGAGGAGGCACCCCCACGCCACGCAAGTATTAAGACCATTGTTTTTGGACTTCGTATGAAGTCAGTGGCGGGTGGCGGTGTCAAACTTGAGTTCAAGTCGGTGGCGGCGAATAGGGTAAAAAGATGGCGCCAAATAACTTGAGCGTTGCTTGAGCAAGTATACAGACATCAATATATACATTCATACTACCTACAACTTCCTAGCTTAAGGGACAAAGGCTATGCACCAAACAGATAAAGTTAACACAGTACATGTATATGAAGTAAGTGCACGTAATAGGCGTGTTTAAGACAAAGCAAATGAAACTGGGTCATTACTCATCTAATTATACTGTGTATCGTATTACGTAGTTGCCATAAATTGGTGAATTAGAAATCATATGCCTTCTAAAGGATGTTTTGTATTTAATGTTATGAAGGCCAATCAACTGGTTCCAGCCTGTTGCTATAATTACATCTTATCAATGTTCTATGAACATGAAACATATATTTTTTGAGCCATACTATTGTATATTTTAGTAATTGCCATCACCACCTGTGCCAAAATATAATATTGTTCATTGTCACTGAAATTACATGAGTATGCCAAACATCAGCTCAATGGCCGTGTCTAAACCGGACGCATGCTCGGCCGTACACCTCGCCCGAGGCAGTCCGCATGCCGGCTCGGTCGAAATTTAGGTCCGTCCGAGCCAAATTCGCTCGGCCGAATTTACCTACGGGCCAGTAGTTGAGCTCACGATCACCATGAAAAATGCTTTCGCATCTCTCGCCCTCTGTAAGTCGCAACTCAATTGATTCTCGTGAAATTTTGTGAGCGAGTTCGATATTTATAGGGCAAACATGCTTTCGTATGTCCTGCCCTTTGATCTCGGTCAAAACGCCGACAACGCTGGGCGAGGGCGAGGCGTGCGGCCGAACAAAACCACCGTCCACATAGGCCGCGGCCGCTTTAATCTCGGCCAAAAGCTGACAACGCTGGGCGAGTGCAGGGTGTGCGGCCGAGCATACGGATGCTTGGCCGCATGCCTCAGGCACCCTCAGGCCGCATGCCTCTGGCGAGGCATAGCTCGCCGAGGCACGTCTACACTGAGCGCGCACGCTAGGGCGAGACGTGCTCGGCCGAGGCATGCGTCCGGTGTGGACCACCGCTAATCAGATTTCAATTTTGAAGGACAAATTACATACATACTGCAGTGCAAGTTAAATAAAAGCTTGTATAATGGAGAATGTTTTGTAAAATAACAGTAGAAACTTTGCCTAAAACTCACAAAGTAACTTGCTTCCAATCAATCAGCTTATATCTTCTAACTAGCTTTTGCCCGCCAAAAAAAAATGATGCACGATTTTTTTGTTAGTCACCAATAGTCCCCATACCAATTTTTAGCTTTCTACCCTGAAAATTGCGGAATGCTCCATACAAACTTCCAACCCCCATTTTGGGGAAGTGGGGGGTTAGAAAGAGACAAAAAGTAGCCTATGTCACTTTCCATCCCTTCAACTATCTCCACTAAAAAAATCACGTCAATTCGACGCCCCGTTTTGCCGTGAAAGACGGACAGACAAACAAACAAACACATACACTTTCCGATTTATAATATTAGTATGGATATGGATGGATATGGATATTAAAGCTGGCCGTGACCACACGACACGAGGTGGAAGAAACTCCTGCAGGGAACGAAATTTCAGGTACGCGACCCGCAGCGCGCGCGCTGGAAAATTACCCCTCCGGTCACTCAGACTCGAAAAGTCTAAAAAGCTTGCCCACGTCTTGGGTCGCAGGGTCTACAATCATCCGCCAGCAGAAATAGTTGCTGCCCAAAGCTTGTCGTTGTTTAGGTCGAAACTTAAAAAGTGGCTGATCAAGCAGGCATTCTACGATTATAAGGAGCTATTTTGCAATGTTTTTAAAATAATAATTAGTTATTACCTTGTTTATGTATGAATACATAATACGTGTACTCATTTTGTAAAACCTTGACATGTAATTTATGACATTACCAATAAATATGATTATGATTATTCTCATTATCATGTTCTGACAAGACCAGCACAAGTAGTTATATTTAATGCAGAGTTCAAATTCAGAAACAAGGTTATTTTATCTTAAGGGAAATGTTTCCTGTTGATTTCCAAACTATTTGCACTACATTGCTGAATTGCAAAACGTATTCGTATTATTGTTGTTTTTAGTCAATCATTATAAATAATAGGATAGTATTTAACGGCACAGCAAAAAAAACCTAACAACCTAAAATACTGATTTATTTGCAATTCATCGAGGAAATGCCGCCAGCATCCTCGGTACAATGCCTCGAGGGCCTTTTTAGGATTCCGTAGCCAAAATGGCAAAAACGGAACCCTTATAGTTTCGTCATGTCCGTCTGTCCGTATGTCACAGACATTTTACTCGAAAACTATAAGGTGTATTTGAATAAAATTTTGAGGATAGGTGTATTTTGTTAGCCGCTACATAGTTTTGTAATTAAAATGACAAAAAAAAAAATTTTAGGGGTGCACTCCATACATAAAAATAAATCTCAAAAATTTTTTTTTCATTGTGACCCCCCCTGTGGCACATCAATCGATAGGCCATTCAAAATAAATATAAGGTTTCTTAGCATTATTTGATTAAGTGAATAGAGTCGGAGATAATCGCCCCGAAAGTCACTAAAATTCTGTCTCCCCCCCCCCCCCCCCCCCCCTCTAATTTTTGAACGGTGTATTTTAAAAATATGGAAAAATTCATGGATCTAGGGCTTATTAATTTCATTCACCGAAAATTGTTTTGAACAAGATCGGTTCAGAGGTTTTCGAGATATTGCTGAAAAACTGCCTTCCTCAAAGAAAAGGACGTAAGTGCCGTAAAATTTCTGTGATGATACGACCTTTTTAATAGGCACGGAACCCTTCCTTTTGCGTGGTCCGACACGCACTTGGCCGGTTTTTTTTTACATTTAACTTAGTTCTAATTTAATTTAGTTAATGTTAATCATCATCTTGTATTTACTTTAGAAAATACTCATTTGCACACCTAAAATACTAATCATTCACCAAAATGCGGTTTTGAGTGCAAGTCAGTATTTTATTGGTAAGCGATTAAATATATCCCATTAATATAGTGCATTTTTGTTGAATTAAGGATTATATTTGCGCACCCTTTGTATGAAAAGTGCATGAGACTATCCTTACGATTTGAATGCCAGAACAAAGCCATGAACTATGCCTGTAGTATATACCTTCATGGCAGTTCTCAGATACAATCATGTTACGAACTGCCAGACAATATGGCCTCGCCTCTCAATGTCAACCAATTCAAGAACAAATTAGACAAGCACATTTATTCTAATAAGAAAATTTTAGCACAACAATTATTATACTTAAAGTTAATTGGATACAGGCCTCATCAGTTGTTTCAACTGCCTGCCTGATAAATATGCTACAATTTTTAAGACAATCCATTTATTTTCCTTCTTTAAATGTGGTATTTCCAAGGAAAAAAGCAATTACGGGTTTACACCAACATTTAAAATGCTTAAAACATGTGTGGTCTTTTATGACTGTGCAATTTGTATACTTATCAGTATGATATAAGATGTATTGAATTAAATATTAAGTTAAGATTACTTAAATTGGTTACATACCTGTCTGTAAATCAGCAAGCGTCTCCGCCAATGTCCGTGTCAAGGCTCCCCACTCAGACAGTTGCCCCGTAATGGGGGGAAGATCCACCTCCTTCTCCTCCCCATCCAGTTTCATGCTCAACTTCCCACCTGGCAGCGTAAACTGCTCGCCTGTAGCTGACATGTCTTGCAGAACCGGGAGAAGGTATGGCGTTTGGACTAAGCATTGCATTACAGAGTTGAAGAAGCAGGTATTTCCTAAGTTAGACAGCCCTCTTACGCGCTGCGAAGTGAAACCCATGGCTTTATCCTTGCCTTTAAAACTGTAATCGGTTTTTAGAATTGTCTCTGGTGGAGGGAGCTCTATCGGAGGCAAGGATTTCGTGCTGCCACCGGACAGAGCCTGTTTTTTAAGATATTCAATACATTCATGGAGTTTTTTGGAGCTAGTGGCCGTTACTTCATCATTGCAGTTGTAGCAGTAGATGGCCCAAGTGGTGGTGTTGGCGGTGAGCGCGTGGGAGTCGGAGTGCGGACGGTTGAAGTGGTTCAGGGCGTGCTGGTTACGCGCGCGCCCACAGAGCTGCGAGCCACATCGTAAACACATCCACAGAGACAGGTCCTCCACGAAATCTGGGTCAGACACCTCTGTCTTAGTACTCTTTAAACATTCCGCGCACTCCTTCTCGAAGCCTCCGATCTTCAGCGTCTTCTTCAGCCGAGTCAGGTCCACTGCTTTCGCGACATGAGGGCATGCGGACTTGACATTTTCGTCGCACGATTCCGTAGATTCATCCCCGTTCTCCCCTGGGTCGCCCTGTCTCTTTTTCCACTTGATCGTTTTTCCCATAACTAGGTCAGAAGACTGCCTGCAACACGTAACCAGATACGTTTATAGAATATCCGCATGGATACAAAAAGAGAAAAATGACAAATCTGTGTCGATAGCCATTGCACGCGTGACAACGCACTATCTTCCCGAAAGTTAATTAATAGACGTGCACTGATGCCAAATGTTTATTAATACATTTGTTGAACACTTACAGTTACATGTGAAGAATGGTTATTAGACTTAATGCGTCGAAACTCCAGTTAAGTTCCGATCTTTCTAAATTTTGTCAAAAGAAAAGTAAACCACGACCGTCAGACATCTTAACAATGTCACCAACATACATAATGCAATTAGAAAAAAAGTAGAATTAAGGAGAAGTCGATTTTAAGGGGTCTACAGATTATGTGATTTTACCAGAATTTGTCAGACCAACATGTTGAAGTCATAATTGGGTATGTCGTACAGCACGGCTATCACAAGACGGCGTGCGAGCTCTCTCGATTTTTCTCGCACTATCCATCTCTCTCTTATTAGAAAACTTAGAAAGAGAGGTATAGTACGAGAAAAATCGAGAGCTCGCGCGTCGTCTTGTGATAGCCGTGCAGATGTAACAATCTGCAACTACAATTTCTGCCAGTTAACAGTAAGTAAGCCACCCTCCAATTCTTCGAATTGTCTTAAAATTACATAATCTGTAGACCCCTTAAATGTTTTTTCATTGCCGTAGTCAATAATTTCTAATTATAGACTAAAGTTTCTGTTTAGCCCAATGGTTGACTATTAAAGAATGCCTGAAGGCATTAAGTCAACCAATTATACTTTATTTTTATATATGTGCAATAAAATTTAAATAAATAATTGTATTGAATCGATTCGTTACCGATTGGCTAAAAAAATGAGCATCTGTGTGTGTCACCAGACGTCATTTTTGCCAGGACCTCTGGCGGGAAGTAATGGCACTAAATTTATGAAACGTCAACATGATCGTGATGGAATTTGTTAATCAAATTGAAATATTCCACTAAATTGTGTATTACAAATGTTAACAAGAGTTTGTTTGTGCAAAAATTACACGAGTAATCTGTAACAGTACAAGCAGTGCATTTCAAATATGTAGTGAACTGCGGACCCCGCGCAGCTACGTAGTTTTCTAAGTGTTGATAGTTCTCAGCTGTACTTGTAGTTAAGAGGCAGAATGTCGCTCCCCGGGAATGGAATCTTCGTGGTGCAGGGGGAAATGGCCATGTTGGTCACGGCGATGCGGCGGAGCACTCGCTGGGGCTCGCATTCCTTCCCGAATGAGGAATACGACGTACTTATGCGAACGTTTCAAGATCTCAAAACTATACTGAACCAAGTGGATGACTTGAGATTGCTGGACCCGCCGACGTATTTGGGCCCGTTTCTGGAAGTTATTAGAAGCAAGGAGACCACAGGACCTGTGACAACCCTTGCCCTGTCTGCCATCAACAAGTTTTTATCATATGGATTGATAGGTGAGGAAATTGCGACATTATTCACTTAAGTCATATTCCACTATCGGCTCGGTGAGCTCTAGAACTCTTGAGCATGTCTACTTTTTAAATTCTGCAAAACTGAAATGATAAAAAAGTCTATATAATTATGGAACCTGCTCACAAAACTTCACGAGAACTTTGCTTGCTTCACTTGCTAGTTGAGATTGCAACTTTGCATTTATGCATAGCTAGCTATCATTTTAATAGTAAAAACTCAAATGTTCTCTGTGACCGGCCCACAGAAATATTGAATGTTATGTTTTATTCTCCGGAAAGTATTATGGCATTGAGTTTATTATCTTATCTTTATTTTGTGTACTTCACTTCAAGTATCAACTGTACTGGCTGTTACAGAAAATGGCAGGACTACTTCCTAAATAACTAAATCCTCCAGTAAAAGTTAATATTTATTAATTATAACACAAAACACAAAGCAAGTACAAAAATTCCATTTACATCAATTACAAAATTTAAAACTAACTAAACTAAACTTAAAACAAAGTATCAAACAACCCGCCAGTAAATCCAGTAAATAATCTCAAGACTTATTTGTGCTAAAGCACTTCAAGATGCCGTAAAGATTAAATAAATGAATAAACATATTTATTACCTGGGGCCTATTGCATAACAACTTGTATTACAAGCGGAAACCTCTATTCAACTCCTCTAATTAGAAAGAGACATCCGTTTGTATTATAACTTGTAAATTGTAATGCAATGGGCTGTGCCCCTGGTGTTAGTATAAAAATATAATTATGCTGGAAGCTAATCAGCCATCTTAATAATACTGAACTTTGAAACAATTTAAGTCTTCTCACAACCAAGGATGTTTCTACACATCCAAAATATTGAGGTAAATAATAATTTTTGGTTAAGTACTTAATGTGTAATTATACTACAATTTTAAAGGAAGATTGTTGTGCATCTCTATACCTACTTATTTTTATTTGTGTTAGTCTGACATCCTAACCGATTGCCCTTGTCTTATGCGCAGCCGTAACTCCATTCTGGGCAAACACCTCATGTGCCCGGAGGAGATCAAGTTTCTTGAGTTCAACAAAATCCTGCAATTCTTTGAGTTCGCAGGACTTGACCAAGAATTGTAGTAAGTGGCGATCACAATAGATCAGCAATGGTCGCAGTGATACAATAGCCACTACCAGAATAATAATAGTCTGACATTGTAGAATGTATTCCAGGATTGTGTGCCTAGTTATTAGTCTGTTGCTTATTGCTGTAGCCTGTTATCATGTCACAAAATAACATTCTTTTTTTAAAGGGAATGGAATAAGCATTTGATTTTTTAAAGTCTAACGTTACGGTTCTCTCTTTCTCTGATTCAGACAATAAGCTTCATCTTCCTTGTCTTCTCTGTCAATGTGTAATTTTAAACTAAATAATGTAATTGAAATTGAAAGCCATGTTTGATTCATTAATTTATTTTAGAACATAGCCTGTCAACAGGAAACCGCTGGCTCCATTCATCATCACCTCCGGGTGTGTCCGGTCTGGCAACACCTGGAAATAAAAAATAATTTCATCAATGTAGAGTTTGGTGTATAACTGAAATATTTTAAGTGGTTGAAACAATCTAACCAAGTAAAGAAAGTAGTTTTTGTTACCATGGCAATCTTGAATACTGTAATCAAGTAATTCTCAGATAATTAGCTTGACTTTTCACAACCATGTGCAAAAGTAAAGTTAGGATTTCCCGACAGTTAAATATTGTAATACTTATTTATATAGCTGCCCTGTAAATTTTTCGGTTCCTCTATGTTTTTTTTAAGTATTAGTAGTGTAGCATTAACTTTTGCACATGGTTGTGACAAGTGATTAGTAGATTTTACATCACATAAATAATTAAAATAATCAAGGAATTGGAATCATTATTTTTGTCTATTAACATTTAGAACAACCTCTACAAAAGATGACTGCATTGCAAATTCAATTCTATGCAGGCACAGGAAGTATCAAGTAGCAAAAAAAATGGGTTTAATATTCTAAATTAATTATTGACATCCACCTGTCATGCAGAGGATAACAAAAGTAAATATGCACCTGATAGTTCCTCATCCAATTACAAGACAGTTTGAGTGCAGCAACATTGCTTCTAATCTTCAAATTCATGTACAGTTTCTGCAGAGGCTCAGCGACAGTATAATAAATTGCAAATGGCCGCCCTGGCTTCACGAACTGCACCAGTTCATCAAACAAGTTTTGTGGATCCTCTTTACACGCAATAACTAAGGAGTCCGCTTTGTTTTTTAATAATTCAGCAGCGGCAATATTATCAAAATGCCATTTAGGTTTTTTAAATTCTTTTGGCTTGTCATTAGTTTCATTTTTCTCTGAATCTTCAGCTACTTCCTTTATTTCTGATTCCTTGGATGACTCTGTCTTTGTTTCATCCTTATGAGAATCCTCATCAAGCTTTGGTATTTTACTTGCAACTTCAGGACTTTCTGCTTTTCTTTTCAAGCTGTTATGCTCAGTTTTCTCATTTGTATCATGTGTGTCACATCCCTGGTAAACCTGCCTTAATACAGAGTAAATATTGACTGATACACATCTGCTGGACTGTTCTTCCTTGTAATTCATTGCTAGTAAGGCCTGTTTCTGTGACATGTTGCCTGGATGCATATGTATAAGCTTGCTACCATTTTGTTCACCTATAGCACTCAGTAATGCTGCGGCTAGCAACCCATTTGAACCAGAATCATATAAGAGATGGACTCCTTCCGATTGAATGTTGACTGCAGTTATAATCTGTGATAATGTGTCAATACGGATGTTCTGAATTTTACCAGGCTCCAGCTTGTACATAATCTCTGAAATCATACGCAGATTTGGCTTCAGAATCTGAATGTACTCGAAATATTTCTTCTCCTTTTTCTTTAAATATTTTGCTTGAGAAAACTCTGTCTTGTTCGAAAAGGTGTTGGAATTGGATATTAAAGTCTCAACTATATCTGACGCCTTCTTAGCGTCGTTTCTCAGGTCCTCAATTTGAGAATGAGTGAGTTTTTGCGACTGTCCATCGTCGAAAATGTTTCTGTTGTCCGTTCCTGATGTTTTCACATTGATTTCATCCTTCAAGTCGCTCGCTTCTTCTGTTAACTGTACGGAAAATTCCTTAGTCCTTTTCCCACCTTTTGGGACTAATTTAAACACTGATTGGAACCGGGTACCTTCAATACCAGTGAGATTGACGCTATCACGTCCTATATTGATACACGAGTCCGGTTTATTGAACTTATGTAGCTTCCTATAATTCTGCTTCTGTATTACTATGTATTCTCCTACACGTATTGTGTTTACTGACGTCATTGTGTAAAATTAAACTAAGTTTTAGTTACAATAATACTTGTAATAAATATATACGCGTTCGTATAAATCGCGATTCACGTCACTCGTTTAGCATAACCTCAAAATCGAAACGTCAATCGTCGTCGTATCGCGCTGTTCAAGACACGTTTTAAAACGGTCCCATAATGTTGCGCTTGTATCAATTAATAAAGAAAAATATTCTATAATTTAGACAAAGATTATTATTTCTACAATTGAAACTACATCGAAATGAAATTTTGCGATGCTAATAAAAATAGAATTTGAAGGAAATTTAATTGAGAATCATGCGGGGTTTTTTACTAACTTATCAGTACCTATTTTTATTTCATAAAGCCTCTCACAGACTAGCGCGGCCTGGCCGTGGCGGTCAATACTTGTCATAAGCTGTCAAATTTACTGTTGACCGCCACCGCAGGCCGCGCCAGTGTGTTGTAGCTTAATATTTTTTTTCTTATAATTTCAGACCCCACACATCCCAGCGTGCCAGCGACAGTGGAAGATATCGCCGACGCAGTCACGCACGCTCGCTTTGTCGGCACCGACCACTCTTCTGACGGAGTTGTGCTCATGAAAATATTACAGGTGTTTAGATTTTCTTATACCACATTAGTGATTATAAACAAGCGTGGCTGCTTGCAACACAATGTAGCACTTAAATATGAGTTGTTTATACCATTCAAATATAATGTTCAGATTTACTTTTTTTGCCCGACTACAGCAGAGCTGAAAGAAAGAAATATGTTTTTAGCTGTCTAAGTTTGTATTTACGTATGTTCCACTATAGCGTTTAAAATACTGAACCGATTTTGATAAATGTCAATCAATTCGAAATTATGCTCCGGGTGACATAGGCTATTTTGTATGAAAAAGAAAAATATGATGGCTGTCACATACAAATATTTAACAGACTTTGAAAAAAATCTATTGCTAATTGCTATCATAGCGTGTTGTGGGGAATCAAATGAAAGAGGAGAAAATTTCAAGTTCAGATATATAAAAATATTATTTTAGTGCCCTTAAACGGATAGTAACAAAATCGACTTTTAAACATCACTTTCCTTAATCTGCCATTTTTTAGGGTTCCGTAGTCGACTAGGAACCCTTATAGTTTCGCTTTGTCTGTCCGTCCGTCCGCGGATAATCTCAGTAACCGTTAGCACTAGAAAGCACTAATATGTATATCAATCACGCCGACAAAGTGGTAAAATAAAAAGTTTTTTTTATTTATTTATTAGGGTAACCTCCCCTATACGTAACGTGGGGAGTGTTTTTTTTTTTCATTTCAACCCTAACGTGTGATATATTGTTGGATAGGTATTTAAAAATGAATAGGGGTTTGCTAAAATCACTTTTTGATAATGTTAATATTTTCGGAGATAATCGCTCCAGAAGTAAAAAAAAATGTGTCCCCCCCTCTAACCCTTTCAGACCCGCCCAATACAATTGTGCGGGTTGATTACATTTAATTGTCAAATCTAAAACATATGTCAATATACTTCATTTTACGTTAGTAGGGTCTTGTTTTTCAGGTCTGAAAGGGCTAACTTTTGAACCATAAGTTTTAAAAATATGAAAAAAATGTCAAAAGTAGAACTTTATAAAAACTTTCTAGGAAAATTATTTTGAACTTGATAGGTTGAATAGTTATTGAAAAAAATGACAAAATAATTTCTGAACTAAGTTTATAATTTAACGCCGTATAAGCAGGTGTTTATTGTACCTGTAATTTCTACAAAACCACATTGAATGTAACAAATAGCCCATTTTTTTAACGCTTAAGTGGGGACACTTACTGTGACGGACGAAAAACTACGGAACCCTACACTGAGCGTGGCCCGACACGCTCTTGGCCGGTTTTTTTTTTTAAATTCCTCAGTTACTTTTCCGTAGTCAAGATACAGTTTCATAAACTTTTTATTATTATAATAATCTTGGTCTCGTAGTGGATATTTTCATAGATAGTAAGTAATGTGAGCTATTAGACCGTATGATACTCGTAAATGCCATAAAGCGGATTTAAAATACACCTCTCTCTCTCTCTCATTCTCTTGGACGTTTCTTCATGACTGAAGATTATGATCATGATATATTTTTTAGTAAATAGGGGATTTGAATTTTTTTCATTCTGTCAATCGCATTCTCTCTGTTTTCAGGTCCTGCGCACTCTAATTCTGAGTCCTGAAGGCGCCATGCTGACTGACGACAGTGTATGCGAGATCATGCTCAGCTGTTTTCGCATATGCTTCGAAACCAGACTGACAGGTATGCTAGTAAGGTAGTCTAATAGGTAGGCTAGATGCGCGGTAGACTGTACTAAGAGAGATCCATGTAAAGATATCTCATATCTTTACATTGATCTCGCTTAGTTTATAAAATCGGAAGACTAAATAATTTTCTGTCAAAAATTTCATTCAAGCTTTTATTGCCGACTGTAATTTTCTGTATACCGTCACCAACTACTCATTGAGACAATTCTAACGAGCCCAAACTCAACAGGGTTACGTCGGTTAATTATTGAATTCCCATGGCCACCTTCTGTCTCCATCATCAGATCAGCTTGATGGTACCATAATATTGAATTGCTATCCAAACTATACTTAAACCCAAAATTTCAGCTCAATTGGATAACGGCAAGTGACTGAAAAATGGATCACTTACTTATTACAAACTTACATACAAACAGGTCAAATTAATATAAAGCTTGTAACAAGTGGAAGCAAAAGATATTTCAAAAAACCCAACAAATTTTTGCAAATATTATAGCCTATGTCACTCCTACGATTAAGAGGAATCCAACGACACCTCATATGTCGAAATCCGTCAAACGGTTTATGCTGCAGGGCGTGCCAAGGAATAAAACATTCACACATGTATACATACATACGCTCGAAAAATATAACCCTCCTTTCTTTCGGCAGTCGGGTATAAAGAGCCCCAAATCCATGTGAGAAAACAGTCGACTTATTGAACTCTGATCTCCTTACGCCACACTAGATGTCGCTACTATTCACTATTCACATAATTTTCCATTCCCTATTGTTATAGTCTGGCCGACGAAACGTGATATTAAAAATAATTCGTGGTCATTTATTTAAATTTTTTCAAAAAAGTGTACATGTACTTTTTTTTCAGATTTCGATTTTTTTGGGTTTTTCTTACTGAGAATCGTTGACACTATCGATCCTCATACAAGAAAAAAAGTGATCAAATTATTTCATTCCAGATCGTCACATTTTTGTATGCAGTCTTTTTTTATTTATATGGTCGTGACGCACTGGAAGAAAAAACTTACATAGTCAAATCTGGGACAACTTTTTTCTTGTATAAGGATCGATAGTATCAACGATTCTATAAACCCAAAAAAATCGAATTCTGAAAAAAAAAAGTTCATGTACACTTTTTTTGAAAAACGCTCAAACGTTTTTATAAATTAATAAATAAAATTCCAGAGCTCCTCCGGCGCAACGCTGAGCAGTGTCTCCGCGACATGACTCAGCTGATTTTCATGCGGTTACCGCAGTTCCCCGCCGAGGATGCGGCCGCCGCCTTCGCCGCCGCCGCGCTCTCGCTCAACAAGCGGGACAAGACGCCCAAGAAGAAAATAACCAGCGCCAACAGTACGTTATACACACTGTATACATATCTAAGTGGCAGTGGGCGAGGCACATTGCACGTAGAACCGATGGCCGTTGGGGCGGAAAGGTTCTCGAGTGGCGACCACGTCCCGGAGACGCGGCGGGGGTAGGCCCCCCCCCACAATGTGGACTAATGACCTGGTAAAGGTCGCGGGAGTCCGCTTAAAACCCATCTCCCTTTGACCTATGTATTTCGTAAATTATGTTTTATTTTTATTTTTTGTTGTTCTAGTTTTACGCTTGTAAATTGTATTTTGGTTTGAGCTGATGGCCTCGGTGCCAATGCTCCATTTAAATAAAATAAAAAACTAGGGTCAACAAAAAAACTTACACACTCAATTAAACCAGATTCATACACGATCGGTCAATAATCTATAAATAAATAAATTATTACTACACCTCTAGCTCTCAAATAGGTCAATAGAATAGAAGTAAGCGAAACTTTGGTTTTAACATTACCCGCTAGATGTCGCTGTCACCCCGCTGCATCGCGCAAGCGTTTGTTTCCCGTAGATTGTATAAGACCTTCGCCATACGTCAGCTGTATAAAAAGGGTGTTTGCCGCTTCGATGGCACGTCCGCCGGCGACGGCGGGCGGGGTATGGTTATCAAGACATACTCAACACATAATTTTTATCACGGAGAAGCAGTTGGCTACCCTCATGTACCGGCGCTTCCTCTTATATATTAACTAACATTATATACGGCTTTGAGGTGTAGAACTCGCCAATTTTTTTTGGAAATTTCTAAAAACTGAAATATCAAAAACAATATTTATAATTGGGTATGGATAAATTTTAGAAGTGGCTGATAATTTTTTTGGTGATAGGTGACCTTCCTTAGCACCAAAAAAGTTTCAGATTTTTCAGGTGCGTCAATTGGCTACTTTCCTAAAAGAAGTTATTTAGTCCGTCAAGTTATCAAAAAATATTGGACAAGTATTTTTTTATTTGTTAATTCAACAAAAACTGACAAAGATATAGCCCGTTAAAGATCCGTGTGACGTCACATTATGGTACACTTTTTAGCATAATGTGACGTCACGCGGAACTTTAACGGGCTATATCTTCATCATTTTTTGTTTCATTTACAAACAAAAAAATACGTGTCCAATATTTTTTGATAATCTAACTGACGGACTAAATATAATTATATATTTTTTATCCAGGAAAGTACCCAATTATTTTTGAAATATATAAACGGTTTCTTCACTTACGTTTTGGGTCAAGAACGGCACTTTCCTCGATCCGTCTCATATTACAAAAAAATATCTTATATATATGTGGTAAACACTGGCAACGATATTAACAGTTGCAGCAGCTATATTTGTCATTATAAATGTCAGTTTACCACAGATATTTAAGATATATTTTTGTAATATGAGATGGATCAAGGAAAGTGTCTATTGACCCGTCCTTGATAGTCCAGGCAATGAACTGACAACTTGTATGGAAAAAATTACATATTTGGAAATAATTTATAATAGCTAACTTTTTTATACTAACGGATATATTATCAATTAAATAGTTACCTAGAGGCAAAATCCAACAAAAAATCAGACATCAAAAAAATCAATATTTAATTAGCTCCTAAAAAGTCCGGATAAATATTAATATTTTTTTTATCTTTATTTAGGTTCATTTACATTTACTTTAAATATTCAATATATATAAAATAAAAAAGACAATGGACGTTTAATTTAAATCTATATAATTACTTCCGGGTGGAAAGTTTGGTGGATTCTTGAATAAAGCATCTTAGAATAATGTTTTAGAATGAAATAAACAAAAAAAACGCTATTATAAATTAATGTTTTTCGAAACCGTATTTTGCCTCGGCTATGACCCAAAACGTAAATGAGCAAGCTGTTTATATTTTTCAAAAATAATTGACGCAGCTGAAAAGTCTGAAACGTTTCTGGTGTTAAGGAAGGTTATTCCAATCACCAAAAAAATAATCAGGCACTTTGATATTTTCATCCATTCCCCATTATATATGTCATTTACCGGTTTACATTTCTTCTCAGGTACTAACTCACTTGAGAGGAAATCTTCAGTGACGGAACCCGCCAGCCCGACGATTGAGCCTGAATTGGACGCGGAAGCTAAAAAGGCTGAGGACCTTCGGAATAGGTATGTGCAGGACCGGTCACTTTGGCACTCCTTGGGGGAGGCCTATGTCCAGCAGTGGACGTCTTTCGGCTGATATGATGATGATTGTAGCGTAGCGTGGCGTCAATTTGTTTTTTTTTGTTATTTTTCTGTTCTAGACTAGAATTATACTGCTGGGACTTTTTTGTTTACATTGCTTTTTTAGGGTTCCGTACCCAACGGGTAAAAACGGGACCCTATTACTAAGACTTCGATGTCCGTCCGTCCGTCTGTCTGTCACCAGGCTGTATCTCAAGAACTGTGATAGCTAGAGAGTTGAAGTTTTCACAGATTATGTATTTCTGTTGCCGCTATAACAACAAATACTAAAAAAACCGGCCATGTGCGAGTCGGCCTGGGGCTCCCATACAACAGACATGATTTTTTTGCCGTTTTATAGATAATGGTACGGAACCCTTCGTGCGCGAGTCCGTCTCGCACTTGGCCAGTTTTTTTAGGGTTCCGTAGTCAACAAGGAACCGTGGCAGTAGTACATATAATTAATTTCAAAGGAAAACTATTACGGCTAAGAAGGCATAACTAGTTACCAAGTAACATAATGACGACTGAATGATAAATTAATTTTGACGACCGAATAGCCTAGTGGTTAGAGAACCTGACTATGAAGCTTGAGGTCCCGGGTTCGATGCCCGGTCGGGGCAGATATTTGTATGATGAATACGAATCTTTGATCTCGATTCTTGGATGTTTAATATCTATTTAAGTATGTATTTATCTATATAAGTATGTTTATCCGTTGTCTAGTACCCATAGTACAGGCTTTGCCTAGTTTGGGACTAGATCAATTGGTGTGAATTGTCCCACGATATTTATTTATTTACTTGGAAACGCCAACTTTCGTATAAATTCGGCCGACGCAACCGCACTATTTCGTTGTCGATGTAACAAAGACAGACAGGCAACTACGGAACCCTACACTGCGCGTGGCCCGACACGCACTTGGCCGGTTTTTGGACTGTGTATTTGATGAAATATTTTTTTTGAATGAAGAAGAAGAAATTAATTGAATGATCGTCATAATAACATACAGAATACAAAAATAATTAATACAAAATAAGACAAAAATGCTAAATACAGCGAACGAAAAAAACCATAGAACGCGAACTCAACTCAGTACAAGAATATCTTAATGACATAAATTCTTAGTATTAGTATTAGCAACTTATGCATGCGATACACATGACATCCTTATACATTTGCATGTCCTTGTGACCAAACATGTAGTTCTATTGTATTTCTTTTATACCACCTATTTGTATCATGTTTAAGCGAATAAATAGAAAAGAAAAGAAAATACATTTATTCACAAACACACAGGACACACATATTATACAATAAAATAAACAAGAGAAACATATATAACATGAAACAAAGTGTGTCTCTGCGGCAGTGGACCGGACACTGGCTCAGCATTATGCTGAGGTGTCAGACACCTACAGCGCTGATGTTCAGCCAGTACCGTTGGTGACTCACGGAAACGTCATACAATTTTAATATATTAACTACATACTATATTATTAGGATAGGCGAGAGAGAAATAAACATAAATACGAAGTGAGATGTATTGTACGGCACTACCTACATGCAGCATTAATCAAAACAATAATACTCACTGATTACTGATAACTCCCTACAAATTTCTACCCAAAAACGTGCCTAAAACCCGGTGTGCGCATGTTCGAACTAAACGGCTGCTTGGCATCCTTTTGACACCCCGCCCCCGCGTCCGCAAACGTCCGCATAATGGCAGTGTGCATCCTTTTTGTGGGGCCACTTTTCGGAGCTAGTGAGACTCCTATGGTTTTTTCGTTCGCTGGCTAAATAGGATCCCACTCAGCATGGTGCCATGGTATGCCGAAGCGCTAGCTCTTAGCGGGGACCTGAATTTGTATTATGTTCCCTACAGCCAAGACAAAAACCTTATAAACGAAGCGGAAATAACAATAGAGCCAGTAGAAGCCATCAAAAGCCCCAAGAAGCACGCCAGACACTCGTCTATGGATCTGGCGACCACGGAGAACTCCTCGATCACCCAACTGTTAGAGAAGTGCGTCAACGCGGATGAGACAGAGACGGAAGAGCCAGCTGAAGGTGAGTGTGACCGAGGTAAAGTAACAGAGTCTTATTGAGCTTACTATAGGGTTAGCTAGCTCGATTTGTATGAGATTGTTAACAAATCCACCTACAGAAAAAGCGTGAGCGAGGCCAGAAATTGCTATTGGTGGATTATTCACTCGCGCTCCGCTGCGTTACATCGCATAGCTGCGTTGGTAACTCGATCTAATGGTTGGCGAAAATTTTAAAGTTGGTTTCTACTTTCAATGCCCTGTATTCAAAAGTGGATACTTCTTTGTTCTTGTATAGGGGTACAGTTGAAAATGTATCACGTGACACCTGGGACAACTTTTTTTCCGTACCTCAAAATTCCTTTTGAGGTACGGAAAAAAACAAGCGGAACCCTTATAGGATCACTCAGTGCGTCTGTGTGTCCGTCTGTCACAGCCGATTTTCTCCGAAACTTCTGGACCGATTGAGTTGAAATTTGGTACACATATGTAAATTGGTGACCCAAAGAGGGACGCGTTAAGTAAATTACTGAATTCTGAACAAGGGGGCCACTTTCGGGGGGTAAACTGGACAATTAAAAAAAAAGTTTCGCAAACTGTATTGTGTGACATATCAAATGAAAGAGGTTGTTGTAAGCATCTCAGATATATATTTTTAGATTTGAAGTAATTTACGAAAGAAGACGAATTTTGACCACCTCCGAATAGGCTTTAAATTAGGCTTAAAATTCTGAAAAAAATATGGAAAATAGTTCCTTGCCTAAAGATTACAGGAAAACCTATAAGAAGTTTGAGTATTCAAAGTAACGGGAAAATTCTCAATATTTTACGGAACCCTCACCACGCGAGTTGAACTGTTTTTTTTATAATGTATGACAGTATATACGGTACGGTAGCCTAGTGGTTCAGGCATGCGGCTGTCAAACGACGATCGTGGGTTCGAATCCCGGCGCGTACCAATAAGTTTTTCGGAACTTATGTAAGTAATAGCATTTAATATTGACCGTAAGCTTTTCGGTGGGGAAAATACATCGTGTGGAAACCTGCATAAATCTGCAACCAATTTAAAAGTTTTTTTTGATATTCCCAACTCGCACTGGGCCAGCGTGGGGACTACTGTCGGGAACGGACATTCTCATTCATGAAAGGAGGCCTGTGCCCAGCAGTGGGACGTATATAGTCTGATTTATTAATATGATAATATACATTTTTGTGCCTATTTTCCATGCCTACTCGCTGTTCACAATCTTCTTTTTAATTTGCCAAGAAAAGGGTTGAAAAAGTGTAAAAGAGGTCTCTATTTACATTGTAAATGTTTCATTTTTGGTCCACGATGTTATTCTTTCAGCTCTACCCATAGAGTCGGATCCCGACGGCGTCACTGCCTCTAAACTACCAGCCGAGGAATCCGAGAAACTGGAAGAGTACGTGAACCACCGAGGCATACGGTTCACACAGCAGGACGAGGCTCAGGACCTGCAGCCCTACGGACTCGCGTGTGTGCGAGAGGTGTTCAGGTATGGGTTGCGTGTGACACATTTGTGTGTTCCTACTAATAGCGGGGCCTGTCATTCTTGCAAGCACCTCCGAGGTGTAAATTCATCCCAACGGTGCAGACACCGCCAGACGGTGATAATATCGATCGCGCGGCCGGCATTGTCACTTTCAGTTTCACACTAAACGTGACAGCCTTAAATGTCTTTTTACACGCTTTATATTAACTTGGCCTGTTCGTATGTAAGTATAGTATTTTGTAAGTTGTCCGTCAAAATTTGCAATCAATTTTTCAGTCACTTGCCGTTATCCGATTGAGCTGAAATTTTGGGTATTAGTATAGTTTGGATGACAATTTAATATTATGGTACCATCGAGCTGACCTGATAATGGAAACAGAAGGGTGCCATGGGAATTCAGTATTCAACCTACGTAACCCCGTTGAATTTAGGCTCGTTAGAATCGTCTCAATGTGTAGTTGATGATGGTATACAGAAAAGTACAGTCGGCAATAAAAGTTTGTAACAAAAATGAAATTTTTGACAGAATCTTATTTATATGTTTAATCTCAACGAGCTTCTCTTAAATGTTTTTTTTTTAACTTCCATTTGTTTTTCCCCAGGTTCATAATATCCCTGTGCAACCCGCTGGACGCCCAGAACACCTCCGGGATGGTGCACCTGGGGCTGTCGCTGGCCGGCACCGCGCTGGAGGTGGGCGCCGACCAGGTGGCGCGGTACCCCTCGCTGCTGTACCTGGTCAAGGACCCGCTCTGCAGGAACCTGCTCAGCGTGAGTATCATAATATCCCTGTGCAACCCGCTGGACGCCCAGAACACCTCCGGGATGGTGCACCTGGGGCTGTCGCTGGCCGGCACCGCGCTGGAGGTGGGCGCCGACCAGGTGGCGCGGTACCCCTCGCTGCTGTACCTGGTCAAGGACCCGCTCTGCAGGAACCTGCTCAGCGTGAGTATCATAATATCCCTGTGCAACCCGCTGGACGCCCAGAACACCTCCGGGATGGTGCACCTGGGGCTGTCGCTGGCCGGCACCGCGCTGGAGGTGGGCGCCGACCAGGTGGCGCGGTACCCCTCGCTGCTGTACCTGGTCAAGGACCCGCTCTGCAGGAACCTGCTCAGCGTGAGTATCATAATATCCCTGTGCAACCCGCTGGACGCCCAGAACACCTCCGGGATGGTGCACCTGGGGCTGTCGCTGGCCGGCACCGCGCTGGAGGTGGGCGCCGACCAGGTGGCGCGGTACCCCTCGCTGCTGTACCTGGTCAAGGACCCGCTCTGCAGGAACCTGCTCAGCGTGAGTATCATAATATCCCTGTGCAACCCGCTGGACGCCCAGAACACCTCCGGGATGGTGCACCTGGGGCTGTCGCTGGCCGGCACCGCGCTGGAGGTGGGCGCCGACCAGGTGGCGCGGTACCCCTCGCTGCTGTACCTGGTCAAGGACCCGCTCTGCAGGAACCTG
Organism: Epinotia nisella; assembly: GCA_932294315.1. Lineage (NCBI taxonomy): Eukaryota > Metazoa > Arthropoda > Insecta > Lepidoptera > Tortricidae > Epinotia > Epinotia nisella. Next base: position 17,066,553 of record OW028688.1, on the reverse strand, counting down.
CTCAGCGTGAGTATCATAATATCCCTGTGCGCTGAGCGGGTGCGTAAATTCTAGAGATGAATGAAACTTGCCTACTGGTTGTAGTTCTTTATGCTGTGGCATTAGTGTAGGCTTTGTAAATATAAAAGCCTACTAGGAGATCTTAAATCGCTCGAAAACCTTTAATTCACTACACAGCGGCTTAAATATAATTCCTGGTACACCTTTCCTTGACCCGACAGTTAAACATTTCGCCGCATAAACATATTCTGCCTCATTCACATTTCGATTGGCGTCACCGTTTGAAGTCATTCATCTTTAAAGTGCCTCCCAAAGCACTCCTTGCTCTCTTTGAAAGCCACCCACAAATCAATCGTAACCTATGTTGCACCTGTTGTCTCCCTGTCCCGGAGATCTCCGACCTTCTTACCACCTACCTCTGTATGACGGACCCGGAGATCTCCGGCCTTCATGCCGCACCCCCTCTATTTGACATGAGGTCGCCCAATCGTGCACCGTGATTGGTCGGGGCGGGGAACGGGGCGCATGCGGTGGGGCAGAGGTGGGGCAAAATTAGCCCGGAGATATCCGGGTCCGTCAATCCACGGTATCAAATTTCAGTGACTAATTTGGTAAATCGGTGTATCAAATTGGGATACTACAAGTTAATCTGCAAAATGGAATCTAATGTGTGGTTCTATTGCGACTCGTGCAAACATTCTGCAGTCAATAAATACGATGACATTGAATCTTAAACGTCTTTTCTTTTTCTTTTACAGCTCCTAAGTACAGAGCGGATATCAATATTCGCACTGGACCTCCAAATAACCTTCCTCCTCTTCGAGGCCCTCCGGTTCCACCTCAAGTTCCAAATGGAGGCGTTCTTCAAGAAGGTCATAGAAATCATCTCAACGGACCTCTCGAAAGCCAACTACGAGCTTAAAGAAATACAACATCTGACTTTAGAAAGCTTGGCGCAGATATTTCGAATACCAGGGATATGCAACGAGTTGTATTTAAACTATGACTGTGATGTGTACTGTATGAACGTTTTTGAAGAGATGACTAAGTTGCTGTCGAAGAATGTTGTGTCGTCGACGGCTTATAATATACACACATTGAGCTTAGAGGCTTTGATGACTATAATTGAAGCCATAGAAACGAGCAACCCCAAAGAGACCGAGACGGAAGTTGTAGTGGAAGAGGAAGAAAAGGACAGGTATAGTACTATTTATTCATTATTACCCATTAGCTTTTGCCCGCGACTTCGTCCGCGTTGAACTCGTTTATATCGTTGCCCTATACAAATTTTCGCCCCCCCATTTCACTCCCTTAGGGGATGATTTCTGGGATAAAAAGTATTCTATATGTTAATCCAGGCTATACACTATACGTATACCAAAATTAATCCGAATCCGTTTAGCCGTTTTTGCGTGACTGAGTAACAAACATCCAAACATCTAAACATCCAAACTTTCGTAATTATAATTTTAGTAGGACGAATGATTCGGGCATACAACATTATGGAAAATAATAATATGCCAAATTAATAATATGGAAAATGAAACGTTATGAAATATAAAATTCAGGCAAATGAAACTCGGGCAAACGATAGAGAAGCATTTAAAATAGATGAACAGATATAAAATTAGTTTCTCTTGTAAATAACGGGGATAATTGCTAAATTGATAGTAAACCATCAAATTAATGTAATTAAGTATAAATTAAGATATAAAATTAAAATTATAAAAAGATGGACCTTGAATAGTATTTTATGCAACAGTTGTATAAGAGAGGTCAAAAAAGGCGAGTGGCGTGGGTTACAATGTGAGCCGAAGGCGAACATTGTAAAGAAAGACGCCACGAGCGTTTTTTGACTTAGTTATACAACGTTGCATACAATACTTTTTCTACGACTAGCTACTATGAAATAAAATGCAAAATTAAACAAAGAATAAACTTTTCTTAAACTTTGTCGTATAGGTCCCGAGATTTAGTAGGCAACAAATGTTCGGTCACTGCTTGTGGGCTGCCCCGGTGTATTTCTGGTGTAGAAGCAATATTTTCATCGTCATGCATTATTACTTTTGAGAAACACCAACTATTTTGTAGCAAACACAACGGCCGCAAAGTCAAACAACAATTTATAAAATAACCGGGAATTCGGGAAACATGAAAATGAGACAAATGGGTGTCTATGGTTAACTTTGTTTTTAATTGATGTCAACTTGCCAGTACTGCCATATTAAGAATAAAGGTTTTTCCTAAGTTAGCAGCAATGCCTTTAGTTCAAAAATTTCTAAAAAGTAAAAACATTCAGTGGTTTGTTAAGTTGGTAGTACCTAATGTATAGGTTTAGAAGCGTATGGCTGCTAAGCGTATCGTTTTGGCGACATAACAGCACGGTTGTGCCGTACTGTTATGGGGAATAGAGTATAGACTTTTCTGCAAACTTATTTTGTATGTCTTTATATTAGTGTTTGTGACTATGTAAATGACAGATAAAAGTACAGGAGTAGAAAAAGTCTAGAAAAAATATGCATTTTTTTATTGTATAAAAGCAAATTAAAAGCTACCAATAAAATCCTTACGCTTTTATAGAAACAAAATTGTACGACAACTATGGTCCTAAACGCAGTATTTCACGACTGAAACAGCTATTTACATGATTTTCAATACAATGATTAGTACAAATATTACACTGTGACGTCACGATTCAATGTTAGTCAGTATGAAACGTTTTCGGCTGCCGCCAGCGAGGTCCGTCTTTAACTCAATTTTGGGTATTTATGTTTTTTTTTATTGTAGTTGCTCCCATACAAAGATTTGTTTCTCTCCAAAAGCTGGTTCGAATGGCATCGTAAAAAAAATAATAGGACACAACCTAATAGGCTTGTGTCCTAATTTTTTTTTTACGATGGCATTCAAACCAGTTTTTGGAGATGAAGAAATGTTTGTATGGGAGCAACTACAATTAAAGAACATAAATACCCAAAATATGGAGTTAAAGACGGACCTCGCTGGCGGCAGCCGAAAACGTTTCATACCGATTAACATTGAATCGTGACGTCACAGTGTGATATTTGTACTAATCGTTGTATAGAAAATCAAGTAAATTGCTGTTTCGATCGCGAAATACTGCGTTTAGGACCATAGTTGTCATACAATTTTGTTTCTATAAAAGCGTAAGGATTTTATTATCTAAATTTAAATTTACTTTTGGACAATAAAAAAATGCATATTTTTTCTAAACTTTCAAGGTTCATATATGTTTATAATTTTAATTATATTTCATAATTTATACTTAATTACATTTATTTGATGGTTTACTATCCACTTAGCAACACTGCGTTCTCAATTTTAACATGTGGAAACTACCCAATTGGTCGACAGGAAATGCGGTCACGTGAGCCTAGAGCTGGGCGGCATGGACGACTCGGCGAGCGACGTGACGCACCACATCAGCCAGTACTTCGGGGGCGGCCGCTGCGGCCGCCACCGCCCCGCGGCCGCCCTGCCCTCGGAGGCCGAGCTGGACAACATCAGGAACATCAAGAAGGTGACTCAGACGACGCTTAGGTGACGCGAGACGTCTTTGTAACTGTGGGCCTTAGTAGCCTGAAATAAATAAAAAATATAAATATAGTGGGACAATTGGGAATGGATGAAAATTTTAGAAATGCCTGATAATTTTTTTGGTGATGGGAATAACCTTCCTTAGCACCAGAAAAAAGTTTCGGATTTTTCAGCTGCGTCAATTTTTTTTGAAAAATATAACCAGTTTCCTCACTTACGTTTTGGGTCAGTTACGGCACCTTCCTCGATCGGTCTCATATTACAAAAAAATATATTAAATATGTGTGGTAAACTGACACTGGCAATGATATTGACACTTGCAGCAGCTATATTGGTCATTACCAGTGTCAGTTCACCACAGATATTTAAGATAGTTTTTTGTAATATGAGACAGATCAAGGAAAGTGTCTATTTACCGTTCTTGACCCAAAACGTAAATGAGGAAACTGTTTATATTTTTCAAAAATAATTGTCGCAGCTGAAAAAACTGAAACTTTTTTCTGGTGCTAAGGAAGGTTATTCCTATCACCAAAAAAATAATCAGGCATTTCTAAAATTTTCATCCATTCCCCATTCACACCAATTGATCTAGTCCCGGACTAGGCAAAGCCTGTACTATGGGTACTAGACAACGGATAAACATACTTATATAGATAAATACATACTTAAATAGATATTAAACATCCAAGACTCGAGAACAAACATTCGTATTCATCATACAAATATCTGCCCCGTCCGGGGATCGAACCCGGGACCTCAAGCTTCATAGTCAGGTTCGCTAACCAGTAAGCTATTCGGTCGTCAAATTGTTATTATTTTTTTATACTTGTCGACGTCGTTGAATTAAGACTTCGTACACTAAACTAAAACCACATACTTTTTACCCGACTGCCGAAGGAAAGGAGGGTTATGTTTTTCGAGCGTATGTATCTATGTATATGTCTTTGGCACGCCCTACAGCCTAAACCGTTTGACGGATATCGACATATGAGGTGTCGTTGGATTCGTCTTAATCGTGGGAGTGACATAGGCTATATTTGCAAAAAAGCAGTTGTGTTTTTTGAAAATTCTTCTCATTTCACTTGTTTACTATGGAGCTCCCAACTCAACTGAAATTATTATTATACAACGCTTTAGACAACTAAAATAAATTCGACCAATCACGTGGCGGCTTTACTAAATTATAATAAATTTGATCAATAGGACGTCGCGTTGACTCCAATACAAAAGACATCAACGACGGCGCACCTCTGACTTGCACTTCGTTTCAGCAGGGCTTAGATTGTCATTAGATACCAAGTCTGTTTAATTATTTCCGTTGACTCGTATAAAAAATATTGTATACAATAGTTACACAATTTGCTCTTAAATTCTCGTACCTCTTAAACACGGTACTCGACTTTAAGAGCCATTATTGTGTAACGATTATATAATATACTATTATTTTTAACCTCTTGCATTTTTTTCTCCATTTGACTACATTTTTAATCCTCTTTCGAGAAAATACAACACCATTGATTATTTTATTTAGTATCTACACCCCTATTGTCAAGGTGGAGAAATCGGGACATGCCTTTATCGAAAACCATATTCAATAACTTATACTCAATGTATAATGTTCTTTCGCAGTGGGTGACGCAAGGCACAGAGCTCTTCAACCAGAAACCGGAGCGTGGAATCGAGTATCTGCAAGAGCACGGAGTTCTGAAGACACCGTTGGAGCCCGAGGAAGTGGCACAGTTCCTGAGAGAAAACCCTGATTTGGACAAGAAGATGATTGGTAAAGTTTACAATCTTCTAATTCCCAGTTGCACCCTAACCCCAAGATTTCGCGTGGGCATTACATTTTGCGAAAGCGACTAACATCGTCCCAACCCCGCCCGCCGCGAGATAGACTGTCCGTCACTCTGATTAATGCTGTCAAAAAGTGACAGATAGTCTATTACGTGCGCGAGTAGAGTAGAGAGTCAAGTTATGCTAGCAGGGATTTTGCGGAAAACGTACAGAACGTCTCTTAAAACTTTGGACACTTATAAGTGATTATTTGACTTCTTGCGTTCGTTTTTTCTCCGTTTGATCACATTTTTAATCCTTTGTCGAGAAAATACAACATTATTGGTTATTTTAATAGATGTTCCTTCTTCATTTAAGAGTTATCCTCTTGTCGGTGAAGTATTTTCCATTTCTCTCTGTCGCACGCCAGCCCTTTGATTTGCTGATACGACACGACACCAGCTTTCTCCTTTATTTGGTCCATATAACTGCGCCGTGGTCTTCCCCTGCCTCTCTTACCTTCCATGGTGGTAACACCCCTATTGGTGTAAATTGTCCCACGATATTTATGTTTTCTCCAATATGCTCGGAAATGTGCGCCTTACTGTAGCAAAAATAGTACGTGAAGTTCCTCGTTACTGATAAGCCAAAATTTAAAAAGTTAAAAGTCATTATTGTACAATTTTAGCGGCCAGGAAATTGTATGAAATTCCTTGACTGTGTACTTTTTTACCTTTTAATCATATGTTTTGACCAAGACAAATCACTACAAACAGCCAAATGCTCGTAAGTTTAATGGCCTAGCAATTTGTCATAACAACTTGCTATAGTTAGACTGGTTAGTAATGTATGGCTGTCTCTTTCCAACTATTGCAAGTTGGTGTGACAAATTGCACCCGTTTGTAGTGTGCTTAAAGTTTTCCCAAGTTTTTTTTAGTTTTAATTGTCGTAGACAAAACGATTACTTTTGTAACAAATCGAAGTGACGTTTTAAAAAATCTCTCAAACAACTGAAGAAATTAAAATATTTTCGAAATAATATTCAAAACGAACTAAATTGTGTTTAGATTTCAATCCTGTTTAATCTTTAATCATTTTAATTACAATAAACGAAAAATTGTAATCGATTTTAAAGTTTTTAATTTTTTTATGTGTTTCAATTGAAACTGGCACCATGAGTCATGCCGTGCACATACTTTTAAAAAATAAGTTCGGCGCGAACATGATACCGGTTATTGACATACTACTCGCGGTTTAAAATTATTGAAAATATTATTTGATTTCCTCGCATTTATGGAGAAAAGCACTATATCTGTCTTGGCGGGAATGGCAATTCGTGGATGAGTTGATTTTGTCGGATGAAGTGAAGCTGAATCCGACAATAGAGATGAACCCGGCCTGTACTATTTCCACAGGCGAGTACATCTGCAAGCGCTCCTCGCGAGACGACGACGACGGGTACAGCGTGCTGGGCGCCTTCGCCTGCAGCTTCGACTACGCGGGGCTCCGCATCGACCAGGCGCTGCGCCTCTACCTCGAGACCTTCCGGCTGCCGGGGGAGGCCCCACTCATCTTTCTAGTCATGGAGAGATTCGCTGAGCGATGGCATGTGAGTAAAGTGGTCAAGTTTTTGGCTAAATAGATACGTGGTAGGTCCCATAATGACTTGGCCTAGCCAAGATGTAACAAAGGAAATGAAACCATAGTCTGATTATTTTTCAATATAGTCTCCTTTAATATCTATACACTTATGACATCTATTTAGTAACATCTCTATCCCTTTAAAAAAGTATGATGAATTCTTGTCCTCAAAATGACCTAAGACGGCTGCCTTCAACTCTTCGTCACTAGAATTTTTTTTTCCTCGTAAGTCCCTCTTCAAATTAGGGAATAAATAGTAGTCGCTAGAGGCCATGTCCGGGCTGTAAGGGGGTGGTTGACTTCTGTGAACCCGGACTCGCGAACAGCAGTCTTTGCAATAGCGGCAGTATGGACTGGGGCATTATCGTGAAGCAGCAATACCCCTTTCGAGAGTTTTCCTCTGCGTTCTTCTTTTATTATATCCCGCAATTTATGTATAAGTGAGGCATAGTATTCACCATTTATAACGGTATTACGCTCTTTACAATCAACCATTAGAATGCTCTAAAATTGAAAATAACAAGAGCAAGTCGTAACTTGTTCATTTATCAGAAATCCGGAGAGACGTACTATTCATCGCAGTATAACATGTTAAGACAAGTTGTTCGGAACTATATCAGGCCAGGTCATTATGGGACCGCCTGGTATATCTGTGCAGGATTAGACGATGTCTCGTGTGTCGATCGTGGCGTGGGGTGGTAGAATCCGTATTTAAATAACTGCCCGACCGTAAACGAAACGAGCCCGGGTATTAGGATCGCAGAAGTGGCGAAGACACTTGAACGCGTAGGCTTTGGCTACAACGCACAACGAGCCTGAGTACCAGGCTTGCAGAAGTGGTGAGAGGCTTTTCCGTTAGTGAGCAGTTTCGACACAGCAGTATCTCGAATACATGGCTACATATTTACATCGAGGAGACGATATGGGGTAACAACTATAATCCATATGTAGTGAGAATACCCGACAACTACCCGACTGTAAGTAGCGCAACGAGCTCGAGTACCAGGGTCGCAGAAATAGTGAGAGAGCTCTGTTCCGCAAGTGAGCAGCTTCTACTACGCGGGACTCCACAAATACTACTAAGCCCTCCACTTCTACGTCGAGGCTTTACATCGTGATGGTAGAATGATCCAGTGTTTGTCGGCTCTTACATCACCCACCGGAAGTATGTGGTGCTATTCTTACTCGGCAAAATCAAAATCAAACAAAAATAAACCTCAGACTTATACCAGTTTCTCTCCCGCAGTCCACGAACGGCGAGCCATTCGCCAACACGGACGCCGCGTTCCGGCTGGCCTACGCCGTGATAATGCTGAACATGGACCAGCACAACCACAACGCGAAGAAGCTCAACGTGCCCATGACCGCCGAGGACTTCGTCAAGAACCTGCGCGGCTGCAACGGCTCGGGGGACTTCCACCAGCCCATGCTGGAGGCCATCTTCCATGCCATCAAGTGAGTGCGCTGTGAGGGGCCCTGGCAGGGTCGCCATGTAAGGACTTTCTTTCTTCAATATCTGTCAACTGTATTGTTTGTCTACTCCCTTTATCTCTGTGTGTCTTTTGTGTAGTGAATAAATGTCTTCTTCTCGTTTCTTTTTTCTTTTCTATCAAGTAGGTATTATTATTTGTCTATCAAAAATGCAGAACATACCTACAGAAAACCGCTGTGTTGTGTTTCTGTTGCTGTTGTCCCTTATATGGTTATTAAAGTATATAATCATCTACCGAATTTCATTAAAAATATACAAAAATTAACTCTTTTCAAAAAACACCTAAAAGCATTCTTAATTAAAAAATGCTATTACAACTTAAATGAGTATTTTAACGATAAACATACTGAGTAATATTTTGATAGCACTCTCCCTAACTTTAAAAGATGAATTTAAAAGATTATAAGCATGTTAGTTTTAAGTTTGTTGCTGTGCCCTTGCAGGGCGTCACATGGATACCTAGCTATTAATTCCACCTAATAATTATATTGTAATGTGATTTATGCAATAAAAATTTGAATTGAATTGAATTGAATTGTCGCCGTAGCTCCAGGACTTGTGTTTGTTTTTGAAGCTGTTTGCAAAGCAAATCTCCATACACCTTTAATGACTGGAGAGTGGAGGCTATTTTTCATTCTATGAAGCGAGTCATATCCATGGTATCACTGAATGTCATACATAACACAATCTGATATAAAAGCAGGAACTAAAAATCCCAATGACTGAAGGACTGGAGAAAACACTGAAGAATGATGCTACGACGTGACATGGTTCGGGCATTCTTTATAAAATGTATTCACAACGACAATTACATCGAACTTTTTATATAAACACATTTGACAAATGAATAATGTTTTAATTTTGTCCAGGAATGAGGAAATGGTGATGCCAGCGGAACGAGTAGGTCCGGTCCGTGATGCGTACCTCTGGCGAGTGTTGCAGCGCCGCGGCAACACTCCCGCCGGCCGCTATCGCTGCGGACACACCACAAGACTGTTGCCCGTCGCAGCACCTCCACAAGTAAGTGCAACAACAAAAGGTCTACAAGAGCTCCAACCAAGCAAAGACAATCCCATAAACATGCTATCATCTGTCTTAAAGTCAGTAAATTGAGAGCAAGCACTAGGAGCCCAGAAGTGAAACGGAAGACGGTGAAACGAGTAATTCCAGTCTGTGATGCGTACCTCTAGCGAGTCTTGCAGCGCCGTGAGACCACTCCCGCCGGTCGCTATCGCTGCGGACACACCACAAGACTGTTGCCCGTCGCAGCACCTCCACAAGTAAGTGCAACAACAAAAGGTCTACAAGAGCTCCAACCACGCAAAGACAATCCCATAAACATGCTATCATCTGTCTTAAAGTCAGTAAATTGAGAGCAAGCACTAGGAGCCCAGAAGTGAAACGAGTAGGTCCAGTCTGTGATGCGTACCTCTAGCGAGTCTTGCAGCGCCGTGAGACCACTCCCGCCGGTCGCTATCGCTGCGGACACACCACAAGACTGTTGCCCGTCGCAGCACCTCCACAAGTAAGTGCAACAACAAAAGGTCTACAAGAGCTCCAACCAAGCAAAGACAATCCCATAAACATGCTATCATCTGTCTTAAAGTCAGTAAATTGAGAGCAAGCACTAGGAGCCCAGAAGTGAAACGGAAGACGGTGAAACGAGTAATTCCAGTCTGTGATGCGTACCTCTAGCGAGTCTTGCAGCGCCGTGAGACCACTCCCGCCGGTCGCTATCGCTGCGGACACACCACAAGACTGTTGCCCGTCGCAGCACCTCCACAAGTAAGTGCAACAACAAAAGGTCTACAAGAGCTCCAACCACGCAAAGACAATCCCATAAACATGCTATCATCTGTCTTAAAGTCAGTAAATTGAGAGCAAGCACTAGGAGCCCAGAAGTGAAACGAGTAGGTCCAGTCTGTGATGCGTACCTCTAGCGAGTCTTGCAGCGCCGTGAGACCACTCCCGCCGGTCGCTATCGCTGCGGACACACCACAAGACTGTTGCCCGTCGCAGCACCTCCACAAGTAAGTGCAACAACAAAAGGTCTACAAGAGCTCCAACCAAGCAAAGACAATCCCATAAACATGCTATCATCTGTCTTAAAGTCAGTAAATTGAGAGCAAGCACTAGGAGCCCAGAAGTGAAACGGAAGACGGTGAAACGAGTAATTCCAGTCTGTGATGCGTACCTCTAGCGAGTCTTGCAGCGCCGTGAGACCACTCCCGCCGGTCGCTATCGCTGCGGACACACCACAAGACTGTTGCCCGTCGCAGCACCTCCACAAGTAAGTGCAACAACAAAAGGTCTACAAGAGCTCCAACCACGCAAAGACAATCCCATAAACATGCTATCATCTGTCTTAAAGTCAGTAAATTGAGAGCAAGCACTAGGAGCCCAGAAGTGAAACGAGTAGGTCCAGTCTGTGATGCGTACCTCTAGCGAGTCTTGCAGCGCCGTGAGACCACTCCCGCCGGTCGCTATCGCTGCGGACACACCACAAGACTGTTGCCCGTCGCAGCACCTCCACAAGTAAGCGCAACAACAAAAGGTCTACAAGAGCTCCAACCAACCAAAGACAATCCCATAAACATGCTATCATCTGTCTTAAAGTCAGTAAATTGAGAGCAAGCACTAGGAGCCCAGAAGTGAAATAGAAGACGGTGATACGAGTAGGTCCAGTCTGTGATGCAATTCAATTCAATTCAATTCAATTTCATTTATTCAAAATAAATTCATGGCGAACACTTTTTGAATGTCAAGTTTTTACATAACTACATAGTTTTATATTATTATAAATTATTATAAATTAAATATAAATTATACATTAAGTAATGTCATTGACATTTGTCCATATCTCCTTATCTGGTAAATATTCGTCCAATCTGTAATAAGCTCTATTTTTCAAAGATGTCTTTACAAAGGACTTAAATTTATTTTCGGACATGTCTAAAACATGATCTGGTAACTTGTTGTAGTAGCGTGTACAGAGCCCCACAAATGACTTTTGAACTTTACTTAACCTAGTACTTACTGCTACCAATTTGAATTTATTCCTAGTATTTATCTTATGAATGTCACATCCTTTACGAAATAATTCTTGATTCTTCCTAACATACATAATATTTTCATAAATATATTGACTTGGCACGGTCATAATCCCAATAGTTTTAAATAATTCTCTTAGGGAGTCACGGCTTTTCAAGCCATATATCGCTCGGATTGCACGTTTTTGTAAAACAAAAATAGTGTCAACATCGGCAGCACCATAACAAAATACCGTAGCACATTACGCTATGAAAGTAACGCTAGATGCGTACCTCTAGCGAGTCTTGCAGCGCCGTGAGACCACTCCCGCCGGTCGCTATCGTTGCGGACACACTACAAGACTGTTGCCCGTCGCAGCACCTCCACAAGTAAGTGCAACAACAAGAGGTCTACAAGAGCTCCAACCACGCAAAGACAATCCCATAAACATGCTATCATCTGTCTTAAAGTCAGTAAATTGAGAGCAAGCACTAGGAGCCCAGAAGTGAAACAAAAGACGGTGAAACGAGTAAGTCCAGTCTGTGATGCGTACCTCTAGCGAGTGTTGCAGCGCCTTGGAAACACTCCCGCCAGTCGCTATCGCTGCGGACACACCACAAGACTGTTGCCTGTCGCAGCACCTCCACAAGTAAGTGCAACAACAAAAGGTCTACACGAGCTCCAACCACAGAGCAATTAATTCTATAGAAGGGGTATCAAGCGCGGTTTGTATCGGGAGCGGTGTCGCCTCATCCCCTCCACGTCGCCTACAACTGTGTGAGCGACTGCACGGCGATCAGGTGACGCGCGAAAGCTAAGAGCGCATGCTCAAAGTGACGCCCGAGCCACGCCCACATCGCCTTTCTATAGTATTTAGTGTTCTGTGGCTCCAACCACGCAAAGACACTCCCATAAACATACATCATCTGTCTTACTCACATCAATGTACAGTACCGGTCAAAAGTGTTCACCCTTTGTTTTTGGTACAAATTTGTACTTTTGTGCGATAATGTTTTGGAGTTCAGATGTCGAAAATTGTTTCCAACTGATTCGTTATTGTTTATGGAGATGTGTTTGATTAGTCAGATACAATTTACGTAGATTTCTAAACAACTGATTCCCTAAAAACCAACATTGTATCTGATCATTGTACGTTTTAAGTGGCAAGCCCATATATGGCCCAGCCTTTGCCGTCATTCCTATAAGATTTTAGGGAATGCGTTGTTTAGAAATGTACGTGAATTGTGTCTGACTAATTAAACGAATCTCTGGAAACAATAACGGATCAGTTGGAAACAAATTTCGGCTTCCGAACTGCAAAAAATTATTGTCCTAAAGTACTCATTTGTACTTAAAACAAAGAGTGAACTTAAACTTTTGACCGGTAGTGTACCTTCACAAGTCAGTAAACTGAGATCAAACACTAGGAGCCCAGAAGTGAAACAGGAGACAGTGAAACGAGTAGGTCTAGTCCGTGATGGCGAGTGTTGCAGCGCGGTGGACATACAAGACTGTTGCCTGTCGCAGCACCAGCGCCTGCTCTTGCTTAAAAAGCGACGTTGCCAAATCTAACTCAAGACTTTGACGTTGGTACAGACTTTGATTTGTTTTGTTTCGTTCTGTTTAAAAACAAAGAATAAACAAAATCTTTTTGTATGTCTGTCCAATTCGGATGATGGTGTAACTCTTCTTCTTCTTCTCAGTCGTACAGTCGCCATCAGATCAATCGGAGCGGCTAAAGTGCTCACAAATATCTGAATATGTCTCTATTGTCGAGGCATTTGTGAGCACTTTGGCCGCTGCGATATATCTGATGGCGACTGTACACTCTTGTCAGAGTGGTCGTGGTTGCGTTTACAGTGGCGTTGGTGGGTCTCCATCGGTGTTGTGCCTCTTGCCAATGTGTACTTTAGACGAACGGTGTAACATGAACTCAGAAATGGATATCTTTCCAGATAACGGCCCTCTCAGCGGCCTTCGAGCGCTCGTCCCCGCCGTCCGCCGACGACATCTTGTCCAACAACCTGCAGAACGCCGCCATATTGGCCCTGGCCGGCATCGAGCGCTGCGCCGCCCTGCTTTCTCGATTACCGCCCGTGCCGCCGACGCTGACTGTGGACACTCTGCTGCTAACGCTCTGCAAGTTCACTGGGCTACAGCCCCCACAACCACAGCCGATGCATCACGTGGCCATAGGTAAGTCTTATACAAATATAGAAAGAAAGAACACATTTATTCACTACACAAATTCAAGACACACAGAGACAAAGGGAGTGAACATACAATACAGTTGACACATATTGTGTGTGTCTTCGCGGCAGTTAATCGGTCGCTGTCCCAGCATTATGCCGAGGTGTCAGAAAGACACATACAGCACTGGTTTTCAGAACAATTTGGAATATGGCAGAACAAGTCAAATTTGGTGACCTTCAGTCAGTCAAAAATAGTTTTTAACGATTACATGACCTGAAAACAATACTTTCAAAATGCCCCATGCCGTGTAAACATATTTAGAATAGAATAGAAAATCTTTATTCAACATAACATTGCACGCATGCATTGCATTGTATTTCTCAAGCTTAAGCTCGTCCTACAATAAATTCGCCATCTCTTCGCTTGATATTCGCAAGAATGATACTTATCGGGCCACCCTGTATGTAATTTTTATTCCACAGGAGTGACGCTAGGCCAATCCACGAAGGCCCAGTTGGCGCTGCGCCGCGCCTGCGCAGTGGCGGCGAGACACGCCGACTGCGTGCGCGACGCCTGGCGGCTCCTGCTGGAGATCGTCGAAACCCTCTACCTGGGCAGGCTGCTCCCCAAGGTAACATTACACTTTGCTCCATAGGCGAGACTCTAGGCCAATCCAGTGGCGGCGAGACTCAGGCCAATCCACGAAGGCCCAGCTATCGCTGGCGGCATCTGTTGGAGGTATTTCAAGTTTTAACTTTAACAACGTTGTATGAAAAATTATGGAAATTTCGTAATATTTAAAAAATTGTCACAATAAATTATACGTTTTACTGAAATCGAAACTATCGATGATTGTTATATTTTCCTCATAGTGTGTCACTCGGGAGCAAAATTATTTTCGACATGGGCGTTAACGCTTGAATCCTTCGTTACGCTCAGGATTCTAACTTAGAATCCCTCGCTGCGCTCAGAATTCTATCGTAGAATCCTTCGCTTCACTCTGGGTTCAATGTACCGCCCTCGTCGTAAATACATCATTTTGCTCCCTTGAGACACAAATAACTATGGTTCGTTTTCAGAGCCTGGTGGAAGCGGAGGATTACCTATCATCCAGTGGGACTGTGTCCCTCATTCGCGACGTGAATAGAGGGTCGGAGGCCGGTCTACTCTCTAGTCTATACTCTTACATAGCGCTGGGAGAAACAGGTCAGTTATGAAAGATATACATATATAAGTAAAGGTCAGCTACATATAGCGCCGTCTTGTGATAGCCGTGCTGCACTAGAAATCTGTCGTAAAATAAATAGGCTTTCTACTGTAGCAATGTAATTTTAAAATTTTATAATACTCTGATACTGAAATGATATATTGTATACTGTTTTGAAAAAATGACACCTCGCCGAGTTTTTTACGCCGGTTCTTCTCGAGGCAGAGGTTTACTTTCCGAACCGGTGGTAGTTTATCGACATTCATAGGTGCATGTAATATGCCAGAATTGAAGAATAAATCACTTTGACTTTGACTTTTGACTTTATAAAAAAATTGTTGTCTGCAAAGTCGGTTTACGGACGATAATTTTACGCAATAACGTCATAAGAAAACATTGATTAAAAATTTCATAACGCATATTTACTCATTTCTCGTTAGGAATACTGCTGTGGAGTTTCGAATAAAATAGTCGGATCTAATCTTGTTTCCCCATACAAACTTTGAACCCCCATTTCACCCCCTTAGAGGGTGAATTTTGAAAAATCCTTTCTTAATGCACCCCTAGACCTTATAAGGAACCTACGTGCCAAATTTGGAATCTCTAGAACCAGCGGTTTGGGCTGTGCGTTGATATGTCAGTCAACGGAACGGGACAATGAGTCACACTTTTTCGTGCGTGCAGCCGGCGTTCATCGATTTATAAGACCTTATCACGTCAAAAGTTACAGAAAACTTAGAAAAGTCAGTTTCATAAAATATATTAGTTGACAACAGTAAAAGAAAATTATTCTTACATTAAGAAATGAACAAAACTCACAAAATTACTCGTCGAACATCACGCCTCAAATTATTTTTTCCTATTTTAAAGGTTTTTTGCTCCAATATGCTCGGAAATGTGCTCCTTACTGTAGCAAAAGTAGTACGTGAAGTTCCTCGTTTCTGACGAGCGCAAATAAAAAAAAAGTCATTTCTGTACAGTTTTAGCGGCCAGAAAAGTGTATGAAATTCCATTACTGTATACTGTTTACCTCTTAACCATATGTTTTGACTAAGACAAATTACTACATAATTTACTACTTCTATATACGTTATTTCATATACGCGCATAAACCACTTATTTTTGTTTGAAAAAACCATTACCAGAGGCCGGATGAAATTTAAAATAATCTCAAGTTCGTAAATATTTCATTAAAATGCTGTCATTTCCTGATGCATATATTTTTGGATTCAGGTCGCAAGTCTCAAAATTGGTATATTCAATCATGTTTTCATCATAAAAATGCTGATACCATTTTTGCTTTCGAGTAAAAAAAAAACCCTAACTTCCGGTCCTTAGATATTGTGATTTTAAAGCTTTTAAATTAACATATAAAAGCCGTGTACAAATAATGAGCCTGATGTTGAATTATTTCCAAAAGAACCGTATCTTGCTCAGGCTAGTGGTGAAAAGTCTCAAGTCTTAATATGGATTCTGATTAACATCTTTATAAACGGTTCAACAAGAAACATTATGATATAGTTATACTTTACGACAGGCATGCGCGCGCCAACGCCGCACGAAAAGACGCTGATAGACGCTGCCACGGAGTGCGTGGAAAAGTGCAACCTTCCCGGCCTGCTCATCACGGAGACCAAGTTCCTTCAAATGGAGAGCTTACAGGCAAGTTACACTAAACATAATATGCGGAAATCTGCAACGTGGCAAAGCATTTGGGACAATTATTTAAGGCAAAAATAAATTTGCATTCATATTGAAGGGAGGAGACCAAGTTCCTTCAAATGGAGAGCTTACAGTCAAGTTACACTAAACATAATATGCGGAAATCTGCAACGTGGCAAAGCATTTGTGACAATTATTTAAGGCAAAAATAAATTTGCATTCATATTGAAGTGAGGCGACCAAGTTCCTTCAAATGGAGAGCTTACAGGCAAGTTACACTAAACATAATATGCGGGAATCTGCAACGTGGCAAAGTATTTGTGACAATTATTTAAGGCAAAAATAAATTTGCATTCATATTGAAGGGAGGAGACCAAGTTCCTTCAAATGGAGAGCTTACAGTCAAGTTACACTAAACATAATATGCGGAAATCTGCAACGTGGCAAAGCATTTGTGACAATTATTTAAGGCAAAAATAAATTTGCATTCATATTGAAGTGAGGCGACCAAGTTCCTTCAAATGGAGAGCTTACAGGCAAGTTACACTAAACATAATATGCGGAAATCTGCTACGTGGCAAAGTATTTGTGACAATTATTTAAGGCAAAAATAAATTTGCATTCATATTGAAGGGAGGAGACCAAGTTCCTTCAAATGGAGAGCTTACAGTCAAGTTACACTAAGCATAATATGCGGAAATCTGCAACGTGGCAAAGCATTTGTGACAATTATTTAAGGCAAAAATAAATTTGCATTCATATTGAAGTGAGGCGACCAAGTTCCTTCAAATGGAGAGCTTACAGGCAAGTTACACTAAACATAATATGCGGAAATCTGCAACGTGGCAAAGTATTTGGGACAATTATTTAAGGCAAAAATAAATTTGCATTCATATTGAAGTGAGGCGACCAAGTTCCTTCAAATGGAGAGCTTACAGACAAGTTACACTAAACATAATATGCGGAAATCTGCAACGTGGCAAAGCATTTGGGACAATTATTTAAGGCAAAAATAAATTTGCATTCAGATTGAAGTGAGGCGACCAAGTTCCTTCAAATGGAGAGCTTACAGTCAAGTTACACTAAACATAATATGCGGAAATCTGCAACGTGGCAAAGTATTTGGGACAATTGGGAATGGATGAAAATTTTTGAAATGCCTGATTATTTTTTTGGTGATAGGAATAACCTTCCTTAGCACCAGAAAAAAGTTTCAGATTTTTCAGCTGCGTCAATTTTTTTTGAAAAATATAAACAGTTTCCTCATTTACGATTTGGGTCAGTTACGGCACCTACCTCGATCGGTCTCATATTACAAAAAATATATATTAAATATGTGTGGTAAACTGACACTGGCAATGATATTGACACTTGCAGCAGCTATATTGGTCATTACTAGTGTCAGTTTACCACAGATATTTAAGATAGTTTTTTTGTAATATGAGACAAATCAAGGAAAGTGTCTATTTACCGTTCTTGACCCAAAACGTAAATGAGGAAACTGTTTAAATTTTTCAAAAATAATTGTCGTAGCTGAAAAATCTGAAACTTCTTTCTGGTGCTAAGGAAGGTTATTCCCATCACCAAAAAAATAATCAGGCATTTCTAAAATTTTCATCCATTCCCCATTGTTTAAGGCAAAAATAATTTGCTTTGCACATATTGAAGTGAGGTGACAATGCAATATTATGGTACTGGTATGTATCGGGGTAGGTTGTAGCTACAATAAGAAACACGCGTCTAGTATGATGGTTCATTTATTACTGGCTCGCTGTGTGTGCGACGGCCGCACCCACACCGGCGCAAGGTGCATACATTCATACACAGCAATTCCTCCTTCTTTAGTTGTCAACTCTGTTGATAACAATAAAAATAGATTAACATGATACTTATTTATCTATAAATTTACACCTTATAATTAATCTTCTTATTCCTAGGCCTTAACCGTTGCTCATGGGAATTGTGCATTGGATCCGGAGGCGGTAACGCATTATTGTTATGCCCCCTCGCTGCCGCTTCCGCATCCGGTTGCTCAGTTCCCATGACTCGGCTGTCGGTCCCCACCATTATTCCCTCCTCAGAAGCATCTTGCCACTCATCTATCTCCTGATCGCGAGAAGCTTCGTTTTGTATAAGCGGTTCCACTTGAACCGTCGGTGTAGGGGGTACCGACAACGGACTACTAGAACAATCATTATCAGGTGGGGCATCCCAATCTACTACATCCATCATCCTTGGACTGGGTGTTACAGACCCCTGATACGGAACCCTGTCCGCATACCGTAATATTTGGTCGATATGGCGTTTACAATTTATATTTTTTACGTTAACAATATATAACCGGCAACCAATTTTTTTAACAATGAACCCTTTCGTCCAAAATGGTTTCCTGTTTTGAAAGCATTTTACCCATACCGTCTCCCCAACTGAAAATGATCTAGCAGCCCTATTTTCCGAGACATGTACCTTCGCATTTGTCTTAGTAACCCCCACTCCTTTCCCCAGCGGGAGTATCAAATCTAATCTACAACGCAAATTGCGACCAAACATCATTTTTGCAGGCGACAGTCCCGTACATGAATGACTTGTATTGCGATACTCAAATAAATAGTCCTGCAATTTCTCATTTATTGTATGTAAACAATTGTACTGCTGCATTATAGATTTAATCATGTTTTTACAGATTTTAACATAGCCTTCCGCTTGCCCATTGCTACTAGGATGGTATATTGGCGATGTTACGTGATTAATCCCGTGTCTTGCACAAAATTCGGCAAATTCTTTTGAAGCAATTTTTGGGTCATTATCCGATACAATTACGTGGGGTAGTCCGAACTTTGAATTTAAAACCTTAAGCGTTCTAATTAAATGAATGGTTGAAATACCAGTGCCCATATCCACACACTCCACCCATTTAGTCAGTGCGTCCACCACCACTAGATATGTCCTGTGACCTATAGACATATAGTCAATATGAATCCTACTCCAGGGCTCGTCCGGAGTCGGCCAGGGCGCCGGCGGCGCGCGCGGTGGGGAGGGCCGCAATGCACTGCAGACACCGCACGCGCCGATCAGCTGTTCGATATCTAGGTCAATGCCAGGCCACCACATACGAGCGCGCGCCTTTCCCTTTGACTTAACCACCCCTTGATGGGTGTTATGTAATTCTAATAATAATCTGTTCCTGTAACTTGGCGGAATGACGACTCGATGTCCGCGAAGTAAACAACCGTCTTCCACTTCTAAATCGTTCCTACACTGAAAATACGGAAGAATTTCCTGACATGAAATTTTTCTAGGCCAACCCTTTTTTATATATTTTACCACAGTACTTATTACCTTATCGTTGAGTGATGCTTCGCGTAAGTCTCGATATGTCACAGGTAAGTTATTCAATTGCATGGAATTAATGTTTGTAGCGAAACAACACTTGTTTGTGTGTGTCGGTTCGTCGGCGTCATGTACTGGTGCGCGTGAAAGATAATCCGCGACCAAGTTTTGTTTACCTGCCGTATACTGTATTATAAAATTGTAACCTTGCAAAATAATCGCATATCTGACTAAACGTGATGCGGTCATGACCGGAATACCGTTTTTATTGCCAAAAATAGCCAAAAGGGGTCTATGATCAGTCTTTAAAATAAAGGGTTCCTGCCGACCAAACAAATATTGGTGGAATTTTCTCACTCCAAAAATTATAGCTGTGGCCTCTTTATGCAATTGGCTATAATTACGTTCAGCCGCCGACAAACTCCTAGAACCAAAAGCCAGTGGACGTTCCACTCCATCTGAACCTACTTGTGCCAAAACTGCACCTAAGCCCTCAGGTCCTGCGTCTACTGACAATACTAATTGTGCATTAGGGTCAAAATGCGCTAGCACTTGCTCTGATGCCAGCTCGCGCTTCATTCGCTCGCACGCCGCCTGATGCCGCTCCGTCCACTCCCACCGCGCGCCCGCGCGCAATAATTCGTGCAATGGACTTAATATTGAAGACGCATTAGATACAAAATTGCGGTAATAATTTACCATTCCTAGAAAACGCTTCAACTCAGTTACGTTAGTTGGGTTCGGAGCCTTTTCGATTGCTTCTACCTTGCTAGTACACTTATGTAACCCATTTTTGTCAATAGTGTGCCCTAAATACGTTACGCTGTCTTGAAATAAAACGCATTTCTTACTCTCCAGCCGTAAACCTACATCTTGAAATCGCTGGAAAACCTGTTTTAGTCGCTCCAAATGAACTGGTTTATTGGGCCCCGTCACACAGACATCGTCCAGGAAAACTGAAACTCCCTCAATCCCCGCTAGTAAATTTTCTATTGTTCTTTGAAAAATACTCGGAGCGCTGGCAATCCCAAAACATAATCGCCTATACATATATAAACCCTTGGTAGTACTTATCGTAGTGAGTTTCTGTGCCGATTCCGATAAGGCTAATTGATTGTATGCCTGACTGCAATCTAATTTCGAAAACTGTTCCCCTCCACTCAACTTGGCAAATACCTCTTCGATACGGGGTAAGGGGTACTTTTCGATATATATATGTTTATTCAGCGTTATCGAATAATCAGCGCAAATTCTTATACTACCGTTCGGTTTTCGCACTGGCACTATGGGGGTAGCGTAATCGGAATGGCTCACTGGTACTAAAATACCTACTTCAACCAGTCTCTTTAATTCCTGTTCGACTGGCTCTTTAATAGCGAACGGGAGCGGGCGAGCTTTACAAAATTTTGGCTGGACACCTTCTTTTAATTGAAAATTTATTTCTAGCCCTCTATAACACCCTAATTCGTTTTTAAACAAATCCTTATAGCAACTGAGTAAATTTAAAACATCAACATCTTTAGACGTTACTACGTCTAACATATTATTTATGTTGCACGTACTACTTTCGGTTGTAAACGAAACTCCAAATTTAGCCATAAAATCGCGCCCTAGTAAGGGATTACCTCCATTTTGAATGACATAAAAAAGTACCGTCTTTATTATATTATTAAATGTGACTATTAACGAACAGTAGCCTACAGGCGTGATTTTGTGGCCGTTATACAAACACATTTTCAAATCACAATATTGTAACGGATATTCTGAGAAATACTGCTTATACGTTTTTTCTGCCATTACACATGCCCCGGAACCGGAATCAAGTTCAATTTTGAATTTACGACCATTAATTTCCACGGGCACTAAAATCGGATTATTGTTTACGCACCTCATACTAAGTAAACGGCATTCCTCGCAGTCGTGTTCGCAATCTTCAGGCTTGTCTGGACCTGTCCCCAAATGGTTCACATTGAACCTGCAGACTTTACGGAGATGACCCTTGCTCTTACACTTATTACAGCGATAATTCTTGTATTTACACGTCTCTGCCAAGTGGCTCTTCATGCCACATACCGAGCAGGAGTCCATTCCTCGGCGCCGCTCCTGGCTCGCGGCGCGCGGTGCGCGGGCGCCGCCGGCGCCGGCGCGCCTCACGTTCGCCTTAAATAGTGGTTCTTCCTTCACCATGACCATTGACGACTCGCTAGCTCTCGCTTTCCTCGCACAAGCTGCCTGCTGAGCTATCTCTAGCGCCCTTGCGAACGTCAAGGACGATAAATCCTGTTCACAAAGCCTGTCCCGTTCGGGCCCCGATCTAAACCCTAACACGAAACGGTCACGCAATAAGACACTCAGCTCCGTCCCGAAGCCACAATGCACCGCTAATCCACGTAGCCGCGCCGCCCATTCTTCAGCACTCTCGCCCTCGAATTTTACTGCGTCATAGAACTTGCTTCTATCTGCAAAAGTCGACCTTTTCGGCGTAAAGTGATTGTTGAGTTCCAGAACTATCTCAGCGTATGTTGCGTCTTCGATTTTTCTCGGATGTAACAAGTTATTAACTAACCGATAAGTGTCCTCCGATATACTCGTTAGCAACACCGCGCTTTGTTTTGTTTCCTCAATGTCATTTAAGGTTATGAACATCGACAACCTGCCCGAAAATATGTCCCAGTCTTGGGTTTTGTAATCAAACATTCCTAATGTTCCAACATAGGTGCTCATTTTGATTATCTGCGATGGTATTATCCCTCGTCGTCGCCAATTGGTATGTATCGGGGTAGGTTGTAGCTACAATAAGAAACACGCGTCTAGTATGATGGTTCATTTATTACTGGCTCGCTGTGTGTGCGACGGCCGCACCCACACCGGCGCAAGGTGCATACATTCATACACAGCAGGTACCCTTGAGTTGGCTTTAAGCCCCCCAAAAACAGCAGAGTCCTAACTAAAATCTAACCTCAACGGAGTCAAGCCTACCCAAAATCTAGCCCTCCCTCTTCCCTAAACTGAAATTCTAGACTCGTTTCTGACTTTTCTGAGTTCTGAGACGATCGCTTTAGCCTAGTTGGTAGTGACGCTGCCTACGAAGCAAGAGGTCTTGGGTTCGAATCCCGGTAAGAGCATTTATTTGTGTGATGAGCACGAATATTTTGTTCCTGAGTCATGAATGTTTTCTATGTATTTACAAGTATTTATCTATAGATAAATACAAAAATAAAATACTAATAAATAAATACAAGAATAAAATACTTATATATAAGTATTTTTATCGTCGTCTAGTACCCATAGTACAAGCTTTGCTTAGTTTGGAACTAGGTTGATTTGTGTATGATTGTCCACAAATATATATATAAAAATGTCTGTATTAACGATAATGTTCTGTTAACAGGAATTAGTGCGTGCCATGGTTACGGTGGGGGCCCCGCCGGACGCTGAGGTATTGCAGGCGAACCCGCAGGCGGAAGATATAGCGGTCTTCTTTTTGGAACTTCTTGGACATACTCTTATACAAAACAGGTAAGCTGATATAATGAAGGGAAAAGTCATTTTCAGAATAGACGAGTTGTTAAATGAGTCAATCAACTATTTATTGTTGCAATAGCAACGACAGAATACTGTCCCTTTAGCCAAGAGACAATTAGGCAGTCTCTTAGAAAAATTGTTACAATATGGACTAGGGATGTCACGAATGTCAGATTTATCACATTCTCGAATGCGAATGCGAATATTTAGGATGCGAATGTGCGAATGTGAATGTCAAGGAAAAGGAAAAAAAAACTGAACTTGACAAAAACTCCAAAAACACAAGTCGAACTAATCAAGTAATCACAAACAACCAGCGGGTACAAATGCTTCATTTTGGTCAAAATTAATCACGTATTTACCGGTCGGCGCGCATTGCGCATGTGCGACTCGACGGCGACGTGTGGCCGGCGTAGCGGACACAACGTAACATGCACACATTCGCATTCGCAAAAAATTCGCATCTTTTGATGCGAATGCGAATATCGATGCGAATATTTAAAATGATGCGAACCATTCGCATTTGCGAATGCGAATATTCGTAACATCCCTAATATGGACTTCTAACATGCTTAGAAGATGGTCCATACAAAAAAGGGTCGATCATTACAAGAAAGAAATCCAAATATCTAAACCTCCAAACATCCAAACTGTCGAATTTATAATATTAGTAGAATTACAATAATTTGATGGTTTACTATCCATTTATCAACACTACGTTATCAATAGGCTTGTGTCCTAATTTTTTAAGATGCCATTCGAACCAGTTTTTGGAGAGGAACAAATGTTTGTATGGGAGCAACTACCATTAAAAAACATAAATACCCAAAAAATTGAGTTAAAGACGGACCTCGCTGGCGCCAGCCGAAAACGTTCCATACTGATTAACATTGAATCGTGACGTCACAGTGTAATATTTTTACGATCGTATTGAAAATCAAGTAAATTGCTGTTTCGGTCGTGAAATACTGCGTTTAGGACCATAGTTCTCGTACAATTTTGTTTCTATAAAAGCGTAAGGATTCTATTGGTACCTTTAAATTTACTTTTGGACAATAAAAAAATGCATATTTTTTCTAAACTTTCGAGGTCCATATCTTTTTATGATCTTAATTATATTTCGTAATTTATACTTCATTACATTTATTTGATGGTTTACTATCCATTTAGCAACACTGCAATATCAATTGTAACATGTGGAAACTACCCAATTATAACGTGAGGAAACTATTCTATACTGTCTTGTTGTCAACAGAGACCGCGCCCTGGAAGTATGGCCCGAAGCCTCATCCCACTTCACCCGCGTGCTGCACTGGTCCTCTCGTCGACCAGCGCCAACACCCACCCGAGTCCTCACCACCATACTGCGGACATGTGCTCGCCTCATGCGCTCGGAGCTGTGCTGCTCCCGAGCTCTCGCACACCTGCACACTCTGTTCCAACTGCCGCACACGGTGTTCCGTCGGCACTGCACCGTGGTGAGTAGTCTGTAGTATAGTCTCCCACTTCACCCGCGTGCTGCACTGGTCCTCTCGTCGACCAGCGCCAACACCCACCCGAGTCCTCACCACCATACTGCGGACATGTGCTCGCCTCATGCGCTCGGAGCTGTGCTGCTCCCGAGCTCTCGCACACCTGCACACTCTGTTCCAACTGCCGCACACGGTGTTCCGTCGGCACTGCACCGTGGTGAGTAGTCTGTAGTATAGTCTCCCACTTCACCCGCGTGCTGCACTGGTTCTCTCGTCGACCAGCGCCAACACCCACCCGAGTCCTCACCACCATACTGCGGACATGTGCTCGCCTCATGCGCTCGGAGCTGTGCTGCTCCCGAGCTCTCGCACACCTGCACACTCTGTTCCAACTGCCGCACACGGTGTTCCGTCGGCACTGCACCGTGGTGAGTAGTCTGTAGTATAGTCTCCCACTTCACCCGCGTGCTGCACTGGTCCTCTCGTCGACCAGCGCCAACACCCACCCGAGTCCTCACCACCATACTGCGGACATGTGCTCGCCTCATGCGCTCGGAGCTGTGCTGCTCCCGAGCTCTCGCACACCTGCACACTCTGTTCCAACTGCCGCACACGGTGTTCCGTCGGCACTGCACCGTGGTGAGTAGTCTGTAGTATAGTCTCCCACTTCACCCGCGTGCTGCACTGGTCCTCTCGTCGACCAGCGCCAACACCCACCCGAGTCCTCACCACCATACTGCGGACATGTGCTCGCCTCATGCGCTCGGAGCTGTGCTGCTCCCGAGCTCTCGCACACCTGCACACTCTGTTCCAACTGCCGCACACGGTGTTCCGTCGGCACTGCACCGTGGTGAGTAGTCTGTAGTATAGTCTCCCACTTCACCCGCGTGCTGCACTGGTCCTCTCGTCGACCAGCGCCAACACCCACCCGAGTCCTCACCACCATACTGCGGACATGTGCTCGCCTCATGCGCTCGGAGCTGTGCTGCTCCCGAGCTCTCGCACACCTGCACACTCTGTTCCAACTGCCGCACACGGTGTTCCGTCGGCACTGCACCGTGGTGAGTAGTCTGTAGTATAGTCTCCCACTTCACCCGCGTGCTGCACTGGTCCTCTCGTCGACCAGCGCCAACACCCACCCGAGTCCTCACCACCATACTGCGGACATGTGCTCGCCTCATGCGCTCGGAGCTGTGCTGCTCCCGAGCTCTCGCACACCTGCACACTCTGTTCCAACTGCCGCACACGGTGTTCCGTCGGCACTGCACCGTGGTGAGTAGTCTGTAGTATAGTCTCCCACTTCACCCGCGTGCTGCACTGGTCCTCTCGTCGACCAGCGCCAACACCCACCCGAGTCCTCACCACCATACTGCGGACATGTGCTCGCCTCATGCGCTCGGAGCTGTGCTGCTCCCGAGCTCTCGCACACCTGCACACTCTGTTCCAACTGCCGCACACGGTGTTCCGTCGGCACTGCACCGTGGTGAGTAGTCTGTAGTATAGTCTCCCACTTCACCCGCGTGCTGCACTGGTCCTCTCGTCGACCAGCGCCAACACCCACCCGAGTCCTCACCACCATACTGCGGACATGTGCTCGCCTCATGCGCTCGGAGCTGTGCTGCTCCCGAGCTCTCGCACACCTGCACACTCTGTTCCAACTGCCGCACACGGTGTTCCGTCGGCACTGCACCGTGGTGAGTAGTCTGTAGTATAGTCTCCCACTTCACCCGCGTGCTGCACTGGTCCTCTCGTCGACCAGCGCCAACACCCACCCGAGTCCTCACCACCATACTGCGGACATGTGCTCGCCTCATGCGCTCGGAGCTGTGCTGCTCCCGAGCTCTCGCACACCTGCACACTCTGTTCCAACTGCCGCACACGGTGTTCCGTCGGCACTGCACCGTGGTGAGTAGTCTGTAGTATAGTCTCCCACTTCACCCGCGTGCTGCACTGGTCCTCTCGTCGACCAGCGCCAACACCCACCCGAGTCCTCACCACCATACTGCGGACATGTGCTCGCCTCATGCGCTCGGAGCTGTGCTGCTCCCGAGCTCTCGCACACCTGCACACTCTGTTCCAACTGCCGCACACGGTGTTCCGTCGGCACTGCACCGTGGTGAGTAGTCTGTAGTATAGTCTCCCACTTCACCCGCGTGCTGCACTGGTCCTCTCGTCGACCAGCGCCAACACCCACCCGAGTCCTCACCACCATACTGCGGACATGTGCTCGCCTCATGCGCTCGGAGCTGTGCTGCTCCCGAGCTCTCGCACACCTGCACACTCTGTTCCAACTGCCGCACACGGTGTTCCGTCGGCACTGCACCGTGGTGAGTAGTCTGTAGTATAGTCTCCCACTTCACCCGCGTGCTGCACTGGTCCTCTCGTCGACCAGCGCCAACACCCACCCGAGTCCTCACCACCATACTGCGGACATGTGCTCGCCTCATGCGCTCGGAGCTGTGCTGCTCCCGAGCTCTCGCACACCTGCACACTCTGTTCCAACTGCCGCACACGGTGTTCCGTCGGCACTGCACCGTGGTGAGTAGTCTGTAGTATAGTCTCCCACTTCACCCGCGTGCTGCACTGGTCCTCTCGTCGACCAGCGCCAACACCCACCCGAGTCCTCACCACCATACTGCGGACATGTGCTCGCCTCATGCGCTCGGAGCTGTGCTGCTCCCGAGCTCTCGCACACCTGCACACTCTGTTCCAACTGCCGCACACGGTGTTCCGTCGGCACTGCACCGTGGTGAGTAGTCTGTAGTATAGTCTCCCACTTCACCCGCGTGCTGCACTGGTCCTCTCGTCGACCAGCGCCAACACCCACCCGAGTCCTCACCACCATACTGCGGACATGTGCTCGCCTCATGCGCTCGGAGCTGTGCTGCTCCCGAGCTCTCGCACACCTGCACACTCTGTTCCAACTGCCGCACACGGTGTTCCGTCGGCACTGCACCGTGGTGAGTAGTCTGTAGTATAGTCTCCCACTTCACCCGCGTGCTGCACTGGTCCTCTCGTCGACCAGCGCCAACACCCACCCGAGTCCTCACCACCATACTGCGGACATGTGCTCGCCTCATGCGCTCGGAGCTGTGCTGCTCCCGAGCTCTCGCACACCTGCACACTCTGTTCCAACTGCCGCACACGGTGTTCCGTCGGCACTGCACCGTGGTGAGTAGTCTGTAGTATAGTCTCCCACTTCACCCGCGTGCTGCACTGGTCCTCTCGTCGACCAGCGCCAACACCCACCCGAGTCCTCACCACCATACTGCGGACATGTGCTCGCCTCATGCGCTCGGAGCTGTGCTGCTCCCGAGCTCTCGCACACCTGCACACTCTGTTCCAACTGCCGCACACGGTGTTCCGTCGGCACTGCACCGTGGTGAGTAGTCTGTAGTATAGTCTCCCACTTCACCCGCGTGCTGCACTGGTCCTCTCGTCGACCAGCGCCAACACCCACCCGAGTCCTCACCACCATACTGCGGACATGTGCTCGCCTCATGCGCTCGGAGCTGTGCTGCTCCCGAGCTCTCGCACACCTGCACACTCTGTTCCAACTGCCGCACACGGTGTTCCGTCGGCACTGCACCGTGGTGAGTAGTCTGTAGTATAGTCTCCCACTTCACCCGCGTGCTGCACTGGTCCTCTCGTCGCCCAGCGCCAACACCCACCCGAGTCCTCACCACCATACTGCGGACATGTGCTCGCCTCATGCGCTCGGAGCTGTGCTGCTCCCGAGCTCTCGCACACCTGCACACTCTGTTCCAACTGCCGCACACGGTGTTCCGTCGGCACTGCACCGTGGTGAGTAGTCTGTAGTATAGTCTCCCACTTCACCCGCGTGCTGCACTGGTCCTCTCGTCGACCAGCGCCAACACCCACCCGAGTCCTCACCACCATACTGCGGACATGTGCTCGCCTCATGCGCTCGGAGCTGTGCTGCTCCCGAGCTCTCGCACACCTGCACACTCTGTTCCAACTGCCGCACACGGTGTTCCGTCGGCACTGCACCGTGGTGAGTAGTCTGTAGTATAGTCTCCCACTTCACCCGCGTGCTGCACTGGTCCTCTCGTCGACCAGCGCCAACACCCACCCGAGTCCTCACCACCATACTGCGGACATGTGCTCGCCTCATGCGCTCGGAGCTGTGCTGCTCCCGAGCTCTCGCACACCTGCACACTCTGTTCCAACTGCCGCACACGGTGTTCCGTCGGCACTGCACCGTGGTCTGTAAGAGCGTGACCGAAAAGCTCGAGCCGTCAGGGCTATCGCGAGTCTTCTCAGTACTGCACGTCACGAGCCTTACACACTCGAGCCGTTAGAACTAATGCAATTAGATGAGTCTTCGCTGCTCGGTCGAACGCTAAATCACAACGCTATAGCATGCCCAATACCCTCAGTATTGATGGCATTAATGGGCAATAATACCGAGAGGTTTAAATGCTGGAGAAAGTCTCCAAGAAGAACATGTCCCAGCTATTAGTTAATTAAAGTGTGACTCACGATCCCGAAAGCTATATATTTACCTGTGCTCCTGTTAATTTTCAGCAACTAAAATTAAGTTAATGAAAAATACCAAAGTCAACATTCACATTTTTAATTATATTATATCATCATCATCACCACCATCTTATCAGCCGAAAGACGTCCACTGCTGGACATAGGCCTCCCCCAAAGAGTGCCAAAGTGACCGGTCCTGCGCCACCCGCATCCAGCGGACTCCCGCGACCTTTACCAGATCATCAGTTCACCTTGTGGGGGGCCTACCCACGCCGCGCCTTCCGGTACGTGGTCGCCACTCGAGAACCTTTCCGCCCTCACGGCCATCGGCTCTACGTGCAATGTGCCCCGCCCACTGGCACACACATTATATTATGTTTGTGAATATTTTACAGAATTTGAGTACATTTTCTGAAAAATCATGTTAAATGTATCTTTGCTGTTGGGAATCGGGTAGAAGCGTTAATATCGACAACATACTGAGTAATTTTTTTTGATTGGCATTTTAAAAGTCCCATCCTGTATAAGGGTTAACATATATTGGTATTTCAGATCGCATGCGGCCTGTACGAGCTAGTCAAGACGTCTGCCCAGAATGTGCACACGGCTGCGGAGTGGGAGATAGTGTTCTCGCTGCTGTGCGCCGCGGGCGCCGGCGCCTGGCCCGCGCACGCGGCGCCCGCCACCAACAATACCGGTAACATAGCTAGAACATTGTTATAATTCAAGGTCAATCGTCGAATCCGACTCGGCTGGGCAGTGTTCGGAAAGCTACGGCACATCTCTTTTCGTCCAACATTCCGCAGTGTCTCAAGAAGAATAGTGCTAGTATTAGAAAGAGATAGGACGGTTTAGTCACTAATGTTTTACATAACATTATTGCACTCTTAGCGGTTTGTTCCCAATTCTACAGATTTCTATTACAGATTTCCAATTCTACAGATTCCCAATTCTACGGATTCCCAATTCTACTGATTCCCAATTCTACAGATTCCCAACTCTACAGATTCCCAATTATTTAGATTCCCAGTTTTACAGATTCCCAATTATTTAGATTCCCAGTTTTACAGATTCCCAACTCTACGGATACCCAATTCTACAGATTCCCAATTCTACACATTCCCAATTCTACGGATTACCAATAGTACAATAAGAAATAAGAAGAATAATAAAAATAAGAATAATAAAGCTCTTTGTTGCAAGAAAAAGTAAGCAAAATTTTGTTATTTTTAAGAATGGTACTCTGTAGAGTTAAGAATCTGAATAAAGAATTGGTACAGCTGAGAATCTGTCTGTATTGTTCGGAATCTGTTTAATTAAGAATCAGTAGAAATATGTTACTGTTAAGGTGTGAATCTGTAGAATTGGGCCCCTGTAGACATGAGAATCTGTAGAATTGAGAATCTGTAGACATGAGAATCTGTAGAATTGGGAATCTGTAGATATGAGAATCTGTAGAATTGGGAATCTGTAGATATGAGAATCTGTAGAATTGGGAATCTGTAGACATGAGAATCTGTAAAATTGGGAATCTTTAGACATGAGAATCTGTGAAATTGGAAATCTGTAGACATGGGCCTAAAGGCTGTCATCGACTACTTATTGAGACGCTTCTAACGAGCCCAGACTCAACGAGGTTACGTCGGTTAAGTACTAAATTCCCATGGCCACCTTCTGTCTCCATCATCAGATCAGCTCGATGGGGTACCAATAACAATTAAACGAAATAGGTCAATTCTTCAATATTATGGTATTGTTCGGGCAGATAAGGATGATTTTGGTTTGTTGGGATTTTTGAATTAAATAAACGTGTGCTCGGTATGCGTCTTTATTCTTAACTAACATTTTAAATAGCTGTGGACTGTATATCTAGGTATGCACTCGCATGTATCGCAACGATGCGTAAATATCTATACTAATTTGGACATTCCGCCCACCAAGAACATAGTTCTTAAATTACACGACAAAAAATAGAACACATTACTAATATAAACTGTAAACATAACAAAAAATACTTAACTAAGCACAAGATAAGTTATGTAAAACATCAATAATTTTTAGTAATAACACAAAGTTTACTAACTGGACGTTTGAACAATCCTGATTTACATTTGACAGTAACAACTCTAGTTATATTATCAGGTCCAGTATGTTTTTCTACAATTTTGCCTAAAATCCATTTAGCAGGAGGAATATTGTCCTCTTTCAAAATAACAACGTCATCAATCTCGAGTTCAGTAGTACAATTAGAATTCCATTTATACCTCTGATTAAGATTTACTAAATATTCTTTGTACCACCGTTTCCAAAAATCTGTAACAATTTTTTGCGTTAAGCGCCATCTGTCTAGGCCAATTACATTCGTGTCACATTCATCTGCTATATTTAATAACGGTTCACCTACCAGAAAGTGGCCCGGTGTCAAGGGGAGAGGGTCGTTTGGATCATCGCTAAGTAAAGTTAAAGGCCGCGAATTCAAACACGCTTCCACTTGCGTCAGGACTGTCGCCATCTCCTCGTAAGTAAGGGTACTATTCCCTACTACCTTCCGTAAATGTCCTTTTGTACTACGGACTCCTGCTTCCCAAAGACCGCCGAAATTGGGAGCGTGAGGTGGGATAAAGTGCCATGTTGTACGTTCTAACGTAAGCATGGCTGCGATTTCATCAGGTAGTGATGATTTGGCACGATTAAACATGTCTCTCATCTCTCTATCAGCACCAACGAAATTTGTGCCATTGTCACTAAATAAATCTTGGCAATGACCTCTCCTTGCAGTAAAACGTCTGAAAGCTGCAATGAAACCCTTGGCAGTTAAATCTGTAACAGCTTCGAGGTGTATAGCCCGGGTGACCATACACACAAACAGACAAATGTAGCTTTTATAAGATTTAGCTCCTCTGCCAGGTGAAAATCTTATATTTACAGGACCACAGAAATCTACTCCTGTAGATATAATGGCTTACTTGGTTTAAGTCTCGCTTCAGGAAGAAGTCCCATTAGAGGAACAGACTTCTTTTTAGAATATCTTAAACACGTTACACATTCTCGATAGATTTTCTTAGTACGATCTTTAGCTTGCAATATCCAGTACCTTGTTCTCAAAAAGTTCAACATTAATTGAGGACCGCCATGCAAAGTACGACGATGAGCATCAAGAATTAAAAGCTTGGTAAAATGATGTTTACCAGGCATAATCACTGGATGTCTCGTATCATAACTTGCGTCTGAGTGTGCAATTCGTCCACTCACTCTTAATGTCCCTTTTTCGTCCAAAAAAGGACACAGAGTGCGAAGATTACTCTTTTTTGCGACCAATCCTCGACTCTTTAACTGTTTTATCTCAGTAGCAAACTCAGTCTCTTGAATTTTGTTAATGCATGAAATTAAAGTATTATTAATTTCTTCGGAAGTCACAAATTTTGGCATTTTTACTCTCTCATTTTTTTGCAATTTTAAGTTTAATATTCTTCTACAGTATGACATTACTTTTAACAATCTCGATAATGAAGAAAATCTCGACCAAATTGAGGGTTCTTCTTCAATGATAGATGAAACAGTTAAAGATGCGAGTCTTTCCTCCTCATGTGTATCTTCCACGATTATAGGGCTCATCTCTAACTCAGGCTCTGTCAGCCACTGAGGCCCATTCCACCACAATGGATGATGGAGTAATAGTTGTGCTGGTAATCCGCGAGACGCACAGTCCGCAGGATTAGAGTCTGTAGGTGTTCGCGTAGAACCCTTCGATAAGCTCATGCACTGGCCCTAGGTTTCCTAGCGTTAAACTGAACGGGCATTGCACTCCCCAAATATATGGCAAACCACTGACCTTGTAGGTACTGGCAGGCTCCGACTCTGGTAGTACGTCGTTCTGTGAAATCTTCTGCTGGCCAGCAACACCACACCTTGGAGAGTCTTATAAACACCAAAAAACCAACAATAATGTCCGATAAATAGCACCGAATGAATTTCCGAAATTATATCGTAAGACGCGCGTGCGATCAAGCCGAGCGAGCGGGGCATCTCTCTCTGTCACCGAGGTAATGTGGTTCTACCCTCTGTTTCGCCGCTAAGCAGTCTACCCTATATTAAAAAGATTACAATGCCCGAACATCCCCCCGCCTAACCAAGGGCCCCTTGGTTCCTAATCTTCTAAAGGTAGCCTACATAGTTTGGAAATGGGTCTCAATAAGACTCCATTTTGAGTTTTGACTTCCGCAACCCGATTCACCCCGTCTTTACCCGGTAAAAGTTTGATAATCCGTCCGCGCTTCCAGTTAAGTGTAACCAAATTATCTTCCTTAATCAAAACTAAATCGTCTAACTTCGGTGATTCTGTATGAGAGGTCCACTTATAGCGTTGCTGAAGTGTATGAAGATATTCATTTTTCCACCGATTCCAGAAATGCTGGGTCATTTTTTGTATCCGTTGAAACCGAGATAAACGTGATTCCTTAACTTCCGTAAATGGGTACTCTGGAAGAGCTACCAAAGGCTGTCCGATTAAAAAATGAGAGGGAGTCAACACGTTAAGGTCGACCGGATCCGAGCTTAGAGGACACAACGGACGCGAATTCATCACGGCCTCCACCTTAGCGAAGAATGTAGCGAGCTCTTCAAAAGTGAGCCGAGTTTCACCAAGCACACGCCTAGCATGGGTCTTTGCGGACTTAATCGCGGCCTCAAATAAGCCTCCGTGATTTGGACTTGATGGCGCATTAAAAAGCCATTTTATTTCACGTTTTACACACTCCCGATCAATCTCCGGGTGATTATTTCGTAGAAACAAATATAGGTCATTTAAATATTTGTTGGTACCCGTATAATTTGTACCACAATCCGACCGCAATAAATTCGGAAGGCCGCGCCGAGATACAAAACGTGTAAGCGCCGCTACGAAAGCTTCAACCGATAATTGGCTCACCACTTCTAAGTGAACCGCTTTGGTAGCTAAACAAACGAAGATACAGAGGTAACATTTCTGTATTTTCGCGTTCCGAAGACTGCTCGACTTTATGAAAAAAGGACCACCGAAATCGGTCGCCGTACCGAGAAACGCCCGTGCGCATTTAACCCGATCTGGGGGTAAGTCCGCCATGAAAGGTTGTACCGGTCGCGGCCGTGTCATATAACACGGTACGCATTTAAACGTTACATGTCGCGTAATTTTCCGAGCAGCGACTATCCAGTAAGTCCATGATAAAATAGATTCAAGTGTATTTGCTCCGACGTGGCAATATACCTTGTGATAATATGTCACTAATAGTTCCGTAAACCGATCCTTATTAGGCAATAAAATTGGGTGCCGCGCGTTATAGGACAATTCAGACGCATCAATTCTACCGCCGACCCGAAGTAGATTATTTGTATCTAAGAACAGATTTAACCGCCGTAATGAATTTTTAATAGATTTATTTTCCCGGATCAATAATATTTCCGCTGCATAATGCCGAGTTTGAACCAGCCGTATTAAACATGTGGTGGCGTTGCGACGCTCCGATACCGAGATATGATGACTATCGTATTTATCCTTAAGATTTCGATACCGAATGAACCGTAATAAATAAGCTGTAACGTTTATTAATTTCTCAAACGAACTAAACCGGTCAATCAAGTCAAAGTCTGCATCTAAAGCTGTAACATTAACCGTGGTAGATCGCAGGCCGGGTAACATGTCCGACGGAAAATCCGAACACTCGCCAGGCCAATGGTCAGGTGTATCCCCCAACCACTGCGGCTCCCACCACAGTGGGTGACGTAGTAACTCACTAGCCGTTGCACCGCGAGACGCGACATCCGCACAATTCCATTCACTAGGGACATGACGCCAAGTGATATTTATATTGGAAGAGATTATTTGTGAAACTCGGTTCCCTTCATATACCTGTAGTTTATACGGCGGAGTTTTTAACCATGCCAAGACTATAGTGCTATCACACCAAGCGACTACCTCATCTAACCTTATATCACGCTCTAACGAGGAGGTGGTATGGTTAATGAGGGTGGTAACTAAAGCAGCACCATTTAACTCCATTTTCGGAATGGTATGTTTTGTTCTCAATGGGGCTAATCGGGATTTCCCTATGAGTAACCGCACGAGAACCGAACCGTCTGCGTTAACCGACCGTAAATAAACCGCCGCAGAAAAACCGAGTGATGATCCATCACAAAAACCGTGAACCGAAAATTTAGCATTTTGATCTAATTTGAGACACCTGGGAATTGATACCCGACGCAAATGAGGTAAGTCCGACAATATCTCCCGCCATTTTTGTACTATTTCATCCGGAGCCGGAACATCCCAATCTACCTTTCGTGAATCGTTAAAAATGCCGAGAAGAGTTTGCAGTAATAGTTTAATTCTAAATACAACGGGACACACCCATCCCAAAGGATCATAAAGCCGTGCCGCTAAAGACAAAATTTTCCGCCGAGTAATTATGTTTTCTTCAGGTAAGTTAAGCCGATAAGTAAAAATATCATATTTAGGATCCCACTGAATACCTAAGACTTTAATAAAACCGGAACCGTCCGTATCCGGGTCAAACGACCGAGGCGTCTCGAGATGATCTACAGGTACACCGTTTAAAAGTCTTGCATCATTGGATGCCCATTTCCTGAGTTCGTAACCGGCCGTGTTCATGAGAGTTATCAGCTCGTCCCTTAAAGACATCGCGTCCTCCAAGGTGTCCGCTCCGCCGTTAAGGTCATCAACGTAGCTATTATGACGTAATAGCTCTGATGCGCGAGGGTACCTACTTTCCTCGTCGTTGGCTAACTGATGCAGACACCGAATTGCTATGTACGGAGACGACTTCAATCCGTAAGTATTGGTCTTTAGCTCATAAATAAGTAAAGGTTCGTCAGGTGACGCTCGCCAAAATATAAGTTGATATTTCCGATCATCCGCATGTAACCATGTTTGCCTAAACATCATTTTTACATCCGTAGTGAAAATGAACCGTGGCAATCGAAAGTGGTTTATTATTTGAGTAATGTCGTTTTGTAACCGTGGTCCCGAATACAAACAATCATTCAACGATACACCGGAAGTCGTATGGACACTACCATCAAAAACAATACGAATTTTTTCTATGTCTCCCGATTTTTTGAAAACGCCGTGGTGAGCTAAAAAGAAATATTCTTGGTTCGATTCTATATCATAATTAGACACCGCCATATGACCGAGTTGCAAATATTCCGACATGAATGCAACATATTTAGACTGATATTCCGGTTGCCGTTTCATACGACGTTCTATAGCCAAGAAACGTCGTAGTGCGATTTCCATAGAATCGCCAAGACGCGGATGACCCGCTATCAGTGGTAAACGAACCACATATTTACCATCTTCACCCCGAAACGTAGTTGACGTAAACAAATTTTCACATTCTAAATCCGCCGGATTCATGATAACTGATAACGGTGGCTCCTCCGCCCGCCAGAACCTTTCAACCGTTTCGAGAAGTGTAATTCCGACTTTATTACTCGTGGTCGAATCGTAAACATCCGCCGACCGAGCCGGACCGAATACTGCAAAATCAAAAATTGTACCCAAACCGTATGGGCCACTCAAACCCAGATCCACCTTTTCACCGTTTAGGATCTGTCCTAAAATATCACAACCGAAAATGACGTCGACTTGTTTCAAGTTATGATTTCCGCCCGAATAATTTATTTTATCCACAAGTGACGGTAACCGTTGCGCTAAATAAGAGGTAGGCTTTTTTAATATGACCGCCGTAACCGACAACAAACACTTCGATTTATCCGATTTAAAACAAAACTCAACAATGTGAGTGCCGTCATTATTATGCAATCCGCCGACACCCACTAAAGGTGTTTTGTTGTAATGTCGCTTCAATCCCAAACATGCTACGAGATCACTTCGTATTATTGAAACTTGGCTACCCAAATCTAAAAGAGCCAAGCACTGCACGAAATTACCATTGACCGATTTCACATCTATAACAACCGTAGGTAAGATAACATTAGTAGCTAACTGTGGTATTGAGGCGACATTACTACTCAGTAATTGCTATTGCTGAGCGCGCGAGTTACGATGACTCACCGGACTCCGCGCGTCCCTAGAACACGACGGCCCCGAATCCCGATTTCCTAAGTCAGATCGTCGCCGATCGTTACGTTCCATTACGTTACGAGATGAACTTTCGCATTCATAATTATGCATTAATTCGCGCATGCGACCACTGACACCGCCATTATCCGAAAGGGAAGATCTATGATGCATTCGGTCATCACAAGTACCTCGCGTATTCGGTGAACGCCGACCACCGACGTAATCATTCCGTTGTGAAGCAACCATTGCGTGCCGTGAACGCTGTCCATTATCTACGGGCGAAACTGAGCGAGGAGCCGACATCGTGCAAATCAACTTATTATGACCATTGTTACCGCACCGATTACATGGTACTTGCCGTGCACATGCAGATGCTGCATGATTCCCAAAGCATCGGAAACACAAACCGTTGTTCCGAATCCAATCTTTTCTATTGTAATTTGACAAATTAGCAAACTTAAAACAATTGCTTAAGTTGTGACCCGATAGTTGACAATAAACGCAGGTTGTAGTTTTATCCGTTCTATTGTTGCGCGTATTTGACCATTCCGACGTATGGTACTGATTATTATTATTACCGCCGCGCTCTGTCATATGTACCGCGCGCGCGGGTTTACGTGTTTGATCCGCGTAAGACAATACGGGTCCCGCCGCCGCCGTGTCTATTAATCTACATTCGTTTTGCAAAAACTCCGTTAACTGATCAAAGGTGGGCAATTGTAAGTTATTACCGCCGTATATTTGTTCAAACCGTGTTTTAATCTCTAGAGGTAATTTTGTTAAACTTATATGTAATAACATATAACTCCATTGGTCCACCGGGAGGCCAATATTTTTTAACGCCCGTGTTGATTCTAACAATGGATTCAAAATTGTAGCCCTAAGACCCACACTTTTATTAAGTGCCGGTAGATGTAAAATCCGAGAAATGTACGAATCCGCTTGTAAGCGTTTATTTTCATATCGACCCTTCAAAATGTCCATAGCAATATCTAACGAACTATCTACCATGGGCAGGTGCCTTATTAGCGCCTGCGGTTCCTTTTCGAGGTTAGAAATCAGGTAATGGAATTTTTCCGTTTTAGAAATATCTTTCCGCGATAACACTAGCGACGTAAACAGACTAATGAAACTCGTCCACGAAAATACGTCGCCGTCAAAGGACATTAAATTAATTCGTGGCAACCGTGATGACGCGACACTCTCCGTGGGCATGTGGGTTCCGTCCAAGCTGGGATAGGCCGCCGCCACCGCATCGAGCTGGTTATAGGCATCTGTGGCCTCCTTATACTTTTCATCGTAACTATCAACGATATCCTGGGACAAATCCGCACATAATATATTTTCATACACTTCCGTCAACACATTAAAGTACTCCTCTAACTTACGTAACCGCGCCGATATTACACTCGAAGTGTAACCTTTGGCACTTATAATTTGCAAGGTGTTTTTAAACCAATCATATTTGATTTTAAACTTACTTTCAAGAACTTTAGCCATTTTAACCAATATTAAAAATGTAAGAGATTAAATATGTAAAACCGAACCGAAAGAAATAACAAGCTAATTTTATATTATAACAAAGACCGTACCGTTACAAAATGGCTGCCCTAAGTAAAACGCCTAGTAATGAAAACCGAATCCGATTCGAAATGGACCAAAATTTATGTTCGCGTAGAACCCTTCGATAAGCTCATGCACTGGCCCTAGGTTTCCTAGCGTTAAACTGAACGGGCATTGCACTCCCCAAATATATGGCAAACCACTGACCTTGTAGGTACTGGCAGGCTCCGACTCTGGTAGTACGTCGTTCTGTGAAATCTTCTGCTGGCCAGCAACACCACACCTTGGAGAGTCTTATAAACACCAAAAAACCAACAATAATGTCCGATAAATAGCACCGAATGAATTTCCGAAATTATATCGTAAGACGCGCGTGCGATCAAGCCGAGCGAGCGGGGCATCTCTCTCTGTCACCGAGGTAATGTGGTTCTACCCTCTGTTTCGCCGCTAAGCAGTCTACCCTATATTAAAAAGATTACAATGCCCGAACAGTAGGTACATGGCTCCATTGCTCAACATCTAAAATGTTTAGTATCGTGGACACTCGATTACTTACAAAAGTAGTCCAACGAGCTGAGCCTCCTCTAAGCCAAGCCAGTACAATGGTGGAGTCAGTCCAGCCATGTAACTTCTCTGTTGGTATCTCCATCACTTGTGCAACTTCGGATATAAGTCTAGCTCCTAAAGCTGCACCGCATAACTCTGCCCTTGGAATTGATAGTTCCTTTTCTAAAGGGGCAACCTTAGTCTTAGCTGTCACCAAGTGTACCTTAACATTGTTTAGCTCGTCTGTTACTCGAGCATAGACTGCTGCTGAAAAGGCTGATCTTGAAGCGTCTGAAAAGACATGTAGCTCGATACTCGATCTCGGTGTTGCATTTAACCATCTCGGTAATTCTAGATGCTTTAGACCAACTAGCTCCTCTCTAAAGGTCAGCCACTCACATAATAACTCCTGTGTTAAAGAGTCGTCCCACTCAAGACCGGACTTCCATAATTTCTGGATAAATATTTTGGCCACGACTACAACTGGAGCGATCCAACCCAGTGGATCGTACAATCTCGCCACATCAGACAGTACTTGTCTCTTTGTTATTGGCTCTTTAGGTTCAGTGAGGTTTATCGTATACTCAAATTTATCAGTCTCTCTGTTCCAACTCACACCAAGAACCTTAATAGCCTTATTCAATTTTAGGTGTACTGACTGGTGATCTATCTCATTGTTTCCTGCAATCCTTTGAAGTAGAGTTTTAGAATTACAGTTCCATTTTTGAAGTTCAAATCCACCAGATCTCATCAGCTCGTTCATTTCTTCGAATATTTTTAATGCCTCAGTCTCAGTTTCAGCTCGAGTAATCAAGTCATCCATATAGAAATCTTCTTTGGTTATTTTTGCGGCTATAGGATACTTTGCTTCTTCCAACTCTGCAAGTCTTTGTAATGACTTAACTGCTAAATAGGGCGCACAAGCTGTACCGAACGTTAGTCTCAATAGCTTGTAATGTTGTACAGGCTCCGATCCATCTGACGTAAATCGCCACACGATTCTCTGAAAATCGGTATCATCATCAGCCACACGAACCATTCGATACATTTTAATGATGTCTGCAACAAGACAGACCTTATGTCTTCTCCATCTCATTAAAATGTGTCTCAAATCTTGTTGTAACTTTGGACCAACAAGGAGGTCGTCATTCAAGGACACGTTATTGTCTCCTTTGCTGGATGCATTAAAAACAATCCTGACCTTCGTGGTCTCCTTGTCTTCGCGCACTACAGCATGAAAAGGAAGGTAAACTGCCTTCTTGTTCTCTAACTCATTAGAAGTCACTGGTCTCATGTGGTTCAAACTCAAGTACTCTGTCATAACCTTGTTGTATTCTTCTCTAAGTTTCGGCTCTCTCAGTAACTTTCTCTCTAATATCTCTAATCTCTTCATAGCAATTTCCTTAGAATGTCCATACTGACATTTAGGGTCCTCAGTTGTGAAAGGTAGTCTTACTACTAGTCTTCCATGCTCATCTCTCACGGTAGTTGCGTCAAAGAAATCCTCACATTGCTTTTCACTTTCAGTCATCTCCTTTTGAATCAAATTAGGCTCATTCTCCATCTCCCAAAACTTTTTCAATAAATCATCTTCCTGAATTTTCACATGCATACTAGTCAACTTAGCCTTTACCTCAGACTCAGATCCTCTCATAGCTCGTCCGGACAAAATCCATCCAAAGATAGTATTCTGCGCCATTAAGCTTCCTTCTGACTGCTTGATCATCCCCTCTAATAGTATTTCGCCATACACGTCAGCACCTAAAAGGATATCAATGTTACCTGGTGTTGTATACGTTGGATCCGCTAAAGGTAAGTTTCCAATATCTGACCACTCAGGCACGCTAAGTTGGGTAGCTGGAAGCAAAGATGTTAAAGAATGTAACACGTAAGCACATACATGAACATAACTCGCAGGATTATGGCGTGATTCTACGCGCAGTGAAACCGTGTGTTTGATCCTCATACGACCGTCCCCTAACCCTGACACAAACCCACTTACTGGTTTGCGTGTAAGTCCAAGTAATTGTACAGTAGCTTCCGTAATAAAAGAAGCCATACTACCCTGATCAAGTAAAGCTCTAATAGTTTGTTTACAACCAGTGGAATTAAATACCTTAACTCTAGCCGTCGCAAGAAGTACACTGTTAGGTTGAAGCGCACCTCTCGAAAATGCAGCTGTAATATGTGTGTCACCTCGTGATGTGCTCGGAGTCTCGTGTGGGGGTGCACTCGGTGACGACGACAACAACTCACTCGTAGCTCGCGCCTCCTGGTTGATCTCCTTCATCTCTCGCTCAAAGTGTAGTAGGGTGTGGTGTCTCCTCCCGCATTTTCTACAACTCGATGACTGCCGACACTTTATTGCCGAATGTGTAGGCATCAAGCAGTTGAAACACAGCCTATTGTTTTGCACAAAATCTTGCCGTTCCTTGGGCGTCATGTACCCAAATTGCTTGCAGTGGTAAATATGATGGTTCTCATGGCACATAGTACACTCGACGTCATTTGTCTTAGGTTTATTTTCTATCGCCGCTGTATGAAACGTTTTAGCTTTTACCACAGGCTTAGCTGGTTGTGATGGACGGGATGTGTTGGTGTCAATCATCTCTAATGACCTGAATCTCTGCTCTAAATATTTTCGTAATTGCTCCCAGGTGGGTAAATCATCGCCGAGCGTATTCAAATGCAGCTCCCATTGTTTCATAGATTCAGTATCTAACTTTGAAACCACCAAAAACACGATAATTGCATCCCAAGAGCTCGTGCTAATCCCCATGTTTTGCAACGACTTCAAACATGTTGACGTTGTGTCCAATAAATGCCTCACCGCGTTAGCCGACTCATTGTTTATTTTCTTAGTCGAAAATAAGCTCCTCATAACAGCGTTACAGTTATAACGCTTGTTATCATACCGTCGCACTAATTGCTTCCATGCCTCCTCATAATTTGCCTCTGTAGTCGAGAAGTTGCTGAGTAAGCTCTGCGCTTCTCCCATTAAACTACTTTTTAAGTAATGCAGTTTTTGAACTGCAGTTATAGTCTTATTTTTATGAATTAACGAAGTAAACATATCATAAAACATTTGCCAATCTTCATATTTTCCTCCAAAGGTAGGTAAATTAATTCGAGGCAACTGTACGTCGCATGTACCATCCTTGGCAACAACATTCGCTGGACCGGACGACAATGGCTGCGTAGTTGGTTGCAAAAACGGTTCCAAAGTTTCTCGTAAAAAGGTCTTATATTGAACATAAGATTCCTCAAACTCTTCGTGCCTCTTTAGAATAAAATATGTTTCCGCTCTGTCTTTCGATGCTTTAGAAATAACTTCTTTATGCCCTTTTTGAAAGTCTCTAAACTGTTGCTCAAGTACCTC
This sequence comes from Epinotia nisella, assembly GCA_932294315.1. NCBI lineage: Eukaryota > Metazoa > Arthropoda > Insecta > Lepidoptera > Tortricidae > Epinotia > Epinotia nisella. The sequence goes on along the minus strand of OW028688.1, from coordinate 17,023,602 downwards.
CAGTCTAGTTTCTAAATAAGGTCGCTTAATCCTTTCTCTAGGTGATTTCCTAAAATTCTTCTCAGAATTCTTCAGGTTGCTCAACAACTCCTCTTGACAGGTAATTAGTTCCTCTAACGTCGGCATAATTACTCACTCGATAACCTAAGTCCCAACAAACAGTAGGTAGGTACGCGTACAAAGGTAATTTAACACTGGGATTAAATGTCTCGTAAATTCTCTTAATATTGCTCAGTTCGTTATTATAACTCACTCACAGTATGTCACGTAATAATAGTTAGTGAAAAAGTCTCATAAATCACTTATAAACACTGATAGTTTTTAATGTCCACACTCGAAGTTATTACGCGTCATTATAATTGCACTTAAAACTTGCAGTTAGCGCTCGCCCGACTCATCCTTATCAATTTTACCGTTAGCCGCTATTGTTCTCGCCGGCCGGCCGGCAGTCTCCAGGTGCGAAGTTATCCGGTTCGTTATGGACCATATGTTCGGGCAGATAAGGATGATTTTGGTTTGTTGGGATTTTTGAATTAAATAAACGTGTGCTCGGTATGCGTCTTTATTCTTAACTAACATTTTAAATAGCTGTGGACTGTATATCTAGGTATGCACTCGCATGTATCGCAACGATGCGTAAATATCTATACTAATTTGGACAGGTATAATATTGAAGAATTGACCTATTTCGTTTAATTGTTATTATGAATCATTTTTTTTTAGTGTAATTAATTATTATAATGTATTAATGTAAATTCTATTGAACATTTTAAACATGTTCCGACCAAAATATATGTATGCCGACAGGCACCTCATAGTGATACGAAAGCTAATGAAACACCTTGTACTTACCTACCTATGTTGGACAAATAAAGTCTTTGAATCTTTGAAGTGTCATCCAAACTATACCTTTACCCAAAATTTCATCTCAATCGGTTAAAGATATCTAATTCAAAATTGAGTTGCAAATTCTGACGGACAACTTACATACTTACATACGAACAGGTCAAGTTTATATAAAGCTTGTAAATAAGACATGAAAATTAATTCCTTCACGCCTTTTTCATATCTGTCATTTTACCACAGTCCGTCTTCAAATTACCTAATGGACTCCTGTATTTATTCCATAAATCCGTTATTACTAATAATATATATTTTTATAAGCTTTTTATTTACTTGCAATGTATGTAACTACGTTTGTTCGAGTGGAATCTTGCAATTCAATTTTGAAGCAGTTTCAACCGATTGAACTGAAATTTTGGGTAAAGGTATAGTTTGAATGACAGTTCAATATTATGGCACCATCGAGCTGATCTGATGATAGAGATAGAAGGTGGCCCCGGTGGACGTAACCTCGTTGAGTTTGGGCTCATTAGAATCTTCTCAATGAGTAGTTGATGACGGTATACAGAAAAGCACCGTCGGCAACAAAAGCTTGTACCAAAAATAAATTTTTTGACAGGAACTTTTTTTTTTATTCAGTAGCTTCAAGCCGGTCCGAGGGCTCGGAGGAGGAGGGAGAGAGGCGGCCTACGTCGGCCTCGTCCGACAGCGAGCTTTCTCACTCTCCGCGCGCTCACGGATGGATATTGGTGAGTGTTCATTCACTTTTCAAGTCCGAAAAGTATTGTCTTATCTTTTGAAAGTTTGCAATTTGGACAAGCCTGGTTTGCAATATGATGCCGACAACGATTTTCGATTTCCTCAGAAAAGTACTTTATATATATTTTTGTGACCAGATGGTGCAATTTAAAAACCTTTAATGTTTAAATAATAATGTATATTACTTATAATTTTTTCCTCTTTGATTTTCACCACAGACTCAAAGGGTATTTATTTATTTACTAGCTCTTGCCCGCGGCTTCGCCCGCGTACTAAAAGTAATTTTAACCGTTACAAAAAAGGTGCATCTCAGTTTGACCCGCATGTTCCAATTGAATTGCCATTTGGCACAAATACTTTCAAGAATTTTCATGTCCACAATGTTAAATTTAAAAATCGATGCTATTTTCGTAACTGACGTCTCAAGAAACCATACCCAAGTTGATTTTCAGACATTATCACCACCGTTCCCCCTTTTAGGGGATGAACTCTCAAAAACCTGAAACACGTGTTTACTCATTTATCGCTAGGAATACTTCTGTGAAGTTTCGAATGAAATAGTCTTACTTATTTTGTTTCCCCATACAAACTTTGGACCCCCATTTCACCCGATTAGGGAGTGAATTTTGAGAAATCCTTTCTTAGTGCACCCCTAGACATTATAAGGAACCTACGTGCTAGATTTGGAATCTCTAGAACCAGCGGTTTGGGCTGTGCGTTGATATGTCACTCAGTCAATCAGTCAGTTTCTTCTTTTATATATTTAGATAGATTTCCACAATATTAAATTCCAAAATCGATGTTATTTTCGTAATTAACGTCCCAAAATATCATAAAAACGACACCCATATTGATATATTGGACATTTCAACCCCATCGCACTCCAAAAGGGGAGATGGTGTTTCACGTCCGCCATGTTGGATTTTAAAATCGTCGTTGTTTTCGTAATCAGCGACCCGATTAGTGTCAACCCTGTGGTAGCGAAGATGTGAGCCCGCCAGGCGGGCCCTTTGGCGTGGCGTGTAGCTTTATAGCTACTGCCCGCCTAGCGGGCTGAGCCGGCATCTGAGCAAACAATACGTGTGCCTACCAGGCGGGTTCTTGGTTGCGAACGTGTTAATACGAGAAAGGGGCTCTAATGAGCACTGGTAGTCTAGATATCAGGCCCTGGATATCGTGTAGTGTAATAATAATAAGTGTTTTAGGTTAAATACTAGTTTTTTTTAGCAGTGTTTTATTTTCACCCACGACAGGTGAAGAACGAAGCCGCATCCCCCGACTCGGACCTCGACACGGACCAGCTAACGTTCCTGCCCTACAAGCGGGCGGCGCTGGCGCGCTGCTGCGAGGCGCTGGCGCTGGTGGTGCGCGACGTGGCGCACGTCACGCCGCACAACTGCCGCGCGGCCGTGCGCGCGGTCAGGCTCGCGGCCCGGGCCACGCTACAAGCAGGTGTGTTAGTTAGTTAGGTGAAGAACGAAGCCGCATCCCCCGACTCGGACCTCGACACGGACCAGCTAACGTTCCTGCCCTACAAGCGGGCGGCGCTGGCGCGCTGCTGCGAGGCGCTGGCGCTGGTGGTGCGCGACGTGGCGCACGTCACGCCGCACAACTGCCGCGCGGCCGTGCGCGCGGTCAGGCTCGCGGCCCGGGCCACGCTACAAGCAGGTGTGTTAGTTAGTTAGGTGAAGAACGAAGCCGCATCCCCCGACTCGGACCTCGACACGGACCAGCTAACGTTCCTGCCCTACAAGCGGGCGGCGCTGGCGCGCTGCTGCGAGGCGCTGGCGCTGGTGGTGCGCGACGTGGCGCACGTCACGCCGCACAACTGCCGCGCGGCCGTGCGCGCGGTCAGGCTCGCGGCCCGGGCCACGCTACAAGCAGGTGTGTTAGTTAGTTAGGTGAAGAACGAAGCCGCATCCCCCGACTCGGACCTCGACACGGACCAGCTAACGTTCCTGCCCTACAAGCGGGCGGCGCTGGCGCGCTGCTGCGAGGCGCTGGCGCTGGTGGTGCGCGACGTGGCGCACGTCACGCCGCACAACTGCCGCGCGGCCGTGCGCGCGGTCAGGCTCGCGGCCCGGGCCACGCTACAAGCAGGTGTGTTAGTTAGTTAGGTGAAGAACGAAGCCGCATCCCCCGACTCGGACCTCGACACGGACCAGCTAACGTTCCTGCCCTACAAGCGGGCGGCGCTGGCGCGCTGCTGCGAGGCGCTGGCGCTGGTGGTGCGCGACGTGGCGCACGTCACGCCGCACAACTGCCGCGCGGCCGTGCGCGCGGTCAGGCTCGCGGCCCGGGCCACGCTACAAGCAGGTGTGTTAGTTAGTTAGGTGAAGAACGAAGCCGCATCCCCCGACTCGGACCTCGACACGGACCAGCTAACGTTCCTGCCCTACAAGCGGGCGGCGCTGGCGCGCTGCTGCGAGGCGCTGGCGCTGGTGGTGCGCGACGTGGCGCACGTCACGCCGCACAACTGCCGCGCGGCCGTGCGCGCGGTCAGGCTCGCGGCCCGGGCCACGCTACAAGCAGGTGTGTTAGTTAGTTAGGTGAAGAACGAAGCCGCATCCCCCGACTCGGACCTCGACACGGACCAGCTAACGTTCCTGCCCTACAAGCGGGCGGCGCTGGCGCGCTGCTGCGAGGCGCTGGCGCTGGTGGTGCGCGACGTGGCGCACGTCACGCCGCACAACTGCCGCGCGGCCGTGCGCGCGGTCAGGCTCGCGGCCCGGGCCACGCTACAAGCAGGTGTGTTAGTTAGTTAGGTGAAGAACGAAGCCGCATCCCCCGACTCGGACCTCGACACGGACCAGCTAACGTTCCTGCCCTACAAGCGGGCGGCGCTGGCGCGCTGCTGCGAGGCGCTGGCGCTGGTGGTGCGCGACGTGGCGCACGTCACGCCGCACAACTGCCGCGCGGCCGTGCGCGCGGTCAGGCTCGCGGCCCGGGCCACGCTACAAGCAGGTGTGTTAGTTAGTTAGGTGAAGAACGAAGCCGCATCCCCCGACTCGGACCTCGACACGGACCAGCTAACGTTCCTGCCCTACAAGCGGGCGGCGCTGGCGCGCTGCTGCGAGGCGCTGGCGCTGGTGGTGCGCGACGTGGCGCACGTCACGCCGCACAACTGCCGCGCGGCCGTGCGCGCGGTCAGGCTCGCGGCCCGGGCCACGCTACAAGCAGGTGTGTTAGTTAGTTAGGTGAAGAACGAAGCCGCATCCCCCGACTCGGACCTCGACACGGACCAGCTAACGTTCCTGCCCTACAAGCGGGCGGCGCTGGCGCGCTGCTGCGAGGCGCTGGCGCTGGTGGTGCGCGACGTGGCGCACGTCACGCCGCACAACTGCCGCGCGGCCGTGCGCGCGGTCAGGCTCGCGGCCCGGGCCACGCTACAAGCAGGTGTGTTAGTTAGTTAGGTGAAGAACGAAGCCGCATCCCCCGACTCGGACCTCGACACGGACCAGCTAACGTTCCTGCCCTACAAGCGGGCGGCGCTGGCGCGCTGCTGCGAGGCGCTGGCGCTGGTGGTGCGCGACGTGGCGCACGTCACGCCGCACAACTGCCGCGCGGCCGTGCGCGCGGTCAGGCTCGCGGCCCGGGCCACGCTACAAGCAGGTGTGTTAGTTAGTTAGGTGAAGAACGAAGCCGCATCCCCCGACTCGGACCTCGACACGGACCAGCTAACGTTCCTGCCCTACAAGCGGGCGGCGCTGGCGCGCTGCTGCGAGGCGCTGGCGCTGGTGGTGCGCGACGTGGCGCACGTCACGCCGCACAACTGCCGCGCGGCCGTGCGCGCGGTCAGGCTCGCGGCCCGGGCCACGCTACAAGCAGGTGTGTTAGTTAGTTAGGTGAAGAACGAAGCCGCATCCCCCGACTCGGACCTCGACACGGACCAGCTAACGTTCCTGCCCTACAAGCGGGCGGCGCTGGCGCGCTGCTGCGAGGCGCTGGCGCTGGTGGTGCGCGACGTGGCGCACGTCACGCCGCACAACTGCCGCGCGGCCGTGCGCGCGGTCAGGCTCGCGGCCCGGGCCACGCTACAAGCAGGTGTGTTAGTTAGTTAGGTGAAGAACGAAGCCGCATCCCCCGACTCGGACCTCGACACGGACCAGCTAACGTTCCTGCCCTACAAGCGGGCGGCGCTGGCGCGCTGCTGCGAGGCGCTGGCGCTGGTGGTGCGCGACGTGGCGCACGTCACGCCGCACAACTGCCGCGCGGCCGTGCGCGCGGTCAGGCTCGCGGCCCGGGCCACGCTACAAGCAGGTGTGTTAGTTAGTTAGGTGAAGAACGAAGCCGCATCCCCCGACTCGGACCTCGACACGGACCAGCTAACGTTCCTGCCCTACAAGCGGGCGGCGCTGGCGCGCTGCTGCGAGGCGCTGGCGCTGGTGGTGCGCGACGTGGCGCACGTCACGCCGCACAACTGCCGCGCGGCCGTGCGCGCGGTCAGGCTCGCGGCCCGGGCCACGCTACAAGCAGGTGTGTTAGTTAGTTAGGTGAAGAACGAAGCCGCATCCCCCGACTCGGACCTCGACACGGACCAGCTAACGTTCCTGCCCTACAAGCGGGCGGCGCTGGCGCGCTGCTGCGAGGCGCTGGCGCTGGTGGTGCGCGACGTGGCGCACGTCACGCCGCACAACTGCCGCGCGGCCGTGCGCGCGGTCAGGCTCGCGGCCCGGGCCACGCTACAAGCAGGTGTGTTAGTTAGTTAGGTGAAGAACGAAGCCGCATCCCCCGACTCGGACCTCGACACGGACCAGCTAACGTTCCTGCCCTACAAGCGGGCGGCGCTGGCGCGCTGCTGCGAGGCGCTGGCGCTGGTGGTGCGCGACGTGGCGCACGTCACGCCGCACAACTGCCGCGCGGCCGTGCGCGCGGTCAGGCTCGCGGCCCGGGCCACGCTACAAGCAGGTGTGTTAGTTAGTTAGGTGAAGAACGAAGCCGCATCCCCCGACTCGGACCTCGACACGGACCAGCTAACGTTCCTGCCCTACAAGCGGGCGGCGCTGGCGCGCTGCTGCGAGGCGCTGGCGCTGGTGGTGCGCGACGTGGCGCACGTCACGCCGCACAACTGCCGCGCGGCCGTGCGCGCGGTCAGGCTCGCGGCCCGGGCCACGCTACAAGCAGGTGTGTTAGTTAGTTAGGTGAAGAACGAAGCCGCATCCCCCGACTCGGACCTCGACACGGACCAGCTAACGTTCCTGCCCTACAAGCGGGCGGCGCTGGCGCGCTGCTGCGAGGCGCTGGCGCTGGTGGTGCGCGACGTGGCGCACGTCACGCCGCACAACTGCCGCGCGGCCGTGCGCGCGGTCAGGCTCGCGGCCCGGGCCACGCTACAAGCAGGTGTGTTAGTTAGTTAGGTGAAGAACGAAGCCGCATCCCCCGACTCGGACCTCGACACGGACCAGCTAACGTTCCTGCCCTACAAGCGGGCGGCGCTGGCGCGCTGCTGCGAGGCGCTGGCGCTGGTGGTGCGCGACGTGGCGCACGTCACGCCGCACAACTGCCGCGCGGCCGTGCGCGCGGTCAGGCTCGCGGCCCGGGCCACGCTACAAGCAGGTGTGTTAGTTAGTTAGGTGAAGAACGAAGCCGCATCCCCCGACTCGGACCTCGACACGGACCAGCTAACGTTCCTGCCCTACAAGCGGGCGGCGCTGGCGCGCTGCTGCGAGGCGCTGGCGCTGGTGGTGCGCGACGTGGCGCACGTCACGCCGCACAACTGCCGCGCGGCCGTGCGCGCGGTCAGGCTCGCGGCCCGGGCCACGCTACAAGCAGGTGTGTTAGTTAGTTAGGTGAAGAACGAAGCCGCATCCCCCGACTCGGACCTCGACACGGACCAGCTAACGTTCCTGCCCTACAAGCGGGCGGCGCTGGCGCGCTGCTGCGAGGCGCTGGCGCTGGTGGTGCGCGACGTGGCGCACGTCACGCCGCACAACTGCCGCGCGGCCGTGCGCGCGGTCAGGCTCGCGGCCCGGGCCACGCTACAAGCAGGTGTGTTAGTTAGTTAGGTGAAGAACGAAGCCGCATCCCCCGACTCGGACCTCGACACGGACCAGCTAACGTTCCTGCCCTACAAGCGGGCGGCGCTGGCGCGCTGCTGCGAGGCGCTGGCGCTGGTGGTGCGCGACGTGGCGCACGTCACGCCGCACAACTGCCGCGCGGCCGTGCGCGCGGTCAGGCTCGCGGCCCGGGCCACGCTACAAGCAGGTGTGTTAGTTAGTTAGGTGAAGAACGAAGCCGCATCCCCCGACTCGGACCTCGACACGGACCAGCTAACGTTCCTGCCCTACAAGCGGGCGGCGCTGGCGCGCTGCTGCGAGGCGCTGGCGCTGGTGGTGCGCGACGTGGCGCACGTCACGCCGCACAACTGCCGCGCGGCCGTGCGCGCGGTCAGGCTCGCGGCCCGGGCCACGCTACAAGCAGGTGTGTTAGTTAGTTAGGTGAAGAACGAAGCCGCATCCCCCGACTCGGACCTCGACACGGACCAGCTAACGTTCCTGCCCTACAAGCGGGCGGCGCTGGCGCGCTGCTGCGAGGCGCTGGCGCTGGTGGTGCGCGACGTGGCGCACGTCACGCCGCACAACTGCCGCGCGGCCGTGCGCGCGGTCAGGCTCGCGGCCCGGGCCACGCTACAAGCAGGTGTGTTAGTTAGTTAGGTGAAGAACGAAGCCGCATCCCCCGACTCGGACCTCGACACGGACCAGCTAACGTTCCTGCCCTACAAGCGGGCGGCGCTGGCGCGCTGCTGCGAGGCGCTGGCGCTGGTGGTGCGCGACGTGGCGCACGTCACGCCGCACAACTGCCGCGCGGCCGTGCGCGCGGTCAGGCTCGCGGCCCGGGCCACGCTACAAGCGGGTGTGTACTAGAACGGCTTTACAAATGGACGTTAGTTATGCAATAACGTTCCAACCCACAACTCGTCCGTTGTGGGTTGGAACGTTATTGCATAACTACGTCATATACATTTTAAACTATTTTTGTATGCCAAAAACCTTTCACCTCTTAACTTTCTTGTGTTATTGTTTGTTGTTATTGTTACCTTTTCTTTTGTCACATGGAAGATAGCTTATCCCTGTAGCACAGGTTTAAACCTATTACAGGTGTCAGCGTCACTTTATGATTACTTGTCTAGTTTAACAGAATAGTAATAGAATAAATTTGTACAACATTTTGGTGAATAAATATTATGAGTATATGATGAATATCGTGGGACAATTCACACCAATTGATCTAATCCCAAACTAGGCAAAGTCTATGGGTACTAGACAACGGATAAACATACTTATATAGGTAAATACATACTTAAATAGATATTAAACATCCAAGACTCGAGAACAAACAATCGTATTCATCATACAAATATCTGCCCCGACCGGGGATCGAACCCGGGCCCTCAAGCTTCATAGTCAGGTTCTCTAACCACTAGGCTATTCGGTCGTCAAAGCGGGCAGCGATAAGGTTACTCACACTTATGCCCCGGCGGGCGACAGTCTCCGCCATTATCAGCTCCGTAAGGGCATCGCCCCAGCTTGGGGCGAGCTAGCGCTGAGAGAGAGCTGACGCCGCGCAAAGTCAAAGTCAAAGTCAAAGTGATTTATTCTTCAATTTAGGCATATTACATGCACCTATGAATGTCGATAAACTACCACCGGTTCGGAAAGTAAACCTCTGCCTCGAGAAGAACCGGCGTAAAAAACTCGGCGAGGTGTCATTTTTTCAAAACAGTATACAATATATCATTTCAGTATCAGAGTATTATAAATTTTTTAAATTACATTGCTACTGTAGAAAGCCTATTTATTTTACGCAAAATGTGATGTGTGTTCTGAACACATACCCAAATCTTCCAGCCGCCATCGCTTTGTGAAAGTTACCAGACTAACTCAATGGCATAGGGCAGCTTGTAATAACCGGCCGATCGGTTAGCTTAGTGGGTAGTGACACTGTCTGTAAAGCTGAAGGTCCTGGGTTCGAATCCCGGTAAGGGCAAATATTTGTGTGATGAGCATGAATATTTACAATACAATACAATACAATACAAATACAATCAGGGTTAGGGGAGAGACAAATAATGTTCTTTAAGAAGGGATTTGAGGTTGCCGATAGATTTTGCTTGTCTGATGTCAGGAGGGAGAGAGTTCCACAGTCGGATAGAATTATATTTATTAAATTTAATAATTAATTTAATAATATAAATATTTGTTTCTGAGTCTTGGATGTTTTCTATGTATTTAAATATTTATACCTATTAAATATATCGTCGTCTACCACCCATAACACAAGCCTTATTGAGCTTACTATAGGGCTAGTTCGATTTGTGTAAGATTGTCCTCTAATATTTTTGTTTGTATTATTATTAAATTATTGTTGTTTATTGTAAATGTGGGTAGGCCACCCACAAGGTGGACGGATGACCTGGTATAGGTCGCGGGAGTCCGCTGGATGCGGGCGAAGGACCGGTCATTGCGGCACTCTGGGGGAGGCCTATGTCCAGCAGTGGACGTCTTGCGGCTGATATGATGATGAATGATGATTGTAAATGTGTTGTTCCTTTAGATAAGAAGCCTCACAAGCCGCGTGAGAGCCGCAGGTCTCGGCCGAGTTCCGCGCGGCGCGGCAGCTACGAGGAGAGCAGCGAAGAGGAAGAGGATAGTCAGGACCAATTCCACATGATTAGTCTACAGGTATACAATACGGTATTTGACTAATATCAAAGCAGCTTCTTTTTATGAAACGTCAAAAACTCTCCGTTGGTATGGACTTTGTAGGGATTACTTGCTTGTGACGTCACAGTCAAATAAGGTCCTTATTGAAAAAAAAAGAAAAGAAGACATTTATTCACTACACAAAAGACACACAGAGACAAAGGAGTAGACATACAATACAATTGTTAGTATTGTTAGTTTTTATGAATTTAAAAATCTTAAAATAGCAAACATAAATGAAAGCTTGGATCTTTCCGCGTGTTTTCGTAATGTTTATCTGTTGCTAATGAAAAAACAATTTATTTTCACTGTTGTCAAATACCCCATTAAATACACCGTGTATTTATTCATTTTTCATCACACTTGCTCGTAAATGGTGTTATTCCATGCCTGTATACAGAAGGACAATGGCCTAAATTGTTCCCGCGGGATTTATACATTTTAATAACTCCCTAAGAATTGGCCGCGCGCCACTAGAATTCTGCTCTGTGATTGGTTGAAAAAATCTAGTTGGCCACGCGTCGCAAGTATACTACTGTAATGCTCTGTGATTTTTTTGAAATATTGAAGCTGCACGCTCCACTCGCACTGATCTGGAAGTGAAGTTGTCAATTTCGTCAATTTTTGATTGGTGCGGCTGTATGAAACTTAGATTTTTGTAGTTATTTATTTCCTCGCAAATGTGATGAAAAACATTGTGTATAACACGGGTGTAAGAATATTGCAAACTCGAGTCATCAAAAGCCCTCCGCCTTCGACGTCGGGCTTCTGATAGACTCTTGTTCGCAATATTCCACTTACGCCCCTCGTTAAACAATGTACTATTATATACATTTTCGCTAACTGTTATTTGTGTCTAGTCTATGTAATTAATGTTATCTGTTTTTTGTGCCTAATAAATAAATACGTTTCCGATAACGAAGTAGCACATTTCGTTTTTAATAACAATTTATTTTTATTTGTTGTACAATATAATTAAATATAACGTTAGAGCCCATTGTAAAAGGGCATTTTTATTCAAACCTTATCTATAAATGCAAAAAGGTGACTGATAATTGTGTGACTAATTCCGGGGTGCGATACATTTGACAATATAGAGTAGATGTTTTTTTGGTAAGCTCTTCCTTATATTTATGTATTATTTCAGCTTCTAGACCTGATGCACACACTGCACAGTCGGACCGCGCAAATATTCAAGTGGTGGCGAGACGAGGCCGACCAGGAGCAAGGTACCGTTCGAATTACAGTCTTAACCACTCATTTATAGGGTCTAAATTAGTTCATATTTTTCTTTGGTCGTTCGGAATGATGTGCCTATATAAGATATTAATTTGAGATGTGTTTCAGGTGCTGAGGAATACGACCTTTGGGAAGTGGCGTGGAAACCTCTGCTACAAGGCATAGCAGAGTTTTGTACAGACAGACGGAAGCAAGTGAGTTGAATTACCATGAAACATTAGATAAGATAAGATAAAAATCATTTATTCAAGTATGATTTTACAATCACTTTTGCATTGTCTAAAATTACATTGTAGTTACATATTTATTTGTTGTATTTGCTTCATTCATCAATTAATATATCATCAAATTCTAAGTGTATTCAATGTATTCATTACATATCTTATTCAATTATTATATATTGAAAGTGTATATTACAGTGCTCATTAGAACAATATTCTTTTGCTATTTTGCTAAAGATAACTATTCTAGGAGTGTACCAGTGGCGGAGCGCTCATACAAGCCGATTCCCACCAAATTTCTTATTAGGCAAGCCTATAGTTATATAATCTAAACTCTTTCGGAACTTTTTTGTTCCGGGTTGTCAAACGAATTTTTTTACGGGCCACCGTTGGTACCTTCTGTACGTTAGAACCGTAAGGACGTGAGCTACGTAATGACAGAGAATAGCTTGTGTTCTAAAAAAAATTACGATGCCATTCGAACCAGTTTTTGGAGAGGTACAAATGTTTGTATGGGAGCAACTTCAATCAAAGGACATAAATACTCAAATAAGCGTCTGTCATAAATTTCATTTTTTGTACAAGCTTTTATTGCCAACTGTACTTTTCTGTATACCATCATCATCTACTCATTGAGACGATTCTAACGAGCCCAAACTCAATGGGGTTACGTCGGTTAAGTACTGAATTCCCATGGCCACCTTCTGTCTCCATGGTACCATGCTATCGAATTGTCATCAACGCTATACTTAAACCCAAAATTTCAGCTCAATCGGATAACGGCAAGTGACTTAAAAATGGATTGCAAATTTTTATAAAGCTTGTAACTAAAGCGAGGAAAATACTACATAAGTAAAACAACAAAAATATGAAAATCAGCCTTTATTTTAATTTTAGTAAAATTTTGATTCGACAATTTAATCAGATGGGCGAAAATCGTCCTGTCTGGGCTGACCTTTACATGTTATTATGTTTAAAAAAGTAACTAATAACGTTCCAATTTCAAATATTTGCACTCTTCTAGATAAAATGCGGTTTTGTTATCTATTTTTGAAGAATAAAAAAGGGCTTTCCAAGGTAGTGAGGTGAAAATACTGTTGTTTATTCAATGGTACAATTGAGATCATTTTATTTATTCCAGGTGGCCAATAGTGCTATAGCGTACCTCCAACGCGCATTACTAGCCCCCGGGCTGCACGCGCTGGGCGGAGCGCGGTGGGAGTCGTGCTTTGCCAAGGTGCTGTTCCCACTGCTGGACGCCGTGTCTCCAGCACATGCCAGCCGCGCTAATACTATCCTGTGCAAGGTATATATGTTTTCATCACACTTGCTCGTAAAGGGCTGCATAACGCGCAGGCATACAAAGCCGTATTAGCCTTTATTACGCCCATGGGCGTAATGTTTTTTTTCTTAAATTGTATTTGTCACTCTTACGTCAGTTATAAAGCAAGGAGGTTTTAACTCAAACATGATATTTGAATACGTATTTATAAATAAATTTAAACGTAAAAACACGAATAAAATCTGATTAACAGAATAATTTAAAGATTTAAAAAACCTAAATGTAGCAATTTAGTGTCCGTGTAAAATATTTTTAACTGTGATTTTAAATCGTGGCTGTATGCAGAAGGGTCTTTGCTTTAAGCGCCTCACGTCAAATTCAACAAAATCGACGACTGACATTTTGTAGTTTTTATTACAATTAGTAACAATTTAGTTAAAAATGTATTGGTTTCCTCGCAAATGTGATGAAAAACATTGTATGCGACACGTACGGTAAGATTGTTACAAACTCGAGTCATCAAAGCACTTCGCCTTCGGCGTCGGGCTTCTAATAGACTCTTGTTCGTAATTCATATCTTACCGTACTTGTAACACAATGTACTATAAATGTTAATGTAGGTTTTAGTCCAGGCAATGAACTGACAACTTGTATGGAAAAAATGTCAAATTTGGAAATAATTTATAATAGCTAATTTTTTAAATGTAACGGATATATTATCAATTAATTAGTTACCTAGAGGCAAAATCCAACAAAAAAACAGACATAAAAAAAAACATTATTTAATTAGCTCCTAAAAAGTCCGGATAAATAGTAATATTTTTTTAAATCTTTATTTAGGTTCATTTACATTTGCTTTAAAATATTCAATATAAATAAAATAACAAAGACAATAAATGTTTAATTTAAATCTATATAATTACTTCCGGGTGGAAAGTTTGTTGGATTCTTGAATAAAGCATCTTAGAATAACGTTTTAGAATGAAATAAACAAAAAAAACGCTATTATAAATTAATGTTTTTCGAAACCGTATTTTGCCTGGAGTATAGGGTATTTTAATCGAGGGCGGTTTATTCACAGCTAACCACCATATCTGATGGCCGTTCACTACGTCAACTGTGACCCCTTTGGTAGTCTATATCTCAGCCCATTGTGTCAGTGACACTAACACTATATCACTCAAAGTCATGTCGTCTATAACCCTAAATATATACACCCACACACGCACGCACACACGCACGCACGCACCCGCACATACACACGCACGCACCCGCGCTCACGCACGTAATCACGTGCACACGCGCACACACGCGCACGCACGCAGGCACACACGCACACGCACGCACGCACACACGCACGCACACACACGCACACACACACGCACGCACGTATGCACGCATGCACGCACGCACGCACGCACGCCCGCCCAAAGCAGTGTGTTGTTTTTGTGTTCTGATTGTAAAATATGTTTTTTTTTTCAGGTGTTCCTGCACCACCTGTCAGCCCTGTCCCCCCGCGCGACGTTCGGCGCGCTGTGGCTGCGCGTCGTGGCCGTCCAGCGCGCGCTCACCTCCACGCCGCACGACCCGCTCACGGAGGCCGCGCTCGAGTCGCTCAAGAACATGATACTCGTGATGCACTCCGTGCGGGTTAGTTACTGACTCCAGGCCGCAGCTAGACACTCAGTGCGCGCCACGCACATACAGGTGTTCCTGCACCACCTGTCAGCCCTGTCCCCCCGCGCGACGTTCGGCGCGCTGTGGCTGCGCGTCGTGGCCGTCCAGCGCGCGCTCACCTCCACGCCGCACGACCCGCTCACGGAGGCCGCGCTCGAGTCGCTCAAGAACATGATACTCGTGATGCACTCCGTGCGGGTTAGTTACTGACTCCAGGCCGCAGCTAGACACTCAGTGCGCGCCACGCACATACAGGTGTTCCTGCACCACCTGTCAGCCCTGTCCCCCCGCGCGACGTTCGGCGCGCTGTGGCTGCGCGTCGTGGCCGTCCAGCGCGCGCTCACCTCCACGCCGCACGACCCGCTCACGGAGGCCGCGCTCGAGTCGCTCAAGAACATGATACTCGTGATGCACTCCGTGCGGGTTAGTTACTGACTCCAGGCCGCAGCTAGACACTCAGTGCGTGCCACGCACATACAGGTGTTCCTGCACCACCTGTCAGCCCTGTCCCCCCGCGCGACGTTCGGCGCGCTGTGGCTGCGCGTCGTGGCCGTCCAGCGCGCGCTCACCTCCACGCCGCACGACCCGCTCACGGAGGCCGCGCTCGAGTCGCTCAAGAACATGATACTCGTGATGCACTCCGTGCGGGTTAGTTACTGACTCCAGGCCGCAGCTAGACACTCAGTGCGTGCCACGCACATACAGGTGTTCCTGCACCACCTGTCAGCCCTGTCCCCCCGCGCGACGTTCGGCGCGCTGTGGCTGCGCGTCGTGGCCGTCCAGCGCGCGCTCACCTCCACGCCGCACGACCCGCTCACGGAGGCCGCGCTCGAGTCGCTCAAGAACATGATACTCGTGATGCACTCCGTGCGGGTTAGTTACTGACTCCAGGCCGCAGCTAGACACTCAGTGCGCGCCACGCACATACAGGTGTTCCTGCACCACCTGTCAGCCCTGTCCCCCCGCGCGACGTTCGGCGCGCTGTGGCTGCGCGTCGTGGCCGTCCAGCGCGCGCTCACCTCCACGCCGCACGACCCGCTCACGGAGGCCGCGCTCGAGTCGCTCAAGAACATGATACTCGTGATGCACTCCGTGCGGGTTAGTTACTGACTCCAGGCCGCAGCTAGACACTCAGTGCGCGCCACGCACATACAGGTGTTCCTGCACCACCTGTCAGCCCTGTCCCCCCGCGCGACGTTCGGCGCGCTGTGGCTGCGCGTCGTGGCCGTCCAGCGCGCGCTCACCTCCACGCCGTACGACCCGCTCACGGAGGCCGCGCTCGAGTCGCTCAAGAACATGATACTCGTGATGCACTCCGTGCGGGTTAGTTACTGACTCCAGGCCGCAGCTAGACACTCAGTGCGCGCCACGCACATACAGGTGTTCCTGCACCACCTGTCAGCCCTGTCCCCCCGCGCGACGTTCGGCGCGCTGTGGCTGCGCGTCGTGGCCGTCCAGCGCGCGCTCACCTCCACGCCGCACGACCCGCTCACGGAGGCCGCGCTCGAGTCGCTCAAGAACATGATACTCGTGATGCACTCCGTGCGGGTTAGTTACTGACTCCAGGCCGCAGCTAGACACTCAGTGCGCGCCACGCACATACAGGTGTTCCTGCACCACCTGTCAGCCCTGTCCCCCCGCGCGACGTTCGGCGCGCTGTGGCTGCGCGTCGTGGCCGTCCAGCGCGCGCTCACCTCCACGCCGTACGACCCGCTCACGGAGGCCGCGCTCGAGTCGCTCAAGAACATGATACTCGTGATGCACTCCGTGCGGGTTAGTTACTGACTCCAGGCCGCAGCTAGACACTCAGTGCGCGCCACGCACATACAGGTGTTCCTGCACCACCTGTCAGCCCTGTCCCCCCGCGCGACGTTCGGCGCGCTGTGGCTGCGCGTCGTGGCCGTCCAGCGCGCGCTCACCTCCACGCCGCACGACCCGCTCACGGAGGCCGCGCTCGAGTCGCTCAAGAACATGATACTCGTGATGCACTCCGTGCGGGTTAGTTACTGACTCCAGGCCGCAGCTAGACACTCAGTGCGCGCCACGCACATACAGGTGTTCCTGCACCACCTGTCAGCCCTGTCCCCCCGCGCGACGTTCGGCGCGCTGTGGCTGCGCGTCGTGGCCGTCCAGCGCGCGCTCACCTCCACGCCGCACGACCCGCTCACGGAGGCCGCGCTCGAGTCGCTCAAGAACATGATACTCGTGATGCACTCCGTGCGGGTTAGTTACTGACTCCAGGCCGCAGCTAGACACTCAGTGCGCGCCACGCACATACAGGTGTTCCTGCACCACCTGTCAGCCCTGTCCCCCCGCGCGACGTTCGGCGCGCTGTGGCTGCGCGTCGTGGCCGTCCAGCGCGCGCTCACCTCCACGCCGCACGACCCGCTCACGGAGGCCGCGCTCGAGTCGCTCAAGAACATGATACTCGTGATGCACTCCGTGCGGGTTAGTTACTGACTCCAGGCCGCAGCTAGACACTCAGTGCGCGCCACGCACATACAGGTGTTCCTGCACCACCTGTCAGCCCTGTCCCCCCGCGCGACGTTCGGCGCGCTGTGGCTGCGCGTCGTGGCCGTCCAGCGCGCGCTCACCTCCACGCCGCACGACCCGCTCACGGAGGCCGCGCTCGAGTCGCTCAAGAACATGATACTCGTGATGCACTCCGTGCGGGTTAGTTACTGACTCCAGGCCGCAGCTAGACACTCAGTGCGTGCCACGCACATACAGGTGTTCCTGCACCACCTGTCAGCCCTGTCCCCCCGCGCGACGTTCGGCGCGCTGTGGCTGCGCGTCGTGGCCGTCCAGCGCGCGCTCACCTCCACGCCGCACGACCCGCTCACGGAGGCCGCGCTCGAGTCGCTCAAGAACATGATACTCGTGATGCACTCCGTGCGGGTTAGTTACTGACTCCAGGCCGCAGCTAGACACTCAGTGCGCGCCACGCACATACAGGTGTTCCTGCACCACCTGTCAGCCCTGTCCCCCCGCGCGACGTTCGGCGCGCTGTGGCTGCGCGTCGTGGCCGTCCAGCGCGCGCTCACCTCCACGCCGCACGACCCGCTCACGGAGGCCGCGCTCGAGTCGCTCAAGAACATGATACTCGTGATGCACTCCGTGCGGGTTAGTTACTGACTCCAGGCCGCAGCTAGACACTCAGTGCGTGCCACGCACATACAGGTGTTCCTGCACCACCTGTCAGCCCTGTCCCCCCGCGCGACGTTCGGCGCGCTGTGGCTGCGCGTCGTGGCCGTCCAGCGCGCGCTCACCTCCACGCCGCACGACCCGCTCACGGAGGCCGCGCTCGAGTCGCTCAAGAACATGATACTCGTGATGCACTCCGTGCGGGTTAGTTACTGACTCCAGGCCGCAGCTAGACACTCAGTGCGCGCCACGCACATACAGGTGTTCCTGCACCACCTGTCAGCCCTGTCCCCCCGCGCGACGTTCGGCGCGCTGTGGCTGCGCGTCGTGGCCGTCCAGCGCGCGCTCACCTCCACGCCGCACGACCCGCTCACGGAGGCCGCGCTCGAGTCGCTCAAGAACATGATACTCGTGATGCACTCCGTGCGGGTTAGTTACTGACTCCAGGCCGCAGCTAGACACTCAGTGCGCGCCACGCACATACAGGTGTTCCTGCACCACCTGTCAGCCCTGTCCCCCCGCGCGACGTTCGGCGCGCTGTGGCTGCGCGTCGTGGCCGTCCAGCGCGCGCTCACCTCCACGCCGCACGACCCGCTCACGGAGGCCGCGCTCGAGTCGCTCAAGAACATGATACTCGTGATGCACTCCGTGCGGGTTAGTTACTGACTCCAGGCCGCAGCTAGACACTCAGTGCGTGCCACGCACATACAGGTGTTCCTGCACCACCTGTCAGCCCTGTCCCCCCGCGCGACGTTCGGCGCGCTGTGGCTGCGCGTCGTGGCCGTCCAGCGCGCGCTCACCTCCACGCCGCACGACCCGCTCACGGAGGCCGCGCTCGAGTCGCTCAAGAACATGATACTCGTGATGCACTCCGTGCGGGTTAGTTACTGACTCCAGGCCGCAGCTAGACACTCAGTGCGCGCCACGCACATACAGGTGTTCCTGCACCACCTGTCAGCCCTGTCCCCCCGCGCGACGTTCGGCGCGCTGTGGCTGCGCGTCGTGGCCGTCCAGCGCGCGCTCACCTCCACGCCGCACGACCCGCTCACGGAGGCCGCGCTCGAGTCGCTCAAGAACATGATACTCGTGATGCACTCCGTGCGGGTTAGTTACTGACTCCAGGCCGCAGCTAGACACTCAGTGCGCGCCACGCACATACAGGTGTTCCTGCACCACCTGTCAGCCCTGTCCCCCCGCGCGACGTTCGGCGCGCTGTGGCTGCGCGTCGTGGCCGTCCAGCGCGCGCTCACCTCCACGCCGCACGACCCGCTCACGGAGGCCGCGCTCGAGTCGCTCAAGAACATGATACTCGTGATGCACTCCGTGCGGGTTAGTTACTGACTCCAGGCCGCAGCTAGACACTCAGTGCGCGCCACGCACATACAGGTGTTCCTGCACCACCTGTCAGCCCTGTCCCCCCGCGCGACGTTCGGCGCGCTGTGGCTGCGCGTCGTGGCCGTCCAGCGCGCGCTCACCTCCACGCCGCACGACCCGCTCACGGAGGCCGCGCTCGAGTCGCTCAAGAACATGATACTCGTGATGCACTCCGTGCGGGTTAGTTACTGACTCCAGGCCGCAGCTAGACACTCAGTGCGCGCCACGCACATACAGGTGTTCCTGCACCACCTGTCAGCCCTGTCCCCCCGCGCGACGTTCGGCGCGCTGTGGCTGCGCGTCGTGGCCGTCCAGCGCGCGCTCACCTCCACGCCGCACGACCCGCTCACGGAGGCCGCGCTCGAGTCGCTCAAGAACATGATACTCGTGATGCACTCCGTGCGGGTTAGTTACTGACTCCAGGCCGCAGCTAGACACTCAGTGCGCGCCACGCACATATAGGCGCCCTCAGGCCAAGCCTCTGTGAACACTTACTCAGTAAAGCGTGTTTCTTTGTAATACCTTCGTGACCGGCTTTTATACGCAACTGCTCAGCTAGCATGATAGCACAATGACCGCTTTAATAGTAGTTTATCTACACACAGCATAAATCCGCTAAAATGCGTTCAGAAACTGGCATTAATGACCAGCATAGCATTATATCAATAAGATTTATAAAAATAATTAACTTATCACTGGCCTTAGGTTATTTTGTACGTATTTTCATTACGATTAATTGATAAAGTAATGACTTTCAAATTTCGAAACGTGGCTCGGAGGCCTTCGATACTGTTATGGAAATCTAGTTGGTCATGATTTGAAATCTAGTCGGCCATGGCGGTGCAATGGCGGTTATTCTAATGGTTCCCGAACACATCATTGAAGACTTATGATATGTGTGTAGATAAAGTAGTGTATGCAACTGTACATAATTAGGCCATAAAACACCCATGTGATCCTATTATGAAACTCGCTGACGTTCGTTTCATAAAACCACACTCGTGTTTTAAGGCATCTCATTATGTATCTGTAGCATAAACTATTATTAGGCCACAGGTCGACACTTAGTGTTCGCTACGCACATATAGGCGCCCTCAGGCCAGGCCTCTGTGAACACTTACGCAGTAAAGCTTGTTTTTTTGTTATACCTTCGTGACTGACTTTTATACTCTACTGCCCAGCTGGCATGATAGCACAATGACCGCTTTAATAGTAGTTTATCTACACATATAGCATAAGTACGCTAAAACGCGTTCAGAAACTGGCATTAATGACCAGCATTATATCAATAAGATTTATAAAAATAATTAACTTGTCTCTGGCCGTAGGTTATTTTGTACGTATTTTCATTAAGATATCGATATTGATAAAGTAATGACTTTCAAATTTCGAAGCGTGGCTCAGAAGCCTTCGATACCGTTATGGAAATCTAGTTGGTCATGATTTGAAATCAAGTCGGCCATGGCGGTGCAATGGCGATTATTTTTATGGTTCCCGAACACATCATTGAGGACTTATGCTATGTGTGTAGATAAAGTAGTGTATGCAACTGTACATAATTAGGGCATAAAGCACCCGTGTGACCCTATTATGAAACTCGCTGACGTTCGTTTCATAAAACCACACTCGTGTTTTAAGGCATCTCATTATGTATCAGTTGCATAAACTACTATTAGGCCGCAGGTCGACACTTAGTGTTCGCTACGCACATATAGGCGCCCTCAGGCCAGGCCTCTGTGAACACTTACGCAGTAAAGCGTGTTTCTTTGTTATACCTTTGTGACTGGCTGTGTTACACTCAACTGCTCAGTTAGCATGATAGCACAAGGACTTTAAATGGCCATAGTTTACAGTGATTAAATTTTACATCGATCGACTAATATGATACATTGACAGATAGCCCGAAACGACTGGGGATGTCATTATATCGCCACCGCACGTAAAATTAGGTCGGGTTGTATGTCGGAGCTTAGGGCTAATTTTCAAACGCTCATTATTTCCTGTATAGAAACACAAACCAAACGAAATGATTTTTTTCCTATTATTTTAGTACCGGCTTCCGCTCGCGACTTCGTCTGCGCGGACCCGGGATGAAAACTATCCTATATTTTAATCCAGGCTATAAACTATCGTCGTGCAAAATTTCATCCAAATAGATTGAGCCGTATGAGCGTGATTGAGTAACAAACATCTAAACATCCAAACTTTCGCATCCTACTATCCTACTAATATTATAAATGCGAAAGTTTGGATGTTTGTTACTCAATCGCGCAAAAACGGCTGAACGGATTAAGATGAATTTTAGTATACATGTAGTGTATAGCCTGGATTAACATATAGAATACTTTTTATCCCGGGAATCATCCCCTAAGGGGGCGAAGTGGGGGGCGAAAGTTTGTATGATAAAAACGAGCTCCACGTGGACGGAGGCGCGGGCAGAAGCTATTGTGGAGTCAAAACCAACGTGCCGGCCGGACAATAAAACGAGCTATAGAAAAGGCACGTGGCCGGCCCGGAGATTTATGGCCCGGCCGGCACGTTGGTTTTGACTCCACAATAGTTTATAATATTAGTAGGGTTAAACATGCACCGAACACATTCGCCATTATGGTTTGTTTTCGCACGCAGATATTCTCGAACGCCGACGGCTACAACGACCTCTGGTACATCACGTGGGAGAAGATAGGAGAGTTCCTGCCTAATTTGAAAGACGAACTTTTCCCGGAAGGTAACTATATATTACTCACTAGCCAATAAAATAACTACGAGAGTGACCGACGCTTCTTTTGCCTGTAATCAGCCAGTAATCTGGCAACTTGTCCTGCCTTAACTCTAAGACCTCCGTTGTTACGCACCTTAAGCTGCGTACGAATGTGAGCGGCTCAGCCTGAGGCATGCTCGCCCCGCGCGGCGAGCTGCTCGCGCGCCAAATAGTCCCACATAAACATGCGCGGGTAGGCAGCGCTCGCGGCGAGCCGACATTCAAAATGGCGTCGGCACGATGACAGCTGATTGATTCCGGGACCCACAACACCTTTCGCTTTTCATGTATTTGTATCAATAATTGTTCCAAATTTACTTAACTATTACACACGCACGGCTCAGCCGCTTGCCCAAATTGGTACGCGCCTCGCGCACAAACATGTTCGATCTTGTCGCTCTGTCCGCGGCACGCTCAGATACACGTCCAAGTGACGCGAGGCACGCACACTGAGGCGCCTTTGAGCACGGTCAAGAGACCGCCTCTGGGGGCTCGCCGCGCGCTGCTCGCGCACAGCGCGTGAGCGCGTATGAATTTGAGCAAAATAGGCGCCGTGCGTGCCTCAACCCGAGCAGTGGCGTGCCTAAGGTTTCAGAATAGGGCAAGCCGAGACATATGTTTTTGTAGTTTTTACGGTTATTGTGGATAAATCCATCTTGTTGCCACATAACTGATCAATTTTCAGTTGCATATGCACTTGCTATCGTGGAAGAGTTCACCAAAGCCTACTGAAGGCATGCTCATGCTACTCCTAGATTTCATACCTACCTTCGGTGGCCTTGAATAAAGCCGTTTGGTTGATTTGTTTGAGCGAATTAAATGAAGGTTCAACTTTGCTTGCCTAGGGAGAGAAACAATAGTTCAAATACCTACCTATAAAATGACATATATATACAATATAATTATTTATATGCTGGTTCAAATAGTCTATCTTTTTTAAGGAATGAGTTAATTACGTCAGAGTAAAATGTTGGTGAATGTTTTAATTCTACCAACAACTATTTTTCGATAGCTATTATTGATAACTCGAAGAGACACTCTTGACCCTGTGTATTTTACAGATATGTATAGATAAGCTTAAGAGACGAAAAAGCACGTTCCGCTGAAGTACTTGCAGCCGGAATAGCTACGACAACAAGGTGTGCGTGCGAATTTTAACAGACTATTAACTATTATTAATAAAATCAATTATTTCGAAAACATTACGGTCTTTCAAGGCGTAGGTTTTGGCGAACAAATTAGATGTTTCTTCTGAGCAAAGTTTAAAGTGTTTACCTTTCGCTCGCCAAGCAAAATTTGTACACACTATAAATAATCACAATCACAAGGCACTACTTCCTCCATTGTCAATCTGATTAAACCTCAACACAGCAAACCAAATACTTAATGACCACTCAAACAAAACAATTCAAAAACTTCAACAAGTAAGTAAGTAATAAATAGTGAACTAATAGCAATGAAGTGAAGTCGGCCGTCAATACGCGCACGTGCGAATTTCGCATTTTACTAGACTTGTATACAACTTCATACGCATGCAGGGCTTAAAATCTCGTACTATTTGCTATATGAACCTACGAATAGTTATATCTCATTATTAGGCAGTCTTGATGGGTAAGAAAGAGATATAGATAGCTAGAATAGAAGCCCGCTTGCAAGCCAACGCGTGCGAGTGAGATGACTATCCGTCTCTCAAGTGAGTTCGGCTCGTCGTCGCAACGATAGTGCTGCCAGCCGGTGCGGCGAATTTTTTACCACAATGCAACGATGTAATAAATTTGAAAAATGGAATGAGATGAGAGCGCGAATTTAAATAGTTCGTGCTTTGACCTTTGATTTTTGATCGATAATTAGTTTTGTAAGGCAAGCCCGGCTTTTGGGCTTGTATGGCAGTACCGCCACTGAACCCGAGCCTGCTCTAATTCGTACGCACCTTTAGTGTGGCGTCGGATCTCAATATTCGTCACTCGGTGTTTATGGGTCAATCAACTATTTTTGTTGGATTGTGGGGTTACCAATGGTAACAGCTGGGAATTGTTTTCCCATCTATTACCACTAAAGTACTCGGTGCCGAGTACTTTAGTGGTAAAGCTTCCAAATATTCCTAGTAATTACCACTGGTAAAAGATGGGAAAAAAATCCCAGCTGTTACCACTGGTAACAATTTGGTGGGTGGGTTGCCATGGTTACATCTAGTGGAAGACTCAAAACTATGATTTTGACCCATCGGAACCTTGACAGGTCTAGACTTCAGTGCTACATGTGACATCATAATTATGATGTCGCTGGCCACAGGACACTAAACATATGCTTTTGTGGCAATGGTAACTCCATTCTATGTTGTGGCATCTCCTAAACATGCTAGGTGTCCTTATTATAATTATTTTTCTCAAACATGCAATGAAATGTCGTCATTACGTGCGTTATTAGGCTTCAAACTATCAAGTTTCGGGCGAAACAACTCGAGAAAACTGAAAAGGAATTTCATACAAAATTGAAGGCCAGCAAGTATTTTTTTTTTCAATTTAATGTAATCTGGCGTCTGTGTTCATGAACAGGCTAAACAGCTGAATTATATGTTTTTGAGTGGTCTATTTTTTATTTTGCATATGTTTAAGAAAAGCACTATACATGCCTGGCCGTGAAAAGGGCTTGCCGACTCACCTGGCAAATCCTTCTTTTTCGGCGTCTGCAGTAATGTACTATTTCTGAGTAACTCTGTCATTACGTCTCATGGCTTACCGGGACAGAATAACAACAAGAAAAAGTAGATCGAGCCGTATAGCAATTTGACTTTACCTAATTTTTTCAGCGAAAGACATCAAACCATCTACCGCCCCTCCCCCACCCACCATTGTCCCCAGCCAGCCCCAAAACCCAACAACATTGGGCCAAACATCACCAACGTTCCAATCCTCCTCGCCAACGGTCTCCACGTCGCCAACGTTTGTGAACGGGGCGCCAACATTGGTCGCGCCTGTACCTGTCAGCGGGATGGTGCCGATACGGAACCCGCTGTATGACCAGACGGGGTTGAGCGCTTCCGTGCTATTGCAGCCTTTGAATGAGGTGAGTCGAGTCAAAAAATAATTTAATTAATTGAAACCAAAATTAGTTGACACGTAAATGGCTCAACAATTAAAGTCCTTGACCGTACTCCTTCTAGTATGAGTAGTATACAGTGTAGTGAAAATAAAATAAAAATTCACATACAACAACACGTAGAATTTATTTAATATAAAACCAACGCACTAGGATAATTCACTGATAACACACACCATATAAAATTTAACCGTTACACAACCGAAAGAATTTTACAAGCCGTACGCGCGCGTCTTCGAGGTCCGTTCCACGATTGGCCTCAGAGTAGAACAACCAAAGACGTGTCCAAAAGGAATTTCTTGGTAGGAACTGGGAAGTGGACTGCCTTCCTGCCAACTTTCACAAAATCCGCCGAGGCGACAGACTAGCACTGTGCGTCAACCTTGGAACTTTTAAATTAACAAACTGAGCTGTGATGAAGCCCAAACGAAAATATCAAGGAATTACAATGAAATACCACAAAAAAAAGGTTTACAATGGAACAGCAGACTGAGAGCTGTTTCCAGTACCGCTTCACAAGAATCAATGATTTTTTTCCCTTCAAAACTGACAATCCGAATCTAGAATAATTCATATTTTAAATTTCAAATAGTCTTTATAAAAACCAACCAGCACAGAACTGTCCATACAAAACATCTAAAAGAAGGAAATATAACATCAACACGCGAATAAATGTACGACGCCACCTACAGGGGAAACCCAGAAGTTCTAGACGCATCACCTGACAAAGCAACACAAAACACAAGCGACCACGAACCCTGAAGGAAAAAGTACGTGTAAAATGCGTTAGATGTCGTGGTAATAAACCAACTGCCTGTAATCCTAACAAATTCGTTAAAATAAAAATGAACAAATATTAAAAAGGAGTCGTTAAGCGACGTCTGCGAGTTCACGCTGCAACAGGTTCAGTTTGATCAATCTAATCAATGATATAATATAAAAAACAGGTAGATATGTTGTGTGTACGAAATTCCGTGTTTAAAAATGGCCACCAAATCTGACAGCTTAGACACGTTTCCATAATATAATTCTATTTAGTCCGTCAGATTATCGAAAAATATTGAACACGTATTCTTTTGTTTGTCAATTAATCAAAAAATTATGAAGATATAGCCCGTTAAAGCTCCGCGTGACTAAAAAGTGTACCATAATGTGACGTCACGCGGAACTTTAAGGGGCTATATATCTTCATTATTTATTGTTGAATTGACAAATAAAAAAATACGTGTCCAATATTTTTTAATAATGTAATAAAATTTAGTTACTGTATTTACTTTACGTATACTTACTTTCCCTGTTCTTATTACAGATGGTCTCCACGCCGATAGGGAGGTCCCTCCAGTCACAAATACCGACGCTTTACCGCGCCCCCGAGCAGCCGCTACCGCAACCACAGCCAGTACCGCCCCAAATAGTACCGGTACCACCGCCTCAACCACAAACACAGTCGGTACCATCTCAGCCCACACCGCCTCAATTCCCATCGCAGGCGGTACCACCTCAGCCGGTACCACCGCCTCAAATAGTACCACTTCAGCAGCTACCAACCTCTCAAGTCACACCTCCGGCACCATCAGACCCAAAGCCAGACCCAATACAACCAACGATCATAGACCTTAGCTATGACCACATAATTACTGAAAACAACCCGATACAGAGCGAGCTCTTCGCTGAATACATAACAAACCCCTACAATGACACAACAATACCCCCCAAAGAGCCAACCCTATACGACCCAGAAGACAAAGACGAACTGCGAAATCCGCTCTTAGATAAGAAATCCTTAAGCGCGAATGCGACCCCTATGCACGTTAAGAATAAGGCTCAATTCGGCTCGACAGACAACGTTGGCCAGAGCTTTAATTTCACGAACTACTTCGGCTCGGTGAACGAGCTAGTTTCGCCCGGGGCGGAGGTCTTTGACAGTTTGACCGGAGATGGATAGCTGGACGAAAGAGATGTGGGGACCTGGTTGTAAATATTATCATATTGTTACTCAGAGCACGGGCTGATGTCAATTTGAATTCAGTTCGGTTGGTTTAAAGTCTATTTTTGTTAGGCAGGAGTTTTGCAAATTTTAAGTCGTTTTACGTCAAGGGTGGAATGCAAAGAATTTGTACATAGCTTATAAAATGTATGGGTAATTGTCGTTACACAATGGAAAAAAAGTTATAGCATAGATCAGATTATGGCCCTATGTACAATTTTTTAGCAATCCACCCTCAAGTTACTGGAACAATAATCTTTTGCTATTCCGCTAAAAAGATGCAAAAGAATGCAGAAGAATTGCTCTAGTAACTTATCATGGTATTCCGCAAAATAACGTTTGATTCAATCGATTAGTTTGATGTCAATTTGGATTTAGTTCTTAATCGTTAAAAGTATATTTTTCTCAATGTAAAATTTGAACAAGTCTAGATATTTAGGAGCTTGTAAAATTCCTTAATAAATGTTTGGAAAATATACGAGATACTTATTTAAAGCGGGATTTAATTTGACAACTAACAACTTGACAGCGTACGATGTATTTCAATGAAATAAGTTGAGTGATTGTAAATAGTGATCAAGAAGGTGTAAGAAATGACTTAACAAGAATATTTTTATTTGTTTTTGTTTGCGAATGGATTCTCAAATTGATAAAAGTTTCGACAGCTCTGTGATTATATAACGCCACTTACAATTCGAGACTAACTTTTGCAAATAACTTCTTGATTGTTCAATAATATTTGACAGCGGAATTAGAATTCAGTTGCTTAGACAATAAAGAGCAATTTCTATTGTTAACTAGTCAAATGAAACCTAATGTGTCACCTTGTAGTTACTATTTGCTCAAGGTATGTGTTTAGTGTTCGACCTTACGCAATGGCAATAAGGTTTATATTTACACATAGATGAAGTTTGCAAATGTTATGCCTCGTTGCACTATCTTATATTATTAGAATAATTGGGTATTCCGTACCGCGGCCTAGCGTAATTATATGTATTTATTTTATTTAGAATATTTACATTCCAAGCACTGTCATCAATTTATTTTATTATTTATTTAATGCTACCAAATCAGAAAACGTACCTGTAGTTAGTCGCTGCCTCATTGTATAGTGAATTTATAGGAAAAATATTGATAACTTAAGCGGCTACTGTTTAAGGTGCATTTCCACGGTCGACTGCAGACCGCAATAGGGTCAATTCAAACAGAAACGAGTGTTACTACACTGTATAGTTGTTTCTGTGATATGTACAAACCAGAGGGCGTTTGCTGAATGCGTTTAACTATGGTTTTGGACATGAGTTATATCACCCAAAATTAAGACATAAAACGCATAGGCGCGTTTTTCACTTAACAAAGGATTAAACATTCGAGACTTTATGAAATTATGACAAATATTATTAACGGGTACTTATCTTGTATTTCTCAAGCGATCAGCGCAAATACAGGCCCGCAGTAGATTCGCTGAAATCGACATCTGCTGCCTGTTATTTCAGTATGTACATCTATCTAAACGAGCTTGTGACCTAAGATTTTTTTACGATGCTTTTTGGAGAGGAACAAATCGTTTGTATGGGAGCAACTACGATTAAAGAACATAAATAACCAAAATTTTGAGTCAAAGACGGACCTCGCTTTATACTGATTGACTTAAAAGTATGACGTCACACTTTGCGATTTGACTAATCGTTCTACGCAAAATCAAGCAAATTGCTGTTTCCGTCGCGAAATACTGCGTTTAGGTCCATAGTTGTACTACAATTTTGTTGCTATAACAGCGTAAGGATTCTATTAATTGCTTTAAATGTACCCTTAGACAATAATAAAAAAAAAAAATCCAAACTTTCAAGGTCTATATATTTTTATGATTTTAACTATATTTTGTAATTTTTACTTTATTACAATAATTTGATGGTTTACTATCCATTTAGCAACACTACGCTATCAATTTTAACACGAGGTCACACGCCTATTGAGCGCGACTCGAGCAAAGGCGCGACAAAGCAATATTATACTACATATTAGTCGCGCCTTTTTCCGCTTCTCGCACTATAGTAGGACCAGAGCACCAGAATCAACGTGCCAAAAGAGTAAAGGAGTCGTAAAGTCGCTAGTCTCTTTAGAGTAACTCGTTGATTCTGGCCCAAACTGCTATAGTCCCTCGGTCTTGTGTTAGCCTACAGTCGCTCTCGGAAGTGCACCTTTAAGGTTATACAGGTGAGGATAGCGCATTTATAAATCTATTAGTCAACTTATGTAGGACTTGTCTTTTATTAGTATTGAGTACCAGGGTTTTTCTGAATGTAAATTGTAATTAATTGTTTTGTATAGAGAGCTATATATACCTATCGATGTAATATACGTTTAACAATTTATTAATAAAAGTGTTTAACAATTTTACCCAGTGGTTTATTCAATTACCCTAATAATATTGTATCAGTCTTTTGTTCGAATGTAATCGTTCGAAAGAATGAAGATTGACTCTGATCTGACATCTGAGGGGTAATCACGTTGTTTCGAACGTTCCATATAAAATTTGACATTAACATCTACCTAACGTACGTGCAATGCAATGCGTTACGTAATCGACCTGCTGGTCTAACGCATCTTTACAAAATCTTCATAAAATACCAACCATCGAATTATTGTCTCAAAGTAGGTTTATTTATTGGTGCATATCGCCGATGTGCATTTGGCGAGGCGGAATCGGTATGTAGTATTTTGTACTTTCTGAGAACTCTCCTAGATTTCATAACTCGTCGGTATACTATCAGTATTACATTGGCGCAGTAGTATCATATTAGGCCGAAAGCGGGGCGATATGCATCGTGAGCCAGTCAGCCCTGCTAGCATAACTTGACTCTCGACTCTACTCGCGCGCGAGATAGACTGTCCGTCACTTTATGATGATGCTGTTAAAAAGTGACAGATAGTCTATCACGCGCGCGAGTAGAGTCGAGAGTCAAGTTATGCTAGCAGGGCTGGAACGACTCATTTAAATGTATGTGCGCAGTGAAGAATCCGTACTGATTTGGCTGACAAATGCGGGAGTGGTTTTAATAAGGGAATAAATAAAAGTTTAAAGTCGTATTACAAATCAACAGTATAATATATATATTTACATTATTTACAGTTTTACAATCGAGAGCGCCTTCACGGAAGGCATATAGGCACATAGCAGTCTCACAGTTAACACTACACTACACTCTAGACACGTGCAACGGTCTCTTATAATACGGGTGATGCGTTCCGAGGAGGGGCGGAGAGCAACTGGGGGCCTTACGGGGCGGGCAGAGGGCTTTCCTCCAGACCACTGCAGATTTCCTCGACCAAGCCCAGGCGCCGGCCGCTATGCCGCAAGCCATCCATAGGCAGATAGCGACCCCACCCGATCCGACTGTCTCTTCCTGGTTACCGGACTCTAAAGCCGCGAGCAGGGCTAGCCCGGACTGAGTTTCCCTTAAACGGGCTTCGTATACTCTCAATACAGTCCCGGAAGCAGCTAATATTAGGTAAAGGATGCCGCAGGCGGCCGCCCGCGCCGCTAGTCTACCGACGCGTTTCGCTCCTCTCGAGTCTAGCGCTCTGCGGACTCTCATGATCCCAGGACAGGCTCCGAGGGCGAGCGCAATTGAGGTGACAAGCAACGCGCCTCTTGGCACCCCGATCAAAGCGGCCGCGGCCGCGTCAGACACGCCACACGTCCCTGTGAGCTCGTCGGCGGTTACTCTTCTCAGAGCCAACGCTGCTGCCGTCCATGCGCCAGCCCAGCCCCATGAAACTGCGTGCAAGTACGCCGCTGCTCTCTCTAAAGCTTCCGTCGACCATTCGCTGGCAGCGGTTAGGTACCACGCGACGCAAGCGTTCGCGAACCACGCGTCAGCGGCAAGCGTGAAGTAGTAGGTTAGAGAGAAGAAGGCGACGCAAGTCGTTGAAGCGAGGCCGTCGACAGCGAGCGTAGTTCCCGAGCAGGAGACTATCCGAGCGCCCAGCCAGCCGCGAGCTACGTACGCCAGCGCTACGATGGCGTGGCACGCCGCCATCCACACCACCGGCCGCTCCGGATAGCGGTAGCGCGACGGCTCCGCGCAGAACGTCAGCAGTGCGAACGACGTCGACAGTAAAGAGAACCAGGCTAAGGTAGTCATTAGGATTTCCGCTGTCCGCTTGTCGCTTTGCGTGTACTGGGCGGGTTGTCCGCACGCGGGCCAGCACTCCCCCGTGGGTGCTCTAGTGTGCGCGGGCGGGCAGCCGTGTTCTCTTAACTCCTGTTCATGGAACGGCCACCTTGGCGGTGGGGGTGGTTCAGGTTCAGACTCGCTAGAGTTCGGCGGCCGCATGCACAGTCTCCTGTCTGCTCTGAGGAACGCTGTGCAGTCTAGGTTAGGTATGGTCTTGAGCTGGGCCTTGCAGTCCTCGACGACGGTCTGACAGAGCGCGCGGCAGGCGCTGACGGAGCCGGAGACCTCCTCGGTGCAGAGAGGGGCGAAGGCCGAGCAGAGAAGGAAGCGTGCGTGAGGTGAGCAGTTGCTCGAGAGTATGTCAGCGAATGCACTCATCTGGAACAAGAAGAGATTCATCTTTAGCACTCATTCAAACTATACATTTAAATGTTGTAGGTAGTCGAATAGACACTTGTAGGATTCTGGCCAGTTAGTATCAAACAAAAAAGTATAGGTACCTATATGTAAACATGATCACAAAATGTCTAACGCCATAGGTATTTATGAGTGCTTATTTCGTAGCAATGAGGTTTCCTCCGCCTCCTCGCCGAGTTTTTTACGCCGGTTCTTCTCGAGGCAGAGGTTTACTTTCCGAACCGGTGGTAGTTTATCGACATTCATAGGTGCATGTAATATGCCTAAAAAAAAATGGGTAGTATTGCTATAGGTACCTACATCACCTACATGTTCAATATTTTACTGAACTAATTACTTTCTTAATACTTACACACTACATTTCTATCTTAACTGCTATAAAATGAATTTATCAGCCTCTGCCTATCTAATCAAGTAACCAGTAATACTAATGATGAAACAAACCTAACAGGAAACTTTCTCTAACTCGTTCACTCGGTTCCCAAGCCAATGTCTTGTAAAAACAGGGACAAAGGCAAGGCCACCGTTTTTGCGGATGTCAGAATTAAAGGACCCGAACTGACGTGTTTTGTTTTTGCGAAGGGCTGACTCGTGTGACGGGTTAGGGAGCGTTGGTTTGAGCTGTTGAAGTCTGTGCCGAATTATGGCGAAGTCGTTATGTTTCTAAAGGTTGTCTTTTTGTGCTTCGTGAGCCAATCCTACCCTATACCTACCTACCTACTTAATAAAATAGTTAATGTTCAAACTTTAACCCTTAAATTCTATACTTTTTGTATTATTTTTATACCTACCACGACGATGGAAATCAAGTATACATCCATTCTGATGGTAAGTAGATACCGTAGCCTGTGGTGGTGGTGTTTAGGTTGAGATTGCGTAAGTGGCTTCTTGACTATACTTTTTATTCCATAGAAGAGTTTTACGAGCTCCCTACTCAGTGAATTGTGAACGTACATCGATGTACCTAGCGTAAAATGTAATTAATAACTACAACTTAGAAAAGTTGAAAAACCCCCGATTTTTTCATTTCAAAGTTCAATATTTCAGAAACGGCAGAACCGATTTTTATGAAACATGGCTAAGAACACTCGGGTTAAAATTATCTACCGCATTCAAATCGGTCCACCCGTTTGGGAGCTACGATACCACAGACAGATACACAGACACGTTAAACTTATAACACCCCTCTCTTTG
The DNA here is from genome assembly GCA_932294315.1 of Epinotia nisella. NCBI lineage: Eukaryota > Metazoa > Arthropoda > Insecta > Lepidoptera > Tortricidae > Epinotia > Epinotia nisella. Next base: position 16,990,722 of record OW028688.1, on the reverse strand, counting down.
CGTCGGGGGTTAATAAATAGATAATGATGAATGAATAGAATGATGTGTAATGTTCCAACCTATTAAATATGCGTATGTTAAAAACCTGACATGAAACTTGGTGTTATTAATAAATTATTTGTATTTACTATTTGTGGACATGGTGACTCAATCGTGTTGCCGACCATTTATTTGAGGAGTAGGTAATTGTATCGACAGCTAGAAACAAATGACCTCTCAACACAACGGGCCCTCGGGAGATCTGGCGATCATAGCTAATTAGCTACTCAGCACCAGGGTGACCAGGGACAGAACACTACATACTTACAGCGAAAGTACTATTCATTACATAACTGAAAATTAGTGCAAAATTCTTTGCTGACAGATTAGTTACTGAGAAGTGAGGTGAAGTTACAGTTCAGCCCGGGAAAAACGTAAAGTTTGCGCATCGTGATCGCGTTGATTAACGTTGATGTATATTTTCGCATGTGTTTTGTGCGTAAACTATTTTATCAATATCCATTCTTCAATTTACAATAAGTGTGTGCATCGAATTGGCAAGAGTTATTTATATTATAAACATATACACACTGCTCATCTCTTTAAAAAGGCTTGTCTACAAATAAGCCTTATTTTATCAACAAACATATCCTTAACAAAACACACATTGCATTCTGGCGGCGACTGAAGGATTTTAACGGTTCGGCAAGCATTGTTAATTGTTGGCAAAAACTCACGCAACCGAGGGTTCCATTCACGAACTATATCGACCCGTCTCAAAGTACCAGCATATCTTGGCCCAGGAATTCGAAACAACTAGGTGCGTGATCGACCAGACTTGTATTGGTTCACTGAATGAGTTGTCAATTATTGTGAATTGAATATCAACCAGCCCCGGCAATTAGGGACGCTTCTGTGAGAATGCACGCCTCGGTGACCGGGATATTTGGGTTAGGCTTCTGGCTCAACGGGCAACATTCATGATTTAAAAATATTCAAAGTGTAATGTTTCAGCTAAAGGTGTTTATTTGTGAGCCACTATTGAAGCTAGTTATGGTCAGATCAGATATCCGAGCAACTAAACATCACAGTCAGCACCGCACTTCATCAAGCAACGGAGCCCTACCGATGGAAACTGACTGACAAGATCGAAAAGAGTCACGATCTTCAGCAGTAAGGGGTCTAAGGCAACGATTAAGAAGATAGAGCTTTTCGGAGACTAATGGTGGATATATCTGCAGCGGTTCGACAGTTTCAACACCAATACCTATATGGTTTGCGCTTATAAATTATTTTTTACACTCGTCGGCTAAAACTAAAATAAATTCGACCAATCACGTGGTGCCTTTACTGAACTATAATGAATTTGACCAATAGGACGTCGCGTTGGCTCAGTGGAAAAGACATCAACGACGTTAAGCCGGCACCTCTGACTAGCACTTCGTTTCAGCAGGGCTCAGATTTTCATTAGATACCAAGTTTGTTTATTTATTTCTGTCGACTCGTAGAAAAAGTATTGTATACAATAGTTACACAATTAGCTCTTAAATTCCCTCATTGTGTAACGATTGTATAAAATACTATTCTTTCTTATTTGTCGTTCACATTCAATGCGTGTGTTACGCAGCACAAACGGTAAGGTAAACTTATCAAACATAATAAACGAACTTTACCTATTCCTTAGATTATCGGATAAACATACTTATTAAACATAATGCCATTCATTCAAAACTTCAAAAATTCATTCAAGCTCTTCGTTTCCTTCCACGCGTGATAACAATCTACAAATGTCTTCATCGCCACGGAAGCAGCCAGATCACTATCTAATATCTTATCTAAGTATAATATCCTTAAAAAACTGTAGGTATCTAATCCCGTCTAAAATTACATCAACCTTAAAAAAACGATCGCGCAACATGTCCGTATTTAAACTTTGAAGAAAACCTCAGATAATCCGTGGTACCTGCTCATCCCATTACCGTGGCTCGACGGTTTAGTTTTTACAAACAGCGGGACAAAGGCGGTCAAACAAACTGTTTGCGCTCCGAAGAGCCTTCCAATGTCGGCCGCTTTTAAGATGTTTCGGTTAAGGGGCAGCTTTGTCAAATCTTGGTTTCGATTCAATTAAATTCTTATGGTGGCAGCAAGTTGCGAAAATTCTAATAGGGAAAGTTCTCAGAACTACCCTTGCAGCTGCAAAATAGGAACTCAAATTTCATGTAAGTATTTAATATGTACCTAATTGAATTAGCTCTCACATTGTCAAAAACTGAATGGGCATTTTGTTCTCGAAATAGGTAACAATTAAGCGTAATTGCGTCAGAAACTTAACTTTAATTACTTTAGGTATTTACAAATAAGCGTTATTTGACACACAAGAACAATAGACTTGTTTTAAGTTTACCGCTGAAGGCACATTCGGTAATCGGATACATAAAACAAGCACATGATATTTAAGAACATGCATTCTTGGAATAAGACCTCCCTATTGAGTTTTTAACAACATCGGACGGTTAGTATTATCGCGTTGAAGTCCGTCAGTCATTCATCTTTTATTAGCAAGTAGTACGTAAGAGTGAGATGGAGAAATGTCGCGAAACTTGAGGTGTTGATTCAATTTCAGTCTAAAGATACGTGGTTAGCGTTAATCTTTATACCAATTAAACACAAAATTCACCCATAAAACTACGCCTTCATTCCCAAAAAGGGTAAAGAGACAATCAGAGCAATAGGGTAGTTTCATCATGTTAACATTCATGACGTTAGTGTTGCTATATGGATAGTAAACATGTAAATTGCAAAATATGAACAAAATCATAAAAAATATGGAACTTTAAAGTTTAGAAAAAAATTATTTTTATCGTCATATTTCGTATTCACGTCAAAAAATCTTAGGACACAAGCCTATATATATATAAATAGTGATATTGCAGTTACAAGGTAGGTATATGTTGTTAGCCCATCGGCCACGCACTTCGACCCTAGCCCCACAGTCGATTCGTTCGACACTCTTTTGATAAAAGGGTGCCGTGCTATTCTATCCGACACAAAAATTCAACGCTCATTGCGTTTTTTATTTCAATCGAATGTTCATTTTGACGTCATCTGCACTCCCCCTTAACGAATTGTTAGACCTAACATCCAACCAAGTGGTCGGATGTTTTCGATCTCGCTCAAGGGTCCCTATTGATACATATACCAACTTCAAACCTTTATATCGCCTATAACAGACAATAACCCTTATCCCTAAGTATATAAAATCTAAAATACATTACTAAGAGTGGTATAAAGAGTTGCACCAACTTATCGCAGTTTGTTTACATTATCAAATCAATTGAGGTTTAGAACCCTGTTTATTTGCTTGAATAAACATCTCAAGTATGGTAGAGATTAATTAACGTGGACGATTAATAAAACCGTCATTGGGATTGTAATCTTCTACCTAGGCCGGTACAGTTGCTATTTGAATGGACTACTTTGATACTATTCGGTCAACTCAAATAATCTCAAGTACCTTATAAGTACGGATTGATGGAACGCGGCGTAAGAACTTTTTATAGTCGGCTACCATTTCAGTCACACAAAAACTGATTATTATTTTCTTGGAACTTTGATATTGAAATATCGTGGTCAGTTATGCGTATCGTGATTCGAGACATTAATAATTGCTCTGATTTGTTCTATAGGTACCTAAGGCTTTTGTAATAACAATATGCATGCACTTGAGGAAGTTTTACAAGTCATACAGATGTAAATAACTTGACATTTTACTAATCTTGGTAGCTCGGTTTTTCGCAGAAAATGATGGCTGAGCTGAGCTATTATGTACACAAGGTTAGGAATTTTCATAGCACTAACTTGGAGCGTGGTTATATCTACATATACTTATGACCAGACTAGACTATTAGCCAACTGAACAAATAGCAAATTAATTAGTAGAGAACATTCATATCACGTTTCTTTAGTGATAGCGCTATCGCCTCAAAAAAAAACCAGCCAAGTGCGAGTCGGACTCGCGCACCGAGGTTTTGATTGCGTTGACATAGAAGTTTGATTTTGTTACAACTTAAAGGTATTATAGACCTGAGTTTTGATATTAATTTCATTTAATACCTCTACGCGTTCATGAGGAAAGGGGTAGTAACTTTAAAATTATTAAAAATATTTTTATTATATGATGTAACTAAAAATTTACGGTTTTCGCAATTTTTCCTTTATCTGTGCTATAAAACGTTGCTTCGTACCAAATTTCAAGATTCTGAGTTCACGGGAAGTACCCTTGTACCCCTGTTTTAATTCCGTTGCGAGTTTCGAAAATTTGCAGAAATTCGCGGCATAAACGGCTGTATTTTTTGATTGTGTTGGCTTAGAAGTTTGATTTTTTCACAGCTCCAAGGGGCAGTAGACCTGAGTATTTGATACCTATAAATTTTAGCTTGATAACTCCACGCGTTCCTGAGAAAAAGGGTCTTGACAGACGGACTGACGGACGGATGGACAACAAAGTGATCCTATAAGGGTTCCGTTTTTTCCTTTCGAAGTACGGAACCCTAAAAAGGACGTGTGGAGTGAATCTAATCAGGTAATTTTCGACTGACACTCTTGGACAGACTATCCATGCTAAGACTAAAACAGGTGAATCACCAACCGGCCATTTCTGGCTCCAACATCAAAGCTATTCAGTTCCAAACACTCAAAACGAAAACACAATACCTAAAACATTAACTTAAAGTTACGTACACACATTCATCAGTCCGACCGCCAGCAACAAAGGCGACGTGTGACAAAAAAATAATTACCGAAGCCGGCCGAAAATAGCCGAGTGTGCGCCGGCGACGCTTTGAAGTGCACGCAGGGTTGCCACGTAGATACTCGTATCATTTGATTTTAATAGCTGAATTTTTAATATTAGGTCCATGAGGTTTGACAGGAAGAGCAGTGTTTTTTGAGGGAATTAGGAAATTATACACTATATAAGGTAGAAGTACTAATGCCCGACGTGGTACTAGTACTCGACGAATATAATTTAACTAGCGAATAATAAACTAAGATTGATCGCGACATCATTTTTAAGTTACTAAATGTTAGTGACTTCAATATTTCTTATCACAATTTCAAGACAAATAACTTATTTATAAGTTATAAACATATTTGTTAAAACCAGCTGCCATCAATTGGGACAATGAGTTAAACCTTCAAGTCCCAATAAATGTCAGTCTGTCATTCATGACATTTGTACTGAAATGACATCTATTGGGACTGCCAGCATAACCGCCTGCCATTTACTCGTATACATTTGGATTGATTACCTAATTCTTATATTATCAGGATTTTTTATAAGATCACCATATGAAACGAATTCCATATCAGTAACTTGAGTAAATACCTCGTCTCCCAAACCGTATGAAACTGTTTAATACATCTTAAATGAGCATAATATCGTGATTCAAATAAGTATTTTCTGTTGACATGTCGGGCACTAGTACTTCTACCTCTTGGTGGTGGTGGTTGTCTCTCCAGGTATCTAGGTGAATTTTTGAAATTATATTTTGCGTCATCTTTTTTTTAGATTTTGCCCAAAATAACTATGAATTACGAATTACCTTATAATTTGGATTTGAATGGTACATAAGGCACCAGTTAAAACTCTATAGTTAATAAGCACAGAGATATTGATATTATTCGCGCCATCGAAATGACGTGAGCGACATGACGGCTGTATTAGAAAAGTGCGATTGGTTCATGGGATTATAACATGTACGAATTCGCTTTCTATGGGATATGAAACACCTTTATTCGGTCAATCAGATATTTGCAGTTACACGAAGTCGGCTACTGGGTAAACGGGTGACAGAGACATAATAGCCGATCGTCTTGTTAATAACTTATTATTTATAATAAATAATATACGTTGTAATGCGTAATTAAATTATATTTTTAATGATGTATAGAGCTTTCATATAAGTGGTTCAGAAGTGATGCTGTGCTTAATTGTTTGGAGGAATCCGCGAATGTGACATGCCTCACAGAGTTGCTGCGCGCTGTTATATAAACATTAATTTCTAGGTTTTGTTTATAACATGTTTAAAACTATGTTATTCCTGACCATATTTTTATGACATTAACGTGTAAAAAATATATTTGAAGTATTTTTGTGACTGATATTTATATAACTGGCTTGTGACACTTAAAAAAGTTACTAGGTATAAACATCCACCCATCTATCCAGCAAGTGGTATCACAACTCACAAGCATTTGATTCAAATTCTACATGGCAACATAATAGTACATTGTTTAACGAGGGCCGTAAGTGGAATATTGCTAACGAGAGTGTATCAGAAGCCCGACGCCGAAGGCGGAGGGCTTTTGATGACTCGAGTTTGCAATATTCTTACGCCCGTGTTATACACAATGTTTTTCATCACATTTGCGAGGAAATAAATAACAACAAAAGACAGAAAAATGTAAGTTTCATACAGCAGCACCAATCAAAAATTGACAACTTCACTTCCAGATCAGTGCTAGTAGAGCGCGCAGTTCAATATTTCAACCAATCACAGAGCAGTATTCTTGCGGGGCGGGGCGTCGTGACCAACTAGATTTTTTTATTCAACCAATCACACAGCCACCAGATTTGCTTAAGCCAATCAAGGGTTCTATTATTTAAAAAAAAAACCATAACGCCCATGGGCGTAATATAGCCCATTACAGCTCAGTACGCTTGCGTATAATAACACCATTTTCGAGCAAGTGTGATGAAAAATAATTAAAAGACCACGTTCAAATAGCTTCATAATGTTCGCTAGTAAAATTGCTACTTCGAGGTTAGCAAGTTCTAAAATACTAAGTAATTTTAGACCATATTTAATTTTATATAAAATAAATACAATTGACAGATATATTTACATCACATATATGTCGGGTCGCGGGCGTATTCTAACAGGCATGGTTCATCTTTTTCCTCATTTCTTGGGTAGGTACTCGAGCATCAATAAAAAACCGATTCGCAATTTGCAAGTTTCACTTCTCACTTCACTTCATCTTCTCCGACATCTAAGGTATAATGTATCGTAATCAATTGTGACAACCCTAACCGCGTTTGATGTTAAGGACAGTTGGGAACGCGAGTGATGCGCCGGAGTTGGACGGAGAATAGAACTTTAATATCTCACAATTCACAAGTGCAGTCTGTCGTGTCGCGTCGTGTTGACACCCCTTTATTGCCTTTCACTGATTTTGGACATCTACTTTATCCACATAAAAGATAAATTAACTTTAGAATGTTTCACCAGCGTTGCAGGTTTAGTTATGAAATTGTCTCCGTGTACGTTTAGAAATGTAAGTATTTACTTTCAGTGAGTGTTGTAGTAAGAGTCGACTATGGGAACGAAGTGTATGGCGATGGGCTAGCAACCTGTCGAGTAATATCACTTTCAATCATTTCTAAGAAGTGGCACTGATTCAATGTAATATGCTCTGTCTAGCCCCTTTGGGATTGCAGGAGTGAGTTTATGTATGTATAATTTTAATATATATCACACGTCGCTAAATATATAAACGTGGCCGTGAGAACAATCGTTTGTAAAAGAAAACATATTTCATTCAGTATAGTTTATTAAGAACTCATACTCGTATGTCATGTAGGTCTACCTACGTATCATATTGCGGATGTTGTAGTATAAAAATATTGACAATTAATAGTCAATACAGTCGCGAACACAATGGCCGACATAACATTTTAGTAATGGCAGCATACAGCATTGTTGGCCACTAACTAAATGTAGTTTTATTGAGTAGCCAGTGACTAGCGATTTACCCTATGTACTTAGCTCAATTTTTACCCATTTTTATATACAAAACATTTAATATTTCCGAAACTAAAAACCGCCATAAGGTACCTTTACCCGTGGAGCGTCACATTTTAACTCGCAAAGGTATTAATTTATATGACAGCCAAATAACTGACGTAATTCATAGACAATAGATACATAAAACACATTCATACGCAACCAAACCACTTAATTTTCGTCTATGCATTAAATTAACTTTTTATAGAACATCATTTCCATAAATGATAGACATGAGATCAATTAAGCAGACATTAAAGCGACCATTTAGTTTAAAAGTCATTAAAAAATGTATTCCCGACGTTCTTCGGATAGCATGGAGAGGATTATTATGACGGGCAAAGTTGGGAGCCGCAGAGGTCTGGGGGCAAACCACCCGCTAGCACACAAATCACTGCACCCTAGCAACTAGGTACTCGTAATTACTAGGGCACGCAATCCCGGGATTTATTACTACTACAATACCGGGATCAATACCGGGATCTCGGTATTGTAGTAGTACTAAATACCGGGATTGCAATCATGCCCTAGGTAATACCTACATCTGTCTAGCTAGCACGATACGTTTCATCGCTATGTTTTACGTGACGTCTCTTTCGACACAGGCATTATCATGCTTAATGGGGGGCACCATCCCTTGTGTAATGTAATCGAAGTGTTTTTACCAAATAAAGAATTTTGTATTTTTGTTTTTTTTTGTCTCAGTACATTTTCGCAGTAAAACGTGACGATAAAGCCTATCGTGCTAGGGCCTCTGCACGAGGCTATACATCAGGGGTTCCCAAACTTTTTTTAGGCTCGCCCCCCTGCTGCCAAAAATGAAATTCCCACGCCCCGCTTCGCTTCGATGCAAGAAAACGAAAGTGAATGGGCTAGCTAGCCAAATCATCATCAGGGACCCGCGCCCCCCTTAGAATGTTGTCGCGCCCCTCACTTTGAAAACCCCTGCTATACATAAAGAGGGTGATAGGAGCCTATGGAGGAGACTGGTCATCAAGATTAGGACATGATATCATGATCCTCAGCATTAAGGGAAATACTGAAGATGATGAAAAAAATTATTATTTAAGTGTAGGTATAGTTTTACATGGAAAGCAGCGCTTAATATAATTCTAGGTATCCATTTACAACCACTTTTAAATGTTTCGCATTCTCCTGTCCTATTTATTTACAGTGCACTTACAGCGAGTATAGTTATTCAAAATATTCAATCCTAGAATTGAACAAAACTGCACTTTACAGTCATGCTTGTAAGATTCAAGATTCCAAAAGTGTTGTAAGGAAGTGTACCCACGTGTTAAACGACACGGCACTTCAAACGCACCGATATAGCTGATCAAAGGAAAGTGACTGTAGGTTAATAATTAACGTTTGAAAGGATAAAAAAAAGATCTCTATGATGTAGAATGTGTAGGGGCGTCTTTATTAAATTTAGATGTGTAGTTGTGTTTAAAAATATTTTTTGTGAAGGTCAGAGTCGCTATTGAGTCCTTATTATTAATATTATATTTTTGTTATTGAACAAGAAACTCGTCATTAATGATTTAGGTTCTTGACAGAAAAAATATTATTCTCCAATCGCAATGAAGGGTCGGCAACGCGCTGCGGTCTCCTCGGCACGGCTATAAGACGAGAGGCGAATAGTCTATGTCCCCGCGACATAGCACGCGGGCCGACCTGTGAAATGGATTTGTTAACTTGCACGACTTTACACAGCAGACCGTATGCTTGTTTGCCACAGTCTTGGGATAAAAATATGCCGGATTGTAAAAAGTGCACATTTCCACGTCATCGTTTCCTATTTAGGTTGCAACAGACGGGCGGACAGATGGACGGACGACGAGTGAGTCGCCTTTTTATGGATTCCGTTATTTCCTTTTGGGGTATGGGACTAACAATATTGGCTAACTTTCCCAAGTAAATCAAAGTCTTCTTGTCCGGTAAGGCTCTAGTCCTTGACGTTGCACTAGTATACGACACGAGCACATTATGTCAAAGTTACATGGCTTAAATTCAAATGAAAAAAAATCCTCTTAGGTCGAATTTAACCATACTGCTTTGACATAAAGTGCCCATGTCATACACTAGTGCAGTGTCGAGGACTAGGACGTTTACCTTAGACCTAACTGAGCAAACTATCAATATTTGAAACTCGAGTCATCATCATTATATCAGCCGAAAGACGTGCACTGCTGGACATAGGCCTCCCCCAAAGAGTGCCAAAGTGACAGGTCCTGCGCCACCCGCATCCAGCGGACTCCCGCGACCTTCAAACTCGAGTTATTAATTGCTTAATTAGTGACCAGGAACAATGATTAGACGGAGAGGAGAACAGACTTAGGTTTATTTATAGGCCGTGTTATATTTATGGAATTATGGACAAACGGCCATAAACTAGCCTATTTGCATAATTTCACAGACTAATTTCATCTTCAGTACATGTTTGATGTTATTAATAAACCGCGCAGTCCTGCAGAAATTTTAGTAGATATTTTAGAAAAAAATAGGTACTCGTTTTCACAACAGCTTTTGCTCAAAAATCTTAAGAATTTAAATGTTCGTTTACATCGGCCTTGTGCTCTTTTAGCTGCGGTAAACAAATCTAACCGCACACAGTGTTCATCTCGTATATTGTATACAAATAGCGTTTACTCTGTATATTGTATACTCAGGAAGTCTTCATTGGAGCGGGCGCCCTTTGATGTATAAATTGAGCTAGGGTTGCTACTACCAATGTTAATTTTATTTTACGATATTTGCGTTGAGGTTTATAATAAATCTTTGAGAAACAAACCAGAGTGCTAGCTGTTAATCTGAAGTTTTTCATATGTGTGTTGTTGTGGTCCTGCTTAACTAGCGTGATCACGTTTATGTCGGATATAAAAGATTCTTCCTTCTCCCACTTGCATACTTGCTAGTAAGGAACGGCTTCGGAGGCTGGTGGTGAGTAAGGTAGGACGCCTTGTGGTGAGTACAGTAGGATGCCATGTGGTGAGCAAGGTAGGATTGCTGCGTTGAGAGTGAGGAACCTACTTTGTCTAGCTGTCGGCACAACGTATATTGTTTGACACGTCGTCTTATAAGCGAGAGAAATCAAAAGATTTTTTCAAAAAACCCAACTGTATTTTTGCAAATATTATAGCCTATGTCACTCCCACGATGAAGAGGTGTCCAACAACACCTCATGGCGGCACCACACTATTGGCGGTATTTGCCCAAATGTTCGTGTTGCATCTTTTTCCTTCCTACGGCAAATGAAAGAGAGGCAACGATGCAACGCGAACACGCAACTCCAAGTGCGCTCCAGTATCATATGTCGAAATCCGTCAAACGGTTTACGCTGCAGGGCGTGCCAAAGAATAAGACATACAATACATACGCTCGAAAAATATAACCCTCTTCTCCCTCGGCAGTCGGGTAAAAAGGAACTAATTTATTATGGTATGCAGACTTTAAAGCAATGTTTCTTTTGTAGAAATCCATTGTATGACACAGCATATTATATAATTCGGTACGTCATTATCATATGTGATCCTATATTACGATACAGGTACTGTACCGCAAATATCTTCCGATATCTTTTAAATTAATAGATTCATATACACGAAAGTGCGTTACGTTACGGATAAGATCGGAAGATTTTTATCACAACACTTATCTGATCGAGTGACTTTGCGTAACGACAAACAGTTATATGTATCTGCTATTTAAGACATGAACAGCGGCAATGAAGATCTCTGAATCATCTGACGATAACATCGAAGCTATTAGGCAGCCCTGAGCCCTTCACAACAACGCTTCACTTCGCCTCAAGTAAACCAGTGTAAGTCAGACCTATACACTATATGCGTTCTTATTACGAATACCGGAGTCAAGATTGCGTGTGAGCGGTGAGGCAAAACAAATAGTGAATAGCATATTTAGCTGGTATTCAAAACGTCTATTCAAATGATCCAACTCGCCCGAGGCAAGCCAGTGTAAGTGAGACCTTTGTTATTACGAATCCATTCTCTAGGAACTCGGCATCAAGCAGCGTCTATCATCCATAGTGCAGTCTCGCATCCTTACCATTTTTCGGGTATAGTATGTCTTCGAGGAGACGTAGCTATCGAGCGACTTGTGGTTCAGGGAAAAGTCGAGGGCACCACACCGCGAGGCAGACTAAAGCTGCAGTAGATGCATCACTACACGTAAGCACAAGGAAGGCGACTGTTAGACAGGAATGGCGGCGTGTTGAGAAGCTTGCTACCAACACCAGAAATGACCACGACCACTTTGTCAAGAGTGAACATGACGAAGAAGATTACGAATCCCGTCGTCGTAATGGTGACGGGGAGAGGAGCTGAAAGTATTTGTGAATAGCGCAGCTGTTCAAAGCAGCCGCTAATGAAAACAGAACCATTGCGTGGACGCTTATTTTGCTATGCCACGTTTATTTTGTTAGCGAATAGTGCGGTAAATCTTAACATTCTCAACGGCCGGTCAGTTACCCGGTTAGAAATAGAGAATTAATTAGACTTAAAGCCTACAATTTATCTTGTCTTCTTATTATGCAAGTGGACTCTTCCACCCTTTTAATATGTTTCACTTTTAGTGCTTCAGGGTCACGATAACTGTTGATAAGATCCGCGATCATTATACATCATTCCATATTACAATACAATAGAGTTTTAAAGAACAAATTCGTCTACGTGGCTTCGTATCTAGGATATCAAAGGGAAATATTGTACTAGTTGAACTTATTTCGATCATGAAGTGCTTTTCAAACACATCAATTCATTTTTTTGCGTTTAAAATGGTCTTCCTTGAAATCGCATGACTTTTCTCATTCTTTTTCTAATCTTATATTATGTAGTGTAATAGTTGTGGAATTGAGCATCGAGACAAACCAACAATGGTTTAACGATGGCGTTTTATTATTTTAACACCAACGTTGTATTTTTTTACCTAAATAAATAGAAAAAAATAAAAATGTAATAGGGTATAGATAGATTAGATATTGCCACATTTGCCACTCATTGAAGGGCCATCTAAATTATAACGGTAGTATATCGAAGGGGAGAAAGGGTAAAACCGAGACGTGCGTTTATGAGATTTTTTAGAAATCTTTTTTTAACTGACTTCAAAAAACGAGGTTCTCTATTCGACTGTATTTTTTTTGTGTGTTTGTTACGCAATAACTCGGTAATTTATGAACCGATTTGAAATAATCCTTTTTGTTTGAAAACATATACTTACAACGGGACCATGTCACAAAAATCCATGATGGGATCCTGGAGAAATAGAGGGAACTCTTCAAATTTTATAGGCAAACTTGAAGCATTTCAAAGTAAATTATTGTTTAATTGTTTTTGGCACTAATAAATGTCTCTTTCCTTCTTAATAGGACAATGTTTTGTCGTAGCAGGAGCCCAAGGCAATGGCAGAGGAACGGAATGGCAATTATTCCACCAACAAGAGCTAAGCTCTTAAATCTATCGATGAAATGTAGTGTATTGACGTTACACCAGTTGACCACCAATTAAGCTTGACACGCTGATCATCTTTGAAGAATCTGCTGAATGATTCGTGTCTCCATCAAAATATTAGTTTAGAAATAACCATGAGAATTAATGCGAGCATATTTACCTCTTGCAAAGTATATGTCAATAGAACCATTCAAACAAGTAAAGGTCAGCAAATAGCCATGTTCGCGCAATTTTGAGTGTTGACTTGGCATAAGCAAATTTGCTTTCGAATATTAGACACGCTTGTTGTGAGACAACGTCTCATAGTTGTCGCACGAGGCTGTATTGAATACATGTTGCAAGTTTCTCACGTTTCTTGTTTATGTAAAATAAACAAATGTTTATTGCAAGTCTATTCTCACAAAAGATCGTTATATGGCATACAGGACATTTGAGTCTTATTAGCAAGGCCCTGCGCAATCTGTAGATCCCTACTAATATTATAAATGCAAATGTGTGTCCGTCTGTCTCCTCCACCTCTTCACGCTTAAACCGTTGAACTGATTTAGATGAAATTTGGTATAGAGATAGTTTGAGTCCCGGGGAAGGACATAGAATATTTTTTTTATCATCCCCTGAGGTGAAATGGGGGTGAAAGTTTGTATGGAGCTACGATATAAACGAGTTGAGGTCAGAAGCTAATTATAGCGTTTACTTCGGCTCATGCTGTAGTGCGCGGTGCGAGAGGGGTGACAGTGCTAGCGAAACTGACACTAAATTGAGCTCTAACGCCACATAAACATACCTTTTTCGTAGTTTTGGAACCGACCCAGTGAAACGGTAGGCCTTTAGTAGCAGCGACCCCGGGGTTTTCCAAAAGATTTGTATTAAGCTGGACCGTACGTATAAGTTGGCCTATAAGTACATTCTATCCACTAGGTACTATCGGCCCAAGCCAGAGTGTACCTGTTTCAATACAGAATCGCTTGGAATGCTATGCGGCTGGAACCAAAATGCGCCTATAAAGTGGTCGACTCTGGCTTGGGTCGATGGTACGTTCAGAGCTCAGAATAATACTGGATCTCATGAAGTCAGTAAACTTTGTGATCCCGTGAATTCTCGATCTTGGACCTTAGCCATCCAAAGTACGACAAGGTATCGACCGTGACAAGGTTACAATATTTTGCAATATAACGTGCCTAAACCCGTCTGTAACATATCGCTACGAATCCATTAAACTGACATCCGTTTCATGCAGACGCAGTTGTTATTCTGGCTTCATCTCAGTACCAGTGAAGTCAGACCTCCACTCACGCGTTGTTAATAAGAATCCCGCCTTCAAGATATTCTGGGGTGATCGGTGAGGTGAGGTGAAACTAGCTGTGAATAGCGTGGAAGTTTAAAAAATGATTCGCTTTATAAACTGTCTCCCACGCGAGGTCGAGCGGACATGTTGACAGAACAATTCGTGTTACAGTGGGATTTATTTTTGTTTTTATATTCTAGTGGCTATACGGGAGCAGATATGAATGATATAATAGTATAAGCACTCGATGGGTGGTGGTTTATTGAAATCTGTTCTTTATTTGAATGTGGACAAGTCAATCCTATTCTCAAGGACAGATTTCAGGAATGGTGTGAATCTTACGGAGCTAATGTGGCTTTGTGAAAGATGTGCAAATCCCTTGAACGGCTTTTCGCACCATAACTATATTTACCGAGAGCTATACGTTAAAACCCGACTTTCGACGATGTCCCATTGTAGGATTCTGGAATTCTTTGGCCACATTGCCAGGAACGACGGAAACAATCTCGAGCAGTTGATGATTACTGGCAAAATTGAAGGCAAATGCTCTAGATGTTGTAGTCCGATCAGATGGTCAGTCAGACCAAGTCGGCTCATCGCTGAACACCGAACTTCATGATCCACGATGCAAAGGACAAAAATAGGCGAACTCTGATCCAAGAAAAGTTGCTTCCAACAGCCAACAGGGAAATCGCGACCCTCAGGAACACAAACGCGAGGAGGGGAATATTACCAACTTGTACTATCGCCCAAGGGTACGGGTTCAAACTTTCTGTTCAAAATCATCTGCACATGCACGGCGAACGCTCGAAAATGATCCTAGAGGTGTGAACCCGTACCCTTGGGCGATAGTACCTAAGGGAAATAGGGGGTGGTCTAACTAAACCGACACCACACGAGTTTATTCTGCCTCAACTGTTCCGGATCCGTTCAGCACGGCTACCACACGACGCCCGTGAGCTATGTCGCTAAACGTTGTAATTAGAAAGAGACTTATAGTCTATCTCGCCGCGACACAGCTCGCGGGCGTCCTGCGGTAGCCGTGCTGAGCGGGTTGAAACTTATTACGGGTCATGATTTAAGTAACAAATGTTTACATCGGCATCCCAAGGGTTAAATCTAACTGTTAAACTACAAACAGCTCTCCACTCGTACAATACACGTCCACTTATGTCGTTTAAGTGGACCCGGGCGGAAGGCACGGCGCCTGCTTATCGGCCCTGATAAGCTAAGTAAGGAATTTTAAGTGCGTTTGCACACCGAATTAAAACGCTAATTAAACACAGTTGAGTTGCATTAAGTTTACCAAAACGAGATTTTTGTTAATGCTTTTAAAATTGTCATTGCAGTACATATCCTTTTTAATATTGTATTTAGAGGTTAACTGAAAAATATCGCATTCTAATTTGGTTTAAATGTGTTACCCACTCGCTCCCAACGCGTGGTTGAAAGAGCGCGTAAAACATATTGAAATTACATTAGAAGCGAAATGGATATCCCTGATTGATGACTGTATTTTCCCGAACTTACATAGCAGCCTAATAGGAGATCGCATTACATAAGATAGGTACTACTACTACTGATTTCAGGAGGGTATATCTGTCTATCTATTCACTTTCTGCTGGGTAGAACATGCAAATTTCAGGATGCTGTAACTGTAATGTAACAACATCAACCGCTTGTAAAAGTTAACCGAGGGAGGAACGAGGAACTCAAGTTCTATTGAAACCCGCTCCTAATACGTACTATGTACAGTTTAATAGAACCATAGTAATAAATACTAAGTTATACTGCTCATTTTATGTACAGTTTCCAAGTATGAATGCGACAAACGCGCCGACTGAAGCGCGGACGCGCGTACGCATTTAAACGCGATTTCCATTCAAATAGTCGCATGTGTACGAGGTTTATACTCACTTATGCCCTTTAAAGTAGTGATTGCTATTAATTCAGCGCGAGCGCACATAAATAACCATTAAAAACTGTTTATACCTGACTCGGGACAGCCGGCTCGTTCAGTTGTCAATTACTCGCGTCGCCATTGCCTTTTTAGATTGCGCATGAGTTTACTTCAATTGTAAAGGGGTTTTATAATTTTTTTGAACAGACATACTACTTAGACGTTTTTTGACTACTGTGGAGTTGTGGACATTTATATATGTTCACAAGAGTTCATGATGGCTAAATGCATTAAAACCAGATGAGGAAAAACACGTAAAATTAAAAGATTTTCCAAGAAACCCAACTGCTTTTTTACAAATATTAAAGTCTAAGTCTCACGATTAAGAGGAATCAAACGGCACCACTTATGTCAAAATCCATCAAGCCGTTTGGACTGTGCGTAGCCCGTGAAATAGAATTGTTATTGTCCTCATACATAGATCCTCTAACTTAGACAACAACCCAAATCAGTCTGGTAACAATTTTATTTTAATTCATCATGTTTTCCATTGGTTCTGCTTTAGGATCTCAGTTCAACATCTATACATCCCATATCTCTTCCTTATTCGCCTAGCGCTTGCGCAACACCGGCTGCATCATTTCCCTCAACTGATTTACGCCAACACTGGCCGATTGCCGGCAAACATTCCACACACTTAAAAACAAAAGCATCCATATCCAAACAACCCCACTTTCGTTCTAAATCCATCGGTTTAAGATCGAATTTAGAATGCAGGATTGAATAGATAGGTCTTTTTATTGTTCGTATGCGCACCAGTTTACGATCACGTTTATAGATCACTAATCAAGAGTCGACCGGTGAATTGGGCAGTGAAGGTTTAATTGTCCATCGGGCTGTCTGTCTGTGTGATGTGGGCCTACTGGAGACGATATAATCATAGAAAAAGCAGAAGCCAGAAAAATCATTAAGCTATTGCTCCAACAAGTCGACCCGTAACGCATTGTACGCGTGGTAGATAGATCTAAATGTCACTTTTCGTATCAGAAAATGATAGTTGAGTGTTGGGTTCTCAAACGCGCGTTCGAAAGGTTACGTGATCACCCCTCTGTTATACAAGGGATCAACGTATATTAGGTTTGTTATGTTTCAATAAAAAAAACCGGACAAGGCGAGTTCAACTCGCGTGGTGAGGGTTCCGTAAAATATTGAGAATTTTCCAGTTACTTTGAATACTCAAACTTCTTATAGGTTTTCCTGTAATCATTAGGCAAGGGACTATTTTCCATATTTTTTCAGAATTTTAAGCCTAGTAGTTTCGGAGGTAAGGGAGGGGGAATGGTCAATTTTCGTCTTTTTTCCTAAATCACTTCAAATCTGTTTTTGCTAAAATTATAAAAAAAAAATATCTGAGATGCTTACAACAACCCCTTTCATTTGATATGTCACATAATACAGTTTGCGAAACTTTTTTTTTTAATTTTTCAGTTTACCCCCCAAAAAATGGCTCCCTTTTTCAGAATTCATTTACATTTCAATTCTTTTTCAGACTTCATTTTCTCTGATGCTATCGGTGGGAACCTGTAATTGGCTTTTTGTATTCTATCTATAATATCAATGTGTTTCTGTAGCTGTTGGTTCTCGAAATATAAATAAATAAATTAATTAATTTACTTTACGCGTCCGGCGTATCTTTGGGTCACCAATTTACATATGTGTACCAAATTTCAACTCAATCGGTCGAGTAGTTTCAGAGCAAATCGGCTGTGACAGAGGACAGACGCACGAGTGATCCTATAAGGGTTCCTTTTTTTCCTTTTGAGGAACGGAACCCTAAAAACTAGTGGTTCTGCTGAGCTATACGTAAACCTCGCGTGTCTGTAGTTTTGCCCATGTTAGGTACGGTCGACGCCAAAAATACGTTTACACTATTCGCCTTATTGTACTTAATGGAATAAGTTGGCGTCGACTGTACAAGACGTTTGAGCCTTTCTAAAATCTGGTTCAAATGACATCATGAAACGGAAGTAGGAAGCCTATTACTTATAGTAGCATAGTCTATAGGTATTTGAGGAAGTTAGTATGTATTACCTAAACTCAAACTCAAGAGCACTATTTCAAAATTCATTAAACTGCGTTCTTGAAATTGATGGCTACAAAGTATGAAGCACGGAGGTAAAGCAACTGCCGTCCTACAGATCGAATGAAACATGATCACTATCAAGTATGTTAGCGTAACATATACATATTCTTTAGGTATACGTATCTAATTGCCGCAAGTTGCCGCAAGATAGTCTTACGAAACCTTTCAAACCGTTTCCGTGCTCAGGTATTAATGCCTCTCGATTATTATTATAAATTAAACGCGCCACAATCAGTCCCACTTCCCTTTGCCGCGCCGCTGAGTCCAATCGCATCATTGCACCAACATAACTTCACAAAACTTAAACCAAAACCGCCCTTAAATCAAACGTGTTAAGGCTCTTCTTGACGGCACGTTTATACTGGCTTTAAAGTTCGATTCTCATCATCCTACCAAGATAAACTTGAGTTAAGCAAACAAAAACCGCCTCTATAACAAGACGTTTAAGGTAGTCCAACATGTAGTACTCATGTTGGCTGTAGGCCTCTATCAGAGATCGGTCACGAGAGTCGTCCGATTATTATCAATTAGGTCCGGTCCGCCAGCCGCGACCGGTTCGGCAGATCTACAAAAGATAGGGCTGGAAATTACCAACATAATGGCAACACCGTTTTGTCACGGACTCAACTTTTTATGACAAAACTCGAGTATCTGCCGTGTATGTAGCTGAGAACACTGGAACGCGGCTGTCATATAGAACTATATTAAGTTACTAGTGCTGGGGGTATTTGTAATCTTATCATATTGGACTCATTCTGATGATAGTTCGTAACATGGCCACCATTCAACCACAGTGAGCGGTAAAATGTTGTCATATAGACCGTTTGTGAGCTTAAGGCACTTGTCCCACCGCTGGCGAGTAAGCGATGAGCTATCGGCGATTTTCTCGCCCAAGAAACGAACAAAAGATAATCGCTCCCGTGTAAATAAAAGAGAGATATATATTTATAGTTCATCGCTGGCTGTTCACGTTCACACCTCGATGAACTATATCTCTCTCTTTTATTTACACGGGAGCGATTATCTTTTGTTCGTTTCTTGGGCGAGAAAATCGCCGATAGCTCATCGCTCGTCGCCGGCGGTGGGACAAGTGCCTAAGATTCGGGTTTGGTGAAATCGTTTATACTGGCATAAGAGCCTTTTCTTAAACGCAAGGGAGAGATCGCATATATAGAGCCGAATAGGCGAATACTACCGTAATTCGACAATTATGTTACACAGCTACTACCCATCATTTATCCCCGTCATTATTAGTCTAAAAGGGTGGATTCCACCAAACCGTCCGTTATCGGTCAGGTAATCGTATAAGCGGTGTTCATTAAAATCTTATAGTAAGTATTGTTATTAACAATGTACCCATTCAACGTGTCGATAGTTTTAAATAT
Source organism: Epinotia nisella (assembly GCA_932294315.1). Classification (NCBI taxonomy): domain Eukaryota; kingdom Metazoa; phylum Arthropoda; class Insecta; order Lepidoptera; family Tortricidae; genus Epinotia; species Epinotia nisella. The sequence continues at coordinate 16,970,715 of OW028688.1, read as the reverse complement.
CTAGGCAGTCTGATAATAAGAGACTGCAGATGTACTCCAGACATCGTCGCTCGAATAGCCATGGCGAAAAAAACCTTTTAAACAAAAGAGACAACTCAAATCCAGTTTGTCAGGAACAAAAAGTTCCTAATCAAAGAGTACATTAGGTGTATGGCTGCCCTTTATGGCAGCGAAACGTGGACAGTGACATAAAGGGACCGAGAAAGACTGGAAGCGTTTGAAATGTGGTGTTGGAGACGGATGGAAGGCATAAGCTGGGCTGTTATTCGCTACGCGCATGTGCGGCTCACCCCGCCGGTCACCCGTTACGAAACTATACCTCTACCTACGCTTAGTTACTACGCATCGCGGTGTCAAGGTATAATTGTGGGTGAGCGTTGAGGTGAGCTTAAAACAAGTTACAGAATAGGGGGGCTGGAGTATGTGCCGTGCCTCTACGAGTGATTTCCGCTACAGAGCAGATAAACGCTGCTACGCGTTACGGCGTAGCAAACGTAGCGATGCGTAGCCTCGAATGGGTTAGAAAAAATCTTCCTCAATACGCGAAATTGTTTCAGTATTTCCAAATTATATTTAGGTAATGCCGATTACCTATTATTTAGTTAGATGAGTCGTTTAGTAATCAAAAATATGAAATAATAAGCGAGATGCGTTATATTTGTATGAAAAGAATACCGATATATACGATCTCTGGTATAAGCATTACAACTTATATTGCTCTCTTGCATAGATAACGGGCCATTCAAGTTTCCGTAATTCCACATTTGGGCTATAAAATGATTTACCGTCGTGCGTGTCGGATCGGGAATCGAACCCATCTAATTGGGCTGCATTCCTCTCACCTCCCACTGCGCTTAAATATCCTCTATCCACGAAAACACAACCTTTTACACTTTCACAATCAAATTTGAACTGTAAAATTAGGTCAATAAAGTTTGATATCGCTTGGTATTGAAGAGAGATGAGTCAGTTTGGAAGTAGTCCTTGTTTTAAGGATGGGATGACCATGCCATTTCGTTTATAATAAAGAGAAGAATGACGAGTGAGATACGTAGAAATGAGGTCAGAGATGTGAGAGGTAGATTTTGCTGTAGAATCTCGGCAAGAACTAATGAATGTGTTCTTGTTTAGTCTAGGCTAGCGTTATTTCGTACCTGAGATGAGGCCAATGTGCCATTTTAGTGCAGATTTATATCTTGTATCTCAGGTGCAATGATTAATATAAATGCATTTTTGTGGACCATCTTACAGAAATCTAGCCAGCCCCTTAGTAAGCTCAATAAAGCTTGTGTTGTGGTATGCATTGAAAACATGAAAAAATTCATGCTCATCCATCACACAAATATTTGCCTTAACCGGGATTCGAAATCAGGACCGTCAGCTTCGTAGGCAGGGTCACTTTACTACTGTAGTAACCACTACTTTGAATGAAATAAGAAAAGGTATTTCATCAATATCAAAAACCTCATCAGATAACTACATCAGGAGTTAAATTAATAATTTTAATTTTATTTTGATTTTAGTAGGTACCTACCCTACTAAAATCAATGATATCATAAAAACAAACCAATCGCCAAATTCGAACCCGATTAAAACAAACCACGATTAATGACATTCGCTCGATTAGCCAATTCACAATTAAAAATGCAAATGCCAACTTTCAATACCGAAACGTATTATGTTATATTCATTACAATACAATTTAAGTCTTATTACAGTTCATTTGAGTCTAAATCGGTCGTAACTTATGCGTCATTTTGATGGTCTTTCGCGAACAAGTTTAGGTCTACGCGCGGGTCAAGCTAAAATAGTATTTATGTGTGGGTAATAAGATGTTATCGTGTGTAGATAAGTTGGCGGGTTTATCGCGATAGCATCGATGCATCGGGTCGACGCACGCGCTTGCAGCCGGCAATAAAACAAAACGTGACCACAGTCCACAGACTTTGAGAGATTACAGTCGTTCTTGTTGTTTTGGAACCTTTGGCGCCATCATCAGTTTCATTTCCGTGGGAGCTCATTTTATAAACATTTTTATGAATAAAGCAAGGTTTAGACGAAGCCAGTAATGCTGGCGCCAGTCACTGGCTTGAAAAATAGGCCGGCGCTCTATTCCCGCCAGCGCTAGCTTGTCTTGAAAAACTGTTTATACGAGGCTAATAACAAGCCAGCACTGGCTTCGACTAAACCTAGCTTTATAAGCATCCTTGACAAATTGATTTGTTACGTGGTTAAATAAAAAAAACAAAAATAAATCGGACTTATTAGAGAGAGTAAGCACCGAACTTTGACGAAGCAAAATTAAAAATACATAGTAAGATTTTCACCTTAGGAACTGGTATTATTTGAGGGGGTAACTGAATAAAATTTGATGATATGTATATTCTTGACACATTGCATTTTTGCATGCGCATACTGTTTGCAAACCCCGCACTGCGACCGCACAAGCGCAGGCGCATCGTGCGGTAATCGCTCCGCTTTGATCTCGCCGCCTCCCCCCACTTTATGGCATCTAATTGTGGCAGTTAACGGCGCAATTACACTGCCATTAGTGATCGCTTCACATACTGCGGTGTCTGTATGAGAAACATTGTAAAAAAGTTGTATTGTTTCTCATTTTAATTGTCGTAATTATTTGTAATTAATAGAAAAAAGTTACTGTCAAGGTCTAGGCGTTTAAAGTGGTTTATAGGCAGCTGGCAGATACTGTCCCGAGCGAAAGTGCCGTTTTGTTATAAATGTATAGTTTATCATTATATTTGACATAATGATATTTTGTTTTGATATGTATGTTAATTTACTTTCCGAATCCGAACTTCTAATACCAATATGAATAGGTATAGAAAATAAGTGACACATTATTACAGACATTTATTCTGTAACAACATGACCTAAAATAAGCACCATTTGAGCGTAATATTTAATAAAGAAGGAAAAGCTTTTTCATGATATCATAGCTGCCGACCGCATAATACGGCGCAAGATTATTAAAGTTTAAAAGTCGAAATGAAAGATGGCGCGCGCGCCGCGGGCGCGGCCGACCGATCGACGGAACTCACAAATTGCCCCTCCTAATTACCCCAGGTAGGCGGTCGCACAAAGTGGAACGTTTTTTATTCCAAGTGCTAAGTTATTCAAAGATATAGCTATAAATGTATATAGTAGTTTTGCAGTCGATAATTACGAAAAATTCTAGTAATAATTTTACAAGAGTTGAAAGCAACTGAAGAATTTATCACTGTAAATATTACTGTTAATAGTAATGCATACTGGTCAAAAGAAAAACTAGGATGCATAGTAAAAACCTACGCGTAGCCAATTGACAATGCCACGACAATTTCATTTAGTTCACCAACATCGTTCAACAATGCAACTCGCAAGCCCTCGGAACAAATCAACATTTCCGTAGTGAAAATTACCGTAAAGCTGCAGCAACACAACAATGGGAGACAGAGATTACCCTCCACGGTGACTTCAAGCATGACTTAACAAAGCTAAAAACCTTCATCCAAAACACCGGGCCCTATTACAGCGGCGTCCGCATTATCCCCATACCTGCGCTAATGATAGGGTGCTTCAAAGAATACGGACTTCTCAATAACACCTCAGCTATAACCGAACCCAAAAAAGCCGGGCAATTTTGACACAATGCTCAAAGACGCCGACAATTGGGGAAATGGGTTATCAAGTCCTTTGCTTATCTCGTTGCGTTGGAGTTTATTGTTTTATGTCCAAGTTTACGACGTGATAAGTCTAGAATACTTTTACGCTGAAACTTTCAACAAAGGTCAGGGATAATTGCGGCAACTGCTGAGAAATGAGGTAAAATTCAAGGTGCCGGCGAGACAGGAATTCTTTCATAAATGCCGACTTTACGCTTGACGTATTCGCCTTAGGAAATGGAAAGATGGGCCGCTTATTTGACCGGTTTTTATAACTAACTCACATTCTGACACTTTAACGTTGGGTTATTCTACTTATTCTCATATGTTTTCCGAACAGCCGAGTTCTGTTAGCCAATTGGTAGGCTAGTGCTAATGGCGGTCAGGTGTGGGTGTCCTGGCACTTACTACCACCTCTAAGAGGGAGCTAAAAGCCGGTGCTTTTGTTAGCCTTGCTTCGTATTTGCTCGGGATTTAGATCATAACTCGCGCAATATCCGGAAAGTCAGCCTTATTGCGACACGACGTAAACATATCGTTTTTAAATATCTGGGTATGGTCTTGGCGTAGGTATTTCGGGTAAGTATCTCGAGCACTTAAGTATCAGTGTTACCGAAAACCATTCAAATTGGTAATTTAGTTCGAACAGTAAAGTAAAATTTATAGCCTGAGTAATAAAACCGAATAAAATCAGTGTAATCGCAGCGAAAGTCAAAAAGCTATAAAAAGGGAATGTTCTTTTAAATGCCAAGGAAAAGAGCGGTGTCTGCACGACACTTTAATTAAGAAATACCATTAAGCGATACAGAAAATTTATCTGTCCATGAATTGGGTTCGATTGCCCAATCTAGAGGTGAACGCCCGCGCAGTGACGCTGCAGCAAAATCAGATGAAACTTTTCGTGAATGGACCATCCCACTAGAACAAATGTACCCGATGCTACGCTCGATAAGGCCCGTTTGGAGGATTCTGTGCCACTTTTATTCTTTGAAAACTTCAACATTGAACTCAAGGCAGTTTGTAATTCAGTCTAGTTTGAACAAACAAGATCAAGATACATTTTTACTGTTCTAAGTCGTGTTTAAAGATGAAATTTTTGTTTTAAAAACGTGAGTCAGATTAAGCTTTACTGTGAAAATATGATCTCATTTTTCGAAAGCAGAGGGAAACAACCTCACAATAGTCAGCATTGTAATCAGATGGCGATAGCAAACGACTTTCATTAAGTAATTAGAAGCGTATCAACAAACGTCACTGTGAGTCGAATCGGTGTTTACATGTACAGCGAAATTCACATAAGTAGTAATCGGAGATACGCGTTAAAGCGATGCCGACGATAGAGCGGCATTAACCGATACACATCGGCACTTAAGGCAAGATAGCCGCGATTCGATAAGGGATATAAATAAAAATAAATGCCTGCTCCGCGTTATTGGGCTGTAAAGATACCGCTATCGCGATAGTTGTATCAAAGCATCCGCGTGTTTATTGATTTAATACAGCTCCGAATAAACCAAATGAATTTGCAACATGAGCGTTTTAATGGATTTTGCTTGTTGCAAAAGCCATTAATCAGACTGAAAGCGACCAAAGTGCTGATCATGTTTTATAAATCTATTCCACTATTAGGTACAGGTACTTACATGTAACAGTCCAATTAAAGCGCCTGTCTAATCAGATACCTACGTTATAAAATGTGTACCTACCTATCTGAAATATGCTAATAAGCATTAATTCCTTTACTTCTGTTAAATACTTTTCACTGATAATTTACATTAATTTAATTGATTCGAGATACGTCAGTGTGTATCTAAAAGGACACATACGAAGCGAAGAAACGATAATTAATAATGATAATTGAAGATGGATTTTCAAACATAATTCTGCTGTCTTCCTTCACATTTTCTTTTTCATACAGTTTCCTCAAAAATGACATGTATTGACATTACGAAGAAAAGTACCTCAATTGTGTCGCTTCGCTTAGCAAATACGAGTAAGTATATATGAGGCCTCGATCGGCGCGTTTGATGTGAGATAGCTTATCACACACGTCGCCGTGTCTCAGTTATTGTCCCGTGAACGTTTTTTTAAAGCCATTTTATTGGCCTTTTACGGTAACGTTCAAAGAGTTAAGTAAACAAAACGAGTAGATTTTAATCTTAAAAGACCATCCTGGCTACTCCGTTGTTAGGTATTCATTAATTCCATAACATTTACAAATAAATAGATACGCTTTTCGTAATCACTACCTAACTTATTGTTTAACAAAAAAAAAATTGCCAATGTCCTTATTTCCGAAATTTATAGGTAATTAAGAGACATTAATTATTGATGACAATAAGATGTGATTACATTTTGATTCTAATCTGTTCAGATGGGCGATATACGCTTGACTGAACGATAGTAATTCGCCAATGCAGCAATGGTAAGCTTGAAATAACGTTTACAATGACAGAGTAGTCTGAAAACCAGGATTTTTTTTTCAGTCTACAGTTTAACAAATTTCTTTGATTCCTCAAAATTTCCAGTATCCAATAAGAAAATGAAGCAACATTTTTTTACTGTTATTTTATTATTCCAGCCATGACAGGTGACGTGACCCACATCACTCGGTATCACAAAACAACAGAACAGAACAGAACAGAAGCCAAAGTCAACAGGCTTCCCCCGGATACGCTATCTCTAGTACTCGTGCTAATAACAATATCTAATCATTGTTTAGTTTTGGTAAACAGCGCTCTACAATATTTGGGTTTGTAATGGAACTACTCTCATCTCGCATAGAATGTTTGTTTTTATCTCCGTTTAGAATCACCCTGTTTTCATTGAATTTGGGAAATTATCTAGGTTTGTTAAATTATTTTAAAAAAAGTAAAGTGAGGAATATACCCTCTCTGTGACAAAAGACCAAGCCTTCTAAACTTTTTATTCAAGTTTTTGACAGATAATCTGACAAAAACTTTGATAGTAGTATATTTCTGACTCAGATACTTAACTATTACAACAATGGAGGAGTGTCTTTTCAAAAGGGCTTATTTTTATTTTTGTATCACTTTCATAGTAAATCTAATTGACTGAACCGTAAAGTTTACTTTAGAAGTTCCCTTACGAAAAAAATAAGTCCTTTTGAAAAGACACTCCTCAATGGTTCGAGCGTTTTGTCTGTCAAATACTCCATTTAACTTTTACAATGTGTTCACAAGGGGGAGGGGGAATACGTGATACATGACAGACCATAAAATCTATTTCATAATCAACCATAAATCAAATCCCCCTTGTTAAAAGGGCAAGAGTAACATAATACGGCTTCCCCTAAACTTTTAATATCGATTGTCATGTTACCCCAAGTTTTTAACAAGAATATGTAATAGAATGTTAGCGTGTGGTCAGTAAGCCTTTTTATAAAGTGACTATTATGGGAAAATGTTTATGAGAATCATGATACTTCACCTAAAAGTTTGACATAATCGGAAAACTTGTGTGCTCGATTATACCCGCCAGTTTTCATTATTTAATTGCATTAATTAAACATTGTCTTTGGTTATCAGACTCATAGCGTCGCCATAACTCTATGGTCAGACTATTGTTTACAGACATTAATTATACCTCAATTATTCAACGAGAATAAAAAAAATGAAAAAGGAATCCGGCGATGTATTTACAATAATTATTTCCATCAGGAACCATTTCATTATTTACTGCTATTCTTATTACGACTGTCATTTAATGGCAAAACGATTTTACTAGATTTTCGATGGATCAGTTTTAAACGAATCTGTGAATGAAAGAGATTCTTGTAAAACAATTTGGTTAAAATTCTTACCGCTTCCTCAGCTTCCTTCTGATCCCGGTGCCCCATGAGGTTGGGCATGGCTGTCCAGTTGTACCCCAGATCCTGGCAGAGGGGCAGCTTGATCCTCTCACATTTCCCTCCCTCCTCCTCCTGTCCAGCCACAAAAGCAGCCAAAACCAACACGCAAATAATCCGAGACATGTTCAACACGGTTAAATATCACCACACAATACTAATTGTCATATTTAAATAGTTAGAATCTTTGTATTCAAACTTCACTCGTAAACATTTTATTCTTTTTAATTAACAACGACGCAGCCGCTCTCCACAACGGCCAGCACCGGACTGATTTCAAATTCGTAATTCGAACTCGGCGCCGCGATGCGGCGTTCAATCAAAGGCAAAGGAACGAAACCGGTCTGCCGTGCCGGTACGTTCAGAAACATGCATATGTTCCGATAAAAGCCCTGTCTGAAGTGAACGCATGAACAGAGCATTAAGAAAAGAAAAAAAAACTAATTCGTGTACGGCTCACTGCAATCGGTGGTAGTAATTTACGCTCTCTCTTTCACTCTTAGGCGAACGAGTAGAGTGGATGGATAATATGGAATTAAGTGTATCTGCCCATGGGGTTCAATTTTATTTTATGAAATTGCTGCAATAAAAGTGTGGTAATTGAGAGGTTTAAGGGTTTTATTACATGCATTTTGCTGTATTATAGTTCCACTTCGACGGTGAGCTAGACGTAGTAGTTAATAGGCACTTTGCATTTAACTTTTTCAGTGTTCAACAGTAAAATACATCCTAATGTAAATTTTATAGGCACCTAACTTGTCGTCAAGAACATTTCAAGACGCTACTTTTATCTTTCAGTTCGACATCCCAAGTAGAATACACAATTAGGGCCCTTCATTACATCACTCCAATAACACCTTTAATACATCCCTCTATCCACTCCAAAATAATTCCAATCCCATTGAAATACGGCCTAAAATCGCATGTCACTCATCCATATCTCTTAAACTTATCAAGGCCAGTATAAGCTGAACTCTTAGTGCAATGATGGGTGTTTGATATTGAAAGGCGTCGGCGGTTCACGGTAGAGTGGGAGGCGTGTATGAATAGGGCGTTGTGCGAGCGGGACGGGCACAAAGGCGCCGATGCGCGTACGCCGGACGCAGGCGGAATGCCTAATTAAGGGCGCATGCGCGGACTGCGGGGTGAGGGGCGCGGCGCACTGCCCGCGGGGAGCGAGGGAAATACCTACTTTTTTACCATAACAACAAATCATCAAATCAATAAAGAGTCGGCAACGCGCTTGTGATTCTTCTGGAATTGCAAGCGTCCGTTGGCTACGGTGTCAAGCAGACCGTGTGCTTGTTTGTAACCTTCGTAGAGTAAAAAACCGGCCAAGTGAGTGTCGGACCACGCAAAATGAAGGGTTCCGTGCCTATTAAAAACATCGTATCGTCACAGAAATCTTACGGCACTTACTTCCTTTCCTATAGGGAACGCAATTTTTCAGCAACTTCAGCAGCAGCGGATCGGTTTAAAGGTTTTCGAAAAACCTTTAAACCGATCTTGTTAAAATTATTTTCGGTGAAAGAATTTAAATAAGCCCAATTCCCATGATTTTTTTCATATTTTGTATTAAAAATAAATTTCAAAAAGTAGGGGGGGGGGGGGGGGGACAAAATTTTAGTGACTTTTGGGGCGATTTTCTCCGACTATTCACTTAATAAAAAAAATGCTGATAAACCTTATATTTATTTTGAAAGGCCTATCTATTGTGCCTTGTGCCATTTGTGCCACACGTGGACTTAGGTACTAGGATTTTTTTTACTTACAGATTTTTGGAGTGCACGGACTAAAAAATTTTTTTTTGGGCATTATTTACAGAACTATGTATGTATATGTAGCGGCTAACAAAATACACCTATCCTCAAAATTTTATTCAAATAGTACCACCTTATAGTTTTCGAGTAAAAATGCCTGTGACATCCGGCAGATGGACAAGACGAAACTATTATAAGGGTTCCGTTTTTTGCCATGTTGGCTACAGAGCCCTAAATACACGATGGGCAAACAAGCGCACCGTCCGTATGATGGTAAGCGGTCACCATAGCCTATGAACGCCACAAGTACCACAACCTAGAGGTATAACAGCCGAGCGGCGGCGCGCAGGAGAATGTATGGGGACCACGCTGACAGTTGTAATGTGAGTCATCCCTAAAACAACAATACACTTCCTTAAAATACCATTATTTTGCCCACAATTAGTGAAGCATGAATAATTAAGACTACTAAAGAAATTACATGCGGCGTGGCGTGGGTAGGCCCCCCCACATGGTGGACTGATGACCTGGTAAAGGTCGCGGGAGTCCGCTGGATGCGGGTGGCGCAGGACCGGTCACTTTGGCACTCTTTGTGGGAGGCCTATGTCCAGCAGTGGACGTCTTTCGGCTGATATGCTGACGATGATGATGATGAATTACATGAAACAAAATGATTGTACGAAACAACACAACCCCTGATTAGACGTTCCGGTCACAACACGATAATATACCATTGAGTTTATCTAAGCGGAAACTGCTTTCCCTAAAGTTCGTTGTTCTATTGATAATGTTATCTCTTCCATGACTTTAGTTCAACGGAATTCGTAGCATGTAATGGTTTCCTGTCCCGTTGCATTTTGCATATTAGGTACCATATTAATATTATGTCGTTCACATCACATTTTGATCCATAATTTTATACCTGAACATGCTGCATAATAGGGAGGAAAAGGATTCTGTCGAATGGTAATTATTCCCCCGACAAGAGCCTGGCTCAAGGTAAACCACGTAAAGTACCTAACTAACATTTGGGTGTTAGCTAAGGGTATTATTATAATCTTAACCTTTATAAGAGAGTTATAATGTTCTCAGTTGTAACTAATAGTGTTATAAAGGAGTTAAGAAAAATAATTAACTCCTAAAGTGTTATAAGAGTGTTATTCAAAGCAATTACACTTGAGATGTTAAAGCTTTAACCTGTTTTTAACACTTAAACACTTACAAGAATGCTAGCTACAGGCAGAGACTTTATAACAGAATTAAGTCTCTTGTAAGTATTGAAACTTTTTCTAACGCTTAAGGTGTTAGGCAGATACACTTTAAAGACACTGTAAGAGTGTTGTAACTCAATAAGCGTTATAGTTGAGTTAACTAACGCCTAAAGCTTTAAGGTAATTCGCCATTGTTTTGGTGGACTCTAACCTACAAATTGATTAGGTTATTCAATATTTGACATCAAGATACTTCATTATTTATGTTACTCTTGCCATTATACGGATGCCACTTAATTTATCATGCCACTGGCGAAGAAACAAGAATAGAAAATGATAAAAACTTTAGATGTATATTTTAATGTTCATAAGTTTTATTAGAAATCTTTAATAAATCCTGGGCGCGTTAAAAGTGAGATGGGAAACATGGTATACACTTACCGTAAAATCACAAGGGCAGATTGTTTTTATATCATGTCACACACACTTCCAATTTAATTCACTTTCAATTAATACGACTCCATAGCTGTCAAATATTAATACCTATACTAACTATCTGCGCCATTTTGTCGGAAGACTATATTTGTCTCATAATTTTATGGGTAAAGAAAAGAGTAAGATGCTCACTTTATACTGCGTAAGAGCTAGAGTCTTATAAGACTCTCAGCTAACACCTTAACCTGTAATTCGTGGGCCTCTTTCGTAGTTATAAGGGTGTTAGAGCACGCTATAAGACCTTTTTTACAGGCATTCTTAACACCTTAACACTTGGCTGAAACCGATATAAGAATGATATAAGGGTTATTTTAACGCTAGTGTGCTAGTTGGGTAACGATAAGTTAAACACCACACTGCTTTGCTGGACGCTCGCACTGGGGCCCAACCTCGTCGGAATCGTAATTAAAACGTCAGATATGGCGGCGCCAGCGCAAAGCGATCGACATATGCAAACACGACAGACATCCAACATACTATGTACTATGTCTGTTCAGTCCTGACTCTCCTTTACGGCTATCACAAGACGGCGCGCGAGCTCTCTCGATTTTTCTCGCACTATCCGTCTCTGTCTTATTAGAAGACTTAGAAAGAGAGAAAAATCGAGAGAGCTCGCGCGCCGTCTTGTAATAGCCGTGATGTGCTGACTTGGTGTTTTTTAGGGTTCCGTACCTCAAAAGGACAAAAACGGAACCCTTATAGGATCACTCGGGCGTCTGTCTGTCCGTCTGTCACAGCCGATTTGCTCCGAAAGTACTGGACCGATTAAGTTGAAATTTGGTACACATATATAAATTGGTGACCCAAAAATGGACACGTAAAGTAATTTAATGAATTCTGTACTTTTGGGGGGTAAACTGGAAAATTAAAAAAAAAAGTTTCGCAAACTGTATTATGTGACATATTAAATGAAAGGGGTTGTTGTAATCATCTCAGATATATTTTTGTTATAATTTTAGCGAAAACCGATTTGAATTAATTTAGGAAAAAAGACCGCCCTCCCCCCCCCCCCCCCCCCCCCTTATCACCGAAACTACTAGGCTTACAATTCTGAAAAAAATATGGAAAATAGTTCCTTGCCTAAATATTACAGGAAAACCCATGAGAAGTTTGAGTATGCAAGGTAACGGGAAAATTCTCAATATTTTACGGAACCCTCACCTCGCGAGTCGAACTCGCACTTGTCAGTTATTTTTTTTTAGTTTATGTTGGTCTAGTGAGATCAATACTATTCCGTCACTTAAACATCAGCTGGCAATTTCAGTCCTAGGCACCCGCTAGGGCTCGAACTAGCAAGTGCGACAGAGACGGAGATACACGAATGAAGTTCGTTATCGTTTCGCGGCAGGCCCTCAGGGGGGTCCTCAAATCTGCTCGTAGCCGCTTTCCTCTACAAACGCTTTTTGCTATTGAGTTATAGGACTTATAGGTATAGTATTAACCTGCCCAAATTGCGCTCGTACCTTTGCAAAAAAGATAGGGTATGAAAGCCACGTGAGAGCGCACCAGAGAGTAGAACAACAACACTCTAGCCATAGTGCAAATCGGTAACACCAAACCCAGAACACACAGTCGCTGTGGCCGAAATCGGTCAGGACAGCATCATCATCATCATCATCATCATCAGGTATAGTATAGAACAGACATCCACTAGCATATGTTTGCGCAAGGTAAACTACTCTCATGAGATTACCTCTGCATAGCCGGGAGCTGGCGGGGCGGTCGCTAAATAGTACTGAATTCCTATTAGACCTGCGGCTGAACAAAACTGGGTTTCGATAGCATTAAAGTTTTTTCTTTTTTGATATGTCGTTGGAGGCATGTTAAATAATACTTATGTAAAAATGTAGAAATTTTTAGGTTTAGATTTCGGCTATATTGAAATATTTAAGTTTTTTGCCAAGAACTATGCAAATATAGAATTAGAGTCACAAAAAACTGTAACATATCCAATAACATTTTAATTTCTTTACTATATTCTGTTTTTAGAAGTCTGGAACATCTGCGTTCTGGTGAACGAAAAAATGCTTATAATTCCGAAAATAAAGAATTAGAGTCGCTGATATTGCAAAAATATGATATTATCGATCCACTTCATATACTTGAAAAAAGTTGGAGGTGTAGACAATCGGCTTGTCTAGATATTGATTTCTGGCTAAGCAGTATAACCAATATTGAATTAGAGTTTGTAGAGTTAATAATAAGCAGGTCATGATAATGATCTCTGTTACCAAACAAAAGTTTATAAATATAAAATCACGGCGACACTAAATACTGATACGTAAGCATTCCGGGCCTATATTAATACATTTCAAACTCGCTGTATGCGCGCGCCGCGCTGCGCACTGTACCACCAGACCCCTATTCCGTAACTGGTTTTAAGTTCACCTCAACGCTCACCAACAAATATATCTTGACACTGCGGTGCATAGTAGCTAAGCGTAGGTAGAGGTCCAGTTTCGTTAGGTGACGCTGTTTTAAGTTCACCTCAACGCTAACCCACAAATATATCTTGACACTGCGGTGCGTAGTAACTAAGCGTAGGTAGAGGTCTAGTTTCGTTAGGTGACGCATGGGGTGAGGCGCATGAGCGCGTAGCGAATAACGGCAGCGATCAGTGGGGGCGGGGTAGTGGCGTGCCCTTGACTCCACGTGAACCTGCGTCCAGATTCCATAAAAAAATCCGCAAAGCGTGTTTTAAACTAATATCAACCGAAAATAGTTAAACTTACCCTTATTTATTACTATAGGGATTGCCCACGGTTTCGTTCGCGTAGAACTCGTTATCGTGTTATAGAAATAATTGATATGAAAATTATCATAAAAATGACCATTCTCTGCAGAAATACCTACTAACAAATGACATACAATGTATTTTTTTTGCGAAGTGGCTAGTAACAGTAAGCTATGGAATAGATGGCTAGTAAACCGCAATTTACCTACCACATGAAATTGTTTTTGTATATTCAGGATGTAGGGTCGGTTCGCCGGTTATCGACCACCTAATTTAGTGTGCCAGTTTGCGACCACTCAGGTAAATTGGTGAACCGAGAGGATATTTTCTAGTTTTTTCAGTAGATTCCTGCCTAATAACTACATTAACTACTTAGAGCCTGTTCAAATCTATATACCTATATAAAAGAAGATTGTGACTAATTCATACACGTACAGCCGAAATTACTCGGACTAGAAACATGAAATTTACACCCAAACTACCTTTTATAAAGTTTTTTTGGAACAACGGATAAGAAGGGATTTTAATAAATTCCACCCCTAAAGGGGGTTAAAAAGGGGTGCAACGTTTGTATGAGGGACACTTTTTTTTGAGCTAGAGACTTAAAGTTTTGTAGAAAGATAACTTATTAAAATACAAAAAAGTACTTTCAGCGTTTTGGAAAATTCTATCCCCAAAAGGGGTCATAAAGGGGTGCAAGATTTGTATAGGAGAAACATTTTTTAAGCTATAGACTTAAAATTTTGTAGAAAGATTACTTATTAGAATACTAATAAAGTGCTTTCAGCGTTTAGGAAAATTCTACCCTAAAAGAAAAGTTCCCCCATACAAACGTTGCGCCCCTTTTTAACCCCCTTAGTTAAAAAGGGGCGCAACGTTTGTATGGGGGAACTTTTCTTTTTTGAGCTATATACTTAAAATGTTGTAGAAAGATTACTTATTCAAATAAAAAAAAAGCACTTTCAGCGTTTTGGAAAATTCTGCCTCTAAGGGGTTAAAAAGGGGTGCAAAGTTTGTATGGAGGAAACTTTTTGTTTTGAGCCAGACTTAAAACTTTGTAAAAAGATTACTTATTACAATACAAATAAAGTCCTTTCAGTGTTTTGGAAAATTCCGCCCTTAAGGGGTTAAAAAAGGGGTGCAAAATTTGTATGGAGGAAACTTCGTTTTGAGCCAGAGACTTAAAACTTTGTAGAAAAATTACTAATTAGAATGCAAATAGTCCTTTCAGCGTTTTGGAAAATTCCGCCCCTAAGGGGTTAAAAAGGGGTGCAAAGTTTGTATGGAGGAAACTTTGTGTTTAGAGCCAGAGACTTAAAACTTTGTAAAAAGATTACTTATTAGAATACAAATAAAGTCCTTTCAGTGTTTTGGAAAATTCCGCCCTTAAAGGGTTAAAAAAGGGGTGCAAAATTTGTATGGAGGAAACTTAGTTTTGAGCCAGAGACTTAAAACTGTAGAAAGATTACTAATTAGAATGCAAATAGTCCTTTCAGCGTTTTGGAAAATTCCGCCTCTAAGGGGTTAAAAAGGGGTGCAAAGTTTGTATGGAGGAAACTTTATGTTTAGAGCCAGAGACTTAAAACTTTGTAAAAAGATTACTTATTAGAATACAAATAGTCCTTTCAGTGTTTTGGAAAATTCTTCCCCTAAGGGGTTAAAAAGGGGTGCAAAGTTTGTATGGAGGAAACTTTTTGTTTTGAGCCAGAGACTTAAAACTTTGTAAAAAGATTACTTATTAGAATATAAATAAAGTCCTTTCAGTGTTTTGGAAAATTCCGCCCCTAAGAGGTTAAAAAGGGGTGCAAAGTTTGTATGGAGGAAACGTTTTGTTTTGAGCCAGAGACTTTAAGCTTTGTAGAAAGATTACTTATTAGAATACAAATAAAGTCCTATTAGCGTTTTAGAAAATTCCACTCCTAAGGGGGTTAAATAGGGGGGTAAGCTTTGTATGGGCAACGATTTGTTTGAGCTACAGACTTAAAAGTTAATAGAATGATTACTTATTAAAATAAAAAAGTGGATTCAGCGTTTAGAAAAATTCAACCCCTAAGGGGTTAAAAAGGGGTGCAAAGTTTGTATGGAGTAAACTTTTTGTTAAAACTTTGTAGAAAGATTACTTATTAGAATACAAATAAAGTCCTATTAGCGTTTAAAAAAATTACACTCCTATGCAGGTTAAAAAGGGCAGTAAGCTTTGTATGGGCAACACTTTGTTTGAGCTAGAGACTTAAAAGTTAGTAGAATGATTACTTATTAAAATAAAAAAGTACTTTCAGCGTTTAGAAAAATTCAACCCCTAAGGGGGTTAAAAGAAGGTTCAAAGTTTATATGGAGAGCAAAAAATTTTTAAAGTAAAATTTCGGTCTTATCATGTAGTTATGTTAAGACTTCAAAACTAATTTCAGAGTTTTTTTTCAAATTCGTCCCTAAGTGTTAAAAGGGGTTTAAAGTTTGTGTAGAGAGCAACACATTTATAAAGTATGAGATTTGTAACTTTGGTTTTAGACTGTTTGTTTAAAAACTAGAAAAGGAATTTCATTGTTTTTTATATTGATGCAGGCCTGAAATGGAAAGAGGAGCTGGATGCCGTTGAGCATTCCATTTCTTCAGCCTGTTATGCTCTGAGAAGCCTGAGGGAGGAACTCACTAGACAACAACTTAAAGTCATATACTATGCGTTAGTAGAATCTAAGCTTAGGTACAATATCAGGCTCTGGGGAAATAGCTTTAAGTATAACCCTAACAAAGCTTTGGTTGTTCAAAAAAGAGCCATCCGCACTATTGTACGCATTCCTCAGTGGATATCTTGTAGAGAACACTTCCTGGAATTGGGCATTCTAACAGTTCCTTGCTTGTATATACTCGTGCTGCTTACTATTTTGTCAAAAATATCTTAAAATATGAATCTATCGAAGAACAAGATTTGCGCCTACAAACACGAACAAAAAACATTACACAAAGTTTTTTCCCGAAGCTCAAAGTGGCGCAGCACAGCACAAAACATCAGGCTGTAATTTTTTTTAACAAACTGCCCCCTGACTTAAAAAATATCACAATTTATAAGGTATTTCATAGACAATTAAAAGCATGTTTATTGAGAGGGTGCTTCTACAGTATTGACGAGATTTTTGTGCGTGATATCTAGTTATAAGAATTAAAGACATGACATGTATTAAGTTAAATAAAATGTACAAATTATAATTAGTTAAGCAATCTTTTTATGTAAAATATTTAAGTAATTTTAATTTTAATGTAGATATTTCAAACACAATATTTGTATTGTTACTGAATAACTAATAAAAAATATATATATAATATGGGGTAAAAAAGGGTGCAAAGTTTGAATAGGGAGCAATCATTTTTCTAAGACGATAAAAACGTCTACGCGGACGAAGTCGCGGGCAACAGCTAGTGTTTACCATATCTTTAACTAGCTTTTGCCCGCGGCTTCGCCCGCGTACTAAGCGAAATTTTTAACCGTCTACAAAAAAGGAGGTTCTCATGTTGACCCGTATGTTCCGATTGAATTGCAATGTAGCACAAATATTTTCAATAATTTTCATGTCCACAATATTTAATTTCAAAATCGATGCCATTTTCAAACTCAAATTTCGTAATGAACGTTCAAAAAAACAATAAAAACGACACCCATATTGATATTTAGATATTTCAACCCCATCGCACCCCAACAGGGGAGATGGTATTTCACGTCCGCCATGTTGGATTTTAAAATCGTTGTTATTTTCGCAATCAGTGACCCGATAAACCATAGAAACAATACCCATATTGATTTTCAGACTGTCACCAAATGTTCCCCTTTTAGGGGTTGAATTTTTTCATCGTAAGCCCACGTGTAGCAATTTAATCGATAGGTCTTTTCAAAATAAATATAAGGTTTCTCAATGTTTTTGATTAAATGAATAGAGGCGGAGATAAATCGCCCCAAAAGTCACTAAAATTGTGGCCCCCCAGGGATCGGAACCGGTTTTCTCAAAAGTCCCCGAAGTAGTCTAATATTTTGAATTATTTTAGGCTCTTAATGTAGGACTCTTTAGGTAACATTTTCGTATTTTTAGACAGCCTGATCAAAAATGATATTATAAACCAAAGAACGAAATTGAACGAAATAAAACCGGTATTTTTGTATGGTGAAAATACCAGTATCCGATCCCTGTGCCCCCTCCTCTAATTTTTGAACGGTGTTTTTAAAAAATAAAAAAAAAATCATAAACCTATAGGGCTATTAGGGCAATTTTTTCACCATAAATTATTTTGAACAAGATCGATTCATAGGTTTTCGAGATATTGCTGAAAAACTGCCTTCCCTATAGAAAAGCACGTAAGTGCCGTAAGATTTCTGTGACGATACGACCTTTTTAATAGGCAAGGATCCCTTCGTTTTGCGTAATCCGACACGCACTTGGCCGGTTTCTATAGATAACTAGCTTCTGCCTGCGACTTCGTACGCGTTTAAATTATGGATTTCATGATTATGATTCGTCCTAAAAGGGACGACATAAATTATACCCTATTAAATAATATCAATTAGAATTTTGGTCAAGTGCGAGTCGGATTTTAGTTTTCCCATACATTTTGTGACCCAACTCCTGATGAAGGCAACGAGCAAAAATATTTCGTCTCCATACAAAGTTTCATCCCCTTTTTCGTCCCTAAAAGGGATAACATTTGACATAATCTAATATATAAGGAACATATCTGGAAAGTTTCATGTACACTCATCGGTATATTTTGATATTACGTGGAACGTACATCCATTCATACATCCAAACTTTTACGTTTATAATATTAGTAGGATGGTACGGAGTCCGACTCGCACTTGGCCGGTTTTTTACTGTTACTAAGTTACTACAAATAGTCAGTCCATATATCAAATTTTTTTTACTCATTTTGAAGTCAATAACTTTTCAAATTCACATAATAATAACCGCATGTAATTTACCGTGCACGTAAACAAACAAATGATATGATTTGAAATACAAACGCAGCGCTTGCGCGGCGAAGCGGGGGTCGGGACGAGGTATCACTCTAGGGGCTCGCTCTAGGTTCCCGCGCGCCGCCGGTACGTGCACGTGGTACCGCGGCGTGGTTATTTATTTCGCGCCTATTTTAATAGATTATACTATTACAAGGCAAGCTAAACACAGAAATTTCTTACTTTCCATTATATGGCTGCATATATTATTTTATAGTATTAGACTAATCTTTACAGACTCTAATTCAATATTAGACCTTACAGGACAAAAAACGCATATAAAAATTCTTATTAATGAAAGCTTATCTCTAATTCCTCCAAATTTTTTGCTTTGTCTATTAACTTAAGGATTTAAAGATATTGTTGTGAATTTTTGAAACTTTAATTCAATATCGACAAAATAATAACCGAATTCTGGTTTGACCCAGTCGCTCGTTATTTTTTTTTCTAAAAACTTAACAGCATAAAGCATCATACATATTATAAACGATGAAGCTTAAACTTTGCACTCTAATTCAATATACAGGTGATGGGAAATAAAAAGGCTTTATTATTATTATTCAATATTCACAAATCACCAATAAAAAAACATAAATACCTAATTTATACCTAACTCTCGTTCTAACTTTTCGTCATATTTTACAAATATGCTTAAAAATATGTCCCATACCATATAAGCATAACTTTTCCGACTTTAGAATTATCGAAACTTGTAGGGCAAAATTCCGGTCCGGCTACAGGGAGGTGGCCAGTCTATACGTAGTAATAGTCAATGGTGTTTGTTTTGCAACGAGCAGCGCTATTAACCGTTGGCACTAAATCGCACTGAATGCGCTAGGTATTGCGCGGTGGAGGTGCGCGAAAAAGTGTAGTTGCGCTGTTACGATGTTTATGATCGCGTTTATGCTGCACATAAAGCATTCCTCCCACTTGCACTCACATATTGGCTAGTATGGGACGATTACCGGCCGACATAAACGCGATATAGTCTTTAATTTATGTTCTGAGCGACATAGTTATCATACAGGGTGATTTAGGGGTCGTGGAGCAAGAAGACCAAAAGCGAATAAGATGGTCATACTGAACAACTTTTCCCATGGGACCAACCACGAAATCGAAAAAAAATAAGAGCCAATTAATAGTTAACTGTGAGTTAATTGAGAGTATTAGCTGATTTTTTTTTGCGATTTCGTGGTCGGTCCCTTGGGAAAAGTTGTTCAGTGTGACCATATTATTTGCTTTTGGTCATTGTTGCTCCACGACCCCTAAATCACCCTGTATACTGGAGATCTCTGGAGTATGTAGGTAAACAAACGTCTGTGTAATTTGATATTATTTTGGTATATTAATATGTAAGAATTAACAATAGAAAAGATAAGACACCGTGCAAACGAAGTTGCGGGTACAACACAGTGCACGCACAAAATCGCACCATCAATTTTAAAACAAGCTACTAAACTAAACCACCATTCAATTTCCAACTTAACTACTTGCGCTAACATATGCTACATAAAGTCCAACATCAATTGCGTTTCCTCGTCCCTTGACTCATTTTGGTTGTACGAAGGTGTGAATGAAGGAAGTGCTATTAAAACAATAGAATAGTCATTTTGGCGTGTACCGATATGGACACAGAGTGTATGAGAAGAATGGTAATGGGCGGGGCGGCTGTAGAACTCGCTTTGATCGCCGGAGGTCAATTTGACTTAGCATTTCGTATTCCAATATGGCACTATAGGAAGTAGCAATCAAAACTCATTGCACGCAGTGCAATGCAATGCAATGTGGGAGTGCGACAAAGTCTATATTGCTCCTGATGAGCTCTCTGTCTGATGAAAGTATTCGAAAAGGTGGAACTAGCAATTATAACACAGAACAATAACAATACAGCCAATTTAAAGAAAAAAATAAGACCCACCCGTCTTCCGTAACTTATCTAATCACCCAACCTTTGAGGCGGGAAAAGGCAATAATGAATATGGGCATAGGGTATGTGGTTGTATCCTACCTGCAATATTAAATAGATTTCCGGATGAGCTAAGCTAATACGTAATGTTGAGAGTAAAACGTGTTGTAAAACAACTAAGTCATAAACAATAAAGGTACTTACCCTACTGAATAAAATAATATAGTTACCTACTTAATTAAGAACTGGTTAATAAGGCTTAACCAGCTCCTTAAATCAAAAAATCTTTTATTTGTAAGTTTAGTAGTTAAGATTGTATTTACCCTTACTTTTTAATGAAATAAACAGTTCATTTTTTTTATAAATTCGGAAGATAATAGAGTTGAAATAAAGGACGGACATTTGATGATATTGACACTGAGATTTACGTCACAACTCGATCACTACATAGAAAATGCTCAAGTGTGTCACTTGCGTACATCAATCTATGAACTCAAGCAGGCTAGTCGACAATGAAACCTGAAACTGAATGATACTCTACTTAAAATTGGACTGGCAAGATCAAAGACCAATCAATGTGTGTTTATTATTTTGTGAATGATTCAATTATGATATTTATTGCAGTGTGGGTGGATGATTCCTTAATCTTCACTTAAGAAAACTGCATCAGACATAAAAGAAAAAATTATGAAGGAGCTCTGCATGAAATACCTTGGTGATGTGAAGCATTGCATATGTATACGTACATAAATATAAATAAAACGTGAACGTAAAGCACAACAGAACAGAAACAAACTTGTCACATATGAGACTTTGACAATAGCCTGAAATGAAATGAAATATTTATTTGCGGAATACGGGTCACATTATGTTGGTACAAATAAACGTAAAAATAATAGCCTTTATTTTGCTGTCGGTTAAGAATAAACAAAATAGAAGGATCACTTATTACTAGTTTTTATGTTTAGAAATTCATTAACAGAGTAGACACATAGTTCGGATAGCCATATAAACAGTTTCTTCTTGTTAAGAAGGTTGCGGATATACACCATAAAAGCGTATTCAAATGTGAATACCAGGCAAATAGACAACGACGCTCTCGCTCCTGCTCACGCGTAACCAGATCAAACGTACAAAAGATTGAATTTGATTTATTTCCTTCGCTTACCTTTGAGGCTGTATCAAAAAGCGAGCGCGTTGAAGTCTTATACAAGTAAAGGCCTTGATTAGGGTAAGTATCCAGCAAAGCTGTGCGTGTCGGCGGAGCGTAGTGCAAAGATATAATCTACCAATCGGAAGAGACGCGAAATGGAGGCTAGCAACGCTATTGGTGGATATTTTCCTCGTATACCGTTCTCTCCACAGGTTCCCTCTCAACTCTACAACACAATTCTCAACATGAGTATTTTTGAGCATAATCGATTCTATCAGACACGTTTAAGTATATATATATGTATATGTATAGGATTTTCTTTACATGCATATTATAGAAAGAACTACAATCCATACTTAATATTATAAATGCGAAAGTGTGTCTGTCTGTCTGTTACCATCTCTTCACACTAAAACAGCTGAACCGATTGGGATGAAAGTTCGTATGGAGACTGTTTGAATCCCGGGGAAGGACATGGGATAGTTTTTATTTTAGCCACGCAGACGAAGTTGCTGGCGGAAGTTACTTAGTCTGTATTGTAGTCTGTCTATAAATATGTACTAATTATTTAAACAAAATGGAAATCAGGTACCGGTGTCTAATTTGACTTGATTCGGCCTTTTGACGGCAGCCAGAGGAGTCACGAACGTGTTGCCGACTTTTTATTTATTTGAGGATTTGTTGCGTCGGCAGCTATATAGAGACAAACGCAACTCCCTCTGAAACTCTGAACACATCAATTCTCAAAATGTTTTTTGAGCAACTTAAATTGTCAAACACATTTTTTATGTATACATATCCTTAAACAATTTAATACATATCTGCGTATGTATACATACAAATCCAACCCTATAAACGCCACGCCATTTAATGGCATCCCGCAAAAACAATCCTCAAGGTTATTTACGAGCTATTCCCACTGCCATTAAACTAAAAACCGAAAAGCTAATTGCGCCGGCGCAGCGAAGGACGCGGCGGTGGGGAGGGGGGGAGCTGGGACAATTAAATGAATTTGCCGGGGGACAAAAACGAATCCGTCACTGGAGCTTGGGGTGACCACGATGAGACTCGGAGCATGGAGGGAGATTTTTCTGCCAATAATGGCCTGTTTTGCGAGGCCTTTTGACCAGTGTTGCCAGGTTTTAGATATTGTTATTGACATGACCATTATTATTTAGGAGTTTTATTGCTTAGCCAGTGGACTAATTGCCATCATAATCCTATTTACAGTCTCTATTAAACTACAAGAAAAAGCATGCGTCACTTTCTATTAAGTGATATCCAAATCTGAATGTGTATCTTGTCATTTATCACGTAACTACGTGAACATCACAAGGCCGCTATTTTTTCACTGGACCCTTTAACCTCTTGTATATTCTTGTTTCGACATTTTTTGCGCATTTTTTTTTTGACTGTTATATGCTTGCAATTTTTGAATGGTCCTACTTTGCTCCTGGGGGGGTAACTGTGCCCAGCAAAAAAAAAGTTAAGTTCCGTTCTAGCTAAGTTGCAACAGAGTTCAAGCTAATATAAAGGTAAAGAGAACTTTTTTCCGATAAAATCGTTACCAGTACCATAACTCCATATTTATAAAAGTTGCGATGCAATTTGTAAAAGTGGAGCTAATTTTGGAGCAAACTAGGACCATTCTACCGTATATATATATTTAATACGTAATTACGTGTAGGACTGGGTCACCTGATGGTAAGTGATAATGAGATCGAGGGTGCTACATGCATACTAAGATAGTACCTATTCACTATCATCTTGAAAAAATCCAAGTTATAAGTAGCTGGCAAAAGGTTTTCAGGAAGTGAGTTCCACTCTTTAGCTGTCCTCGCAAGAAAACTGGAAGCAAAGCGCTTCATGGGAATCAGTGGTAAGTCAACAACATAAGGGTGGAACCCACGTCCGAACCTAGTCCTAACATGGTGAAACATATGTGATAAGACGTACAAATGAGTAGCTTAACTCGTGGTCACCCCAGTCGCTATAATTTGAGCGGAATGTCGACGCGGGCGCACGCAAAAACTATGACGAACCGCGGAGGACAGGTCGACGCGAGGAAACGGAAATTTAGCTCTTCAATACAATATAACATCTATAAATCAAACAAAAGTTCACCTTAATGCCATAAGGACTTCTCTACCAGTTAATCTTTAGGGTAAACAAGTAACAATGGCTTGTGTGATATGTTGTCTGTTTTGGCCTAAGGTTGGCTGCTAAAGAATGTAATTGCCAAATGACATTTTGGCGTTCAGCTCGCTATTTGTATATTTCTGTATTTTGTGCAATAAAGCTTAAATAAATGAATATGAGAACAAAACAAAACCCGAAGGAAAACGGATAAAGTTTTATTTTTTTGATAAATTCGTTTAAGTGTACTTAAAAACAAACCAGTAATTACTGGTCTGTTCTGGGTACGGAGTAAGGATGTAATACGATATGTTTGGCTACTTAGGCTGCTAACTGTAGATAGCAGTCCGTCTCGCAGGATCGCCTGCCCCGCTATTCTGTAACTTGTTTTAGCCTCATCTCACCCTTCATACACTAACATATCTTTACCACGCGATTTATATGTAGTAACCAAGCGAAGGTAGAGGTCTAGTTTCGTTTGGCGTGACGGGTGAGCTGACGCACATTACTGCGATCCGAATGAGCACAGAATGCGTCTTAACAGCAGGACTTCTTTATTTGGCAAGAATTTCACCAACAAATAGGCTGTCAACTATAAGCACTTACCGCGTCGCTATGCATTTCGTGTTACCAGCTTTGCCGCACAAAACCCGCTGGCTCTACGATTTACTATCTACCCAATAAGTGGCGTCACAAGCATTTATTTCCATTCTTTATTTGGCAAGAATTTCACCAACAAATAGGCTGTCAATTATAAGCACTTACCGCGTCGCTATACTATGCATTTCGTGTTACCAGCTTTGCCGCACAAAACCCGCTGGCCAGACTCTACGACTTTACTTTTTGCTGAAACTGTCCTCGGTTATCGCCAATTAAGCTAATTGTGCTTGTTATAATAATCACGCTCAGTTGTCAACAGGCCCGCGGTGAAATTGCCCTGTTTTTAACTTAATTAACTTTAGCTCGTAGGTATTTTCAATTAATTTCGAGGGTATAGATTGGCCGAAGCCAAATGAGCGAAAATTCAAGATGTAGAATGCCCCGTCGCGGTCGTTTCGTCGGGTTTTTACTCCATGACGGTGGCCAACAAACGTACGGCATGTCTATTAATATAACATCGTCTTCGTTACCATGAGAGAGAGCACAGCGGAGTGTCACATACGAGCAGCCCAACTGTTATCACAAGACGGCCTCTTTCTAAGCCTTCTAACTAGAAAGAGACGGACAGTCTACCCTGTCTACCTCGCCGGGACACAGCTCGCGGGACGTCCTGTGATAGCCGTGCTGGGGAAGACTACAGCGCGGCAGGGATCGGATACCGGTATTTTCTCCATACAAATTAAACCGGTATTATTTCGTTCTTTTTGATCGGGCTGTCTAATAATACGAATATGTTACCTAAATACACTATAGAGTCCTACATTAAGAGCCAAAAGTAATTCAAAATATTAGACTACATCGGGGATTTTTGAAAAATACCGTTTCCGATCCCTGCAGCGCGGTTGGCTGCGGTCTTCTGCGAGTGGATGGTCCGGATGGTACATTTCTACAGTAGAATCCACATTTTAGGCGAACTAAACTGACAGGTAAAAAAAACCGGACAAGTGCGAGTTCAACTCGCGTGGTGAGGGTTCCGTAAAATATTGAGAATTTTCCCGTTACTTTGGATACTCAAACTTCTTATAGGTTTTCCTGTAATCTTTAGGCAAGGAACTATTTTCCATATTTTTTGCAGAATTTTAAGCCTAGTAGTTTCGCAGATAAGGGGGGGGGGATGGTCATAATTCGTCTTTTTCCCTAAATTACTTCAAATCTGTTTTTGCTAAAATTATAAAAAAAATATATAGGTATCTGAGATGCTTACAACAACCCATTTCATTTGATATGTCACACTATACGGGTCAATTTTCAAACGGCCTGTTTTTGCTGTCACACGGCTATAATTTCAAATCAGTTTAATATGGAGTATTGATACATATATATTTCCATTCTGTGTATTATAAAGTACTTAAAATATATATTACACTACCTTAAATATTAATTGATTTAGAAAAAAAAATGTTTGAAATCATAAAACAGCGAAATTTACCGCTTTTTCGCGTGTCACACTTGCGGTTTTGCTCAAACAAAAAATCATAACTATGTACTACAGCATCGTACAAATAAATAACTTGTACTGTAATAAAGAACATTTATTAGCGTATTAATTAAAGTATTTTAAATAATTAATGCATGAATAATTAACACTAGTGAAGCATTTTAGTATTTGTCACACGGCCGACCCATTTATTAGGACTCAAGCTCAAGACCCTTAAAATCTGTTTTTTTCTATTAGCCCACCATTACATTTACTTAACTATACGATAACGAGTTAGTTGGGCTTCAATCGCCAACGGAATGGATGCAGTGCCGGTATTTCTTACGGAGGAAACAGGTCAATCTTTAAAACGATGTTATTTGGTACGGCTATCACGACATTTGTATGGGCGTTTATTTATTCATATACGATTGAAATAAAAATGTGTCTTTCATAACAATAGTTAGCAATATGGGGTTAAAGTTTCGTGTTTGGCTAATTAGTGAATTCAATTAATAGTGTACGAAAGACCGGCAAAAAACGTTAATGTCGACATTTGTATGGCGACATTTGTACGGCTATTTTGTCCATACAAATGTCGAATGTGGCATACAAATGTTGATTCAAAACAAAATCAAAATAAAACACGAAATATGGTTTCCATGCCCATTCATATATTTTTTTTTTATTTCTTTTATCATTGTACTTATTTTAGGAGATATTGTACGATGGGTTGATGCAATATTTTGTGGAAATGATTATGTACCAAAGGCCCTTATTGGTAGAAATAAAACCTTGCTCCTTTACCAAATTGAGTTTTAAAAGTTTAAATCTTAAGAAAATCTAACTAACTACATGTTAGTGAAAAACAAGTACAAAAATAAAGAATAAAATATTAAAAATTTTACATGTTTAAGTACTTTTGTCAGGCAAAAGAAGAAACGCTCCCACACCGCCTGCCTTACGTCCTCACCCTCAATTTCCAATGACTGTGACATACCAAGGTACTTATTTCTGCTTCGGAGATAGATCTGCGAGACATTGCCTTAAATTTGTTAAATTTATAAGTTTTCCTCGCTGTACATGCATAACCGCACACTTATCGACACCAAATTCCATTTTGATGATTGATTCTCAACAGGTCATGCCTATTTGGTGCAAAGTTGCAAACAGCTTAAGGTAATCCATATAGAGCAGATGAGATATGACCTCACCCCCTCTCCGAAGCTGGCAATCTAGCCCTGAATCCTTCAGCAGGGTGCTGAGCGGATTCAGCACTAGGCAGAACCACAGAGGACTCAGGCTGTCACCCTAGATGGTCCCTTGCTCTATTCTGATAGAGTCCTGCGGGCCAGAAGGCCGTCTCCTCCTCACGGTTGACTGTAGTCCACTGTCCCATACAAGCGCCTAAGAACGATCTCAGAACTGCTACAATTTTATACAGCTTTAAGATCCTCCCCAGCCATGGATGACTCTTGAAGGCACTGAATTATAGGCCTTCTTGTAGTCAATCCAGGCGGCCGAGAAGGCCCCTTTGTTCCGCCGGACTCGTTGGCAAATGGTCATGTCTATGAGGAGGAGCTCTTGAGTACCACGAGACCCAACCTTACATCCATTTTGAGCAGAGGCCAACCGTTAACCAGAGATACTATATTATTCGCCGATAAACGTAATGTTTTGCGAAAATTAAACAAATGTAAACCGTACCATACTTTTTTCTGAATAAATAAATTAAAAAAAATTAAAAAAATATTTAATGAAGACGACACTCACGTACTATATCGAAATAGTGAGTTTTTTAGTATTTATATAAATCTTAATAAGCTTTTTCAATATTTTTTTGGGCAAAATTGACATTTTGATGGCAATTGCCGACACTTGTATGCTGCTATCGACATTTTGTATGGCATAATCGACATTTTTATGGCACTAAATCGACTTTTGTATGACGCTGTCGACATTTGTATGGCGCTGACAACATTTGTATGGCACGGTTTTTTTAAACCATCTATATCTAGCTAACCATTAGAAGCAGAGTGGTGCCTCATGCACCATATTTTTTCTTTTTAGAAAGCCTACCTGACGTTGTCGGTAAGAATCAAATATTCCAAAAAAAATAAAAAGCCATACAAATGTCGAAAAAACGTACTCTTCAAAAATTGACCCATACAGTATTCGAAACTTTTTTTTTAATTTTCCAGGTTACCCTCCAAAAGTGGCCCCCTTGTTCAGAATTCATTAATTTACTTTACGCGTCCATCTTTGGGTCACCAAATTACATATGTGTACCAAATTTCAACTCAATCGGTCCAGTAGTTTGGAGCAAATCGGCTGTGACAGACGGACAGACAGGCGCACGAGTGCTATAAGGGTTCCGTTTTTGTCCTTTTGAGGTACGGAACCCTAAAAACCCACCTACTTTGTAATTAACCAGAAGTTTGAGGAGTCGCTAAAGTATATTAAACGCAAAATAAACAAGTTCATACTTTATGGGTGCAGTATATTAAGTTAATATTCAAAACAGGGTTCCGTTTTTTTCCTTTTGAGGTACGGAACCCTAAAAGTGTCGTCGTGTCGCTAGCGTATATAGGCGACGGTTTCTGCTTACCATCAGGCGGGCCGTATGCTTGTTTACCACCGTCATAGTATTCATATCTGTTTTATATTTCTGTACAGGCGTGAGCGTTTCTAGACGCGTCTGATACCCCGCATCTCGCGCCGCTTCACACGTCGCCTGTCCATAAACAGAACCTACTGTCACACGTATAGCGTAATTTATAAGTTTTATAACGAACCACGGTGGACGCCATATTTGTATTTCGAAGAACGAATTGGTACCCATTTAAAGATGAATGGCTGTTGTTAGCAACTTTGTTGCAAGTTTAATTTAAACTCACGCGCAGGTTTTAAGTGGATAATTGATTGAAATTACCTTTCCATTTTTAGTCGCAGTTTATCTATATATAAGCTGGTGCATAAACTGCCTAACCTATAGAGTAGCTTGGGAGCTGGGACGTATTGGACTATTGGTCCAATACGCGATAAAAAAAACAAAAAAAAAATGCGCGCAAAATGCGATTTTCAAGAAGTAATGGGAATAAGCATGGTAACAGTATATCTCAAATTCTCAACCAACTCAATTACAATACGTAGTAACCACCTTAGGGCGATTACTCAATTCTTGTAGACGTCGTATAAGAGACATGTTTGTTGCACAGTTTCTGTTTAATTCGAAGTCAATAACGTCCCCACGCTTCACATGCAGACCACAAGGCGATGCATGGACCTTAGATACTCGGGACAAGCTATGGTAATAACAATACCAAGTCCGAGCGAGATGGTAGCATACAAATCTCGATAAATAATAATCTCGATATATTTCCTTTTCTGTCACACGACAGAAAAGGAAATATCATTCGTTGTCCTTGTCATAGTTCCACTTTTTTCTGTTTGCCACAACTGATTTAATATGAAGTTATGGCCAATAAATCACTACCCACCCAAATTAAGTAGGTTGTCTATGGTCAGCCATCAGCCATTTTAAGACCAGTTCTTAATTTAGCTGCATAGAAGCCTTTCCGTCCCTCATTGTGGCATCACGTATAGCCTGTCCCGAGTATCTTACTTAGGTCCATGAGGCGATGCCTTAATTCGAGTCGATATGCGAAAACCACGCACACGCGCAGGACACGCTAATGCCTTCCGCGCACGAGAAAAAGAGATGCGACACTCTTCGGGAATGGCTTTTTTGGACAAATTTCTATAAATAGGTACCTAACTTAGTGAAATTTTATTCATTTTTCATTAAGTGAGATTTTAGATGACATACAATACTATAGGTAAGTAGCATTAACATGAGTCCCAAGGCGACCGAGCTCTGCTCGGGTGGAAATAGAGAAAACGACTTTTCAGTTTTTTTTCTATCGAGGAATTTTAAGGCAATTGATTAAGTCAGATAAACAATCATATAGTCCAGAATCATTTATCTGAAAATCAGGCCGTATTGTTTCCTAATCTACTTAGTCATGAACAGAACGGCGTTTCAAAGCACGCGATAATTTCCAATTCACCCCCTTAACCCGGTCTGTGGCATCACATCACACAACAACTTAATTCTAATACTTGACATTGACACCTTGCCTTTTTATGACTTAAGATTGAAAGTGCCAACTATTGGGGCAGTGTCGGGCACAGGGACAATCGAACTCCCTTTTACACCTGTTTTTACATTTGTAAAGATAGACAAAACGCATTACAGATTTTCAACCGTGTGAATTAATATAATAAAAGCAAAGGAATCACATACGATTACCCTATACAACATTAACATTAATATACAGTACCCACGACTCCGAATCCAATGCATCAGAATATCTCTATAGCCTAACGAGATAAATGCCTTTAAAAACAAAACTGTTTTCAACCTTGTCATCATCAACATACAGTTGAGATTCGACTGCTTCAACTTTAGTGTAGTAAGACTTGCGGCCAATTGGAACAGAGATGGCGCTGGTATCATGCTGCGAGAATAGGTGTTAATGCGGGCCCCCCTGTGTGAGCGCGCCACTACTGTGGACACGGGTTTTTGTGGCTGTATGCGATTCTATGGTCTTTAAAAAAGTTGTTTTTGACAGGCGTGGACGTCGGTCTCACTGTTGTCAAAATTCTCTTGTAGTTGCGATTTTGCGATTACTCGGAATTCGTTTTTGAACGGGAATACGAAATATGTCCCAGTGGGGTTGTAACACTTGTAACATATTTCTGTATATTTTACAACAATTAAGAATGAAGCTCGTGATGTACTTATACATGTGTTGAATTTAATAACCCATGCATGACCCACCAGTCCCATCATACATTTTGTAACTTATCAAGTTATAATACTAATATTATAAATGCGAAAGCTTGGATGTTTGGATGTTTAGATTTCGATTAAATTTTGCACGAAAACACTGGATTAAAATATAGGATAGTTTTTATCCCGGGTCTACCCGGACGAAGTCGCGGGCAACAGCTAGTATCTAGGTAATATATCTAAAAGGTCGAACTCATCATCATCATGTTAGTAAGATATATAGTCATCTGGTCTCGCCTACCATGTACAGGCGTAGATGGGTAGATGTAACAAATATTCAGTCTACTCACAATCTGTCTCGACTCAAACTTGTGGCATCACCCATTATCATCTTGACCCGAGATCCGTACCGACTACGTGTAATTGGAGGTCAGACTTACATTGGTTCTGGTCTACTAGTCAGCTGTATCGTCGTTTTGAATGCCACTGCCAGCCCAGTAATCTCCATAAAGCCATTGTTCACAGTTCGACACCTAAGGTCACCGTCATCGTCACCGGAATCTTTGCTCCCGCGCGGCGACGACAACTTACAAATACAAATATCACAACAAATATAATTAGGGTAGTAGCGCATTAATTTTTTTAATTTACCACTCACCTAAATGAAAGTGGTTGATCCTTGAGCTCTCGAAAGATAAAGTTACATTTCACTTGGGAAATAAAATAAAGTTACAACTCATCAGACTAATATTATAATTGCGAAAGTTTGGATGTTTGGATGTTTTTTACTCAATCAGGCTTAAATGGCTCAACCGATGGATCTTTAGCAAGAAGATAGTTTATAACCTGGATTAAAATATAGAATAGTTTTTTTCCTGGGTCCACACAGACGAAATCGCGGACGGAAGCTAGTAGACAATTATACAGGACCGGTTACAGTGGTACTCTTTCGGGAAGGTACCAGCAGTGGATGTATTTCGGCTACTGTGATCTGATATGACGATGAACACAGTGGCATAAGCAACTTTGATCAATTACACAAAGTCACAAAATATGTCTTTGAGCCGAAGCGCATTCAGTGGGGCTCATAGCCATGCTTATAGTTGTGAAGTTTAATAACCTTACGATCTAAGAATTTTTTTTTTAAGGACTCTGGCACCCCACACAAACGAGCACGAGTGAGTATCAAGTAGAAAACCGTTCACGTGCTATAGTCCAGGCAATGAACTGATAACTTGTATGTAGGGTTTGCAATCCGGATCCGACTTGTATGTAAATATCCGGATCTGAATCCGCGGATCCGGTTATTTCCATACAAGTCGGATCCGGATTGCAAACCCTACTTGTATGGAAAAAATGACAATTTTGGAAATAATTTATAATAGCTAATTTTTTTTATGTAACGGATATATTATCAATTAAATAGTTACCTAGAGGCAAAATGCAACAAAAAATTTTACATCAAATTTTTATTTTTATTTAATTAGCTCCTAAAAAGTCCGGACAAATGTAATTTTTTTTTATCTTTATTTAGGTTCATTTACATTTGCTTTAATAAAATAAAAAAGACAATAAATGTTTCATTTAAATCTATATAATTACTTCCGGGTGGAAAGTTTGTTGGATTCTTGAATAAAGCATCTTAGAATAACGTTTTAGAATGAAATAAACAAAAAAAACGCTATTATAAATTAATGTTTTTCGAAACCGTATTTTGCCTGGAGTACTAGATAGGTACCTAGGAACAGTAGTGGTCGTGACTATCGATCTATCTATACATATCTAACTCACTGTACCCACTCTCACCGACCCGTGTGTCCCGTCCTTACCATTGATATGCGCGCCGTCACCTGTCGACAATGTATTGGAGCCCCATTGTCCATTCATCGGCGCGTTTGAGCCTCTAGCGTCGCCAAGTTGTGTGGTAGGTGAAAGAACTTAATTAGACTCATCTCATCCTCCTAGCGTGCCAGTTATGCCCTAAATGACCCCGGGGTCCGCTTTAGCACCTATAATCCCAAGATTTGGCGTGGCACTATTGCACTGCCATCTGAGCTTCTAATAGGCATGATGACTAAGATTTTTTCACGATGACATTCGAACCAGTTTTTGGAGAGGAACAAATTTTGTACGGGAGCAACTACAATTAAAGAACATAAATACCCAAAAAATGGTAACAAAGATTGACCTCGCTGGCGGCATCCCAAACGCTTCATACTGATTGACTCAAAGTATGACGTCACAGTTCCATATTTGTACTAATAGTTGTATCGAAAATTGTACAATTTTGTTTCTACGAAAGCGTAAGGATTCTATTGGTTGCTTTAAGTTTGCACTTGGATAATAAAAAAAATGCAATTTTTTTCTAAAATTTCAAGGTTCATATCTTTTTATGATATTAATTATATTTTTTAATTTATACTTTATTATAGTATATTGACGGTTTACTATCCATTTAGCAACACTACGTTAGCAAGTTTAACATGAGTCATCATGCCTATTCTATCCCAGAGGAAAAACTAGACCTTAATGATATTACCACTTTACCAATGGTTCAATCCAAGAAGCACACGAGACGCTAGTCCAATAGCGACTGGCCCTGGAAATTTGACCGGTGTTGCCTGTTTAGGCTCGTACATTATAACTTGCAGCTTCGTGAAACAGGCTTCACACTGTCAAAAGCTTTCAAGAAGTCAAGAAAAACAGTGACCGGAAGCTTGTAGACATCGAAGGAAATTGTAATCACTAATTACTATAATCATTCTCAACCTGTAATCGCCCACTGCTGAGCCTATAGGCCAGTCATCTTGCTTGACAAACCTTGTTCTAGCCTTATGAAAAAGCTTTAAATAACTTGAAATTAAGGTTAACGTCCGAGTGCTCGACGCTGTACTAGTATATGGCATGGGCACTCTATGTCAAGGGTTAAATTCGAACTAAAGGATTTTTCTTCATTCGAATTTAAGTCATGTCACTTTGACATAGAATGCCCATGCCATATACTATTCCATTGTCGAGCACTCGGACGTTTAGGTACCTTATGTTGACTTTGTTAAACTTGTGAAGAATTGCATTTGTGCACAGTGCGAATAGAAGGAAACTCATTTGTAAAATTGAGAACCGTGAAGAATACTGAATGTGGTGAACGGTGAATAGGAATAGGTAGCCGTGCTGCTAGCATAACTTGACTCTCGACTCTACTCGCGCGCGATAGAGACTGTCCGTCACTTTCTGATCAATGCTGTCAAAAAGTGACAGATAGTCTATCACGCGCGCGAGTAGAGTAGAGTGTCAAGTTATGCTAGCCTAGCAGCGCTGGTTTAAAGGATTTCGACTATTCCGCCTCACTGAGCCAATATACAAAACAATATAATATATTGCTTAATACTTACCATTTACTTTAATTATCACACATCTTTCTCATGTAGCATAACTAAATTTCAATCTAATTTGGACCTTAAAGTTTGTGTCTTTAGTTTGTTATTCCTACAGAGTTATATATTACAACGCCAGTGTTAATGACAGTGTAAATTTCTTTCACAACTTTGTCTCATGTTCCTGTTAACTTGTTTAAGAGTTGGTTGATAGGTACGAGTACCTAATCCTTGGAGAGTGACTATGTGTCGCTTAGAATGCGGACTGGTCTTTAATCTAAAAAGTCTCCAGATCTCTTCTTCTAAGTCGGGTACTTTAACACACTTGGCAGAGTGGTCTAGGGGTAGGTTGTGCAGATGTGGTAAGTAGGTACTTGGAGTTATAACTTACTAGCTTCCGCCCGCGACTTGGTCTGCGTGGACCCGGGATTAGCGTTGAAAATTTCCGGAAAAAATCTCTCGTTTTTTTCGGATTTTTACGGAAAAAAACCATGAAATTTTCCGCTTCAATTTTTCCGAAAAAAACGATTTAAACAGGTTTCAATCGGTTATTTTTCTTAATACTGGTGGATAGGTGAATGATTATAGACTTATTTTGCCATTGACATCGGTGTCAGTTCAGTTCAGTTTTCACAGTCGTGTCATTGCGCTTATTGGTTTTTTTCGTTAAAAATCCAAAAAAAACAGAAATAAACGAAAATTTCATAAATTCCCGAAAAAAACATTTCATTTTTTCCGAAATTTTCAACGCTACCTGGGATAAAACTATTCTATATTTTAATCCAGACTTATAAACGAGATTTATTATTAAAACACATAAAAATATACATCGACTTATAAACTATCTTCGTGCAAAATTTCATCCAAATCGGTTGAGATTTGAGATTGAGACGTTAAGCATGATTGAGTAACAAACATCCAAATGAACAGAAACTTTCGCATTTATAATGCTCGGCGTCTGAATATCAGCCGTTTTCGAGTGCGTCGAGTGTTCCAGCGGTTCGAGGAGACTGGTGGCTACATCAGAAGGCATGGATCCGGGAGGCGACGCTGTACTTCCGGTTCAGACGACCGGTACATTGTGACGACTTCCTTGCGGAATCGTTTTTTCAACGCTGTTGAGCTCCAGCAACAGCTTCGAGCAGCTCGCCGAACGTCGGTGAGCGTCTCCACGATCAGACGAAGACTACGGGAGAGGAACTTGATGCCCCGCAGGGCCACTACGGGCCCCCAGTTGACTGCGCAGCACCGGAATGCCAGAAGAGGATTTCGCACTAGCCATGAGAATTGGACGTTCACCCAATGGAGGAATGTCCTCTTTTCTGACGAGACGAGAGTGTGCCTTTACACCAACGATAGACGCAGAAGGGTGTACAGGAGGCAGGGGGAGCGGTATACAGAAGCCTGCACCGTAGAAACCGTCAGCTACGGGGGTGGATCCTGTATGTTCTGGGGCGGCATTTCCGTCGACGGGAAAACCGAACTTGTTTGCGTTTCCCGGACTGGAGGTGGCCGTGGCCAGGGATCCCTGACTGCTCAACGGTACATTGCGGAGATCCTGGATCCACATGTGGTCCCATATGCTGATGTAATTGGACCTGGGTTCCAATTTATGCACGATAACGCCCGCAGCCATACAGCGTTGATCGTTCGGGACTACCTGCATGCTGCTGGTATCAACGTTATGGACTGGCCAGCAAGGACTCCCGACTTAAATCCCATCGAGCACCTCTGGGACCAGCTGAAAAGGCGGGTACGATCGCGTGATCCTCCTCCTGCCACACTTGATGAGCTTCATGATGCTGTCATTGAGGAGTGGAACAACATTCCTCAAGAGAACATCGTGACGCTAATCAGGTCCATGACCGACCGCATGGAAGAGCTTCGGAGGGCTAGAGGAGGCAACACTAGGTTTTAAGTTTAGTTTTAAGCTTTATTTTTTTGTTATTGTTGTGTTTTATTTTTTTGTAATTTTTGTTAAATAAACGATTTTTCCTTTTTCCTGTTTTTTTCCTTTTTTTCCTTACGGGGTTGATTTTCAATTGACATTTTCCGATAGAAGGTTTCATTACCTTTCAAATAAGACCCCGTAGTCATGGGGTACATTACATTCTGTAAGAGCAATTTTCGCTCAAAACTAAATTTTCGAAATGTGCGATTTTTTTGACGCCGAGTGTATTAGTAGGATAGTAGGATATTAGTAAGAAGTAGGATAGTGCATCAAGTGTTCACTTCATCGAGAGCTTTCCTGACAAATATACTTACTTCCATTTTTGCCGGTTAGAGGCATTCATCATCATCATAATATCAGCCGAAACACGTCCACCGCTGAACACAATCCTCCCCTAAAGAATGCGACAATGTCCGGTTCTGCGACACCCGCATCGCATCCAGCGAGGCAAGGGTGAGTTAGAGGCATCGCCCAGATATGAACATGTAACACGCACCACGCACCTATATATTGGGAGTTTCTCTGCGTGATCGCAGCAGAAATGAGGCTATCCGCAGTAGAGTATAGAACCGACGGAAAGTGCGAGTCGGACTCGCCCACCGAGGATTCCGTACAAAATTACAAATGTTTAGTTTTCAGATTTTTTCCTTGACTTGTAATATAAGACGATATGACTTGCCAAATTTCATAGTTCTAGGTCAACGGAAAGTACCCTTTAAATTTTGATTGCCTTGAGTGTCTAAATATATCTACGTTTTTTGCGGCATAAATGGCCGTATTTTTTTACGTTAACTTTGAAGTTTGATTTTTTCACAGTCCGTGTTTTGATTTCAACTTGATACACGCGTTTAACCTCGATGATTGATTACGTACTTTAAATAAAGACTATATTTGTATGATTTAATTACAAATGTATAGTTTTCAGATTTTCCCCTGTACTTGTAGTATAAGACGATATTATTTGCCAAATTTCATAGTTATAGGTCAACGGGAAGTACCCTATACATTTTGATTCCTTTGAGAGTGTCGAAATAGGGACTGTAGACCTGAGTAGGTATATATTATGATTTTATTTTAAACTCGATAGCTCCACGCGTTCCCGAGATAAACGGTCTTGACAGAGAGACAGACGGACAACAAAGCGATCCTATAAGGGTTCCTTTTTTTCCTTTTGAGGTACGGAACCCTTAAAAATAGGCTTGCAAGTTCTACAACTCTCAGAGCCACTAGTGATGTTAATCTCTGGGAGAAAGAAATATTCTTTAACAAGTTACAAAAACCCGTAAATATACTAGAAACCATGCAGACATATAGGTATCTACTCTACAATAAAGTATGGTTACCATAAGTTCTAACTTCTAACAGCAGTGCGAAATTTGACGAAATCGTAAAACTTTTCAACGGGCAACGGGCAGTCTTCCAAATGGACATCACAGTCACACGGTCATGTAAATTGCTAGTTTAGAAAAAGCTCTAGAGAGTTTCAATTTACTTCGTGTCGGGATTGTATTATTTGTGTCTAACTTAAGTAACGTCAATGACATAGTGCTTAAATTACAAATGTATTGAGGCCGTAACAAAACCGAAACGCAACGCCCGCGCCTGCAACCTATACGTACTAGGCATTGTGCGTACCTAGTACCTACACCTACCTACTAGGTAAGGTATTACTTATTCTGTGACTAGGTACTATATGTCTATGGAACACATTGAATAGAGACCCCCTACAGCGCCGGCTACCTAATTTTATTGTCACTCCGCGCACTAAAGCTATTTATAGACCAAAAGACCATCCGGGAAGACACTTTATTAACGCAATTAAACGTCTTCTCACGTTTCAATCTCTATCCCATTCCTTTTAACGCCTTTCCTGTCTAAAAAAGCAACCAAAGGGTGCCAATCCAAAACACGCGGCAAACTAAAGTTAATTTAAGTCCAAGGCCAGAAAGTTGAGTATTGCTTGTGTTAAAGGGCAGGTAATAAACTTTTAACATGACAACACGAAATTAAAGAGTATTAAAACAACATGCACGGGACAATGACGGGGCGGCGCTTCAAAGGCGGCGGCGCCTTTGATCCCCGTTGCCGCACACGGGCGTGCAACTTGCGTCTTGCATGCACTAGGGCAATAAGCATTGTTGTATAGATGTGGAAAACTATTAATGGGTTTGTGTTGGAGGATTTTTGTGCGGTTTGTGGTAAATATTTTAGAAGCAAATTTACCACGTTGTTTAAACAAATTTGTTTTTATTTACCTTCCCTGTTCATGGTATAATTTAAATCTTTGGAGTATCAGCCACACAGGCTAAAGTTAACTACATAAAACTTTCCTTATTAGAATTTTCGCAACTTTGGAAACTTCTCCGGTGCATTACTACCCGAGAACCGACGTGATGGGACATTTTGTTGAACTCCCAACTTTTTCTATGTAGTAGGTACATATGGCCATAGGAGGTATTTTCTACTTTAACTTTCTCCAACTCACCTGTAGTAGTTTACATTACCATCTATTTTATTTAAAAAATAATACTTTAACTTTCTGATGTCGCAGAAAGCGTGTGAAACAGTCAGGATTATATGGCCGCAATAGTGTTAGCTTGGAAACGTACCAGTCTTCGGAGATTATCCAGCTTAACTTTCGCAATATTACGACATACCTAATGGGTAATTGCAATTGAAACACATGTAACAGTTACAACAGTTAAATATAAGTGTTATAACACTCGTTATCTAGTTAGCGCATAGTTAGATAACTTTATTTATTGCTAGTGAAAGTCAAAACGGCCAGTTAGCAGGCGAGACTGCAATAAAAATGTTATGATTGTTTTCGATCTAGGTTTCCGGAGTGATAGTGTAGTTACTATTTACTTTTATATGCTTCTGCGATAGTTTGTTATGTCATGCGATTGAGACATGTGGAAGACATACGATTTCATTACCTACTCAAACTTTTAACTTACATAATTGATTTACACTTTCACCGGTTTCACGTAGGGTTATGCAGGGCAATAGGTAGCTAACCACAGTAACTACACAATAGTAGATTGATAACCAAGGGTGGAAAGCCACCCATTTCAGTCGAGATATTTTCGCCAATCGCCAATAGTTTGAGACTCAAATCGGTGGCTTTAATCCGAGTTAAACACTCTACTTTCCATTTCGAATTATAGGAATATAAACAGGAAATACAACATCAAAAAAATATTAGGTACTAAAGAATTACATTTGTTACAATTATGTATTTACTAGCTTTTGCCCGCGGCTTCGCCCGCGTACTAAAAGTAATTTTAACCGTCTATAAAAAAGGTGCATCTCAGTTTGACCCCTATGTTCCAATTGAATTGCAATTTGGCACAAATACTTTCAAGAATTTTCATGTCTACAATGTTAAATTTCAAAATCGATGCGATTTTCATAATTAACGTCCCAAAAAACCATAAAAACGACAACCATATTGATATTTAGACATTTCAACCCCATCGCACCCCAACAGGGGAGATGGTATTACACGTCCGCCACGTTGGATTTTAAAATCCTTGTTTTCGTAATCAGCGACCAGCGACCCGATAAACCATAGAAACAATACCCATGTTGATTTTCAGACATTGTCAACACATTTTCCCCTTTTAGGGGTTGAATTCTCAAAAAACCTGAAATATATATTTATTTATTTATTTAAACTTTATTGCACAAAATACAAAAAAATATGTACAAATGGCGAGCTTAATGCCATGCTTACTCATTTATCGCTGGGAATACTCCTGTTAAGTTTTGAATGAAATACTCTTACTTAATTTGTTTCCCCATACAAACTCTGGACCCCCATTTCACCCACTTTGGGGGTGAATTTTGAAAAATCCTTTCTTAGTGCACCCTTAAGGAGCCTACGTGCCAAATTTGGAATCTCTAGATCCAGCGGTTTGGGCTGTGCGGTAATTATCGGCTCTACATAGACTCTACATATCGACTACCTATCGACTCTAGATAACGACTCTACATATCAACTTTACAAATCGACTCTACATATCGACTCTACATATCGACTACATATATACTATACATATCGACTCTACATATCGACTCTACATATCGACTCTACATATCAACTCTACATATCGACTCTACATATCGACTCTA
This sequence comes from Epinotia nisella, assembly GCA_932294315.1. NCBI lineage: Eukaryota > Metazoa > Arthropoda > Insecta > Lepidoptera > Tortricidae > Epinotia > Epinotia nisella. Next base: position 16,930,460 of record OW028688.1, on the reverse strand, counting down.
CATATCGACTCTACATATTGACTCTACATAACGACTCTACATATTAAGATAGATGTCCACAATATTAAATTTCAAAATCGACGCCATTTTCGTAATAACGTCCATAAAAACCATAAAAACGACACCCATATTGATATTTAGACATTTCAACCCCAGCTCACCCCAACAGGGGAGATGGTATTTTACGTCAGCCACGTTGGATTTGAAATATAAACCATAGAAACGATACCCATGTTACATTATTTTATTATTCGTTAGTATCATAGAACCTGTAGGTACTAATATTTCGGAGTCTCACACAAATTTCCATCCCCTATTTTAGGGGCTGAGGGAAAATTAACAAAAAAAGGCAGGTATTTTTCGTTGGTAACAGAGTCTGTGTACCGATTTTTAGCTTCCTACCTTGAAAACTGCGTAAAGTCCCATATAAAATTTCACCCCCTCTTTTAAGGGGTTGGGTACAGATTTCCAAAAAAAATAAATGATGCACGATTTTTTTGTTAGTCACAAATATTCCACATACCAATTTTTAGGTTTCTACCTTGAAAATTGCGGAATGCTCCATACAAACTTCCACCCCCCATTTTAGGGAAGTGGGAGGTTAGAATGAGACAAAAAGTAGCCTATGTCACTCTCCATCCCTTCAACTATCTCCACTTAAAAAATCACGTCAATTCGTCGCCCCGTTAGGCCGTGAAAGACGGACAAACAAACAAACAAACAAACAAACAAACAAACAAACAAACACATACACTTTCCCATTTATAATATTAGTATGGATTACTTTTCTAAATGGCTTTAATAACTTTAATTGACTTATATTTCTACTTTTTAGATAACGTTACCGTAATAACTAATAAACATCAAAATAACAATTCAGTTTAACGAAGTGTGGCTGTTTAGGTTACTGCCATTGGTTATTGTTTTTTTTTATTACTTTTCAGCCCTAGGGGCGACATGCCTCACTTTCAACCCGCTATTCAGATAAACAATGATCTACTTTCAGAGTATGAGAGATGAGAAAGTGTTTTGGTCTATTAGCAACCATTTTCAAACGATATTCTTATAATAATTATAACAGCTATGCACAATAAGTTATGCACATGCGTTTCTACCTATCACCCTAATATACCTACATAACATTTGCAACTTCATAAACGGGATTCTTCACTACGAGGCAAGCCTTAAAACTGGTTCAAAAGCCGTCATGAAAAAAAATTGGAAACTACCTACCTACCTACTTATTGTGATAAATCCAGATCGTACAGAATTGCCGATTTAGGAAACAATGTAAGTATTTGTGTAAAAATGCGATTATGAAAATTTACGAATTTGGAGATTAGCGTTGACATGGTGCAGAATTGCGAATAAGAAGAAACGCTTTTGTCTAATGCCAATGTGACGGACGTTGTTCTGTCCAAATTTAAATATAGATAGGTACTTTGTGTTAATTTTATGAAGAGAAAACGTCTAAATTCTACAGATTGTTCCTAGAAAACATTATTCTTGTTTGGTTAATTGGTTATTGTCGTGGACAGTTAAAACGATTAAAGCTGTCATTAAAACGACTTGAATCGACCCGGTTATTCTTTGAAATTAGATTGAGTTGAGCACAGACGAACAAAAGCTAAAAACCTGCTTTTGTTTTCTCCTCTCTATCTCGGCTTTGTGAACACCTATACAGGCTTCGTTTAATCGAATATCCAGTTAATGGGTTTTATCTTGGGCCCCATTAGAGGCCATTCGTACCCACGCAGGGTTTAATTGCTTTCAATTAGACACTGCGCACCGATAAATAATACCGGCTCCGGTTAGAATGTAGTCGATCAAATTGGTTTTGTAAAATGCGCGTTTTATTATGTTGAATAGTAGACTGTAGTTCTGAGTCGTCGGGAACTTTTATAACGACTGGTAAATGGTACTGGTAGCCATTAAAGGCCTTTGATGGTCACATTCAATTATTGTCATGTCTACAGATTTCTATAGTAACAGATTCGTATACTAATCATAGGGGGTATATGCCATAATCGCCACCCGGAATAATACCATCGAAAGAACAGCCAAAAGGTGATCCACAAAGTTTCGGAATGCATTTAAGTATGATCATGGCAATCACGAGGGATAGCCTCGGAAGAAGAGAGATGAAAGATCCGTAGAGTTTACGGAGGAGGTTTTAGGAGACATAAATGCAGTCATAAGGATGGTGCAGAAATTAGCAATCTATACGACCGTATAAGTAGCATCACCAGAAGACGGAAAATCTGCCTAAAAGTATGCAGTTAGAACAAACCAGATCACGCGAAGATAGTAATGGATCATGAGCCACGATCATATTAAAAGTATTAAAACCATCACACATGGTCCTCTGTACAGATTACCATAGAGAAAAAACACAGGCCAGGGGAAATTCATCTTAGTCAGGGAAATCTTTTTCCACTTTGAAAGAAAGACTGTAGAAAGTTTTTGCAATCGTCGAAGATCCATACAACCCAAGAGCCAGGTTCTATAATAAAAACTGAAAACTACGACTTAGAAGAACTAGAAATCCCGAGGTCTTTTAGGCACTGCTAAATGGACCCTACGCAGCTGCTATAAATCTCCCACCTTTAATTGACGTAGGTAGCATTGATCTAGACGATCGATCAAAACCTCTCTGTTCAGCCATATACGAACTTAATTTCCCCCCTTCCCTCGGACCTGCGCGTACGCCGCGTGCGTGACAAATTGCGTCCTACGAGAAAAACCTTAATGATAGCTTAATTGTACATAATTGTGAAGAGCATGCCGCAGCCATTATAAGCTGACCTTCGCTTCAAAGCTACGTTGGTGTATCTCTTTGTGTACTCATACCTCAAGTAGTAATAGTGTTTTTGGTGGACGAGAATGCGGTCTCGTCCTTATGGCTACGTCGGTTTTTGTTTTTAATTGTGTTTAAGCGTTTAAAGAATGGTTTGTCCGTGTTGGAGCGGTATGAGTTATGGAATATCATATTGATTACGAAGTATCATTATGGGTGGACGATTGTTTAAACTCAATTGAATTATTATTTCCGCGGGCTCGTCTATATGCCAATTCTATTGTTATAAATAACATTAAAAATAAATGCCCCTTTAATGAATAGGCATTATACGCAGCATAATTATAAGAAACGTTTTCCAAGATTGTCATAGCTTTATTTACATTTTGTACTTATATTTAAAAGTAATAAGGTAAATAGGCCCCAGCCGCATTACATGTCTTATATATTATATCTGTTAGTCTAGTCTGTTATCACTTACCGGAAAACGCAGCGTGGATAGATCCCACAAGGTGGACTGACGACCAAGATCGCGGGAGTCCGCTAGATGCGGGTAGCGAAGGACCCATCACTTTGGCACTCTTTGGGGGAGGCCTGTGTCCAGCAGTGGACGTCTTTCTGATATGATGACCATGCATGATATCTGTTAGTTACCTGCTCCAAGCAAGACCTTCTAGACGCGACAGACAGCAGGGCGATAAGCTTCGCTTCCTTCTGGTACCACACACTTTAAAACCATCGACACGTAGGAGGAATGACGTCAGGAGCCATAGCATGGTTGGCCTTATCACGCGACAAGTGACAAGATAAGAGCGTCGTCTCGTTCTATCGAACGGTGTCAGCCAGTGACGCACGCTCTATCCTATCACCTATCGCGTGACAAGACCAACCATGCTACGGCTCCTGAAGAGAAAATGCGCATAACTTATTTAATTATTATTAATTCTGGGTAGAGTCGCCTGCAAATAGGTAATGATTAATGATAAGACGAGGCTTTGAAACGTATCTGACATAACCCTATTGTATTATTTCTATTGTAATGCCGTTAGAGTGTCAGAACTGCCAGATATTCCTTCCCAGAGTTAGACATTGCGGGTGACCGTACATCTCTTTATATAGAAAGACTCAATAACTCTACGGCTCTACCCAATCTTATAAAATTGATATATGCTAATAAATATTTCAATCTTCTCTCGGGCGATGTTAAATCAAAAACAAGATTTATGGGTTCGGCCAAACAGGTATTAAATATAGGCAGGTGTCAAAATGTAAAGCGCTCTCTCGCAATGTCGCAATATATCATTGTAAACGATACCATTTATTTTAATTGTAATTAAATAACGGGTGGGATATTAAATAATGGGTTCTATTTCTTCATATAACCTGAGGACATGCACTTATCAGTAGAGTCTTCCTCTGGGTTGAATTGAAACGTTAGATGTCAGCCGCTTCCACAAAAACTAGTGCTTATACGCCATCGCCACAGTATCTAACGGAATTCTTATGTACGGAATATCATTTGGTATTTACCGTTAGCTTTTCGCTGAAGGAAAACATCGTGAGGAAACCTGCATACATCTGAGAAGAAATTCAAAGAGGTATGTGAAGTCCCCAATCCGCTCTGGGCCAGCATGGTGACTACTGCCCGTTCCCTCTAATTCATGAGAGGAGGCCTGTGCCCTACAGTGGGACGTATATATGCTGATGATGATGATGACACGCCACAATGATCAAATGTAGTATTCTGGAGCCGTAGCATGGCTGGCCTTGTCACGCGATAGGTGATAGGATAGAGCGTGCGTCACTGGCTGACACCGTTCGATAGAACGAGACGACGCGCTTATCTTGTCACTTATCGCGTGATAAGGCCAACCATGCTACGGCTCCTGATCTGATTAGGTAGCATTGCTACCAGGGCTGTTATTCGCTACGCGCTCATGCGCCTCACCCCACGCGTCACGCCTAACGAAACTAGACCTCTACCTACGCTTAAGTTACTAAGAACCTTGGCGTCAAGATATATTTGTGGTTTGCGGGTGAGCTTAAAACAAGTTGCAGAACAGAGGGGCAGGTCTCCTTCAAAATGATAACCGCGTCGGACGTGGCTCAGCTTAGCTATAAAAAAATATTATTATTGTAGCATGATCGCGTTTATGGCGGTCATATCATAAAGCATTCATCCCTCTCGCGCTTGCGCATTGGCTAGTAAAGGACGCAGGCAAGAGTACCCGTGAGCGTTTTCATAGTCGCCTTCGCCTACCACTTGCTATTCTCAATTCGACTTTTTTTGTGTATTTGTTACGCGATAACTCGGTAATTTATGAACCGATTTGAAAAAATATTTCTTTGTTTGAAAGCATATACTTCCAGATTGGTCCCGTTGTCACCAAAATCCAGTTCTGATTATGGGATCCTCGAGAAATCGAGGGAACTCTTCAAATTTTATAGGCAAACTTGAAGCAATTTGGCTACTGATTTGAAGTCAATTAAAACTTTGTTTTGACGAAAACAATTGAATATCGCAATAAGGTAGGTAATAAACACAACAGCTGTTCCCAACCGATAGCCTGAAAGAATGTAAAACCCCGGAGTAATGCGTATTGCTGTACAAAAGTCTTATTGTAACTGCAATTAGAAACAATAGGCCTTAACAACGCACATTGTTACACTACAATACTACCGTAGCAACTTACTTCTCATTATTTTAAGATTCAATATCGCATGTTTCAAATAAACTACCATAAAGTTTAACTTACCTTATAGGAGCAGTTTATACCTTATTGGTGCATTCTGAAGGCATAAAATGCTTTAACAGTATATCATAAACGCAACCGACAGCGGCAAAGGTTTTATAACATGTTTTAAAAATTAACTCAAAAACCCTTTGTTGGAGCGAAATTAGAAAAAAAGGGTGATAATATTTGAAATGTAAATTTACGTAACGGTTTGCATTAAGTAGGTAAAAAATGGTATTTTATGGTTGCGCGGGTTGCGCCACATTTTCGTATGTAGTTGGAGATTTTTTACATTCCCTATTTTAGAAAGCAAGTTATCTTACTTATAATAGGTAGATGAGTGAGTGAGTGAGTGAGACCTACCTACTTCATCATCATCACACATTTGAAGCTATACATTGCTATCTTCTATATCAGACATCAGACGGACCGTACGCTTGTTTACCGACGTGGTAAAAAAACTTGCACAATTATCGATGAATGATGGTGATGAATTCGACGGTATGGGAATATTTAGGGTTGAACTGTGTTTGTGTACAATTGACTACAAAGTAGTACAAAGTGATTGATACTTGTACGGCCAAACAATGATGTAATATAATTATATTACATCATTGCGGCTTAAGTTACAAAAATATATATATACACAACCTTAATTTGAAGGCAATAATGTCTACATATACTTTTGGCCGCATCGATATCATCAACATCATGACAAAGTTTTACCAACTCAAAATCTCCCAAAGTACTCCAAACAGACGACCCATCATACAAACACATACAGGTTTTGTAATTGCTCTTCCTGATACTTTCGTTTAATACTTATTTTTAGTAAAAAAAGAAAGAAAGAACACATTTATTCACTACACAAAAGACACACAGAGCTAAAGGGAACGCAGACATACAATACAAATAATTGACACATATTGTGTGTGTCTTCGCGGCAGTGAAACGGTTGCTGTCTCAGCATTATGCCGAGGTGTCAGACAGACACCTACAGCGCTGGTTTTCAGACAGCACCGTACGTGACCCACGAAACGCAACACAACATACTAAAAGTATAGCTATACACATAATAAATAAATAATTAGTGTAATCAATTTGTAAAATATATAACAGTAGCACAATATGATGAAAAACACAAAGCATAAAACGCGACACGGTTGGGATGTTAAAAGTGCTGGGTGGGTTAGGGTTGGGATTTTTGGAGCGTCAACAAATATAGCCTGCTAGACGCTCGCTCCCTGGATAGGTGGAGGGAGATCATTCAAACACTTGGACGCCGCGCCGCGAACCTAAAACTACCTCGAAACGCCGCGGTCCGATCCTCTGGCACCAGAATCATCGCCTTACCACAGAATAGATAATAGTAGGTACAAGGCCTTACACCTACGCGCACTCTTGGGCCATACAATTCTACTCAGCAAATATGCTGGGACCCCAGATCGTACTATGCCAAAAAGAAGAGTGGCGAGGTGAAGCCGTCTGCATGCAGGCATGTTCAGCAGACAAGTACGTTTTATTTTACGACTAATGACCTCGCCTTAATGCGTCGGTCAATCAAAAGACAATAATAAAATAACCCACAGTCCGGTCCGCGATTAGTTCGACTTCGACCCGAATGAGGACTATTTTTATGGCTCGTAAAATGTTTCTCTTTCTCTCAGATGCAATATAGGCCGGTTAGATAGAGACAGGTGCACGGCGCGAAGTTGGGTTAGAATCAATTCGATATGGCCCGATGCCTGACGAAAGCAAATCAAGGTAACACCAACACCGGCTCACCTACTCTTATTTTGCTCAATTACTCATCTCTTTTTTCAACTATTAACGCAAAAGCAATTTTATTACACTCCGAATAAAGTTCAGTTTTGAAAATTAAACTCATACTTTACAGTTCAGTTGTTATTCTAAGTTATACCTTCATGCGTTTTAATAAAGTTTACAATCGGAATAGGAGAGAGATGAGACCTCTCAAAAGTTATTTGCGGATGAAATTGCTGTTTGAGGCTTGGAAAAAAATGTTATTCTTGGAAATAAAGCATTGATTATATACAGTATATGACTGCCATCCTGATACGTAAAAGCAAAGGTTATCTCTCCCACAATCTGAGATATTCGTTTCGCATTTCAATTGGACTTTAATGTGTTTCACTCACTGGCTTCCACGCGATCGATCTAACGTGTCAAATCGAACACAAGAAACACATTGCTGCAATCAGTACTTGAATAGCTATGTAGGTTTATAGAATAAATATAAGCAAAAATAGCTATCAAGAAATTAAGTTACAAGTTACTTACCACCCGTTTACTATAAGAATGGGCCTCAATGGAACTGGAACCGGCCGTCATCGACGGCTTCCAAACACCGAAAATTTCGCAAAACCGGTATTAATACCGAAAATGTCCTCATCAATCTCCGGATCCCGTGATTGGATGCAAAAAAAAGATGCATTCAAAATATCGTTTTAAAACAAGCCTTTTACTTTCTTGCACATTTATGTAGTTGACAATCTATTCATCAAAATGATTATAAAAGGATGTTGATGAACTTAGTGATGTCACTGTATCCCAATTTGAGAAATAAAAATGTATGCAAGTTTTGTTTTCTGTGCTGTGCAAAGGCCTCTCTTCCCGTGATTTCCATGAGTCCCTCTAACGCCTTGGCGCTAAGCAGGAATCCTCTACGCATGCTGGTAAGGGTGCTAACAGGGCATTTTTGCCTAAACAAGCACATGCAAGTGTTGGGGCTGAGTGACACAAGGCAGTGCACAGACTCTGCCTTGAAGCAGAGGAGACGCCTACACAACACACATCCTAAAGTGTCAACGAGCGTTAGCGAACAAATACCAAACCGATTCCAATCCAATATGTACTACATCCAGTAGAACAGACGCACGATTGTGATAATGATTTTTCCTCAACCCTTACCTAAGTAAATTATAAGTTGCTATTAGTTATTTGCAGAAATCGCGAAACGTCTGGTCGATGTAACTGGTGACCGAAGAGCTGGCGGCTTTCTCGCGCAACGCATCAGCATTGCAATTCAGCGAGGAAATGTCGCCAGCATCCTCGATACAATGCCTCGAGGGCATTTTAGATTTAACTTAGTTTCAATTTAACTTAGTTAATGTTAATCATCATCTTGTACTTACTTTAGAAAATAAATGATTTTATACTTATGACATTCTATATATAAATCTATATCTATAAGCACTTATTCAAAATCGATTAGACGCTGTAAAAAAACGCTGACTTTTTGCCCTCGTAAACCTTTTAATGAGCAACGGAATGGCACTGATAATTTAAATCGAAGCCTCTGAATTAAGAAGATAAGATGGTATGCCTTTTATACGCCGCGGTGATAAAAACTGCTCTTTATTAGGGCCGGTGACACTGTTTTGAATATTAACTTAATGTACTGCACCCATAAAGTATGAACTCGTTGACTGCACAATAACTTGTTTATTTTGCGTTTAATATACTTTAGCGACTCCTCAAACTTCTGGATAATTACAAAGTAGGTGGGTTGTTTTTCATTAACCATTAATGCCCCAGTGCCAGGCAAAGGCCTCTCCCCTGGACTTCGAATTTTCCCAATTCACTGTCAATTCTGGAAAGTAGTTTTGAAACACATCCAAGCCATCTCATTTCCCCCTCGGACCACGCCGCCACCGCCCATCTTGTGGCATCCAGAGTATATTATACCTACATTACACAGTTTTTTTACTCTTCTTTATTATAGTTTTAAGTATTTGGCCTATATAATATTGATTCAAAATGGTATATATCATACTGTGTTAAAATTAAAAAGCACCAGCGTATGCCCAGTATTTAAAGGTAAAGGAGATAGGGAAGATTTGAACAATTATAGACCATCACCATTGAACCCACAATATCAAAATTTGTGGAGTCTATTTTATCATCCTACCTAATGTAATGAATGACCCACTTAGAAACAAACGACTTGTTTACTGATAATCAATTCGCCTATAGACAAAAAAAGTCGACTGTTACTGCAGTACACAAAATTATTGATTGCATTGTATCTAGTCTTGATAAATAGTACAGTCGACTACAAAGAGAAATATACGGCCAAAGTTACAAAAATATGTATACACGACCTTAATGTTAAGGCAATAGAGTCGTGCATACATATTTTTGTAACTTTGGCCGTATATTTCTCTTTGTAGTCGACTGTACAAGGTGGCATGCATACTGTGACGTCATTTGTCACAAATTGCTAATGTCAGAGCTAAGCTTTTACGGCATTTTACGCTTCTGCTCACAAATTGTTCAAATCGTCTCTCGTGTCTTCCTATGTATCATTAGTGTCTAGGTAACAGGCAAACTGATTAGATCCACAGGCAGACTCGACTCAGAACTGTTCCGCGTCGCATAGCACTTTCGGAAAGAAACGACTTCTTAATGAGCTTATTACACGCCAAATTAAAAAATAAATCATCTGACGAAATTCAAGCACCAACTTAGAATCTTTTTATTGAACAATCCATTTTATTCTGTTAATGACTTTATGAAAATTAAATATGTTTTATTATTGATTATTGATTTCTATTAGTTATATTTTAATGTAGTTAGATTTTGACGAATTATTTAAATTTTTACGAACTTTATCGAGATAACTAATTTTTAGGGTTCCGTACTCAATACGGAATACTAAGACTTCGCTGTCCGTCCGTCTGTCACCAGGCTGTATCTCATGAACCGTGATAGACAGTTTATGTATTTCTTATGCCGCTATAACAACAAATACTAAAAAACCGGCCAAGTGCGAGTTGGACTGGGGCTCCCATACAAGAGACAAGATTTTTTTGCAGTTTTTATAGATAATGGTACGGAACCCTTCGTGCGCGAGTCCGACTCGCACTTGGCCGGTTTTAGACTGCCATATAAATATACGAGTATAGCAGTTGGCAAAATCAAAGCAGAATTTCGTATCATGTCTGTGAGTTGACCATCACAGCGAAGAATCTCAGGTCCGTCATTCTCACGACTGCCGCATATACCCACGTTCCGAACCCAACTCTAGATAATAATAATCTTAATTAATAGCATTCCATATACTTTGATGTCTATCGACACGAGAATACAGCCACGAATAATTACGGGATTGTAAAACAAAACTATTAGGAGGGGAATAAAGTCGGTCCGTGAGCTTTCAATGACGGCTAATGAATGTTGAGGTTTTATTCGTTTTGGTGTCCGGCGCGAGGATACACGAGGTACTGGATGTGGCCATCCATACGTTTAATCGAGTTTGGGGCGGAACATGTGCCTCTACGATGATGGCAATGGAAGGAGCCCAGCACGTCTAGCACAACTTGCTGCTCAGTCGCTTCGCGCGCGACTAAGCGTCCCCTATATCACTCGCACCGTACAAATTAGAAAAAGGGGGTAGAGCTTTCTCGACGCGCGCCGCGGTGCGGCGTCAGTTGCGCTAGCCCCCCAGAGTAGGGGACTATTTTCCATAGGGGGGGAACGGTCAGTTTTCGTGTTTTTTCCTAAATTACTTCAAATCTGTTTTTTTCTAAAATTATAAAAAAAAATATCTAAGATCCTTACAACAACCCCTTTCATTTGATATGTCATACAATACAGTTTGCGAAACTTTTTTTTTAATTTTCTAGTTTACCCCCCAAAAATGGCCCCCTTGTTCAGAATTCATTAATTTACTTTACGCTTCCATCCTTGGGTCACCAATTTACATGTGTTTACAAAATTTCAACTCAATCGGTCCAGTAGTTTCGGAGCAAATCGGCTGAGACAGACAGACATAGAGACGCACGAGTGATCCTATAAGGGTTCCATTTTTTTTCCTTTTGAGGTACGGAACCCTAAAAAGACACCTCTCAAGTGATGATTATCGTGAAAGATACAAGGCGAACGGGTGCCTATTAAAGCCTACCAGCATTTTTTTTTCTTGGCTCTTATAACTTTGGGGTTTTTTTTATATTTTGTTTGTAAATAAATCATTAAATAAACAGTCCAATGAATGGCTTTTCTTTTTGTGTGTGCGTACTGTCATGCTGTGTACCCCTTCTAGCTAATGTATATCCGTGTTGCAAGTCGAATCGTGCGCCGGAACAATGACGTCAGCGTTTTTTTATCCAATAAAAGATCTGAGAGCCTTTAATATCGATATCTGTTGAAATATTTCGAGCTTATAAGACTTTTTGCTGCACTTTAATAGAAACCTGTGATGAAATAACAATCAATGCTTTGAGGTCCTAGGGTTTTGATTCAGGTTTTTATATATTTTTTTTATTAACCGCAAGTTTATATTCGAGGCCTCCTCAATTTGTTGTTCCAAGGATTCACGGTCAGCTACTTGCCAAGTCCTTATATACTAGAATTGCGTAGATATCGCCTTTAAATATAAGAGAAGCAGTAAAGAAGATTTGTTTTGGTGCAAGGTTAAATTAAATATCGAGTATAGGTAAACTTTATTAACCCAATTCTTATTTCGCAGAGAACCGGACACAACCTGGAGAAGTTGCTATTGGTTGGGAAGGTGGATGGCAATTATGGCAAGCGATCGCGCGTCCGATCCTAGTCGATGGACCGATCAGCTCCCCATTTCACCAACTTGACATTTGTCACCTGACACTGACAATTCGCCATACATTGCTTGTTCTAGAAGTTAAGGTGGTCGCTAGGTTACCTGTGGAACCAGCAATGTATACGGAGTATGGTCGTTGTCAAGTTGGTGAAATAGGGGTCTGTTCCTCTGAGTGGCCTCGCAGCTACAACCGCGACGAAAACTCGAGGAGAGAGTGGGTTGGAAGCACCTGGTGGACTGGTAACAGAAGTCACCAAAAAGGTTCAAAACGGACACGACTTTTATCACTGAAGACCACGACCATTGATGATGATTACGATGAACCTAATTCTAAGCGCCATGATGACAAGTTTGATAGTTGCTTGCATAAGGCCTGAATCACACTGACGCGGTTTGCGGGGGCGCATAAATTTGACAGTTAATGTTAAATTTACTATCAATTGACCGCCACCGCAGGCCGCGCCAGTCTGTGAGAGGTTTAAGGCCTGCTACACACTGGCGCGGCCTGCGGAGGCGGTCAATAGTCAATTTGACAACTATTGACAAGTTTACTATTGGTGGCGTATATATACACGGTGAGTAAATACTGATAGTCCACTGTAGCTCTCTCCCTCTATCGAATGTTATAGATAGAGACAGCTATATGGTGGATCATCAGTATTTATTTACCGTGTATAGGCCGCCATTGACCGCCGCGGCCAGGCCGTGCCAGTATGAGAGGGTGCAATAAAAATAAAGAGGCTAATGTAAAATGACAAGCAAAGCAAGTAACTTAATAGGATAATGGAGACAACATTAAAATGATACGCAGTAACATGAAATGGGGCAAATTTTAAGATTTATTCAACGCCTGAGTTACGAGGTACACTAATGCCAGCTCCTCGGGCGCAATCAACCACACACCGTAATCAAATTGTGCCACAAAAAATATCAAAATCATCGGCGGATAATGCTGGAAGCATCACCGGACGGCTGCGTTCCACTTTTAACCAGTGTTCATCTTATTTTAATTCAAATTTTGATTGCCGCCATCGTGATGTTATAAATGGAAATATATGAACTTAATTTATGTGCACTCAATTTAGGCATATAAATACAAAATAAAAATAAAAATAAAATTCGTTTATTTCAGACAAACAGGGGTCCATTCCATAAATGTAAAATCATTATTTACTAGCTTCCACCCGCGACTTCGTCTTCGTGGACCCGGGATAGTAACTATCCTATATTTTAATCCAGGCTATGAATTATCTTCGTGCAAAATTTCATCCAAATCAGTTGAGCCGTTTAAGCGTGATTGAGTAACAAACATCTAAACATCCAAGCTTTCGCATTTAATATAATTTAATTATTTATTATTTATTTATAATAATTTATAATATAATAGGATAGGATAATAGGATAGGATAGGATAGGATAAGCGAGAATGAGAGAATTGTTCTTTTTATGGTATTTCATAGTATTTACCTTTATGTAACGGTACCTACCTACCTTGGTTCCATACTTAATTGTCATTTTCATAATATACGAAAATTCAACACAGCAAAGGACAAAACCGAGCCGGCAAAGCAATTTGTAACAAGCTAGACGTCAAAAACCGCCTAAACTATTTCACAACACTCATCATCCCGCAATAAACTGGAACGCACCGCCGAGACATCACAAAAAAACAAAAAAAAAAAAACAAAATGGAGGCATCGAGCTTTGTGGCGGCCGCCATCTTTGCGTCCATTACCTTGGTCGTAATTACCCGTCATTAGGGCTCCCGTGAGGAAATTAATGCCGCTACAAGAGATATTGCCTTTTAATATCGCTGCATTGGCATTCTGGATGGGTAAGGTAACGTCTTGATATGAACATAACGGGTTATGTTCGCGGTTGTGATTGAAATGGGTTGTCCTAGTTGCAGATGTAATAATATGCAATTTTTACCATGTTTTTTATCTTAATATATTTTTAATTACTTAATAGTAAATTCCAGATTCGCTCATGGCCCCTATTTCACCAACTTGATAATTGTCACTTGACAACGACAATTCTCCGTACATTGCTGGTTTCACAGGTAACCTAGCGACCACCTTCAGTTCTAGAACAAGCAATGTATGGCGAATAATCAGTGTCAGGTGACAATTGTCAAGTTGATGAAATATATAGCATTTAGTTTTGACTTTGACCATACCTGCGACAGATTTAATTAAGTAAGTTCAACTTTTGAGGGCGGAAACTTTCGATATCCATAATTTCATTTGGCATAATACCTACTAGTTATAAGTGATTTTCTCTGAAACCGTAACATTCTCAGGACAACTTACATAAACTTTGTATAGAGCCCATGTAGGTTAGGTTAGGTTTTTTGTTAACAATCCTGAAAAGTTTACATAGTTTTTAGAAAAACACTTAGGGTAAATGATTATTATAGCAAACATTACAATATGGCAAATGAAATATAGTACCCCTTTTGAGTGTTTTAGGTGTTTTGCGTCAATCTATTACAAAACGTTTAAATTAAATTTGATGTCCCATATTTCTAACGTTTCGCATCCTGTATACACGTACGGACCTAGTTAAGACGACGGTATTACTTCATTAAACTTTCATTGCAGATAATTAATGTAATTATTTTTGCACTAATAGCCATGTTGATTTTTTCAAAATAAAATAGCCATATGCAAATGCAAATGACTATTTAGCATAGTCCTTTTGTTAACTGTCATCTTTTTCTTCAATGAGCTTAAAAATTACCGGCGTCTAAGCGGGAATAAAATAAGGAATAACTACCCTACTTCACGTCTGCCGATTGTAGTGTTTAACATCAGAACATAGCATGTAAGAATTCTAAATAGGCATTCGGTTTTAAAATAATAAAATAAGTAGTTAGCCTTTAAGGACTCGACGTATTAAAACAGTCGTCATAAAGAGCTCTATTCTAAGGATAATTTCAAAATAATGATAGTGAAATGACTTAAATGTCGCCTTAAACTGTAATTTGTAAGTAAACACCTTTTGTGGCGTTTTTTGTGCACAATAGAAACGTCAATTTACGTAATGATGTAAAATTATGCCCTACAGATAGCATTATGAGTATGCTATGTGGAAATAATTTTTCTAGAACGGATTTTTATCTTATGCCCCATCGGTCCAACGAAGCCCATTATTTAGCCACGCGCCACAAACGCTTCGAAATGACAATTAATAAGGCCATGTTTAATAAATACTCGAATAGTGACTATATTTCCAATCAAAGTAAAAAATTTAAAATAATCTTAAACTTTAATTTCCCGCGGAATCCCGTTAAAATTTTCACTTGATCGGAATTTGAAATTTCATTAGCGGACTTAGTAAACATTTAGTGCAAGTAGCAAAGTTCAAATTAAAACGAAAGGTATAAGAATATACCGGTATTAACAGCTTTTTATTAATAATTGAAGCATACTTAGTACAAAGTAAACAATTAGCGGTTACACTTAACAATGAAAGACAAAGACGTTGTCTTCTCTTTGTGCATAGTACAAAGAGAAGTTAATTCGTTCTAGAAAAATGATTCGCACCTTACTACACTTAAATTTTCCAATTGCAAGCCCCACTCCACTAATGCATCATCTAATGGTGTCAGTTTAAGCCTCCCGCACATCGCCCGCGCCCCGTTATCGTCCTACCCCCGCACCAGCACGCCGCGCAGGCGAGGACTCAGTTAAAGCGGTCTGCCTATAACGTTAACTGGGCCGTTGTGGTGGTTGATGCAATCTGCCTCAAACCTCAAGTTGTATAAGAGTGCGTCTTTACGATAACTCCAGAAACTGCTCTAGGGCCTAGTATAATCTCAAAAGGACAAACAACCTCTGAAATAGGTGATAATACTTACAACGATCAGTCTTCAAACAGATATGGACCATATCACACGTATTCTGCTCTTGTTGTTATTAAGAAGACGCAAGAAAAAAAAGCAAATAATACCTATTATTATTATTTCGTATGGCTTTTTATTTTCATATTTACAATAAAATATCCAGTCTTAGTACATTTACAATAAAATATCCAAGTTTGATAGCCAATCCCTGGCACTCGCTGTAAGCGCGTACAGAGCGCTGAGTTCTCCTGCAAAGCGTCTCTTAGGGCACTCCTCCACAATATGAGCGGTTGTTTGGTCTGGTGCTCCACAGTCGCAACTTGGTGAAGGCGTATAGCCCCATTTACGGAGATTGTGGTTGCAACGGCTGACACCCGTCCTTATCCGATTCAGTGTAACCCAAATCCTCCGTCGTTAATCTAAGCCAGGCAGTTCCTTAGTTGGGTCAGATACCGAGAAGTTATTGAAGGACTGTGCTCGCAAATCCCATTGCTTTTGCCAATGTGGCATTGGCATTGCATTGGCAAATAATACCTAAACCCATATCTTTCCATCAGGAATCCTAATGAGAGTCATTTCAAGAGGAAATATGAAACGTTGAAAACCAGTGACAGCGAATTTCATGATTATTTTAGAATGACAATATCAAGTTTTGAAGAACTACTAAGCAAAATATCACCTCGGATGAAAAAGCTTCATACGTGGATATCTGTTTGAAGACCGATCGTTGTATTATCATGACGCAGAACCTGAGCAAAACACGATGCAATGCGGCGCCGTAGAAACTCACGGCACGGCGTGAATTTCTGCGGTGCCGCGCAACGCGAGTTTTCTCGGCGTCGCGCCGCGTACTTTTGCGTTGCGGCGCCGCACCGCAGACATGTGGCCAGGCCCTAATGTGACTATGTTAGGCACGAAGAATCTTGAACACGCAAGCTTCGCCACAAGTTAGCTATTTAAGTGGGTATTTAAATAATAGCCGAATCCCGGTCGTTACCGCGTGGAGGTCCCACGGCGGATGCTCGTTATGTGTCATCACAGGAGATTTGGCGTCACTAAAAAATAATTAGCCCTTTAGCTGGCCGACAGGGCGTTCATAGATTGCGACTGGGTGACGACAGCGTCACGACACTCACGACACCTTGGTTGTTGTACCTATATAACCATTAGTTTGCAAGTGGGTCACGCCACTTGCAAGCTACTTAATGGAGGTGGCTTAATCTACTTTTTCTCAAACTTGCAATGAAATGTTGACATGACTTACTTCAAATTAGGTCCGGAAATAATACAGAGTGAAGATGACATGTAGATAAAGGAATTTCATACAACCTTACAAACCTAGACCTGCAAAGCTATCGTCTTTTGTTAATAAACGTCAAATTGTAATTGTGACACTGACACAACGTCTTGGTATTCAACCATCAAAAAAAAAACATTACTAATGTAAATGTCACCGGGTAAAAGGTTACTTCAAACAGGTTTAAAAAAAAGTTTGGCACGTACCTAAATTGAAAAAAGTTTTCTTTTCTTGTTGGCCGGATTTCTCAATAGTTCGTAATTATTAAATTTACAAACTTTCTTGTTTTCCTATGATTTCATTACTCTAAAGCATCAGTTCAGACAAATAACTATTAAGTTTAATGATTAAAAATTATAAGTGTTTTCTTGCATTGTTGTAGTGCCTCGTCTATATAGTTAGATATAAGTTCAAGTAACAGTAAACTAATACTTAATTTACGGAATAAGCGGAATAATAGTTAGTAAGAAATGTGGGAGTGGGACACAATGACACCGAGGTAGGTCAGCTCAAGTGGAACCTAACCAGCCTAACATGACCCCAGTAAAGTCGCACGGTTTTCGAGTAATTACTTCTGACAGAGAGTCCCACACATCCCGGCCGGGCGGACGGTGCGTCAAAGCATTCCCCCAACGTAAAAAAGGCTTCTTAGGTTCCTCTTGAGCTGACCTACCTTCGGTGTCACTGTGACGTGGTACTTTTGGGACACCCTGTATCATAAAATTGTACCTACGTCTACTAATGGCAACACATAGCAGAATGCCATTTTACGCTTTATGTGGTACATTAAGTGTTCCTGCTCGTAAGGTCGCCAGTGCTGTAAGGTCGCCGGCAACGTATTTACAACACCTGGGCCCTATTTTATAAACATTACAATCCTACAATTTTGTATAAAAGTGACATATTTGTTAAGTTTTAGTTAGTGAAACTTAACAAATATGTCACTTTTTTACAAAATTGTAGGCTTGTAATGTTTATTAAATAGGGCCCTGGAGTTTCAGAGGTAAAATAAGGAAGCCGTATTCTTCAATATAGGCGTAGATGCTTCGGCTCGGAAAAGTAGATAAGCCACATATGTCATAGGCAATATGAGGTCGCTGAAAAGCAGCCTTCATCTCACTCTTACACCTAACGATTTGTCCCAACAACTTGCTATAGTTGGAACGGGACAGCAATACATCATTCTAACTAAAGCAAGTACGTGTGACAAATTGTATCGTTTATAGTGTGCTAAAGAGAACTAGTATTCTGTCCTGCCTCCTGCTCACATGGCATATCCACACGGTCCTCAAAATCGTTACCGTATCGTGTCGCTTATAAACAGTACTCAAACGTAATTTGGTGTCCAGTTTTTGTGCTGTAACATTGTCATTCCGACCCGACTTCCACTAAATAGAACACGGTGCCTTTGTGCTCGCTAGATGACATTTTTGACGACCTATAATGACGCCCTTAATTATGACTTGGGCATTTTCAAAATTGTAGAGATGCTGAGGTGGTTAAGTTTTTTGGATTGGAATTGTATTAAAGAGTCGGTAAGTGTATGTAAGTAAATAAATATAAGGGTGCCGGATAACACAAATCTTTAATAAATATATAAATTAAATATTTAATAAATATCCAAGACTTGGAAAACTGTATAGTTTAAGCCTATACAGGCTGCCTTCAAATTGATAATACAAAGCCATTTGCTTACATTAATTATATTTTATTCCAGGCTAGAAACTATCGTCGTGCAAAATTTCATCAAAATCGGTTGAGCCGTTTTAGCGTGATCGAGTAACAAACATCTAAAAATCTAAAAATCCAAACGTCTAAACATCCAAACTTTCGCATTTATAATATTAGTACTTAGGATTAGTAGGATAAAGCTTAATACATACATACAAACCAGTTGATTCTAGCTCAGTTAATGATAAATAGAATAGTAGTGTAGTATTAGCTTACTTGTTAAAATTAGCCTTCGTTAATTATCGTTAACGGTCTGATAAAACAAGTAATTAAAGGCCCCAAGTGTTGTCTATATTCAATACCCAACTGTCATACCTGGCACTCAATGTTATCAATTTAAGTAAGTTAATTAAAACAATGATTTCTTCATAAATTAGGTCTCTGCCGCACTTGCTAGTTCGAGCGACAGTGACAGAAATACACGAACGAAAACGAATTTTGTTTCGCGGTAGGCCCTCTGAATCGCTACGCATTACGCTCGTAGCCGATCCCGTGGGTTTCCTCGTATGTAGCGGAATGCGACTACGGCGTAGGGACGCGTATGTGTCGTCACGGGCCTGGAATTTGTACCTACTGACTTGACTTTTGGGAAATGCTGAAGGGAAATTTAACTATCTTTTGTTTAGTGTTAATCGATGTTACATCCGAAATCGAAATATTTTTTTTGCAAATAGGCTTATGCTAGCTCTTACATGCCATGTTTTAACTTAACTACAGGTATTTTACATATAAGTACTTCTTTATCATCTATAAATTCCTTTACAGTATAATAGGATTTCTGTATAAGATGGCGTTTAACGCTGGACTTAAATCTGTCCATTGTCAATTTTAGTATATCAGAAGGTAACTTATTGTAAAAACGTACACAGTTCCCCATAAATAACATATTCACTTTGCTGAGACGGTATCCGGGAATGGCCAATTTATTTTTATTTCTAGTGTTAAAATTATGAACATCACTATTTAAGCTCCAGGGCCCGATCTTC
This sequence comes from Epinotia nisella, assembly GCA_932294315.1. Taxonomy (NCBI): domain Eukaryota; kingdom Metazoa; phylum Arthropoda; class Insecta; order Lepidoptera; family Tortricidae; genus Epinotia; species Epinotia nisella. The sequence goes on along the minus strand of OW028688.1, from coordinate 16,910,487 downwards.
GAATTTTACTCTCTTTTATTGCACTATTTTCTCCGATATAAAATTAATCAACGTTGCAAGAGTGCATTGCAATGCTATCATTGCATTTATTTATAATCTAGAATATTGAATCAGTGGAGCGGGTTGAAGCCTTGAAGCAAAACGAGTTGCGTTCGAGACGGACAGGCAGGACAAAGTCAAACGAAGCGGCTCCTTAAGAGAATCTTAGGGATGGCACTGCCGTACAAAACTACTAAAACATATGTCATACTAGCTTTTGCCGGCGGCTTCGCCCGCGTAGTAAGTGTAATTTGTGCAATAATTGTTGCATTTGTTACGCCGGCAACGTCCTACTACTACTTATTTACCTTATGAATAACCCTTCGTCGTCATATACGAACTTTCAAATTTCTAAGTTTTTAAATGAACGTCTTTTCCGCAAATTTCACACCTTTAGGGGGCAAGTAAAAAAAATAATTCAGGATAGATCTACATATTATAAAAGAAACCTGCTGTCCAGCTATATGTTCCAAGCCACAGTTTAGCATTAAAAATCGCACATTACTTACGTGAACTTTCAACCCAATCTTAATTCTTATAACCCCTTCAAGGGATGAAATAGAAAGAAATGCTTATAATGTTTTTGACTGTACATTAGGAGCTTGTGACCGATGTTTTAAACGTCTAACTTTAAGAACGACATGTTTCCCACACAAACTTTCAACTCTTTTTTAACCCCCTTAGGGGATGAATTTTTATAATAACGCTGAATCATTTGTTTTGTTTTTATAGTAAGGAATCTTCGTACAAAGTTTCAAGTCTATAACTTTCCAAATGAACGATTTCCATACAACGGTTCAACCTCTATTTCACACCCTTAAGGGTTGAATTTCGAAAAATCCTTTCTGTCCAAGGGCTGTAAATAATATATGTTCCCATGCATATAATTATAAATATAACATATCTTTAGCGGTTTAGGATGTGCGCTGCTAGTAACTACATACCCACATATAATCATATTAATCAATCTATGTAATCTCATTAGGATATCTTGTCCCACATAAATCACAAGTTGTTGTTAAAATATGTAGGTAATTTTGTCTGGTTGTACTTTTTTGAATTGATCCCGTCGTCGCGGTAGACATAGATGATGGCCAGATAAACTTGATGCTTTTCATAGACACTGGTGGTCAAGATCGGAACACGTGGAAGAGTAAGAGGGAGAGAGGGAGAGGGAGACCTTTGTAGGGTGTTCAACAAATAAATGTACTTTTTTGCATAGTGAATCGTAGGCACTAAGTAGTCGAATGGTTTTTTTTTACAGTCTTCCAATTATCTTGATAATAAAATAAAGTATGGAAGTAACCTAACGTCTATAGATTTTTTATCTGAATTTTTTATTAAATCAAAAACTTAATATTTGATTCATTCAGACACCAGAATAGTACAGGCAGACATCCTGTAAGATCCCAGGAGAAACAATAACAAACTGGAAGGCATCATTTATTGATTCTTAATTTATGTCAACCCTACCACTACACTAAAATTGAATGTACAAAACGTTCATCATCCGGACAATTTGAGCTCAGAGCCGCGTGCCGATCGCCGCGACAGCCTCCAGCCTCCAGAGTCGCAAGTACAACGCCTGCCAACTTTTCTCTTAAGAGCCAGTGTAAGTCAGGCCTTCGATTACACACAGTTATTACGAAGTCAGGAATCAGGATAGGACTGAGGGGTGAGGTTAAAGAAGTTGGGAATAGCATTGCAGGCATTCACAAGGCCGGCAACTTATGATTCCAACGAAGAACCTAAACAAATGAAATCATTACATATGCTCAGCTCCGCTCAGACCGAGAGAAGAAGATATTTTTCTTTATCTCAGTACTTGACGTAGTTTTACAAACAGGATCTAACCCACGAGAGATCACCGTTGAATGTACGACTTTTGTATGGCTGGATAATTTTTGCAAATCTAAGTATATCCTAGCTGTGGTTACCTTTAATGAGAAAAGTATCAATCAATCAAAGTTACATATGTATAACAATAAGATTTTGTATGATATAGGCATTATCTTTTCCTTAAAATAAAACAAGGCTTTCTTAAAATATCATATCCATGGATATCCAGGAGCACCCAAGACGTGCTAAGCCGTGTTTCGATACAAGTGACTTATTAGTAAAACCACTGGAGCCGTAGCATGGTTGGCCTTATCACGCGATAAGTGACAAAATAAGAGCGTCGTCTCGTTCTATCGAACGGTGTCAGCCAGTGACGCACGCTCTATCCTATCACCTATCGCGTGACAACGCCAACCATGCTACGGGGCCAGAATAACTGATATTAAAACACATATTAGCTAGCTCCCTGGTGCATATGCATCTTAAACTCCGACTCATGATGATAGGCTTGTAGTCCAGGCAATGAACTGACAACTTGTATGGAAAAAATTACATATTTGGAAATAATTTATAATAGCTAATTTTTTTAATGTAACGGATATATTATCAATTAAATTGTTACCTAGAGGCAAAATCCAACAAAAAATCAGACATCAAAAAAGTCAATATTTAATTAGCTCTTAAAAAGTCCGGATAAATATTAATTTTTTTTTATCTTTATTTAGGTTCATTTACATTTGCTTTACAATATTCAATATAAATAAAATAAAAAAGACAATGAATGTTTAATTTAAATCTATATAATTACTTCCGGGTGGAAAGTTTGGTGGATTCTTGAATAAAGCATCTTAGAATAATGTTTTAAAATGAAATAAACAAAAAAAACGCTATTATAAATTAATGTTTTTCGAAACCGTATTTTGCCTCGGCTATTGGGACTTTTGGTAGCATACCGTGGTTCTAGAATCCATGGAATTTTAGAGGTCAAGATATACTGGGTAGAGCGAAAAGGCGAGTTGAAACAGTTCGTCAATTGCATACTTGTTCCTTTGAAAGTAATTGAAAGACCTTGGGATGGCATGATGCTAACCTATGTTATGTTAAACCTTTTCACACGCAAAATAGTTTCGTTTATTTAAATGAGAGTCAGCAACTTACAATAGCATACACTTGATTGAGAAATGAAATTAAAGGATGACTCATATGTGCGTGATGTTTTTGATATATTTTCGTGAGTTCGTTTATTGTTAATGTAAGGATAATTTATTTTTAGTGTTGGCAACTACCGTAATATTTGACCGAACCTTTTAGCTGATGCCTATTTAATGTCATGACTATAAAACTGGATAACACAATTTTAGCTTGCATGCCATTAATAAATGGGACATTAAAAACCGTTGATTAAATTGAATTAAGTACCTAGAGGAGAGCCATGAGCGCTTTATATGTATTAATAAGTACCTACGTTGTAGACAGAACTTAGATTAATTATATAAAAGATTGTATGTTTGGGGAGGGTTGTAGTAATATAAAATTTAGTAATATAAAATTATAGTTCGTAATTTCGAAATATTTCTTTACACACTGTATAAATCTAATTTCAGCCGGCAAGTTCCACTATGTATAACTCAATTTTTCGTATTGGACGGAAACAATAATAATCTGCTTTTGCGAAGCAGACCGCCCGATTTGCATGGGCTATCCTTCGTGGACCGTTGAACCTTGGTTAGACGTCAAAAGTGAAAATTGGCATGCACTCCTTACTTGACTCCTGCTGATGCTCGAGCAGTGGGCGACGCACGGTGCGGTGTTCGTACAAACGCCGGGAACCGTCGGCGTCGTGCCGCGAAGCAGGCTCACCTCAGTCCAATTCCAAACTAACCGGCTGACTCAAACGACCGCTTCGTCACCAATTTGGGGAGGGCGATTCTCATCGCCCCCGTGATTATCGAGATTTATCTCATGAAGTGTTCTAGCCGGTAGGAGTAGAAATAAACGCTGGTTCCACTAAACGAACGTGTATTATGCTTTACACAGTTTAAATATACAAATTATATGAAATTAAAACATAGCTTGTTATTCTGTGACAACTTGTCAATCTTACTCTAAAACAACTGCAGCTCAAAGCTGATAGAAAAGTAAACATAACGAAGGAGTTTTGATGCGCGACAAAACGCCACATATGTAATTTTAAGGTACACATAGAAGATCGTCGTTATCGCACCTGGGCTCAAAGCACACGACAAAGATATAAAATTGTCAGTTATTGTCATTATACTCGAGCGCGTATTGTCAATTTGGTTGCCAGCACTTGGATATGACAATGTTTGCTCGTCATAACCCAGCCAGACTCAGCAAATATATTACCTCCTAGTATCTCAAAGTGTACAAGATCTATTGTGCCCCATATCTTTGATATACTCATACTTTTGACGGACGCTATATACTTAACAGATATAAACGAGAGAACAACAAGTTTCTAAGGTTGTATTCGCTGTATCGGTTACCAGCTGCCCTATGCTCTGTGAGCTAATTAGATTCCAAAAAATCTACCCTTTGTGTTGCTATTAAAATGAGGAGGGTTGACACAGGTGAATTTTCATTTTTCTAAATGATAGACGTAGCTAGTTTTCATCATTTAGAAAAATGCAAATTCACCTGTGTCAACCCTCGTCATTTTAATGGCAACACAAAGGGTAGTTTTTTTGGAATCTAATTAGCTCACAGAGTATAGCATAACTTGACTCTCTATACTCTACTCGCGCGCGTGATAGACTATCTGTCACTTTTTGACAGCATTAATCGGAAAGTGACGGACAGTCTATCTCGCGCGCGAGTAAAGTCGAGAGTCAAGTTATGCTAGCAGGGCTGGTCGATCACGTAACGCATTGTAAGCGCGTCAGGTATTGGTCAGGTAGATCTAAACGTCAATTTTTATATGGAAAAATGACAGTTGGATCTACCTAAAGCGCGTTCAAAAGGTTACGTGATTACCCCTCTGGTCTCTTTCTCTATCTACCTGGCTATGTTTAAATCTTGCATTATGTACTTTTACAATATATAATCGGTTTAATAACCTACATTTTCCCAAAAAGTTCGAAGTGGACCAAAACAAATAATTTAAATTGATTAAGCCTTGTAACGCATTGATTATAATTTATTAACTTAAAATGTAACAGAAGCTGCAACGTTTTAGCCACGCCAAAGTTTATCGGAAAATTAACATAATTTATACCTAATGTGCAAGCTAAAAGCTTAATTAATGTGGGCAGTATGACCTTTCGATCCATTAGCGAAGCGATATGAGAATTAGATGAAAAAAAACCGGACAACTGCGAGTTCAACTCGCGTGGTGAGGGTTCCGTATACATGTATAATCTAAATTTCATAAGTGTTTTTGAATTCTCAAACTTCTTATAGGTTTTCCTGTAATCTTTAGGCAAGGAACTATTTTCCATATTTTTTTCAGAATTTTAATCCTAGTAGTTTTGGAGATAAGGGGGGAAATGGTCAATTTTCGTATTTTTTCCTAAATTACTTCAAATCTGTTTTTACTAAAATTATAAAAAAAAACTGACACGCTTATCGCTTACAACAACCCCTTTTATTTGATATGTCGCACAATACAGTTTGCAAAACTTTTTTTTTTAATTTTCCAGTTTTCCCCCCAAAAGTGGCCCCCTTGTTCAGAATTCATTAATTTACTTTACGCGTCCATCTTTCGGTCACCAATTTACATATGTGTACCAAATTTCAACTTAATCGGTCCAGTAGTTTCGGAGCAAATCGACATCTGTGACAGACGGACAGACAGACAACTGAGTGATCATATAAGGGTTCCGTTTTTTCCTTTTGAGGTACCGGAACCCTAAAAAGAAAAATGTCACGGCAGGTGTGCACAGAATACGTACAGTCGAGTTCGAAAATATGTGCACGGACAAAGTGATCAAAAATTTGTGAACACGACTTTATTCTTAAGAGCATAAGGTTGCACAGATATTTTTGAACCTTTGGGAACGTACATTTAGTTATGAACTCGACTGTACCTACCTACAGTGTCTCTAAGGAGGTCGCGTAAGGTAGTAAACCACTGCTCCATCGGACTAGCGATACACTACCTGCGAAAATTTGCCAAAGTAGCGAAACTTTCAATGAGAAAACGCCCTTACTTCCGCACAGTAAGGGAAATGTATTCACGTACCTTTTTATGCTTTATTATTATATCATTTGTAAAGAGCATAATTTACTATATAAAAAGAACAGGGTTGATATACTGAGCATGACAAAAAATCAGTTCAAAACATATCTCTGTAAGCAAAGGTTACGAGTCATAATCTCCAAGTTTACTGTTAACTTTTATTTTATTTTTATTTTTTTTAGTTTGCCTTTCTGCTTTGTTACATTTTAATGTTCCTAGCCTTCTTACAAGTAACCTTGCAGCTTATTTTGGATTTAGTGTACGAAATTAGTTTTTACTAAGTATGTTTACTTAGTGCATGCCGTGTTTGCCTGTAATTGGGTGGATACTCTAGCAATAGTTCATTATCTGTTGTGAATAAGTTTTTTTACTGTATTACATCTGTTGGCAAACCTTAATAAATAAATAAATAAATAGTAAGAAGAGCGAAAAAGCTACGTGAATACCCTTACTGTACATAACCGGGCTTTCTAAACATTAAGCTCTCGTCGATTAATAATGTTTTGCAATCGGACCGATTTATAACAATATCCCTGTACTGAATTCAATAAAGAATATTATTAAGGAATGATAGAGCATCAAATACTCATAGTAGTTTCTTCTTCTTTCTTTTTTTCTGTCTAGGAATATGTCTATTCTTCGAGTACCTACCTATACATATACGTGTAAAGTGTATAAGTTTACAAAAAGAAATATTAATAATGCGAACAGCTGCTTACAAAATTAAATATAAATAAGCCAACAAACCAACCATCTACAAGTGCACTGGGAGTACATGCGGGGCGCCCCTTCCACGTTGTGGTGACGACACTAACGGGTAAGGCGGTCTCTCCTTTCTTTGTGGGTATTGGGGTGCATCGGGACAGTTTTAGAATAACGCAGTATACAGTCCACTACTTTTCTCGTGGCTTTATGCCACACCTGCAGAATAGAATCTAATGTAACACGGGATTTAAAAACGAGAACTGTGTTTAGCGATAAGTCCACCTGTACTAACTTACCTTATCTTAAGAGTTTTAAGACTATATTGTGGATTACTTTCAAATATTGAGGTATGGAAGAAATTGTATTTTGTATTGTATTGTGTTCGTACAAAGAGTCGAGTTCCATCGAGTTTCAAGTCAACATTAACTAAATGAACTTGCAACAGCTTTATCACCGCCATAAGTTTAGCCGCTGAAAGCTATCGCACTAGGTCGTTAAAGCTGCGCTTGCGACCGATAACGTGCGATCATTTCAATATTGTGAACCCGTATGCGTGTTGCATGCCGGGTCCACACCGACCACATCTAAAGCGTCAGTAAACTCAGTTAACACCAATTTGACAATTCGGTAAGAAAACAATACAATACGCTCTTTTCACACCTGACACACACTCTATTCAGAAAAGAGCCATTGTTGCCCACAAATCAAAGTTATACTTTTCTGCCTCGTGCCTGTCATTCAGAAAAGAGTAAGTGTTGCCCTCAAATCAGTAGTTTGGCGAATCTTTAGTTTAAGGTAATAATTTTGTATTTTTGTTCGCAATAAAAAAAGAATTAGGGCATAACCGGACCAGAGAGCAAAGCCGGAGTGGTTTTAGTGGGTAGACTCCCTCCCCCTTCTCTTTCAATATAGTTGGCCGGAGGGCGAGAGTCCCACATACCCCCCTACATAGCTTCCCCAGGCTGTGGGATGCGTTTAACTCCGTCAACAAAAAAAATACCGGACAAGTGCGAGTTCAACTCGCGTGGTGAGGGTTCCGTAAAATATTGAGAATTTTCCCGTTATTTTGAATACTCAAACTTCTTGTAGGTTTTCCTGTAATCTTTAGGCAAGGGACTATTTTCCATATTTTTTTCAGAATTTTAAGCCTAGTAGTTTTGGAGATAAGGGGGGGGGATGGTCAATTTTAGGGGGGAATCGTCTTATTTCCTAAATTACTTCAAATCTATTCTTGCTAAAATTAAAAATATATCTGAGATGCTTACAACAACCCCTTTCATTTGATATGTCACACAATACAGTTTGCGAAACTTTTTTTTTAATTTGCCAGTTTACCCCCAAAAGTGGCCCCCTTGTTCAGAATTCATTAATTTACTTTACGCGTCCATCCTTGGGTCACCAATTTACATATGTGTACCAAATTTCAACTCAATCGGTCCAGTAGTTTCGGAGCAAATAGGCTGTGACAGACGGACAGACAGACAACTGAGTGATCCTATAAGGGTTCTTTTTTTCATTTGAGGAACGGAACCCTAAAAAGAGTATGTAAAACTGGCAACTCTGTTTGCCAAAATGCGGTTAAAATTCTTCGGTCGGGATAGACCCGGTTTAAACCATAGCGGCATATTGTATAATTAAATTACGATAAATGTCAGCGAGATAAAAGCAGAATTTATTGCAGCGGCGTCCGCGACATCCGGACGATAGCGGAAAGCTTGTCTTATTGAACAACTTTTTAACACGCTTTTATTAGCGTCACTTGTAACTAAGTATGTATGTAAGAATATCTTGGAATCTTAATTTGACCCACTTCCCGGTCTTCGATTATGATGAAAATTTGCACACGCTCTGAGTTCTGATGACAATACATGACTAGCTTATTAGTGCGTGCTAAAAGCGTGTTTTTTAGTTTTTTAATTCTTGAGTACCTCGACTAACATTCTCATCTCTTTAACAATAGGCAACACGTAACATCTGACTGACAAGACCTCTCATGTCAGAGTCCGTCATCCCATCACAATACCAGGAAATGGTTTCACGGTTGCATCACCGGTTCCCGGAATGGGTTCAAAGCTACAAAGGGTCAATAGAGCCCAAAACTCTTAGACAGCGCAAAACCGCATTATAGCTTGGGGAAATCACCTCAATTCCTACCTAGCGTAGTTCCTTCTGATATGATAAGTTGGTTAAGTGGTACCTAATCAGTCACGCAAAAAATTGCAACATACCTAAGATATATTTAGGGAGCCACCCGGACGAAGTCCACATATAAAAAAAAGCCCCAAATCGCCTTTTGAGGGTAGTGTGCCCAGACGGCTGGCAGCATTGCCACGTTGAATGGCAATGCTGATCCGCTGTGTCAGGTATCCAGCCTTCCTGTCACGCGTCACCTCTACGAGGCGTTTGGAGTACTCCTTGAATAGGTAAATCTTGGGCGCTTTTTCCCCACGGTCCCAGAGTCTCGCTCGACCCCAAACGGCGCAAAAAGGCCCTAAGCCACTATTGATGACTATAATATGTAAGTATTTTAATAATCTAAACCAAAATTGTTCAACGTTAGGTATAGACGAAGGCAAAATGAAAATAAATTCATTGGTCTATTTTATCCATACCCTAGCTACCTAATGATACCAACTTACTAAATGCTCTCGACGAAATCACCTCTCTTCACAACACATTCAAGATTTTATGTAGCTAGGGCAGCATAGATAAATTGGTCACTAAAAACGTTGTTATAATTTGTGTGATCACTCGAAAGGCACGCACTCACTTCCTGTGACATATAATAATAGCAATATCAAAACATTAAATTCGTATGTGGAGTTTGGCCAGAGAACTTATAAACCCTCTGGTACGGTTTAAACTAATATTTGCACGCTTTAATCGAAAAAGGTAACAAAGGAAGCATTTACATACGATTTTCATACCTTTTCAATCTTGATCGGCATTTTCTGTTTTAAGGGAATCAACGTCATTTTAGTATCATAAAAGTTTATGACGGACCACCTCTAAGAACAAGGCTGGTTTGGGCGTGACATGGTACAGACAGCCACGATATTGCCCAATTAGGGTGTTGTGGTTGGCTGACTGCTGAAAAACTAACATTAAAATAGTGATATTAAAATACCACAAGGCTAACATGGTGGTATAGTTATAATGCGCACTAGCACTTTACGAGTATACGCTAAGTATATTTTTAATATTTTTTCAGAAACTAGCAAAGATCGCTGCAGGCAGCGACGACGAATGGCAGGCTCATCGCATCGCTCGATGGCGGCCCTGACCCTCAACTCAATCGCATGAACAGCCGCGAACGGCTGTTATTCGCTACGCGGACATGACATGAGAAAATTTAAACGGGTTCCGGTTTTGCTATTTTGGCTACGGAATCCTAAAAAAAAGGTATTCCATGGTTGCCATACAGGGCTGTTATTCGCTACGCGCTCATGCGCCTCACCCCATGCGTCACCTAACGAAACTAGACCTCTACCTACGCTTAGCTACTTACTACGCACCGCAGTGTCAAGATATATTTGTGGGTGAGCGTTGAGGTGAATATAAAACAAGTTACAGAATAGGGGGGCAGCAAACGTGTCGTGTCGCCGCACGCGACGCTAAAGCTGACGATAGTCACTACACGAGTAAACGAGTAATGATAGTAATGCAACCCAACCTGCAAAGTGAAGGCAACCTAACTGCGGTTATTACATAGGTAGTCGTAGAAAAACTTAGCAAGCATAGTTCTTAGGATACCGTATCAAAATGATAAAAAAGGAACCCCTACTCTGTCTGTCCGTCCGTCATAGCTAAATCTCAGGAACTACTTATGCCATCGATTTGATATTAGGAATATATCAAAAAGGCTATTGTTAATACATGTATTTACCTACCTACAATATGATTTTTTTGACACACACGTATTTATTATCGATGAAACTACGATTGCGAGGGAGAGAAAAAATCCTAAGTCTAGTAAGGAAAGTCTAAGCTTAAGTTGCACATTCTGAAACAACGCTGAAAAAATATGTTTTCTCCAAAGTTCAGACGTTCAAAGCGAAAATTGTGATTAAGATTAATACTTACCTATTTGGGGGGTACTGGAGTGCCCCCACCACGTCGAGCAAAACAAAGAGGCACGGCCGTACCATCCTTTTTCCGATAAATTATACAGGAGAAATGTATAACTACCTCTATCTAGTTTCTTAATCAACAAAAACATAAGGATAAGTGAATGTTGGCACGGAACCCTCGGTGCGCGAGTCAGACTCGTACTTGACCGATTTTTGACACATGTAACATTTCCTTATAATGACGATATATGGACATTACACACGACCGTTAGACATCGTTGACATCATTTTAAAATGACCATTGAAATACAAATGGTCGAATTAAAAGCGCTTGTGAGACCCCACCTGACTGATAGTCATCTACTTAATCGATTTCACATTACTTATTATTCCAATACAATCGATAACTAATTAATAGCCTGTAGAGACGATTTTTCCTAAATTAAGTATATGCTTTATCTCATGCGGCAACGTTGTAGAATCTTCGGACTGTTTTTTTAATTGATTCCTACTTTCACAACTCACAAGCTTTAAACAACATAAGACCATTTTTAGGGTTCCGGACCAAAAAGGTAAAAACGGAACCCTTATGGTGCGACTCCGTCCGTCTGTCTGTCTGTCACAAAGTCAAATACCTATCTCAGGAACTGCTAATGCTATCGATTTGAAATTTGGAATAGTTGTAAACAAAGCTTATCCTCGTGTATGGAAAATGAATTTTTTTAATATATACTTTTAATTTGTATAAAAAAAAGCGGATAAGAGGGGGGGCAAAAATTCAAAGTCTAGTTGGTAGGCCAAGTGGGGTATTATATGAAAGGGCTTGAATCGTACATTCTAAAACAGTTTTTTTTTTCTACAATGGTAAAATTTTGATTTATAAAGAAAAATGTTGAAAAAATTACCATTCCCCCCCCCCATTATCTCCGAAGTTAACCAAGCGAAAAATTTGAAAATAATATATATGATTAATATTAACGTGAATATTACCGGAAAAGTATAACGAGACCTCTATCTAGCGTATTTTTTTTTATTCTTCAAAAATCATATGTTAATTTTGTTTGTAATTTAATAGTATTTGTATTGTATTGTATTGTACTTCTGTGTTTAATTTTTTTCCTTCAAATTCGTATGAAAGTGTTCTGAAAGTACCTTCTAGCAAATAAAAAAAGAATTATCGAAATTAATTCACTTGATAAAGAATTATCGCTGAAAAACCAACATAAAGTCAGGGAAATGTATTAACGTACCACCGTAGAACCCTATCGCAATAAGGTGACATACCACTCGAGTTTGAGTGACGGCGGCCTGTCAATTGCGACAGGGTTCTACCGTGGTACGTGAATACATTTCCCTTACTGTACATACCGAGTTCCTTGGTCGCGCAAGTTAGTAACAAAATGCACCGATAAATTGGCGCTGCGCTGTAGGTACTCGTGACTTAACTACACTATGCGTTGTTAAGATTTTTCCAAAATTAATGGGTGGGGCAAGACGGGTGTGTTGTATGATATGTCGTACGGAACCCTCGGTGCGCGAGTCAGACTCGCACTTGACCGGTTTTTATTGTTTTTGGCTATATCTTGGTATAATTAATCGAGTCGTGCGTTCAATTAGATTGATGTGGTGTATTCCCAGTTACTGTTAAAATCTTACCTAAATATAATCTACCATATAGTGAGACACTAAGTAATAAGTTTCTGTCATAAATTTAATTCTTGGTACAAGCTTTTATTGTCAATGTCAACTGTACTGCTCTGTCTGTATACCGTCACCAACTACTCATTGAGACGATTCTAACGAGCCCAAACTTAACGGGGTTACGTCGGTTAATTGCTTATTCGGGAGCTGGCGGGCGGTCACTAAATAATAGATACGTAATAGGTACTTAATGCGGCGGAAAGGTTCTCGAGTGGCGACCACGTACCGGAAGGCGCGGCGTGGGTAGGCCCCCCACAAGGTGGACTGATGACCTGGTAAAGGTCGCGGGAGTCCGCTGGATGCGGGTGGCGCAGGACCGGTCAATTTGGCACTCTCTAGGGGAGGCCTATGTCCAGCAGTGGACGTCTTTCGGCTGATGATGATGACGATGAGGTACTTAATTCCAAGGTTGCGTCCAGAGGGGTAATAATAATAACGTAACGGTTTGAACGCGCGTTAGGACAATTTAACTGTATTTTTTTCATATAAAAATTGACATATAGATCAACCTGACGCGCGTACAATGCGTTAAGCGTATCACACACCGGCGCCGGCTGGCCGCGGCGGACAATAGTAAACTTGTCATTAGCTGTCAAATTTTCTATTGTCCGCCACCGCAGGCCGCGCCGGTGCACATACGTAGATTTGACCGATTTAGGCGGCCATAAGTCGAAATATTGAAAATCACCATACGGTTAAACCATCGACTTCCTTATCTACCTGACATTCCAGGGCACCCACCCCCACCCCTTTCGAGTCATAAGATAACGTTTGCGCCGATCTACAGTCAATCAAAAATAGGTCGTAACTTTTAGTGTACGTAACAGTTCTCGGTGCCTTCAATTTACTGAGTGTTATAAATTGCAACAAAAAAAAACAGTGTTCTCTAGTGTAGTGAAAGTAATGGATTCTGATAATTCAGGTAAGAATCTGTCAATATAACTTAAAAAGTTGATATTTTTTATTAGTTTACTGTATACAACTAGCATTCTAACGTAACACCTTTTTTTAAGCTACTTTTCTTAAATTTTACGTTTTGAATGCAATAATGAAATATTTCCAAGGTCTTCCAAGATATTATTGATATTACAATAATTATGGCACATATTCAATATTATATTAACAATAACAGTTTCTGCCAAAACGTGCCTATAGCCAAATAAGAGTCAATCGAAGTTGTCAGGGTAAAAACTCTAAAAACCGTTCATAATTTTTTTTTATTAGTAATTAGTTGTTTTTTTCTGTCTTTTAGTTGAGACGCTTTTAAATTTGTTCGAAAAGATGAAAGATCAGAATTTCCCAAATTTGAGTGAAAAACTGAACCATTAAGAAAAATTCCTTTTTGAGTATTATGGATTCACCGAAGACAGTAAAAAGAGCCTTAAACATAAATTTTCCAAGTTTAAATCACAAATGAAAGATAGATGGATAAAAGCACAAAGTACTGAAGAAGTATTCCTGAAAAATTATCAGACATGGCTGGAAGGAACTATTGAAATTCCAATTGAAACATCTAATCGGCATTGACATCCATGTAAATCATATAGACTATATTAAATATTGACAGTAATTTAATTATACTATGTTTTTATTTATTTATCAATATTTTTATGTAAAATAGATACCGTTTTTACCTTTTTCTTTTTTTTAAGTATCATTTTTAAGTTTTTTTTGTATATTTTTAAAAATAATAATTGAATTAAATTAAATACAACGTATTTAAATTATATACCCCAATTTAAATTATATTAGAAGCAAAAATGTTTTTGGCCGCCTAAATCGGTCAAATCTACGTATGTGCGGTGTGTTGCAGGGCTTACGTGATAAGACGTCAAGAAAAATGTTCTAAGAGGTGGCCAGTCTATACCTACGTAGTAATAGTAAGAAAACGTGGTATTTAAGAGGTCGCCAACTCGCGAGGGAGAATATCCCGATTCCTCACTGTAACCTGTAACCAGTTGTTCCGTGTAAGTTAGTGTATATGTACCTAAAAGAGAAAGACTGTTTGATCTATCTGAGTTTCAAGTAAGGTTGAAAGACACATCAATGCCTGTAGCCTGTAGCAATTACGAGACAATGTTGCCGGCTTCATGCTTTCGGGGAACAATAATAATCGACGCGCACTGAATGGGAAATAAATTACTCACGACGCCGTAGGGATGGGCGTGCTATATCGACATTTTGAAATATTTATCTTAGGCCACAAAAACTCATTTAGTTACATACTAGCTGCCCGAGCGGCTTCGCCTGCTTAGTCCCGGGATAAAATCTATCCTTTATTTTATCCAGGCTATAAACTGTCTTAGTGGAAAATTTCATCCAAATCGGTTCAGCAGTTTAAGCGTGTTTGAGTAACAAACATCCGAACATCTAAACATCCAAACTTTCGCACTCTCTATCCTGCACTATGTAGTCGCCATTCCAGAACTTTTACCTTTTTAAACACCATTCTTCACTTACGAAAGTAACACCTAGACGCCAACCTTTTTCCATAATAATGTGAATATGAATTATGAACCTTAGTTGAAAGCATGAAGGTGACTGATAACGTACGGTACTCCACAATACCTACGTATACCTAGTCGGTCTTGGCGCCGTGGGCACGACAAACCTTTAATCATCACCTCAATTATACTTGTATATTAATACTACTGTAGTCCATTCAAAAAGAAACTCTACCGTCCAATCTAGAAGATTCATATTCCAATAAAAGTTGTATAAAAAGTCAGCCACATTAAATAATCTCAACCATACACTAGGATTGTGTATCGATAAATCGGTTACCGACTCGGGAACAACCCTACGCCGCCGCAGGCCTGCGCGGGCGCTCGCAATTTGCCGGCACCGCTCGCTTATTAAATCCTTCCGCCCCGCCCTAATACCCCCATTACGGGCTATATAATAAACGCACTGTCCTGCATATGTTGCGGCGACACCGATTTATGAAGGCTTATAATTGATTCAGGCAGGTTTCTTGTCCCTGACAGTCCTGACACTACGTATAGGTACATGATGGTTTTAATATATTCAAAATTCTAATATTTATTCTGCAAGTAGCTTTCTAGGGCTCTTTTACATGTCAGTTCACAAATATCTACGTATTTACGACATTGACATAATAGATAAAAACCAGCAGGTCGATCACGTAACGCATTGTACGCGCGTCAGGTAGATCTAAATGTCACTTTTTGTATGGAAAAATGACAGTTGGGTTGTCCGAACGTGCGTTTGCACACATTTGCTGAGATGTAAATATATAGAGTTCCGGGTTCTTTACGATACAATTAACTTAAGCTATACCTTGGATAAAGGGGTGACAAACAATGGATTGGAGATGTAAACGGTCTTCAAACGTCAAACGAAACGACCTATTTAAAATAGATATTTCATTTATAGAGCGCACAAGACTTATATCGCCCTCATGTTAGCAATCGATCGAAGTTGGTGATGATGAAAATGACCAAAGTAGGTAACCTACCCCTTTTTTTTTGACGGTGTGAAAATGCTTTACGCATAGATAATATGATCGACCGGTTGAAGCATGATTCTTGTGACATTATTAGACCCTCCCACGACGCAGGTCCTGGAATACTGTAACAGCCACGTCAATGAGCCCCGACCGAGTATGAAGACATAGCTCAGAGTTATGTCTCGCGCTTAGAGCTGGTTTATGGCGGCGGCGGATCTTTGATGCTAGGCTGTGCGCTTAGTGGCGAATTCGCGATAACATTGAAGGCTCGGCCACGACATCGAGTGGCGGCGTGCAGCGGGAGAGGTGCGTGGAAGCGAGAGACCGCACTGCCTGCCGACTGCCCCCCTATTCTGTAACTTGTTTAAAGCTCACCTCAACGCTCACCCACAAATATATCTTGACGCCGCGAATCGTAGTAACTAAGCGTAGGTAGAGGTCTAGTTTCGTTAGGCGTGATGCGTGGGGTGAGGAGCATTAGCGCGTAGCGAATAACAGCCCTGTAGGTTAGCTGAGATTTGGACACCTGGGCTGTTATTCGCTACGCGCAAATGCGGCTCACCCCGCCGGTCACCCGTTACTAAACTAGACCTCTACCTACGCTTAGTTACTACGCATCGCGGTGTCAAGATATATTTGTGGGTGAGCGTTGAGGTGAGCTTAAAACAAGTTACAGAATAGGGGGCCAGGGCTCAGCGGAGCGACGAGTGGCAGTTCATATACTTAGGTACATTGAATGAGTTACACCTCGCTTATGTTAGATTTTAGACATTTTAGTAAGGACTCAGACGATTTGGAGGGGGGACCATAGCACCTGGATTCGCTAGCTGTAACATGGCAATAGAGCGACGATTAAATAAAACGTGAGCTTGAGCCTTCGTAGTTATTAACATTAACACATCATGAACAATGAATCAAGCAAAAAAACAAGCCTCAAGAACTAACTCCCCACCTTTCCTTACCTAATTATATTTTCAAATGTATCAATTCGATTGAACTAGGATTATTCTACTAACTAGTCTATCTAACTACTAATTTTCAAAAATCTAAAACCGCTCCGCTCTTCACATATCGCACAGTTAGAGCTAAGATGAGATATCGCGATTGCGCGCGATCCGTTCGCCGTAATAACAGGCTGGCTGTGTAGCTGACCCGCGCATTGTATTGCATAAAGGATACTTACCTTCCGCGGTGAACGCAACTAATACTGTAAACACACGCTTTTAAGCTTGCACCAGCATTGCACACAAATGCATCCTATCCTATAGCTACTTTTAAACGAGCAACATTTTGTATTGGTTATAATGAACGACGACGAGAGCCAAAACGCTAGATAGAAGTCGGAGCGGAGTGGTCGCCATGGCCGAAAACGGTCGGACATAATCATCATCATAATGAATATTGGAGGACAATATTACACACATCGAACTGGCCCTATAGTAAGCTCAATAAGGCTTGTGTTGTGTTATAGGTACTAGTACCTATAACATAAATATGTACATAGATAACATCCAAGACTCGGAAACAAATATTCATGTTCATTACACAAATATTTAATTTGTATGTTTGTAAATGGGTTCTCGTAAACTGCTAAACGATTTCGATGGAATCTGCAATTCTGGTTTATTTATGGGGACCATAGGGGTGTGTAATGTTTCATATAAAAAAAAAACATATTTTCATTCTGCATAACAACGAATATCATTTCGGCTTGTATAAGTGGGCAAATTGCATAAAAACTATTTGCATAATTCCATCGATTACAGTTATGAGTTTTCATAATTTCGAATTTTATAATGATCAAAATCTATAATGGGCACTCATAGTATTTCATGCTCATAGTGTACTTTTTTTATAAAAAAAAATCATAGTGGTCTACGAATATCTAAACGCCTATCGAAATCGAAGAGCAAATTCTATTTAGACCAAATCCTCCGCCCTCCGCCCGGACTCCCGCCAGAAACTCGCTTCGTCAGCCCTTTGTTTCACAGGTACAGATCTCCTTCGCGAGCTCCTGGCTCCGTAATTTTCATACACACTCTAGGGGTAGAACAGACAGCTACATATTAGTCTGTGGGACAGACAAGACCACGTAGAAGAGGGGTGCTCTTAGTGTCTTAGTCGAGAGGGCGGCCGGCGTTGTGGTTGTTTGGTTAACCTCTATGGTTTTATTCGTTTTTCATACATGACATACCGCGTCAACGTAATTATTGTCATCGGATATTTTACCAATAAATGTTGCTTGTTCCTTTTCCAACATCAATAATTTGTTTACTCCATACTAATTCTTATGATATATATAAAATATTAGCCGTTTTCCTAGAAAAATATGATATCAAACTATGATTATATATTTCTAAGTATTTATTTCCATTAAACCCAATCCTTTGTCTTTCCAAATTACTGTTCCTTTTATACCAAATTCCTTATTCCTGTTTCCCTAACTTTTAACTCCTTAACGTGACTTTGGCTAATTTTAGGAAAGCCAGAAAAAAAAAATGTTGCTTGATTTCCAATCGAGTGTGTAATTAAACAGTGGTCACTGACGCAACTAGACGAAAGAGCGCGTGAAAGAGTTTCGAGACTTGGCGTATTTGTTACATGGTATGTTTTTTTATGAGATAATAACTGTTTCCAGTGCTCTCACATCGCAGAAAAACTATTAAACATCTTAGGTAATCAACTTTAGACCCATCGCAGTGGTAATAAGGGTGACATTGCAATGTTCCCGAAAAGATTCAGCAAATTTTAGATCAGACAAAGTGGGTTTTATAGTTTCCTAGAGACATATAAATTGCAGATGTCTTAGACGTTTTGAATGTTGGTTAATGATAGGCCTTAGGAGAATTTGATGTTCCATGAAACATGTACATACATACATTCACGCCTTTATCCCTAAAAGGGGTAGGCAGAGCACATGCAACTTGTGTTCCAGTGCCACTTTTAGCATAAATATGGGTATAAAAGATCGACAAAATGTGATATCGCAGTGATAGGTTGCTAGCCTATAGCCCACAATACACTCGAACCCTGTTCCCTTAGTCGTCTTTTTACGACACTCACAGGAAGAAAGGGGGTGGTGTTATTCTAACCCGACACCACACGGGGTTCCATGTTCCATGAAACTAGTCATAAATATGATCTGTAATTGTATTTCTATTTTAAACGTCATTTTCAAGACATTTTGTTGCATTATGATGCCATGCTCAAGTAAATAAATAAATAATAATAAATAAATATTTGCAGACAATCTTACACAAATCGACTTAGTCCCAAACTAAGCAAAGCTTGTACTATGGGTACTAGACGACGATAAACATACTTATATAGATAAATACATACTTAAATACATAGAAAACATCCATGACTCAGGAACAAATATTCGTGCTCGTCACACAAATAAATGCCCTTACCGGGATTCGAACCCAGGACCTCTTGCTTCGTAGGCAGGGTCACTACCAACTAGGCTAAAGCGGTCGTCAAAAAGTCATAATATACTTACCACTCTTTTTTGATTTCACGGTTCGATTACCTCCGAATGCATTCCTTTAATATAAAAATTACCTTACATTACATGGGCGGCGTGGGCAGGCCCCCCACAAGGTGGACTGATGACCTGGTAAAGGTCGCGGGAGTCCGCTGGATGCGGGTGGCGCAGGACCAGTCACTTTGGCACTCTTTGGGGGAGGCTTATGTCCAGAAAAAAAACTTTCAGTTACATGTATGGAGTGTCCAAAATAATCTACTACTAAAATAATCTAGGTGGGACTCTACATAGAGGTTTACAGAAAACAGCTGTATTCCCAATTTCATTCATTTATATCTTACTAGCTTCTACCCGCGACTCCGTCCGCGTGGAACTCATTTATATCGTAGGCATCGTAGCTCCATACAAACTTTCACCCCCTTAGGGGATGATATCCGGGATAAAAAATATCCTATTAACCTTCCTCGGGACTCAAACTATCTCTATACCAAATTCCATCTAAATCGGTTCAGCGGTTTAGGCGTGAAGAGGTAACAGACAGACACACTTTCGCATTTATAATAGTAGTATGGAATGTATATGGATAGTTTTTTTAGGAAAATGCCCATGACCCACAAAAAGACATGGCGAATCTAAAGGAAATCCAAAAATAAAAAAAATAAAAAAATTTGCTATTATACTAATATAATATAATAGCACCTTATTTAAAAGAAAAATTAAGATAAAAAGCTAAAAGTACTCCCAGGGTGTCTAGGAAATTCAAAGACAACATGTAATAAATAGTTTTATTTCACCTTATGAGCGTTATAAATGTTATAATAATACGATAAAAATGTATAACGTATATTGGTGAAGGATTTCACAGTGTCGGCCATTTTGCACAATACTAGTCGATTATATTTAGACAATAAGTCCTTCGACCTATTGCATAATGTTTTGTAACTTTTATTACACGCGGAAGGCTGGAAAGAGATTTCCGCTTGCATTACAAGTCATTATACAGAATATTCACGTTACACTGTACATTTGCAATAAAAAACGAAGTACTGTCACACAATGTCACTTTCACAAAATGTCACGTTCGTGTCAGTTCATCACTTTTAGAATCGCTGAACGTGAAATTCGCATCACACGTGTGACTTAAGCTACCGGCAATCTAATTAAGCAACTTTTCTGAGAAATTTCATTCCCAAATTGATTACTTTCTTAATTTTTTTTACGATTCCTTTCGAACGACATTATACTATGACGTCACAATATGCTATTCGTACTAACCGTTGTATGGAAAATCAAGTAAATTGTTGGTAGCTTTAATTATCAAAGACATTTTAGATTTTGGCAGTTTGCGAATGTGACAATTTGCCACTATGGTCAGGAATCGGATAATCGGATAGATAAATGCCTAAAGTTGGCATATTTCCGGAAAATGTTCAGCAAGTATGGATGGCTTCTTAACATGTAGGCATTTATCTTTCCAAATGTGACATATTGCGAATATATCACATTCAAAAAGACAAATGCACAACACGAAATTGTTGTCAGTGGACGTGTTAAAAATATTTTGTGAATGTGACAGCGAATGTGGCAGTTTACGAAAGTGACATTTAACGAAAGTGTTACGATTCGTATTGTGGTTACAGATTCCGCTAGGAGGGCATCATGCCCTGGCTGCGCTTCCACTGGGCGCCCTGGCGGCGCGAGTGGTTCCCCCGGGAGCCCTTGTGCTTCTCCTTGCGGTCCCGGCTCGCCAGCACCTCCTTCTCCTGGCCCTGCCCGCGGGGCTTGCCCACTACGTCCGTTCTGAAACGAAATTGAACAATATATTTAATAAATGGTGGGTTAAATCGTCAATAATTTGCCGCTTGAGGAGCTGTCATTGAAAATGAAATGAAAATGAAAAATTGTTTATTTTTCCTTTGTTTTTAAAGTACAATATACAGTGATTGGGGTTTCCTTTTAGGTAAGTAAACCTGTGTTAGGATGCCCCGCTCTTCCATAACTGGCAAGTAGGTAGGAAATACATAATTTAGCCTAATTCAAGTAATACTAATACAATACATTACTGGTAGGTGTGTGTGAGTGTGTATGTGTGTGTGTGTGTGAGATAGAGAGTGTGCGTGTGTGTATATGTTTGTGTGTGTACAATTAGGTTTAGTTAATAATTAGCACGATACAGCAATGACTCTGTGTCATCATAGCTTATATGTTTCCGCCATGTCGTTAGTTCAATCTTGCAATTTTTTAGTAATAGTTGATGGATATTGACTATGCTATGTACTTTATTGTAAATTTAGTTACTAAATCGAAAAGCAGTTCATATATTTGAATCCTCGCACGCGTGACAGCTAGGTGTCACTTGTTTATACATGTGACTTCATTGTAAAACCAGTTGATGAAAAAAAAAGCTTATACTAACTAAAGCAATATTTGCCATAGTTTTTTTGCAATATATTTTTAAAGTGACTGGCATATTAAGGGAAAAAAGTAATCTCGAAAATGCTTCAAATTTTGCATTATGCATTATATGCGTACAATACAATGTACTATGTTTGGAAGAGCGAGACTTCTCAACACAGGTACATATATACCTAATGAGAGGCCTCAACCTTGCCCTGTCTGTAAACCACTGTCTTTTAACCAAATAAAATATTTTGTATTTTTGTATTTTATATGCGTATATACTAACTTATTGGCCGGCGGTGGCGGCCTGTGTCCCTTCCCTCTCCTGGCCTGGAAGGCGGCCTCGCGCCGCGCGCGCATCTCCTCCGGGTTCTGGCAGAAGTCCAGGCGGTCCCGCGCGTTGCACGCGGCGGCCGACGCCTGCGCCGGCTCTGGCTCGTCGTCAGACGACTCCTGTGCATTGACAGTTATTAGTTATCATCATCAATGGATAAGAAGACATCATCGTCATAATCAAGGGATAAGAATACATCCCCATCATCATCAAGGGATAAGAATACTTCACCATCGTCATCAAAGTCAAAGTCAAAGTGATTTATTCTTCAATTTAGGCATATTACATGCACCTATGAATGTCGATAAACTACCACCGGTTCGGAAAGTAAACCTCTGCCTCGAGAAGAACCGGCGTAAAAAACTCGGCGAAGTGTCATTTTTTCAAAACAGTATACAATATATCATTTCAGTATCAGAGTATTATAAAATTTTAAAATTACATTGCTACAGTAGAAAGCCTATTTATTTTACGACAGATTTCTAGTGCAGGATTTTATCGCTGCCAAATATCCCTATCCATGATGTAGTCGTTTATCTTATATCAAGGGATAAGAAGACATCATCGTCATCAGCAAGGGATAACAATACATCACCATCATCATCAAGGGATAAGAAGAGTTCACCGTCGTCATCAAGGGATAAGAATACATCATCGTCATCATCAAGGGATAACAATACATCACCATCATCATCAAAGGATAAGAAGACTTCACCGTCGTCATCAAGGGATAAGAATACATCACCATCATCATCAAGGGATAAGAAGAGTTCACCATCGTCATCAAGGGATAAGAAGACATCATCGTCATCATCAAGAGATAAGAATACATCACCATCATCATCGAGGGATAAGAATACTTCACCATCGTCATCAAGGGATAAGAATACTTCACCATCATCATCAAGGGATAAGAATACTTCACCATCGTCATCAAGGGATAAGAAGACATCATCGTCATCATCAAGAGATAAGAATACATCACCATCATCATCAAGGGATAAGAATACTTCACCATCGTCATCAAGGGATAAGAATACTTCACCATCATCATCAAGGGATAAGAATACTTCACCATCGTCATCAAGGGATAAGAAGACATCATCGTCATCATCAAGGGATAAGAATACAACACCATCATCATCAAGGGATAATAATACTTCACCATCATCATCAAGGGATAAGAATACTTCACCATCGTCATCAAGGGATAAGAAGACATCATCGTCATCATCAAGAGATAAGAATACATCACCATCATCATCAAGGGATAAGAATACTTCACCATCGTCATCAAGGGATAAGAATACTTCACCATCATCATCAAGGGATAAGAATACTTCACCATCGTCATCAAGGGATAAGAAGACATCATCGTCATCATCAAGAGATAAGAATACATCACCATCATCATCAAGGGATAAGAATACTTCACCATCGTCATCAAGGGATAAGAAGACATCATCGTCATCATCAAGAGATAAGAATACATCACCATCATCATCAAGGGATAAGAATACTTCACCATCGTCATCAAGGGATAAGAATACTTCACCATCATCATCAAGGGATAAGAATACTTCACCATCGTCATCAAGGGATAAGAAGACATCATCGTCATCATCAAGGGATAAGAATACATCCCCATCATCATCAAGGGATAAGAATACATCCCCATCATCATCGAAGGATAAGAAGACCTCACCGTCGTCATCAAGGGATAAGAATACATCACCATCATCATCCAGGGATAAGAAGCGTTCACCGTCGTCATCAAGGGATAAGAATACATCATCGTCATCATCAAGGGATAACAATACATCACCATCATCA
Source organism: Epinotia nisella (assembly GCA_932294315.1). Classification (NCBI taxonomy): domain Eukaryota; kingdom Metazoa; phylum Arthropoda; class Insecta; order Lepidoptera; family Tortricidae; genus Epinotia; species Epinotia nisella. Next base: position 16,886,412 of record OW028688.1, on the reverse strand, counting down.
TCAAAGGATAAGAAGACGTCACCGTCGTCATCAAGGGATAAGAATACATCATCATCAAGGGTTAAGAAGACACCATCCTCGTCATTAAGGGATGAGAAGACATCATCATCAAGGGATAGGAAGACATCATCGTCATCACCAAAGGATAAGAGGACTTCATCCTCATCATCAAGGGATAAGAAGACATCATTTTTAATTGTTACTATTACCTTTATGATTTATCTTTATTCATTGTACGATGTGTATGTACTCACTAAGTTACTTTAAGTTTACCAACGCCATGGCGTAAGCTGTTATGTTGATAAATTGTATTTACAAATAAATAAATAAATAAATAAATAATCATCATCAAGGGATAAGACGATTTCACCATCATCATCAAGGGATAAGAAGACATCATCACCATATTCATGTGATAAGAAGACATCATCATCGAGGGATAAGAAGACTTCACCATCATCATCAAGGTACAAGAAGACATCATCATGAGGTAAGAACTCGTCGTCACCATCACGGTGCATACCTCGGGCTCCCCGCGGGCCCGCAGCGCGCGCGGGGTCACGAAGGGTCGCCGCTCGTCGGTGGGGTCGGCGGGCGCGGGGGTCGCGCCGTCCGAGTCGTACGTGTCGTCGTATTCGTCGCTGTACATCGCCTCCTCGTCGCATACCAGACTGGGAAAAACGTTAACAAATAAAGTTAATATACAGGGTGGACCATAACTCCTTTTACATTTCAAACTAAAATAAAATGAAAACTAATTATATCAGATGAAAACCGTTTATTAATTATGAAAACACATGAATAGGGTTTTTTTTTTTTAATTACGTCATCCATATGTGATCCTTCATTATTTTGGCATTGCCGTAACCTGGAGCGAAAATTTTCAGTGACGGCCTGACAAGTGTTCCGAGAAATGTGGAAAAAGCCAAAAGTCCGTTAACTTTTGAATCGGTAGAGCTGCGTCGGGGAGCGGTGGCGGGGTAAGGCGGCGGGGTTACGAAATGCAAGAGCGGCCAATGGGAATTTAGTGCCATGGCGTCCTTCACCTTCCCGCCACCGCTCCCCGACGCAGCTACCGATTCAAAAGTTAACGGACTTTTGGCTTTTTCCACATTTCTCGGAACACTTGTCAGGCCGTCACTGAAAATTTTCGCTCCAGGTTACGGCAATGCCAAAATAATGTAGGATCACATATGGATGACGTAATTTTTAAAAAATAAAATCCCTATTCATGTGTTTTCATAATTAATAAACGATTTTCATCTGATATAATTAGTTTTCATTTTATTTTAGTTTGAAATGTAAAAAGAGTTATGGTCCACCCTGTATATTAGGGGACAATCTTACACAAATCGAACTAGCCCCATAGTAAGGACAATAAGGCTTGTGTTATTGGTACAAGACGACGATATATTTAAAAGATAAAAATACTTAAATACATAGAAAACATCCAAGACTTAGAAACAAATGTCATCACACAAATATTTGCCCTTACCGGAATTCGAATCCAGGACTTTCAACTTAGGCGGCGTCACTATCCACTAGGCTTACCGGTCGTCATAACAAAAGTATGTGATGAATAGGACAGAGGCCTGCGTAGGATTAACCCGAAGCGTACGGCGACATGAATTACATTACTTGATAATTCTTTTTTATCAGGAGAATTGACGTAAAACGCCAAACAAAGTGGCTTAAGAGTCCCCGGCAAGCTCGGCCGAATTTCACCTTCCCATACAAACGGAGTTTCGTTCTCATTTTAAAACTACGTGTTGGATTGTAACGAAACTTTGCATATACAATGACATGGGATACCTATCTAGGTCTGTAATTAGTATACCTAGATATTTTTCTAGCACGAACGACATATTGTAAGTGATTGACAAAATAAAAACATCGACAGTCCTGTTATCGATAAGTACCACTTCAACGTCATAGAGGTAAATAAATACAAATATATATAGGGTAATAGGGTGCGTAAAAAAATTGATAATAATAACAAAACTATCAATTTATTTATATTTTACATACTTCAGAAAACAATTTGCAATACTTTCGTAACTTTCTTTCTTCGTGTCACTGAATTAATTATCACCTACTTTACTTTATAACACACACACACACACCGAAATTGTCTTTAAAGTCGACGCAGAATGTCACAACATGTAGTTTTTCCCAAACCCATTTTTGGTCCCAAAAAAAATCTGTGTCTCTGTATATGGTTACAGTGTAGGTGCACGCGGCGTCTAGGTAGATAGCCAATATATGTCTGTGGTTGTATGTACGTATTGTCGTTGAAGTAGTATGTACTTATCGATAACAGGATTGTCGATATTTTTATTGTGGCAAGCACTAAACAAATGTTGTTCCTGCTAGAAAAATATCTAGGTATAGTAATTAGTTTATATGGCTCCAGTTTATAAAACAAACGAAATACAGCAAAAACACGTTTTGTATGAAAAACTTAAAGAACCGAAAAATAAAGAGTTTGCAGTTGCACTAACTAAAGAGTATTTATTATTCGATAATTTAAAAATCTAACAGTAACAAAGGCAGTCGCGGATAATTATTGGTGAGTTAAAATGGCCGCCATTTTGAACCTATCCGAGTCAAATCTCTTTTAAGACCAGATCGGTGGCAAACAAGCGTATGGTCCATGTGATGTAAAGCGGTTACCGCAGCTTATGGACGCCTGCATCTCCTGGAGTGCTATATTTATTTATTTATTTAAACTTTATTGCACAAAATACAAAAAAAATATGTACAAATGGCGAGCTTAATGCCAGATGGCATTCTCTACCAGCTAACCATTGGGCTAAACAGAGACTTATAACAGGTGCAAAGAAAAAAGTATGATAATTTCTGTTACGAATATACTTGAGGAGAGAGGAAAAAAATACAAATGTATTATACACTACATATAGACATACATAAATAAAAATATATAAGATACATACAAAAAGATATACTACTACATATTCAATATATGTATACTACCATTATGTGGATGCTATATGCGCGTTGCCGACCGTTTAAAAATGTATACACTCCTTTCTTGAAGAACCGCATTTTGTAGTGCCTCGGAAAAACGCTTTCAAATCAAGAATACTCACTTATACTTGCTATAGATATCCTCCCGCTGCTTGATATAACTCTTGTCGTCCAGCAACTCCTTGAAGTTCTTGTGCTTGTCCCGTCTCTTGCCCACGTGCATCTTGCTGACGTCCACGTCATCCCGTGTCATGATGTCGAACTGGTCACCGTCGAACACGTTGAGGCGTTGGACGCCAGTTTCTAGGAACTTCTCGTCCAGGGCGTCTTTTGGTATGATCGGGAGGGACTGGTCTATGCCTGTTAATATGAATAAAACATGGTCAGCGGCCTGTTTTGCAAATCTAGTACAATAGGCATGATGACTAAAAAATGTTCCCGATGCCATTCGAACCAGTTTTTGGAGAGGAACAAATGTTTGTATGGGAGCAACAACAAAAAAAGAACATAAATACATAAAATTGAGTTAAACACGGACCTCGCTGGCCGCACCTGAAACGTTTCATACTGATTGATTCAAAAGTATGACGTCACACTTTGGTATTTAAACTAATCATTGTAGGGGAAACCAAGTAAATTGCTGTTTCGATCGCGAAATACTGCGTTTAGGTCCATAGTTGTCGTAAAATTTCATTTCTATAAAAGCGTAAGGATTCTATTGGTAGCTTTAAATTTACACTGGACAGTAAAAAAAATCCAATTTATTTCTACTTTCAAGGTTCATATCTTCTTGTGATATTAATTATATTTTTTAACTTCAGTCTGTTATCATTTGATTGTATAAATGTATAATTTACATTTTGAAGCTCAGAGACACCTTTAAAAATGATGAGTTATATATACTGCCATGTATATATAAACTGGAATTATGTATATTTGTGCGGAAGAATTTTCACCTGTTCGAGGAGCAACAAAATAAAAGATTCAAACATAAAGATAACATTTAGATAGGTATTTTTAGTTTTTGATAGGCTATTTTTAAGTTAGTTTTAATTTTAAATCTAGTTTTAATTGTATATTTAATGTATTCGATGTATATTTTTATGTGTTTTAACAATAAATCTGTTCTATTAACAAAACATAAACTTATATTACTTGTCCCAAATCTTGAAATATTCCGAAACAGCCCCCATTATGCAGCAGTTAAATATTATAATAAAGTCAGAAGAAAAATACACAACATACGCAAAAAAATTAAAATCATATCTTGTAAACAAAACCTATCACACAGTAGAAGATTTTTTTTGTGATAAATAGATAATAAGAGCGAGATTTTTTGTTTTGATAATATGGTAGGTATGTAATAATATACTCAACTACTATAATAACACTACTATATAATATACTATATTCAACTTAATTTAGATATATGTAAGCTAGTGTGTTTTTGCTTTGTATTCAGCAGTTTTTGCCTGCACACACTAGGTGATGTAGGTATAACAATTTAATAATATAAAATACTCGTATGTGAGTTGCTGTACTTAGTTATTAAGTTTGCTACACCCGACCAGGGTCCATGAGAGACTTTTATGTATATTGTAAGAATTTTTATTTTACCATGGTGCAATAACGATTATGATTATGATAATATAGTTTATTTTCTTTTGAATGATGTATAATTTACATGTAGCTTCGTAAAACCGGCCACTAGTAGCACACACAACCCTAATTAAGATTTTTTTGGACATATTCATTATTTTTGTCCCCTTAAACGGACAGTTACGGATAGTAACAAAACCGACAGTCAATGTCAATCGCATAGTAACAAAACCGACAGGTTAGACGTGACTTAATAATCATCAGTATCATCACTTTGGTTAACCTTAAACTGCATTTTTTTTTTGGAATTCCCCATATAGAGATTATTTGTGGGATACATTTGATTATTTGATTTGATATATATTAAGCAACACACGGAAGTAGCATACGGTAGATCTGTTTGGGTAAATTATAATGAGGTTAATTATATGCTAAATCTAAACTTACCTCTCAATGAAGAATCCAAAGTATCCTCCAATATACTATTTATAACTCTCTCAGAATTAAAACCATAATGCTCTAGACATCTCAATATAAAACCATCCCCCAAATGTGGCAGGATATCCCTCACTTCACTTATCAACGACTCTTGTCTAACGTCTATGGGTATTTCGTTGTCTGTGGACGGTCCTGGCTGGGTGTGGTCTATGGTTTCTGTGTGGCCGTTAGTGAGCGGTGGGGTTGTCTCCGGTACTGGCTCGTCGAGGTTGGAGTATATCGCTTGGAGGATGAAGTCGGTTTTTACTGGGTCACTGTTTCGGCATCGGAATATTATGAATGACATACTGTACTCGTAATAGTTATCAAAGAGGGAAAAATGTGCATCATGTATGAGCATAACGTCGGCACAATCCGACTTGGCCACCCTTGGATAAGAAAAATTCGTGCAAAAATAAATCGGATGTGATAATAATAAATACTATTATTTTTTCATCACACTACTATTATGTGCGAGCGTACAGAGCAGTTATAGCCGTTTTACCTACCACGGGCCGTTAAGTTTAGTTTTAAAATACAAAACTCTCTGATTGGCTTAAGCAAATCTGGTTGCTCAGTAATTGGTTGAAAAAAAAATCTAGTTGGCCAAGCCGCCCCGCCCCGCAAGAATACTGCTCTGTGATTGGTTGAAATATTGAAGCGTGGCGCTCCACTAGCACTGATCTGGAAGTGAGGTTGTAAATTTTTGATTGGTGCGGCTGTATGAAACTTAGATTTTTCTGTCTTTTGTAGTTATTTATTTCCTCGCAAATGTGATGAAAAACATTGTGTATAACACGGGCGTAAGAATATTGCAAACTCGAGTCATCAAAAGCCCTCCGCCTTCGGCGTCGGACTTCTGATAGACTCACGTTAGCAATATTCCACTTACGCCCCTCGTTAAACAATGTACTATAAATTATTGATTTACTCTTTTAAGCATGATGTAAATGTAAATTTTGTTTTACGCCAGTAATAACAAACTTTAATAGCTATATTTCTGGACCCGACACGCCAGTGGCGCCAACTGGTGAGCGCAAAAAGGGTAGCCCTCATTGCAAACCTACCCCACTTTGGGCTTGTCCGGGGGGCGGTCTGACCATTGGATGACGGTAGCATGACGCAGGAAGCGGAGGGGGTCTTGTCAAAGATGATATCATCTCTAGCATCTTTAAAAATCGACAAAAAACGATGACGTAATATATGGACAAGCCCATTTAAAAAATCGTTTGAAAGGGATACATGTCAGGGTACGCGACCCTCAGCATCTCCAGGTCCTCGTGCACGGGGTAGCACGCGTGGTAGTCGGCGACGAGCAGCCGCTCCGAGAGCCCGTCCATCATCACAGCCAAGTACTCTTCCACGTGCGAGATCACGGAGCCTCTGAAACGTTCAAGTTCAAATATGAAATATACATTTAAAAAAATGAGGGACTGTCTTAAACTAATCGACCAAGTCCCAAAATAAGCAAAACTAGTACTATGGGTACTTACTTAAAACGACGATATATGTACATATACTTATTTATTTATTGGAAAACCAACAACTCACAAAACAGATATCCAAAATTTACAGGCAAACTTGAAGCAATTTGGCTACTGATTTGAAGTCGGTTAAAACTGTATTTAAAGTAAATTATACATACTCAAAGAGGCGACTGCCATAATTATATAAAAATCAATAATTGCATGATAAAATCGAATATTTATAATTTATTAATATGAATCAATTAATGTAATAACAAATGAATTATTTAATCAATATTATAATGAACGAATTAATTAAGCAGGCATGGAAAAATGTAAACATGTTACGGTAGAAATAAAGGCTATTTTATTTATTTTATTTTATTTATACATACTCACTCTCCATTCAATATGGCGTTCTTGTACACCGCCAGTATCTCCCTGAATATGTCTATGAGCTCCGCTCGGGCCGTGTCTATGTGTGTTTCGACCTCTTTGAAGGCGGCGGAGGTTTCGTCCCCCACCTCTTTTAGTTTCTCGTACAGGTTCGGTATGCCGTATTCGTATAGTTGCACTATACTGGAACAAATACGGTTTTGATGTACGTTCTAATATTCCTAGTAAGCGTGAAATTGACCAAGTACTTTATTCGAGTGTTCTAAGACACCCAAATAATAAAAATGTCTGTCGAAAATTACATTAGGGTATGCGTCCACATATATATACTTAACGCAATAGGGTAGTTGCAAAATATAAATAAATAATAAATATTTGCGGACAATCTTACAGAAATCGACCTAGTCCCAAACTATAGGTAAGCAAAGTACTACTATGGGTACTAGACGACGATAAACATACTTATATAGATAAATACATACTTAAATACAAAGAAAACATCCATCACTTTGGAACAAATATTCGTGCTCATCACACAAATAAATGCCCGTACCGGGATTCGAACCCAGGACCTCTTGCTTCGTAGGCAGGGTCACTACCAAGTAGGCTAAAGCGCTAATTAAAATCATAAAAAGAAAATTTTGAAAGTTTAGAAAAAATATGCATTTTTTTAATTATCCTAAAGTTTTTTTTTTAAATTTATTTATCAAAAGTACAAAACAATTAACAATGTTATATTACTCGCCAAACTGCGATAACAGTTTGTTGGCGAGACCGCGCTCATTTTAACTAGTGTTAAGACTGTTAAGTACCTACGTTAAAACTATGTTAGGTATGCTATGTGAACTACATATAATCTTAAACACTAACTTACACACTAAACATAACAATGCCTGAACACTTCACCCCTGAACTTAAAGTGCTATACTTTACAATTATTTATGTGTTTAATTATTTTTTTAACTGCAAGTATTTTTTTACTTATATAAGTATTAATGTAATTTTTCCAAAAATTTTAACCAATGGAATCGGTTCGCTTATATAGAAACAAAATTGTATGACAACTGTGGACCTTAACACAGTATTTCCATACAACGATTAGTACAAATAGCAAACTGTGACGTCATACTTTTATGTCAATTAGTATGAAGCGTTTCGACTGCCGCCCGCGAGGTCGGTCCCCGACTCAAACTTTTGGGTATTTATATTCTTTATAATTGTAGCTGCTCTTTGACTCAAGTTTTTGGGGGGAGGGGGAGAGGGGTTGAGTCAGAAAAAATCTAAAAACGCCTCACGTTATTAATGGACGCCTCCTTACCATCAGGCGTGCGCACGCTTGTTTGCAACCAACGTGGTTTAACCAAAACCCCAAAAACATGAATAATTCACTCACCTATTGACAATATTACCCTTCCTCAATATCCTAACGCCCTTAGGGTACGCTTCCACGAATATCCTCAGCGTCATCGCCATATCCAGCAAGTGTATGACCAAGTCCTTCAGTATACGTAACGTGAGCGGTCCCGGCTCCTTACTGTTGGGCGGTCGCTTGATCTCGCCGAAGCCTTCGAAGGTCTTGGGCAGATTCGGTGGTTCTACGGCGTCATAGTCCTTGTTTACTTGGAGGATTATGTATTTGAAGGCCTGTGATAGAATTAGAATAGAATCCTTCGAATTAGAATTAGGTAAAAACATGTTAACATGACATTACAGTAAAACCAATGCGTCATGGAACGAGACTAGTCCTTTTTAGGGTTCGACAAAAGGAAAAAAAACTGAACCCTTAAAGGATCACTTTGTTGTCCGTCTGTCTGTCTGTCAAGACCCTTTATCTCGGCCGTGGAGATATCGAGTTGAAATTAAAACCATATACTCAGGTCTGCAGTCCCTTGAAGCTGTGAAAAAATCAAACTTCTAAGTTAACGTAAACAAAAGATACGGCCGTTAATGTCGCAAAAAACGTATATTTCGACACTCAAGGGTATCAAAATTTGTGGTGTACTTTCCGTTGACCTAGAACTATGAAATTTGGCAAGTAATATCGTCTTATACTATAAGTGCAGGGAAAATTTTGAAAACTATACATTTGTAATTTTGTACGGAACCCTCGATGTGCGAATTCGACTCGCACTTGTCCGGTTTTTTTTTAAATATTTACCTCATTAACGAACGCTACCGCGGCCGCCGTATCACCCTCGTACCGCGGCTGCAGTGTGAACACACTCTCCAACACTCTCGACACGTGCCTAGTGTTGTCCACGCCGTACACTAGACACGTGTCCCACAGTATAGGTATTGTGAACACGAAGTTGTCGTATATAAGGTCCGCCATGTGCTCTTTGCTTATCCACTGGGACTGGAAAATAATTAGGAATGGTTTTGTATGAGACAAGAAGGGTGGATTGCAAAAAAATTGTAGTTAGTTAAGAGCCTTAATCTAAGCTAACACTCTGTCAGCATTATTGAGAACTTACCTTACTTTCCTTATTAGTAATAAGTCTACTAAAAATAACAAGCACCAGTCTTCTTATTTCTGCATACAGTTTCTGCACATCCCTACTCTCGTGTGGAGGCATATATGGAGGGCTGGCCTCTTGCAGGAAAGACACTAGAGAGTCCATGCACTGGGGGTGGTATAGCACTGTGCTCCAAAATCTGAAAACATAAATTATGTTATATAAACATTGTTAGTGCCAGGAACCCGCTAGGTGTTCTATACAGCTATACAGCTGCGTACGAATTTGAGCGGCTCAGCCTGAGCATGCGCCCCGCGCGGCGAGCTGCTCGCGCGCCAAATATTCCACATAAACATGCGCGGGTAGGCAGCGCTCGCGGCGAGCCGACATTCAAAATGGCGTCGGCACGATGACAGCTGATTGATTTCAGGACTCACAACACCTTTTGCTTTTCATGTATTTGTATCAATAATTGTTCCAAATTTACTAACAAACTATTACACACGCACGGCTCAGCCACTTGCTCAAATTCGTATGCGCCTCGCGCACAAACACGTTCGATCTTGTCGCTTTGTACGCGGCACGATCAGATACACGTCCAAGTTACGCGAGGCATGCACAGTGAGGCGCCTTTGAGCACGGTCAAGAGACCGCCTCTGGGCGGCTCGCCGCACGCTGTTCGCGCGTACGAATTAGAGCAAAATAGGCCAGCCGTGCGTGCCCCAACCCGAGGCTGCTCTAACTCGTACGCACCTTAACTTGCACAAATCATGATGGATCGTGGGCCAGAATTACCTGTTAGGTGCTTTTCTATAGAAATGGTTATGAAGGAAGTAATAAAAGCAAATTTCACTCAACATGTTGTCAGAGATCAAAATGATCTAAAAGAGATTATTTTCCAGCATAAGATCTCCTGTATATCTCCTGCAGACATTTTTTTTTTCATTTCCTCTATTTTACAGAATTTTAATTTTTTTATTTGAACTGCTTTGTTGACAAGAGAAGAACTGGCACTTTCATGTGAGAAGCTGATCAGGTACTTAGTTTTTTCAGCAACTTCACCTCAATTAAGTATTGTTTCTTACTGTGAATTATAGGGTACATAACAAAGTTACCTGTGATGTTCTAAACTGAGTAGCCACTTCAGATCTTCCAGGTACCCTTCCATCCGAGCCTTCCATGCATCAACAGCTCCGAGCACCAGGCTACTGCCTGATGGAGGACTCTCATACACTGTCATCTCTCTACACTCCACCCAATATGGGTCCTGAAAGAGATAAAATATACATAGGCTGTTCTGACATCTTTTTAACCAAACAAACAATAGTCAAACATAGAACAATGCATGACAATTAATGTTAATATCACAGATGTGGGTATTTGTCAATGTCTGTGGTATTGTAGCTCCCAAACGGACGAACCAAACCACCTTCTTACCAAGAAGTGGGAAATACTTGTTTGCTGCTACTTTTTTTTTAGGCGACATTAAGTGAAAAAAGTTTTCAAGTACAAGTGATTTGGGGCCATTTTTTATTATTTTATAATATACTAGTATTAGTTATTTTATACTACCTAAACCAATATGTAAACAAACAGCAATTATATAGATAAGTAACACTAGCAGTATGTCATAATCAAAGCCACATAGCAACAACTCATACGGCAAAGTTTATAAATGCCACTTGAGCATGTTTGTATTGCAACACCTTGTTCAAAAATCAAAACAAAACATTGTCTCACCAAAGCTTTGATTTGTCGCACAACTCCCGAATCTGACACCGACAGCGATAGCCTCTCTGCTGGCAAGTTATTCGGATTCTGAAAACATTATAATCTTTATAGTACGCGGCTTATTAATTAACTTCAGCAACAAAGTTAGAGTTAGTAATAAAATCTCACCGAAAAATCTACATTTTTGTTGCACATGATAATAACTAATTATATTTATATAACTATGAGTGCTAGCTATTAAAGTACAAAAATGTATTTAAAAACCAATTTAAATAAATAATTCAACAGTTTCCGTCCTTCGCACACGAAATGAAACCACGATTCACACGATTGCAATTTTCATTTAATGTGTCAATTTTGACAGTCGCAGGGGTTTGACGTTTATTTCAGAAATCCCCTTAGACTTCGGGATTTCCGAACAGAGCATTGTCTTTGGTCGACTTTTCGTGGTTGTTTTGGAACGGAACCACAACGGAACGCAGCTAAACGGAAATGTCAAACAAGACTGTTACAAATAGTATCTTCTTAGTAGTCTGTGGTTACAAATTACAATTCCACTAATTTTTAAAGTACCTAAAATTGTTTAATTTGTATAAACAATGAACAAGTGTGGTGTTGATCCAAAAGTTAAAAAAACACTTATCAGGAATGTTGAACGTAAAGTGAGACCTACAGCTCGTATCAAAGTAGTACGTGATGTAGAAAATGCAGCTTCCCTTGAAGAACCACCTCGATTACAAACAGAGAAGGAATTAGATCAACCAACGCTTTGTTCGAGTGAATTACTAGCTAATTATTTGTCTGGAATGAAGAATTCCCTTCCACCACCCTTGTCATCCAAAGATCTATGTGCTAGTAAATCGGATATCTGTGCTAAGGTTAATATATTTCATTTATTAAATACTAGCTTCCGCCCGCGACTTCGTCTGCGTGAACCCGGTATAAAAACGATCCTATATTTTAATCCAGGCTATAAACTATCTTCGTGCAAAATTTCATCCAAATCGGATGAGCCGTTTTAGCGTGATTGAGTAACAAACATCTAAACATCCAAACTTTCACATTTATAATATTAGTAGGATTAGAAATGTCCCTAAGGTATGACAGGGCAGTACAGATGAAGTTGTATTATCCATACTATAAAATTAGAAATATGAAAGTAATCCGAACTGTATGTCTGTGGTTACTTTTTCATAGCTAGACTACTGAACCAATTGTGGTAGAAGAGCTGCTGGGACACAACAAACTATCTCTCATTATGTGATAAACAAGCATAAAATAAAATACCTGACTACGGAAAGGTTTGTTTTGTCATACAAAAGATAGCCATGTCACTCGGAGCATAATTTCGAATCGATTGATATCTCATTCATTAAAATCGGTTCAGTATCTTGAACACTACATGGGAACACACATAAATACAAACATAGACTGCTAAAATCGTATATTCTTCCTTTCGGCTCTGCCGTAGTCCGGCAAAAAATAGAACTATACCATTAAGTTTCTGTTTCAGATGACAAAAATGCTGAACTTCCACATCAACGACAGGATGTATAAGGACCTCATAGAATTAAATGCTAACATTGATGACCAGAAAACAAAAAGAGAGACGAGGCCATCGAGCAGCACTAGTTCTGTAAAACGGGATGCGGAGCCTAATATTGAAGACTTTTTTGAAGAAGAGATAGATATTGACATGGCACCTAAAATTCCTGTAATAAAGCCTAAATTCAAACCTATTAGAAAAGTGGATGATGGGAAGCTGCACAAATTAGTTTCTACTTTTGAAAGTTTATGACAATATTTATTTATTTTTTTATTTTAATTTCAATTTTAAGACAACTACGTACAATAGATCTCCATTTACTTTGCCAAGACAACCTATGTGTATACTCATAGTATGCTTTTTTATGTTTGAGAAATACGTTCGGTCATCATAATGTTTGTTTTATTGATATTTCATTCCTGAGATATATTGATTATCATTTTTGATTTCTTGGTAGATTATAGTGGGTGGACACTACGATTCATTAGTTGACTCATACAGTGACTGACATTACATGGGTTTGGGGATTGATGGATTCTCCACCGTAGTGGACCTTGAACCAATTTAAAAATACAATTAATTTCGATAACTTGAAACAAATTCGCTTTCGTATCACTGATGAACTTGTTTTTATACTCTGACGCTGGCAAACAAGCGTGTGCCCTGCCTGATGGCAAGCAGATACCATAGCCATTGGACTATGGAACTCCAGAACACGTACGCGTTGCCGACGCTGTATTGATTTGAGTATTTGTTGTGTAAATTTGACAGCTAATGACAAGTTTACTATGTACCGCAACCGCAAGCCGCGCCGGTGTGATGCAGAGGGGCTACCGCGAAACGAAAACGAATTTCGTTCGTGTATCTCCATCTCTGTCGCTCGAACTAGCAAGTGCGACAGAGACGGAGATACACGAACGAAAACGAATTTGGTTTCGCGGTAGGCCCTCAGGCTTCATGCGTCCCTCTCTCAATTTAGTTATGGTTATGTTATTATTCTGTGGTCCCTCTTGCGTCCCTCTCAACTCTCAACACAGTGCACCTATTCGAGCCCCTGTTAAAAACGCCGCAAGTGACAAATTCACTCTACAGATAAATCACAAAAAAAACATAATAAATTAAACTATAAAATAACGTTATCTAATGAATTAAATACATAATAAAAAATTATGGAATGCAATAACATATCCAAAAACAGTTTATTGTTCTGTGAGCGTTTTAAACAATTACTTTATCTAACCATGTTATCAATTTTCCACAGACTAATACAGACCCGCAGAATTAAGCAAGACGATGTATCATATAGTTGTCTCTGTCACTTCTTATGGTCAGCTGAGGTGAGTTAGAATGAGACAAATAGTACGGTATTTTGAGGCTATTAACGAGTGTTCTCCATAAACTGCACACCGCAATGTTTAAAAAAGTAAACAATACTCCCAGACGTCAATGTCAAGTCAACGTCAAATCTATAGGAAATTTTCTTATTTGAAAAATATTTAGTTGTAAAACTATATATTTGTGTTGAAAGTGCAAGATCTAATTTATATGTAGTGGCAAAATGTCTTGTGCAGTCCCGTACTATCGGACTTACTCTAGATTAACGAAGAAGACCGGTGAAAATACCGATTTCCATCGGTAAGAACCTTTTGCTTATTTTTCAAATATTGCATGTACATTACGCAATATAATGATCTGGGATTACTGCAATTGCTGGATGCTATCAAATAAGTACTTTTTACAAGGTTCCAAGTTGATCTTATTGTGATTTTTGGTAAAAATACTATTGTCGTAAACACGGGTAGTGTTGTAACTTAATTAAAATGTATATATCGATATTTTGTCGACATGAATTATTTATGTAGGCGTTAAGACAAAATATTTTGATGTTACATGTAGTTAACTGTTAACTAGAATTCCGGAAAATAACAAAACTCTTCTAGAAAAATGGATTGACGTAGTTTAAAACAGACACCTTACCAAATTTGCCTTAAGTAATTAATATCGAGCTTAGACTTTTCCCATTGTTTCCATTAGTGACACTCGATGACTTTTTAATTGTTGCCATTATAACTTACTTTAGAAACAAAGTTGTAACCGACTTCAATTCAATACTTCGGCAAGCTACGTGAATATTTCCACGTTTTATTTCCACATTACCACATGAACTGCTTTCCGAAAGCAAATCATAAGTCACTATTAAAAATACCCAAATCGTCAGTGTGCCTATAAAATTTGAAGATGTCCCTCGTTTTCTCCAGGATCCCATCATAAGATCCTCACTTGATGACCATGGGACCACCAGGGAAGGATACCCTTCCAAACAAAAAAAAAACCTAATCGGTCCAGGCGTCTTCGAGTAATCGGAGAATATACTACATGAAAATAAAAGATTCCCACGAATTGTCCAACTCCTCCTTTATTAGGTTAAGTAGGTTAAAAATAAATTAGTTCCACTAAAAATCCACAAAATGGTGATGATTAAAAACTAACTTGTCTGACTACCTAGTATGTATTTGCATAACTGAATTCGTAGCGAATATCTGTGTCTTGAATGCAGTTTATTAGTACTTAATGTTTTTTTTTTAATTGGTAAGTTCCATATGAATTTTTGCACAGTATGGATGGAGATACAATTTACTTACGAGTATCGCATATTACAAATTTATTAACAGTAAATATCGATATCGATAACTTGTAAGAAAATATCTTTCGCTGCACCAAATCATGAGCGAGCGAGAGAGCGAATTACGTCGTGCGAGCGAGAAAGCGGAGACAATGACGTATGAAGACCTGTCAGATAACATGGTTCTATCCCTTTCTTACTTGTTGTTCAGTACGAAAGTGAGAAGAGATAGGATGTATAGAAAACGTTCAATTTATTAGGGCCTATCTGCCTATTTCTGTAATCTGTGCAATTTTCCCACCATAGACAAGGCTATATAAAGAAGGACTGTCATAGTTCAGAACGTACTCGCGCCGCGCGCCGACTCGCTCGTTCTGTAGAAAGAGAAGTTCGAGCTCCGAGCTCCCTCTCCTCTTTCACCTGCATTTTGCCAATAATTTTGTTCCGTTTTCGTTCAGTCAGTCAGTTAACTTCCGACATTTCTTCTTCGTGGTTGTGCCGAAGTCGTCTAGTCAAAACCCAGTGGGAATAAATTCTCTATTAAACGAAAATAAAGAAGTAATCAATCGCTATGGCTGAAAAAGAAATAATATCAAGTACCAATCAAATTAACAACGACCAATTCTTTGAAGGTGTTGAAAAGCTTATAGAAATTTGGTTTACACCGGCTAAAAATGCGGATTTGAGAAAGATTACACGGTAAGTTTCGTAAAGCAATAAAACGGAAAATAATAAATATAAACTTCAGCCTATTCTATAGTCGTTTTTAAATTGTAAGTATAGGTTACCGGCGTTTTATTATTTTCCCATGGCTGATTGAATTGTTGGATCACATTGTCCGTTAAGTTATTAGACAAGTTTTCTGCTATTCTGTGACATTTTTTTCGTAATATCTGTCACTATGCGAATGTGTTAAATTAATTTATATGTTGTGGAACATTCTGGAGTCAGCTGATATCAGACCCGGTTCACGCGGTAGTTAGTCGCTTCCTTGGCCAATCATAAATGAGTGTAATATTGGCCAATGGCCACTAACGCCGGTCCCGCGACGTTCGAAAATATTTTCTCCTGATTAGAACCCCAACAGATGCTCTCCTGTTATTTATAAACAAGCTGTGGGTTTTATTTAGATTTAGAGCTACACTATGTAGGTAGTTTAGCATAGATGCTTCCTATTACTTAATCCTGAAGTAGAAGTTGCGCAAATATAATATGATGATTTGATGATAATTGACTTATAATATGAAATTATTAATCATAACTGTATTGAAAGTTTAATATTGTATCTTGTCTTGTAACAATTGTTATTAACAATAAATTTCATTTAATTTCAAAGAAAAATAACATCATGGAGAAGTTAACCTCTTTTTCCCCTACCTCTCTCTCTCTTGCTTAAAAAATATTTTTAATACACCAAGAATGTCTCAGTTACTGTAAAAAAGTCTCAGTTAGTGGCTGTCCTTGTGACTTAATTAAACCATATCCTTAAGGTCATGTTCATTGAGAATCTGACTAGACCAGTTTATTTTTTTAATGCTTTTTTTTCTTATCTTTGCTTTTTTTCTGCAGCCAACAATGGGAGAATGTCCTCAAGATTGTTCGGTGCGAGATCATCTCTTTCACACAGAGCGAGCAAGTCGACGCCTATGTCCTCAGGTAAGTGATATACACATTTACTGATATAGACATTTTGTGTACTCAAATTTGACTAAAAATATAGGGTTTTACTATCATAAAAAGCTAGAAGTGTTAACTATAGTCTTGATAAGGAAGTTTCTTAATATTATTATTTCTATAACACAAACTAAAACATTTAATATTATCTAAATAAAATAAAAACGGAGTATTAAGCCACACATCATTTAAATATTTTTTGTAATAACTGAGGTATTAATTCTTAACTGATTAGGTAAATAAATTACAACCAGAGGACCTTTGGGTATTTAATTTTTTAGGTAGCAATGACAAAAAAATAAATTTGGGTGTTATGCACCACTAAATAATTATTCACTTGAATCATTTGCAGTTTCGATCTAGTAAATGCTCTCAATATGCTAAGAATATCATTATCTGGTGATCTGAGTGTATCAGACGTTGACTGTGGTGTCTAGTAATTACACATCAACAAGATAAGGATTATGAACGTTACACTCCGTCAGGGGAATTATCTGCTTATCTTATGTTGTGTGTTAAATTGGAAACTTTGCTGCTGGCAACAGTGGCAACATGTATAGTCGCGGAATGAAAAGGTTCGCCACTTTTCGACCTTATTTGAAAGCTGTTAAGGACGAAAAGTGACGAACCTTTTCATTCCGCGACTGTACTTATCTCTTACTTCGAAAATACCAGCCAATATTTTGTTATCTACAGCTTTCTTGCTTTAACTCATGTATGCATCAGAAGTAAAATACTTATATGTTATGTCTCACCTAATTAAGTTATTTACAATGCTACTGTTAACATGTTACAAGCAGATAAACTATGGGCATGTTTAATATTTTACTGTTTCTTGCTTTTCTTGTTGCATTGTTACTTCTGAAGTCTTCAGCCATTTTCAGTAACATAGCACAGTAGACTATTCCAACTTCGCTAATTATGTCGCCCCTTGATAAATTAGAATAAATAAACTCGATAACCTCCACACGAGATAACAATTGGATGATTACGTATCGGCACGCGTTAACAACATTAGATTTTTATATTAGAGATTAAACTGTAACATTACTACGGGACTTGAGTCAGCTGCCCTCTGTGCCTACAGAAAATAGTAAAATAAAGAGGGGGCATAGAAATATGCCCCAGATAAATAAATATTGATTTTTTTGTCACTCCAAATAAAATAAATAAATATCATGCGACAATTCACACCAATTGATCTAGTCCCAAACTAGGCAAAGCCTGTACTATGGGTACTAGACAACGGATACACATACTTATATAGATAAATACATACTTAAATAGATATTAAACATCCAAGACTCGAGAACAAACATTCGAGAACAAGCATTCATTATACAAATATCTGCCCCGACCGGGGATCGAACCCGGGACCTCAAGCTTCATAGTCAGGTTCTCTAACCACTAGGCTATTCGGTCGTAATTATTGCAAATAATTGTATTTATTTTTGTATATACAATTTTTTACATTATTATTAATTGTAATGATTTAGACTTATTTATTTCACAACATACAATTGCACTTAAAATTACACATAGTAAATTTTTAGGAATTTATACTGTGATCGTCAGATATTAAACAATGTCCTAATTATCATAATAATAAAGAAATTAAGCATTATGTCAACAAATTACAAAATGTGTTATGGACTAAGATCAACTTTCTGTGGGTTTATTATTGTTTAGATAATGGGCAAACTATCACGAAATTTGCACGTGAACCGCCATTCAAAGGAATAACGCACTAAGTGTACATCGGGACCTACAAAATTACGTCCATTATCCTTTGATTTGAAGCGACGTGCCATGGAATACGTAATCTATAAGCCGGTTGTTTGACCCATTTGTATCAGTTAATGGAATCGTTGACGGAATCGCTCGAAGCGCTTTTTTAACCGATTCGCCGCCGCAGAAAAATAATCGAGCACCCCGTCGCCACGCAAGTCTGACTATTGTTTTTGGACTTCGTATGAAGTCGATGGCTGGTGGGTGGCAATGATGACGAATTGGAGTTCAAGTCAGTGGCGGCGAATGGGTTTATGTAGAATTATCTTACAGATTATTAGATGTAGACGCGGACATAAAGTACTCGTCCCTCTCGCACTTAGGTACAGTAAGGGAAATGTATTCGCGTACCACCGTAGAACCCTGTCGCTATTGACAGGCCGCTGTCACTCAAACTCGAGTGATATGTCACCTTATTGCGATACTTGCTGGTAAGAGACGAATGCTAAATGTCCGACATGAGCGCGAGCATACCTACTAACTAGAATGGTCAAGTGGTCATGAGCAGTAAATTTACAATCGATTAATGGTCATTCACAAAATCGCCTCGCAAGAGAACACTGATCATAAAAATGTCCGCATGTTGCGCATTATAAACGTTCAACCACTTCAAGCTTTCAATACGAGGGCGACACTGAAAGTCTTTAGAACTGGCCACTTGTAATAAATATAATAAAAAAATAAGTTCAAAATTTGAAAATGGAACTCTTTCTTAATATTTTTGTGTACGAATTCCACTCGATTGTCATTTGTTTTACGATTTGGCGGCAAATTGAAAATTGTGTGTACTACGTGAGCATGAATTTAACGCGAGAAAATTTTCGAGCAATGATTTTTTACGACTTTCGATGTAATTTAAGTCAACAAGAAAGTTATGATAGACTTCGATTGGCCTTTCACGATGAAGCCCCATCTCGTGCTACTATTTACAACTGGTTTAATGAATTTAAACGTGGCCGCACTAATCTCACTGATGATCTGCGTGAGGGCCGGCCTTCTACGGCGACTACTGAAGATAACATCAGTGTTGTGCGGCGTATGATAGAGACTGACAAAAGAGTAACCTATCAGCAGATTCGTACAAGCTTAGCCATTGGTATGAGTCAAGTCCACAAAATCCTCCATGAACATTTAGCGGTGAGGAAGCTTTGTGCCCGGTGGATACCTCATAATTTGACAGAAGCCCAAAAAGTCCGTCGTGTTGATTGGTGCCGTGAAATGGGTCAAAGATTCAACGGAGGTGACTCAAATGCTGTGTTCGACGTAGTTACGGGTGACGAAAGCTGGATTTACTGTTATGATCCTGAAACTAAAAGACAGTCTGCTGAGTGGGTGTTTCCTTCCGAAGAGTTGCCTACTAAAGTGAAGAGAGGTCGAAGTGTGGGAAAAAAGATGGTGGCCTCGTTCTTCGGAAGGACTGGTCATTACGCAACAATTATTTTAGAGGATCAAAAAACAGTTACTGCGAAGTGGTACACTAACAATTGTTTACCACTTGTCTTGGAAAAAGTTCGAGAAAAACGGCCTCGCAGTAGGATCCTGCTTCACCACGACAACGCCTCATCGCACACCGCCAAGCAAACGATCGACTATTTGGCGACGGCAAACGTGGAATTACTGGGTCACCCATCTTATAGCCCCGACCTTGCACCTTGTGATTTTTATTTATTCCCAAAAATTAAAGAAAAACTTCGAGGAAAACGTTTTATGGACGCCGACGAAGCAGTGGCTGCGTTTCAAAAGGCCGTCGAAGAGACCCCTAAGGACGAGTGGGCAAAGTGCTTTTCTCAGTGGTTCTATCGAATGCAGCGATGTATTGATGTGAAGGGAGGCTATTTTGAAAAGATATAATAAAAGTAATAAGTTGCTTGATTGCTCAGTTTTTGATTTTCTAAGAACTTTCAGTTTGACCCTCGTAAACAATTGAGTTTCAATATCCTATTAAGATGCTCTCGCCCGCCCCTGCAAAATTTGGCAGACATTTTTATACGCAAATACGACATAATGCTACTCCAGTTATGTATGCTCTAAGAATGGATACATCTATTCAGATAGCAAGTCCGCAACCGTAACAAGAACAAACAACTGACAACTAGGATATTAGCATATCCATAACAACATAAGTGTTACAATTCACAACAGAGTAACTTTCCGGTCGGGCCGGCGTTCTTTTTTAAACCGCCAATTTATCCATTAAGCAAGTATTATATTTAGATGAACCGACTATTGGGTTATGTTAGGAGCGAGACAGACAGCAGACACAAAACTGTCATAGTTACGAATCGTAGAATACTCCACGAAAAGATGATTTTATAGGGTTTAAATCTTCTAAACATATATTTTTTGTGGCAACAGTAACCCCATTTTATGGTATGGCATTTCCTAAGCATGCTACGAAGGAGTCCATATTATAATCTTACAGCTTCTGCCCGCGACTCCCCCCGCGTGGAATTCGTTTATATCGTAGCTCCATACTAACTTTCACCCCTACTTCATCACCTTAAGGGATGATTTCCGGGATAAAAACTATCCTATGTCCATCCCTGAGACTTAAACTATTTGTATTCCACATTTCATCTAAATCGGTTCAGTGGTTTAAGCGTGAAGACGTACCAGACAGACAAGACACTTTCGCATTTGTAATATTAGTATGGATTTCTAGTCAACTCGGTCTCGATTAGTAGAGTAGAGAAGAACAAAAAAGTTGTTCGATCCATCTAATATTAGATGAACATTTCCATCTATTTACATTTAGGTATGTCGTTTCCCACCGAACACTAAAAAGCGCTCTGTACAAAACTAACTGTAGACTGGCTGAAAAACATCAGAATGTCTCTCCTATTCCCGAAAAAAAGGAAATTGGAACTTGGAACCTATTTACTACCCTTGAGATGGATCCACTTATACACTGTTCCCGATATAGTTTTTAACTCTACCAAAAATAGGGACTAATCATCAAGTTCTTTACTATCAAGAACAAGACAGACCAATATTGGGTCTTAAATAGCCCTCTTATAACAGTTGAACTAAGATAATTGCTTCATAAGCTCTTATGCAACTGTGTATCTTGCCCCTAAGAGATTATGTTTGTTCTGAAGATTGTCTCTGGTCTCGATTGATTTACCGATCAAGTGACCCCGCCAATTGCCTTTTGACCTTCTTGTTTGGAGCTATTTGAAAGTTACATGCAATAGAATACATTGTCCAAGGGTAGAATTGTACTAAATTGCCTCTCAACGAAGCCGTTAACCTTAAGAGTTGCCCAATTTCGCACATGATTTATTACTTTTGGTATCCTCTATAAAAGTCTTGTTACATACAAATGTGTAACAATAGGTACTTGTTTAGTGCTAGTAGACTACCAGGAGAGCCGGCTTTAGGGTGGGGTAAAATCACAGATAACCTCCAATCTGTGGGTAAAATGTACAGAGCGCTACGCTATGAGGCGTAACAGGGCGCCTAGATGCTTATGGCCGGCCCTGAATATCTCATCTCTCGGGTCCATGTCCATTGACAGATTTCCCACACTTCCTAAACGATCTGCAATTAATTCGGCAGCAAGGCAGTTCTGAGACCCGCCATAGACGGACTGCTTAGAGCAGTCGAGGCCTCATGCAATATGATGACTGCTCTCGTGCCGTTGGTCTCGACTGCTCTAAGCAGTCCGTCTATGACGGGTCTGAGCAACATAACACTTGATCAAGCCAATTGAGTACATTGATTCTTTGCGTACACATCCCTCTCTCGGCCTCTGAGGCTATCTGTACTCCCGGGTTATCATTATCACCAATAGTAAACTACGCATGGCAGTGATGTCATACCGATGTCACTAATTGATAGTTGAACCTTATCAGTCTGTTGCCAAGCAAAGGTGACAACGGAGCAGGGTCGTTGATAAGGATATCTTCCTCCTAAATAGCCAAATGCTGATAGCACGAAGCACACGGGATCATTGCATGACATCCTTCAAGGTCACAAAGTTCATAGTATTCTAGATGTTTGTGTCATATTATTAATTATAACAGGGATGTTTGTTTCGGAGTCCTAAAAAAATAGACGCTCTGCCAAGTTTGTGTAACGCAAATCTCAATTTAAAAATACTCCCATAGTGTTTTTGATCCCGCAATGTTTGTGGTGTAAATATTAGATAGGACGGGCCTACGCAGGTACGAAAACTGTCTAAATATATCACTTCGAGGAGTAATATCGGTCCCTCATTGCTAAGGATCGTGGGTCTGCCGGCGTAGCATAGTATTCTTCTCCAGAAGTTCCTGCCGGCTGTTGGAGGGCTGAATAACCGGGATTTTAATATGCTCCGACATCTGGTTCAGCCAGTTCGAATTTAATTCATAGGTATAGGCGTATAAAATAGGCGAGTTTTATGTAGGGTTAGGTACTCACCAGCAGGAAATATCTATAATACCATAATTATCGCTCCCGTACAATTTTTGGCACAATCCTACGTCTACATCCCTCAGTCATCTGTTTACGTAACACGTACCTACGTAGCCAGACGAACGCGCTCGGTGACGCGTCTTGTCGCCGGCAGACGGCCAAGAGAAAGCCGTGTGTACCTATGGTCTGCAGAGATGCAGACTCCGGGACTAATGTAAAATACCCAGGTAGGTACTTCGCATGAAGGTTACTTAATTGAAGTACAGTCGCCATCAGATATATCGAAGCGGCCAAAGTGCTTACAAAAATCTGAACACGTCTCTATTGTCGAGGCATTAGAGACGTGTTCAGATATTTGTGAGCACTTTGGCCGCTCCGATATATCTGATGGCCACCTAGGTAATTTTTCCAATATGTTGCCTGAATTGCGTGTTTGAAGTCCTTATGTGCTTGAATTGCAATTGTGGCGCCAGTTGTTGCTGTATTTGCTCGGATTTTTTATTCTATTTGGAGGAATCTGTTCTAGGTAGGTATTCTAAACTCATTAGTTTATTATTACGAGTACATTTATATCAAAGGACGTATATTTTTATCGTTTTATATAATCCGCGACCGAAATGCAAACTTAATTCGTAAAGGACCTCAATTATACCTACTTTCCAGTTACGTAATTTTATAATGTTCTATGTATAAATACACTTTATCGCGTCCATAAAGACTATCTAAGTATATGTGGTTGTGATTCAGATTCACTGACATTGAGTTAATGCGCGTATGATTATTTTGTTGATAGTGTAAATACCTTTCACAAGTTTCACATTATCATTACTCACATTAATATTTAAACATTGGCTCCTTTTTTATTGTTTATGGATTCAGTTTCATGTTAATACGAAAAACGTTCATAATTTCGTCGATATAATGGGTGTCGTGTCGAAATATGTCGACGAAGAGGCATTACGCATTTAATTGTTACCGTTGCCAATAGATTCACTATAATAGATTCATAAATATATTTTCCGACCCTTTTCTTTTTTTAGGGTTCCGTACCAAAAAGGAACCCTTATGCCGACTCTGTCCGTCTGTCTGTCACAACGTTAAATATCTCAGGAACTTCTTATTTAACAAGCTATACACTGTCAAAGTCTAATTCATATAATTTGAGAGTTCTGACGCAAATCGCGTCCAAGGACTTTCCATGGAAATGTTGTTTATCCGAAAATATGATAGTTTCTCGAGACTATATTTTCCAATGATGTAATATAAAAAAGAGGTAGATATGTTGTCTATACGAAATTCCGTGTTTAAAAATGGCCACCAAATCTGACAGCTAACGTTTCCATTGACGTTTCGAAACTGAGGCAAACTGTGCCAATTGACTCACTTTTAGTGTGCCATTTTTCGAGCGCGTATAACCTATCTACCTCTTTTTTATATTACATCATTGATATTTTCAACATATCTGCAAATAATTAGGTACGTCAAGTTATACGTAACGAGAGATATGTTAACTGAAAAAAATCTAAAACATTTTTTAGTTAGTTCGTTTACTATTATCTACGTTTACTCTGTTTATTGGTTCATAGGGTGTTTGTGTTTACCGAGTTCATCGCTCGCTTGTAATAAATTCAGTACTTTAACGGTGGGAATTTTTCCGCTTTACGAGACGCCTGAAGTAGTTTCAAAGCACTCAGACATCAACTTGAGACGGCTTTTAGAATTCAGTTATTTCCTTAGTTGAACCTACCAATAGGTAAGTAGGCTAGCTGACTCTAAACTTGACGTTAGCATGTCTCAAAAATGATTTTATACAGAAACTTGAATCATAAGTATTTCCTTCAACGTGATGCACTTTTTATCAAAAGTTTACATAAGATACGACTATCGTATATTATATTACGAAACATTCACTTTAGCAGTGCACGAAAGAATTTCTCCTGCGTCGAGGTAGCATGTTATCGCCACTAGGTATACACGTCTAAATACTACTTGTATTTTATATATAATGCAGCAAACATGTCAAACGAACCACGAAGGGGTGCGCGGCTCGCCTCGCTGACGCCGACCGATTATATGCCTAAATATTGTAAGGATATTATGTGCGGTTGGTGCCGCATTCGATCGATGTCACACAGGGCTTGTATATGCCTAAATATTGTAAGCATATTATGTACCGTAGGTGCGACATTCGCATCGATGTCACACATGGCTTGTATATGGAGTGTGAACGTTGTTCTAAGGGTAGATTTAGAATTAAAACATGGAAATTGGCCGGTGAAATTAAACTGTAACTTACTTATTTATTTATAAACATAGAAACCCAACTATAAAAAGAATACACTATCCAAAAGGTCCGCCTGCGGCATGGTCCCCAATACGCTGGCCGCGTTACATCTTTGTATCGCTAGAGAAAGGTAGGATAAGCGATATCGATTCAACTTATAAGTTATTATTGTATATTTATTTTTCATTAATTTTGACAATCGTGATAAAAAATATATTTTTTTTGACATGTATGCAAATTTGTAATGTAATTTTATATCGTGAAATAAATGATCTAATCTGATCTAAGCTTATAATATGACTTACGTTTTCATGCCTCAAACTGTCTAAAGTTAGATGTACTATGTGTGATTTATCCACGAATCACTGCGTGAAAATAGATATTATAAAACAATTTTCCTGACCGTGGTTTATTTTCTGTTCGCTGTGGACTCTGAAACTACTGGCAGGACCTATATGCGGTTATCAGCTGGGTTTCCAATCCCGAGATTTATTCAATTTATTTAAATCAGATTACAATATCCATTAGCCATCCACCCAAACCACCAATACTGTATGGTATCGTAGTAGTAATAATTCCCGGGATTGGAAGCCCTAGTTTACAGTATTTAATGTGTATAAATAGAAAATATTGAAAAGCGTGCGAAGTCCGGACCGGAGCAGGTCGCTATAGAGGTTAAATAAAAAATGCCGCATAGACGTAAATCCGTGGAAATGTCACACCTTGCTGCCATAAGTTGTGCAAACACCCAAGTTTTTAGTCATTTATTGCGTTTAAAGTAGGACGATTCAATACGGAAGCATCGACCAAGTATTTCTTTATGATTTGTGCTGTTATCAGTTCCTATCTCTTCAATGGCCGCTGCACCGGCGGGTGACTGACTTACTCGACACCGTTCAAATCGTTCAATGCCATGTTTTATCGGACGCTAGCTCAATCGTAATCTCTAGTCGAAAGCAATAGTTTTTAACCCCCGATGCAAAGAGAGGGGTGTTATAAGTTTAACGTGTCTGTGTATCTGTGTATATGTCTGTGGTATCGTAGCTCCCAAACGGATGAACCGATTTGAATGCGGTTTTTTTGTGTCATAGATAATTTTAACCCGAGTGTTTTTAGCCATGTTTCACCAAAATCGGTTCAGCCGTTTTTGAGATATTGAACTTTGAAATGAAAAAATCGGGGGTATTTTGACTTTTCTAATTTGTAGTTATATAAGTACCTACACAAATACTGATGGATTAGGTTTTTGTGAATCATCTTTCTTGTTAATGCTTATCATTGTTATCGAATCTAAGTATGATTAGACTTGCAATAATGCACTCGAAGCTCGTGAATTTGCTTACTTCGTTGATCGCGTGTTTAGTACAAGATTACACATTCGTCTGATTCTATTGTCTCATTCTCATTTTAGAAAGAGACTGATGTATTCTCATGTTTAACGTGTCATGAATACGAATATGTTAACCATTCTTTCGATTTATTGTAACTTTTTCAAATTTTAATTTATACCAATGCATATCTCGAAGTAATTCATGAAATATGTTTATGGACGCTGGGTCAATGTAGGCTGAGTCTATGACCGCTTTGTTTATGGGCTCATTGATTGTAATCATTTCGACGACTGGTTAGCCTAGTGGGTAGTGACGCTGCCTACGAAGCTGAAGGTCGGGTTCGAATCCCGGTAAGGGCAAATATTTGTGTATGCGTTATATCGCGATAAGTTTGTGTGTTTGATAGCTGTCAATTCATACACACTTAAACGTGGCACATGGCAAAACTGTCACCTCAACTCCTTAACCAATAGCAGTCCTGTGATACAGAGCTGAAAAAATCCGCATCTTCGGACTAGCATCGATCGAATACATAGTAAGTATAAACAAACAAGCTTCCTATGCCGCATGAGTCATGTCAACCGCGTCTATTTCTGCACGAGGCGATCACGCGGCGCCTGCCCGTGTTGCACCGATTCTAGCCCGAGCGCTCGTTTGCATACGTTATGCTCCTCATTTATGATCTACTTTGAAGCAGGGAAAACAATAGTTCCCGCTCTGCTTAGCCGTTTTTCTCACTATTTGTCTTAGTTGGCAAACCTGTCTAAAATTGGCAACGTCTGGTTTCATCTGAACCTAAAATGCTTCGCAGTGGCTGTAGTTATGATAGAGAGACCGACCGGTTAGCCTATTGGGTAGTAGAGGTGTGCGCCGATGGCAGAATCATCGGCGTGGTACATTTATTGTCGGTGTATGGATAAATAACTATATAAAGCGTTAATTCTCATTCATGACACATTTTCTGAAACGTAATTGCACATTGAAAAAACTAAAAGTAAATATCAAACACGAATCTTGATTCTCTGTTGGTTCATGCATCAATGCATCGTGTGAGTGCTCTGCCTCTACTACTGTGTCCTTCAACGCAGCCAACCGTTATCATCCTCTCCAAGTTGGACTGGTTTTGGTCGGCCACGCCACATGAGCAACAAATGTCATCATTCTCTAGGAGCATGTAGTTGAAAGCTGGGTGTTGATAAGGAGCTCCTTGGAGTATCAACACATTAGTGCGGCCTTGTATCCATGAGATGCCCGACATTCTACGCCAGCACAAAGATGCATTTGATTTTTGCTTTCACGCGCAGTTTCCATGTCCATTTTTCGGAGGCACAGAGAAAAATGGAGAAGATAAAGGTGCGTATATATAAGTCTGACTTTGGTGTTGCAGTAAATGTTCCTGTTCCTCCATATCTTTTCCAAGCGCTTACCTGCTGCTTTAGCAATTTGCGATCGTCTGATGACCTCTTTCATACAGTCTCCGTCGTTGGAGATCTGTGAGCTCAAGTGAGATAAAGTCTTCTGCCAAGTCCAGCTGGTCAATTACGTAACTCACACGCGTCAGGTAGATCTAAATGTCAACTAAAGCTCGTTGGTAACGTTACGTATTTACCCTTCAGTTCACGCAGTTCCCCTGTCCTCTGCATCAATCCATCTCTGTCTATGAACATCAGCTTCGTTTTTTTTCCTGCTGATTTGGAGGCCGTAATGTACACTGATCAATTCGACTTTCTTTAGAAGTGTAGCTACCTCAGCCTCATCGACGCCTATTATGGACTTGCGTGTCATCGGCGAATCGCAAAGTGACCACCTACTCGGATGCCGCCCTGCCAGTTCTCAAATACTCTGCGCATTATGTGTTCACCGACCAAGTTGAATAGTTGCGGGGACAGTATACAACCTTGCCTTACGCCTCGCTCGGTCTTAAAGAGTTTGGACTCCATGTCTTCCAGCTGGACCCGAGATTTACCGTCCAGGTAGAGGTTTTGCACCAAAAAGGACAGATGTTCAAATATACCCATATCATCAAGCACTTCAAACATTTTTCGCCAATCTATGCAGTTAAACGCTTTCGCGTAATCGATGAAGCATGAGACTTCGTTCGAGCACCAAAATATCTCGTCAGAAATGGGTGCCTTTCAGCCCTTGGTTAACAATCTACTATTTATTTCCTTGCATGATGCATTGTAAAATGTTGTATGATACACGTGCGGATAGGTAATTCCCAACTCGTGTCGATCAAAAACACTCCTTGACGTCGTGTTTTTGGTCATTCGTCACACGTTGGGAATTACCTACTTTCCGCACTTGTATCATAAATAACTATATTGAAGTGAAGATACTGTTTATATTTTTAGAAAATAATGGACGCAGCTGAAAAATCTGAAACTTTTTCTGGTGCTAAGGAAGGTTATTTCTACCACCAAAAAAAATAATCAGGCATTTCTAAAAATTTCATCCATTCCCAATTGCCGATTTTAAAAAGTTTGTTATTTATAGAAGTATCTACAAAACGGTTCCAAATACCTCCAATTCCGGTAACCGGAGTAAGCAACTCGCGTCCGGAGCACGTTAGCGATGTTTGCCACAACACAACACAACATCGTTCCGAACGAACACAGACCGAACTACCACTCATAGTCGTTATACCTTCGCAATAAGGTTCACAAAGGTACAGTCATCTGTGATTTAGATGGTCCAAATGTTTGATCAAATTAAACGTTATACGGAATTCGTCCTTGCTCCCATCGATTTCCTGGTTAAAAATGAAACAAAGGAATGAGTGGGCCGGCCGGCAGCTATTTTAAGAATTCGCGAAATAGATTGAGTAGGAAGTTGTATCATTATTCATTACCTTTTACCTCATAAAAACTTTCTTTATCCTGAAAATTTTAGTTTTCAAATTTAAATTCTAATTATTTAACTGTCGTAAGATTGTGATGATAAGTGGGCCAAAATTATTTTTAGTGCCTAAAATAGAGATGAAAACTTATAAACACTTATGAAAAATTGTAGATGTCTCGAAATATTTTCCTAGTAGTGTTACGTTAGTTCCCAACCAGGCCTCATTGTTTATTATGAATTTTCTCACCCTGGGTTTATTATTACAAAAAAGTCACATTTGGTACTCAAATTACCACTGCATTACCAGTCCCCATGACCACTCAAAAATAATGTCCACTGCGTTATCAAACATTTATTT
Organism: Epinotia nisella; assembly: GCA_932294315.1. NCBI lineage: Eukaryota > Metazoa > Arthropoda > Insecta > Lepidoptera > Tortricidae > Epinotia > Epinotia nisella. Next base: position 16,856,459 of record OW028688.1, on the reverse strand, counting down.
TATTTTATATTGATGTATTTCGATAATGGTCATCATTTGGGTATGCATATGTCATTGTGAATCAGAAAATAATAGTTTTTTGAAGATTATCCGAATAAGTAACAAATTATGGGTTAAAATGTACAAGGGACGTTTTTATAGGCATCAAAAAGAATTTTTCACATCTCATGCTCGAAAAGTGTGTCATATTAGGCTTAATAAGCGGGGCTAAAGTAGTACATTTAGCCCCTAGGGAAAATATGTATACATATTTATGATTTTTAACACAATGAATTTGACCAATCAAAACACTTCACCATATTAAATCCACCAATCACAACTCTTTCAAAAACATTTATCTTTGCTATCAACCAACCAGAATACCTACAGCTACATATTAAAATCGACCAATCAAACATCAGGTGTTTTTTAGTCCCTAATTCCAAATCCTTTAAATCCACCAATCACAACTCTATCAAAAAACATTTCTCTTTGCTATCAACCAACCAGAATACAGCTACATATTAAAATCGACCAATCAAACATCAGGTGTTTTTTAGTCCCTAATTCCAAATCATTAAAAAAGAAAACGCCTCACGCTAAATTGAACAATCTCTTCGCAGTGAAATTTGTTATTGATTGTGGATGGATAATCTTTGTTTTACTATTTTCTCGCAGTCGAAGTGAAAAGTAGAGTGTATAAGTCGGGTCTAAAAGCCATATTACCCCTCGAATTATTTTCCCTCGCTTCGCTCAGGAAAATATCCATCTCGTGGTAATATGGCTTATTTTAGCCCCTTGTCATACAATCTACTATTGGCCCAAGTACCTACTTACTGCTCTCCGTTTGTACTGTTTTTATTATTATTTGAATGATTTTTAATTCGGCTCTGAAATTACTGAAGTACGATTGTTTCACCGCGTTGTATTTATGCTGAAAAACACCGCGTTGTTTTTCAGCATAAATAACTATTCGAGAAATGTTAATTTGTGTGTCCTTTTTCTAATCCACAATGTCCAGATTATTCTGATATGATAAACACATAAAAACCCGCCGCCAATCGCCATACGAAGTGGATAATTTATCGTTTGACCTCAATGCCGGAATTTGGAATGTTTTAGTAAACGCCAACGCTTTCAGCTATGAACTATTTTGTTATTCACGTCCCTGAAATTTATTATAGAATTATGGGGCGCCAATGGAAAATTACTTATATGTATGTTATATGTAAAATTCATAAACCTATCTAAACTTATTAAGTATTTCCATTATTTTTTCCCTATAATCATTATTAAGGTCACCTTTTTTAGACTACTCCACTATGCTATCGTTATCTAAACAATCGTCATTTTTAAACCCCCGACGCAAAAAGAGGGGTGTTAATAAGTTTTTCATCACACTTGCTCGTCAATGGCGTTATTACTTGCGAGCGTGCAGAGCAGTTATAGCCGTTTTACCTCCCACGGGCTGTTAAGTTTAGTTTTAAAATAATAGAACCCTCTGATTGGCTTAAGCAAATCTGGTTGCTGTGTGATTGGTTGAATAAAAAAATCTAGTTGGTCACGACGCCCCGCCCCGCAAGAATACTGCTCTGTGATTGGTTGAAATATTGAACTGCGCGCTCTACTAGCACTGATCTGGAAGTGAAGTTGTCAATTTTTGATTGGTGCTGCTGTATGAAACTTACATTTTTCTGTCTTTTGTTGTTATTTATTTCCTCGCAAATGTGATGAAAAACATTGTGTATAACACGGGCGTAAGAATATTGCTAACGAGAGTCTCTCGTTAAACAATGTACTATAACGTGTCTGTGTATCTGTGTATCTGTCTGTGGTATCGTAGCTCCCAAACGGATGGACCGATTTGAATGCGGTTTTTTTTGTGTAATAGACAATTTTAACTCGAGTGTTCTTAGCCATGTTTCATCAAAATCTGTTCAGCTGTTTTTGAGATATTGAACTTTGAAATGAAAAAATCGGGGGTTTTTCAACTTTTCTAAGTTGTACTTATTGAAACTTTCCTAAGTTCTGAAACGGCAATATTAAAGCTGGTAATATACCTGCAAATTCCAAGAAAACTAAACTTATATTCCTAATGAAAACATACACTTGTAAAAAAAAACTTTTTTATCGCTGAAGATATTTTCCCGTCCATTAAACCTAAAAGCACCCAACTTCCATATATACAACATGAAAACCGCGTCTATTTCCGTGATTCTTCGACTCCACCAAGTCCCCCAAATGTACTCATAGACAAGAACACTTTGTACAAACTTCGCATCGTATTTGACGCGGAATAAGCCACCCTCTACACCTGAAGTCGTAAGGTCAAGGTCGGGCGCGTTGGGCATGCGCGCTGCACCCGGTGCAAGTGCATTATTACAGGTACTGACGTGTATTGATTGCCGGGAGAATCACAATCTCAGCGGTGGTTCACAGGGGAACCAGTCTGTCTGACCTTCGATTATTAGTAACAATACTATCTATATACTATCTACTATCGTTGGATCTACGGGTCATGTTCTGTGGTTACTGTTAAGGCTCAAGTCCCGTACAAATGTATGGGTTGCCACGAACCTCACCAAATATAACCAAAACCGGCCAAGTGCGTGTCGGACCACGCAAAACGAAGGGTTCCGTGCCTATTAAAAAGGTCGTATCGTTATAGAAATCTTACGGCACTTACGTCCTTTTCTTTGAGGAAGGCAGTTTTTCAGCAATATCTCGGAAACCTTTCATCCGATCTTGTTCAAAACAATTTTCGGTGAATGAACTTAATAAGCGCTGTGTCCATGAATTTTTTCATATTTTTAAAATACACCGTTCAAAAATTAGAGGGGGGGGGACAGAATTTTAGTGACTTTCGGGGCGATTAACTCTGACTGTATTCACTTAATCAAAAAATTTCCTGAGAAACCTTATATTTATTTTGAAAGGCCTATCGATTCATGTGCCACACGTGGGCTCACGATGGAAATTTTTTTTTTGACTTTTAGTTTTATGTATGGAGTACACCCCTAAAAAAATTTTTTTTAGTAATTTTAATTACAAAACTTTGTAGCGGCTAACAAAATACACCTATCCTCAAAATTTTATTCAAATACACCTTATAGTTTTCGAGTAAAATGCCTGTGACATACGGACAGACGGACAGACGGACAGACGGACATGACGAAACTATAAGGGTTCCGTTTTTGCCATTTTGGCTACGGAACCCTAAAAAGTAGCCGAAAAAAACTCGCGTGATTTGTGCACAAGCCCTCTGATCCTATTGAAGAATAATATGTAAAGGTAGGCGGGCAGGTATAGACAAAAAGTTAGAGGAGCAAAAACATTAGCTATGTTGTGGTTTAGTATGGCTGAAATAATCTTACTTAACTTCAGTAAGCAAGCTTCATTCATAAGTAAATACATTTACCATCTAACAACTCCCCTCTGAACTTGACCCAAATTGCCCAAACGGCCGGCCCCTAGAAGCGTAAATAAAACGTAAGATGGCAAATAAGGCGAGATTAGGATTCTTAACCCAGTTTCTAAATGAGTTGATTAAAATTTGTTGTATTGTATGTACATAGTAGTAGGTAAGTTAATTCTTTACAGAAATCGGAGACCAAATTCTGCCGACCGCTTTTACAATAATACGGCAATGCGGGGTTCAATATTAATAACAATGACAAAAAAAACCTGTTTGACTTCGCAATGCAAACATTGTCCTGAAATAACGCTAACTGTAATGATAAGAGATATAGAGGTATAACAATCATGAAATTACGTCACAGCAGCTTTTCCAATGTCTAGGCTGAGGAAAATACTTGTTTTAACTAATCCTTGTTCTTATGTTACCGTTGTTGTTGATGTGAATGAATCCATGCTTAATACACTCATGAGCAAAAGTTTTGGGTACAGTTTGTACTGAAATTCTATACAAAGTGTACCCGAAAGTTTTGCTCTTGAGTGTATTATAAATGCGAAAGTATTTATGTCTGTCTGTCTGTTACCTCTTCACGTTTAAACCGCTGAACCGATTAAAAATTAAATTTGATAGAGAGTTCCGGGGAAAGACATTGGATAGTTTTTATCCTGGAAATCATCCCCTAAGGAAGTGAAATAGGGGGTGGGGGGTATGAAGCCACGATATAAACTATGTAGTTCTACGCGGGCAGAAGCTAGTTAGATATAAAAATAGAATACCTAAGGATGAATACCGGGCAGTAAATAACCGAAAATATAAAACGTGAAAGTGTTTATCAATTAAGATGAGATAACATTTATTTCCAACCAACATTATTGCCAGTTTGTTTTTCTTCTTCACATTTTGTGCCGAATTATATAAACTATTTAGTTAGTTCATACTTCGTATCGTACTAGATCGGTCAACCCGTATATTTCGATACTCTCAAGGGAATCAAAATTTATAGGGTACTTGCCGTTGATCTAGAACTATGAAATTTGGCGAGTAATATCGTATTATACTACAACAGGGAAAAATTTAAAACTATACATCTTGATCTTGTTCGGAACCCGCGGTGGGCGAGTCCGACTCGCACTTGTCCGGTTTTTATTTTTAATAATGCGCCAAATCTTGGCATTAGGTGCCAAAGCGGACCCCGGGCTCCTATAGGGCACAACCGGGATAACGCTAAGAGGGTGATGGTTTATTCCTTTTTTTCTTGGCTTCCATTTGTTTTACGTTTCTTATTACATTATTTCATAACTTCGCCACTTCTCGGTATTACATCTTAGCAGCCGAATTGTGATAACAGGAACTGAAATTCCCGTTCGTAAGTTCTTAGAATTACGGTGAAGCATGTTATCTTCCATGTCCCAACCTGTCATTAAAGCTTACGCACGGACAGTATGCACTAATTACATAATAACTGCAGACACATCTGGAGAACTTACTGGGCAATTTCATTTTGGTGATAATTTTTACTTTCTGGACAGATATTTTGATTTCAAACCCTCAAAACGATGTTTGTATTGCTTGTCGTAATTTCTTATCACTGCCGGAAGATTGTGAATACTTGCCTTTCGGATATGTTATACCTACGGCTACGCCTAGGTTATGCCGTGGTTGTTGTTAATAACAACTCTACTAAGAGAGAGTACCTTTTAAATTCTTAAGTATATAATTATGCTCGTAGAGAACCAAAGATTATCAGGTAGATATGTACCTCTTAAGGCATTTCTTCTTTAGACAGCGAATTCCGCATTAACCTATTTGTATCATGCACGAGGATCGATAGTTTCTGGAAGGGCCGTTTGACGAATGCGCCTGTCCGCTGCTGAATGGCGCTCCGCGGGGTCTATCGATCGGCACCTGCGCGCTGGCTGTATATACGCAACAGGACTGCTATTCACTAAGCTTAACAAGACTGGCCAGTATGCTTCTAGCATCAGATTACGCATAGTTGTTACGAAGCTACAGGTCAAAATATACGAGACATGAGCTATCCGTTGAGAAGAAACTGGTTTATGAATGGACAGGCGTGACGCAGTTGCTTCGTGCTGCAGCCACGAGGGTACAACATAACAAAACCTCAAAGTTTGGTTGAGTTTCTTAATAGACAGATAGGGCACCCTTCCCTCTTTAACAATGTGTAAGAGCTGATGATATATCAAGTCGATAACGCGTCAACAATACCTACGCCAGTAGATATTTTTTCCCGAGAGTATATAAAAGACAGGCCTACTCGGAACGAAAATCTTGTGAACTGTTCATGCAAGTTCTGGAGAGCGTAGTAATATTGTAAGCGTCATGAAGTGGATTACATTATAATACTTGTTAAGCTCAAGCCCTTTTAATTAATACGTCTGAAACGAATCCTAGCATTACAACCTATTTAGTACTTCAACCTTCAACTAGATACCCATGATTACTTACAAAATTGAACACAAAACATCACTTCTCTCTCTCAAGCTCGACGATTCCGTCATTTTTTTCCCGAAGAATGTTTGTTTATCCGAGAGGAAAGCGACGCATCATAATCATAAACTCTATTACGACCTCGAGATCCATTCGTTTGTGCCTTGTGGAAAAGGGGCCCGCGGGAACGCTTGATGCAAACGAAGACATTTGGTTTGGGGCAAACGTCTCGAGCTCGGTAAAGGGAACACCCGTCAAAACTTATGTTATGACTATACCTAGATATTTTTCTAGCACGAACGACTTATTGTAAGTGATTGACAAAATAAAAACATCGACAGTCCTGTTATCGATAAGTACCACTTCAACGTCATAGAGGTAAATAAATACAAATATATATAGGGTAATAGGGTGCGTTAAAAAATTGATAATAATAACAAAACAATCAATTTATTTATATTTTACATACTTCAGAAAACAATTTGCAATACTTTCGTAACTTTCTTTCTTCGTGTCACTGAATTAATTATCACCTACTTTACTATATAACACACACACACACACACCGAAATTGTCTTTAAAATCGACGCAGAATGTCACAACATGTAGTTTTTCCCAAACCCATTTTTGGTCCCAAAAAAAAACTGTGTCTCTGTATAATTATGGTTACAGTGTAGGTGCACGCGGCGTCTAGGTAGGTAGCCAATATATGTCTGTGGTTGTATGTGCGTATTGTCGATGAAGTAGTATGTACTTATCGATAACAGGATTGTCGATATTTTTATTGTGGCAAGCACTAAACAAATGTTGTTCCTGCTAGAAAAATATCTAGGTATAGTTATGACTGTCTTCTTATTTTATCCATCGTCACGCAAAATAGACACCTACCCTACCTTTGCCATTGTTTTTCATAGGCCGATATCATGAAATGGAAAGGAAAAATAAGATTATTTTAGCGGTTGGTAACGTAATGATATGTGTGATTCTTAACAATCAGTATTTAACTTCCGTATTATGTTATGTTTAGCGTTATAATTATAATTACAAATTTTAGTCTCAGTCAATGGATGTTTACATATGGTTGATGACACTTAAAACACTTTGGAATGTTATCCAATGTTAAGCACAAAATATAGGTAAGTAAAATTATGGCTATTGTTCATTACTCCTTTTCAAAGTGGCGGATAAAAGTAAATAGCTATTCGGTCACCACGTATGGCAAGGTCATTTGACGCGTTTCTCTAACGTATTGGCTTAACATTGTTGGTAGGTATTAACGTTGAAGCTTATGTGACGTTATGTCACAGCTAATATTTATTTAAAACTTAAAGAAATAAATACGGTTGCATATAAGATTAGGTAGGAGTATGTTTCAGTTGGTTAGGTTAGGTGAGGATGATTCGGTGCACATTTAGCCATGAATGTAAACAAAATAGTAGCATCATTGCACAGATGAATTACATCTATTACAAGTTGCCTACCTAACAGATACCAAGGAAGGAGGTGCGACAACGTTGTGCCTTTCTCACACTTACAACCTGCCGTAATTGATATGGTTTGGTTTTCCAAAGGAGCACAGATCTACCTCTCTTGCACGCTTGAATCAACTTCAGGAGCCGTAGCATGGTTGGCCTTGTCACGCGATAGGTGATAGGATAGAGCGTGCGTCACTGGCTGACACCGTTCGATAGAACGAGACGACGCTCTTATCTTGTCACTTGTCGCGTGATAAGGCCAACCATGCTACGGCTCCTGATAATCTGACCACAGGTTAGCTCTAAAGAGCTCCGGTTAGAGATGGGTAAATCCGGACGTGAAGATTCAAATGATTCGAATCCGTAAACGGTTCCGATCCTTTATCGACTCCTTTCAGATTTATCGAATCCGAGGAATTATTAACTCCGACTCGTCACAAAACAAAAAAAAATACTAAGGAGTTATAAGACTCAAACGATTCAAAAAACCGTTAAAATCACTGAATTTCTATTGAAACCAACAAGTCCAGAGTGATTTGGTTTAAGGGATTCAAAGGAGTCGAAGAGCTGATAAGCGGAGTCGGTACCGATAGTGCAGTCGGATCTAGTGATTCGAATGGCTGACGTTTATCTACTTCTAGTAGTAGTATAAATAAACTATGGTGACTAAGGAATGTAGGTTAACTAGTACCATAAACTGAAAACAATGGCGACGCTTAGCTGGTTCGTTTCTTTAATTGACGGCGAGGTCGTGAACTTCACTAATAATTTAAGCAATGTGTTTGAACATAAATCTAATGTTTCTGTTAGATAATTGTTTTGTTTGTTCTGTTGTGTCGTTGTTTAAGATGGCATGTTTACTGAAGTGAATTGTGTACTGCTATCAATTCCTTGTGATTATTATCTACCATTTTATTGTCGTTTTAACTTGTTTCTAAGGTATTGTTCAACAAATGCGAAAATGAGTTTTACAGTCTTATCATAAATAAAGACCACATTAAAAATACTATTTAAAAACCTTCTACCCATCCAACCCCGGACATATTCATGTGAGTCTTGAACAATTTTTTTAAATCTTTATTTATTTAACGAGGGTTTTACAAATGCCACCCTCATAGTGGCTCTCTTATTCTAATTATCTACTTCTTAATTTTAATATAATCTTAACTAAGTTGTACACTGATTCCGCCTCTTCAGAGGTCGGAGTAGCTAATATACCTACTATTTATCCTACCGAGATCATAGATATTTGTTAGAGATTAAAGCGGGTTTCAAATACATTAAAAATGCGGACGAAATCAGAATTTTCTCCATTTTGGAAATAGTTTGAAAATTCTGAAGATAATAAAATAAAGATATAAAAGTTGTAAACGCGTAGGCCGACCGATACTGTGAGAAACGGTTGTCTACGCGTAAATACAGGACCTAAAGATAGCAATTCCGACCGATACTGTGAGAAACGGTTGTCTACGCGTAAATACAGGACCTAAAGATGGCAGTTCCGACCGATACTGTGAGAAACGGTTGTCTACGCGTAAATACAGTTTCTAAAGATAGCAATTTATATTTGCTGCGAGCGATAAGTAGGCTATGTATGTTATAATAAACCCGCGCTAATGAAACGGCGATATCTTCCGTTCAACTCATTACATTATCAACATGCAAATACTGTGAGAATATTAAATAAACTTACAAGTTATAAGTTCCACTATTTATTATCATAGGTTGTTAGGAACTCTTAGGAAGATTCAACTGTAATATAACCATATGTTACCGCGTTGTCACTTCGGCTGGTTATTTAACCAGTTAATGTGTCCGATATGACAGGGGTTACACCAATGTAGAATATCGCAAAGTACCCGCGCGACAACATAAATAAATTATGCAAATTATGTTAAGTGTCTATAGAGCTCGATTTCCACTGACTTGTCTATTTGATGAAAATTGATTACATAAAAAAACAAGATAAATTAGCTGCGTCTTGCCTATAGCTGTTTGAAACCACGCAACTGCCAGAATATAACCGATAGAACGTTCGGCCTTTTTACCCGACTACCGAAGGAGAGAAGGGTTATGTTTTTCGAGCGTAAATATACATGTATATATGTATGTGTGTGTATGTCTTATTGTTTGGCACGCCCTGCAGCCTAAACCGTTTGACGGATTTCGACATACGAGGTGTTGTTGGATTCCTCTTAATCGTGGGAGTGACATAGGCTATAATATTTGCAAAAAAGCAGTTGGGTTTTTCGATTAATCTTTTGATTTCACTTGTTTACAAAAGAAAGAAGTCATGAAACAAGTAGGTTTTAACTTTTTAAAGTCTTATTGGGCTGCTGAATTTGCTGGAGCTGCTACAATGATTTTAATCTTAGCGAAATGAATGAAGGTTGGAATAGGGGTGTGTAGACACTAAATAAAATAACCAATAATGTTGTAATTTCTCGAAAAAGGATTAAAAATCTAGTCAAATGGAGAAAAAAGCGACCCAAGAGGTTAAATAATCACAAACTAACACGTGTCCAAAGTTTTAAGAGGGGGTATGTTCTGTCCCTTTTCCGCAAAACGCATGTTCATATGAAACGATTGTCATTTACTATGATGCTCGATGGTCGTGACGTCACAATCTACGAGCGTTTTTTCTCTCTAACAAGCAATATTAAAACAGTTGTAGCTTCGTTTTGAGATATTTGAATGGGATTTTCGTCATCAGGCATATTGTTTTGCCTGCTTTCTTTTGAAGTTATAATAAATTTAGAGTCTACACCCCTATTCACTCGTCGGTCCTGCCCTGCTAGCATAACTTGACTCTCGACTCTACTCGCGCGCGAGATAGACTGTCCGTCACTTTCTGATTAATGCTGTCAAAAAGTGTCAGATAGCCTATCACGCGTGCGAGTAGAGTAGAGAGTCAAGTTATGATAGCTGGGCTGATATCTTTTGTGGGTGTAAATTGTTTAGGTACAACTTCAGTTAAAGTCCCCCCCCCCCCCCTGTAAAATCTGAAAAAAAATAGTGTTGTATATAGTAAATCTTGTTTATTTTTTTTATTTTTACTCATGTGTTAGATATTTTTTCTTAGCTTCGTTTACTGTAGAAAAATACACGTGAGGTATCCTTAGTAACCCCCCCCCCCCCCCCCCAAACGTGATCATCTGTCGTGATTTTTTCCTGACCCCCCCCCCCCCCTATCGAACCTCGCGTGATTTGTGCACAAGCCCCAACTTGCAAGAGGAAACGCGATGCCAGGGGTATCAGCAAAAGGCATCGCATTCTATCGACCCTGACCGCGATGCGGTGACTCACAGTCCCTTATGTAAGTTATGTAATACGGATTAGCACTTACGCCACTGAAAGGTAGTAAACATGTTCCGCTTATTCTTGTTTGCTTATACGACTTTTTAGCTGTAAAATGCAATAGGAGTTATAAATAACTCGGCACAAAGCGTACCTTTGGACACATTGCCGAAACCAATTAGGCGTTAAGCGTGTCTTCGTCGCCCAAGGTTTCGAATTATATTGTTATAATGAAGCATAAAAAGTTCAAGTACACATTAAAAGATACTTAAAAGGTCATAATCATAAAGCATCGTTTTTATTTGCTTTTTCATCGTGTGAAATTTTTGTTTGGTTATAATTTTAAACTAGGATAAAGTCGAATCAATGAACGGGTTTTATAAGATTCTAACATGATCTGTTTCTTATAGAAAATAAATAGTATGTGCTACAATAATACTCCTTCGTGGTTTAAATACAAATAATGTATTGTGTGAAAGTGAGTAGGTAGTTAAGACTTTAGGTCTAAGATTGTCTAGACTCAAAAAAAAATATTATTTCAAAAGAAAGAAGGCAAAAAAATATGCCTAATGTCGAAAACCCCATTCAAATATCTCAAAAAATTACGAAGCTACAACCGTTTTAATATTGCTTGTTAGAGAGAGAAAACGCTCGTAGATTGTGACGTCACGACCATCGAGCGTCATAGTAAATGACAATCGTTTCATATGGACGTGCGTTTTGTGGAAAAGGGACAGACATTACCCCCTCTTAAAACTTTGGACACTAATAACTTTGTGATTATTTAACCTCTTGCGTGGTTTTTTTGATAAACTTCTATCACACTCAATCTTTGACATGTGTATCAGATTGAGGACGTATTTCGACTACATGTTTACTATAATATCCAAATCATTTTTCTTATTCCTAAATTAGTAATTATTACCTTTTTAAGCGTTCCCGGAATGACAGTATCTCATGACTTGTACTCTATAAATATGTATAATTCACGTAATTTTAAATTGTATGCTTGCCCCGTTTAGATATCAATTAAATATTAGGCAGTCTATGATTAGGACAGGTTTCCAAAACAAAAAAATAACGAGAAATCCTAAACTTGATCGCGAAATCAAAGATACCCTCATATGTTCCTGTAACTAACCACTTAAATCTAAACCTTATGTTAAAACCATAGGGTCTATTACTAGTTTAATTTTTCGATCTGAACCCTCAAAATAAATATACTGTTTTGTTGAACACTGTTTGAGCAAGCTTGCTTAGTGCGTAAATTGTAATAGTTTTAGATAAGGTAACAATTTATAAGTTGTCTTGTAAGTGAAATATGTAATTTCTTTAGACAATAAAGTTTCTTTAAACCGAAACTTGAAATTTGCCACCTTGGTGATTTTGAGCCATGAACACATGGTTTTATTTAAGCCACTCTGGTTCCCACTTAGACTGACCATGTTCCGCGCATGCGTTGTGTCACCGACATGTGTCGATCTACTCGTGTCGGTACTACGTAGTACAGTAAACACATGTGTACGCTCGATGCATTAATTTAATCGGGCGTGGATGTTACGATTTGTTTGCTTCTATTAGTGTTCACGCGGTTATAAATATTCATTTTATATTGACGATAGTAAAGTTCCTACTATTTATAGTTAGTACCTGGGAGAGCGAGTTTGCTCGGCGTTTTTCGTGTTATCCGGAGAAAACGACGTTTTTCGGAAATTAGACATCGATCTTTTGTTGAAGACGTTGAAGTAGCCATCTTTATGAAGACTAAGACTATTTGTATTTTGAATTAGGTTGAGTATGTCAGCGTTGTCTCTGTCAATGGGTTTTTGTATTGAAAATGTTTAAAAAAAATATATTACAATATTAACATAATTCCCCCTGTGACTGTGTTGCTTATTTCTTTAAGTTAGGTTATGGGTCCAGCACGCTTCCACTGCAACACTCAATATCGTTCACCCCGTAAACCCCTTTATGGCAAATCTCATCGAACGCGACTGTGTAATCGTTAGAGCCGTTCGAGACACATTAACAAACAAACAAATATAAGTATGTCACGCACTAGAGCAAATAATGTCTCAGATACCAGGTATTTTAGCTCGAGCCGAAGACAAGGGGGATAAATATGTAATTTGGTGATTTCTTTATTACCGCCCGTGGTCAGTACAACATTTTAAGTCTCACCCTGCCGTGGTCACCTTATGGCCAGCTGTGACGTAAATAAACGGTGTTCACCGGCAATAAGTCCAATATAAAATGCATTCCATATTCATACTAAAAAGAACGTTAGGTACTTTGAAAGAACATAAAATAGTAGATTGTATGACAAGGGGCTAAAATAAGCCATATTATCACGAGATGGTTATTTTCCCGAGCGAAGTGAGGGAAAATATTTCGAGGGGTACCTATAATATGGCTTTTAGACCCTTGACTTCTAACGGGATCTAAATTTCAAATATTTAATATTCACATTAATAAATGCAGGAAAAATGCAAGATTCAGTCGTAAACTGCTCGTCACTCTTATATTTTACCAGGAGTTTAACCTGAAACCTTTACCGTTAACCGCGTCTGCGTCAGCTAATATCCAATCTTATCCGGAACCCGTTTGGACAAACGGCCTGCATTTAACTAGTTAAAACTAATTCATTTATAATTAAATCACCATTAACTAAACTGTCTCGCCATTAGGTGTATCTCAAAATAGAAGCCACCTTTATTGTTAACTAGCTTTCGCCCGCGACTTCATTTGCTTGAACCAAGGATAAAAACTATCCTATATTTTAAATCAAATTAAATCAAACATTTATTCGTAACACAACACAACATACATTATTACAAGACAAAGACACAGGAAAAAAGAGAATCTGTGCCGTCACGAAATGGGCCCAACTCAGCTTGATGCTGGCTTTGCAACCAGCGCCGATCTTCCGTTGGGTCGATCCAGTGAGGACACGGTACGTAACACATATGATACATTACAATAACAAACAAAAACGGAAATAAGACAATGACATGAAATTAAATTAAATTAAAACCGAAATGACTAAGAACTCAAAAGTAATAATTAAAACTAAAAACTGCGCTGTCCGGCGCGGACAGCGCGCCCACTGCGCGGGCGCTCGCTCTCCTCAATGCCATGTCCATTGATGCCCCGCAGATTAACGTATTTGCGGATAGTGCAGGTAGTTTTGGCAGGAAATGCTGTGTGCGTCAGAATGACTGACCAAAATGGCAGATCAATGTTAGACTACCATTAACATTCACTACCTATTTGCTACTATTTACTACCTATGTTCACATATTTGCTACTTAAGTTTAAAAATATATATATATTTAATAAAGTGGGCAACCTAAGTTTAAAAATATTTTTTTAAACTTAGGTAGCAAATATGTCAACATAGGTAGTAAATAGTAGCAAATAGGTAGTGAATGTTAATGGTAGTCTAACATTGATCTGCCATTTTGGTCAGTCATTCTGACGCACACGAAATGCTTCGCATTTCTTAATGAGTATCTGGACTAGATTTGTAAACTTTGACATTCTATTTTTAATATTTTATATGTACCTAATTAATTTATATATTTTTTTAAATTGACATTGATAATGAATTGTATTTTAAGGAATTTGAAATTGTAAGTATATAGTATGTAAGCGATTTGGTAATCTTTACTGTTATGCCTATATATGTTGTGAAATAAATAAATAAAAACAAGCTAACAACGAAATGACATGAAAATAAGAAGCAAAAATAAAATAAATAAATAACTAATAAATTTATTTTTGTGCGATCCGTGAACGCACTCAATTTTAATTCAGGCTATGAACTATATTCGTGCATAATTTCATCCAAATCGGTTGACCCGTTTAAGCGTGATTGAGTAACAAACATCTAAACATCCAAACTTTCGCATTTATGATATTAGTAAGATTAGGTGACACGAATCGAAAGCAGCATTGATCGTTATTTAATTTGTTAAGTAAATACATTTGATCTATTTCGATAGATTAGTCTAGGGTTTTAAATCTCTATAAAGAAAGACGACTTACGTAAGTTGCTCACACAGTGTATTCTGATGCCAGTTAGCGAGTTTTCTTCAAGGCAAGGAGAAAATACTCGCTCTGTGATGAAGCTATCATAGCCTCCGATACTGAGGGTGAGCATCCACTACAGCGGTGCGAGGTAGCGAGGCGGTGAGCGATGAAAAAGAAACACCATAGCTTGGCTAGCCGCACTCGCGTATCGTTTCCTATCTCACCCTAAAGACTGTCAGGCTTCTTTGTTTCAATGCAGTTTCTGTCCATTCTCGGGCCACCTGGGCCTCACCACACTGGTACCTAAAACACCCTATAGTAAGAGGAGAAATCCGGTGGTCTTTAGTGTCGGAGGCCAAGGTCAGGTCGTTGCGCCGCAGCAGTAATAGTACATTGTGTTACAAGTACGGTAAGATATGAATTACGAACGAGCGTCTATTAGAAGCCCGACGCCGAAGGCGGAGGACTTTGACGACTCGAGTTTGTAACAATCTTACCGTACGTGTCGCATACAATGTTTTTCATCACATTTGCGAGGAAACCTTTTTTTTTTACTAAATTGTTACTAATCGTAATAAAACTACAAAATGTCAGTCGTCCATTTTGTTGAATTTGACGTGAGGCGCTTAGAGCAAAGACCCTTCTGCATACAGCCACGATTTAAAATCACAGTAAAAATATTTTACACGGACACTAAATTGCTACATTTAAGTTTTTAAATCTGTAAATCATTCTGTTAATCATATTTTATTCGTGTTTTTACGTTTAAATTTATAAACATAAATACGTTTTCAAACATCGTGTTTGAGTTAAAACCTCCTTGCTTTAAACTGAAGTAAGAGTGACAGATACATAATTTAAGAAAAAACCATTACGCCCAGGGGCGTAATAAAGGCTATTGTAGCTCCGTATGCCTGCGCGTTATGAAGCCCTTTACGAGCAAATGTGATGAAAACAATGATACACCACCGTCTTAACCGCAATGTTTCATTGTCAACAGCGAGAGCAGCATGTTCGTATCCCGCCGCCGCTGGATCCTGAAGACCTGCGGCACCACAACCCCGCTCCGCTGTCTCCGCGCCGTGCTGGCCCTGGCCCGCGACGTGGCCGGCCACGCGCGTGTCGACAACGTGTTCTACTCGCGGCGCGAGTTCGCCCGCCCGCTGGCGCAGTTGCGGCCACACGACAACTTTGATAGCGAGGTGAGGTGTTGGCGTGTGCTGTGAGCTGGAAAATCATTCCTTCAGAGCTATCTTTCTTTTGTGGTCGCGTTGCCAGCAGCGCGCACTGTGTCACGCAAGAACTCATAGCTGCTCCGCGCTCTCTCACAATTCAACGAGATCTTGGCATCAGCACCAGGATGTGTGCTGTGAATGTCTGAGATTTTATGAGGAGATAGCTAGGCAATCAACTGTACCAATGTAATTAAATGTAGTTTAGTTTTGTTTAATGACGCATTGGTTTTGCAATATGTATGATAATGATGGTCAACTACCGTAGGTACTGTCACTCCTACACCTACCTACCTAAAGTTCGTCCGTTCGCTGGGTTCAGCTTTGAGTGGCTGTGACCGCAAGCCTGCTCTAATAAAGGCACGACGGACGTTGCGGCATGTCGTGTGCTGTGCATTAAAGTAAATATTCCAAACTTTAAAGCTAGCGTTCTTTCCGATATCTTACCTATACGTCTTATTAGTTGGATATTCATGATATTACATGCCTTTATACTAATCTATACTCTCTATACTTACGTATATACGTAATATTAGTATAAGGTAAAGTTTGTAAGTAGGGGGTAATCCCCGGAAGTACTCACCCGATTTCTAAAATTCTTGAACCAGTGTATAGATCGTACCTTCGGGATCGACGTACATAGGCTATATTTTATCCCACGACTTTGCTTGTGTTCTATGTAAAACGTTTGCGGATCCGCGCAGGCAAGTGGTACGCAATTTATTTTCGCCGCGAATGAATTTACACAAAAAACGTCGTAAAACCAAAAATTTCCTATTCAGCTGAAGCTGAGACTGGTACCCATTGCCCAGATATTTAAGTTTTTTCTGTTTTTATTATATAGCACATGATTGTTTGTATTTTCTTTAGATGTACCGTAAAGTTGTGCCAATAAAACATTTTTTTTATTTTTTATTTATTTAAGTAACTTGGTTGTTATGGTTATCGGATCTCATAAAGCCTCATTATCAACATTGTATAACGATTTCGACCGCACGCCGTACATTGTCTGTTCACGCGGTTCGGAGAATTGATAACTCAATGAACGCCAAATAGGTCTTGAACTTTGATAAGAGTTCTTAACTTGCAGACGCGTCTTAATTGTGCGAATCATATCCATTTCATGAAATTACAACATCTTGCGTCACTTTGTAAGTATCAATTAGAATGAGTAATGTTATTTTCCCTGTCATTAGACATTTTCCCATTGGGCTTTTGACGTTTTGTGTATGAAGTAATCGGAGAATCTACACTGTACTTCTTTGGTCAAATTGATACCAATTACTTCGTGGTTTTGGTAATAACCAATATTACAAAGGATAACATTTGTGAGTTTATATTTATTTAATCTTTAATGCACTAACTCATCATACAAAAGGCGAACAGAAGCGACTACCTACTATCATAATTATTCTGACAGCGTATTCAATGAAATGTACATCTTTGTTGCGTATGTTTAATTTTGGCAACTATTCATTTGTCGAATGAATAACAGTCAAAGAGTGTGACAAAGGTAAATATTGTAGTGATACTGGCAATTGTTCTTCCACGAATCCATCGGCAATATAAAGTCACTCGAGACGCGATACATACATGGTATACATGCTGTCAACGTTGCATAAGCGACATAATGCGTCCGGTGCGGAAAACGATGAGTTTGTTTCCATTACTATGTGTCTTGGATTGTCCGAATACCTATCAAAATTCAAATTCAAATTGTTTATTTCAGACTCATGTCCCAAGTAATTAAAAATAAAATTATATGTTAGTGTACATTAAAATATACACTGAACCTCTTTAGCCCATGCGTAGGGTGTTCTAGTGTCTCCATACCGCGGAAGCAGGACTATAAAAATGCTAATTAAGTTTTGTAATCGGAAGGAGTAGGTAGTTTCGGCCAGGACATATTGCCAGGCGTGACGGTAGGTGGACCAAAACGTTAAGAGGGCCTTACAGTGCACACTAGCGCCACTGGTGAATAAAAGGTCTGCTAGACGGTCGCCAACACGCCCCTCCGACCGAGCGACCTTGGTCCGCACCGACCGTGTGTGTAGACAGTTGTTTCCAACAAAATTTCATACTACAACGGTCGGGGCCGACCAAGGTCGCTCGGTCGGAGGGGCGTGTTGGCGACCGTCTAGCAGACCTTTAATTGTGATTATTTAAATTTAATGATTTAATAACTACAACTTAGAAAAGTTGAAAAACCCCATATTTTTTCATTTCAAAGTTCAATATCTCAAAAACGGCTGAAGCGATTTTGATGAAACATGGCTAAGAACATTCGGGTTAAAATTATCTATGACACAAAAAAACCGCATTCAAATCGGTCCATCCGTTTGGGAGCTACGATACCATAGACAGATACACAGACAGGTTAAACTTATAACACCCCTCTCTTTTCGTCGGGGGTTAAAAAAGGAGGCCACTACACACTGTATTTTGTATTGTGAATACGTCATATTAGTTTTTATGTTGCTGGATTCATAAATCTATGCGTCCAAAATTAACACGGACGTTTTTCTTTTGAGTTCATAGATCGACGAATCCAGCAACATAAAACTAGTTTGATGTATTCACAAGGTATTTAAATACAAAATACAGTATGTAGTAATACAATAATCCTTTTTTTAAACATCTATCGTTAAATTTAAATTTACCAGTTCTTTACCAGTGGTGCTAGTGAGCACTGATGTAGCGCCCTCTTAAGGGGACGGGTAGGGCAAGCCTTCTCCATACAAATTTTGTGCAAGTTTTTCTTCGTTTGTGTTTGGGCTATAAATATAATTTTTAGGTCAGTATACTTATTTTTCTGTTAGCTATTCACTGATGTTATTATTTTTTATTTTTATACTTTTTTATATTTTTTTAATTTTCATTATTTTTATATCTAACAAAATTTTAACATCATGTGCTGCGTAAATTCAATATGAACAAGCAAAAAAAACGAATATTCTGTAGTGCCAAAACCGACGAAAAAAAACTTGCACAACGTTTGTATGGATAATGCCTTGCCTTACCCGTCGTCTTAACAGGCTAAAGAAGGCGGTCGTCCACCAGTTGACGACTTCAAAAAGACCGTGGGACTAGGACGAGACCGGTATTAGTGGCATACTCAAAGAGAGCTCAGCAGCAACAGTGGGCGATTACTGGTTGATAATGATGATGATGATACACAAGCTCACAGAGTTTTCTGCTTTATAATAAGTGTACTAAATGCGAATTCTCTTTGCATCGCAGGTGGAGCTGCTGGACTCGTTCTTCGGCGACGGGCGCGCCTACATCATGGGTCCCGAGAAGGACTGCTGGTACCTCTACACGCTGCTGCCGCTCGAGGGTAAGTGTTATTTCATTCTACAAGTGTCATCAATATTTCTTTTCTCCGATATGGTCGGAAATGTTCGCCTTAATGTAGCAAAAATTGTACGTGAAGCTCCTCGTTACTGACGAACGCAAATTTTAAAAGTTAAAAGTCATTACTGGACAGTTTCAGCGGCCAGAAAAGTGTATAAATTCCATTACCGTATAAAAAATGACCTTTTAACCATATGTTTTGACCATTCTTGACCCAAAACATAAGCGAGGAAACAGTTTATATTTTTCAAAAATAATTGACGCAGCTTAAAAATCTAAAACTTTTCTGGTGCTAGGGAACGTTATTCTTATACCAAAAAAAAAATCGGGCTCTTCTGATATTTTCATCCATTCCCAATTGGGTACTTTCCTGGGTAAAAAATATTGGACACGTAAGGTAAACGTCCGATTACTCGACGCTGTACTAGTATATGGCATGGGCACTCTATGTCAAAGCAATATGGGTTAAATTCGAACTAAGAGGATTTTGCTTCATTCAAATTTAAGCCATGTCACTTTGACATAGAGTGCCCATGCCATATACTAGTACAGCGTCGAGCACTCGGACGGTTACCTTATCTTTTTGTTTGTCAATTAAACGATGACAGCTGATTGATTTCGGGACGTACAACACCTTTTGCTTTTCATGTATTTGTATCAATAATTGTTCAAATTTGGAACTTACTTTTAATTTACTAACAAACTATTACACACGCACGGCTCAGCCACTTGCTCAAATTCGTACGCGCCTCGCGCACAAACAAGTTCGATTTTATCGCTCTGTCCGCGGCACGCTCAGATACACGTCCAAGTGACGCGAGGCACGCACACTGAGGCGCCTTTGAGCACGGTCAAGAGACCGCCTCTGGTCGGCTCGCCGCGCGCTGCTCGCGCACAGCGAGGCTGCTCTAATTCGTACGTAACTTTACGATGGTTACCCCCAGCAAACACTTGAATATTTGTTTTTTTTTCAGGCACAGTGGACGCGGTGGAGAAGGAAGAGCGCAGCACCCGGCAGGCGGCCGGCGCGCCCCCGGAGCCCGACCAGACGCTCGAGCTCCTCATGTCCGACCTGGACCCCGAGGTCATGGACGTGTTCACAAGGGCCGCTTCAGTGGACGCCAAGCACGCCACTCAGGTCAGTACCTCGGAAATCGTGAACCAACCCTAGGACCCATGTTAACTGTAGAGACTAGTAAATTATAAAGACTGCCGAGATGTCTCAACAAAAATGATGATGAGATGAAAATAATGGCGTACATTGGCGCCATTTTATTAGGAGGTTTTTAACTGAGTTCATAGGTAGTGTTATTGTCATTAGAGGTATAATTGTCATCCGAATGGAAAAGAAATCATTCAGACTTTCACTGAATCAGATTCAGACTATTAGTAGTATATGTAATCTACTAGTATCTACTAATGGCATGGAACCCACAATAAATATAGTTTGAGCTGGATATGAGAATATTGCGATGCCCTTACCCTTCCGGCCGCCATGGCAACTAAGTTTCGCAACCAGTTGTGATGCAAGACTTTTTATTCTTTGTCCGCAACTAGTTGCCATACAATACTTTTTCTTTCTTTCTACGCAACTAGTACGCCGTGGCTACTGAGTTCCGCAACCAGTTGGGGTGGAGGATTTTTTATTCCATAACTTTCGTAATTGGTCAATCTATATTCAAACTATTTCAATAATGTAGTTATGGCCAAAAAAAATGCAGCTATTGATCATCGTGATATTAGTCATACGTGCATCTGCTTGGAATTTAGGTTTTCAACATTTTCTTTATTAATAATACCAACTGAAGATATTACTCGTATTTTCGGGCTGCTTTATTTTTGACGTTTATATTATATTGCCAACTCGAATGTCCCATGCTTATTTTTGAATAATGCTAATGGTTGCATATGAAGAAAAACATTATTCGGTCACAATTAATCTTTTTTAGAAATTCTTTGTACGCAACCAGTTGCGTAGAAAGAAAAATAAGTCTTGTATGGCAACTAGTTGCGGAAAAAGTATAAGAAGTCTTGCATCACAACTGATTGCGAAACTTAGTTGCCATGGCGGCCGGATGGGCCCTTGGCCCTTACAGTGTTCATGTTGTAACGTCTGCTATCGATGTATTTACTATAAAATCCTGATTCAGTTGTGGACTAATGAAGGGGGGGGCTGCCCCGGCCTCCTAGTCTAGATGGGCCTCCAAATGCTCACAAAAAAATATTGGGAGACTCTTTCGGGTTGCCAACCCGGGCCTCTGAAGCGTGAATGCTTGTAACAAGTCACAACAAAGATGGTCCTGCCTACATTGACGCTGAGCCCACGGGGCAAAACTAACCAATTAATTTCTTTTTCCAGGTGTCAGGCATAGACAAAATCATTCCAGGCATGGTGATCGATGACTTCCTCTTCGATCCCTGCGGGTACTCTATGAACGGGCTCGATAAAGATGTAAGTACCTGCTATTGGAAATCTTCTCTTGCAAGCGAACTGACCCTTTGTTTCTACAAAAGTACTTAATAAAAATCATTTTGTGATATCGTGAATTACAAAAAATGGTTGTCTGTAAAGTCGGTTTACGGACGATAATTTTACGTGATAAAGAAAACATTGATGAAAAATTGCATAACACGTATTTACTCATTTATCGTTAGGGAAGTTTCGAATAAAATAGTCGATCTAATCTTTGTTCCCCTTACAAACTTTGGACCCCATTTCACCCCCTTAGAGGGTGAATTTTGAAAAATACTTTCTTGGTGCACCCCTTATAAGGAACCTACGTGCCAAATTTGGAATCTCTAGAACCAGCGGTTTGGGCTGTGCGTTGATATGTCAGTCAACGGAACGGGACAATGAGTCACACTTTTTCGTGCGTGCAGCCGGCGTTCATCGATTTATAAGGCGTTAGCAAGTCAAAAGGTCCACACGTTGACGTAATTGCTACATGAAAGCTATGATAAGATTAAGATTTTACATAAGCATTAGGGTAACTTCAATTAGTCATTCTTGGCGCTGTGGGCACAAACTCACTGCGCTTTTTGGTGATCTTGGCGTTGAAAGCTACTTTCCAAATGTATTCGAGGCGGTACTCTTACTATATGGCGCGAATATATTATTTTTTATTATTAATATTAATGTTCGCTATCTAGAAATGCTCCACACTAAATAAACAGCAGTATGGGTTCCGTAAAGGTAGCTCTACTACGCTGGCATGCTTCGATCTTGTCAATTTTGTAACGGATTCAATCAACAAAAAGATACCTGTAGCAGCAGTTTTTCTGGACCTAAGTAAGGCATTTGATTTTGTTAGTCACCCGATACTATTGCATAAACTAGAGGCATATGGAATAAGAGGTAAAGCATTTAACTGGTTGGAAAGTTATCTCTTCCAAAGAAGGCAATGTACAGAGGTCCAACAAATTGTGAACAGTGAGTTAGTCGCAAAAAGGTCGAAGTTCAGATACAACCACTGTGGAGTACCACAAGGAAGTATTTTGGGTCCATTGCTGTTCCTATTATACATTAATGATTTGCCCAGCTGTATAAAACATAAATGTATTATGTTTGCAGACGATACCACATTATTAATTAAGTCTGACAATTTGAACAATATGAATAAAGAGATTACTGACACATTAATAACTATTATCAACTGGCTAGATTATAATAATTTAAAAATCAATATTAATAAGACATTTGTAACTTTATTTAGGACATACAGGAATGATGGAATGTATCTTGACATACAATATAATAATGGAAAAATTAATGAAGTAGAATGCACCAAATTTCTTGGAATCCATATAGATAAGTTCTGCAGCTGGAAAAATCACGTAGAGAGCGTATGCCAGAAGCTAGACAAATTTGTATTCGCTTTAAGAAGGTTGAGCTGTACTTCTTCTCGAGACGTCGCATTGACAGCTTACCATGGCTACGTCTCATCGCTACTTAGTTATGGTTTATTGATTTGGGGCAACTCTGTGGACACTCAGAGGGCATTTTTAGCTCAAAAAAAATGTATACGTGCAGTGTGTAACACGCACTTTCGAGAGCCATGTAGGCCCTTGTTTAAAGAAACTAAGGTGCTTCCTCTACCTTGCATGTATATAAAACAGATAGTCTTGTTTGTAAGGGAGCATCCCGAATACTTCGAGGCACATAGCAGACACTTTCCTAGATCAACCCGACATGCGGATGATTTATATCTACCAAGGGCTAATTTGAGTGTCTACAAGAACAACGCATTTTGTATGGCTATTCGCATATTTAATAAACTGCCAAATGATGTGAAAGAGTCCCATCCACAACAATTTAGAGGAACGCTAAATAAATGGCTTCTGTCTAAGTGTTTTTACTCCATTAATGAATATTTAAGTACCTAGATAATTAACATATCATATTTCTTTTTTGTATTTTATTTTAAGTGGAGGCATGAATTTAATTTAATTTTGAATGAAATTTGACATTTATTACGTATAAGAAGTAGAATGTAATGTAAATTTAATGAAACATATTGACAATTTAAATTATAATGTAATACTATTTATTTTTAAATTTTATTTGTGCATGCCTACTTAGCAGAACAAAAGCATCTTAAATGTAAGTTCAATGTATCACTTGTGTTCTGCAAATAAAAATAAAAATCTTGACTCTTAATATAATCTTAAATAGAATATTGCATGCCCAATGCTGGTAGAACATAAGTACTCTATGACTTATCACATTAAGATCTATTTTTTATAACTATGTTCTGGCAATAAATACTTTTGAATTTGAATTTGAATTTGAAAAAAAATACTGGTGGTCCAGGCAATGAACTGACAACTTGTATGGAAAAAATGACAGATTTGGAAATAATTTATAATAGCTAATTTTTTTAACGTAACGGATATATTATCAATTAAATAGTTACCTAGAGGCAAAATCCAACAAAAAGTCAGACATCGAAAAAATCAATATTTAATTAGCTCCTAAAGAGTCCGGATAAATATTAATATATTTTTTATCTTTATTTAGGTTCATTTACATTTGCTTTAAAATATTCAATATAAATAAAATATAAAAGACAATGAATGTTTAATTTAAATCTATATAATTACTTCCGGGTGGAAAGTTTGTTGGATTCTTGAATAAAGCATCTTAGAATAACGGTTTAGAATGAAATAAACAAAAAAACGCTATTATAAATTAATGTTTTTCGAAACAGTATTTTGCCTGGGGTATGGTCGATTTCGTTCAAATTCGATATCTGAGGATCCTAGGGGCCTCTTAATGCTATTCCGAGCTTGGATTTAAAAAAAGATCCGCCATCTTGAAAATATTTAAATACGGGCCGATTTTGCTCAAAATTGATAACCGAGGGTCCGAGGTGCCTCTTAA
Organism: Epinotia nisella; assembly: GCA_932294315.1. Taxonomy (NCBI): domain Eukaryota; kingdom Metazoa; phylum Arthropoda; class Insecta; order Lepidoptera; family Tortricidae; genus Epinotia; species Epinotia nisella. The sequence goes on along the minus strand of OW028688.1, from coordinate 16,831,844 downwards.
TACGAATCTGAGGTTGGATTTTCAAAAAGTAGTTGCCATCTTGAAAATCTTTAAATACAGTCCGATTTCGTTCAAAATCGATATAGTCTAAGCGTCCGAGGGGCTTTTTAATGCGAATCCGAGGTTAGATTTGAAAATCCAATCTTGGATTCGTATTAAGAATCCCCTTGGACCCTCAGATATCAATTTTTAACAAAATCGGACCGTTTAAAAAAAATCAAGATGGCGGCCACTCTTTGAAAATCCAACCTTGGATTCGAATTAAGAGGTACCTCGGACCTTCAGATATAAATTTTGAACGAAATCGGACCGCATTTAAAGATTTTCAAGATGGCGACCCCTTTTTGAAAATCCAACCTCGGATTCGTATTAAGAGGTCTCTCGGACCCTCAGATATCGATTTTGAACGAAATTGGACCGTATTTAAAGAATTTCAAGATGGCGGCCTTTTTTTGTATTTACCTACGGATTTATATGAAAAGACCTCTCGAGCCCTCAGATATCGATTTTGAACACAATTGAAGTGACATTATTTAAAAAAACACCCAAACCTAATTTTAACCTTACCTTTTAGAAGTCTGTTTTCCTCGCCCCCCGCTTCCCCACGTACCACCCATCGTTGGCCCAAACAGCCCCGAGCTTGCAGACTGTATGTAGTTAGACTGGTTAGAGGTCCCACGCGTAGCGTAGGCTCTCGAAAGTACGAGTCCATCTATTGCACTTTTGGCCGAGACATTACATAGTGCTTTTCACGCCTACTGCGAGGGATTTGCAAATAATTATAAATATTTAAATCAAAATGATGTACCTCCTAATAAAAGATCATACATAATACTAAACAAAAGAGCGCGGTCCGCTGGCCGGCGCGGCGGGGAGAGGTGGGGCCGCGCGGCGCGGGCGCGCGGTTAGAGGGCTGTGATTGGTCGATCGCTGTTCAACCTGTCCAACAATAACATTGTTGGACAGTTTGAAGTCATAGATGGCCTGTTCGTGCGACGTCCAACTAACTCCAGCTTTGAAGCCTGAATTCTGACCATCTTTTGCCACATTTCCGAGCAGTGGCGTGAAAAGACTTTTAATTGTGACTTTGTTTCGTGAAATGGGCCCCTAATGCTTCCATTATATTGCAAATGCGAGTTTTGTTCCAGGGCTGCTACATGACCATCCACATCACCCCCGAGCGCTCGTGCTCGTACGTGTCGTTCGAGTCGAACGTGCCGGTGGCGCGCCACGACGAGGTGGTCGCGCGCGTGCTGCACGCCTTCCGCCCGCAGCGCTTCGTGCTCACCGTGTTCGCGACCCCGGTCAGTAGTGATACATCCACATCACCCCCGAGCGCTCGTGCTCGTACGTGTCGTTCGAGTCGAACGTGCCGGTGGCGCGCCACGACGAGGTGGTCGCGCGCGTGCTGCACGCCTTCCGCCCGCAGCGCTTCGTGCTCACCGTGTTCGCGACCCCGGTCAGTAGTGATACATCCACATCACCCCCGAGCGCTCGTGCTCGTACGTGTCGTTCGAGTCGAACGTGCCGGTGGCGCGCCACGACGAGGTGGTCGCGCGCGTGCTGCACGCCTTCCGCCCGCAGCGCTTCGTGCTCACCGTGTTCGCGACCCCGGTCAGTAGTGATACATCCACATCACCCCCGAGCGCTCGTGCTCGTACGTGTCGTTCGAGTCGAACGTGCCGGCAAAAGCATCCGAATTTCCGATGCCTGGTGATAAATATGCGATCTGAGACTTTTTTTGTTCTGCCCGCCACCTAACTGCTATATTATTTATTTTATTTTATTTATATATGACCCAATGTAACATAAATATAAGTAATGATTTATCGCAATTTTTCGCGTGCCTATATTCGCGTACCCATACTTATATTGAATTTGTTTCCACAGGAGCCAACGGGCACAGAGTCCACGCGCTCCCTGAAGCGTTTCTCCTCGCTGTCGGCGTACCACCTGCGCGACGCGCACTACTGCCGGTTCGCGGACTACGAGCTGCACTACGCGCTGTTCGCCAAGTTCCCGAGCTGAGACGCGCGCGCGCGCCCGCGCGCTCTCCGCACCGCCGCACGACACAAGTACAGGTGCGTGTCATACACAGAGTCCGCGCGCTCTCCGCACCGCCGCACGACACAAGTACAGGTGCGTGTCATACACAGAGTCCGCGCGCTCTCCGCACCGCCGCACGACACAAGTACAGGTGCGTGTCATACACAGAGTCCGCGCGCTCTCCGCACCGCCGCACGACACAAGTACAGGTGCGTGTCATACACAGAGTCCGCGCGCTCTCCGCACCGCCGCACGACACAAGTACAGGTGCGTGTCATACACAGAGTCCGCGCGCTCTCCGCACCGCCGCACGACACAAGTACAGGTGCGTGTCATACACAGAGTCCGCGCGCTCTCCGCACCGCCGCACGACACAAGTACAGAAACGAAAACTTGTTTTTGCATTTGCTATACCGATTTCATTCACAAGACAAAATGGCGGTCGGCGTTCTCGATCACGTTACATACAGATAATGAAACTAGAATTTTAATTTTTAAATTAAAAATAAAAACAATGTGTTTTTATAACAAAGTAGTGATATATTCGAACTTCTTATAGTAAAAAACTATAAATATAAAGAAATTTAATTTTGAGAGATGAAATGAAAATACCGTATCGTGTTGCAGGGACATCAGCAGCATCCTCGCCGTGGCGCCCGAGCACTGGGCCTCCTGCGGCAAGCCGCCGCCGCTGCTCGCGCGCCTCGCGCGGGCCCCCGCCGAGCTGCTGCGCGCGGCCTGCGCCGTCGCCCGCGCCTGCCACCGCGCGTGACCGCCACCGCGCGGGGCCGCCACCGCGGACAGCACGCAGCGCGACTGAAGCGACAGACGAGCGCTTATCATGCGCGAGCGTAGCCTGCGAGGGATGCTTCTCGTGCAGTTTCAGTGTAGTCTCCGTGACGAAAGATTAGCGTGCACGGCAAGCGTACTCTACGAGATCCTAGACGACCTATCGTGCCCTAACAGTGTATTCTATGAGATCGCTTATGCACTTCAAACTTAATCTACGTAATGGCGTGCACTTTAAGCTTATTCTAAGAGATAAATACTTATCGTGCACTTTAGGCGTGTCAGTCTACGAGAACGCTTTACGAGCATTAGTCTATAGAGCGTAATTTGTGCACTTCAAGCGTAATCCACGATATGCTTGCCGTGCACTCCGAGCGAGGCCATCCTCGCCCCTAGCTTCGTGTTAGACCCCGCTTGCCCCCGTAGTGAACCCCTAAGCACGGGCGTACCCACCATTTGTAAGGGGTGGGGCTGAAGTTATTTTTTAAAGTACCGAAATATTTAATTTTGCCTAAAACTTCTTAGCTTCGGGTCAGAGAGCAGGGTGGGGCGAATGCCTCGCCGTGGGTACGCCCATTCCTTTGTACAAATTAAATTTAAAAGTCGACTAGACCCCGCGGTGCGGGCTGTACAAACTATTTCTAACTGTAAATACATAGATTATGGCGGGGTGCCGTTTGTGATGTTATTCCATTCCAATGAAGCGTGATTCCTGGGTGATATTAGTGTAGAACCGTAGATCGTGTGAGGGAATGTATTTTTCCAATTATCTTCCATTTAATTGAACGATTAATGTTCGTATAGATGTAACATATCAATGTAATGCCCCCCTAGTGGTGAGCGTGTAGTGTGAGCGGAGGGCGCCGGGTGCCGGAGGATTGCGATCCAATCAAATAAACGATTTTATCTCACTCCTGTTTCATTTTACCACACCTTCCCCTTTTTATAGCGATAAAGGAACATACAGAGCGAAAAAACAAGTCTTTTTCCTGAGGTCAATATTTAACAGCTTTTGTACATGTAAGTTACAATTTTGTCACACAGATTTATATAAAAGGAGAGCCTTTTATGTGGAGTCAAACCAAGAATTATGAGTTAAGTTAATTTTGGTTATGTCCACAGAAAAAACGCGAACCTAAATCTCTGCATGACTCACAGAGATTTAGGTTCGTGATCATGCAGCATGACCCTAAAGTAAATGGATCAATGAACTAGTTTTCCGCACTGCCTTGCCATAGGAGACATCATATAGGGGAGAAGAATCATTGTTACTTGGGAGTTAGAAGTCTGTATCATAGTATTTGTTTCAAAAAACCTTGTCACTGTTGTCTCCGTTTACCGGGACGGAATTATAACAAGAAAATGTTGATCGACCTATATAAAGTATACCACTAGCATCGCAAGAAGTAACTACAGATTTCGTAACTATTCTCGTCGACGATAACATGCGAGAAACCGTTAGAAGAGGAAAGCGCAGACAAGTAGAGTGCCTATAATTAGACATTTTAACAGCCGTCGTCCCAGTGCAATAAACATCAATAATGACATAAATTGTACTGGGATGACAGCTGTCAAATATTCGATGTAAGGGCATTTTCACTATAGCTTCCCGGCACTGAGGGCCGTTCCGTGTCTCAGAATCTCCCTCTCAGTTGCACTTGCTAGTTCGAGCGACAAAGAAGGAGATACATGAACGAAGTTCGTTTTAGTTTTGCAGTAGCCCCTCTGTAAGGCCGATTGTTGACTGTCGAGCGCTCGAAAATTAAAAAGTAAATACTATTATAGTGTCAAAATTGTAAGCACTTACTTTCTACCGATATAATTGAATACGAGTTCTTAATACTACTAAAAATATATCAAAACGACACAGTTTAGGCAATATCATTGACCTATAATACTCAGGACCATGTACTCTAGAGCCTTGGAAATAAAGTCGTGTTCAGATATTTGCGAGCACCACCTTCGCTCCGATATATCTGACTGATGACGACTATACTAGTTAGGGAATATTTTAAAAGTAAACTAATCAGTTCCAAATATAAAAAAATATTATTAATTCTTGCACCATCCCCTAAGAATCACATTTAAATATCATTCTATTATAATAACAGCATGTAAATTAAACACTTATAAAATCTTAATTTAGGATGGTATTCCACTTATCCAAGATCTTTGTGTAATAATAACTACGTCTCACATTTTTTAAGCAAAATGTGAGACGCAAATACATACAGGTTTTTGTCCAATGTAAAATCTGAGCGTTTTTCAAAAAAAGTGTACATGAAGAAAAAAATTGTCCTCGATTTTACTATGTAAGTTTTTTCTTCAGTGCGTCATGTCCATATAAATAAAAAAAGACTGCATACAAAAATGTGACGATCTGGAATGGAATATTTTGGACACTTTTTTTCCTATATGAGGATCGATAGTGTCAACGATTCTGAGTAAGCAAAACCCAAAAAAAACGAATTCTGAAAAAAAAAGTTCATGGACACTTTTTTTGAAAATCTGCATATTGTGAACTGAGATCAAATCGGCGTGCTACGTTCAAAAATGTTCTACAGTTTATAATATCGCGAGTAAGATAATCCGACGGGAACACAAATAAACAGATCACCATCCAAAAATGTGGTCTGAATATTTAAGACCGAGGAAATCCATACTAAAATATTTTCAAGTTAATGTAAGATCTTGCAGGGCGGCTGGTATCCACCGAACTCGGACTGTAGATGCGCGGCCACCGCCAGGCACAGCGCGTCCTGGCGCGGCGCCGCCACCACCTGGAGCCCCAGCGGGGCCCCGCCGGCGCCCGGCCCCAGGGGGACCTGCAAGGGAGACCGACTCGGTGTAGCAGCAGAAGTAGCTACGCAAAATAACACGCTCAAAATTATCTAGACAGTCCTTATTCTCTTGTCAATGTGCATATGCTTGGCTGAAGTATGGAATGGTTTTGTGGGGTAACAGCGTAGATTGTATTCACTTATTTAGACTGCAAAAAAGATGCATCAGGATTTTGGTTAATATAGACTCAATGGAAAGCTGTAAAAAACACTCTATCGAACAAGATATCCTTTCTCTACCATCGATATACATCTTAGAAGTATGCGTTTTTGTACAGAAAAACTTGCCTCTATTTCCGCAATACTCGCGGCCGCAACACTTAAGGCCTCGCAACAAGCTGGCACGACCACCCTCAAAGCTACAAATGGTACATTCAGGTCCTTTTGCGATGTGCGTAAAAATTTATAATAAATTGCCGGATATAATTAAGGATGAAATTGATATATTTAAATTCAAATCAAGATTGACTAAGTTGCTCCTTGACAAATGTTATTACTCTACGAATGAATACCTGTCTGACATTTCTATGTGAAAATTAAGCTTTTGACATTATAATTTCATTTAGCATTTAGTTGTTAATTATTTAGCATTTAGTTTTGACACAAAATTGATTACGACATTATAGCTACCTAACATTAAAATCCTGTTTTTATCTTATAGTAATTCATAATATTACCGCTGTGTTAAGTGTTATATAATTATTTTTTTAGTTTTAAGTCATTGCTGTGCCCTACCAGGGTCATGTTTAGTGCATAATTGTAATATAAGACCTATTGTAAAACTACATGGAAAAGCAATAAATGAATTATGAATTATGTGTGTGTCGAACCTTCACGGACACTAAAGCGGGAATTACATTACGAAATTAGTGTCATGCATGTTGACATCAGTTTCACGAAAGTAGTTTCGATATGTGCGAAAGTAATTTCGTAACATAATTAGTGTCGTGAAAACAACAGTATCGCAGTGGCCATGGCGCCATCAGCATCAGCTATTTCAACATGCATGACACTAATTTCGAAATGTAATTCCGGCTTAACTAAACCCAGGTGTTTTGCAAGTGAAACCGGAGACCAAAGTCCCGAGCGAGAGAAGTCAGAAGGAGAGCGGCGAGGCAAGCGAGACCAAAGGCCGAGCTTTTCGTTGGAATGATAGGCCCAAAGAACCGTTTTGGAGAGCGCTTCCTGTGCGAGCCCGAGGACTGACGCACACTATCTCCAAGTGTCAAGCGAAATCTGAGCTCCAAAGTCCCGAAGGTGAGTGGCGAGGCAAGCGAGCCCGAAGGCCGAGCTTTTCGTATGAATGAAAGGCCCAATACATCGCTTCAGAGAGCGCTCTCTAAAGTCGTGTGTAACTCATTTTGAACACTTGACCCGCTTAGCTACTTTTGCTGCTGACTGTACCACAGAACACTAAATACTATAGAAGGGGTATCGAGCGCGGTTTGTATCGGGACCGGTGTCGCCTCATCCCCTCCACGTCGCCTACAACTGTGTGAGCGACTGCACGGCGATCTGCTAGTCGATCACGTCACGCATTGTACGCGCGTCGGGTTCGGTCAATTTTTATATGCAAAAATGACAGTCGGATCTACCTAACGCGCGTTCAAAATGTTACGTGATTACCCCTCAGGTGACGGTGGCGCGAAAGCTAAGAGCGCCTGCTCATTTTTTTTTTCTTGCATCATGTTGTTAACAAAGGTCTTATCAGTAAATTGGAGGAATATATATGAGCCCTATTAGGGCACAGCAATATAATCTTATAGCAAACATGCATTTCAATGGGGCTGGCAACTGTCAAACTGACAGCACCAATAATGGTCCTTAAAAAAGCTAAATTTGTATGGCAGGAAGTAGTTTTTATTTATTTTTGCGATAATGACTTTATGTTTCGTCCCGAATTGCCCTGAAGTGGGAATCCACCGTTTTCCGAAAAAGGTTAAAAATAAAAAGGTGGATTAAAGCCATGGGAAAGGTTTTTGCCTAAGAACTCTATATGGTTTCCGTACATAGTTACGGACCATCGATCCTGTCTCTCTCTCATCGTATGGAATCTAGAAGAGCGCCATCTATAATTAGCGTTCACCGGCCAACCCCATTCCTACCTAACATTCGTAATATTTAAGTTTTATTTTAGATAGTTACGAATCGTTCTCATGCCTTTTAGTTTTCCTCTAATTATTAACAATGTCAATACCCATATCTAAACATACTTATTAGAAACTAAAACACTATTTCTAACTAAAGCATTATTTGATAATTATATATATGTATTTCTATGTCAATTTATTATTATTTTGAGTTGTATATAACTGTAGATTAAACTATTCATGTTATAAATTCCTGATATGACTTTCTGTTTTACTTATGAGCCAATCTTTAAGTCTACTGTCAAAATTGCTGCTCCAAGCAGTGGCGCGCGTGCCACGCCCACATCGCTTGTCTATGGTATTTAGTGTCGTGTGGTTCAGCCGGTCAGTTTCGGCGGGGGTACCTGCGCGGCGGGGAACTGTACGGCGTTGAGCACGCCCCAGTACGCGAAGTTGAAGGGCCGCAGCAGCAACGAGTAGTGGTATGGGGCCGCCGCGGGCGCCGACGGGAACAGCAGCACCCCCGACTCTCCAAGCACCGTCTGGAAACATTTCATCATCATCATCATCATCATATCAGCCGAAAGACGTCCACTGCTGGACATAGGCCTCCCCCAGAGAGTTCCAAATTGACCGGTCCTGCGCCACCCGCATTCAGCGGACTCCCGCGACCTTTACCAGGTCATCAGTCCACCTGGAAACATTTATATAAACTTTAATCTAATAGTAAAAAGTCCTTTAGTCCGTTTTAGCAATTGCGGTTTCACAATTGGCTGCGACAGAAGAATTATTTTTCACTGTTTCGTAATTAACTTTCAAAGAAGAATTTTTTGGCTGTTTTCGCAATCGAATATATTTTCTCCTTTCGTAGTTAATTACTAAAAACATCTCCATTTTCTTTTTTCACAATTAATTACTAAACAAGAATTAGTCGCACTATTGGAACTCATTGGTCCTACACTAACCTCCTTCCTTCAGCTTAATAAAGAATAAAATCGTTTGTGACATTTTATTTATTATATCAATTTAATGAAAAGAGTGAGTTTAAACATATATATTAATTTCTTATCAACTTATGTGAAATGTCACTAAGATTTAAGTGCACTTGGAACTAAATAAAACCTATTTTCACAATAAGTACATTATATCAATACAACAGTATTATGGCTGACTCTTCTGAGTGCACTGCGTCAAATACAAATTGAGTAATGAAATTCCACTTCTTCAAAAATAAAGGCAATAATTTAAGATTTGTATATTTTTATTTCCTCCATTTACTTTCGGAGATCGATACTTAAGGTGTTTGCCCATGACATGACAACGTAGCATACTATGACCGTGCTATGAACGTATGTGTCAAATACATGATGACGGACCGGTGACGGAACGGTCTGATGGGTAAAGTCTTATACGTTTCAATACAAATAGTACTTTTTTGCTGATTACGTTCCTAGCACGGTCATTGTGTGATACGTTGTGATGGGCAAACGCCTTTATTGTTATTTTTTTCGTTCGGTTTTTGAAGTTAATTACGAAATTCGATTAATAAAACAGCAACAAAACGCTTGTTTGATAACTATTTACAGTGAAATATGGTTCATCTTTCGTAGCCAGTTTACTACGAATGAGAATGAGAATGAGAATGAGAATGAGATATTTATTGATAAAATTATAAATAATTTTACATGTCACTCATTTTACATACGAAAACAGAAGAAAAGTCTTATTTCTTAACTAAGGTTAATTACGAAACTTGATTGCGAAAACAGAAAATCAATTCTTGTTTGACAATTAATTACGAAACAGCGAAAAATAATTCTTCTTTCGCAGCCAATTGTGAAACCGCAATTGCGAAAACGGAAAAAAAATCTTATTTCGTAGTTAATTACGAAACTTGATTGCGAAAACAGAAAATAAATTCTTGTTTGACAATTAATTACGAAACAGCGAAAAATAATTCTTCTTTCGCAGCCAATTGTGAAACCACAATTGCGAAAACGGACTAAAGGTAAAAAGTTTCTACCTTACACAACAGTCAATCTTTAGGCCAAACACACGTTATCAGAATAGAAAATGACTAATCTTTACTTAGAGCGGTTTCTGATTAGCGTTATTTTTACCCGACTGCATGTATGTGTGTAGGTATGTCTTATACTTTGGCACGCCCTGCACCCTTATCTTATCTACTTGAGGGCCCTTTCGGATACACTTCGACCCAGTGGGATCTTTTGTGCATTTGCCCTCCCCTTTATAGCTACTCCCAAGCTCGCTCCATCATTTCCACAAAGCGGATGATGCAGCTCAGTGGGAGCACCCTGAATTCCTTTGGTTGCGGGTAGCCGTTACCAAAGAGATTCATTCTTTGTCTGGCAAGGGCATGACATTCACACAGTAAGTGTTCCATAGTCTCATCCTCCTCGCCACACATTCTACAGTCTGTACTGTTTGATAGTCCCATCTTGGCCAAGAGATCCTTGACGCCGAAGTGACCTGTGAACACCCCAGATATAATCCTGAGTTGCTTCCTACTGGATTTCCAGAGTTTTTTGGTCCAGCCCGAGTCCACTCCTTCTATGAAGAGCTTTGAGTGCCTTGCACCCTAAACTGTTTGACGGATTTCGATATATAAGGAGTGTCGTTGAATTCCTCTTAATTGTAGAAGTGACATAGGCTATAATATTTGCAAAAAATAGACTGGGTTTTTCGAAAAATCTTTTGATTTTACTTGTTCACGCATATAAAGTCGTTTTTTACTCGACTGCCGAAGGAGGGTTATAGTTTCCTTTCAAAAAGTTTAAAGCCTGTTCATGAATACAGACCCCATGTTTACATTAAAAAAATTTAAAAAACTTCCCGGCTCGTATGAAATTCCTTAACAGTTCTCTCGAGTTGTTCCACCCGAAACGTGATATTTCGAAGCCTGTTATAACGCACGTAAGGACGACATTTCATTGCATGTTTGAGAAAAAATAAAAAAAATCATTCATGGGTAATTGTGTAAGGTTTTATAACAAACTTCCAGGAAACTTAACTGAGTTATCTATTAATAAATTCAAGAACTATGTGAAGCGTAAACTTATCTCGAAAGCTTATTATAGCACACAAGACTACATGAATGATAAAACTCCATGGAACTAATTTTGACTGAATTTTTAATCCATTATTTTCGTAATATTTTGTTTTTTGACATTAGATTGTTTTTCTAGAAATATTCTAGGTACTAGTATTTTTTATACAATTTTTATATCATATATATTTTATTCTTTATGTTTAAAAATTACTCTAAAAAATTAACTGACGATTTGAAAGTGCTTGTTACTAGGCCTACTTGAATAAAGATCATTTTGAGTTTGAGTTTGAAGAGTATTTGTATTGTATTGTATTGTAGAGTGTTAGTGGTACGAGTATGTTTGGTTATCACTACACCGACGTACCGTGAGATCCTGAACCATCTCGGCGGTGAGCTGGTCGGCCCACTCGGCGCTGACGGGCGGCAACACCTGCTCGTCCAGCAGCTTCAAGATGGCCGCCAGCGTGTACGGAGACGTGCCGATCAACTGGACAAATACATCTTTTTACAAGCTTTACATTAACTTGACCTGTTCGTATGTAAGAAGTAAATAGGCATGATGACTCATGTTATAATTGATAACATAGTGCTGCCAAGTGGATAGTAAACCATCAAACCATTCTAATAAAGTATAGATTAAAAAATATAATTGATATCATAAAAACATATAAACCTTGAAAGTGAAGAAACAAACTTGCATTTTTTTATTGTCCAAGTAACCAAATTGTATGACAACTATGGACCTAAACGCAGTATTTCGCGACCGAAACAGCAATTTAATTGATTTTTCGTACAACTGTTAGTACCTATCCATAGCATTGTGACATGCGTGACGTCATATTTTTCAATCAATTAATATAAAGCGTTTGGGATGCCGCCAGCGAGGTCAAACTTTGTCACAATTTTTTGGGTATTTATGTTCTTTAATTGTAGTTGCTCCCATACAAACATTTGTTCCTCTCCAAAAACTGGTTCGAATGGCATCATGAAAAAATCTTAATTAAAATAAAAAAAAGATATGGTCCAAACACTATTAGTATTTAATTAATTTAATGTTAGTTCCTTGATAATTTAAATACAAAAATAAATATAGATTTTAACGCTTCCTCTTGGCTTTGCTCCTGCACACCGTTTACTAGCGTTCACCAGAATGATCGTGAAAATGTTCGTAGCGATGTTTGGCTCCTTGGCCTCTCCTTTCTGTTGTTCTTTTACTGTGGTTGTAGCGAAGTCAGTCAATGTACCTTCTTCCCCAGCTCGGTGAGTCCGTGCGCCTCCCCCTGGTTGTTGGCGAGCATGCGCGGGAAGTTCTCCGCCTCCTTGGTCATGCCGTGCTTCCACAACGCGAACAAGTGGTCGAACTGGTTAGTTAGTTACCTTCTTCCCCAGCTCGGTGAGTCCGTGCGCCTCCCCCTGGTTATTGGCGAGCATGCGCGGGAAGTTCTCCGCCTCCTTGGTCATGCCGTACTTCCACAACGCGAACAAGTGGTCGAACTAGTTGGTAAGTTACCTTCTTCCCCAGCTCGGTGAGTCCGTGCGCCTCCCCCTGGTTATTGGCGAGCATGCGCGGGAAGTTCTCCGCCTCCTTGGTCATGCCGTACTTCCACAACGCGAACAAGTGGTCGAACTAGTTGGTAAGTTACCTTCTTCCCCAGCTCGGTGAGTCCGTGCGCCTCCCCCTGGTTATTGGCGAGCATGCGCGGGAAGTTCTCCGCCTCCTTGGTCATGCCGTACTTCCACAACGCGAACAAGTGGTCGAACTAGTTGGTAAGTTACCTTCTTCCCCAGCTCGGTGAGTCCGTGCGCCTCCCCCTGGTTATTGGCGAGCATGCGCGGGAAGTTCTCCGCCTCCTTGGTCATGCCGTACTTCCACAACGCGAACAAGTGGTCGAACTAGTTGGTAAGTTACCTTCTTCCCCAGCTCGGTGAGTCCGTGCGCCTCCCCCTGGTTGTTGGCGAGCATGCGCGGGAAGTTCTCCGCCTCCTTGGTCATGCCGTGCTTCCACAACGCGAACAAGTGGTCGAACTAGTTAGTTAGTTACCTTCTTCCCCAGCTCAGTGAGTCCGTGCGCCTCCCCTGGTTGTTGGCGAGCATGCGCGGGAAGTTCTCCGCCTCCTTGGCCATGCCGTGCTTCCACAACGCGAACAAGTGGTCGAACTAGTTAGTTAGTTACCGTCTTTCCTAGCTCAAAGAGTCCGTGCGCCTCGCCCTGGTTATTGGCGAGCATGCGCGGGAAGTTCTCCGCCTCCTTGGCCATGCCGTGCTTCCACAACTCGAACAAGTGGTCGAACTAGTTAGTTACCGTCTTTCCTAGCTCAAAGAGTCCGTGCGCCTCCCCCTGGTTATTGGCGAGCATGCGCGGGAAGTTCTCCGCCTCCTTGGCCATGCCGTGCTTCCACAACGCGAACAAGTGGTCGAACTAGTTAGTTAGTTACCGTCTTTCCTAGCTCAAAGAGTCCGTGCGCCTCCCCCTGGTTATTGGCGAGCATGCGCGGGAAGTTCTCCGCCTCCTTGGCCATGCCGTGCTTACAACGCGAACAAGTGGTCGAACTAGTTAGTTAGTTACCTTCTTCCCCAGCTCAGTGAGTCCGTGCGCCTCCCCCTGGTTGTTGGCGAGCATGCGCGGGAAGTTCTCCGCCTCCTTGGTCATGCCGTGCTTCCACAACGCGAACAAGTGGTCGAACTAGTTAGTTAGTTACCTTCTTCCCCAGCTCAGTGAGTCCGTGCGCCTCCCCCTGGTTGTTGGCGAGCATGCGCGGGAAGTTCTCCGCCTCCTTGGTCATGCCGTGCTTCCACAACGCGAACATGTGGTCGAACCCGCGGTGGTAGTACGGCTGCGGCGCGGTGAGGGTGGCGCGGGAGCTTTCCAACTTCGATACCACTCTGGAAATAATTACATTTATCTACACACATACTGTAAACCCGCTAAAATGCGTTCAGAAACTGGGAGTAATGGCCAACATTACGAGTATATCAATAAGATTTATAAAAATAATTAACTTGTCTCTGGCCATAGGTTATTTTATACGTATTTTCATTAAGATATAGATAAGGTAATGACTTTCAAATTAGAAGCGTGGCCCAGAGTTTTATTTATTAAAAAATAGAATTGCTACATAATCGTATTTCATAAGCTTTTATGTAAAGTAGGTATGTAAAAATATACACATATCCCTCAAAATTTGCAAACCGTTTTTCAGCCATTAGCCGGTATCCAATTGAACTTAAATTGGCACTAACAAGCTGATTTGATGATAGCTGGCCATAGGAACTGATGATAGCTGACCATAGGAACTGATGATAGCTGGCCATAGGAACTGATGATAGCTGGCCATAGGAACTGATGATAGCTGGCCATAGGAACTGATGATAGCTGGCCATAGGAACTGATGATAGCTGGCCATAGGAACTGATGATAGCTGGCCATAGGAACTGATGATAGCTGGCCATAGGAACTTCTCTACACAAGTTAAACCCGTCGTAGGTTCATTGGTCCTTCGAGCCGGATTGAAATTGAAACTTGTAAAATGGAGTGAAATCCTAGACACTCACTTGTTCATGGCTTGCCGGAGCTCTGCGCTGATGGAACTCACGCGCAGGTCCTGGGCCGTTTCCACGTAGTACACCTTTACGGACTACAGGGAAACAATGAGGAAGGATTAGATGAACAATCATAGTTAGATTTAAATATGAACCTATAATACCTACTATATACGACCGAGCGAGATGGTACAAATCTCAATAAGTGTGGCAGAAAGGGATACCCCCGGGCACCCTCGGTGCGCGAGTCCGACTCGCACTTGGCCGGTTTTTTTTATTATTTGCCGCAGCTGAGTTAGTAACTATGAGGTCTGTTCAGAATTAACAAGAAGTTTATGATATTAATTTAGTATCCCAGAGATGTACTAAGTAAGGTCTCTGAGCGTCCAAATACAATCAATAATTATTCTAATGTTCTTAGAGATGAACAAGGTCTCTAAGCGTCAAAACGAAAAAAGGGAACACTAATGTAATATTGTCAGAGATGTCAATAATATATTACCTTCAAGTCCACTTGTCTGTCAAGATTAAGTTCCTTGGCTTTGTCGGCGGCGACTATCTTCGTGAGCGGCGCGAGGTCCTCGACGTGTTTGCTGAGGAACCCGATGGAAGCCATGGTGGGGTCCAGGCCGGAACGCAGAGCCGAGCCTATGGGGGCCAAGTTTTATATTACTAGCCTCGCCTTAGGCTCGTGCGAAAAACACCTACAGTGTTTAGGCTAGTGCAGGTGTCGGCAAACCGCGACTCGCGAGCCGCGTGTGGCTCTTTGAAGGGTCATTTGCGGCTCTTCGAAGACCCCTCATAAAGATAGGTTCAAGGAAATGTGAGATCGAACATTGTGTAAATAGCTCTTAACGGTTCGTAAAAAATTTTTTTACTGAAATTGGCTCTTTGGTTAGAAAGTTTGCCGACCCCTGGGCTAGTGCATAACTTAATATTACAATTACAATAATTTGATGGTTTCCAACCCTTTACCAACACTATGTTATCAATTTTAACATGAAGTTATCAGCCAATTGTACACGGAGGTAACACGCGCAGCACAGAAACCGGTGGAGGCAGATCATCCGCTACAGATGCTACCCTGATGCTGACCAGGACCCTCGGACATGAGGGAGAGGGAACGACACAGAGAGAGAGAGAGAGATTGTTAAACCTCGAAATTTTTTGATTGGATTGGGAATTTGATGGAATTTGGTACGAATATTGATTGGATCTGATCCTTGTAAGTAGATCGGCCGCCATGATTATTAGTTCAATACTGCAGACGCCGGGAAAGGGCTTGCCGGGTGAGTAGGTATAGACGGCCGACCGTAGGGAGCCCGGATAGTGATACGAAGCCGGCAAGCCCTTTTTAAGGCATGTATAGTTCTTTTCTCGAACATATGCAATGAAATAAAAAAATGCACCACTCAAAAACAAATTTAATATCGCGGCCACCGGAGACAAAAAAAAGGCAAAAACACAGTTTATCCTGTTCATGAACACAGACGCCTTAAATTTTGTACGAAATTCCTTTACGGTTCTCTCGAGTTGTTCCGCCCGAAACATGATTCTTTGAAGCCTGTCATAACGCACGTAATGAGGACATTTCATGGCATGTTTGATAAAATAGTATACCGCCCGTGGTTTGTCTAAAGTTTGACGTCTTGCCTTGGCCAGGAAGTGAGATTTTCTCCTCGCGTAGCGGGCAGAAAATCCCACTTACGGCGTAGGGTGACGTAAATACCTTTAAGGCTGGTGTGTCCGGCGGTGGGGTTGAGCGCGAACAGGCCGCAGTAGAAGGCCGGCATCCGCGTCGAGCCGCCGATGTCTGAGCCTGCAATGTACAACCAAATAACCACTTTGCTCTAGTGCGTTGGGATTAGGGAATTAGTCCAGGCAATGAACTGACAATTTGTATGGAAAAAATGTCAAATTTGGAAATAATTTATAATAGCTAATTTTTTTAATGTAACGGATATATTATGAATGAAATAGTTACCTAGAGGTAAAAACCAACAAAAAATCAGACATCAAAAAAAAATAATTAGCTTCTAAAAAGTCGGGATAAATATATATATTTTTTTATTTAGGTTCATTTACATTTGCTTTAAAATATTCAATACAAATAAAATGGAAAAGACAATGAATGTTCTATTTAAAGCTATATAATTACTTCCGGGTGAAAAGTTTGTTGGATACTTGAATAAAGCATCTTAGAATAACGTTTTAGAATGAAATAAACAAAAAAAAACGCTATTATAAATTAATGTTTTTCGAAACCGTATTTTGCCTGGAGTAAATTCAATGTCACGAGATTTCAGACCTAGGCGAGATCTCGCGAGACCACAAAGACGCCACGCAGAACTTTAACGGGCTATATCTTCATAATTTTTTGTTTGATTGACAAAATAAAATGTGCCCAATATTTTTAGATAATCTAAGCGACGGACTAAATAGTTTTTTAAAGAAAGTAGCCAATTGGCATAACAATTTCAATCGTAATGCTTTATTTAGCGTTAATATGAACTTCAATTAACAATTTTGACTAATATTATCTTTCTATACCAACTCCGTTAACACCGGATGTTGCACATAAAATGTTAAGCTGCGTACGAATTTGAGCGGTTCAGCCTGAGGCATGCTCGCCCCGCGCGGCGAGCTGCTCGCGCGACAAATAGTTCCACATAAACATGCGCGGGTAGGCAGCGCTCGCGGCGAGCCGACACTCAAAATGGCGTCGACACGATGACAGCTGATTGATTTCGGGACCCACAGCACCTTTTGCTTTTCGTGTATTTGTATCAATAATTGTTCCAAATTTATTAACAAATGATTACACACGCACGGCTCAGCCACTTGCTCAAATTCGTATGCGCCTCGCGCACAAACATGTTCGGTCTTTTCGCTCTGTCCGCGGCACGCTCAGATACACGTCCAAGTGACGCGAGGCACGCACACTGAGGCGCCTTTGAGCGCGGGCAAGAGACCGTCTCTGGCGCACAGCGCGTGAGCGCGTACGAATTTGAGCAAAATGGGCGCGCAGGCACGCCTCAACCCGAAGCTGCTCTAATAGGCATGACGACTCATGTTAAAATTAATAACATAGTGTTGCTAAATGGATAGTAAACCATCGAATTATTGTAATAAAGTATAAATTACAAAATATAATTAATATCATAAAAAGGTATGAACATTGAAAGTTTAGAAAAAAAATGCATTTTTTTATTGTTTAAGTGTACATTTAAAGCTTCCAATAGAATCCTTACGCTTTTATAGAAACAAATTTGTATGAAAACTATGGACCTAAACGCAGTATTTCGCGACCTAAACAGCAATTTACTTGATTATGATACCCCTACAATGATTAGTTCAAATACCAAAGTGTGACGTCATACTTTTGAGTCAATCAGTATGAAGCGTTTCGGGTGCGGTCAGCGAGGTCCGTCTTTAACTCAATTTTTTGGGTATTTATGTTCTTTTGTTGTAGTAGCTCCCATACAAACATTTGTTCCTCTCCAAAAACTGGTTCGAATGGCATCGGGAAAAAATTTTAGTCATCATGCCTATTCGCACGCACCTACATTTACGATGTCTGGGAGTTACGATAACATGTGGAGCCTCTCGCTCCTGTATACTCACAAAGAGAAATGGGCGAGGCGAGAGCGGCGTGCAGCGCGGCCTCGCCGCCGCTGGAGCCCCCGACCGTGCGCCCCGTGTGGTACGGGTTGCGCGTCGCGCCGTAAACCATGTTACGGGTCTCCTGCCTGCCGACAAACACACACACACCGTCACTCACAACTTTGTAAGGAGGGAACGATGGCACATAAAGCGGTGCGAACGTAAACCCTTAAAACCAGCTCTTTAAATATTAAACTTAAGGTACTGAGCTTAATTATGTTAGGAGTTTCTCTGCGTGATCGCATCAGAAATGAGGTTATCCGCAGCAGAACCAAGGTAACCGATATAGCCCTCCGAATTGCTAAACTTAAGTGGCAGTGGGCGGGGCACATTGCACGTAGAACCGATGGCCGTTGGGGCGGAAAGGTTCTCGAGTGGCGACCACGTACCGGAAGGCGCGGCGTGGGTAGGCCCCCCACAAGGTGGACTGATGACCTGGTAAAGGTCGCGGGAGTCCGCTGGATGCGGGTGGCGCAGGACCGGTCAATTTGGAACTCTCTGGGGGAGGCCTATGTCCAGCAGTGGACGTCTTTCGGCTGATATGATGATGATGATGACTGAGCTTAAATATTACGAGAACAATATTCCTTTGCTATTCCGCTAAAAAACGTGCAGGTCGATCAGCGGAGATCAAATGTAACTTATTGCGTATAAACATGCAAATAATTACAGCAAACCACCACCAATAATGAAAAAACCTCGACACGTGTTTCGCCTCTCTACGAGGCATCATCAGGAGATGCAGGCAGGAGATGTAATATATCATGAATTTCCGCAAAGTAACGCCTGATTCAATAAATTACTGAGCTTAAGGTAATCAGCACGGACCGGAATACTTTATAGCAAACATCAAACTGTCAGAGGGAATGACCAAATTGTTTTATCGACAATGCCACTTAAGTGACATTTATTTATCGATAGCCGATAAAACACTTTGGTCGAACCCTCAGACAGTTTGATTTTTGCTATGAAGAATTCCGGTCCTTGGTAATGAGCTTAGGGTACGCAATGTAGACATTTATCGAACATACATCCAAAAGGACTCCCGCCTGCCGCTATCGCCCGATGGAAACGGCTTCCCGCACGCAGGCGCTATGACATTCGTTCTGGAATTTTCACGCACCCTGAATGCCCAAATACATACCCTTCCAGCCGCCATGGCAACTAAGTTTCGCAACCAGTTGTGATGCAAGACTTTTTATTCTTTGTCCGCAACTAGTTGCCATATAAGACTTATTTTTCTTTCTACGCAACTAGTACGCCATGGCTACTGAGTTCCGCAACCAGTTGCAGTGGAGGATTTTTTATTCTTGGTATGCAACTTTCGTAATTGGTCAATCTATATTCAAATTATTTCAATAATGTAATTATGGTCATGAAAATAAAAAAATGGAGTCATTGATCATCTTGACATTAGTCATACTTGCGTCTGCTTGGAATTTAGGTTTTCAACATTTTGTTTATGAATAATACAAACTGAAGATATTACACGTATTTTCGTGCTGCTTTATTGTTGACGTTTATAAGGATTATAAGGGACTGAAAACACCGTGACATTGCCAACTCGAATGTCCCACGCTTATTTTTGAATAATGCTAATGGTTGCATATAAAGAAAAAACATCCTTCTGTCGCAATTAATCTTTTATATAAATTATTTGTACGCAACCAGTTGCGTAGAAAGAAAAATAAGTCTTGCTTGGCAACTAGTTGCGGAAAAAGAATAAAAAGTCTTGCATCACAACTGGTTGCGAAACTTAGTTGCCATGGCGGCCGGAAGGCCAAATACGGGCCCTACGCCTATAACACGACTTACAACATTTCTCGCACCCCCGAAGGCGGGTTCTAGCGATCAATAAAAATGCTCCTGTCAAAGTGAGTATCTTCATGTGTTACCATTTGTTGATCTCGGGTACATTAGTGACCGCTACAGGGATAGCGCCGGCGGCGCGCAACAAGCGGACACACTGGGCGTCCTCCGAAGCGCGCACATTGGCTCGGTGCCTGATGCCCAGCGGGTGGAGAAGGCCTGCTACGGCGTGGCTCTCTTTTGCCGTGAACGGTACGCCTGCAAAATAAAGGTCCAGTTAGGTGAAGAAGAATGAAAAACAAGCATTTCCCACAAACACTATAAAAAAGCAAAGTATATAACATGTGCATACTTCCCTGTGCCACATATGGAAGCCAAACATGGGCCCTCACACAAAGAAACACCCAGAAGCTGAAAGTATGCCAACAAAGCATGGAGCGCAGCATGCTTAACATAAAAAGGAAGGACAAGGTGTCCCTAACAAAAATTAGGAAGAGAACCAAAGTGGCGGATATAACACAGTGCAACAAAAAGTTGAAATGGAGGTGGACAGGACACATGATGAGGGAAAAAATGGAAAAGTGGACAAAGGATATCACTGAATGGTATCCAAGACATCAGGGAAAAAGAAAACGAGGAAGACCAATAATGAGATGGGAGGACGATATTAAAAAGAAAGCAGGAACATTATGGAGAAGGGAGGCTAAAGACAGAACAAAATGGAAAGCTTGGGAAGAGGCCTATTTCCAAGAGACAAGCTGAAGTTAGGAAATAAAACAAATATGTATAGAAAAACGAAACATTTTAATTAGGAAAATAAATTAGTTTAAGTTATGTAATAAGCATGCATGTAGTAAATGAAATGTAACAAAATACCTCAGCAAATAAAGGCTATCTTATCTTATCTTATCTAGGTGAAGAAGAGAACCCAATCTCACCTAATCTCACGTGGGGGAGAAGGGAGTCTCTTGTAAAACTGCGTTATATATAACTGACCGGTTAGCCTAGTGAGTAGTGACGCTGGCTACAAAGCTGAAAGTCCTGGGTTCGAATCTCGGTAAGGGCAAATATTTGTGTGATGAGGATCAATATTTGTTTCTGAGTCTTGGATGTTATCTATGTATTTAAGTATTTATATCTATTACCTATAACACAAGCCTTATTGAGCTTACTATAGGCCTAGTTCGATTTGTGTAAGAATGTCACCTAGTATTTATTTATTTATATATTTTATAGTTCCTAACGTAGTAACTATTTTAATGGTAGATTTTCACATTGTGATTTTAGACTATGTTCTTGGTAGTCTTAGATACTCGTTTAAATTGAAGATTAGTTTCATCTTAAATTTAATTTATTAAATGCCAAATAAATGAATTATGGTAAGTAAAATAACTAAGCAGATATAAAATATTTCCATGCCTAGCATGCCTGCTTAGTATCTAAATCAGTTCAGACGTTTTTGCGTGATTAAGTAAGAAACATACAAACTTTCTCATTTATAATATTATATAATGAATGATACAGCGGAACAAACAGCAACGCGGGGAAAGTGAAAGGTCGACAACACTTTAATGGAAGAGATGGAAGTATGTACATTATAACTTAAACTATTATAGATAGATAAAAAAAATATTCATATCCACAATGTACATGGCATACAAATGAACAGAAGAGCATGCAACTTAAGAATCAACATACTCATCATCATCATCATCATCATATCAGCCGAAAGTTGTCCACTGCTGGACCATATTATGCTTGTTTGCCACCATCTGGACAAAAATCTTATTGACAATATTTGAAATACTTTCCCTAACTTTACATAGCCTAGGCAGTGTGTATATTTAGTATATTACATACCTAGGGCGGTGAATTCGTGAATGTCCCAGATCGCAGGTGTATAAATATGCGATCTGGGGCTTTACGAATTACCGCCCGTGGTTTGTCTAAAGTTTTACGTCTTGCCTAGGCCAGGAAGTGAGATTTTCTCCTCGCGTAACGGGCTGAAAATCCTACTTACGACCTAGGGTGACGTAATAATTATTTATCATCAATGGCCTTTGAGTTTATTACAGACTATACAAGCAGTGTCGAGGATACAAGTGAGTGCAGAAAGTAGGTAATTCCAACGAGTGACGATGACCAAAAGGACGACCGTTAGGGAGTGTTTTAGATCGACACGATTTGGGAATTACCTATCTGCACGTGTATCATACAACATTTTACAATGCATCATGCAAGGAAATAAAAATATATAAATAAAAAGTGAAATTTTTACTGTCATGAAATCCATTCCCGCGCGGCCCCGCGCCGCACCGCTGCACCGCGCGGGCATAGAGGAGTTCCCGTGTTTATGCTGAACCATATAAAGGCGCACTTTCAAGGCAAGTGCATTGTAAATAATAATCTTACCCAAGAAGGGTTTTTCTTCAAAATACTGATCAGGGAGTCCATTTTCTATCTGCTTGTCTATATCTCTTGCCTCTTTCAGCGCCTCCTCAAACCTTTGGTCCACAAGCGCATTTAATACTGGATTCACCTAAAATATACATATATAAACTACTATTATGAACAGTCCGCCAAAAAATGTGGTCTACCACTTTTGAACCTTGTGTCACAAATAATAGTGGTATATAGACGACTTTTTGGCTGACTGTACTACCTGGTGACAAGAAGAAGTTTAACGGATTATATACGCAATAATGTAGGTGGATCAATCAACTTTTTCTTGTTGTTATTCTGCCCCGGTAAGCCAAGAGACAACAGTGACAGAGTTTCTTGGAAAAAATAATGTAAATTGGGCTCCTATCATGGTAAGGAGTTTCCCCACAATGGACCATTCCACCAATATAACAAAAATACGTGTTTAGTGGATTTAAGCCCCATAAAATCATAGATTTAAAGAGTGACCCAGGGGACGTAGCCATGGCAATGAGCAACAAAAAATTGTTGATTGGCCCAGGTACAAAATATTTCTATCAAGCAAAAATATTATGTTAATTTTGCCTGTTTAATCATTTGTACTTTGTACCTGATTCACAATAGGTCTGAGCTGCATTTATAAATGTTTGATGCATAACATCAGCAATACAATGGCATGCAATATTTATGGTTAAAACAACATACTATGTGGGTAGGGCGATTATTATGGTACCTGCCTGTTGCCGTATACCTTAGAGCATACATAACTGGAGTGCCCGCAAGTTGCTGTAAGCACTTGATATTATAAACATTCAACCACTCCAAGCTTTTATATACATATAATTGAGTTTCAATATCCTATTCAGATGCCCCCCCCCCCCAAATTATTGATTTTTATGATAACAGTAAACAAAATCCTTTCATGAAATTGAAATTTTAGTGTCACTCCTACCAATAGATTGTTAAATATTTTCTATTCTAAATACTCCTGATATAATAAGTTAGGGTTATAGACTCACAACTTGTATCCTCTCCACACAAGCCCGCACCAACTCTTCAGATTTCAATGTCTTATTTCTTATCCTCTTAGCCAGCTCCACAGCACTCTCCGCCAGCATCCCATGCCTCGGGTCCAGGTCCGGAATGGCCTGCCGTTCTCCGTCCCAGATGAACGCAAAGACCATGTCTATTAGCAGGTCCAAGTAGTAGCGGAAGAAGAGGAATGCATGTTTCAACATGTTCAGCGCCATGCCTTTTAGTATTTTTGTGGTTTTGTTAGGTTTCTGAGAAAAATGTAAAATGACACTTGCAACCTAATAATAATTTTTCTGCAGCTTAATTATATGTAACTAAATCTATTTATTTAGAATAATACAATTTTTGGACAAACTAAGATGATGTTCGTGTTTTATATTTAGTAATAAATAGTTTTATAAAAAATGTATATTTCTGTTTAGGCTGAGGCTGACATCGCATTATGACAGGTGGGATATCTTAAAATTAGTTTTAGTGTAAACCATCAAAAATCGGAATCATTGATTATACAGGTGGTTTAAATAATTGACAAAAGCTGCTAAATCACACAGTAGGACAGACAGAAATAGGTCTCCCTCGTAGTCCTACTAGTAGGACAAATCAGTAAGACTACGAGAAAACAGGGAAGAAATTATGTGAAAAGATAAAAAAATATACATATGGGTCGTTCTTCTTTTTTACCGACAATGAATCGAGGTTTTTCTGTTTTTTTGGTTTTTGAACTATCGAAAATTGTGGTTTTGAAGTGCGATTTAAAAAAAAATGCATAGGTTTCTTCATTAGAACTAATTAAAGTTTACTTTCTGGCCAATATAAATATTTATTTACGGTTGGTTTCAAAAAAAAACATGTGACAAAGTGGACTATTTCAGTGGGGACAACATTTTGGTTTACCACTCTGTCACGGCATTCTACGAAAAAAACAAACATTTAAAAAAATGCTAGTTAGAGAAAGTGAAATATTATATATCACTAATTAATAAAATAATATGAACGTTCATTCGAACATTATAAAACCATAAACATCATTACTCAAATGAGATGCCGTAATAAGACGAAGGACAGGCTATTGTCGGTCGAAAAGAAGAACGACCCATATCCTCGCACCCCAGTCCCATCACAGGCGCCAAATCATTGAAATGGTAGACTTATACAACAATCCTTAATAGTACATAAATCCCATTTGTTTGGATGTAAAATGCTCATTAACATATACCTTGATGCAGTGCTACTGGTTTTTCTTACTCACAACAAGGAAATAGGTACATACATACGTTTAGGTTGTTCGTTTGTGTGAGCACATGAATTTTCCCAGGTGAAACAATGGGCAAAATTATCATAATGCATCTATAATGAGGATGATGAATATGATGATCGACTTATACGTGTTTGTAAAAACTTTATAGTGCAAATTCAAATATCTGTGAAATCTACCTTCTTTCTGTGGCTATATCAAAAAAAAAATAACGCTTTGCTGCATACAATTCAAAAATTCCGTTGGAATGTACAGAGACTGGTCAATGAATTAATGAATAAAGCCAACCGGTGTCTTACATTCCGATTACTTGACTTACGTTTCCTTTTATTCTTTTCTCGACCTTGTTCGTACACATTTTTACGGTCCAACACACGATGTATTAATTGCACGAATAATTAATAACAACTCTCGCTCTTATTACTCAGCTACTTGGTAATAAAAGTAACTGTAAAACTATTAAAAAGAAAGTTTAATTGAGTACTTTGCACAGTTTGCTTGCAGTTTTCCACTGTTTGTGTGTTGACGACTTACGTTGACGTTTGAGTCGTTTGACAGAAGTGACTGGAATAATATTGACAGCAATCTTAGTCGGTCCGTATTGCAGTGAACAACCAAGGGATGTCTCGGATGCGATTTTTTTAGACATCCGGGGATGATTAACATTATCTTTGATTGAAATAAGTTGCTATCATTTTTTTTTACTTTTAGTACTAGCTTTTATTGCTAACTTTTTTGTATACCGTCATCAACTACTCATTGAGACGATTCTAACGAGCCCAAACTCAACGGGGTTACGTCGGTTAAGTACTGAATTCCCATCTCCACCTTCTGTCTCCATCATCAGATTAGCTCGATTGTACCATAATATTGAATTGTCATCCAAACTATACTAATACCCAAAATTTCAGCTCAATCGGTTGAGATTAACTCATTCAAAATCAGTTCTAAGATTTGTCCCTCTCTAACAAACGAACAGCACGGTTATCACAAAACGGCGCGGGAGATGTGTCGCGGCGAGATAGACTATCCGTTTCTATCTAACTAGAATACTTAGAAAGAGACGGATAGTCTATCCCGCCGCGACACAGCTCGCGCGCAGTCTTGTGATAACCGTGCAGCCCTCCTAGCATAACTTGACTCTCTCTACTCTACTCGCGCGCGTCACATTTTGACAGCATTAAGCAGAAAGTGACAGATAATGTATCTCGCGCGCGAGTAGAGTCGTGAGTCATGTTATGCTAGCAGGGCAGGTCAAGTTAGATAAAAGCTTGTAAGAAAACCTTGTCCTTCAGGTGGTCGCTAACTGAAGCTGGTCGCGTAACCAGTAGTTACTTTAACTGATGTACAATTCGTATTCTATGTAAGACTAACTGGGAATTGGGAAAGGTGGTTTGTAATTATGTTAGTTTACTTTTGAGAGACAGTAAGTAGGTGCTAATAAAGTACTTCAAATATTTAGTTATAAAACATTTAATAAAATCGTTTTTTTTAAAATAACATTTAAGAACTTAATTATATCGTTAAGAATCAGACTTATGAAAAGTAATCTGAATATTTTAAAAATTCCCGCCTCATTTAATATCAATATATTTACTTATTAAAAACAAAAAACAAAATACCGATCAGGCATATTTAGCCACCACAACCATAACACTCCCGGCTGACAATTCCCAAACCCACTTGCTGAGTGTTGTACTTGTACTATCGCCCAAGGATACGGGTTCACACTTTCTGTTCAAAATCGTCTGCACTTGCAAGACTAACGCTCGAAAATAATCCTAGAGGTGTGAACCCGTACCCTTCGGGCGAGCACCTACTAACAGGTGTGGACATGTGGGAATGGCCCCTCCAGACACGCACATTGTGTTTTTATTAACCAATTTCATGTTCATTAAAAAAACACACCCTTAAAATTAATTCGGCCGGTTCACGAACCTACAAGTTACCGTTTTAAAAGTCAACACAGGACATACCTATGGACAGTCTTCAGGTCATGGACTGACCTATAATACTCAGGACAAGCTAGACGTGTTGCCAAAATGAGGGACGGAAAGGCGCAGCTAAATTGGACGTAGTTACGCGAAAACGTTCCAACCCACAGCAACCCCATTTTGAGATAAACGCAATTTTGTGTTTTAGCGGTACACTTTTTCCCTGTTATTATTTCAGGCAAATACTATTGGTTTTACTGTGGAATTCCAAACTGGTTATTGAATGATATCCATATTTTTTGTAAATACATAATACAAGGGGCATATAAATAGGTAAAACGAGTTTGAAACGTTTTTGCTAAATTTAATTTTGTATGAACCTTGTTAAATAGCAATTATGCATAAACGTTCCAAAACGAATTTAAGTGTATTATTTATTTTTATAAATATATCTAAAATAAATATGAAAAATAATAAATAACAATGAGGAACATAGTTACAAAAACAACAAAAAAAATTGAAAATGTATTACAAAAAAAATAGGAGGTGATCTTTTGAGCTTAGAACCTATGCCAAAAATTAGCTGATATGGTTCCAAAAGTTATCAAAAACTTATATGAAACATTCAATTTTCATCATCGTATTCTATGATCTCGAAGTCCGGAACTCCACCAAACCCATCAACATTATCAGTAGCTTCTTCAGAACTTTGAAGCGTTCTATAAAATTGAAGGCAATCCTCAGGTATGTAGTGGTACATGGATTGTAAGTCCACTAATTATATATATATATATCAACGTACAACCCAAACCGATGGTTCTAGAGATTCTAAATTTGGCTCGTAGGTACCTTTATGGTGGATTAAGAAAGTATTTTCATAATTCATCCCATAAGGGGTTGAAATGAGGGTCCAAACTTTGTATAAAACAAGATTAGTAAGACTATTTCATTCGAAACTTCAAAGGAGTATTCCTAACGATAAATAAGTAAACAAGTGTTTCAGGTTTTTTGAGAATTCGACCCCTAAAAAGGGGGAAATGTGGTAACAATGTCATAAAATCAACATGGGTATTGTTTCTATGGTTTATCGGGTCGCTGATTATGAAAGCAACAACGATTTTAAAATCCAACGTAGCGGACATGAAATACCATCTCCCCTGTTGGGGTGCGATGGGGTTGAAATGTCTAAATATCAATATGGATGTCGTTTTTATGGTTTTTTGGGACGTCAAATATGAAAATGGCTAAATATATAAAAGACGAAACTGACTGACTGACTGACATATCAACGTACAGCCCAAACCGATGGTTCTAGATATTCCAAATATGGCATGTAGGTTCCTCATAAGGTTTAAGGGTGGATTAAGAAAGGATTGCTCAAAATTCATCCCCTAAGGGGGTGAAATAAGGGTCCAAAGTTTGTATGGGGAAACAAGATTAGTAAGACTATTTCATTCGAAACTTCACAGGAGTATTCCTTACGATAATTGAGTAAACAAGTTTTCCGGTTTTTTAAGAATTCAACCCCTAAAAGGGGGAAATGTGGTGACAATGTCTCAAAATCAACATGGGTATTGTTTCAATGGTTTATCGGGTCGCTGATTACTAAAACAACAACGATTTTAAAATCCAACGTGGCAGACGTGAAATAATTATCATCTCCCCTGTTGGGGTACGATGGGGTTGAAACGTCTAACTAAATATCAATATGGGTGTCGTTTTTATGGTATTTTGGGGCATTCATTACGAAAATGGCATCGATTTATAAAAATGGAGGTTCTCAGTTTGACCCGTATGTTCCGATTGAATTACAATTTGACACAAATACTTTCAATAACTTTCATGTCCACAATATTCAATTTCAAGAGCGATGCCATTTTCGTTATTAACGTCCCAAAAAAATCACAAAAAAGACACCCATATTGATATTTAGACATTTCAACCCCATTGCACCCCAATGCCCAGGACAACAACCAGGCGAGATGGTATTTCACGTCCGCCACGTTGGATTTTAAAAGCGTTGTTGTTTACATGATCAGCGACCCGATAAATCATACAATAATGATGTTGATTATCAGACTTTGTCACCACATTTCCCCCTTTCCACCCCCTAGGTTGTATACTCAAAAAACCTGTAACACTTGTTAACTCACTTATCGTTAGGAATAGTCCTGTGAAGTTTCGAAAGAAATAGTCTAACTAATCTTGTTTCCCTATACAAAATTTGGACCCTCATTTCACCCACTTGGAGGATGAATTTTGAGAAATCATTCCAATCCAACCCTTATTATTGCCATATTTGTAATCTCTAGAACAATTGGTATGGACTGTACGTTGATATGTCAATCAGTCAGTCTCTTCTTTTATATATATTTAGATAGATGTGCACAATATTAAATTTCAAAATCGAGGCTATTTTCGTAATTAACGTCCCAAAAAAACCATCAAAAGTCACCTATATTGATATTTAGACATTTCAACCCCATCGCACCCCAACGGAGTATAAAGTATTTCACTTCTGCCACGTTCGATTTTAAAATCGTTGCTGTTTTCGTAATCAGCAACCCGATAAAGCATGGAAACAATATTCACTTTGATTTTCAGACTATCACCACAGTTCCCCTTTTACGGGTTGAATTCTCGAAAAACCTGAAACACGTGTTTACTATTTATCGTTAAAAATACTCCTGTGAAGTTTCGAATAAAATAGTCTTACTAATCTTGTTTCCCCATTCAAACTTCGGACCCCCATTTTACCCCATTAGGGGGTGAATTTTGAAAAATCCTTTCTTAGTGCACCCTTATACCTTATAAGAAACCTACGTGCCAAAATTGGAATCTCTAGAACCAACGGTTTGGGCTGTACGTTGATATGTCAGTCAGTAAATCAATTTCTTATTCTTTTATATTTTCCAAAAAGCCATAAAAATGACACTCATATTGATATCGAGACATTTCAACCCCATCACACCCCAACAGGAGAGATGGTATTGCAGGTCTACCACGTTTGATTTTAATATTATTGTTGTTGTTTTCGTAACGACAGCGACCCGATAAACCATAGAAACAACACCCATGTTAATTTTTCAAACTTTGTCACCACGGGTTAGTACCGGGTAAATACCCGGTATTTACCCGTGGGTTTTTACCTACTACCCATCTCTAGTTGGTGCTGTCCTTTGATTGTTTTGACTAAATACATAAACTTAAATATACCATAGTTATTTACTTTGGTAAAAAATATTTTTTTCTCTCGAACATATTTAATAGCAAAAATGGATCAAGTATGTGTGGATCGTTTATAGCAAAAAATTAGAAAATAATATATTATAATAAAACGTTCCAATTTATTTAGAACAGTCTTCGCAGCTTAAAAAAACAGTATGGAATAATCTAAAAGGTTTCAAATTACATGGAACATTTTTGCAGAAATAAAAAATGTATAAAGATTTTGCAAAAACGTTCCAACCCACATGGATCATTTAAGAAACAATTGAATGTGCTTTTTATGAATTTAGTATAATGTTCCAAGACAAGTGGAACATTATGACGATATGTTATTCTATTAAGAGTTTTTAACAATATGTTCCAGTATGCATGTAATGTTTTTACTTTATTTTGAGTACACGTCCTTGGCATAATGGTGGGTTGGAACATTTGGGTCAAACTTTATTGATGAAACTAACCTAAAAAATACTAGCATCTTTGTGTGCACATGATGTAATATGTCAAAAATAGTACCCTGGTTATGGTAACTCATTTTTGAGTGACTTGTGGGTTGGAACGTTTTCGCGTAACTACGTCCAATTAAGAACCGCACCGGTCTGTCTCTCGGTCTGTGACGGAAAGGGAAATATCATTCGTTGTCATAGGTTTTTTTTTCGTACGAAGTTGTGACCAATAAACCCACTACCCGCCCAAATTAAGTAGGTGGTTTATGGTAAGCGATCAGCCATTTTAAGACCAGAGGGGCTACCGCGAAACGAAAACGAACTTCGTTTGTGTATCTCCGTCTCTGTCGCACTTGCTAGTTCGAGCGACAGAGATGGAGATACACGAACGAAGTTCGTTTTAGTTTCTCGGTAGCCCCTCTGTTCTTAATTTAGCTGCATATGTGAATAAATGTCTTCTTTTCTTTTCTTTTCTTTATATTAGCCTTTCCGCCCTCATTGTGGCATCACGTATAGCCTGTCCTGAGTATCATAGGTCCATGACCTTAACCGCCAATTTTTCATAGAAATATGACAGTTAATGAGTGGTGTTGCCAAATTATTTGTTGCTGAAGAGTTAACGTGCACGCACTCTATAGGTCCATGCTTTAGGTCAAGCTAAGCACAGGCCTCTTTGTTGCCTGTTTAGATTATGTTTAGACTTATTGCAGCTTCGTGAAACGGGTTACAATAGTTTTTTTTTTCAGTAGCCAGCCATCTACTGCCGTTTGCACGGCATGACTGCCCCTCCGAACTCCTTCTCGAGGTACTTGGCGACCGACAGGCAGAGCGCGTCGTTGTAGGGCGCCGCCACCACCTGGATGCCGATGGGGAGGCCCTGGCTGTCCACTCCTAGAGGCACCTGTGGAGAATAGGTTGATTAGTGCAGAACGATTTTTTATATGTACGGCATGCATTCACATACCACCGTAGAACCCTATCGCAATAAGGTGACATATCACACGAGTTTGAGTGACGGCGGCCTGTCAATTGCGACAGGGTTCTACGGTGGTACGTGAATATACACTGTGCCCGTGAGCATTGCGAGAGATTTTAACAGGATATTCCTGACTATATTTTAAGTTAAAAATGTTAATTAACGTCGAGTAAGTAAATTCGGTTCGGTTTTAGAGTTATTTCCATTTTTGTGTAAAAATGTTGTAATGAAATCTCCAGTATGAAACACCTTTATGATTGCGACGTTGCGAGACTTAACCATCTACTTTGACAGCTCGTCCTAAAGACACGTTTTTACTAGATTAGCAATTATTGTGTATGAAAATAAGAAAAAAATTAAAAATCATAATTCGACCTAGCTTCATATAACATTTATTACTCCTTATAGCCTCAGGAATTCGTGATTAAAATCTCTCGCAATGCTCACGGGCACCGTGTATTTTCCTTACTGTACAGTGTACGTGTGCCACGACGGTGGTATAACGTCGGTGTTGGCCCCCTCATTAAACGCATTGCGTCAATTAACAGGGGTCTAGACACTAAATAAAATAACTAATAATGTTGTATTTTCTCGAAAAAGGATTAAAAATGTACACAAACGGAGAAAAAAGCAACGCAAGAGGTTAAATAATCACAAAGTTATAAGTGTCCAAAGGGTTACGATGAGGTACCTATGATGTTCTGTCCCTTTTCCGCAAAACGCACGTTCATATGAAACGATTGTGATTTACTATGACGCTCGAGTGTCGTGACGTCACGATCTACGAGCGTTTTCTCTCTAACAAGCAATATTAAAACGGTTGGAGCTTCGTCGTTTTTTGAGATATTTGAATGGGATTTTCGTCATTAAGCATATTTTGTTGCCTTCTTTCTTTTGAAGTTATAATAAATTTAGATTCTACATCCCTATGGCTGTATGTAAGGCGTATGCAGCATGTAAGTAATAAGTAAAACCAACTATATGGTCTTCAAGGCGGGAAGTAAATGTCCGTTCTTTGCTCCATCTCCTCACAAGGGTAAATCAGTTTAGATACTTAGGACATTTGCTGACCGAAAATGTGACTGTGTGACTGTGTTCTAAATTAACAAAAAAAAATGTACAGTTACGGGGTATGTAGCCATTTAGAGCTCAACTTTTACTGGATATTCATAGTTTAACTATGAAAAACCAAAATTAGTTGACACCTAAATAGCTCAACGATTAAAGTCCGTGACTGTACAGCCAACTTCATGCAGTCCAAAGCCATGGTCATTCCGTGATTTGTTGTTTGAGTAACTATGTCACATTGCAATAATATACTATTTCCGCGAATACTACATATATTTACTATATGATTGATTTACCTCGTTTTAACATAGGAGCCGCATAAAAATTAAGGAGTTACAAAGGTCAACATTTTCTTACGTCATCGCAAAGCATGCTTGTGACAAACATAAATTAGAGATTATGATTAGATTATGATAATATTAATCGTTAGTAATTATTCTTATTTAGAGATAATATATATATTAAATGAATTATTACATACCTATACCTACAAAGGGGCCGTCAATTAATTACGTTAAGTGTTTAGGGTTTGAACCCCCCAAACTGAATCTCATCTAATTTCACGTTTGGTCTCGGCAAATGTGTATTTTATATGAAACACCACGTTTCGATATTTCTCCACAAGTTATGACTAAATAATACTACTTCCGCATTTGAAAATCGATCAACATGCAATGAAAGGGTGACGTCAAGGTGGTCTGCTAGCCCTAAATTTTCGCAAAGTAAGAAATAATCGTGCGTTCAAGTCTCGGTTGCGCTGTACAAAGCGCAAAAAGTTTTAAAAAATGCGAAAAGACAACTTAAAAATGTGTGCATTTTAGATACTCTGCGAATTTAAGGACCAAACTAGATGCAAGTGGCTCAGAGTCAAAAAGAGTGAAAAATTACGAGAGGTTTACGCGAATATGGTTTAATGTGGCTAACAACGTACCTGAGTGGCGGGACACTTGAGGGTGTTAACGGCGGCGAAGTAGGAGAAGTTGTAGGGGCGCAGGAAGCACGAGTAGTGGTGCGGCGCCGCGTGCGGCCCGCTCGGCAGCAGCAGCACGCCCGCCGAGCCCAGCTTACTCTGTCACAGTCAAACAACTCTAATCAAAACAAATATCGAAATAGGACAAGTTGTAGGGGCGCAGGAAGCACGAGTAGTGGTGCGGCGCCGCGTGCGGCCCGCTCGGCAGCAGCAGCACGCCCGCCGAGCCCAGCTTACTCTGTCACAGTCAAACAACTCTAATCAAAACAAATATCGAAATAGGACAAGTTGTAGGGGCGCAGGAAGCACGAGTAGTGGTGCGGCGCCGCGTGCGGCCCGCTCGGCAGCAGCAGCACGCCCGCCGAGCCCAGCTTACTCTGTCACAGTCAAACAACTCTAATCAAAACAAATATCGAAATAGGACAAGTTGTAGGGGCGCAGGAAGCACGAGTAGTGGTGCGGCGCCGCGTGCGGCCCGCTCGGCAGCAGCAGCACGCCCGCCGAGCCCAGCTTACTCTGTCACAGTCAAACAACTCTAATCAAAACAAATATCGAAATAGGACAAGTTGTAGGGGCGCAGGAAGCACGAGTAGTGGTGCGGCGCCGCGTGCGGCCCGCTCGGCAGCAGCAGCACGCCCGCCGAGCCCAGCTTACTCTGTCACAGTCAAACAACTCTAATCAAAACAAATATCGAAATAGGACAAGTTGTAGGGGCGCAGGAAGCACGAGTAGTGGTGCGGCGCCGCGTGCGGCCCGCTCGGCAGCAGCAGCACGCCCGCCGAGCCCAGCTTACTCTGTCACAGTCAAACAACTCTAATCAAAACAAATATCGAAATAGGACAAGTTGTAGGGGCGCAGGAAGCACGAGTAGTGGTGCGGCGCCGCGTGCGGCCCGCTCGGCAGCAGCAGCACGCCCGCCGAGCCCAGCTTACTCTGTCACAGTCAAACAACTCTAATCAAAACAAATATCGAAATAGGACAAGTTGTAGGGGCGCAGGAAGCACGAGTAGTGGTGCGGCGCCGCGTGCGGCCCGCTCGGCAGCAGCAGCACGCCCGCCGAGCCCAGCTTACTCTGTCACAGTCAAACAACTCTAATCAAAACAAATATCGAAATAGGACAAGTTGTAGGGGCGCAGGAAGCACGAGTAGTGGTGCGGCGCCGCGTGCGGCCCGCTCGGCAGCAGCAGCACGCCCGCCGAGCCCAGCTTACTCTGTCACAGTCAAACAACTCTAATCAAAACAAATATCGAAATAGGACAAGTTGTAGGGGCGCAGGAAGCACGAGTAGTGGTGCGGCGCCGCGTGCGGCCCGCTCGGCAGCAGCAGCACGCCCGCCGAGCCCAGCTTACTCTGTCACAGTCAAACAACTCTAATCAAAACAAATATCGAAATAGGACAAGTTGTAGGGGCGCAGGAAGCACGAGTAGTGGTGCGGCGCCGCGTGCGGCCCGCTCGGCAGCAGCAGCACGCCCGCCGAGCCCAGCTTACTCTGTCACAGTCAAACAACTCTAATCAAAACAAATATCGAAATAGGACAAGTTGTAGGGGCGCAGGAAGCACGAGTAGTGGTGCGGCGCCGCGTGCGGCCCGCTCGGCAGCAGCAGCACGCCCGCCGAGCCCAGCTTACTCTGTCACAGTCAAACAACTCTAATCAAAACAAATATCGAAATAGGACAAGTTGTAGGGGCGCAGGAAGCACGAGTAGTGGTGCGGCGCCGCGTGCGGCCCGCTCGGCAGCAGCAGCACGCCCGCCGAGCCCAGCTTACTCTGTCACAGTCAAACAACTCTAATCAAAACAAATATCGAAATAGGACAAGTTGTAGGGGCGCAGGAAGCACGAGTAGTGGTGCGGCGCCGCGTGCGGCCCGCTCGGCAGCAGCAGCACGCCCGCCGAGCCCAGCTTACTCTGTCACAGTCAAACAACTCTAATCAAAACAAATATCGAAATAGGACAAGTTGTAGGGGCGCAGGAAGCACGAGTAGTGGTGCGGCGCCGCGTGCGGCCCGCTCGGCAGCAGCAGCACGCCCGCCGAGCCCAGCTTACTCTGTCACAGTCAAACAACTCTAATCAAAACAAATATCGAAATAGGACAAGTTGTAGGGGCGCAGGAAGCACGAGTAGTGGTGCGGCGCCGCGTGCGGCCCGCTCGGCAGCAGCAGCACGCCCGCCGAGCCCAGCTTACTCTGTCACAGTCAAACAACTCTAATCAAAACAAATATCGAAATAGGACAAGTTGTAGGGGCGCAGGAAGCACGAGTAGTGGTGCGGCGCCGCGTGCGGCCCGCTCGGCAGCAGCAGCACGCCCGCCGAGCCCAGCTTACTCTGTCACAGTCAAACAACTCTAATCAAAACAAATATCGAAATAGGACAAGTTGTAGGGGCGCAGGAAGCACGAGTAGTGGTGCGGCGCCGCGTGCGGCCCGCTCGGCAGCAGCAGCACGCCCGCCGAGCCCAGCTTACTCTGTCACAGTCAAACAACTCTAATCAAAACAAATATCGAAATAGGACAAGTTGTAGGGGCGCAGGAAGCACGAGTAGTGGTGCGGCGCCGCGTGCGGCCCGCTCGGCAGCAGCAGCACGCCCGCCGAGCCCAGCTTACTCTGTCACAGTCAAACAACTCTAATCAAAACAAATATCGAAATAGGACAAGTTGTAGGGGCGCAGGAAGCACGAGTAGTGGTGCGGCGCCGCGTGCGGCCCGCTCGGCAGCAGCAGCACGCCCGCCGAGCCCAGCTTACTCTGTCACAGTCAAACAACTCTAATCAAAACAAATATCGAAATAGGACAAGTTGTAGGGGCGCAGGAAGCACGAGTAGTGGTGCGGCGCCGCGTGCGGCCCGCTCGGCAGCAGCAGCACGCCCGCCGAGCCCAGCTTACTCTGTCACAGTCAAACAACTCTAATCAAAACAAATATCGAAATAGGACAAGTTGTAGGGGCGCAGGAAGCACGAGTAGTGGTGCGGCGCCGCGTGCGGCCCGCTCGGCAGCAGCAGCACGCCCGCCGAGCCCAGCTTACTCTGTCACAGTCAAACAACTCTAATCAAAACAAATATCGAAATAGGACAAGTTGTAGGGGCGCAGGAAGCACGAGTAGTGGTGCGGCGCCGCGTGCGGCCCGCTCGGCAGCAGCAGCACGCCCGCCGAGCCCAGCTTACTCTGTCACAGTCAAACAACTCTAATCAAAACAAATATCGAAATAGGACAAGTTGTAGGGGCGCAGGAAGCACGAGTAGTGGTGCGGCGCCGCGTGCGGCCCGCTCGGCAGCAGCAGCACGCCCGCCGAGCCCAGCTTACTCTGTCACAGTCAAACAACTCTAATCAAAACAAATATCGAAATAGGACAAATTGTAGGGGCGCAGGAAGCACGAGTAGTGCACGTACACGAAATTTTATTAGGGACATCAACAGAACAGTTGTAATTAATATTGTGCTTCTGTTCCACTATAGATAGTGCTGCAATCGGGAAACTGAAACTCGTTTGATGAAACTACAAGAGCATTTACTCATCTGGCGCAACAACCCCATGTGTCTTGGCATTGACACTCTTGGCCTAAAAAAATATGAATCGTAATTTTATGACCAGACTCGCACGTCATGCATTCAATTCATATTAAAACCTTCAAATACCACTTTTAGACATACAAAGTAAACAAAATGAGATACTAAATGGCAAGTTTGAAAACTGCTCGTAAGTAACTTACCAAAAGATCTTCTTTCCATTCTTTGGTAAGGGTTTCCGCCCAACTGGGGTACAGAGGCATAATCTGGAGTTCGAACAAACGGATGACAGCCGACAATCCGTGTTTACTCAGGCAAAACATCTGTAAACAGAAGCTATTTATAACTACTGTAATGACATGAAATTATATGTATTTAAATATATGTTTATATACGACAGTTTTAGCATGACAATTCAGACGCAATTTTGACCACGGGTCACTTTTTACAATAACTATAATTTTAAAAGTAATAATATTTATGAATTTTGTTATGTCACACAGGTGCTAACTACTAAAATGTAAGTGATACTAAGTATATATTTTTTTCGTCCGGTGTTTCCGGCGTCTTTGCTATGATAACATATACATATAATTATGATACATTTTGTACACAAGTTTCGATACAAACTTGTCATAGATACTCTGACTTGATTTTCTCACTTTATCTAGACTTTTTTGAGTAATCCTGGTCACGACACTAAATGTAACGACCCCATTCCCGACTCACCCATCTCAGTAACTCCACGAACCCGTTGGCTTCGCCCTTATTGTTGTTGAACAGGCTGGCAAAGTTATGTGGCTCCTTGCTCATCCAGTACGACCACAGCGGGTACATGTGGTCGAAGGCTTTATGGTAATATGGCTGAGGACTGTTATCTGGGGATAGTTCCTTGCTGATCTTTGACACTACACTGTGTAAAAAATAAACAATTTATTTAATATTTCGTCACAAGGTTAGTTTGTCTGTATGAGATTGCTTTTTATCGATCGCTTGTTTTGTACCATTTTTTTTAAATTGTATTGTAATATTTATTGCACCAAAGAAAAACTCATCGATCATCGAACAAATGGCAGACACTGTTAGTCAAGCTCAAAGCAAACCAGATAAACAGCAGACGTCGTCGTCGTATTTATCTGACGGTAAATAAAAAGTTTAATAATGAGATATATAACATGACACTGATTGACTAATATTTGCATTTCCCTTAACTCACTTCGTCATAGCAGTCCTGAGCTCGGGCCTAATAGAGCTGACGCGGCAGTCATTTGCTGATTCCATGTAGTAAAACTTTATGTCCTAAAAAAGAAAAAGCCACTGTAATCTAATAAAAAATAATAAAAACGTAACTTAACATTAACCGCCCTACTTCTTATTTTATCAGACGTATTTAAAATCACGTATTCCATTAGGGAACCTCTAGAACAGTATAGATTATTTGCCTAAAGTTTCTTAATAATATAAGAAACACGTTTGAATTTTCTTACCTTAATATCAACATTACGATCTAATTTCAAAAGAGGCGCTTTGTCTCCAGCGATGACTTTAGTCAAGGGAGCCAAATCCTCAACGTGCTTAGTGATGAAACCCAGACTGAACATGGTCTCTTCGTCGCCTTTATGAAACACCACTCCTGTAATACATTCAAAATAAATAAATACTTAAATAAATATTTGGGGACAATCTTACACAAATCAACCTAGTCCTAAACTAAGCAAAGCTTGTACTATGGGTACTAGACCTTATATACATAAATAAATACTTAAATACATAGAAAGAATCCATAACTCAGGAACATATATCGTGCTCATCACACAAATAAATGCCCTTACCGATGATTAAGTTTTGGTTCTCTAACCTAAAAGACGAGAGAGACGAATGCTTGATGTCGGACGTAAACGCGAAAAATCATGCTATCAGTGCAGAAATTAGCTTTGCAAACAAGAGTCCCCGCAAAATTAAGTTAAATTTTATTTCCAGCATCAGATGCATACAATTTTTATAACACCCAAATAGCGCCTAAAATTACATCGGGGGCTATTTATGTCGATATTCTTTACAGATAAGACCTGTTAAGGTAACCAATTGTTTAAAAATGTAGAATTAATTTACCTCTAATGTTAGTAGTTCCCGCAGTAGTATGGTGTCCGAACAAGCCACAGAAAAAAGCTGGCATACGGGTCGAGCCACCAAGATCAGAACCTTAAATCAAACACAAATTAACAGGTATCGAAAAATTATCTATAGGTACTGCCCGGTCACAATATCTGTGCACTCGATGCATATAACGAAATGAAATACAAAAAAAGTCAGGCACTTCTTAGCAAAGTAGCGTGACACGCCCCTGCAACTCACTGTCACTGGACTGAGAAATGTCAATTTTAGAAGACGGCTACAGGTCCTTGGATGAGGGAAGTCCAGGTTCTATTATTAGGCGTTGCATAACCTTGTAAGGTCCAAGCTATTTTTAGGACTAATGTAACAACGGCCCAGTGTCCTGAAAATAGGTTATAAATAACTATTTTAAAATTTTGAGTCCCTAAATAATAGAGTTCAAATTTTATTACAAAAAGCTAATGAGTTGGGCTGCAAAGCCTGAAATCTTTTGTCCTAAAATTAGACCGATGGGATTTACGAGGTAGGAGGCCTACATTGAGCACCAGGTGGATTGGCTGTTTTCATATCGAATTAACCGATGTTATGACTTACAAAGACTGATGGGAGTCGCGTAGCTTGCCGTGAGAGCCGCTTCAGCGCCGCTGGAGCCGCCAGGCGAGCGTCCAGTGTGATGCGGGTTGTTGGTCATGCCGTACACCGGGTTACGGGTCTCTGGCCTAAAGATAATATATTAAAACGCACAATTAAGTCGAGGTTTGGAGTGGAACTAAAAATACAAAATGGAAAGCGGCTTCTATCTTGTGATTGTGGTATCACTCCACTACTATGACCCTCATGGTGGTGGTGGACCCCCAAAGTCTCCATTGCAAGTGTTCTATATTTATCTAGTAGCTGCCCGCGCGGCTCCGCCCGTCTATTACATATAACCCACACAGAGCCGTTGAATGATATTACCTGTGTCTATCCTGAATGTCATTCTATACACCGGTGTTTTTTTTAATTGGATGAGTAGTTCCGGATATCAATATAAACATACAACCTTTCAACCTCACAGACTTCCTCTTTATTAGTATAGAAGATAGATAAAGTTGTTTTTTGCAGCAAGCTTTTCATGTGCATCTTGACTTACCAAAGCAGCAGATCCTACTCATACTAATATTATAAATGCGAAAAATTGGATGTTTAAATGTTTGGATGTTTAGATGTTTAGATGTGTAGATGTTTAGATGTGTAGATGTTTAGATGTTTAGATGTTTAGATGTTTGGATGTTTATATGTTTGGATGTTTAGATGTTTGTTACTCAATCACGCTTAAACAGCTGATCCGATTTAGATGAAATTTTGCACGAAGATAGATTGTAGCCTGAATTAAAATGTGGGATAGTTTTTATCCCGGGTCTACGCAGATGCCCAGTTATTATATATGCCCATAGCGTGTCTCTCTTCTTCCTTGAGAAATGTACACATTTCTCAAGGAAGAAGCGAGACAATTGAGAAATGTGTAATTCATGAGACTTTAATATACTTTCAATATTTTCTTACCAAATCAGCAGCTCCGGTAGGTTACTAAGCGCTAAAGGGATGGCACCGGCTGCCTTCAGCCGGACTATCGCCTCACTGTCTTCATCAGCTCTCAGCTCCCGCCGCGACCACAGACCCAGGGTGTAGCGGAACCCTTTCATGGCCTGACTCTCCTTAGCCGTGAACGGGACTCCTGGGATGAGAATACAGACGTCATATTAGGGGACTATTCATCGCAGGGAAAATTTATAGTTGGTATAGTTTGAAGTAAAGTCTGTAGTAACACTACTACTTGTTCTGTAGGTATGTTGTGTTGTGTTGTTTATGATCCTGGGTGGTGGGTAAGGTCACCAAAGCTCCGGGCGGCGCGCGTTGTTGAGAGTGAGGATCCTGCATGTGCCTGTTGCCGTCAACACAGTGAATCCACAAATCAATATAAGAATCAGCAACGTGCTTGTAATTCTCCTGGTATCCGCGCCGCGGCCGATCATGCCTTCATCAACGGTAAAAACCATTGCATGACGAAATTATGACGCAAGTCGATTTTATAATTAGGTATAACATCGCACAAGATTCCTCGGTGAGTTCTACCAGAGAGAACCAGTGGTAGTTTATCTACATTTATAGGTGCATGTAATATGCCTAAATTAAAGAATAAATATCTGACTTTGACTTCGTACCTAAGAACGGTTTCCTAGCCGCTTCCTCTTCAGACAGGCCGGCCGCTATGAGCTTGTCCACCTCTCGGGCCTCTGCGAGCGCTGCTTCAAAGCGGTCCTCTGTTATAGCGTTTATGATAGGGTTCACCTAAAAGTGGATAAAACATTTGCATATTTATGTTAAAGGGTAGTGGGAGGGAAGAGTGTCGTCATAATCAGCTCACGTAATCAATGGATGCTCCCTCCCCCCATTCTACCGCAGGGTACGCAAGGATTTAGTTTTACAATATAACTATATTCTCAGTTAGTTTGGTATATTCCTAGTTTTGGTCGTATTAGGATTATGAGGTATGTAATGTAATATTTAATGTACCTAAGTCTAGAAAGAGGGAATATTTTAATTGCATAAAACATAAAATTGTAAGGGTTATTAACTGTAACAATAAATATTATATCTAAATATAAAAAGAAAAACATTAAGCTAGCCTAAAATAAATAAATATAATTTGTAATAAAGCTAAAAGTCATATTCTAAAATGGGCCCCTGTGGCAGGGTACCGATAGATTTGGCCATAGGCTCCTAAGCGCTGCAATAAGCATCTGTCATAGATGCGGTGGCTGTGGCCAATGATGATTATGATGATTAGTACATTTTAGTACCTTATTATAAAACCAAGTTTATTGGTGAAATTGTATAAGTAGGTACTTTTTATAGACCCTATAGATGTATTAGATGTAACTTTGTTTTACAAATAGAAAAACGTGAGCTCAAGCCGCGTTTGCGGCTTGTAGAACTAAGAAGTGCCATCAAAAAGGAGAATGAAATTTGTATGTAGGTATTATATTCTCAATTCCCAAGGTTTAGTGTTACGTACGTCTTAGAACACTTGACAATTTTTGTACAAAAAATGTGAATAATTAAGTGCACCCAAATACCTACACGTCTGAAACACCCAACCTTGGGAATTGAGAAAACAATACAAGCTATTGAGTTGTCAACCCGTCAGTTACATGACAGTATAAAGAACGCTATAGATAGTTTTGCGGATACTATAGGAACATTGTTATTGGACGTTGCACTCAAAAGATCAATTGGTATGTAACCAAACGAAAGGCAAGTATTCTCATCCGAGTAGTTAGGGGTGGTAAAATAAAAACGTCATCTTATCATGCCTCTTTTTACTGTTACAAGTTGGTGTTAATACTATTTTCTGCTTTTGAAGTGGATACTTCTTTGCTCGCGTTCTTGTATAGGGGTACAGTTCAAAATGTATCACGTGACTTCCGGAATAACTTTTTGTAGAGAAGACTAATCTGATTTCAAATAATTGTTTGTTACATGTTTTAATCCTTCTTTATTTGCCATTAGTTGTTAATCACAAAATGTTATTTAGTTTATGTAGGGGACAGAAAATAATGTTGAAATGACCGCCATTTTCAATGTATCGCGAGTATTTGACTCTGCTACGTCAGTCAATGTTGCCATATATACAGATTTATCTGTACTTATACAGATTTTAGTGAATTTCTGTAATTTCTGTGATTTTTTAAGTACAGTTTGCTCAGTGCGCAAGTCAGAATCGCACTTGGCCTGTTTTTTTATTAGGATACCATAGCCAACAAAGAAGTATCCACTTAAACTTAATTACCTAACGGTTGTATCTCCGACACAACCCGCTTCATTTTTCATTAATTTCACGTTAGCTTTCCTTTTTTCAAGTCTTCGTGAATTTACCTAGTGCATAGGTATACCTTGCAGATATAGCTAGTATTTGGAATTTCGAATTAAACAAAGTTACCTCTTTTATCCTTTCTATGACAGCTCTCACTAAATCTTCCGACTTCAATTGTTTTTCTTTAATCTTCTTCGCCAGGGTTACGGTGCTTTCAGCGAGGAATGCATGCTTTTTGCTGAGGTCCGGAATGGATTGTTTTTTGCCATCCCAGTAAAGCCCGAATATGAAATCTATTACTTTGTCTATGAATACCCGAAGACAAGTCAAAAACGACTTGAATGTTGTGCACGCCATTGTGAAGCTTTAGTGTTCCTGTAAAAAAAAACAATTACAGTTCAGGATTTTTCTTAAGCAACCGATTTATTGCTTGATATTTGCATGAATGCGTTGTTTGTCATTATGGGTGGATTTTGTAAGTAGGATTTCGTACTTTAACCTGCAAGACGAATGGACTGTGTAATCTTAGCGATCGCGTTACGGTCCATACATTACCTCAGATTTCGAAAAATTAAAACAGTACGAGCTAACAGGTGTGGTAACGCAAATTACTACCTAATTAAAAACAAGCATACGGCCTGCCTCATGGTAAGCAGGGCTATTATTCGCTACGCGCTCAAGCGCCTCACCCCACGCGTTACGCCTAACGCAACTAGACCTCTAACTACGCTTAGTTACTACCTACGTATCGCGGCGTCAAGATATATTTGTGGGCGAGCGTTGAGGTGAGTTTAAAACAAGTTACAGAATAGGGGGGCAGACAGCTATGGACGCCTGCGACTCCGCGGTCCTAAGATGATTGCCATTATATTATTTATCGTTGTGGATAAGGCACCCGTCACTCTCGCACTCACATACTTGTCAGAAGGTGACGGCCGACAACGTGAACGTATCGACAGCGATAAGTGATAAAATGGCAAACATCTTAGGTCCGATGACTTAGACCCGCCATAGACTGCTTAGAGCCATCTACGGCGGGTCTCGACTGCTCTAAGCAGTCCGTCTATGGCGGATCTCACAAGCACGTAGCACGACACAAAGATGGCAGCTAGAGATACATGAAGGATGAATGTACATACGGGACTTTTGTACTGATTGTGAGTCAGGTATAATTTGAAGTTGAACTCATAAAAAGGCACCTTTACCTGCGTAGAAATCAGCTTTTGCAAAGAGTTTGAGTACCTAGAATCTGCAGTGTTATATAATCAGATAAACCGGGAAATGAATGTTTATAGATTAAATTGCTATTAATGTAAAAAAAAAACTGTATCAATATGGCTAAGTGGACTAAACTATTATGAGACTGACACACACACACGTAGGTTAGGCTAGCTTAAGTATCTTTGTATCATTATACAAAAAACCATATTAACGTTAGAACTATAATGTATAATTTAGAAGAGCGAGGTCTCCTGACACAGGTACCTCACCACACTGTACTTACCCTCGAG
Source organism: Epinotia nisella (assembly GCA_932294315.1). NCBI lineage: Eukaryota > Metazoa > Arthropoda > Insecta > Lepidoptera > Tortricidae > Epinotia > Epinotia nisella. The sequence continues at coordinate 16,787,685 of OW028688.1, read as the reverse complement.
GCCTCGACCACAATGTACTTACCACCTAAGGTTAAATAGAAATATTATTACCTATATATTATCATTAACAGACATTTGAAGGGTAGGTAGCAACACAACGCAACTGCACTTACACGCGGGCCAACGACCTCTTACGCCAGACGTGAACGTTAATCGTCTGGTTTGGATCGTTACGTAAAATATTATGCATTAAGAAACGTAACCGACATTTCACGAGTTTGATTTGATTATGTTCTAAAGTTACGTCGTAAATGTCGTATTAGCAGAAAAAACTGCCAAAAAACTTTTAGAAACTGTTAGCATGATCATGTTTACTTCCAACGCAAAGCATTCATCCCTCTTGATTTGACTTAAGTACTTGCTACCGAAGGATATAAATTTGTTTTCCGCTAGGTATTTTTGAAGTGTTCAGAAAATATAGTAGGTGCAGTACAAAGTGTAGAGGCAGTCGGTAGCTATTTTAAATACAAAAAATCAGAAAAATTTGCATTTTGTTTACATTAGAAATACTAGGTGTAGGTTTTCTGCCTACACTTCACATTAGCAAAGAGGTTTGCATCAAAAAAAGAGTTGCGTTCGAATCTATTATGTAGTTACAAATACTTTACCAAAGTGGATCAATCTTCCCAAGTCGCCCATACATACATACTGTAACCCAAAAGTGAAACTTATGTGAAGTGTTCAAGATTAGAAAACAAAAACCTTGAAATCCCTTATAGTAGGAATAGGTACTTAACTTAGACCTCAAATGAAATCGTCAAATGTACGTTTTCGTAACAATAGATAATTTCATTTAATTCCTGCTTATCTTATAAGTACTTAGGTAGTATTATCGCTGTAAAGAGCGATATCTTATGAAATATGTGGTGTTTTGTCGGATGGTTACAGATTCTGAATTCTGCTACGCTTTTTAACCCCCGACGCAAAAAGAGGGTTATATTATAAGTTTGACATATCTGTGTACTTATTTGTGTGTCTGTGTATCTGTGTGTCCGTTTGTGGCATCGTAGCTCCTAAACGAATGGACCGATTTTAATGCGGTTTTTTCGTCCGAATGCTGACGTGATCGAGATGATTCTTAGCTATGTTTCAACTAAATCGGTTCAGCCGGGTGTGAGATATTGAACTTAGAAGTGAAAATGTTGGGCGTTTAACAAGTTTTCTAAGGTGTTAATTATTTTGATTTAGTAAGTTCAATAAAGCATGTGTAATGTGTAATGGGTTCTTACAAGTAAACGCGCATCTTGTTACTTTTAAATTGCAAAATCCTTATTATTATGTAAAAGTTAAAAGTTATCTAATACCTTCATTGTTTTTTGATTTACTAAGTATTACCACTTCTTGTACTGGAAGAGCGGTGTCTCCTGACACAAGCATAATGTAATGCTTAAAAGGAAATTCCAACCTTTACTTTGTTAATCTACATAAAATTTTAAACCAAAATAAACTATTTTTCATTTTCTGTTTTCAAACGCCCCATATAAAATGTATGGCCACCGGAGCTTTTTTTAAGTGCGTTGACTTACTCCGACAACTCTCCTTGGTTGTTATTCTTTACGCGCTTATGCACCTCACTCCACCCGTCACGCCTAACTAGCCCCCCTATTCTGTAACTTGTTTTCAACTCATCTCAACGCTTACCCACAAATATATCTTGACGCCGCGATTCGTAGTAACTAAGCGTAGGTACAGGTCTAGTCATTAGGCGTGACAGGCGAGGTGAGACGCATGAGCGCGTAAAGAATAACAGAGTCAACCTCTACTACCTACTACTACTATTTGTGGGTGAGCATTGAGGTGAACTTAAAACAAGTTACTGATTAGCTGGGATTATGTGAACCAGTATAAGGCTGCACGGCTGCCCTCCGATTACGCATAGGTACTTGTTACGAATCCCATCCCAGGATAAAATTATACCAGAGATGAGGAGTTCAAGTACCTATCTATTTAATAGATACGTAATTAGCTAATACCTATTACGGTTTAAACCATACAGTAGACGGCGGGACGCGAGACATTAGGATTAGTCTTAATAATAGTATAAGGAACCCTACAAAGTAATGGATATTACTGTTTTAGCGGTTTCGGGCTAAAACGTCAGATCATCTGACCCTGAGCCTCAGGTCAAGGCATTTTCGTGAGGCATCCCACCAAAGGGTCACCGAGGTTGGGTAAAAACTTTACGTGATTTCTGGATGAGCCCTAGCTAACCCTTGCTAAGGCATGGGCAGACAGCGAGCGGGACGAGACGTCGACGGGACGTTAGCAGCTATAATGTAGGTATATACCATAATAGTTAATATAGACAACGTCAAACATACAACGCCGTCGCGCTCGGCATGAACTTATTGTTTTTATTATAAGCAGTGCAGCTATAGTTCTTAACAAAAGTTTAGTAGTACAGTGCATAAAAATTAGGTACATCCTATCATTAATTATGAATCTACCTGAAACTTCTTTGATAAATTTCCACAATCTGAATAACCGTGTCACGTACTTTAATAAAATTTAATTAAACATCACGATAATTACCTCACGCGGCCAATTCACTTACTGCCAAAATTATTCAAAACCTTTTCAAACCCATTCACTTTCGTTAACTTTTTAAATACCTACGCACAGGCACTCACACTCAATGTTAGCATTGGACTGCAAAATAATAATAAAAAATATCATTTGCAGCTACGTTCGCAGCGTGCTTCGCCTGGCATGACGGTAACATAATATATATGTATCTCTCTCTACAGCGGTAATACTACGTTGTTGTTCATGTTTAACCGGTCGCCGGTAGGCGAGCATTGAAATGATGACGATTAAAATGATAAAATCTCCTTAACCCTTAGAGTACCAATGTCCATGAGTGCACCTAATTTGTAATTAAATTATCGTCTCGCTTCACGTGGACCTCAAGAGTAGGTATAATAACACCGTCAACATAATAGGGTATTTTCATCTAAAAAAATTAAATGATCAAAGTATTTTTTTTAATTATTTATTTATTTATTTATTCATTTATTGCACCATGGTAAGATATAAGTTGTTTTACAATATAAGGTATCTCATGGACCCTGAATGGGTATATAGTTCTTATGCCAATAATACTTTAAAGGTATAAAACATAGTATGACATATAAAAATATTCGAATATAATTCACATATAATATTAAAAACTGTAATTAAGCATAGTTAAACACTATTGAAAGTTTAATATCTATTGTATCTTGACTTGTAACAATTTTTATTAACAATAAATTTCATTTCATTTCATTATGATGTTACATTGATAATTATAATGCTGCTACTTCTACGCTTCATATAGTAATAATCACGGCCTGCAATCTTTGAATAAAAAATCCGGACGTTAGTGTCTATGGTATCGTGGTCACGTGGTTTTGACAAACGGAATTGACTAAAATTTTACCTCGCTCCCCTCAACCCTCACCAACTGCCATCGAGCTATACGAGCTGTTACTCTTACCGCTTGTTTTTGAATTTGAGTGTTTTAACCAATATACCTATGTTTAGACATAAAAAATAGAATCGCTGATGAATATGAAACAGTCCTGTCAAATTGACAATCATTACATTCCACTTATTTTCTTTAAATTTCAAATGCAGTCCTCAGAAACTCCAATACTGAGACCAAAATGTAAGGTGGCCCCAAGAGGATTTTACGAGACAAATATATGGTGGCAACACTCAGGCGTTGTCAACTTGACAATATTTTTAATTTTTTTCTTTAAATTCAAATTCTAACGTCATTCTAATTGTCATCGTATTTTCTCCATATTTTGCTGAAAATAATTAAACTTTCGTGGCGACAACCGTTCCGCTGCGTATATAAAGTAATAAAGTTTAAAGTAACTCATAATGGTGGGTAAAACCCGAAGGTGTGAAGTGTGTGGCGTCAGAGAAAGCCTTAGGGGAGGATTCTTTGCCAGTTTTCCCAAGGATGAGCTCCGGTAAGTCAAAAACATAATCTCATCTAGCTACATGTACACATTTACCGGTAGTTTTTTCTTAGTGGACGTTTTAGGGTTCCGTAGCCAACAAGGAACCTTTGTAGTTTCGCCATGTCTATCTGTCCGTCAGTCCGTCTGCAGCTTATCTCATTGACCCTTGTTACTAGAAAGCTGTAATTCGGCATGGCTTTATAAATCAAACGCCTACAAAATGGTAGAATAAAATCATGGCAGTAGTACATATCATGAATTGATTAAGTTAACTTACTAACTTACTATACTAACTTACTTGGCCTGTTCGTATGTAAATATGTAAGTATGTAAGTTGTCCGTCAAAATTTGCAATCCATTTTTCAGTCACTTGCCGTTATCCGATTGAGCTGAAATTTTGGGTAGTACTCGTAGTATAGTTTGGATGACAATTTAATATTATGGTACCATCGAGCTGATCTGATGATGGAGACAGAAGATGGCCTTGGGAGTTATGGGTTAAGTATTTAACCGACGTAACCCCGTTGTGTTTGGGCTCGTTAGAATCGTCTCAATGAGTAGTTGATGATGGTATACAGAAAAGTACAGTCGTACTATAAAAGCTTGTACCAAAAATGATTTTTTTGACAGAAACTTTTATCATCATACTTTGGTTTATGGATCGAATACACAATAATTATTTTTTCCCATGTCACATGAGCAATATAATCTTAATCTTCATTACTTTAATAAATTACTTGCAGGTGTAAAACTTGAATTAAACAAGTTGGTAATGAAGATCTAGTGCATGTACCTATTGAAAAGCTGAATGAGGAAAGCCAAGTTTGCGGCGACCATTTCGATCGAAGAGATTTTAGCAAGATAGGATAAAGATTAAAGAAGAGAGCTTATCCAAAGTTGCATCTCTCCGCACCACCTTTATCCTACCATCAAATGACTGCGATATTTTGTAAAGAGGTAAGTTTGAATCCCAGGCAAAGAGATAGGATAGTTTTTATCCCGGAAATCATCACCATCAAAGGAACATCATTTGTGGTTTAGTGTGCCGATATGTGCCTGTTCTCAGATGTCAACTGTTCGTCATCATATTCGTCCGTCCGTCTGTCTATGATCGCCTGTCTCCGTGTCTGTACATCTGTGTCCTGTATATTTTGGATTTAAGTTTTGATGTTGAGATGTTAGGGTGTTTAGATGTTTGTTACCCAATCACACTCAAACGGCTCAACCGATTTGAATGAAATTTTGCACGAAGATAGTTAATAGCTTGGTTTAAAATATAGAATAGTTTTTTTTTATCCCGGGTTCATGCAGACGAAGTCACGGGTGGAAGCTAGTAATATTATAAAGAGGAAATGGGCTGTGAGATTGTGAGTTTGTATTGTACATAATGGGTAGTCTCCGGAACCACTGGAGAGCTTTAAATTTTTTTTTCATTGGTGTCTACAATGGACTTTCTGGATGGATATCGGCTATTTTTCATTCCACGGGTTTGCCTGCGTTTTCTGCAATACGCGAGTGAAACCGCGCGGGCAGCTTAGTAGTAAGCATGCGGACTGCCTGATGGTAAACAGACACCGTCGCCTATGGACGCTTGCGATTCCAGAAGAATCTTAAATGCATTGCCAACCCTTTATTGATTTGAGGTTTTTTTTAAACTTTGACGGTGACAAACAAGCATACTGTCTGCGTGATGGTAAGCAGACACCGTCGCCTATGGACGCTGGCGACACCAGAAGAATCTTAAATGCATTGCCAACCCTTTATTGATTTGAGGTTTTTTTAAACTTTGACGGTGATAAACAAGCTTACTGTCTGCGTGATGGTAAGCAGACACCGTCGCCTATGGACGCTGGTGACACCAGAAGAATCTTAAATGCATTGCCGACCCTTTATTGATTTGAGGTTTTTTAAAACTTTGACGTTGATAAACAAGCTTACTGTTTGCGTGATGGTAAACAGACACCGTCGCCTATGGACGCTGGCGACACCAGAAGAATCTTAAATGCATTGCCGACCCTTTATTGATTTGAGGTTTTTTTAAACTTTGACGGTGATAAACAAGCTTACTGTCTGCGTAACGGTAAACAGACACCGTCGCCTATGGACGCTGGCGACACCAGAAGAATCTTAAAAGCATTGCCGACCCTTTATTGATCTGAAGATTTGGTGTGTTGACAGATATAGACAAACGCCGCTCCCTCACTCGACACATGCTCGGGAGCGCTGGCGCCTACTCACCACCAGGAACACACACCACATACCTACAGAGCAAGTAGTGGGGATTTTACGGCTGCGGTAATTTATTTTAGTCAAGTGCCCACCCACCGGCTAAATGCAGGTTACTACTGAGTATGTGAAAAAAATCATGGCAGTAGTACATATAATGAATTGCAAAGGAAAACTATCACGCCTAAGTAGGCACAACTAGTTAACAAGTAATGTAAACTAACTACTTAAAATGAACTTGGAAAGGCCAAAAGCCGTGCCAGGATAAGCTAAGTGATTCTGCCCCCATCGAGTTTGGCTTGTAATTTTTATGGACACTGGCTCTACATTAGTATTTAATGTGCAAAATTTGAGCACCCTAGACTTTATAGTTTTTGTTTAAAAAATAAAGTAAATATGATTTTTCTTCGATATTTCTTTTTCTAGCCAACCGATTTTAGTGTGCTTCACATATATTGTACACTTACTAAAGATGATTATATGACATAAAGTATATTTTCATTATGTCTTAGAAAAAAAGGTAAAAAAAGCTGACTGCACTTTTCAAATATTGTTTTTATTTGCTTCCAGGTTAGAGACCGCTCCATTTTTTTCACCAATTATACACCTACTAACGACCTATGATATGTATTTTTTTCCAAATTATAACAGTGGGAGAACATGGAGATATCTTTACATAAAATACTTTACATACATTTCCTAGAACCGCAATAATATAAAAAGGAATGATTGAAACCTCTTTAGAGAAACGTGCATGACATATTAAATACTGGCCACTTACAATTCGTTAGGTTTAAAAACTAATTAAATATTCCGCTGCGAATCGTCGTTTCTTTAATTTGTTTTTAAACCTAACGAATTGTAAGTGGCCAGTATTTAATATGTCATGCACGTTTCTCTTAAGAGGTTTCAATCATTCCTTTTTATATTATAGTGGTTCTAGGAAATGTATGTAAAGTATTTTATGTAAAGATATCTCCATGTTCTCCCACTGCTATAATTTGGAAAAAAATACATATTATAGGTCGTTAGTAGGTGTATTATAGGTGTAAAAAATTGAACGGTCTCTAACCTGGAAGCAAATAAAAAAAATATTTGAAAATCAGTCAGCTTTTTTTACCTTTTTTTCTAAGACATAATGAAAATATACTTTATGTCATAAAATCATCTTTAGTAAGTGTACAATATATGTGAAGCACACTAAAATCGGTTGGCTAGAGAAAGAAATATCGAAGAAAAATCATATTTAGTTTTTTTTTTTTTAAACTGTAAAGTCTAGGGTGCTCAAATTTTGCACATTAATTACTAATGTAGAGCCACACTGTCCATAAAAATTACAAGCCCAAACTCGATGGGGGCAGAATCACTTAGCTTATCCTGGCACGGCCTTTGCTACAAATTCGGCCGACGCGACCGCACCGTTTAGTTGGCGCGCGCGTGTAGATGTTACAAAGACAGACAGGCAACTACGGAATCCTACACTGCGCGTGGCCCGACACGCACTTGGCCGGTTTTGTCTGCTACCATTGCTGGTTTATCAATTTTTATAAGCTATATATTAACTTGACCTGTTCGTATGTAAATATCGATACCCTAGTTCACAGTCGTACTAATTACATTTTTTTGTCACTGAAATTGTAACTTTATGATTTGTGCACTATCGTCCTAATTACGCCACTTTTCTCCCCGTAATTAGTACGATTGTGAACTACGGTATCGTATGTAAGTAGAGGTAATGTTTGTGAGATTGTATGTAGGGGGTAAACTGCAACAAACAACTATCCCGGTTTAAAAAACTATTTTACGTGAGTATAGATTGCGCTCTCTGGGACATAAATAACTACATTTAATCCCGCGGCTTCGCTTGCGTTTTTTGTAATACCCAAGCTGATCCGTGCAGACAGCTAGTCTATAGTTCTATACTAATATTACTACAAAGGGGTAATGTGTGTTGCTTTGCGAGTTTGTTTATGGTAATCTCCGGAACTACTCTGCCGATTTTAAAGATTCTTTCGCCAGTATTATCAGACACAAGCTATGTATTGAGTTCTATGTAACATGAGAATCTAAAATATAAATTTATCTAGCTGATAATAATAATACAAAGACATTTTCAGATGGGTCTATGCGGAACAAACGAAAACTTGATCACGATTCAGGTGCGTACATTTTTTATTTTCCTGTGTCTTGCAACTTTGTATTAATCCGTTTCAACCCAAGCTGTTCTGTTGTATTCTTTGTATGAAACTATATACTGCAACGAATATTTATTATGTTAAACTCCCATATGAAGTTGTGCCGAGTCAAAATGAGTGCAAACGACAAGGTTCTTAGGTGTTCAGCTACTTATGGCGCCGAATTAAGTGCCTTCAAAAAGAAACTGCAGCCTTTGAGTTTATTTTTATTTACCTTGATAGTATTTGTTTCAGTAGGTAGGTATGCAGAACTCATAGTTCTGTGGTCGATTATATATTACCTATCTCATCCAAATACCTTTTAAAAGCGCTGTAAGCGGCGATAGCAGAGTTGTTCATGCGTGTGATTCTCAATCCTCATGCGGGTTCCAAACCTGATCAACGAGTTCTTCGGAATGTGCGATTCATTTGGTATTTCGAACTAATTGGATCCATGAAGTCTTTTTAGTATAAATTGGGAATGAGAATCACTGGTAGACTAGACATGTAGGTCCTACCTACTTACTTTGGAAGTGCTACTATCCGGTTAAGAGTCATAAATTAATGAATATGCCCTATGATACACTGTATGAGTGACCACTCATCATCATAAACTTAAAGAGCCGGGCTCTTGTCGGTAGAGTAATCGCCATTCTGTTCTCTCTGCCACTGAACACAAAGCCGCTGCCAACGTCTACCTAAATATGTATCAGATCTGAAATGATCACTCATGTATACGTAAATTATATACGTAATAATGAAATATATACGTAATTATATTTCAGAATCAATACCAGAAAAAACGCCCTCGTCTTGAAAATGAACTTAGTTCTAGCGGCGGTCCAGTTCCCGGGCCCCAGAAAACAGAACAAGCACATCAAAAAGCTGATAAGTAAGTAGTTCAAGTACGCTGGTTCCCGTAAACGAAAATAGTCTTAGTACCTACCTAGTGATATGTTATAAAACGCCGCGATAGAACATCTAAATTTATATATATTACCTTAAAGAAAAAAACCCTGGAAACTTTCGGTAGCAAATATAGCAAAAACGAAACTTATAGTTTCGTCCTGTCAGGCCAGTTGTGTCTGTCTGGATGTCACAGGGTTTTAATTCAGAAAGTATAAAGCCTCTGTTGTAAATATAGATGCCTTTTACGTACCTCTCTATATGCTGAAATCATTTGGACTTTTTACAATAGGGACAGTTGAATTTTTTACAGTGCCAATAACTGCTATATTTACAATAGTATAATAGCTTATTTATTATAATAATTTAAGTGGTATATAGTGGGGAATTGCTACGGTTTATTTGCGAGCGTTGAGGTGAACTTAAAACAAGTTTCAGAATAGGGGTGAAGGAATATAAATTTACTAAAGCTGCTGTATCTATGTTCTTCATGCTTCTCAAAACTAACGAGTTAATTTTTTGATTTTTACAGATTGCGATATGAAAAAGGGTGAACTTCAACTTCTTCTATTTAAAAAGAAGGTTTAGCAGACAAGTGCTAAAAGTCTAAACAATACAACACGGTTAGGTGAATAAATCGAATGCTTTGCGCACACGGCGGATGGGTGCGGATCCGGAGCGGGCCGGGTCAGGAGCACGGCGCGCGGCGCGCGGCGCGGGCCTATTCGTCTATACTATACCTAGGCCGTTAGCATCTGAGCGTTAGGGTAATAAAATCCGCCGGCAACTAAGGATGAGTGCGAGCGAGAAGCAGATAGCAGAGTTTTATTACCCTAACGCTCAGATGCTAACGGCTCTATTATAGCTCTCTATGATCAACATCACACAGGCGGCCGAGCGAGTAACGAGCGGGCGAGGCGAGCGGCGTCGTTTCATTGGTTCAAATTTATTTTACGAGAATCTATCTACTTGTATGTTAACATACACAACTTCCACTTAAAGTTTGTAAAAGTTCATTGTGAAAATCACTACATACCGAGTAAGCGTCATAGTCCGTTTGCTAAGGGGAAAAGTATGACATTTTGGAGTACAGCAAGTTGGATAAGTGGCGTGCTCTCGTTTCGGAGGCGAAGGCCCTTTTTGGATCACTGCAATAGAGTATTTAAGAGCAAGTTTGGCCTAGCCTACCGTATCAGACCACATAATAGGGATAATTCATATATAATACGTATTTTGTCCCATGCAAGAAGTTGACGCCTTTGGTACGTGAACAAGTTAGAATAGTGTGAATAAATAAATCCCAAGCTATTATAGTTAAACTCATTAAAGTGCTTGATTGATATACTTACATACCCACCTATTCATACATGTGTAAACATAATTTATTGTCGTGGGAATCGCGGGCAAGCTTGCCAAGTCTTTGTGTGAATTCGTATCCCTTCTGCATAATTTTAAAATAAAAATACTTACCTTTTAAGTGAAGTTTTTTTTTTGATTTGTTCTGTAATTTAGAAAATGTATTTGTCTATTTGGAAAACTGGTGCACCCTGCAGGATATCTACTTTTCCTAAACCACATTGTTAAATCCCGCCCGAAGTATCTGCAAACCTTGTTGTATACATAACTAAAAGTAATGCCCCGTATAGGTAGGTAGGTATAGTAGGCACAGGTCGGCAGAAAAAACTACGGCTGCACGGCTATCACAAGACGGCACGCGAGCTCTCGATTTTTCTCGCACTATACTTATATCTCTTTCTAAGTTCTTTAATAAGAGAGAGACGGATAGTGCGAGAAAAATCGAGAGAGCTCGCGCGCCGTCTTGCGATAGCCGTGCAGGTCCGTGGTTTTTTCGGCCGAGCTGTGCCTACTGTACCTACATGGGGCATTGCTGAGCATAAATATATATACATCATAGTAGTTCCAAACCTTCCCGTAGGAGGGCGACACCCTGCTTCCTGCCCATGTGGCCGCCGACAGATCTCTATTACAACACATAAAAATAGGTACTCTGTGCCATGGTGCCATACACTGGCTGTGTGTTTTAGTTCTCATGCCAAAACATCCATCAAAATTAAAAAGAATAGAAAGGTCTCGTCAATGCTAGCGGAGTCCTATTGGCTACATTGGTTGTATAACAGTTGTGCGTCTGATACGTAGTATCTCTTATTAGTCTGTGGTAATAATTGTCATGGCAATTTTTTGGTCGAATGGTGCACTTTATGATGAAAGCAAGCCGCTTTGCACAATGATTCCTAATACTTTTTTTAGTGCATAAAGGTATCAAGCCATATTGAGTAGTTTGGTTGGTTTGTAGGTGTCATTGTAATGGTCGCACCACACTTGGGGTTGTTCGCGTTGCATCGTTGCCTCTCTTTCATTTGCCGTAGGAAGGAAAAAGATGAAACACGAATATTTGGGCAAATACTGCCAAGTGTGGTCTCCCCATAATGGTGGCACCACACTTGGCAGTATTTGCCCAAATATTCGTGCTGCATCTTTTTCCTTCCTACGGCAAATGAAAGAGAGGCAACGATGCAACGCGAACACGCATTCCCAAGTGTGGTACCACCATAATACTTGCGACCGATACTATTCGACCAAAAAATTGCCATAACAAGTATGACTACTTTTATATGAAGCGTAGAAGTAGCAGCATTATATTATCAATGCAAGAAATAATAAGCATGATTTATATTTATATTATTACATAATATTTAGCTTTTAGCTTTTTTCATTCGCTAGCTAACTTTGTAAACGTAACAGTCAATACAAACGACCTTGAGATTGAGAGTGACAGTGACAGTGACAGACAAGACAGAAGGTCGTGTGGATAGGATATTGTGAATTTGTTATTTTGTATTGCATCACTTGCTCATCCAAATAATAACCAGAAAATGGGGAGCGCCAACGCAAAATCCGCTGAAATTAAATTACCTGAAGCACCGGCTCCTGCGGCGACAGAAAAAAAGTTGAAGCCATGTTGTGCTTGCCCGGAAACTAAGAAACCTAGAGATGCCTGGTAAGGTTATGTTCGGTATTATCCTCAAAAACCATTACGTAATCACGTTAATTCTTTATATATCCAATTATTCTCAAATATTCAAAATTTGGCTTGACCCGGTACTAGTAAAATTTACTGGAAAAATGGATTGCATAATTAAATGTACTATTTTAACTGTTTTGCGCACATCCTTATAGTTGCATCATGTGGTAAAAGTAATAGTCTAAAAAGTTTTATATAAAATTAATTTGTTTAAAAAAATCTATATGTGTGTTAAAATAATGCTACTTTGAAAGTGGCAAATGCCGATTCATCCCATCACTATTAACTTAAAACTACCCTTTTATCGTATCCTAACTCCATACATTCGCATACCTGTAACTGGGGGTAGGAAAATAAAACCGATGACTGTCTCTACTACTGCGCACGTCAGGTCGAGCACACTCTCCCTTCTAGATAAAATACCGCGAGTAGACAAAACCAAATCGTTGCGCGATTCTATTGCCTATCATACGCCCTGGGGCAGAAAAAAGTAAAAGGAGTGTTTGTCGCGTCCAACTACAACAAGCACGCGCGGGGGCAAAGAATCAGGAACCAGGTTTGCTCTCCTTCCCTTTTCTACTTTTCTCTTCGATCCCATTAGAAAGTTTATAAATACTTTGCCACCATGTTGGTTTAAAGATATTTTTATTCCCATAAGAATCTATACAATTCCCTTATATGATAACTTAAAACAACAACAACAACACACTTGGTACAATTAAGTTTACGTGAAGTATGTACTTAATTAAACAATAACAATGTTATTACATTTGCCATTATGAAGGTACACTATTATATTAACACTCACATGATAGATTCGAAATTAATGGGCAGGTCAACAAGGTGTTCACAAAGTATGCACATTGCACGGATACTTATACGCGCTCCGAGGAAGATTATCTGGATGTGACCTGCGTGCAATTACATGTTTTAGAGAAAGAATGCATTGTTATTTGTACACTCAGCGTCAGATAGTTTGTAGCAACCAAAGTAGTCAAATAGTTCGGTACACCATATATTTAGTATGGTGTAATATCTGGCCACTTTGATTGCTAGAGTATTTAATGCTGAGCGTACATATTGTTATTACTATCAACTGCTTTTGACAGATGTCTTTTATTTCCAGCATAATGGAACACGGAGAGGAGAACTGCGGGGAACTTATTGAGGCGCACAAAGCTTGCATGAGGAAGTTGGGCTTCAACATCTAAACATCGAGATAGTATTGTTTTATAGCTGTTGGTTCACTTAACATAATGAAATTACACTGTCAAAGTACCTGTGTGCCTGACTAGGTAGTGTGATCTTAAATGACTGACATAAAGCATGGGTCCTCTAAGTATAACTTTCTATGGAAGTAGCAGTGCAAGAAGGGTGACAGCATCATCTAACACACCCATCCAGCTTCTGATACCTACCTATCTGGAACCACGGGAATGAACTCAGTTAATCTTAGGCAAACGGCATGTAGTATAATATACCATTGACTACAAAAAGATGTATAAAAAATTATCTACACACATACTATAAAACCGCTAATATGCGTTCAGAAACTGGTAGTAATGACCAGCATTATATCAATAAGATTTATAAAAATAAATTACTTGTCTCTGGCCATAGGTAATTTTGTACGTATTTTTATTAAGATATCAATATTGTTAAAGTAATGATTTTCAAATTTCGAAGCGTGGCCCAGAGGTCACGATTTGAAATCGAGTTGGCCATGGCGGTGCAATGGCGGTTATTCTAATGATTCTCGAACACATCATTCAGGATTTATGATATATGTGTAGATAAAGTAGTGTATGCAACTGTACATAATTAGGCCTTAAAACACTCGTGTGATCCTATTATGAAACTCGCTGAAGCTCGTTTTATAAATACACGCTCATCTCGGCCTCTCATTATGTACAGTAACATAAACTACTATTTAACCTTATTGGGTTACATATATGTATAACATACTGGTACCATAATAAAGTGAGAACATGGATACATCTTTGGTAGTTAACTGTACCAATTTGCTTTTGGTCATTCTTATGTTATCCCAGTAAGGTGTGCAGATTCATTTCGATCATGTTATAAAGATAATCACATGGATGTTTAGCTAATATGGTCAATGGGAGTACCAATCAAATGTTAAATAAGATCTGCAATCCTGGATTTGATAGTGACCGTCACTGTAACCCGGATTCCACATGCTATGAATTCTAGAGTTGCCTTTCCTCGTTCTAAGGCATACTACATGTATCAATCAAGGCTTGTTAATATTGTATATTTTAGGATTTAATTCGTTTTCTGTCCTCATGACATTAATTCACCTTGTTAAACTAAACTCAGTACTCAAATTGTAATACTGATAAAAAAAAAACAAGTATGATCAGATACTTCCAAGTATTTACTGTAGACAATTTAGTCATGTGTTTTGCCCTTCGCCATTCATTCCTTCATTCACAAGTCAGTTCATTCTTCAAAATTTCTTTTTCTGATGTGTCAAATTGCATTTTATGAATTAAATTATTTTTAAGTACTTAAATTGTGTTTTGTAGAACATACTTTAGACCAAAAATTAAGGCGAGTCGTATGTTAGTATAAATTAGTGTGAGTTCTCTAGTATTTTAGTTAGTGGCATTAAAATTATAATCTCATTTATTTATTACGTTGTCATAACTTGAGCAGCGAGAACCTGGAAAATTGTCTTGAGTGTTTTATAATGCTTTTTGCTAGAGTCGTCACATTGTTTTTTTTTATTGAGGTTTATGTAAAACTTACTTTCTCAGTTAAATGTTTAAGTGTCAAATGACTTGACATTATTTCTTTCCATTAAGTATTTGTAACAAGTTCTGCCATTGTTAATTTTCATTGGTGTAAATAAAATAAATAATTGTTTTTGATAAGTTTGTTTTATATTATTATTCTCTATAAATTTTCCAACTTAAGGCAAGGTTTTTACAGTAGGTAATTATAAGTTTAAAATGCCCAAATGTAAAACTAGACAACAAGAAACATTTAAAAAATGTAATCTAGAGTGCCACCAACCGCGACCGGTAGCGAGGCCTAAGCCACGGTGGTTAGGACTTAGGACGACAGACAGAGAACCCTTCTGTACCTCTAGCTAGGCCTATGATCTGAGAGCTAGGCTATCCGCGCGGGGTACCTTCTATCTGTATCTGAATTAAACCGGTTTTTCGCCCTAGTAAATGCCTACGTAAATTTTGTCGTCGTTAGAGTCATTTTAAAGAACCCAGAGATGGGTTCTTTAAAATGGCTCTTTACTAAGATTAGTAGATGGGTATTTCGTGTTTATATAAACACGAAAATGTTGCTCGCAAAATATCTTACTAATCCTACTCCTACTAATATTATAAATGTGAAAGTTTGGATGTTTGTTACTTGATCACGCTTAAACGGCTCAACCGATTTGGATGAAATTTTGCACGAAGCAACCATTCGACGATCAACACGAGCGCGCCCGAGCTTGCGCACATACCCACATACCTACATATTTTAAATCCGCTTTCGTTAAAAAGGAAAAAACCTATTACCTTTTTACTTTATGGACATCTCATTTAATACAAGGCCTTGTTTATGGATAAGCGGTGCGATCCGCGCGAACAGACATGGCGAAGTATTAGTGTGGGCGTTTGGTGAAAAACCTTACTTTTTTTGATAAAAGTATGAAACTTGGCACAGTTATTCCTTGTGCCAAAATAAGCCGATTAAGATCGGTAGCCCTCGGGAGCCCCCCCTCTGGGGCCGGGGAGGGGGGGTTAAAGTCCCGCTCCGCCCGGCTTCATCCTAAAAATTCTAACCGTCCATGGCTAGCTAATATGTCGTGTTTGGTATCAATTTCGGATAAATCAATAACGTAGAATTCATTTCTAGTATAAAAAAATGTTATTTGTCTTGAAATTAAAAAAGAAAACATAAAAATAAAGATTTTCAACTCCATTTTTTTTATTTTGAGCATTCGTAAATATTAAACGGCCAGCTATTTCTGTATACAAAAAATATGTTAATAAAGCCAATTTATTGTAGATTTGAAAATATGTAACTTTAAACTACCTTTGCTAACAATAAATAGTGTAAAAAAAAAGATTAAGTGGCGAGCGGTTGAAAATACCGCTCCGCCCGGCTTCATCCTAAAAATTCTAACCGTCCATGGCTAGCTAATAAGTCGTGTTTGGTATCAATTTCGGATAAATCAATAACGTAAAATTTATTTTTAGGATAAAAAAATGTAATTTGTTTAGCAGTTAAAAAATAATATATAAAAAATTTAATTATACAACCCCAATTTTTTTTTTTGAGCCTTCGTAAATATTAAACGGACAGCTATTTCTGTATACAAATAAAGACAATTTATTGAAGATTTGAAAAAATATAACTTTTTAATACCATTGCTCACAATAAGTATTGTAAAAATATTTTTTTGTAGCGCGCTTTAGAAAAAACCGCTCCGCCCGACTTCATTTAAAAAATCTAACTGTCCATGTTTAGCTAATAGGTGGTATTTAGTATCAATTTCGGATAAATCAATAACGTAAAAATCATTTCTGGTGTATAAATGTAATTTAACAAGCAATAAAAAATATTTTACTAGAACATATTTTTATTATGAGCCTTCGTAAATGTTAAACGACTAGTTAGTTGCGTATGCAAAAAATACTTAAACAAAGCCAGTTTAATGTAGATTTGAACAATATAACTTTTAGCTACCTTTGCTCTTTGCTAATAATAAATAGTGTATTTTTTTAAGTCGCGTGCCGGTGCTCAATTTTTACCGCCTGTTCAACCTAAGTGCACATTCTGGAGACCGAACATATTCGTTCTTATGATCATAAAAATGATGAAAAATTAAGAAATATTTGTAACACAATTTTAATTTGCACAGTAGTGGCGTTCCCTTAGAGAAGGGACCTTAGAATGTCGCGAGGCCTCATATTTGTATTAGGTGAGAGCGTCACTATTAACGCCAATGTCACTAAGATCCCTTTTTCAAAGTCATATTGTACGAGTATAAGCGGAAAAGGCACATTATTACGTATAATTTACTACACGTCTCGAGAGTCAACGCAGTTTCCTCCACTGAAACATAACATTTCAAATCCCTCTTCAGTTGCATTGCGTTTTGCAACCAGCTTTGCATTTACATCTTGTTTAGTTTAAACAGATGCTGACCACACCAGGGTTGTCAGACCAGTGTGGAATTCATTGGCCAGCATTTTGCTTCCATGTCTAAGCAGAGGGACTGGGTATGTTTTGATGACGAACAAACGCCTAGTCCGAAACATGTAGGTACCTACCCCTTGGTAAACTGCCCGTTATGTGTGCTGGTATAGAGTAGTTTCCTCTACTTGCTGGTTGTTTATCCGGTTATCGTTTCGCATCGCTTTATTTTCATCAACCTCTAGTATAAGACGTAGTACTATTACTTATTCTGTGGTACAAGTTATATCTAAATGTTGAGATTTAAGTACTAAAAATATAGCAATAATAATAAATATTAGGGGACATTCTTACACAAATCGAATTAGCCCTATAGTAAGCTCAATTAGGCTTGTGTTATAGGTACTAGACATCCAAGACTCAGAAACAAATATTCATGCTCATCACACAAATATTTGCCCTTACCGGGATTCGATCCCAGGACCTTCAGCTTCAAAAATATTTGTTTACTAGAAAGAACCGGCAATTGGAGGACATGCCTCACGACGGAAACTGCCCTATACCAGCAGTCAGCACACATAACGGGCAGTTTACCAAGGGGTAGGTACGTTTTTGGCTAGCAAGCAAGGTGCTGGCCAATGGATTCCACACTGGTCTGACAACACTGCTGGGGCCAGCATCTGCTTAAAATAAACAAGGTGTAGTGTAGATGCAAAGCTGGTTGCGAAACGTGATGCAAAAATTATGAAGAGGGATTTGAAATGCACCCAGTTACGTCTCAGTGGAGGAAAGTGCGTTGACTCTCGAGACGTAATATTGTGCCTTTTCTGCTTATACTCGTACAATATGACTTTGAAAAACGGATCTTAGTGACATTGGCGTTAACAGTGACGCTCTCACCTAATACAAACATGAGGCCTCGCGACACTTCTAAGGTCCCTTCTCTAAGGGGACGCCACTACTGTGCAAATTCGTTCAAAATCACAAGAACGAATATAGCACAGTCTGTCTCCAGAATGTGCACTTAGGTTGAACAGGCGGTAAAAATTGAGCACCAGCACGCGACTTAAAAAAAATACACTATTTATTATTAGCAAAGGTAGCAAAAAGTTATATTGTTCAAATCTACATTAAACTGCCTTTGTTTAAGTATTTTTTGCATACGGAACTAACTAGTCGTTTAACATTTACGAAGGCTCATAATAAAAAGAATGTTCTACAAAAATATTTTTTATTGCTTGTTAAATTACATTTTTTATACCAGAAATGATTTTTACGTTATTGATTTATCCGAAATTGATACTAAATACCACCTATTAACTAAACATGGACAGTTAGAATTTTTAAATGAAGTCGGGTGGAGCGGTATTTTCTAGAGCGCGCTACAAAATTATTTTTTTACATTACTTATTATTAGCAATGGTATTAAAAAGTTATATTTTTTCAAATCTTCAATAAATTATCTTTATTTGTGTATTTTTTGTATACAGAAATAGCTGTCCGTTTAATATTTACGAAGGCTCAAAATAAAAAATTGGAGTTGTATAATTAAATTTTTTATATATTATTTTTTAACTGCTAAACAAATTACATTTTTTTATCCTAAAAATAAATTTAACGTTATTGATTTATCCGAAATTGATACCAAACACGACCTATTAGCTAGCCATGGACGGTTAGAATTTTTAGGATGAAGCCGGGCGGAGCGGTATTTTCTACCGCGCGCTACTTAATCTTTTTTTTTTACACTATTTATTGTTAGCAAAGGTAGTTAAAAGTTATATATTTTCAAATCTTCAATAAATTGGCTTTATTAACATATTTTTTGTATACAGAAATAGCTGGCCGTTTAATATTTACGAATGCTCAAAATAAAAAAAATGGAGTTGAAAATCTTTATTTTTATGTTTTCTTTTTTAATTTCAAGACAAATAACATTTTTTTATACTAGAAATGAATTCTACGTTATTGATTTATCCGAAATTGATACCAAACACGACATATTAGCTAGCCATGGACGGTTAGAATTTTTAGGATGAAGCCGGGCGGAGCGGGACTTTAACCCCCCCTCCCCGGCCCCAGAGGGGGGGCTCCCGAGGGCTACCGATCTTAATCGGCTTATTTTGGCACAAGGAATAACTGTGCCAAGTTTCATACTTTTATCAAAAAAAGTAAGGTTTGGCCATTTTATGTCGCTAAGGATCCCCACTATATGGGGTTTTCGTACATTAGACTTCATGCGTCGCCTATTCAAAAACGAGGCATACCTACCTACCTATAGTTATCTTAGTTCTTATTATGATGTCCTTAATACCCTACCAGTTACATTTGACGATTTATCGGTACCTACTTATTCGTCGAATGCGCATCAATTTTATCTCATAACTTTAAAAGAATACATGAGCCTAAGACAATACCGGGTCGTTGCCTTTTCAGATTCTCATACAAGATTCCAACTTTCTACTTTCAAAACGACTTAAGTTACTTATCATTCCTATAAGACTTGTTCTTTTTTGAATAAATTAGACGTGATATCTGAAACTTAATTAACTAAACTTTTATCAGTTAAACGCCGACGGCGCCGCCAGCGCACGTGATGGTCAAAATAAATGCGTATAGAAACGTGAGCCACGACTCTCCGAGCTCCGGAAACTCTGTTGCGTCCGAGGACCATTTTGAGTGAGTTTTTTTTTTAATTTTTACATCTGGCCAAGGAGTTTAAGCTAATGGACGCGCAAATCTTCTTTAAGAAGAGTTAAGTTCGGCGTTTGCCCATGGTTTCTACGCATTATAGTAACAATACTAATAAGACCTTAAAACCAATGCATTAAAGATTAAAGTATCCGACATAAAGTCGAAGTGGAAGCGTGCTGGGCCCATAACCTTTTATTTCGGTTAATAAAAGCGTAAATAATATATTCAACGTCCGAGTGACAGAGTTGTTTTGTGGCCAGTGTCAGCGATAAACTAAAACTACGCTGACTATATGTCATGCATGACTAAAGAGTTTCTTCAACATATATAATTTTTTTTTTGACTAAAGTCAAATATCAAAGTGAACGCTGATTGATTGTTAAAAAAATGGAGTGTTTTAATTATTGGAAGGGCATAAAAACGAATGCCCGTTCATTAAACCTATTTTAGATAAAACGCCTTTGAAACCCGCTTATCTTTAATGTGTTATTTTGACATTTGTGTATTTCAATATTAGCCGTATAATACATAGTTAAAAATAATCCAGTTAAAATTTGAATTATTAAACATAATCCTAATAATGATCCAAAATTTTATCAAGTTGAAATATTTGAGTTTGAAAAAACCTATGTGAGAAAAGGACAGAAGTATGTTAGCTGGCAGATTACTACTTATGTTAGTTATGTTTTATGAATAAAAGGGTAGGTAAGTCTATAATGCTTATCAATTCACAAAACGGCTTGCACACGTTCGTAGGTATTTACTTCGTTTCTAGTGTAATTTGATCCTCAGTTTCTCAAGGGACATACGTTAACGGAGGTCAGGGTTACGTATAGGTATATTAGGTATGCAGAGGGTTAAGATGCGTTCGTATAGGTATGCGTTGTGTCTGTGTACAGTCGAGTTCTCCAATATCTATACAGACAACCTTTCAAAAATATCTACACATGTGTCTTATGTCAGTAATAATAAAGCCTATGCACAGGCAGGGACTGCATAACCGAAAAAAAACCTTTATATTGGGTTAACGAAATGACGTCATATAGATTGCAAAATAGCGGTTTCGATATCGAAATATAAAGTCGGAAGGGGGAGATGGGGTGTTGTGTCGGGAGGGGGGTGTGAGTCGTGGGGGGGGGGTGAGTCAGGTGGTAAGTCGGATGGAGGAGAGGGGGAGGTTGTGAGTCGGGGGAGGGGTGAGCGAGGGGGAGGGGAGAGCGGGGGTCACCCCCGACTGCAGGAGGGATGATTGAGTCGCCGGGGGGGGGGGGGGGGGGTTAGTCGAGGGGGGGGGAACGCTCACCCCCAGTCCGAGCTAGCAAACGCTTCCCGCCGCCCGCAAACTTATCCCGGTTATGGTTTTCCCGAGGAACTACAGGTTTACATTTTACATTACATGGTAACCGGCTAACTGCATACCATTAGGCGGAGTGTATATGCTTAGGTACATGCCATCGACGGGATAAGGTCAACAACATTTTAACCCCGTGTATAAATAAACTTTACATTAGTATGACGAAATATCGATTAAGGTATCGTCATATGTCGTAGTTTACTTGTCGATTAATAAATCAATAGAAACGGCAGAGATAAGTTAGACAAATGTAACGTCAGAGCGGAGTGAAAGGAGGCGTTGGCCATTTTTAAGGAACATAGAACCTTGTCACTCTCAGAACAATAATATTTTATTAAATCTGATTATTAAATGTAACAAAGAGTTGGTGGTCCATAGAATAGGTAATCTGTTATAGTATATCGGGAGTTAGAAATATGTACCTATACCCACTTGTTGATGGCGCTCTTCAAGTCAAAGAGAGAAAAGAAAGAGACATTTATTCGTAACAAGAACAAAAAAAAGAGTGTCAGAGCGTTTTTTGTCACGAAACGGTTCTATCTCAGCATAATGTTGGCATTACTGCCGGCGCTGAGCTTCCGATAGAACCGTCGAGTGATTACACGCTGGATAACAAACAAACTGTGGCGTCACTCCTGTCAAGTCTAACGTGTTCTGCATCGCGCTATCGAAGTTTCTTAAATCGGTTGCATAACATCTAAAACTGATTGGACTTCGGTCCCTGAGAGATCATTCTATTGCAGTGTCTCCTACAAAACAAAAGATAACAAAATAATAATAGAAACTTACAAATTATATGTAACATTGTGAAATGAATATATAACAGTAGGTACCTACCTAACCTATTATGACATGTTGAATGTATTTTTTTTACCAATAAATATCTGTATTCTGTTTTCTTACCTAAACACGAGAAGGGAAATAAAAATCCTTAAGCTAACACGATTCCTCATTCGTCATAAATTATTATGAGAGATTATATTTATGAGAGTTAATAGATATATCATGTAACGTGTTTCCATTTCACATAGCTTGGACAGATTATATGAAATTACATGCTTAGCTACTACGCACCGCAGTGTCAAGATATATTTGTGGGTGAGCGTTGAGGTGAGCTTAAAACAGCGTCACCTAACGAAACTAGACCTCTAACTACGCTTAGCTACTACGCACCGCAGTGTCAAGATATATTTGTGGGTAAGCGTTAAGGTGAGCTTAAAACAGCGTCACCTAACGAAATTAGACCTCTACCTACGCTTAGCTACTACGCACCGCAGTGTCAAGATATATTTGTGGGTGAACGTTGAGGTGAACTTTAAACAAGTTACAGAATAGGGGGGCAGCACTCGATATGACTGCATTTGTTAGATTAAGGTTTAGGATAATGTATTGTGTTTTTGGTGTACTAGCTTCTGCTCGCGACTTCGTACCTACGCGTATAAATTATGGATTAGGTACCTACATGATATTCTTATGTTTATCAGCCGAAAGACGTCCATTGCTGGACATAGGCCTCCCCTAGAGAGTGCCAAATTGACCGGTCCTGCGCCACCCGCATCCAGCAGACTCCCGCGACCTTTACCAGGTCATCAGTCCACCTTGTGCCTCAGCCTAGTCCATCAGCCTACCAATTACTACTGAGAAATTAGATTATTACAATTTCATTTCCATAAATGATGCGTCTAACAGTTCAAATTCTCTTCGAATCTAAATAAACACCCTCATAAACTTTATCGTCAATAATATTTAATTAAATTGATTTACTTAATATTTATTAAACGAAGTACCTAAGTACTTACATGTAGTAGAAGAAGAAGTACCAAAGCCGGAATTTAAATATTAGATTTCATAATTGAAACAAATGGCCCGAGGGCGAGACCCCACGGATACTCGAATCGTTATCTCCGGGTGTCTTGCAAGCGACCCCTGAGGGCCAAAGTCCCGAAGGTAAACGGGGAGGCAAGCGAGGCCGAAGGCTGAGCTTTTCGTAGGAATGAAAGGCCCAACGTGGTTAAACATAAGAATGTAAATACAGGGTGGAAAGATAAGTCGGGCCCTGGGGAAACTACCTTAAATCTTTAAGCTGGCTCATTTTACTTAAAGGAGGCATTTCTTTATTTTTAAAAAGAAACAAAACTGCATTCAAAGATTTTCAAAAACTCGCTTGCCTCGCCCGGGACTCGAACCAACTAAAATTAAAAAAACAAGCACGCTATTTTATTGTACTAATCGATAATATTATTATTCAGGATAAAATTTTAATGCCTGGATAGGTGCAAACGGGACGATTAGATGGCCTGCAAGAAGTCCAGACCTGACGCCCATGGACTTCTTTTTATGGGGTCATGTAAAAGATGTTATTTATGAAACTTGCTATGAAACCGTTCAAGAGCTAAGGGTTGCGGTAGAAAATGTTATTAGAGGCATACACCACAACACTTTGGGAAGGACTAATTTTGTGTAGCCGGAACGGACGAGGGGGCTCATTTCGAACAATTTATCAGTTAAATAATTAAAAGTGTAACAAATTGATAGTAAAATAAAGTTAATGTTAGATTTAACGATCATTTTTATTTTTAAGACCAAATGTTTGTTAGAGAAATTTTATCTTGAATAATAATACTATCGATTAGTATAATAAAATAGGGAGTGTTTGTTTCTTTTTTTAATTTTAGTTGGTTCGAGTCCCGGGCGAGGCGAGCGAGTTTTATAAAATCTTTGAATGCAGTTTTGTTTCTTTTTAAAAATAAAGGAATGTCTATTTTAAGTAAAATGAGTCAGCTTAAGGATTTAAGGTAGTTTCTCTCCAGTGCCCGACATATCTTTCCACCCTGTATACTGTGTTGATAAAATGTGTATATAGTAAAAGTACCTACTCATTTAATCTGAACACATCTAGCACGCGCTAGTTATTTATAGATAGGAACTCAAAACTGGGCTTCGTCTGATTAGGAATTCTATTTATGAACCAAATATCTAATTGCTTCAGAGCGAATTTCACGGTCTTACCGATATTATCCACGGTAAGTAATTGATGCCATCAGGGGCGTAATTTAAATTCGGCGCACTGGGCCGATATGTTTCATTCACCGCCCCATTATGTTTAACTAATTTAAAGCCGTGGAGACGACTGGGTGTTGGTGCGCAGAGGCCAAAACCTTTTTCAGTGAAGTGGGTCGTCGTCTGCAGGAAAGAGGGCTGGATCCCCGCTCTGGGTCCTTTCTGGTGCAAAGGTTAGCCATAGCTGTTCAGCGCGGCAATGCGGCTAGCGTAATGGGCACCTTTGCACCAGGAGGGACGCGGGGCGGGTTGTTTGATACTTAGTTTTAAGTTTAGTTTAGTAGTCTTTGTTGTAAATTGTATTTTTGTACTTGTTTTGTGTTTTAATAAATTAAATTTATTTAAAGCCTAGTTAACAAATAGGTGGGTAAAATGGATCAGAAAGTCATCGATGACACTAAGAATGGTTAAACTATTCAAACGTTTTTAACTTATTTGGGAACGTTGAATAATCAATAATACCTAAAGGTACCGATATCAATTGAAGGAAGTAGGTTACAATTTCTCATTTAGGTACTCCATTTTTTTACGTATTTTGAGCGATAATTCTTTACCTACCACGTTGTCCAATTTTGATAATAATTTTTCAGTTCGAAAGCAGAGGTAGGTATCTAAAGGTTGGTCCAAGGGAACCAGGAGATGTTCCGGATGTGTGCAATGGCGTTCCCGGGGCTCTGTCCAAAAGCGAGCGGTGGAACACCCCAGGGGTTTTAGTCCGTGGGAGTCGGACATACCCACTCGGCTCCTCCCGGGCTGGTGGGATCCATAACGGATTTCCCCTGGGTAAAAAAAAAGGGAACCAGGAGGAATTGATTGAAGGCGCATAATACAAATGCATGGCAAATTGGTATTTTCTATAGTAAATCATGCATTTGCTCTGAAAAACCAACAAGCCGCGCTTTTACTTAGGGTTAGAGTAACCTAACGTAAAATGTAGTACCTCTACATATTTACTTTCTTAGGTATGTACTTTAAGTCTCCAATCTCTTGCAACTGGTGACGGCTGACGGCGCATGAGTGACATCTGTCCAACACGGGCCATGTAACAATGGGCGGTCAAAAGGGTTAATATCATGTCAAAGCCAATCGGAATGAACCCGGGGATCAAGGCAGGCAAGCGGAGACGTCGCCGCCGCCGCCTTGAGTCACCCTTTATCGGTCACGCCGTGCTGGTGCGCTAACCCGAGTCTCACCTGACTCTGATAAGCGATGACAGGGTTAAACGCATCCACTAGAGCTGTGCGAAGCAGCAGAGTGGTGTGCGTTAAAAAAATCTATCAATAGCGTTGCTATTTGTCTCGCTGGCGCATCTCTTCCTATTGGTGCATTTTTTCGTCGCGCACACTGCTCCAATACGTCGCACAGCTCTGGTGGTTCTCACCCTTATACGGTCTCCCCGCCTGTCATAACTCGACTAAAGATCTCATCGGGGTCACGAGTCGCGACTGTACGTGACAGGATCTACAGCACGTATAATGCATGGACCCCAAGGCTGACGGCGAATTATCGAACCAGCCGAATTACCAGACCATCCACGGTTAGCACAAGACGGCGCGCGAGCTTTCTCGCGGCGAGATATGCACCTGGACTATCCGTCTCTTTCTAATCAGAACAATTAGAAAGGGACAGATAGGCTATCTCGCCGCGAGACAGCTCGCGCGCCGCCTTGTCCTAACCATGCAGGATGAGCTAGAAATAGCGAGGCGCGAGGAAGAGTTCAGTGCGTTAAGTAATTTTGAGATCCAGGAGTCATCCGCCGTGGAGGATTTAATAGGTAGAAATACCGCAATGAAGGTTTGCTGGGATTGGGACTATGGGTCGCTTGCCTAGCTACTCTAGCTAGCATGATCGCATTTATGTCCGACGTAAAGCATTTGTCCCTTACTAGCAAGCATATAGGTACTTAAGTAAGTGCTGGAGGGACAATGCTTTCGTCATATCAGCCTAAAGACCTCCACTGCTGGATATAGGCCTTCCCCAAAGAGTGCCAAAGTGACCGACCCTTACCAGGTCATCAGACCACCTTGTCGGGGGTCTACCCACGCAGCGTCTTCCGGTGCGAGGTCGCCAGTCCAGTCGAGAACCTTTCCGGCCCAACGGCCATCGGTTCTGCGTGCAATATTGCCCGCCCACTGCCACTTAAGTGTAGTACACCGATTCGGAGGGCAAATGCAATGTGAATGAAATGCTTTAAGTCCGACATAATGCGCTCAGGCGTAATCTAAAATTTCAAAACATTGACCCATTTATTCTGCACATAAACTTGCGTCCGACAATATATCATATCACACATGTGACGCGGAGTATGTAAGTATAGCGACGACACCTAGTGTTTATAAACATACGTATTTAAATAAATAAATACTTCAGATATAGGCGCTGACGAGTGGCGAGAGTCGAGTCACAGTCGATCGACCGTTCTCAGGAAGACAGCGCCAAAACTTAACTGCATAGGTACATTTTTTTCGGTTAATCTAGTGAAGTCACTATTAAATGTATGTAAGATGCTACGCTACTATTCTGTGGTTTTCAAAATCATAATGTGCTTTAAATTATAGTTTATTTAGTATGATAAATATAATATTTACTTAGATACGGATCTGATAATATTAGCCAAAGCCAAAGCATTGTTGTAGGTAAGCTCAAAGTCGACTGGACCAATGGAAGTGTATGAAAACTTGAAAAGTGACATGCATAATTTGAACCAAATCAGTTAAATTTTAAGTTTAAAATACTAAATGATGAAATTTACTAATAACAGAAAAAAAAATCGTTTTTTCTAGAATATTTGGCAGCGAAGACTCAGATCTTTCCGTCGACGAATATTGCTTTGAAGAAGAGCGACAATCAACCACGTAAGTATTTATCAATATTATTTTAACTAGTAGGTATATGCGTATGTTAACAGATTAAGTATAGATAAGTATTTAAATGCGTTTTGAGTGTAAGTGGTCTGGCGCTTGACCAAATAGTTACCTACCTACTCAATCGCACGAGCTCGTACAATTGGCTACTTTCCTAAAAAAAAACCCTTAGTCTGTCAGTTAGATTATCAAAAAATATTGGACACCTATTTTGTAGTTTGTCAATTAAACAAAAAATAATGAACGTATAGCCCGTTAAAGTTCCGCGTGACGCAAAAAATACTGTCCAATATTTTTTGATAATCTAACTGAAAGACTAAGTATAATTATATTTGTTTACTCAGGCAAGTACTCAATAGGCTTGTGTCCTAATTTTTTTTACGATGCCATTCGAACCAGTTTTTGGAGAGGAACAAATGTTTGTATGGGAGCAACTACAATTAAAAAACATAAATACCCAAAAAAATTAGTTAAAGACGGACGCTGGCGGCAGCCGAAAACGTTTCATACTGATTTAACATTGAATCGTGACGTCACAGTGTAAAATTTGTACTAATCGTTGTATTGATAATCAAGTAAATTGCTGTTTCGGTCGTGAAATACTGCGTTTAGGACCATAGTTGTCATAAAATTTTGTTTTTATAAAATCGTAAGGATTCTATTGCTAGCTTTAAATTTACTTTTGGACAATAAAAAAAATGCATATTTTTTCTAACTTTTCAAGGTCCATATCTTTTTATGATTTTAATTATATTTCGTCATTTATACTTCATTACATTTATTTAATTAAACTATCCATTTAGCATCACTGTGTTATCAATTTTAACATGTGGAATCTAGGTACCCAATTGTGCGTGCCACGTTCGAGCGTGGAACGGTGTTATTCCCAATGGCGTAGAAAACAATGTCAAAAGTTAAGTTTAGTGTCATATATTTTACCTAAAAGTTACATCTAATAAAAAAACCGGTCAAGTGCGAGTCTGACTCGCGCACCGAGGGTTCCGTACGACCAAGGAACTCAGTATGTACAGTAAGGGAAATGTATTTATGTACCACCGTAGAACCCTATCGCAATAAGGTGACATATCACTCGAGTTTGAGTGACGGCGGCCTGTCAATTGCGACAGGGTTCTACGGTGGTACGTGAATACATTTCCCTTACTGTACAGTAAGGGAAATGTATGCACGTACCACCGTAGAACCCTGTCGCAATTGACAGGCCGCCGTCACTCAAACTCGAGTGGTATGTCACCTTATTGCGATAGAGTTCTACGGCGGTACGTTAATACATTTCCTTTACTGTATGTTGGTTTTTCAGCGATAATTCTTTATCAAGTGAATTAATTTCGATAATTCTTTTTTTATTTGCTAGAAGGTACTTTCAGAACACTTTCATATGAATTTGAAGGAAAAAAATAAAACACAGAAGTATTAAATTATAAACAAAATTAACATATGATTTTTGATGAATAAAAAAAAAATACGCTAGATAGAGGTCTCGTTATACTTTTCCGGTCATATTCACGTTAATATTAATCATATATATTATTTTCAAAATTTTCGCTTGGTTAATTTCGGAGATAAGGGGGGGGGAATGGTATTTTTTTCAACATTTTTCTTTATAAATCAAAATTTTACCATGGTAGAAAAAAAATAAAAACTGTTTTAGAATGAACAATTCAAGCCCTTTCATATGATACCCCACTTGGCCTACTAACTAGACTTTGAATTTTTGCCCCCCCTCTTATCCGCCCTTTTTTATACAAATTAAAAGTATATATTAAAATTTTTCATTTTCCATACACGAAGATTAGCTTTGTATACAACTATTCCAAATTTCAAATCGATAGCATTAGTAGTTCCTGAGATATTTGACTTTGTGACAGACAGACAGACGGACGGAGTCGCACCATAAGGGTTCCGTTTTTACCTTTTTGGTCCGGAACCCTAAAAAGACCTTGCTCGCGTTGGCTCAGATAGCAGTGGCTTCTGCAAAAACTGCCAGGTACCTAGTATCTGTCTGCCTAGAATCTTTTAATTGGTTAAAACCACACTTAATCGGCCTTTAGATCTGGCTAAATGCAGTGCAGTGCACTAACTGGGGAAGGGGTGTTAAACCATCGTTATAATTAGAGCGAGATGGTTATAGTGAACTACATTTAGCCAATTGGTTGCAATTTTTTGCTATATTTTGAATATGTTTATAATATGTAGGGGCATATCTGTATATGACGTTGTTGCTTGTTAAATTGATTAAATTTAAGTGCTAACGTATTATCTCCAAGGCTTACTTACCTTAACATTGGGTCAACAAAATAACGTTTTATCTATGACTGTGCCGATCCATATATTTAATGTAAACACTCATTATCTCTCTTAAGTGTGATATATTTGCGTCAGTACAGTCACCAGCATTAGTATCTGCCATTGTAACAACGCGCGCATAAATATC
Organism: Epinotia nisella; assembly: GCA_932294315.1. Classification (NCBI taxonomy): domain Eukaryota; kingdom Metazoa; phylum Arthropoda; class Insecta; order Lepidoptera; family Tortricidae; genus Epinotia; species Epinotia nisella. Next base: position 16,757,790 of record OW028688.1, on the reverse strand, counting down.
TGACACGACATAAAAATAACTATGTCTACAGATCAGGCAGCTGTAACGTAAGCGTGGAGGCCGGCAGTAACTTCCGAGAGGCCATGGCGAGGCTGGAGGGAGCCCCGTTGTTGGGGGCTACGCAGGCGCCCTATAATAGTATTCACACACATAGCCCGGTAAGTTCTCCTCTATCTGCTATTCAGAAATTCGGATCATATCTTTGGCAACGATTACACATTTTGACATAGTTATTAATATCACGCGATCGCGATACACACAATATTGAAGATCACGATTCACGAGAATATTGATGTTGAATGTTTGAATTGAATGATTGATAATATGGAAGCAAAATCCTAACCGCTGAAATCCGATTTGACATCCCAGTATTAAGATAATAATGACTGTGTAATCGGTGCTTTTCAAATCCCAATCGTATTTCAATGTTTGTAGTACGTAGAACTAAACATGTTATTGTATAGGTTTCAATTAATGTTTTCCAGGATTTTTATTTTTTTACTTTTTTTTCAGGACCTAACAATTCCCACAAACACACTTTATAAAAAGAAAATGCAAAATTCAATACAAATTACCTCAAAAAAGCAAAACTCTCTAGTTACAATGTAAGTTCTATTCATTAAGTATAATTAATATAATTGTAATATTAATCGATCTTAAGATATACCTATCTTAAGATCGATTAATATTACCTACCGGTAGGCATATTGTTGGTACTTACGTACTAACTTATTTCAACCTATAAGTTTGATCTGTGCTATAAGTAACCGGTAACTTCATCAAGCCAATTAATATCAACAGCAAGAAATTATGAACTAAATTCATATAAATTAACTTAGTCGAAATGAAATAGCATAAATGTGATAATTTTGAAATGTTCCAGTTTCTCAGTATGGAACACAGTGATGGGATCCTCCCTATTGACCATGGCGTGGGGCGTGGAACGCGCCGGCCTCCCAGCGGCACTGTTGCTGGTCGCTTTCATGTCGGCGCTATGTCTATACACTGCTCATGTGCTGCTGAAAGTCAACAGGTACCACGGTAAGTGAGCTAGACTAGTCTCAGTATGGATTACATCACAGTGATGACTGACTCCCTATTGACCATGACGTGGGGCGTGGAACGCGCCGGCCTCCCAGTGGCACTGTTGCTGGTCGCTTTCATGTCGGCGCTATGTCTATACACTGCTCATGTGCTGCTGAAAGTCAACAGGTACCACGGTAAGTGAGCTAGACTAGTCTCAGTATGGATTACATCACAGTGATGACTGACTCCCTACTGACCATGACGTGGGGCGTGGAACGCGCCGGCCTCCCAGCGGCACTGTTGCTGGTCGCTTTCATGTCGGCGCTATGTCTATACACTGCTCATGTGCTGCTGAAAGTCAACAGGTACCACGGTAAGTGAGCTAGACTAGTCTCAGTATGGATCACATCACAGTGATGACTCCCTACTGACCATGACGTGGGGCGTGGAACGCGCCGGCCTCCCAGCGGCACTGTTGCTGGTCGCTTTCATGTCGGCGCTATGTCTATACACTGCTCATGTGCTGCTGAAAGTCAACAGGTACCACGGTAAGTGAGCTAGACTAGTCTCAGTATGGATTACATCACAGTGATGACTGACTCCCTACTGACCATGACGTGGGGCGTGGAACGCGCCGGCCTCCCAGCGGCACTGTTGCTGGTCGCTTTCATGTCGGCGCTATGTCTATACACTGCTCATGTGCTGCTGAAAGTCAACAGGTACCACGGTAAGTGAGCTAGACTAGTCTCAGTATGGATCACATCACAGTGATGACTCCCTACTGACCATGACGTGGGGCGTGGAACGCGCCGGCCTCCCAGCGGCACTGTTGCTGGTCGCTTTCATGTCGACGCTATGTCTATGCACTGCTCATGTGCTGCTGAGAGTCAACAGGTACCACGGTAAGTTCTCCTTCTTCATCCCAGCGGTGCTGGAACTGATCGCTAACGCTACACTATGGGGGCTATCATGGCGAGCAGCGGACATGATCATCACTCTACCAAAGTGTCCGACTGAGACGATTTATTGACTGCTTGCAGGCACAGCGACGTGTGAAGTCCCAGCGCTCTGCCTAACCCTGCTGGGCCCGTGGGCGGCGCGGGTCGCGCACGGATTCAGTCTGCTCGTGCTGTTGGGAGCCAATGTGGTGTACTGGATACTCATCACCAACTTCCTCTACTTCACTGTCAATTATTTAGTGGGTGAGTCAAGTGTTTCAATTGTTATAAAACTCTAGAGCACAATCCGTGAAACGACAACGGTAGCGCAGGATGCCCTCAGACTAAGTGGAGATGATGATATACGGAGAGTGGCTAGCAAGAGTTGGATGAGATTAGCTACGGATTCAGCTCAGTGGCGTGTAATTGGAGAGGCCAATGTTTAGCAGTAGAATAAAACAGGCTGATGATTTAGTACCTAGCAAATCGTCCGTATCTTGAAATTGACTGCTGTAAGCAGAAGTAACGGCAATTACCTTCTTCTAGACTGCAGAGTAAAAGAGACAGCCAAGTCACTGTCTGTCATCTTGTGCCTTTAGATTTGTTTTAATGTCCAAGGATAGGACAAACGCCCGTCATTTTGAAAACTTAACCCTGTTCTGTACAGTAGAGACTTCCTTATATTAATAAAAAAAATTAAGTACTAAATAAGAATAAGAATAGTTTATTCGTGACAATACAAAACAAAGGACAAAAGTAATGTTTTATAAATTTATTTTAAGTACCATAATTTATATGTTTCAAGTGACAAATTATTCAAATGACGATGATTAAGGCGATAAATCACTTTCGAAAATGGAAAAGAATGACCATAATTTTTTCCAAATTTTCACTTGTGAGCCTATATCGACGTGAGTTTAGGACCCATTCATGAGTCGAAAAAGTGCGTTCACAGTCTACTGACGTCATTGGGGCATGTCTAATTGTTGACATTGGTATATTGTTTTACATTAAATTATAATATTTTGAGTAAACTTCTCTACTGTACAGAACAGGGTTAAGTTTTCAAAATGACGGGCGTTTGTCCTATCCTTGCATATAATTAAAAGTAACAAACTGTTTTACAGATTTATCAAGTCCAAACGCCACAGCCTATTCAACGGCGCTCCTCTGCCCGAAGGCAGACGGTGTCAACGGCTCGCTGATCATCCCAGAGCCCCACGACACCGGCTACTGGGGGCTCCACACCACGGTGCCCTTCTACGTGGCGTTCCTTGTGTTCCCGCTGCTGAACTTTAGCAACGTGTCTTTCTTCACGAAGTTCAATTCGCTGGGTAAGGTTTACAAGGAGAGGCAGGGGATGACCAGGGCCCTATTTAACCACCTTGACAATTGTCACCTGACAATGACAATTCCACGGACATTGCTGGATCAATAAGCTGTCCAATAACAACCACCTTAACATGCCGACGCAGCCATGTAAGTCGAATTGTCATTGTCAGGCGACAATTGTCGATTTGGTGAAATGAAAAACCTCGTGTTGAATCTAGAAATCAAAAAGCTGGCTTAGGTACAAGAGAAATGGAAAAGACAAGAAGAAAACTCACTAAAACGTGATCTTTCTTACAAGCTTTTATTACAAGATTTTATTTAGTGCCGCGATGTTTGACATCAAATCTTGCAAATTAAATTTGATCCACTTCCCGGTAACGGATTGAGCTGAAATTTTGCATAACATGTGTAAAACGCGTGACAATGCAATATTATGATGACATGGTGCTGATCTGATGGTGGAGCTGGAAGGTAGCCCTATGGCACAACCTCATCGAGTTTGGGTTCGTTAGAACTGTCTCAATGTGTAGTTGATGACGGTATACAGAAAAGTACAGTCGTGATTAAAAGCTTGTACCAAAAATGTTTTTTTTGACAGAAACTTATTCTCAAGTGATCAAATAACTTAGGTAGGTACTTAAGGTAATATCATTTGATCAATATTTTGTCATCTACATAAGTATATCACTCGGGGTGTAGATTTTAGAATGTTTTCCGCAGCGTCCGCAGCCGGACACATTGAGAACTGTGTCATGTGTTGTATCGTTTGGATGGTGCTAAACCAGAATGCGTCCTATTTTTCGATCTGATTCCCCATTTCAGGATTTTCTAAGCTCTTAACAGACTGACGACGGGAGTTGGTCGCTTTAAAGATAACCTCCTGAAATGGGAAATCAGATCGGAAAATAGGACGCATATACAGACTGACGACGGGAGTTGGTCGCTTGAAAGATAACCTGAAATGGGGAATCAGATTGGAAAATAGGACGCATATACAGACTGAGGACGGGAGTTGGTCGCTTGAAAGATAACCTGAAATGGGGAATCAGATCGGAAAATAGGACGCCTATACAGACTGACGACGGGAGTTGATCGCTTGAAAGATAACCTCCTGAAATGGGAAATCAGATCGAATAATATGTAGGACGCATATACAGACTGACGACGGGAGTTGGTCGCTTAAAAAATTATCTGAAATGGGGAATCAGATCGGAAAATAGGACGCATATACAGACTGAGGACGGGAGGAAGCCGCTGTAAAGGGATATATTGTCGTAGGAACCCTTTCCGTGGCGTACCTCCTGATCTTCGTGATGGTGAAGGGCTGGGGCTGGGGCGTGAATGCGGTGCTGGGCGAGCTGCCCGCCGGCACGGACGCGGCGGTGCTGAGCGGCATGCTGGCGCTGTCCTTCTACATACACAACATCATCATCACCATCATGAGCAGCAACGAGCACCAAGATAAGAATGTAAGTCGAAATAGTGGTCAAGGACTTTAATTGTTGAGCCATTTATGTTTTAACAATTAATCATATATCCGCACTGCAGGTTCAACGCCAACGACTGATATATGCGGCAAGGAGCGCAGCGCGATAGCAACCTTCTTGCATTGACATAAGGTTTAACTCCGCATTAAATGTCTTGTAGATTTGGCGTGTGGTTCATAACTTTTCTGGATGGTTCATAACTGAAGCTGGTTGACAAAACCTTTTTTTATATCATGTCGTTGGCAAACAAGCTTTTACGGCCCATCTGATAGTAAATGGTTCTACGTAGGGTTCTACGGTGTTACGTGAATACACTTTCCTTTCTGTACAGTATAGGGTTCTTCAAAGAAGGAGTGTACCAATTCTTAAAGGGTCGGCAACGCGCATGTAACACCGCTGTAGTTGCAAGCGTCAATACGTAGGCTACGGTAACCACTTACCATCAGGTCTACGCTGGAAGAATGATATATGCGAAGGTTTAGGCATAGGAATGCATAAATTGAATAAATAGAAAATTACGTTTATCGTATCAAAACTTCAATCTTTGATAGTCGGGAGTATTAACGAAAGTAACCAATGCAGATTTTCCTGTAGCGGTCCTTCGAGCCGGATATATTTATGTAGCTAATATTAAATCATTTATTTTCTAAAGTATTTACAAGATGATAATTAACATTAAATATATTGTTATTGTTTCAGGCCAGAGATTTGACGATAGCTTTCGTACTTGTAACCATGACATACCTCTTAGTGGGCGCTGTTTTCTACATATGTTTCCCTCTTGCGAAGTCCTGCATAGAAGACGTAAGTTTTGTGAATGATTGTTGGATGCAATAATGTTTATAATACATGTTATTGTATTATTTCCCAGAATCTTATATTTTATGGGTCAACCAACTTTTTCTTGTTGTTATTCTGTCCCGGTAAGTCAGAGACAACAGTGACAGTTTCTTAGAAAAAATACTATAGATTGGCCTCCTATCATGGTAAAAACTGTAAAAAGTTACCCCGCCATGGAATGGGTTTACTGATATAACAAAAATACGTGTTTAGTGGATTTAAGCCCTATAAAATCATAGTTTTAAAGAGTGACCCAGGAGACGTAACCATGGCAACGATCAACAAAAAATAGTTGATTGGCCCTTGTAATGCTTACCTACAGGAACACTTGTCTTATTTTAAAAAAAGCTAATGATAGTCATTATTTTTGTTACATCATTGTACAGTTACGGAATTTGAAGGTTTGTCACTTTTGAACCTTAATGCCATTACATAGAGTTCAAAAGTGCTAAACATTCAATTTCCTCGACCGTACATAACTTTGTTTTTGTTTCCAGAATATATTAAACAATTTCGAAATGCATGATACAATGACTGCTGTGGCGCGGGCTTTGCTGCTATTCCAAGTAAGTGCGTAACTAGTAAATAATTTGGATATAAGAAAGAAAGAAAGATACCTACATTTATTCACAAACACAGGACACACATATTAAACAATAAAATAAACAAGAGAAACATATAAAACATGAAACAAAGTGTGTCTGCGGCAGTGAACCGGACACTGGCTCAGCATTATGCTGAGGTGTCACACACCTACAGCGCTGATTTTCAGCCAGTACCGTTGGTGACTCACGGAAACGTCATACAATTTTAATATATAAACTACATACTAATATATTATTAGGATATAACCTATACCTACTTGGAAATTTTCAACGACATTTTCTTTAGCAATTGCATACTTACTTACTTCCTTAACCTTTTTTTTTCTTTATTTTTCCAACTGTATCATCAATAAAAGAAGGTGTCGTTTACACTTGTCACTTTGTCTGTACCTATATCCAACGGTGGGGGTTAGTTAAAGGTTTAAACAATGTGGAATTTAAAAGGATAGGTATAAAGTCACTATGCTTTACAAACATTATACAGGTTGTCCTATTTTTTCTTCTTTTATAATCAGACACCGATGTCTATTTCAATTAATCACTCATTTAAATTTCAAAATGTTGAATGTCTTGCGATCTCGTAATTAACATGTGTGTTTTGTGCATCATACAGCAGTGGTTTAGGTTTAGACGCATACAGTCCGTCCGTTCAGCGATCATTTTCACTGGCCCGTACCCTACGCACTACGCACGCTTGCGGCGCCAGAAGAATTAGAAGCGCGTTGTCGACCCTTTATTGATTTGGGAATTCGTTGTGTTGACCGCTCTCAACACTGCATAATCGGGAGCTCTGACGACCTTACTTCCACCAGGATCGAAACACCACCTGATGGCAAGTGCCCACCGTATCCTACGGAAGTTAGCAACACCACATGCTCGTTGTCGAGCCGTTAAAAATAGAATTCTAAAAAGACAATTAGAATACACAATTGTATATCTAATTTTGTTCCAGGTTATAACAGTGTACCCCCTAATCGCATACATGTTGAGATCCGAAGCGTTGCTCCTCCTGCCAATCAGCGACGCGAACAAAGCGCGCACGCGGCTCACTGTCGCGATCAACGTTGTCATAGTGTGCGTGTGCGTCGCTGTGGCTTGCTTGTGTCCCAGCATTGGGACTATTATCAGGTGAGACCAAAAAGACGCAATGAACCATTTTACTAACTAAGAGTAGGTACACCGATTTCATCATCATCAGTTGTTCCCTCAATGCTGAGGATCGTGACATCATGTTCTACTCTTGTTGACCAGACTTCTCCAAAGGCTTCTATCACCCGCTTTAGATGTAGTTGGGTGCAGTGATTTAAAAAGGCAGGGTGCATCAATTTCGGGGGGCGTCGTGGTGGAATGTTCGCGATCCCATGACGCCGGTGTGTTTTTAGTGGGTATGCTCCTCGGATGGCGGCGGAAGGAGAGTCCCACATAACCCCCAAATGGGCCTTCCCCGGGTCGGGGGTATGCGTAAAGCATTTTCGCATCGTCAAAAAAAAAGAGTGCACCAATCTAAAACACAAAAAAGTTGAGGATTCGTCAAATAGTCAGAATACTGCCTGTTCATGAATTTAAAATAAAATTGCACAAAATGTTAGCTGACAAATGTTTCTATAGTATTAAGGAATTTTTGGATTATAGATTTGACGAAGCATGTGACATATAATGGTAAATGATATCTGACTGTTATTATTATTATTTTATTTTATTAGAATTCTATCAATGTTATTTATAAAAATTAATTTAATTTAGTGGGCAATGAAATAATGAATAATAATAATAATTAATATTTACAATTAGATGACTATTATGCTATAATTACTTAATGACTGGAATAGACTGAGTGTTTAAATCACTGACCTAAGTTTTCATATGCCTGACCTGGCTGAATATATTATGGGACGAAATATGTATAGATATTTAAGATCTTATGTAACCATGTATTCATTATGAATAAACCATTCATTCATTCATTCATTCATTCATTCATTCATTCAAAGAGGAGTCGACACCAAGACGCAAATTTAGGTCCCTCACTCCCGCAGTGAATGCCACTTTATGGCCAGGTGTGGTAAATAATATTTATTACTATACGTACTTAGATGACTGTGTCTTTCACAAATGTACAGATGTAGTGCATAATTATTTTCCATCCTATTTACACGGAAACACACGAACAGTACAAAAACTACTGAGGTTGACTGAAGTAGCATGACAAATACGAACGTTTCCGAGAAAATACGATGGAAAACAATTATGCACTACATCTGTATTTGGCTTAGCTTTTTTTTGTCAGTAGTTAACAAGGTTACGTTACGTCTCATGGGTCACTTTTTAAAAGTGCAGTTTTATGGGTTTAGAGCGTTTTTCAAAAAAATTGTACACGAACTTTTTTTCAGAATTCGTTTTTTTTTGGATTTTTCTAACTCAGAATCGTTGATACTATCGATCCTCATACAAGAAAAAAAGCGTCCCAAATATTCCATTCTAGATCGTCACATTTTTGTATGCAGTATTTTTTTATTTATATGGTCGTGACGCACTGGAAGAAAAAAACTTACATAGTAAAATCTGGGACACTTTTTTTTCTTGTATGAGGATCGATAGTACCAACGATTCTGAGTAAGAAAAACCCAAAAAATCGAAATCTGAAATAAAAAGTTCATGTACACTTTTTTTGAAAAACGCTCATTAACACCGTAAATAAATGTGGGATTTTCTAGTCATGTTCAAACCCTTTTTTATGTGCCGTCTTATAAGCATGTTAGATCAAAAACTGTCATATTCTCTCCTAGCTAGCGGGACAGAATAACAACAACAAAAAATCCTTATTGACCTCCTCTTTCCCAGGTACACCGGAGCAGTGAGCGGCCTAGTCCACGTATTCGCCCTACCCTCGATACTCCAAGTCAGATCCTTACAGCTGCGAGGCGAACTCACCTTCTGGAAGCTTCTGCTTTACTTCTTGATTGTGCTCTTCGGCGTCGCAAATTTGGTCATGCAGTTCTTTATCAAAGAGAGTCAATAGTTAAGTGGTCATTTCTATGAAATGTAAATTTGTAGCTTTTTAGGGGGTAATCTCCGAAAATACACAGAATGGATCTTCGGGATGGACATAGGTCTTTTTTTCGTGGATAAACCTGAGTACCCAATCATTAGAAGTGGCTCTGCCTAGGTACTTTTATTCAGAGCAATGACGCGTAATTGGGAATGGATGAAAATTTTAGAAGTTATTTTTGAAAAATATAAACAGTTTCCTCACTTACGTTTTGGCTCAAGGACTGCACTTTCCTATCCGTCTCATATTACAAAAAAATATCTTAAATATCTGTGATAAACTGACACTGGCAATTATATTGCCAGTTGCAGTAGCTATATTTGTCATTACCAGTGTCAGATTACCACAGGACACTTGAAGATATTTTTTTGTAATTTGAGACGGATCAAGGAAAGTGTCTATTGACCGTCCTTGACCCAAAACGTAAGTGAGGAAGCTATTTGTATTTTTCAAAAATAATTGACGCAGCTGAAAACTCTGAAACTTTTCTCTGGTGCTAAGGAAGGTTATTCCTATCACCAAAAAAAAATCAGGCACTTCTGACATTTTCATCAATTCCCAATTGCAGTATACAAGAAGCAACCGGATGGCTCGCGACAGATAAGACCGCCTGTTGTCTACCTCTACCTACATGTTATTGTATTGTTTCTCTCTGTAACTGCTTCGTTTGTGTGAAGTGCGTAATAAATAGTATTTCTATTGTATTGTACTCGAGTGGCGACCACGTACCGGAAGGCGCGGCGTGGGTAGGCCCCCACAAGGTGGACTGATGACCTGGTAAAGGTCGCGGGAGTCCGCTGGATGCAGGTGGCGCAGGACCGGTCGATTTGGCACTCTTTGGGGGAGGCCTATGTCTAGCAATGGACGTCTTTCGGCTGATATGATCATTGTATTGTAAAGCCAAAAATTTTAATATCCCTTTGACGTCGATTATACTTAAGAAATAAGATAGAGGCTACCAAAAAAACAGGTTTAATGTAGGTAGTATATTTTGATTTGATGTGTCTTTAGTCTGTAATTAATTATACTGAGTCTGTAATGAATTATACCTACCATTATTAGCTGCCTACGAAGCTGAAGGACCTGGGTTCGAATCCCGGTAAGGGCAAATATTTGTGTGATGAGCATGAATATTTTTTTCCGAGTCTTGGATGTTTTCTATGTATTTCAGTATTTATATATATTATATATATCGTCGTCTAGTACCTATAACAAGCCTTATTAAGCTCAATAAGGCTCGTTATAGGCTAGTTCGATTTGTGTAAGAATGTCCCCTAATATTTATTTATTTATTTTAATTATACCGATTTATTGGAAACTGGGAAATTTTCATCTAGTCATATTTTGTTTTGTAATACAAAGTGAAATCACTGAATAAAAGTCAAAATGCTGATTCTCTTTTATTTTTTAAACAAAATCCAAAACGATAAAACTAGGTAATTTTGTAATTAACTAATAACATAGATACAACTTTATATTGCCATGCCCCTTAATATTAATGTTGTATCAAATTCTTATAACATATGTAACAGTTCTAGACATAATTATTGTGTAAAAAAGCAAGCGAAATAAGTGATACTTAATCATAAATACATTTTCATAAAGTCTCTTAAAAATTCATAAAAATCAAAATCGGAGTGAAAACACTCGATATGAATAGTTTTATATTCCGCACATATTCTGGTAGATACTTAGAGCATACATAACTGGAGTAGCCTTATGTCGTATTTGCGTACAAAAATGTCTGCTGAATTTTGCGGGGGCGGGGCGGAGCATCTTAATAGGATATTGAAACTCAATTGTATATTGAAAGCTTGAAGTGGTTGGACGTTAAAATATCAAGTGCTTACAGCAACATGCGGGCATTTTTATGATCAGTGTTCTCTTGCGGGGCGATTTTGTGAATGACCATTAATCGAATGTGAAATTGTCTTTGTATGATTTTTTGCACATTGTGCAAGGTTTTCTACAGAGGGGTAAGTTACTGAAAGACTACTCCAGTTATGTATGCTCTAAGGGTAGATATCACCCATACACGGATTTTTAGGTTTGTATAAACTGCTTATTAACGTAGTTAATGGGCCAATCTCCAGAATTGTGTCTGCGTCTAATTGCCACGACTCCATATAAAATGTTCTTAAATGGTCGTGGTAATTACACACAACCGCTGACACAAAATTTGAGAATGGCCTTAATAAGATATACAGGGTGTGGCCCGTAATAGGAGGAATAAATTAAACGGTAGATTATTAAGCTTGTGAGCAAATGTTTCTAAGCGGATTTAATTAAAAAAAAAAAAATGGTTTTTTTTTCTTCAACTTAAGTTTTAGTGTACTTTTTTACTCTTCTGGAGTGATATAAGTAACTTTTTTATTTTAAAAACACAAAAAAAATTGAAAAAATCACAAAAATATCATTTGAAAACAAAAATGCAAAAACTATTATGACTCACTACATGATGTTACCTCAAAATCTGCATTGACTACTGTGCTATGATCTCGTGGTGCCAAGATACATTACTCGGAGGTCATAACTTTAGATCAATTTTTCTCCGATTTAAAAAAAAAATTGAAAAGAAATGGACAAAAGGGGTTACTACAGATGCTCTAAGGAAGCCTCCTTTTAAATATTTGCTCCTGTTACAGGGCCCACCCTGTATAGTTGTTGTGAGACTTGTAAAAACGGCCTAACACATTTTTGGTTATATTTTTACAGACCCCAAGTCTAACACTGCTCGCAAGTAACCATTAGACCAGGGTTGTATTCTGCTGCAGTCAATCACGTAACGCATTGTACGCGCGTCAGGTAGATCTAAATGTCACTTTTTGTATGGGAAAATGACAGCTGACTTGTCCTAACGTGCGTTCGAAACGTTATGTGATCACCCCTCAGATTTGTGAGATTTGAGATATGATTTCATGTATCGTATAAGTCACCCCTCGAATCAAGCCCAGTTGCATTGATTCGAGGGGTGATTTTTATGGGTTTTCCCTAATTTATTATTTTTGTTTTACCTGTGGCAGTGAAAATATTTGTAAACTATCTTGTTTGTTTACTTGATTAAATCTACTTAATTTTAAATATTACTTTTAAAGTACATTCTAAATGATCAAAGCAGCTTCTTTTTCCTAAATTAACCCTATAATGGAATCCACAATTAGGCGAACTATACTGACAGGTGAAAACGTACAAATATGGCCATAGTTTGGCCAGTGCTGTTCATATCGATATTATTAAAGGCTTACCTGGCTACGTAGTGTGAGAAAGCCTTTAATAATATCGATATCGACAGCGGCTGTCTATCGTTTGTCTGAATTTCATTTTCCATAATTTAATTTGCTCGAATTTCATTTGCCACAATTTTATATTCATTTGCTATATTATTATTTTCCAACATGTTGTATCGTCATTCATATGACATAAACTTTATTTGCCATAATTTTATATGCAACCATTTTACTTGACAGAATATTCATTTGCCATAAAAAACTATATTTTTGCGAGCCGTTCGAATGTTGTGTTCTTGCTGTAGGGTCGCAGTTCTACCTAACACTCCTCCTCGCTTCGTCCATCGTCGTACAGTCAGCATCAAAAGTAGCTACGCAAACGAAGACATCAAAAGCTCTTATTCCCTTTTAATAAAGACTTTTGACGTCTTCGTTTGCGTAGCTACTTTTGATGCTGACTGTACCTACACCGACCTGCCTTGCCAGCGGTGAGAATATAAGAAATCAAATAATAATCATCTACATACAGGATTTTAAACCAAATCCCAAAAAGTTGAAGGTGTTTTTTTGCAAATGATTTTATTGCATATGAATATTATGGTTTATAAAGTTTCTGGCAAATTATATTATGACATATAACATTTCTGCCTTATGAATATTATGGTAAATAACAGTTATGGCACATGAAATTATGGTAAACAAAATTATACGAAGGAATACCATCAACAGCACTGGCCAAACTATGGCCATATTTGTGCATTTTCACCTGTCAGTTTAGTTCGCCTAATTGTGTCACTTTAGAACCCTAGTTAATGTTACTTGAGAGCGGTATCGTACTTGAGTGGTGTCCACAATGTGAGTGAAGTTAGGTGATGACAGTGGGCGCGTCCCGGCCGGTGTATTTCTGCAGCTGCGACAGTTGCAGCGCCACGTCGATGAGAGGCCGCAGCATCACCTGAGCGTCGCCCAGAACGTCCGAGGCTTCGTACGAGTCGATGTACAGTCTGGAAGACACCATTATTTTCATCAGTAGGACCTCTTCAATCCGAACCCCGAAAATTTACCCCCCGTTCGGATTAACGTGTTTCCTTTTTTAGGGTTCCGGTACCTTAAAAGGAAAAAAACGGAACCCTTATAGGATCACTCGGTTGTCTGTCTGTCCGTCTGTCACAGCCGATTTGCTCCGACACTACTGGACCAATTGAGTTGAAATTTGGTACACATACACACAAATAAATCACTATGACTATGTAAATTGGTGACCCAAAGATGGACGCGTAAAGTGAATTAATGAATTCTGAACAAGGGCGCCACTTTTGGGGGGTAAACTGAAATATTAAAAAAAAAATTTGCAAACTGTAGTGTGATAAATTATAAATTGATTTATAACCCCCCCCCCCCAAACAAAAGCGCATGTCACCTACTCGACATTCGGTAAGCAACTGCCGAGACGGCAAGTGAAGATAAAACAATTAGGTAGAAATTATACGACGACATCGACAAATTTATCGACTGCATAAAAAATGCAACACTGATTTCTACTCCATTAGTCCTGTTCCTAACGTCATTTGCACTCGATCGTCCGATCCCTACATATAAAACATGAAACAAGTGTGTCTCTGCGGCAGTGAACCGGACACCGGCTCAGCATCATGCAATCAACAGCAAGATTAACAGATACGTCTAAAAGCTTGCAAATAAATAAAACGCAAAATCTTTTTTATGTTACCTGACAGTTGCTCCAGAGCTGCCGGTGCCACTCAAACGCAGCACGATGCGTGATCCGTCTTCGAAAATAATTCTCAGCCCCTGAGGATAAATTATAATAAAATATAGACTTTTATCCTACTAATATTACAAATACGAAAGTTTGAATGTTTGGATGTATAGGGTATAATGTGGGTGCCCAGTATGGGAAAGGCACCCACTATTGAGTTGGAAAGCTGGTAAAGGCCTCCCTGTCCTACCTGGTCGGTTGCGTGTTCAGGTTGTCTTCCTCGGATCTCGGTGGAATAAAATGCCGGTTGGAATGGAGATTGGTGTATTGGTAAACTTATAATTGAACTATGGAGACTAAATAAGATTCAATATAAAATACGTGTTCACAAGCTTTTATACAACTACCCAACAAACACTGATAGGCCCAAGGTTACCAGAAGCGCAGGGAAGCTCAAAACAACTTTTTACAGGCTAGTAAAAGCGAAAAAGTCGTTCTTGGGAAATTGTATAAAATTCTACAATAAAATTCCAAAACACATTACCGAACTTCCTGACTCTAAATTCAAATCTGTCGTAAAACGGACACTTATTTCAAAAGCATATTATAAGATAAACGACTACATCATGGATAGGGATATTTGGCAGCGATAAAATCCTGCACTAGAAATCTGTCGTAAAATAAATAGGCTTTCTACTGTAGCAATGTAATTATAAAATTTTATAATACTCTGATACTGAAATGATATATAGTATACTGTTTTGAAAAAATGACACCTCGCCGAGTTTTTTACGCCGGTTCTTCTCGAGGCAGAGGTTTTCTTACCGAACCGGTGGTAGTTTATCGACATTCATAGGTGCATGTAATATGCCTAAATTGAAGAATAAATCACTTTGACTTTGACTTTGACTTTAGCAAACTCTGGTGAAGTCACATGACAGATAAAAATCTAGACAATAATTCATATTTCGAACCAGCCTAAGAACCAGCCTGTTGTGCAACAAGGTTGCCACAGACGTTCAGATGTTTGGATGTGTCTTACTCAATCACGCAAAAACGACTAAACGGATTAAGATGAACTTTGGTATACATATAGTGTATAGCCTGGATTAACATATAGATTACTTTTTATCCCCGGAATCATCCCCTAAGGGGGCGAATTGGGGGGCGAAAGTTTGTATGGGGCTAGGATATACTTAAACGAGTTCCACGCGGACGAAGTCGCGGGCAGAAGCTTGTCAGATATAATTTTATCTTTTTATAATGTTTCTTGTGAGCGGTTTGCATCAGCCATTCTCAACGGACTGGTTCACAGAGCTATTTTGTTTTAGTCTTAATGTTCGCTAGCACCTAATTCATAATAGGTAATCACGCCCGTGTTCCCAGTGGGGGTACCCAGAAAACCTTAAATTAAAGTTTTAATGCCACTCCTAGTGGGTTTTAAAACGGAGAAAATGTGATATTGCAGTTGCTAGACAATTGGCTACCACACACCTCAACCCTCCTTCTGTGGGAGTAGGTAAACGCGCTTATAGGCCCGTTTACCTACTCTTTAACATAAAAGAACAGACCACGATAGACCTGCTTCACTGAAACTCTATCTTAGACCTCAAATGACCAACGAATATGCAATTTCATCACTGCACACTTCTTTTTGCGCCCCAGAATCAACAGACCATTAGAGGACTTCTAGCCTCCAGAACATATCAATCAATCAATCAAATCGTTTATTCGTAAAACATAGGTTCGTTCACATATTAAGGTGCGAGGGACCCGCTAGGTAGCAGCTCTGCTCATGGGCGCTTTCCTCTACATACGGAATTCTCCATGATATCAGCTAAGGGGGTAGCGCTGCGAAATTGTCACTGAATGTGGTATTACTATTATTATTCTTGTAGTGGCTATTGTGGATGTGATCGCCACTTACTACAATTCTTGGTCAAGTCCTGTGAACTCGAAGAATTGCAGGATTTTGTTGAACTCAAGATATTTGATCTCCTCCGGGCACATCAAGTGTTTGCCCAGAATGGAGTTACGGCTGCGCATAAGACAAGGGCAATCGGTTAGGATGTGTGTAGGCGTCTCCTCTGCTTCAAGGCAGAGTCTGCACTGCCTTGTGTCACACAGCCCCAACACTTGCATGTGGTTGTTTAGGCTACAATGCCCTGTAAGCACACTTACCAGCATGCGTAGACGGTTCCTGCTTAGCGCCAAGGCGTTAGTGGACGCCTTTTTGCTAAAGGTTCTAATGAGCGCTCTGGAATGTTTCAGTCCTGGAATAGCTCTCCAGGCTTGAACGGTCTTGTAGAAACAATAGGTCTTTAGAGTGAGCTTGGTCAGACTTTTGGGGATACCACAAAACGGCTCAGGTCCGCAGTGTGTCCCCTTTACCCCACGTGCAAGCTCATCGGCCTTCTCGTTTATATACCTGCATGCCCTGGGACCTAACGTAAAATTACCTTGTTTTCAACGCCCAGGTCATTCAACAGTTCCCGGCAGTTCTCGACCAGCCTCGACGTTGTGACGTTAGAGGCAAGGGCCAAGAGAGCCGCCTGGCTATCCGAATGGATATAAATAGTACGACTGAGGTAGGTGCTTTGCAGATTCGTTGTCGCACATTCTAGAATGACTGAATGTGGTAAACCAACTTACCTAACGTAACCTACCTGACCTGACCTGACGTAAGTCTTAGAGCCGACGAAGCCGGACGCGGTCATGCGTTGTTCTAACATGGTCATTATCTCGCTGAATGTGGTAAACCGACTGACCTGTTTCATAGCCACGCTGCGGTCGATAGGGTCCATGTAGGAGAAGTTGTCGGCCACTTTGACGACGTAAGTCTTGGAGCCCGCGGCGTGCGAGGAGCCGACGAAGCCGGGCGCGGTCATGCGTTGTTCTAACATGGTCATTATCTCGCTGAATGTGGTAAACCGACTGACCTGTTTCATAGCCACGCTGCGGTCGATAGGATCTATGTAGGAGAAGTTGTCGGCCACTTTGACGACGTAAGTCTTGGAGCCCGCGGCGTGCGAGGAGCCGACGAAGCCGGGCGCGGTCATGCGTTGTTCTAACATGGTCATTATCTCGCTGAATGTGGTAAACCGACTGACCTGTTTCATAGCCACGCTGCGGTCGATAGGATCTATGTAGGAGAAGTTGTCGGCCACTTTGACGACGTAAGTCTTGGAGCCCGCGGCGTGCGAGGAGCCGACGAAGCCGGGCGCGGTCATGCGGTGTTCTAACATGGTCATTATCTCGCTGAATGTGGTAAACCGACTGACCTGTTTCATAGCCACGCTGCGGTCGATAGGGTCCATGTAGGAGAAGTTGTCGGCCACTTTGACGACGTAAGTCTTGGAGCCCGCGGCGTGCGAGGAGCCGACGAAGCCGGGCGCGGTCATGCGGTGTTCTAACATGGTCATTATCTCGCTGAATGTGGTAAACCGACTGACCTGTTTCATAGCCACGCTGCGGTCGATAGGGTCCATGTAGGAGAAGTTGTCGGCCACTTTGACGACGTAAGTCTTGGAGCCCGCGGCGTGCGAGGAGCCGACGAAGCCGGGCGCGGTCATGCGTTGTTCTAACATGGTCAATATCTCGCTGAATGTGGTAAACCGACTGACCTGTTTCATAGCCACGCTGCGGTCGATAGGGTCTATGTAGGAGAAGTTGTCGGCCACTTTGACGACGTAAGTCTTGGAGCCCGCGGCGTGCGAGGAGCCGACGAAGCCGGGCGCGGTCATGCGTTGTTCGAGGACGGTCATCATTTCGTTGCACGGGTCGCTTGCGCATTCTTCGTAGTCGTATCTGAAATAGTAATTGTTAAATTAGTTGAGTCTCCCTTTTTTGCCCGACTACGGCAGTGATGAAAGGAAGGGATATGTTTTAGCAGTCTATGATTTTGATTAATGGGGTGTCAATCAATTCGAAATTATGCTCCGCGTGACATAGGCTACATTTTGTATGAAAAAGAAAAATATGTTAACTGTCACATACAAATAAATAAATTAGATAATACTTTCAGCAGACGATATTAAAGTGCCACCCTGTATATACCCGTGACTGCCGATGGCGACCCTAGCTAGTTCCAGGCGTGAGCCCTGATATGGCTTGCGAAGCCGAACTTGCTCTTAAACACTCGGTCGCTGGAAGCACAGGAAAGCTGACCCACTTTGACTCAAAGTAGTCCCTTGAGTCCCACAGTACAAGATTAGGAGGCCAAAGGATTTTAAGGAAGGAGGACACACACACACACACGCACGCACGCACACACACACACGCACGTGTGTCCCTATGTCTGTGATAGCTTTGTGCTTTTGCGACATGTGTGATTGCTTCTGTGACGCAACTGTTTTTTTTTTGGAGAAGCGGGTCTTCCTGCCACAGGTATTTTAGGAAGACCCAATCCTGTTGTCATAATCAGAGGTCGGAATTTTCGCGGCAAAACAAAAGACTGTCGCAATCTAGCTAGTGTTAGAAACGTGTCTTTTATCGATATCGAGTATTGTTATATAAAAAACATGCCTATATATAACCATTCGCGACAGTTGATTTATAATATGAAAAAGAAGTGGTAAGTTACGGGATGGTTTTAGATGTGTTATTCCATATAAACCTAAACTATGCTTTATCATTTTAACTAATAACCCTTCCTTTTGACTTTGCCGTAGTCAGGTTGTTACCCGACTAAAGAGAGAGGTTAAGAGTTAAAACTTTTATCTATACCACCTCATTGAAAATAATAGACACTTCCGAAAATGAGTACTGCTTAAGCTGTCTCTATATAATTTTATACAAAACTTACGTATAATTTTGTAATCATCATCATCATCATCATCATATCAGCCGAAAGACGTCTCCTGCTGAACATAGGCCTCCTCCAAAGAGTGCCACAATGACCGGTCCTGCGCCACCCGCATCCAGCGGACTCCCGCGCCCGAATTTTGTACCTAATATATATATTTTTTCATCACACTTGCTCGTCAATGGCGTTATTACTTGCGAGCATATAGAGCAGTTATAGCCGTTTTACCGCCCACGGGCTGTTAAGTTTAGTTTTAAAATATAGAACCCTCTGATTGGCTTAAGCAAATCTGGTTGCTGTGTGATTGGTTGAATAAAAAAATCTAGTTGGTCAAGTCGCCCCGCCCCGCAAGAATACTGCTCTGTGATTGGTTGAAATATTGAGCTGCGCGCTCCACTAGCACTGATCTGGAAGTGAAGTTGTAAATTTTTGATTGGTGCGGCTGTATGAAACTTAGATTTTTCTGTCTTTTGTAGTTATTTATTTCCTCGCAAATGTGATGAAAAACATAGTGTATAACACGGGCGTAAGAATATTGCAAACTCGAGTAATCAAAAGCCCTCCACCTTCGGCGTCGGGCTTCTGATAGACTCTCGTTAGCAATATTCCACTTACTCCCCTCGTTAAACAATGTACTATTGGTGATCCGTGTTTTTCTTCTATTACACAACTGTCGATATCGATGAAAAAATATTTCCAACGCTAGCTTGATTGCGACAGTTTTTTGTTTTGCCGTGTAAATTCCGACCTCTGGTCATAATGTAACCTTTATTTATGAAATAAATCATTTTCATTTTCAAAAAAAAACATAAGCCTCACCTAGTGAAGTAATTCCTTCCATATTTAGCCCAGTGTTCTTTCAGTATCTCTTCAACGGACTTGCCGGTGGACGCGATGACGGACAGCCAAGCGAGAGCGGCCCACAGCCCGTCCTTTTCCCGCACGTGGTCCGAGCCGGTGCCGAAGCTTTCTTCTCCGCAGAGAGAGAGGCGACCGGCGTCCATTAGGTTGCCGAAATATTTCCAACCTTAATGATAACGAGTGGAATCAAACGATTTTTCAAAAACCATACTGCTTTTTAGTGCCTGGGTCGTTCTTCTTTTTTACCGACAATGAACCGAGGTTTTTCTGTTTTTTTTTTGTTTTTGAACTATCGAAAATTGTGGTTATGAAGTGCGATTTAAAAAAAATGCATAGGTTTCTTCATTAGAACTAATTAAAGTTTCCTTTCTGGCCAATATAAATATTTATTTACGGTTGGTTTCTAAAAAAAAAACATGTGACAAAGTGGACTCTTGCAGTGGGGACCACATTTTGGTTTACCACTCTGTCACGGCATTCTACGAAAAAAAAACAATTTAAAAAAATGCTAGTTAGAGAAAGTGAAATATTAAATATCACTAATTAATAAAATAATATGGACGTTCATTCGAACATTATAAAACCGTAAACATCATTACTCAAATGAGATGCCGTAATAAGACGAAGGACAGGCTATTTTCGGTCGAAAAGAAGAACGACCCCTATGTCACCCCCACGATTCAGAGGAACCCAACGACACCTCATATGTCGAAATCCGTCAAACGGTTTAGGCTGCAGGGCGTGCCAAAGAATAAGACATACATACATACATATACATAACAGCTCGAAAAACATAACACTATTGAGTGCTCTTTAGAGGGTGTCATGTACCTACCACCCTATACTTGTAACAACTCAATATACTATGAACATGACTACAATATAATAAAGAATAACCCTCCTTTCCTTCGGCAGTCGGGTAAAAAATAGAGTTTTACATTAAAAACATACTAAGAAAGATGTGCGCCGAATGCCTAAACCTCAAAATAATACCATAAAATATCAAAGTGTGACGTCATACTTGTGTGTCAATCAGTATGAAGCGTGTCGGCTGCCACCAGCGAGGTCCATCTTTGAGCCAATTTTTTGGGTATTTGTTCTTTAATTGTAGTTGCTCCCATACAAAAACTTGTTACTCTCCAAAAACTGGTTCGTATAGCATCGTAAAAAAGTCTTAGGTCCCAAGTCTATTTTGATTGGTGGATTGCTTTTTTTTTGACCTGCACGGCCAGCGAGTCGGATGATGAGGTCTACAGAACATAGAACATACCAGTAGGCACTTCAAAGATCTCCTTCCCGAGCTCCTTGGCCACGCGGTCGACGGCGGCAGCGGTGGGCATGGAGCGAGCGAAGCCCTTCACCCCGGAGCGCTGGAAGTACGGGACGAGTGCCGCGTGCGCCGCCAGCACGGCCAGCGAGTCGGATGATGAGGTCTACAGAACATAGAACATACCAGTAGGCACTTCAAAGATCTCCTTCCCGAGCTCCTTGGCCACGCGGTCGACGGCGGCAGCGGTGGGCATGGAGCGAGCGAAGCCCTTCACCCCGGAGCGCTGGAAGTACGGGACGAGTGCCGCGTGCGCCGCCAGCACGGCCAGCGAGTCGGATGATGAGGTCTACAGAACATAGAACATACCAGTAGGCACTTCAAAGATCTCCTTCCCGAGCTCCTTGGCCACGCGGTCGACGGCGGCAGCGGTGGGCATGGAGCGAGCGAAGCCCTTCACCCCGGAGCGCTGGAAGTACGGGACGAGTGCCGCGTGCGCCGCCAGCACGGCCAGCGAGTCGGATGATGAGGTCTACAGAACATAGAACATACCAGTAGGCACTTCAAAGATCTCCTTCCCGAGCTCCTTGGCCACGCGGTCGACGGCGGCAGCGGTGGGCATGGAGCGAGCGAAGCCCTTCACCCCGGAGCGCTGGAAGTACGGGACGAGTGCCGCGTGCGCCGCCAGCACGGCCAGCGAGTCGGATGATGAGGTCTACAGAACATAGAACATACCAGTAGGCACTTCAAAGATCTCCTTCCCGAGCTCCTTGGCCACGCGGTCGACGGCGGCAGCGGTGGGCATGGAGCGAGCGAAGCCCTTCACCCCGGAGCGCTGGAAGTACGGGACGAGTGCCGCGTGCGCCGCCAGCACGGCCAGCGAGTCGGATGATGAGGTCTACAGAACATAGAACATACCAGTAGGCACTTCAAAGATCTCCTTCCCGAGCTCCTTGGCCACGCGGTCGACGGCGGCAGCGGTGGGCATGGAGCGAGCGAAGCCCTTCACCCCGGAGCGCTGGAAGTACGGGACGAGTGCCGCGTGCGCCGCCAGCACGGCCAGCGAGTCGGATGATGAGGTCTACAGAACATAGAACATACCAGTGGGCACTTCAAAGATCTCCTTCCCGAGCTCCTTGGCCACGCGGTCGACGGCGGCAGCGGTGGGCATGGAGCGAGCGAAGCCCTTCACCCCGGAGCGCTGGAAGTACGGGACGAGTGCCGCGTGCGCCGCCAGCACGGCCAGCGAGTCGGACGGGGTCACGAATAGGGCGTCGCGCCCGATTATCATGTTGCGGTCGCCTGGGGACGAAGGGTGAGTGTTAAGCTGAGTACGAATTTGAGCGGCTCAGCCTGAGGCATGCTCGCCCCGCGCGGCGAACTGCTCGCGCGCCAAATAGTTCCACATAAACATGCGCGGGTAGGCAGCGCTCACGCCGAGCCGACATTCAAAATGGCGTCGACACGATGACAGCTGATTGACTTCGAGACCTACAACACCTTTAGCTTTTCATGTATTTGTATCAATGATTGTTCCAAATTTACTAAAAAACTATTACACGCGCACGGCTCAGCCACTTGCTCAAATTCGTACGCGCCTCGCGCACAAACAAGTTCGATCTTGTCGCTCTGTCCGCGGCACGCTCAGATACACGTCCAAGTGACGCGAGGCACGCACACTGAGGCGCCTTTGAGCACGGTCAAGAGCCCGGCTCTGGGCGTGTGCGCGTACGAATTAGAGCAAAATAGGCTCAAGGCGGTGCGTTCCTCAACCCGAGGCTGCTCTAATTCGTACGCATCTTTAGAAGCTGGTAACTCATGTTCTATGTACAGTCGCCTTCAGATATATCGGAGCGGTCAAAGTGCTCACAAATATCTGAACACGTCTCTAATGCCTTGACAACGTGTTCAGATATTTATGAGCATATATCTGATGGCGACTGTACAAAATATTTGTTCATGAAATTTAAAATTTTTGGGCGCCGGGTCATTGCAGGCTGAGTCTATGGCCGCTTTGTTTATGGGCTCTTTGTTAGTAATCATTGAGTTTGTTAATGTGTCGTCTAAGAGTTAACTTCGGACTATGTGTTAAGCCTGCATCACAGGCGCGGCCTGCGATGGCGGTCCATAGTAAATTTGACAACTAATGACATGTTTACCATTGGTAGCGCCAGTCTGTGAGAGGCCTTATAATGATTTACCTATTTATTAACGATGATACATACATACATACATACATTCACGCCTTTATCCCTAAAAGGGTAGGCAAAGCACTTGAAACTTATGTTCCAGTACCACTTTTAGCATAAATGTGGGTATAAAAGATCGACAAAATGTGATATCGCTGTGACAGGTTGCTAGCCTATCGCCCACAACACACTTCAACCCTGTTCCCTTAGTTGACTCTTACGACACCCACAGGTAGAAAGGGGGTGGTGCTATTCTAACCCGACACCACACGGGGGATTAACGATGATCTATGAACACTATAATCGTGAAAATTGTGTCTATGAATGCTAGTACTTATCTAGGAACATCCTATCCATAAAAACTGTGTCGTACTTAAGCCTCTCATAGACTAATGCGAACTGTTGGTCACGTATAGCAGTGTACGCGCGTCGGGTAGATCTAAATGTCAATTTTTATGTGGAAAAATAACAGTTAGATTTACCCGACGCGCGTTTGGAACGTTACGTGATTACCCCCCTGGCCGCGGCGGTCAATAGCAAACTGTCAAATTTACTATTGACCGCCACCGCAGGCTGCGCCAGTGTGATTCAAGCCTTATATCCATGAATAGTTTAGTCTATGAAAAATGTAATTATGAACGCCATATCAATCGGGTCGTTCTTCTTTTTTACCGACAATGAACCGAGGTTTTCCTTTTTTTTTTTGGTTTTTGAACTATCGAAAATTGTGATTTTGAAGTGCGATTTAAAAAAAATGCATTGGTTTCTTCATTAACACTAATTAAAGTTTCCTTTCCGGCCAATATACATATTTGTTTACGGTTGGTTTTTTAAAAAAAAAATGTGACAAAGTGGACTCTTTCAGTGAGGACTACATTTTGGTTAACCACTCTGTCACGGACTTCTACGATAAAAATACGTTTAAAAAAATGCTAGTTAGAGAAACTAAAATATTAAATAATAGTAATTAATAAAATAATATGGACGTTCATTTTCGAACATTATAAAACCGTAAAATCATTACTCAAATGAGATGCCGTAGTAAGACGAAGGACAGGCTATTGTCGGTCGAAAAGAAGAACGACCCAATCAACCATCATTCTTAAAACCTTTATGGCTGATGGTAAGTAAAGATGGTACGCTGAGCTAATATTGCTCAATATATTTGACCATGTATAACTACTAACTTATTTTTATTTATTTAATATTTGTGTGAACATGAACATGTGTTTCGGATTTTTTTCTATCGTCATCATCATCATCATATCAGCCGAAAGACGTCCACTGCTGGACATAGGCCTCCCCTAACGAGTGCCAAATTGACCGGTCCTGCGCCACCCGCATCCAGCGGACTCCCGCGACCTTTACCAGGTCATCAGTCCACCTTGTGGGGGGCCTACCCACGCCGCGCCTTCCGGTGCGTGGTCGCCACTCGAGAACCTTTCCGCCCCAACGGCCATCAGTTCTACGTGCAATGTGCCCCGCCCACTGCCACTTAAGTTTAGCGATTCGGAGGGCTATATTTCATTTCTTTATATGATTACTATTGGATCTTTTTCTATGTATATAAGTATTTAGAATAGAATAGAATCACATTTATTCAGGAAACACATCATAAGTAAAAACAGAAGAAGTATACATTGAAAGTGAGAAAAATAATACAAAGTCTAGGTACTAGACTTTTTTCTGGCGAAGTTAAAGCTTATCTTATCTTATCTAGTTGAGGGCCCTTTCGGATACACTTCGACCCAGTGGGATCTTTTGTGCATTTGCCCTCCCCTTTATAGCTACTCCCAAGCTCGCTCCATCATTTCCACAAAGCGGATGATGCTGCTCAGTGGGAGCACCCTGAATTCCTTTGGTTGCGGGTAGCCGTTACCAAAGAGATTCATTCTTTGTCTGGCAAGGGCATGACATTCACACAGTAAGTGTTCCTTAGTCTCATCCTCCTCGCCACACATTCTACAGTCTGTACTGTTTGATAGTCCCATCTTGGCCAAGAGATCCTTGACGCCGAAGTGACGACGAGTGAAGTTAAGCGGGAATTACATTACGAAATTAGTGTCATGCATGTTGACAGCAGTTTCACGAAAGTAGTTTCGATATATGCGAAAGTAATTTCGTAACATAATTAGTGTCGTGAAAACAACAGTATCGCAGTGGCCATGGCGCCATCAGCATCAGCTATTTCAACATGCATGACACTAATTTCGAAATGTAATTCCGGCTTTACACTATGAAACTAGTTGCATGACACTAATTTCACCAAAAAATCGCGCAGAGCACGAAACTAATTTGCATGCACGACATTAATGCATGCATTACGAAATTAATATATTACACGTGAAACTGTTGGTAAAACTAATGTCACGAAATTAATTTCATGCCACAAATTTCGTAATGTAATTCCGGCTTTAAGGCACTTGTCCCACCGCCGGCGATGAGCGATGAGCTATCGGCGATTTTCTCGCCCAAGAAACGAACAAAAGATAATCGCTCCCGTGTAAATAAAAGAGAGAGATATAGTTCATCGCGGTGTGAACAGCCAGCGATGAACTATAAATATATATCTCTCTTTTATTTACACGGGAGCGATTATCTTTTGTTCGTTTCTTGGGCGAGAAAATCGCCGATAGCTCATCGCTTACTCGCCAGCGGTGGGACAAGTGCCTTAAGCTAGTTTGCAAGTTACCATCGCCATCGAACGCCGCCCCCAAGTCATAGTCGCCCCCCTTCACGGCCGCCACCAGGTCGGCCGCGTACGTGAGGTTGGGGTCGGGGTGCGCGCCCCCGAAGTCCTCCAGCGGGGTCACGCGCCGCACGTTGGCGGACGACGCGCCTAACTCGTCCACGAAGATGGCTTGCACGTATGGACCGGTCACTGAAAATAAACTACAACTTAGAAAAGTTGAAAAACACCCGACGTTTTCATTTCAAAGCTCAATATCTCAAAAACGGCTGGACCGATTTTGATGGAACATGGCTAAGATAACTCGGGTTAAAATTATCTACGACACAAAAAAAACCGCATTCAAATCGGTCCATCCGTTTGGGAGCTACGATACCACAGACATATACACAGACACGTTGAACTTATAACACCCCTCTCTTTGCTTCGGGGGTTAAAAAATAGTACATTTCGATACTAGTGCGGAAAGTATGTCATTACGTCACGAGTACCGAGATATCTTGCTACGAGCCGTAGGCGAGTGGCAAGACTCGGGACGAGTGAAGAATGACATTTCCGAAAGTGTATCGAACGACGTTTTTTAATACAGTTGCGAAAAAATAAGAAAAACAAGAAGTAAAGAATTCGAAACTTTTATATTATTCATTCTGTAACATCATTGTAATACAGTTGAAGAAAATGATGTTTAATACAGTTTAAATACAGTTTAATACAGTTCTATCTTATTTATTTTTTATTGACATAATAATTAATGGTACAATTTGTACGAGGAAAAGTGAAAAGCACTAGTGCGCGAAAACCAACTTTCCGCACGCTAAACAGCTACGTAAAGTAGCACTTTTTGAGCAACTGTATTAAAAAGATATTTGTATTCTTTATCTACATACAGCGGGTGATAAAAATTTAAAATTAAAATTCATTTATTTCAAGCTACACATAGGCTCATATTAAACAATTAAAGAGATTTATCATTATATACAATACAATACAATACAAATACTCTTTATTGCACACCTCACACAAAAAAAGCAGTTACAGAGAGAAACAATACAATAACATGTAGGTAGAGGTAGACAACAGGCGGTCTTATCGCTGAAGAGCGATCTCTTCCAGACAACCTTTGGGTATCGGAGAAAGAGATAAAACTAGATTATGCAGTAGGTGGTGCAGCGATTATTATTAATCAAAAATCAAGAAATTATAAAAATAAACGTACATAAATACCTCTATATATAAACATACACACACAATCATACATATATACAAATAACACAAACACAAATATAATGATACATAAACAGTCAGCCAAAAAATACAATCAGGATTAGGGGAGAGACAAATAATGTAACTAAGTCACACAAAATAAAATAATATGATGGTTGCCATTTTTGTCCGACTACGGCAGAGACGAAAGGAAGGGATATGTTTTTAGCAGTCTATGTTTGTATTTACGTATGTTCCACTGTAGCGTTCGAAATACTAAACCGATTTTGATAAATACAGTGTCAATCGATTCGAAATTATGCTCCAAGTAACATAGGATACCTTTTGTATGAAAAAGAAAAAGATGATGGCTGTCACATACAAATAAATTACTGACTTTAAAAAAATCTTTTGCTAGCGTGTAGGGTATCAAAATGAAAGAGGAGATAATTTCGATTTCAAATATAGTATATAAAAATATCAAGCTTTTATTTAACTTGCAATGTATGTAACTATATATGTTCGGGTGGAATCTTGCAAATCAATTTTGAAGCAGATAACCTCAACATATTGAGCTGAAATTTTGTGTATTAGCATAGTTTGAATGACAATTCAATATTGTGGTAGCATCGAGCTAATCTGATGATGGAGACAGAAGGTGGCCATGGGAATTCGGTACTTAACCGACGAAACCCAGTTGAGTTTGGACTCGTTAGAATCGTCTCGTACAGAAAAGTACAGTCGGCAATAAAAGCTTGAACAATTTTTTTTTTTTAACAAAAACATATTATTGTCACTTATCGTTTTCGATAAGACATCCGCCATTCTTGCACTGGCATGCTTGTCAGAAGGTGTTGGATGTCTTATCCTCGGCGATAGCCCAGAGTGTTCAATCAATAAAATCAATAAAGCTGAACTCAGTATACCTATGGCCTGGCCTGACATTTTAAAGTGCCATTGCGGCTTAGTTGTACAATAATGTTAATTTATTTCATTTATTGAGGCCAAATTAGAAAACCACAAATCACTATTTTCTAGAGTAAACACGCAACACTGATCTAAAATGCCATTCAGTTCAGGGGTTCAAATCTCAGAGTTGCCAGTATACTTCACAAATCTAATGAAACGCGTGGCCTGCACACGGCAATGAAAATATAGAAAGAAAGAAAGAAAGAAAGAAAATACATTTATTCACAAACACACAGGACACACATATTATACAATAAAGTAAACAAGAGAAACATATAAAACATGAAACAAAGTGTGTCTCTGCGGCAGTGAACCGGACACTGGCTCAGCATTATGCTGAGGTGTCAGACACCTACAGCGCTGATTTTCAGCCAGTATATCTCTGTATACCGTATCTCTTAGCTTAGGTTAATATACTCTTATTATGTTAATACGTTAATTTTAGTTTATCGAACGGATCAACTGAAAATCAGCGTCGTTGCACTCTGTGTGTCATGCTGAGTGGACTCTGTTTTTGTAACAACACTAGATTTTTTTTTTAGATTAAGGGATGTTATGTATATTCCTGTTGTTGCTCCAAAATAAATTTATTATATTCTAAACGTAAAACTAACCCTGGACGTTCTTAACCTGCTGCCAATCAAACATCTATCTTAATTTTAATGAGTAAGATTTAGATTTGTTTATCATTATTTCAGTTCCAATCCAACCTGAAAAAGGGTTAAAGTCCTGAACAGCACATACCTCCGCTCATAGAATCGATGAGCACATTGAAGGGCTTCCTCTGCTCCGAGCCCCGGATGAGTGCCTTAATCTTCGGGAAGTCGAAGATCTCCTTCATGTAGCTGACGTAGTCCTGGACGGGGTCGATGACCTCCACTACAAATAGTTTATTGTCCACCTGTAACAAGCATTTTTCCGTTTACATATATTATTCATCATCATCGTCATCACATCAGCCGAAAGCCGACGATGATGATGATGCCGCCGGTTTTGTCCGGGCAGCTGTGGTTACTATCTTGGAGTCTATGGTGGCGGTGACGGTATCATGTAGCAGATACTAAATCTATGCTAACGTTAAACTTGAAAACCCCAGTCTTGTACTCCTTAATGGCGGTGGTGAGCGCGTGGATCTCGTTGGTGGTTTGGTCGGAAGCAGGGCCGCCGTTGGAGAGAGAGAGGGGGGGGGGGGGGAGGGAGAGGGGGACAGCGAGAGATAGGGAGAGGGGGGGAGAGAGAGTTGTGTCACTAGCGAATCTGTGATCACAATAAACTTGAAGACGTGTTGTCGACAGGCGGCTGAGGTCAGGTGCTGTCTTGTACTCCTTGATTGTCGTGATGAAGAAGACGCCATTAGAGAACGCTCCAGTTGGACTTGATGGCCAGTCATGCATGAGTGATAGAGACACTTACATTAAACTTGAAAACCCCAGTCTTGTCGACAGGGCAATTCAAGTCAGGCACTGTCTGGTACTCCTTAATGGCGGTGGTGAGCGCGTGGATCTCGTTGGTGGTTTGGTCGGGAGCGGGGTCGCCGTTGGAGAGAGAGAGAGAGAGAGGGGGGGGGGGGAGGGATAGGGGGACAGCGTGAGAGAGGGAGAGGAAGAGGGGGGGAGAGAGTTGTGTCACTAGCGAATCTGGATCACAATAAACTTGAAGACGTGTTGTCGACAGGCGGCTGAGGTCAGGTGCTGTCTTGTACTCCTTGATTGTCGTGGTGGAGAAGACGCCATTGGAGACCACTCCAGTTGGACTTGATGCCCAGTCATGCATTAGTGACACTTACATTAAACTTGAAAACCCCAATCTTGTCTACAGGGCAATTCAAGTCAGGCACTGTCTGGTACTCCTTAATGGCGGTGGTGAGCGCGTGGATCTCGTTGGTGATTTGGTCGGGAGTGGGGCCACCGTTGGAGAAAGAGAGAGAGAGGGGGGAGGGGATAGAGAGAGTTGTGTCACTAGCGAATCTGTGATCACAATAAACTTGAAGACGTGTTGTCGACAGGGCGGCTGAGGTCAGGTGCTGGTTTGTACTCCTTGGTTGTCGTGGTGGAGAAGACGTCATTGGAGACCACTCCAGTTGGACTTGATGCCCAGTCATGCATTAGTGACACTTACATTAAACTTGAAAACCTCAGTCTTGTCGACAGGGCAATTCAAGTCAGGCACTGTCTGGTACTCCTTAATGGCGGTGGTGAGCGCGTGGATCTTTGGTAGTTTGGTCGGGAGCGGGGTCGCCGTTGGAGAGAGAGAGAGAGAGAGAGAGAGAGAGAGAGAGGGGGGGGGGGAGGGAGGGGGACAGCGTGAGAGAGAGGGAGAAGGGGGGGGGGGGGAGAGTTGTGTCACTAGCGAATCTGTGATCACAATAAACTTGAAGACGTGTTGTCGACAGGGCGGCTGAGGTCAGGTGCTGTCTTGTACTCCTTGGTTGTCGTGGTGGAGAAGACGTCATTGGAGACCACTCCAGTTGGACTTGATGGCCAGTCATGCATGAGTGATAGAGACACTTACATTAAACTTGAAAACCCCAGTCTTGTCGACAGGGCAATTCAAGTCAGGCACTGTCTGGTACTCCTTAATGGCGGTGGTGAGCGCGTGGATCTCGTTGGTGGTTTGGTCGGGAGCGGGGTCGCCGTTGGAGAGAGAGAGAGAGAGGGGGAGGGAGAGGGAGACAGCGTGAGAGAGGGAGAGGAAGAGGGGGGGGGGGGGGAGAGAGTTGTGTCACTAGCGAATCTGTGATCACAATAAACTTGAAGACGTGTTGTCGACAGGGCGGCTGAGGTTAGGTGCTGTCTTGTACTCCTTGATTGTCGTGGTGAAGAAGACGCCATTGGAGAACACTCAAGTTGGACTTGATGCCCAGTCATGCATTAGCGACACTTACATTAAACTTGAAAACCCCAATCTTGTCGATGGGGCAATTCAAGTCAGGCACTGTCTTGTACTCCTTAATGGCGGTGGTGAGCGCGTAGATCTCGTTGGTGGTTTGGTCGGGCGCGGGGCCGCCGTTGCTGCAGTTGAACTTGATGCCGAAGTCGTTGTTTATGCCGCCGGGGTTGTGGGATGCGGTTAGGACTATGCCGCCTGAAAGAGATTTAAATGTTTGTATTCAACACGGATATAGTAAAAGAACGAGAGCCCCGTTTACTTATTTATCTACACAAATTAAAGCCGCTAAAATGCGTTCAGAAACTGGCAGTAATGACCAGCATTGTATCAATAAGATTTATAAAAATAATTAACGTGTCTCTGGCCGTAGGTTATTTTGTACGTATTTTCAATAAGATATCGATATTGATAATGATAAAGTAATGACTTTCAAATTTCGAAGCGTGGCCCAGAGGTCAGAGCCTTCGATACTGTTCGATGGAAATCTAGTTGGTCATGATTTGAAATCTAGTCGGCCATGGCGGTGCAATGGCGGGTACTCTAATGGTTCCCGAACACATCATTGAGGATTTATGATATGTGTGTGTAGATACAGTAGTGTATGCAACTGTACATAATTAGGCCTCAAAACACTCAGGATTTAGGCCTTAAATCACGAGTATATTTATTTCATTGTATAGTCATGTAGGTACATAGCATATGGTTTTATGAAACAAGCTTCAGCGATAAAGGATGTCCCACCCTTTATATTCTCCCTATATATGTATATATATATACTCGTATGTATATACGAATATTGCTCGTTTAATATTAATAGTATAGGATAGAAGACAAGGTAATGCCACTACTCATAAATAACAAATCTGTTTTATTTAACAGAGGTTTGTTAAGTTTCGTGAACAAAGGGGTTTTGGAGATTTTTTTGATATAAGTTTTGTGCAGATCATTTTGACATGTCGACGATCAATCCTGTCTTAGATTCCATTTTGCAAATAAGACGATATTTTCAAAGCATTGTCATTGACATACAATGACCGAATGGTATCTTCTTTTGCATAAATTTGAGAGCAACAGTCCCGAATTCGATTCTTGGTGACCGTAGTAGGGTTCCGTACCCAACGGGTAAAAACGGGACCCTATTACTAAGACTTCACTGTCCGTCTGTCTGTCACCAGGCTGTATCTCAAGAACCGTGATAGCTAGAGAGTTGAAATTTTCACAGAGTATGTATTTCTGTTGCCGCTATAACAACAAATACTAAAAAACCGGCCAAGTGCGAGTCGGATTGGGGCTCCCATACAACAGACATGATTTTATTGCCGTTTTTATAGATAATGGTACGGAACCCTTCGTGCGCGAGTCCGACTCGCACTCCGCCGGTTTTTTTGTTGTTTTAATTTAATGTTTAACAAAAAATACCGTTATGATTTAAACACTATAATGTTAAATACTAAAGGATACGTGTTTATTGTGGTAACTTATTTATATAAATAAGAAACTACAATAAACATAGGTCAATTTATCATAATGACTGTTATACGCATAGGTACTTGTTTCCTATTGACAAATACGAGTAAGTATGAAACCTTTGAACTCATTTAGTAAAATGCAGTGTAGATAATAGAACTGAAGATATAATAATGACTACAATTAAGCTACCATTAGTCTCGGTGATATAATTTACAAGTATATTAAGTATTCAGATAAGTTCTCGTTCTCCAGAACATTCTCAGAAGTTACCGAAAAGTACTCATAATATAGAATGTTTCGCAACTTTGAGGACTTCTTTTCGGTGCATTGCTCAGACTTTTTTTCTTGTATGACGATCGATAGTATTAACGACTGACTAAGAAAAGCCCAAAAAAAATCGAATTCAGGAAAAAAAAGTTTTTGAAAAACGCTCAGGTACTTTCCGTTGACCTATAATATGAGATTTGGAAAGTAATATCGTTTTATACTACAAGTACAGGGTAAAATCTGAAACTATACATTTGTAATTAAGTACGATAGTTTTATCCCAGATCTACGCAGACGAAGTCGCGGGCAGAAGCTAGTCATTAATAAAACATGCTCTTGTGAAAGGTCCAGTTACAAAATTAAAGACATTATAAACTTAAAATATGATTTTGGCATAGGCCTCCCCTAAAATCTTCCAATCATTCCTGTTTGTTGCAGACTGGTTAGTTAATCAGTCAATGCCTCAATGCCCATGAATTTTGCCATTTAGAATGGTATTCGGCTCTATTTTCGCTCTCACTTGCTCATGCGGTTCTTATGCCAAAACTAAAGATTTCCTGAACCTGAATAGTTTTCTAAGAGCTCTCCGACTGTACACGCTCTGGTTTGACGGTATTCATGTTAAATCTCCCAAGCGCTTGGATGTCATGCTGCAAACACACACGCTTGGCAAACAGCGTCACCAAAGAACAAACATGAATGTGTCCAATATAAATGAAATAAATAAAATGATGATGATAGTAAACTTACCAAGAGTATTGTATTTTCTGATAATACATGATACAGCAGGTGTGGAGAGGATGCCATTCTGACCGACTAACAGTTTTGTAACCTGGAAAAAAACATTAAGATAAAAAAAATAGTTCTTTATCTCTTATCGTGTGAAAGCCTGAAAGGAAGGCAGATGAAGTTAGTTAGTTAGTTTAACTGGGCATTTTCCGCAAGTCGACATCCAGTGTGCCTATTTTGCATGAAACGGCAGGGTGGCGCTACTCTAACCACCCCAGCTCCTCCAAAAAGTTTAAGAGTGCCTTGGTATCACTGACTGCGTTTTCCTGTATACTTCTACCAGGCAGATGAAAGAATTATAGCAGGATGTGTGTAAAATGATTTTTTTTTTTTCAATTGTTCAACTTTTGAAACAAAAGTCTTTTACAGTACACATGGTTGAGGTGAGCACTTTCCGTGCATATGAAACTTTAAAGAGCCATATGTACTGTAAAACGTTGTACGATACACGTGCGAATAGGTAACTCGCAACTCGTGTCGATAACTATTAAAACATGACCATTAAAACCTTCATTGCCAGGAATGTATTCAATTTCAAATGCTAAAACGATTGCAGTTAATACTGCAATTGAATTAATTATAGAATACGTTATTTTTATGGTTTTTATGACAGTAAGTCAATCAATATTTATTTACATACCCCGTTTCCAGCGCTGATCTTTATAATTTTATCCACAACTTCTTTGACCAGGTATCTCCCATCCCCACCGACTACAAGCGTAGAACCAACAATACTATCCTTATTGGCGTCCAAAATACTCTGTATAAAGTTTTCCGTGTAGTTTTCTTGAAGAAAAACTTTAACCTTTTTACGTAAACCACTTGTACCCGGCTTTTGCCCTTCAAAAGGGGTGGTGTTAACAGTAACTACGCTCGGCATCTTTACTGAACAATATATAGGTGTGGGTTTAACTTTTGAGCTAGTTATCTCGCCAAGACGGTGTTAATAAATAACTTTATTTATCTCAGTTCGTAATCGTAAGGTCAACTAGTACGGCCGCCGGACGAATTCAAAGCTGTCAACCGCAATGTCAATGAAGGTCAGTAAACAGGCTGCGTTCAGAAATCATTGGAGTTTATGTAATGTTTTTTATTCAGTTGTTTTAAAATGATTATGAGTTTTATTTATTGTACTTAGTTTAGTTCGTTAAATATGTTATAGCAAATGTAATTCATTTTTAACATTTGTAAGGAATATTATTATTTCTATCACTAAAAAGTAACGTTACAAATTCGGAACGCATCAGTAGCGCGAATTATCGATATTGATCCTTATTATTATTATAGTTTAAATTAGTTTGATATAACCCAAAAAGGCGCGATATAAGAGATTATTTCGAATATTGTTGCAATGGAATAATGATTTTCCAAATTATTAAATTAATTAAATTATTTGATTTACGATCAAAGCAAACAGTAAAACACCAAAAACGTGTACTTATTGCTGTTTGAGTGTTTTTAAAAAAAAGTGTACATGAACTTTTTTTTTCAGAATTCAATTTTTTTGACTTTTCTTAGTCGTTGATACTATCGATCCTGATACAAGAAAAAAAATCGGGTTGTGTCGGAGATACAACCGTTAATTAAGTTTAAGTGGATACTTCTTTGTTGGCTATGGAACCCTTGTACCCGTAAAATATATATCTGAATTAATTCACTAAAATCTGTATAAGTACAGATAAATCGGTATATATGGCAACATTGACTGACGAAGCAGAATCATACTCGCGATACATTGAAAATGGCGGTCATTTCAGCATTATTTTCATGACATTAACTAAATAACTAATGGCCAATATACTTACGTTACTCTTTGCTAATGGCAAATAAAGAAGGATTAAACATGTAACAAACAATTATTTGAAATAAGATTAGGCTTCTCTACAAAAAGTTATTCCGGAAGTCACGTGATACATTTTGAACTGTACCCGTATGCAAGAACGCGAGCAAAGAAGTTTCCACTTCAAAGTGTCCCAAATATTCCATTCCAGATCGTCACATTTTTGTATGCAGTCTTTTTTATTTATATGGTTGTGACGTGACGCACTGAAGAAAAAACTTATAATCAAATCTAGGACAATAAATTCTTGTATAAGGATCGATATTATAAACGATTCTAAGTAAGAAAAACGCGACAAAAAATCGAATTCTGAAAAGAAAGTTCATGTACACTTTTTTTGAAAAACGCCCATTTGCCTTGATCGACTTTCATGGGGTACCTGAATTAGGGTGTGCAAATAAAATACAATTTCTTATAAAAATTACCTTCAACCTTTAATCGGACAAGCAAAACCTAAAAACGATCGTGCAAACTTCCTTAAACAACTAAAAACAAACAAAAGAGGGAATGCATAACTCCTAACCCATCACTTAATTATACATATTAAATTAATAGTAACTTTAATCACTATTAAATATAATGCTAAACATCTCATAATCATACTTTAAAACAATTGATCAAATCACAAGTTCATGATTAAAATTACATCAGATCTTAAAAGAAACCGAATAAAAAGTAAACGAATCGATACATAATTCCATGGTTCACTTAAGATGATTAAATAAAAAAAGGCACTAGATCATGTAAATTATGTACCAACACTTCACTAATCAAACTACTTATACAAATACATGAAAATACCTACATCATTAAAAGCATTCACAATAAATTAGCATGTTAATATGGTTAAAATAAAAATGCACATGTATAAATGTAGTAAAAAAACCTAATTCATAATCATAAGCATAACGATTAGTGATAAATATTATTATGTTAACTGATTAAAATTTTTTCGTGACTGTCGATAGGGATTGTCACTTAACCTTTTTGCCGCCAGAGCGTAGAGCGACGTATTTCTGAACACGACACTAGCTAACATGAAAGCATTAGTCCCTTACAACTCTTACAAGAGAGCATGTAGTACTGCAATAGGGATGTACGCTGTATGTCTGACATAAAACTAATCACGCTATCTACCTAGTTTGCGAGTTAAGAATACATCAATGTGGAATCGCGTGGCGGCGAAAGGGTTAACAGGTATATGAGCATTTATTCTGTTTACTAAGTAAATTAGTCCTTTTTAAAATCAAGTCAAGCGAGGTCCCAAATATTTTGATAGTTGATTCAGCTTAGTCAGAGGCCTAGTAAGTACTTCCTTTAGCGCCATATTCTTCAGAATATGTTGTGTAAAGAAATAATGGCGTCCACCTGATTTTTGATAAACCGTCGCAATATACCGAATAGTGAAATAATCAAATATTAAAAGCATAGAAAACGTAATAACGAAAATCATTTATATTTAGTCGAGACATAATGCTAAAAATGAATGGTTAAAAATCAAGAAATAAAACATGCTTCCTCTAAAGCGAATGATTACCTACGATCTATTTAATATCTAGTTAATCTTATATCTACTTTATCGGCTCTCGGCCTGTTTACCTCAACAATAGTCTTAATATCATTGTCGTATCGCTTTCAGCTATCATAAAAAATCTATAAAAAGGAAACAACTAATCTAATTAGAATAATAAAATCTCATAGCAATCAACGGGCGATCTACGCGAAAACATTCCTTAATACTATAGCAATAGGAACATCGATTCAATGGCAATTTATTTGCACCTTTTTGAGCATTTTGATCACTGTAAAACTAGCACAATATGTGGCTGTCGGTTTGGAATACTATGGAAGATTTATCACTTTATCAGCTACATAACCTTGTCATAAAATGGCTATCATGTCAACTGGTTAATTAACTAGTTAATGTGTCCAGTAAATATGACAGACATTATGACAGAGTTATATTATATCACTATTAAATGATTCAAAGTTTCCAGACCCAAAACTCATCATAAATGGTCCAAAGTTGCAAGAGTATTTTAAAATCTGCCACAATTAAAATCTTGCCAAGTAGATGAAACATGAACTCCGCTTGGCAAGATTGTAAAAGCAGCATTACTACATAATTAAGGCACTTAATTAACAGTCTTCTTTGAGATCACCAATATCGGAGTAAATTTATTAGCATAATCTTTATTTTATTCACTCCAGTCATATAAACAGTCATGACAGAGGCAATGATTTTATAAAAGAACAATCATCAAAATGAAGATATGACCATCAGTCAAGTTTGCACGTCGTTGGTTATTGAATCTTCAATTCTATCATTGATTTAAAACATGGGTCATTATATTCATTGATGATATATAATTCGCTGGCTTATTGCCTAAATAGGTAGCTCGATTTCAATCTTCAATGTATTGACGACAATTTATACACATATAGAGTAGTATAGCAGGGGAATGAATAAAGGCAATATCGAACATAGTGTCTTTTAGAGGCGTTTCAGCGTTGATGAATGGAACCAATTTCATTGGAGCTAATCAAAACGCCAAAACGCTGAAAATACGTCCGAGGTTTTGGTCTATTGTTCAAGTCAGGCCTGCCAAAGTGACACGGTCTAAAGGGGGTAGGCACGTCTATACGGACCCCAGAGAATTTGGGGTTAGGTCGCCAGAATGCACCGTCAACCAATCTGTACAAACTATTAACTATACAACCTCATTTCTAAGGAGGTATAGTCACAAACAAAGCATTTATTAACGTTTGAATACTTACAAGGTTCTCAACAGCCTACAATGTAGATGTTATTGTACAGCCTAATTTACGCTGAACAAGTGCTTAGTCGAGTCAACAGTTGCAAGCTGAAGGAATCCCTGAACTTGCAGGGTTATCAAGCTTATCGACTAATTTCTGTCCTGGTTATACCTAACTCCAGAAATAATAACATGTAAGCAAGGATAAGCTCAGAGATCCATGCTTGATTGAGTAGGTATGTACTGAATAAAGTTGCCGTCTTTACTAAGCACTTGTTAAGTGTAAACAAAGTCTTCTAAACTTAACGTTCCCGCGTTAACACTAGTTTTAAATGACAATTTTCTCTCTGGCTATACTTACCAAAAATTTTGAAATGCGAAGATAATGTGGACTGAATTGCGGTTATAAATAAATATTTGTATATTACTCATCAGGGCAGTAAAACAATGTTTACAATCGCAAGGGCGATACATCTGCGATCTGAGGCTTTCTTTTTTTACCACTCATAAGCGAGTACAAAATTTCACGCATCCTCCTGGCCTGGAAGATTTTTCGAACGCGTAGCGAGCGTCAATTGCCTCTTCACGGCCAGGTGTGACGTACAACATATCGCTTTGCCATATTTTATCCACTGTTTGTTGACGGTGCAGGTGGAGAGACACCACAGAACACTAAATACTATAGAGGGGGTATCGAGCGCGGTTTGTATCGGGAGCGGTGTCGCCTCATCCCCTCCATGTCGCCTGCAACTGTGAGCGACTGCACGGCGATCAGGTGACGTTCCAATTAGTGCTCAAAGTGGCGCGCCCACATCGCCTTTCTATAGTATTTAGTGTTCTGCGAGAGAAATAGAGAGCTAAATTGTCGTCAGTTGCAGAGCTACCACTTGTCCTGGGTGATCGCGTTGGTGTTGTATTGCGGCGAGTTGATCAGTTTGCGTTCCGCGCCCGGCGCTGCGGAGCCTTTGAACACGCTCGCTTGTTGTTGCAGCTCTGTAAATGAGGCATTCGTTCAGCTATACAGCGTGGAGCCGTGCGTCGTTGGGAAGGAAACTACCGGAAGGCGCAGCGTGGGTAGAAGGCGAACTCCTCACAAATTCCTACCCAAACATGTGCCCAAAACCCGGTATGCGCATGAGTGCGCATGTTCGAACTAAACGGCTGCTTGGCATCCTTTTGACTACCCGCCCCCACGTCCGCATAAAATTTATTTATTTATTAAAAACATGTTAACACGACATTACAGTAAAAAAACCAATGCGTCATGGAACGAAACTAAACAAGACAAAACATATATAAGTACATTGGTACAGTTGATTGCCTGTCATCCATCTCCTCACAGAATCTCAGACATTCACCGCACACATACATCGCCACGCAAGTAAGTCGCACTCCGGTGCTGATGCCAAGAGCGCGTTGAGTTGTGAGAGAGCGCGGATCTGCACGGCTATCACAAGACGGCGCGCGAGCTCTCTCGATTTTTCTCGCACTATCCGTCTCTCTCTTATTAGAAGACATAGAAAGAGAGGTGTAGTGCGAGAAAAATCGAGAGAACTCGCGCGCCGTCTTGTGATAGCCGTGCAGCGGAGAGTTCTTGCGTGACACAGTGCGCGCTGCCGGCACCGCCAATACATCGCGTCGGCGTGTCCTGAGTGTTATCTTGGGGATATCCGGAGTATACAGTCGCAAAATGGCAATGTGCGGGGCCACTTTTCGGCGCTACTTATACTTCTATGGTTTTT
The DNA here is from genome assembly GCA_932294315.1 of Epinotia nisella. Lineage (NCBI taxonomy): Eukaryota > Metazoa > Arthropoda > Insecta > Lepidoptera > Tortricidae > Epinotia > Epinotia nisella. The sequence continues at coordinate 16,717,834 of OW028688.1, read as the reverse complement.
TTCGTTCGCTGGTAGACCCTCACAATTTAGACTGTGACCTAGTGAATAGTCACAGATGGACTGAATGCCGGAGGACCAGTCGTTGTGACACTCTTTGGGGGAGCCCTATATCTAGAAGTGGACGTCTTCCGGTTGATATGATGATGAGGTATAGAGCAAGTAAGGTAAGACGTTTACTCCTGCACGGCGATTAATGCCACGTTGGCATCTATAATTAGATTTTTTTAACAGCCGTGACATGATGAGATAAATTGAGCTGGGATGACAGCTGTCAAATATTGGATGTAAGGGCATTTTCACAATAGCACCAGGTGGTGCGTGATCTAGAGTGGAAACCACGTCTTGACTATTGGCAAAGGCAGATCCACAGAACACTAAATACTATAGAAGGGGTATCAAGCGCGGTTTGTATCGGGAGCGGTGTCGCCTCATCCCCTCCACGTCGCCTACAACTGTGAGCGCCTGCACGGCGATCAGGTGACGTTGGCGCGAAAGCTAAGAGCGCATTCTCAAAGTGACGGCGCGCGTGCCACGCCCACATCGCCTTTCTATAGTATTTAGTGTTCTGTGGGCAGATCGCCCTTCGACCGGATGGCCGTATAATAAGAGGTCGAGAAGCGACTTACATTATACATCTGATCCTATTGTAACTTGTAACTTTAGTCAGTAATCCCAACCTAAACGGTCGTGTCATTAACTATCACAGTACAGGGCTGTTATTCGCTACGCGCAAACGCGCTAGACATCTACCTACGCTTAGTTACTATGCATCGCGGTGTCAAGGTATAATTGTGGGTGAGCGTTGAGGTGAGCTTAAAACAAGTTAAGGCCCCCTGTAACCGCCAACGGCATTCGAAGTTTTCCCTCTCTGTTGCACTTACGTACGAACTCGCAAGTCTGACAGAGAGGGAAAACTTCGAATGCCTTTCGCGGTAGGCTGTACGCATACCTGCGATGATTAGCAGCATCTTCCTGCGAGCCCCGAAGGCGGTGACGCCTATCTCCGCCAGGTCCGCTTCGTTCAGGGACGCAAACGTCGACATGTCTAGCTCGTGCTTCTTGAACAGATCTGTACAACACAACATTTTTTACGTCACCCTAGGCAGTAAGTGGGATTTTCTGGCCGCTACGCGAGGAGAAAATCTCACTACCTGGTAGGGTTGCCAACTTTTATTGGAGGAGATATAGTATTTTCCAGAAAAAACCGACAAAAATATGTACACTGTAAAAAATATAGTACTTGGCTGAGCAATGTTGCTATTTCATCATCATCATCATCATATCAACCGAAAGACGTCCACTGCCGGACATAGGCCTCCTCCAAAGAGTGTCAAATTAACCGGTCCTGCGCCAGCCGCATCCAGCGGACTCCCGCGACCTTTACCAGGTCATCAGTCCACCTTGTGGGGGGCCTACCCACGCCGCGCCTTTCGGCGCTATTTAGTTACATTTAATTGAAACCTGGGCAATTTGAAGCTCTTCGAAAGGACCCCCAAAATATAGTATTTTTGCGTACTATATATTTCTTCAACAGTATATAGTACAAAGAGTCAAAATATAGTACAATACTATATAATATAGTACGGTTGGCAACCCTACTTCCTGGCCAAGGCAAGACGTAAAACTTTAGACAAACCACGGGCGGTAATTAGTAAAGCCCCAGATCGCATATTTATGGCCACCTGCGATCTTGGGCATTCACGAATTCACCGCCCTAGGTATGTAATGTATTATTTCATCACACTTGCTCGTAAAGGGCTTCATAACGCGCAGGCATACAGAGCTACAATAGCCTTTATTACGCCTAAGGGCGTAATGGTTTTCTATGAGTTTATGTGTGATCTGATTGGTTTAAGCAAATCTGGTTGGCCGTGCGCCACAAGAATTCTGCTCTGTGATTGGTTGAAAAAAATCTAGTCGGCCACGCGCCGCTGTACTGCTCTGTAATTGGTTGCATGAAATATTGAAGCTGCGCGCTCCACTCGCGCTGATCCGGAAGTGAAGTTGTCAATTTCGTCAATTTTTGATTGGTGCAGTTGTTTGTTGTACGAAACATAGATTATTGTGTCTTTTGTAGTTATTTATTTCCTCGCAAATGTGATGAACAACATTGTATGCGACACGTAAGTACGGTAAGAATGTTACAAACTCGAGTCATTAAAGCCCTCCGCCTTCAGCGTCGGGCAATAGACTCTCGTTCGTAAATCATATCTTGCCGTAAAAAAAGTGCATGGAACTATGACATGGACAACGAATGATATTTCCCTTTCTGTCACACTTATCGAGATTTGTATGCTGCCATCTCGCTCGGACGTGGTATTATTATTACCATAGCTTGTCCTGCTTGAGTATCTTAGGTCCATGAAGTTGGTGTGACAAATTGCGCCTGTTTGTAGTGTGCTTAAAGTTTCCCCGCGTTTTCTTTTTAGGGTTCCGGACCAAAAAGGTAAAAACGGGTGCCCTTTGTTTCCCATAATTTTGTTGTTCCGAATTTCGATGGTCAGAAGTTGATAGCCATAAAATTTATAGACATACATATCAGTAGTCATAATTTTTGTTAAGTATAACGCTTAATAGTTCTAATATCAATGACCTATAATATTAAATCTTATAATCTCAAAAGTCATAAAATTGATGACTATAATGTTTAAAGGTCTATAGATAATTATTCAGAAATGTTGTAAGGCATTTATTTCAACGTACTAATGGTTGTTATTCATATCGTATTAATGCCTAAAATTAATTATGTCTAAGAAACCAAATCTATAACATCCATAGGTATATAGATAATTACTCAGAAACATTTCTGGACATAATAAAACTACTATCAAACCTATCAAAATAAGCATAAATCGTCAAATAAAATTTTCTCTAAGATCAACCAATGCCAAGATAGTGGTGTATAAAGTTTTTCAAAGAACAACAAGAACAGGGACTTAGTGGCAAAACCGACTCGGATCGCGGATAGGTTAGAAGACGGAAGCGGGAGCTTTGCTCCCGCTTTCGTCTTCGAGGTTATTTTTTTTATAAAAGAGCGGATACACTTGTTTGCAAAAAATATTATAATTTTGCAACACAAACATTGTAGTTTTTATCCTACGCACTACTTAAATTGGGATATAAATCGTATGTCATTGCAATATTTTTGGATTAGTATTTTAAACAAAATTATACTGACTCGTACAACCACTTGGATAGGTTTGTTAGTTCAAGAACAACGATTTATTTAGAACAAGAATTTTATACCTTCTTATAATTATTGCGAGTGTTTTTATTGACTGTAATATTATGAAGTCTGACACCACCCTCACATTAAATGTTATGACTAACTAACCACGTGACTACCCATCATTATGACCTGTGAAAAAAGACTTTACAACAATTATAATAAGCAAGTTTATTGCCTTCAATAATATGAAATGGCATACCATCTGCACATTGAATGTTATGACTAAACAATTTTATGACTAACAATAATGATGACTTGCAAAAATCGGAACTCCAATTTATATTGTATAATTTTATGACTTTCGACAATATGACTTATAACAATTATGTTGGGTAACGGTATGGACTGAAAAAATCGGAAAGCTAATCTTCGTGTATGGAAAATGAAAAATTTTAATATATACTTTTAATATGTATAAAAAAGGGCGGATAAGAGGGGGGGCAAAAATTCAAAGTCTAGTTCGTAGGCCAAGTGGGGTATCATATGAAAGGGCTTGAATTGTACATTCTAAAAGAGTTTTCCTTTTTTTTTCTACCATGGTAAAATTTTGATTTATAAAGAAAAATGTTGAAAAAAATACCATTCCCCCCCTTATCTCCGAAGTTAACCAAACGAAAAATTTGAAAATAATATATATGATTAATATTAACGTGAATATTACCGGAAAAGTATAACGAGACCTCTATCAAGCGTAATTTTTTTTTATTCATCAAAAATCATATGTTAATTTTGTTTGTAATTTAATAATTCTGTGTTAACATTAACTAAGATAAATTAAAACTAAGTTAAATCTAAAAAAGGCCCTCGAGGCATTGTACCGAGGATGCTGGCGGCATTCCCTCGCTGAATTGCAATGCTGATGCGTTGCGCGAGAAAGCCGCCAGCTAATTGTAATCTTGTATTCACTTTTAATAAATATAAATAGAATAATTCTGTGTTTAATTTTTTTCCTTCAAATTCATATGAAAGTGTTCTGAAAGTACCTTCTAGCAAATAAGAAAAGAATTATCGAAATTAATTCACTTGATATAAAGAATTATCGCTGAAAAACCGACATACAGTAAAGGAAATGTATTAACGTACCACCGTAGAACTCTATCGCAATAAGGTGACATACCACTCGAGTTTGAGTGACGGCGGCCTGTCAATTGCGACAGGGTTCTACGGTAGTACGTGCATACATTTCCCTTACTGTACATACCGAGTTCCTTGGTCGTACGGAACCCTCGGTGCGCGAGTCAGACTCGCACTTGACCGGTTTTTTTTTATTGTCATAGACAAAACGTTTACTTTTGTAAGTGATCGAAGTGACATTATTAAACATGTCTCAAATACTTTTAAATGAAGAAATAAGAATATTGTCGAAGTAAAATTCAAAATGAACTAAATTGCGTTAGGATTTCAATCCCGTTTAATCTTTAATAATTTTAATTAAGTACATAAATACTACTACAAATGCAAAAACGTCTCGAAAGTAATTTACCTGTAAATGTTTTTTATTTTTTTATGTATGTCTAGTTACTGCATACCTACTGCATAATTTAGTTTTATCTCTTTTTCCGATACCCAAAGGTTGTCTGGAAGAGATCGCTCTTCAGCGATAAGACCGCCTGTTGTCTACCTCTACCCACATGTTATTGTATTGTTTCTCTCTGTAACTGCTTTGTTTGTATGAGGTGTGCAATAAAGAGTATTTGTATTGTATTATATTGTATGTCAATAGAAACTGGCACCATGGTCATGCCGTGTACACATGTTATAGCGAGATTTCAGCCTCACGACCAAATTGCCAGTGGAAAATGTGGTTTTATCGAAAGAGGATTACCCCGGCAACTATTTTTTTTTTTACATTAGGGGACATTCTTACACAAATCGAACTAGGCCTATAGTAAGCTCAATAAGGCTTGTGTTATAGGTACTAAACGACGATATACTATATATAAATACTTAAATACATAGAAAACATCCAAGACTCGGAAACAAAATATTCATGCTCATCACATAAATATTTGCCCTTACCTTCAGCTTCGTAGGCAGCGTCACTACCCACTAGGCTAACCGGTCGTTAATTTTTAGTCTCTAATAATGTTAGATAGTCAACTCACCAATGTATTTGTGTAGTCCTATCTCACGAAGCAGCTCATACAGCTGCTGGTAGCGGCACGGCTTCCCTGGAGCCTGCGGTGGGGATGGCTTCTCCATGATGTTTGGGCGGACGAGCTCCGATCTATTCCAGCCTTTTTCGGGCTATAATAACAATGTTAATAAGTTTCTGTCAAAAAAAACATTTTTGGTACAAGCTTTTGTTGCCGACTGTACTTTTCTGTACACCATCATCATCTATTCATTGAGACGATTCTAACGAGCCCAAACTCAACGGGGTTACGTCGGTTAAATACCTACTTAATTCCAAGGGCCACCTTCTGTTTCCATCATCAGATCAGCTCGATGGTACCATAATATTAATTGTCATCCAAACTATGGATTATACGACGCTCATGCCATTATTGTTTCTTCCTAGTCGCGATTCTGCACAATATGGATTCCACACAGTTGCTTTTGATCACATTCTTTATTCTTCGCAGTCATTAGTTAAGAAACGCCATTCCGACTAATATGATCTATATCTACGAAAAAACTAGTAAAACTCGCTGAATAGGTATGTACAGTCAGCGTCAGAGATATGTGGCCCCCCCTACATAGATTGGTTGTATGCAGGGGGGGGGTCACATATCTCTAACGCTGACTGTACAATGTACCTACATGGGAAATAAATTGATAGCTTTTTAACTGATTTTCGTCGAGGTACATCAAACTACTACCTGCGAAGAATAAAGAATGTGATCAAAAGCAACTGTGTGGAATCCATATTGTGCAGAATCGCGACTAGGAAGAAACCGGATTGTATAAAACTAATGACTGCGAAGAATAAAGAATGTGATCAAAAGCAAATGTGTGGAATCCATATTGTGCAGAATCGCGACTAGGAAGAAACCGGATTGTATAAAACTACTGACTGCGAAGAATAAGGAATGTGATCAAAAGCAACTGTGTGGAATCCATATTGTGCAGAATCGCGACTAAGAAGAAACCGGATTGTATAAAACTACTGACTGCGAAGAATAAGGAATGTGATCAAAAGCAAATGTGTGGAATCCATATTGTGCAGAATCGCGACTAGGAAGAAACCGGATTGTATAAAACTACTGACTGCGAAGAATAAGGAATGTGATCAAAAGCAAATGTGTGGAATCCATATTGTGCAGAATCGCGACTAGGAAGAAACAATAATGGCATGAGCGTCGAATAATCCCAAACTATATACCCAAAATTTCAGCTCAATCGGATAAAGGCGTGACTGAAAAATGGATTGCCAATTTTGACGGACAACTTACATACTTGTAAAATAAAAATATTAAAAAACGGGTCACTCATGTCTTTGAGGTCGAATATCGCTCGACATGTTTCGATGTTGTTAGTTTATTACAGTAGCCAGAAAGGCACTGATGTTGAAAAGGCGGTCCGTGGGTCGATCACGTAATGCATTGTACGCGCGTCGGATAGATCTAAATGTCAATTTTTATATGGAAAAATTACAGTTGGATCTACCCAACGCGCGTATTCGGAACGTTACGTTACTGGTATGAAATTCGAATGTCAAGCTTCAGTTTTGATACCACGCCGAAGGAGTGTTTCAAATCCGACTAAGTACCCGACTGCCGAAGGAGAGGAGGGTTATGTTTTTCGAGCGTATGTATGTATGCATGTGTGTATTGTATGTCTTATTCCTTGGCACGCCCTGCAGCCTAAACCGTTTGACGGATTTCGACATATGAGGTGTTGTTGGATTCCTCTTAATTGTGGGAGTATATATTTGCAAAAAGCAGTTGGGTTTTTCGAAAAATCTTTTGATTTCACTTGTTTTAAACTTGATTTCGAATTTCGTTTTGTGATTACCCTTAGATACCCTTGGAGCATACATAATTGGAGTAGCCTTATGTCGTATTTGCGTACAAAAATGTCTGCCGAATTTTGCGGGGGCGGGGGGAGCATCATAATAGGATATTGAAACTCAATTGTATATTGAAAGCTTGAAGTGGTTGAACGTTTATAATATCAAGTGCTTACAGCAACATGCGGGCATTTTTATGATCAGCGTTCTCTTGCGAGGCGATTTTGTGAATGACCATTAATCGAAATTGTCCTTGTATGATTTTTTGCACATTGTGCAACGTTTTCTACAGAGGGGTAAGTTACTGAAAGGCTACTCCAGTTATGTATGGTCTAAGCCAATACCACTTAAGTAAAAGACAATGTAAACTTACAGTGGTAGCCACCTCCTCCTTGAGATTGATGGGTCCGGGGGAGGTGTGGCTGAAGTAGTACCCCGACCAGCGCGGGGTCGGCATGCGATAGTTGCTCCCCACTTTCTCTTGCATGGCCTAAGGAACATAACATTTTATCCCAATGTGACCCCAATACATTGATATTATCAGTCTCTTTTCATTCAAAACAATATATATACTGGGTGGAACAGATCGATGGACTTTTAAGCAAATGGGATATAGATCAGGTTTAGTACTTCTCACCTAGTAACCATATTAATATTTCTAACAGTTACCGAGATACAACTTTGGTGAAAAAAACTGTATGTTTCAACCCTATCTAGTAGGTTCAATGACGTCAGCAAGATCAAGTAAATTACTAACAGCAACATTATGAACTGACCGTTGACAGACCTTATGTCATTGCAATAAGGTTTAAGAAACAAACAAACTCACAAACTTGTGACATGTGTCAATTTAGGGTTGTCACTAAGATTAAAATATTTTGACTTTTATGTTTTTTGTATAATATATATATATTAATATGTTTCTTTTAAATCCAGCTTAACAATTATAATAGATCGTTTGTATGTCACTTATGTTCCTCCCTGTATATATATATCGTGGGACAATTCACACCAATTGGTCTAGTCCCAAACTAGGCAAAGCCTGTACTATGGGTACTAGACAACTGATAAACATACTTATATAGATATATACATACTTAAATAGATATTAAACATCCAAGACTCGGGAACAAACATTCGTATTCATCATACAAATATCTGCCCCGACCGGGGATCGAACCAGGGACCTCAAGCTTCATAGTCAGGTTCTCTAACCACTAGGCTATTCGGTCGTCAAACACAGAAACTAAATGTTTTTTTATTGAGAAATGACGAAAACACCTAACTCGCGCGCTTCACGCGCCGCGTCGGCCCCTTTCTTTTCGCGACTTGTTCTACATCCGCATCCGCAAAAACACCGCGTCAGTATTTACGGATGCGGATGCAGATGTTGAAAATGATGCGGAAAATCCGCGGCTGCGGATGCGGATGCGAATGTCTACAACATCCCTGGTTGAGACATTGAAAGTCTATATTTCTAGTTTCTATTAGAAGTTCTAACTTCTATTAGAGACTAGAAGAAGGTAGAAAATCTACAGATGGAGGTACCTTGCTGGCTTCGGCCTTCATCCTCCGATACTCGGTGAGAGGGGAGAGCTTCCCCAGAGTCTCTAGAGTTTTCTTCTCGCAGCCCGGAGCGCGCCGCTCCGATAACGGTAGGTCCGAGATTATACTCGCTATTTCTGGATAAAACAAAATGTTAAAGCAAAATATGTATCTCTATTGGCCTCATAAAAAGGCTCGAAGTCACCCAAAGGGCAATGGAGAGGGCTATATTAGGAGTTTCTCTGCGTGATCGCATCAGAAATGAGGCTATCCGCAGCAGAACCAAGGTAACCGATATAGCCCTCCAAATTGCTAAACTTAAGTGGCAGTGGGCGGGGCACATTACACGTAGAATCGATGGCCGTTGGGGCAGAAAGGTTCTCGAGTGGCGACCACGTACCGGAAGGCGCGGCGTGGGTAGGCACCCACAAGGTAGACTGGTGACCTGGTAAAGGTCGCGGGAGTCCGCTGGATGCGGGTGGCGCAGGACCGGCCAATTTGGCACTCTTTAGGGGAGGCCTATGTCCAGCAGTGGACGTCCTTCGGCTGATATGATGATGATGATGATGTATCTCTAACTGTGCAAAATAGTTAGAAAGAGGGTTGCACCACCGTACAATTACAGACCGACTAAATTAAATATGAAAAAAAAAATCAGTTAAACAACCCTTGCTTTACAGTACGCCGTCATTATCATATACCTGTCATTCCGTAGAAACTTGTCAAACTTTCCATACATTTAAGGCCGTATTCATGCGTATTCGCGATGTTGATGATACCAACAAGCCCTTGCACAAGGTACCTATATAGCTATAGGAGGTTGGCCTGTGTTAGCCACACACCATGTGTGTACTTTATAGTTCCTCATGTTCTCGCCTATCGGCCTCGCAACTGTGAGCCTCCTCTTATACTGAACTCGCTCTCACAAACAAAGGATTATATACAAGTAACTAGTAAGTAGCAGTCTCAAATGACTTCACATTAGCAACTAGAATATATTACGTCATCACATTAAAGAGGGCATCCTATATATGGGCTCGATAAGTCAGTCAGTCTCGTCATTGGCTAAGCCCACTTAAATAGTTCCCATTAAGCGATGCTCCACGAATCTATCGGTGCCTGCCAAGGCTTATCTTATCTTATCTTATCTAGTTGAGGGCCCTTTCGGATACACTTCGACCCAGTGGGATCTTTTGTGCATTTGCCCATGGTTACTCCCAAGCTCGCTCCATCATTTCCATGTGGTAGAGCATTCGACTGCCTGCCAAGGTTGCCTCTACATTCGAGTTGTCCTCTCTGCCCTGCTGGCATAACTTGACTCTCTGATAATCTGTCACTTTTTGACAGCATTCATCAGAAAGGACGGACAGTCTATCTCGTGCGCGAGTAGAGTCGATAGTCAAGATACGCTAGCAAGGCTGACCTACGAGGGAAAGAGAGTGGTCGAGTACTCGCTACAGCGACTTAGTGCCACTCTTGCAGGTCTTCCAGCGCTATCCCCGTGCACCTCCGGGTCGAGCCCCAGGCGAGGTATCAGCTTCAAGACAATCCCGTCTAGGCCCGTTCTCGCACCAGCGCACAGCGAGTGGGCCCGCGTGTCAGGCTCCTGGAGCCGTAGCATGGTTGGCCTTGTCACGCGATAGGTGATAGGATAGAGCGCGCGTCACTGGCTGACACCGTTCGATAGAACGAGACGACGCTTTTATCTTGTCACTTGTCGCGTGATAAGGCCAACCATGCTACGGCTCCGGCGGTGGCGTCTCGCACCTGCTTCACTTGCAAAACTTGGAACCCCCCTTCGAGCCTCTATATACAACGCGGTCCCATGTGACAGATGTTTTACAAGCATGTTTTAACTAAAATGGCTTTGTGTTCGTAAAAACTGGCCAAGTACGTGTCGGACCCCGCAAAACTAAGGGTTCCGTGCTTATTAAAAAGGTTGTATCGTCACAGAAATCTTACGGCACTTACTTTTCTTTAAGGAAGGCAGATTTTCAGCAATATCTCGAAAACCTTTGAACAGATCTTGATCAAAATAATTTTCTGTGAAAGAATTTAATAAACCCTATGTCCATGATTTTTTTCATATTTTTAAAATACACCGTTCAAAAATTAGGGAGGGGGGGGGGGGAGGTTAGAATTTTAGTGATTTTCGGGGCGATTATCTCCGACTCTATTCACTTAATCAAAAAAATGCTGACAAACCTTATATTTATTTTGAAAGGTCTAACGATTGATGTGCTCCACGTGGGCTTACAATGAAAAAAAAATTGACTTTCAGTTTTACGTATGAAGTGCACCCCAAAAATTTTTTTAGTCATTTTAATTACAAAACTATGTAGCGGCTAACAAAATACACTTATGCTCAAAATTTAATTCAAATACACCTTACAGTTTTCGAGTAAAATGCCTGTGACATACGGACAGATGGACTTAACGAAACTATAAAAGGTTCCGTTTTTGCCATTTTGGCTACGGGACCCTAAAAAGGATCATATTTAATTTATAATTGTTGGCACGTACCTTGTTGTGAGCGGTCCGTGTCCGTGGAGGGCGCGGGGCTGTGCCCCTTGCTGATGGGGGACACGGAGGGCGACGCGATGTTGCTGCCCTCGCCGCCTGACAACACATCAGGGCCTTTTTCAACAAAACTGTACATCTACTTTTTTTTCGGTATTCGTTTTATTTTGGGGTTCTTATTAATTTATTTCATTGTATAGTCATGTACAGTCAGCAGCAGAAGTAGCTAAGCGCTTTAACATGCTCAGAATGATCTGCACAGAACCTTATTCTCTTGACATTAGAGTCCGTGTGCAGATCAATTTGAGCACTAGGCCCGCTTAGCTACTTCTGCTGCTGACTGTACATAGCAATTTAGGTATTTCACAATTTGGTTTGCATAAGTCAGCCCATGACGCCCTGAAAGGACACACAACATAGCTTAAAAACTAACTACTTAATTTTACTTAGAAGCATTGATACTATCGCATCGATCCTTATCGATCGATCGATATGAAAAAAATTGTCCCAGATTCCAAAAAAGTAAGTATTTTCTTCCAATGCCAAGTCACTCATCAGAAGTCGACCGGTACCTACAAATCTCCGCATATTTTCCGTGAAGAAGAACCTGAAAACATGGATACCACTGAAGCTGAAGTCGCCGCAGTCGACCGTTTGCTGCAAGAGGGCCGTAGCCAACGATTAGTAGCTGCTGAGCTGAATTTAACGCAATCTACAGTTTGCAGAGTCTACCAGAGGTTCCAGCAGACTGGATATGCACTATATACAGTGTAATCAGTGTATCTAAGACGCTCACCGGAGATGTTGTGCGTGTCGAGCGACACGGAGCTTCCTGTGAAATTGCTTTGATATCCGCTGCTCGCCTGCGAGCTCGCGTTCAGAAGCTGGCTCAGGGTCGTCTGCGGAAAAATTGTGTCAATCGCGTGAGTCAAACAATGAACACACGGTAGCCTAGTGGTTCAGGCATGCGGCTGTCACGCGGCGGTCGTGGGTTCAAATCCTGGTTTGTACAGTCACGGACTTTAATTGATGAGCCATTTGGAGCTCACTTTATACGGGACACTTCATAGCTTCACAGGAAACCAAAATTAGTTGACACCTAAATAGCTCAACAATTACAGTCCTTGACGTACCAATGAGTTTTTCGGAAATTATGTACGGAATATTTACCGTTAGCTTTTCGGTAAAGGAAGACATCGTACAGTAAGGGAAATGTATTCACGTACCACCGTAGAACCCTGTCGCAATTGACAGGCCGCCGTCACTCAAACTCGAGTGATAATATGTCACCTTATTGCGACAGGGTTCTACGGTGGTACGTGAATACATTTCCCTTACTGTACATTTCTATGTAAATTAAAATAAACCGGCCAAGTGCGAGTCGGACTCGCGCACGAAGGGTTCCGTACCATTATCACAGATTATATAATAGGTAGTATTATCTATAAAATCGGCAAAAAATCATATCTGTTGTATGGGAACCCCAGTCCGACTCGGACTTGGCCGGTTTTTTAGTATTTGTTACTATAGCGGCAACAGAAATACATAATCTGTGAAAATTTCAACTCTTTAACTATCACGGTTCTTGAGATACAGCCTGGTGACAGGCAGACGGACGGACGGACAGCGAAGTCTTAGTAATAGGGTCCCGTTTTTACCCGTTGGGTACGGAACCCTAAAAAAGTTACTTTTGCAATTTGTCGCTTTTGTAAAACTAGTTCTTACGCCAAATTATTAGGCGTCGAAACTGACTACGGGCTTAGGCTACAACCGGGAAAACGTTAGGTTAGTGACTTTTGCCCGCCATATTTTGACGCTTCTGTCAGTTCTCTAAAATTTGTATCCTTGTCTTTTCCAGACCACCAGAGAAAATCCTTCTTTACATGGTTGGTGATATGCACAGCTCGGATAAGTCATCGCAAACACAGATATGGAAATAGAACAAGACTATAGAGTCGATACTTAAGATTATGATTATCTAAAGCGGATATTATCGTAATTTAACATTTGATCTTTTTAGTTGCATATCTTTCATGGTTTAGTCAAAGTGACATTTTTGAAACAATTTTATGGTGACAATTATTATTAAAATATCGGAAAATAAATAAAGCTGCCTTGACAAAGACGGGCTTAAATATGTCCAAACACGAAATAAAATGCAAATAGTAAATAATAATTAACACAAATAATTAAATAAAATACATTGGTTTTGTTCCAGAAAATGCAGTAGTTGATGTTTGCATATGTTCAATGCAATCGTCAGCATTAATAAAAATGTTTATGGAAATACATATGGTGAATTTTGGGTTACCGTTATAAATGTAATTGAAAAAAAAAATTTAATAATACTGTACATAATGCGACTCTATTAATTTTGTTCTATTGCCGTGTTGCGATTGTTTTGCGATGACTTGTCCGAGCTGTGGTGATATGTAATGTGGTGCTTACGTGTCTGCCCTCGGGCATCTGCTGGTAATTCGGCTGCATCATCATGGGTGGCTGCATACTGGCCATGTCCGCACCGTTTGACATAGCTGGAAAAACCGTCATTATTAATATTTGGAACAGATAGTTATTAGAGTAGGCCCCATAGAGACAAAGATCATTGAACATAAATAAATAATTTAAATAAATAAATATCACAAATCGGCCTAGTCCCAGTCCCAGACTAAGCAAAGCTTGTACTGTGAGTGCTAGACATAGATTAATTTTTTTTTTCAAGTATCATTATTATTTTATTGCGTTATCCAGTGTTGCAACACGCTGTTTTTTATTAATTTGCCGCTTTTTTCTAGGCTCATCTTTCCCTGGCTAGACTCTATCGTATTGTTTGAGTAGGTTGAGTAAAAAAAAAGAAAACAAAGACCCAACTTTGGATTTTTTTCCATCGAGGAAATTCGAGCCAATCATATATTGATTAAATCAAGCAAACAATCATTTAGTCAAGAATCATATATCTGAAAATCGGGCCGTATTGTTTCCTAACCTAGTCAGGACGGCATTTCAAAGAATGCGATAATTTCCAATTCACCCGCTGTATTATTTAAGCTGATGATCTTCCCATCATCATCATCATATCAGCCGAAAGACGTCCACCGCTGGACATAGGCCTCCCCCAAAGAGTGCCACAAGGACTCCAGCGACCTTCTCGAGTGGCGACCACGTACCGGAAGGCGCAGCGGGGGTAGGCTGGACTGATGACCCGATCTTCGTATATAAATGAGTAAATAGACTCACGGTTCCAGGAGCCCTGGTTCTTGTAGATGACGGAGCCGGGGTTGACCATGCCGGGGTAGTGGAACTGCCCCGCGCGCGGCTGCGGCGACGGCACCAGCCACGTGCTCGGGTACCCCGGGGGGGTGACGGCCACCGGGGACAGCGGGGGGTAGCCGCCTGTTGGAACAACACCAATGGTTTAGATCAGCGGTCGGCAACCGTTGAGCAGCCAAAGAGCCACATAGTCACTAACGAAAGAGTATAGCAGGATAACCTGAGACAAATTGCCCCCAGCGTTTTTGCGAAACTATAATCAAACGATGCCTTTTGGGGAGGTTATACCCTGCACAAAGTTTCATTCCTCTGTTACCCCCTGGGGGTGAAAAACGCCCGATTAACTCCAAATAATAAATTATTATGATAATAGTATGTTTTAAAAAACAGTCAGTCGTCTGTCTGGCTACTATCTGACTTGTTCTTCCTTCCAAATGCAACCCTGACAATATGTTACGTTAGATTAGATTCCATAAAGAGAGCACGATGGTCTTGTATACTCTACACGAACGATTCCTGCAAGCTAAAGGGCCATTTACATGATGCAACAACTCGTATGCGATTTTCATTACATTGCGGAGCTGCGGGCTACCGAAATACGACGAATTCAATCAAACCCTGCAATGTTATAACTCGCATGTGAGTTGTTCACCATGTAAATGGCCCTTAAGGATGTCAGGGAGCTCACCAGCAGTAGGAGCCTGGAACATGGGGCTGGCGTAGCCGGCGCACTCCTGCAGCGACAGGTTGTAGGGCGAGCACGGCGACGCGAGCCCCGGGTGCGAGGGAGAGAACGCGCTGTACACGAACGATTCCTGCAAGCTAAGGATGTCAGGGAGCTCACCAGCAGTAGGAGCCTGGAACATGGGGCTGGCGTAGCCGGCGCACTCCTGCAGCGACAGGTTGTAGGGCGAGCACGGCGACGCGAGCCCCGGGTGCGAGGGAGAGAACGCGCTGTACACGAACGATTCCTGCAAGCTAAGGATGTCAGGGAGCTCACCAGCAGTAGGAGCCTGGAACATGGGGCTGGCGTAGCCGGCGCACTCCTGCAGCGACAGGTTGTAGGGCGAGCACGGCGACGCGAGCCCCGGGTGCGAGGGAGAGAACGCGCTGTACACGAACGATTCCTGCAAGCTAAGGATGTCAGGGAGCTCACCAGCAGTAGGAGCCTGGAACATGGGGCTGGCGTAGCCGGCGCACTCCTGCAGCGACAGGTTGTAGGGCGAGCACGGCGACGCGAGCCCCGGGTGCGAGGGAGAGAACGCGCTGTACACGAACGATTCCTGCAAGCTAAGGATGTCAGGGAGCTCACCAGCAGTAGGAGCCTGGAACATGGGGCTGGCGTAGCCGGCGCACTCCTGCAGCGACAGGTTGTAGGGCGAGCACGGCGACGCGAGCCCCGGGTGCGAGGGAGAGAACGCGCTGTACACGAACGATTCCTGCAAGCTAAGGATGTCAGGGAGCTCACCAGCAGTAGGAGCCTGGAACATGGGGCTGGCGTAGCCGGCGCACTCCTGCAGCGACAGGTTGTAGGGCGAGCACGGCGACGCGAGCCCCGGGTGCGAGGGAGAGAACGCGCTGTACACGAACGATTCCTGCAAGCTAAGGATGTCAGGGAGCTCACCAGCAGTAGGAGCCTGGAACATGGGGCTGGCGTAGCCGGCGCACTCCTGCAGCGACAGGTTGTAGGGCGAGCACGGCGACGCGAGCCCCGGGTGCGAGGGAGAGAACGCGCTGTACACGAACGATTCCTGCAAGCTAAGGATGTCAGGGAGCTCACCAGCAGTAGGAGCCTGGAACATGGGGCTGGCGTAGCCGGCGCACTCCTGCAGCGACAGGTTGTAGGGCGAGCACGGCGACGCGAGCCCCGGGTGCGAGGGAGAGAACGCGCTGTACACGAACGATTCCTGCAAGCTAAGGATGTCAGGGAGCTCACCAGCAGTAGGAGCCTGGAACATGGGGCTGGCGTAGCCGGCGCACTCCTGCAGCGACAGGTTGTAGGGCGAGCACGGCGACGCGAGCCCCGGGTGCGAGGGAGAGAACGCGCTGTACACGAACGATTCCTGCAAGCTAAGGATGTCAGGGAGCTCACCAGCAGTAGGAGCCTGGAACATGGGGCTGGCGTAGCCGGCGCACTCCTGCAGCGACAGGTTGTAGGGCGAGCACGGCGACGCGAGCCCCGGGTGCGAGGGAGAGAACGCGCTGTACACGAACGATTCCTGCAAGCTAAGGATGTCAGGGAGCTCACCAGCAGTAGGAGCCTGGAACATGGGGCTGGCGTAGCCGGCGCACTCCTGCAGCGACAGGTTGTAGGGCGAGCACGGCGACGCGAGCCCCGGGTGCGAGGGAGAGAACGCGCTGTACACGAACGATTCCTGCAAGCTAAGGATGTCAGGGAGCTCACCAGCAGTAGGAGCCTGGAACATGGGGCTGGCGTAGCCGGCGCACTCCTGCAGCGACAGGTTGTAGGGCGAGCACGGCGACGCGAGCCCCGGGTGCGAGGGAGAGAACGCGCTGTACACGAACGATTCCTGCAAGCTAAGGATGTCAGGGAGCTCACCAGCAGTAGGAGCCTGGAACATGGGGCTGGCGTAGCCGGCGCACTCCTGCAGCGACAGGTTGTAGGGCGAGCACGGCGACGCGAGCCCCGGGTGCGAGGGAGAGAACGCGCTGTACACGAACGATTCCTGCAAGCTAAGGATGTCAGGGAGCTCACCAGCAGTAGGAGCCTGGAACATGGGGCTGGCGTAGCCGGCGCACTCCTGCAGCGACAGGTTGTAGGGCGAGCACGGCGACGCGAGCCCCGGGTGCGAGGGAGAGAACGCGCTGTACACGAACGATTCCTGCAAGCTAAGGATGTCAGGGAGCTCACCAGCAGTAGGAGCCTGGAACATGGGGCTGGCGTAGCCGGCGCACTCCTGCAGCGACAGGTTGTAGGGCGAGCACGGCGACGCGAGCCCCGGGTGCGAGGGAGAGAACGCGCTGTACACGAACGATTCCTGCAAGCTAAGGATGTCAGGGAGCTCACCAGCAGTAGGAGCCTGGAACATGGGGCTGGCGTAGCCGGCGCACTCCTGCAGCGACAGGTTGTAGGGCGAGCACGGCGACGCGAGCCCCGGGTGCGAGGGAGAGAACGCGCTGTACACGAACGATTCCTGCAAGCTAAGGATGTCAGGGAGCTCACCAGCAGTAGGAGCCTGGAACATGGGGCTGGCGTAGCCGGCGCACTCCTGCAGCGACAGGTTGTAGGGCGAGCACGGCGACGCGAGCCCCGGGTGCGAGGGAGAGAACGCGCTGTACACGAACGATTCCTGCAAGCTAAGGATGTCAGGGAGCTCACCAGCAGTAGGAGCCTGGAACATGGGGCTGGCGTAGCCGGCGCACTCCTGCAGCGACAGGTTGTAGGGCGAGCACGGCGACGCGAGCCCCGGGTGCGAGGGAGAGAACGCGCTGTACACGAACGATTCCTGCAAGCTAAGGATGTCAGGGAGCTCACCAGCAGTAGGAGCCTGGAACATGGGGCTGGCGTAGCCGGCGCACTCCTGCAGCGACAGGTTGTAGGGCGAGCACGGCGACGCGAGCCCCGGGTGCGAGGGAGAGAACGCGCTGTACACGAACGGGATGGCAGATAACGCGGGGATACTGCGTGAAAAAACTAAATTGAAAAATATATTCATTAACATGAAACTGTCTGGTATTAGTTATAAACTACAATTCATCCCTATCTCGACATATCTCAATGATAAAATAGGATAGGATACTATCCCGAAAATCATCCCCAAAAGGGATGAAATTGATAAGAAAGTTCATTAAAATAGCATTTAGGAGGACAAAGGAGTAGACATACATGACAATTGACACATATTGTGTGTCTTCGCGGCATCTGGAGCCGTAGCATGGCCTATCACGCGACAAGTGACAAGATAGCAGCGTCGTCTCGTTCTATCGAACGGTGTCAGTGACGCACGCTCTATCCTATCACCTATCGCGTGACAAGGCCAACCATGCTACGGCTCCTGGTAGAAAGAAACTTAATTACCTATAGGATTCCGGGATCTCTGCTGTGATGACGGGTTCCTTGCCACCGAGGAGCTCTCGACGAGCTTCGTATACGTCGCCTGTTGAATAATAAACTTTTTCATCACACTTGCTCGTAAAGGGCTTCATAACGCGCAGGCATACAGAGCTACAATAGCCGTTATTACGCCTAAGGGCGAAATTGTTTTTTATTACGCCTCAGGGCGTAATGGGTGTGACCTGATTGGTTTAATCAAATCTCGTTGGCCGTGCGCCACAAGAATTCTGCTCTGTGATTGGTTGAAAAAAAATCTAGGTGGCCACGCGCCGCAATAATAGTACTACTGTACTGCTCTGTGATTGGTTGAATGAAATATTGAAGCTGAGCGCTCCACTCGCACTGATCTGGAGCCGTAGCATGGTTGGCCTTATCACGCGACAAGTGACAAGATAAGACCGTCGTCTCGTTCTATCGAACGGTGTCAGCCATACACGCTCTATCCTATCACCTATCGCGTGACAAGGCCAAACATGCTACGGGGCCTGGAAGTGAAGTTATCAATTTCAATAATTTTTGATCGGCGCGGTTGTATGAAACATATATTTTTCTGTCTTTTGTAGTTATTTATTTCCTCGCAAATTTGATGAAAAACATTGTATGCGACACGTACGGTAAGATATGATTTACAAACGAGAGACTATTAAAAGACCGACGCCGAAAGGCGAAGGGCTTTGATGACTCGAGTTTGTAACATTTTGTACTATTACCTACTGTGTGTGTGTGGTAGTGGCATAATATACAGTCAGCGTCATAAACATGTATATATTCTATGACCTTATTACTTAGACATAAGGTCGAAAAGTGTATACATGTTTATGACGCTGACTGTACTATTAGCTTAGAATGTTATGGCAGGAATTGGCCATTTGCGTCTAATAAGTACTCGTGTTGTCTGAGCATAGCGTAGCCAAAGCAGCTCAATATGAATATCTTTAAGGTGTACAGTAAGGGAAATGTATTCACGTACCACCGTAGAACCCTGTCGCAATTGACAGGCCGCCGTCACTCAAACTCGAGTTATATGTCACCATATTGCGATAGGGTTCTACGGTGGTACGTGAATACATTTCCCTTACTGTACCTACGTAATAGAAACATGACCACCTACCATGGCACGTCGAATATCACCGCGTCGGTGTCCAGGCGGCAGGTTCCTCCGGCACGTCTATCACCACTAGCGGGAGGCCCCCCTGTTAGGTTAGTAGGAGGTGAAGTGTGTTACCCGCGCATCTCTCGATGCCCTTGATGACGACGGAGGCGATCCCCTGCTTGGGCTTGCGGCGGATGTTGATGTACACGCTGTACTTGTGCATCAGCGCGACGGCCGCGTCGGCGTCCAGGCGGCAGGCCTCTTCCGGCACGTCTATCACCACTAGCGGGAGGCCCCCCTGTTAGGTTAGTAGGAGGTGAAGTGTGTTACCCGCGCATCTCTCGATGCCCTTGATGACGACGGAGGCGATCCCCTGCTTGGGCTTGCGGCGGATGTTGATGTACACGCTGTACTTGTGCATCAGCGCGACGGCCGCGTCGGCGTCCAGGCGGCAGGCCTCCTCCGGAACATCGAATATCACCACTAGCGGGAGGCCCCCCTGTTAGGTTAGTAGGAGGTGAAGTGTGTTACCCGCGCATCTCTCGATGCCCTTGATGACGACGGAGGCGATCCCCTGCTTGGGCTTGCGGCGGATGTTGATGTACACGCTGTACTTGTGCATCAGCGCGACGGCCGCGTCGGCGTCCAGGCGGCAGGCCTCTTCCGGCACGTCTATCACCACTAGCGGGAGGCCCCCCTGTTAGGTTAGTAGGAGGTGAAGTGTGTTACCCGCGCATCTCTCGATGCCCTTGATGACGACGGAGGCGATCCCCTGCTTGGGCTTGCGGCGGATGTTGATGTACACGCTGTACTTGTGCATCAGCGCGACGGCCGCGTCGGCGTCCAGGCGGCAGGCCTCTTCCGGCACGTCTATCACCACTAGCGGGAGGCCCCCCTGTTAGGTTAGTAGGAGGTGAAGTGTGTTACCCGCGCATCTCTCGATGCCCTTGATGACGACGGAGGCGATCCCCTGCTTGGGCTTGCGGCGGATGTTGATGTACACGCTGTACTTGTGCATCAGCGCGACGGCCGCGTCGGCGTCCAGGCGGCAGGCCTCTTCCGGCACGTCGATCACCACTAGCGGGAGGCCCCCCTGTTAGGTTAGTAGGAGGTGAAGTGTGTTACCCGCGCATCTCTCGATGCCCTTGATGACGACGGAGGCGATCCCCTGCTTGGGCTTGCGGCGGATGTTGATGTACACGCTGTACTTGTGCATCAGCGCGACGGCCGCGTCGGCGTCCAGGCGGCAGGCCTCTTCCGGCACATCGAATATCACCACTAGCGGGAGGCCCCCCTGTTAGGTTAGTAGGAGGTGAAGTGTGTTACCCGCGCATCTCTCGATGCCCTTGATGACGACGGAGGCGATCCCCTGCTTGGGCTTGCGGCGGATGTTGATGTACACGCTGTACTTGTGCATCAGCGCGACGGCCGCGTCGGCGTCCAGGCGGCAGGCCTCCTCCGGAACATCGAATATCACCACTAGCGGGAGGCCCCCCTGTTAGGTTAGTAGGAGGTGAAGTGTGTTACCCGCGCATCTCTCGATGCCCTTGATGACGACGGAGGCGATCCCCTGCTTGGGCTTGCGGCGGATGTTGATGTACACGCTGTACTTGTGCATCAGCGCGACGGCCGCGTCGGCGTCCAGGCGGCAGGCCTCTTCCGGCACGTCTATCACCACTAGCGGGAGGCCCCCCTGTTAGGTTAGTAGGAGGTGAAGTGTGTTACCCGCGCATCTCTCGATGCCCTTGATGACGACGGAGGCGATCCCCTGCTTGGGCTTGCGGCGGATGTTGATGTACACGCTGTACTTGTGCATCAGCGCGACGGCCGCGTCGGCGTCCAGGCGGCAGGCCTCCTCCGGAACATCGAATATCACCACTAGCGGGAGGCCCCCCTGTTAGGTTAGTAGGAGGTGAAGTGTGTTACCCGCGCATCTCTCGATGCCCTTGATGACGACGGAGGCGATCCCCTGCTTGGGCTTGCGGCGGATGTTGATGTACACGCTGTACTTGTGCATCAGCGCGACGGCCGCGTCGGCGTCCAGGCGGCAGGCCTCTTCCGGCACGTCTATCACCACTAGCGGGAGGCCCCCCTGTTAGGTTAGTAGGAGGTGAAGTGTGTTACCCGCGCATCTCTCGATGCCCTTGATGACGACGGAGGCGATCCCCTGCTTGGGCTTGCGGCGGATGTTGATGTACACGCTGTACTTGTGCATCAGCGCGACGGCCGCGTCGGCGTCCAGGCGGCAGGCCTCTTCCGGCACGTCTATCACCACTAGCGGGAGGCCCCCCTGTTAGGTTAGTAGGAGGTGAAGTGTGTTACCCGCGCATCTCTCGATGCCCTTGATGACGACGGAGGCGATCCCCTGCTTGGGCTTGCGGCGGATGTTGATGTACACGCTGTACTTGTGCATCAGCGCGACGGCCGCGTCGGCGTCCAGGCGGCAGGCCTCCTCCGGAACATCGAATATCACCACTAGCGGGAGGCTCCCCTGTTAACAATTGTTTCTATAGGCTTAAGGTTTTATACCAAGTTCGCAACTACTTATCTGTCGATCTCAGAGTAACTCTATGCGAATCTCTTATACTTTCAAAACCCCTATAGGCCCCTGCCTCTTATCGCAAACTGAGAAAATAATCCAGCGTGTGCAAAATGCGTGTGTCCGTTTTTGTTTTATAATCCCCCCAAGAACGCACGTGACTCCATATCTTAACAGAAGCGATTTAATGAACATGGAGTCTCAGCGCTGCGCTCCCTGTACTTTACTGTTTAGTCCAGGCAATGAACTGACAACTTGTATGAAAAAAATGACAGATTTGGAAATAATTTATAATAGCTCATTTTTTTAATGTAACGGATATATTATCAATTAAATAGTTACCTAGAGGCAAAATCCAACAAAAAATCAGACATCAAAAAAATCAATATTTAATTAGCTCCTAAAAAGTCCGGATAAATATTAATATATTTTTTTATCTTTATTTAGGTTCATTTACATTTGCTTTAAAATATTCAATATAAATAAAATATAAAAGACAATAAATGTTTAATTTAAATCTATATAATTACTTCCGGGTGGAAAGTTTGGTGGATTCTTGAATAAAGCATCTTAGAATAACGTTTTAGAATGAAATAAACAAAAAAAACGCTATTATAAATTAATGTTTTTCGAAACAGTATTTTGCCTGGAGTAGTTCGGGATAGTGAAGACTCAAGGATCTCTGTTACTGTTGTAGGTGTTCCACAATAATGAACACTGATTTAGAGACACGAGAATTGTTTAATTTTGGTAAATTACCGACACCACGTGATACATTTGAGTGAGCAGTAGGTACGTGTGTCGCGCGCGGATAGACAGAGGACGACTGAATGTCGAGTCAAACCAAGACCGTTAGTACTATGTCGCTGCGTCACACGTCTATCTACCTTAAATTTTGACTTAAAAACTAACAGGTTCAAACTACCGAAGTACCTTATCATCATCATCATCATATCAGCCGAAAGACGTCCACTTCTGGACATAGGCCTCCCCCAGAGAGTTCCAAATTGACCGGTCCTGCGCCACCCGCATCCAGCGGACTCCCGCGACCTTTACCAGGTCATCAGTCCACCTTGTGGGGGGCCTACCCACGCCGCGCCTTCCGGTACGTGGTCGCCACTCGAGAACCTTTCCGCCCCAACGGCCATCGGTTCTACGTGCAATGTGCCCCGCCCACTGCCACTTAAGTTTAGCAATTCGGAGGGCTATATCGGTTACCTTGGTTCTGCTGCGGATAACCTCATTTCTGATGCGATCACGCAGAGAAACTCCTAACTAAGTAGGTACCTTATAAAAATACATAAATATAATAGTTTAAAAGTAACCCATATCGAACACGTCGCTAGCAACCTCGTTACCTGCATCCTGCATGACAAGCTCAGATTTCTGCAACACCAAAGAGTATGTACTCTTCTCATGGGCCCCAAACACAAAACTGCAGCATTTCGTGGCAGTTTTAAGTACACCACCACAAAATGCTGGAACAACATACCGCCACCTTATAAGCAAGCTACTTCACTGCAATCTTTTAAAGCTAATTTAAAAGTTATATTTTAACTGAGCAAAAACTAACTTCTCGGTAATGGAACCTCCACTCCGTCTTTTTACATTACTTTATCATACTTGCCAATTATCCTATTATATATGTCTTTCCCGCTCACGGGACATGATGTCCCGGACCTTTGGGCGTGCGTGGGGCTAGGTACCTACAAAGTACCAACTGAGCCAACACGTAGAGGCCCTTTTGACAATTTAATGGAATGCAAGGAGTACACCGAGCGGATGCTGTCCCTGCCCGTGTCACGGGACGCGCACAGAGACAGCACCCGCGGGGGTGTACAGGGACTATTACTGGTTGATGGAATCTAAATAAAACGGGTTATTGGGTAAAAATGATGGACTAGTGACTGGGCTATTGGTGAAACATCGGACGCCTGCCTAATAAAACTGTTTACTTTTTATCTCTGGCAGACGGTGACTCGCCAACTGCTAGATGGGCCCCTATTAATAGCGACTTTAAAAAATGGCCTAAGGGCAACACCGGTCAGAGAGCTGGAGGGGTAGAGAGGTGGCACTGGACTTTAAACACTATTATATATATTATTAAATTTCCCATATTATTCTATTTAGTTTCTCATTAAATTTCACTTTTTTTTTGGACTGATGACCTGGTCGCAGAAGTCTGCTGGATGCGGGTGACGCAGGAGCGGTCATTGTGGCACACTTTGAGAGAGGCCTATGTCCAGCAGTGGACGTCTTACGGCTCATATGATGATAATGATGACGATGACATTGAATGACTTACCACCAGTTGCTGCCTCGCCGTGTACACGTCCTTCATCTGTCCCGTGATGGTGATACAGCTCTTCTTGATGATGGGTATGTTCGGGTCATCCGCGTCAGGGAACATGATCTGGGTGTTGGTGCCCTTCATGATGACCTTGAGCTGCTCGGCCCCACGACCCACTACCACGCTGTGGTGGATGGGGGAGATTTCGAGGGACATTTGCACGTGGGTTTGGCTCTGAAATAAAAATGTAGGATATAGAAAATCAGGATGTTAGGGATAGTTCACTTTCTGGCCAACTACCACCCCCCTTGACACTCAACTTGTTCCTCAATATCGAATAAGTTGAGTGTCAAGCAAGAGCCACATAACAGCGTGCTACAGTACGCAAAGTGAGACTCTCACACCTCACACATATTGGGACGAAACGGTCGTAACCAAGATTTCACACCTCACACATATTGGGACGAAACGGTCGTAACCAAGATTTCACACCTCACACATATTGGGACGAAACGGTCGTAACCAAGATTTCACACCTCACACATATTGGGACGAAACGGTCGTAACCAAGATTTCACACCTCACACATATTGGGACGAAACGGTCGTAACCAAGATTTCACACCTCACACATATTGGGACGAAACGGTCGTAACCAAGATTTCACACCTCACACATATTGGGACGAAACGGTCGTAACCAAGATTTCACACCTCACACATATTGGGACGAAACGGTCGTAACCAAGATTTCACACCTGACACATATTGGGACGAAACGGTCGTAACCAAGATTTCACACCTGACACATATTGGGACGAAACGGTCGTAACCAAGATTTCACACCTGACACATATTGGGACGAAACGGTCGTAACCAAGATTTCACACCTGACACATATTGGGACGAAACGGTCGTAACCAAGATTTCACACCTGACACATATTGGGACGAAACGGTCGTAACCAAGATTTCACACCTGACACATATTGGGACGAAACGGTCGTAACCAAGATTTTGCAACATGTTTTGATATTGAACAACCTAGGTACACTTGTTGTTCTTCGCAGTAATCGAAAATGATGCTCTTAAAGTGTCAATTAGATACATAGTGCAATAAACGTTGTAACGTCCCATCTCTATTGCGTAGCATCAGGTGTAATTAACAAGTTAGAAAGGTTGAAAAACCCCCGACATTTTCATTTCAAAGTTCAATATCTCAAAACCGGCTGAACCGATTTAGTTGAAACTTGATCACGTCAGCTTTCGGACAAAAAAACTCATTAAAATCGGTATATTTGTTTAGGAGGCACGATGCAACAGACAGACACACCGATACACAGACACGTCAAATAACACCCCTCTCTTTAAGTCGGGGGCTAAAAATGGGCTTGTTCATGGATTTGATTATCTAGTCAGGTTTCGTTTTGTAACACTCGTTCAAAATCTAGACACGGGCAGCGTGTCCAGCCAAGTTCAAAGCCAAAAGGAACTGGCGAAGCAGCAGCTGTGTGTTATATTCACAGATCTGTGGTTATAGGTATTACACGAACCATTTGGAGCCACTCCTTAATAACTCAAAATTTAATTAACATAGAAACATGAAATTTAGTATATGTAAAACCCGATTAGATTAAATAGAACCCGAAATTTTATATATACAGGTAAAACGGTTATTGTGATATTTACGTCTAAAAATTGGCATTTTTACCACTTACCTGTCCACTTATTAGCTGACGGATAGATCAAAAACCTAACCCACTTTCAGATGACTTAGAAAGTTGAAATTTGGCGTCCACCTGGGTAATCGTTTATATACAAATAAAAAAGTCAAAAAAAACGGAGACTTAAGTATTATTATAATTATAAAAAAAAAATGTTACCTCAGAACTCCATCATTTATAAACCGATTTGAAAATAGTACATTTCGATACTAGTGCGGAAAGTATGTCATTACGTCACGAGTACCGAGCGCAGAATGACATTTCCGCACGTGTATCGAACGACGTTTTTTTAATTCAGTTGCGAAAAAACAAGAAAAACAACAAGTAAATAATTCGAAACTTTTATATTATTAATTCTGTAACATCATTCTAATACAGTTGAAAAATAATGTTGTTCAATTTTTTTTAGTACAGTTCTATCTTATTTGTTTTTTATTGACATAATAATTAATGGTACAATTTGTACAAGGAAAAGTGAAAAGCACTAGTTCGCGAAAACCAACATACCGCACGCTAAACAGCTACGTAAAGTAGCACTTTTTGAGCAACTGTATCATAAAATCTTTTTTTCTTGAAAGGGACTTCCGAAGTGATGGGATCACTGTCATCAGGTCAGGGTCAGGATCAGGATCAGGGTCAGGATGATGGGTTCCTGGGGAAATCGTGGGAAATCTTAAAATATTATAGGGACCTATAGATATTTGGGTATTTTGTATAGTAATTGTATAGTAACTCGTGCATTTGCTCTTGAAAAGCACTATTTAGTGAAGTAGAATTG
Organism: Epinotia nisella; assembly: GCA_932294315.1. Classification (NCBI taxonomy): domain Eukaryota; kingdom Metazoa; phylum Arthropoda; class Insecta; order Lepidoptera; family Tortricidae; genus Epinotia; species Epinotia nisella. The sequence continues at coordinate 16,690,822 of OW028688.1, read as the reverse complement.
TCATCTGGTCTGGATCTGATGATTGCGTCCTGAAGCAATCGAGGGAACTCTTCAAATATTATAGCTTTGGGTAATTTGTAGAGTAACTCGTGCATTATTTCTTGAGGAACAAAACGAATAATAACAAAAAATAATATGTGCAAATGGGAGAAGCTGACAACCACGCATATTCTTTATATTGAACTTGGCTCCCATTTTCACATGCACGTTTTTGGTGGGATTATTCTTACCGCGAGCTGTCCGCACATGTAGTTCATGAGTAGGCCCGTGGCTTCCATGGCGGCTTGCACTTCCCACTGCACCCCCTTCACCACGAATAGGTTCGCGTGAAGCTTTGGGCGGTTACGGAGCATCACCTGATTGAAAACAATAACTTAGGTACAAATGTAGGAGCGCCCTGTATCCCGGGCATTAGAATACGGCTACGGTATCCCCTGCATGTCGTACAAGGCGACTAAAAGGGTCCTCGGGGTGGTACACGGTTGCAATTGGGGGCTGCAATCGAAAAAAAAAGGTAGATACCACTGAGGCATGACGATAGGGCGGCACTGGTGCGTTCCGTAGGAGATCCCAGAGCCGTCCGAAATGCGTCGAGGAGGACCATCGGGGGGTTTTTAGTCGGTGCGAGTCCGACATAACCTCCGCGCTATCCCCGTGGCGTGGAGGTATCCATCCATAACGGATTTTCCTCCCATAAAAATGTATAAATGTAGGAAGCAGGGTAGTCATTGTAGGTGCAGTAAGGGAAATGTATTCACGTACCACCGTAGAACCCTGTCGCAATTGGGAATGATGAAAATTTTAGAAATGCCTGATTATAGTGATTATGTTTTTGGTGAAAGGAATAAACCTTCCTTAGCACCAGGAAAAAGTTTCAGATTTTTAAGGTAAAAACCTAAGCCCAATTAGAATGCTGCCATTCATTTAAGTCTCTAAAGATGATAGATTTGATATTTGACTGATTTGACTTTACTCACATAAAAGCCACTTCTACATTGTTATTATTTGATTTAACATCAGTTTGCCGCTACAATTCGCAAAGTATTAATTTTTACGCGACTGCCGAAGGAGGGTTATGTTTTTCGAGCGTATGTATGTATGTGTGTATGTCTTATTCTTTGGCACGCCTTCAGCCTAAACCGTTTGACGGATTTCGACATATGAGGTGTCGTTGTTGGTTTCCTCTTAATCGTAGGGGTGATATAATATTTGTAAAAAAGCAGTTGGGTTTTTCGAAAAATCTTTTGATTTCACTTGTTAAAAAACTATTGTACATATTTATATACATATGTTCACGTAATGGGTACCCAAGAAAAGTATAAATAGGAGACAGAAAATAACATCAAATCGCAAGCTTTATTTGGAAGTAACTTTGCTAACTTTATTAAAATTACGTGCATGCAGAAATAAAAATAACATGTAATGAGATCTGTAATACTGCTTTAAGAACCAAATCACACCAGCATCATATAAGTAAATAATACATAACAATATTTTTATTATTCTTAATTTATGAGTTTTAATGCTGCCAAAGTTTCGGGCGCAACTGAACGAACATCGATAGAATTCCTCCCCTCTCACCCTGCTTTTTTAAAAGATTCTCGAAAGAAAGGACGTTTGTGCGTACTAACCTTTTCTAAGAAGTATTATACAAGTAAAATGAAGCCAAGAGCAAAATGTAGACGCAAGTACCACAAGCATCGTGGTACTTTTGCAGAAGTACTTAATTGAAAAGGCGCTGTTGGCGAGTTACGCCTTTTCTTTCTTGTTGTAATTGCTGTAGCGCCTAACTGAACTAATGATATCCAGGATGAACTTAGTTGAAAAGGCACAAGTAGCCACTAGCGCCTTTTTAGGGTTCCGTAGCCAAAATGGCAAAAACGGAACCCTTATAGTTTCGTCATGTCCGTCTGTCCGTATGTCACAGGCATTTTACTCGAAAACTATAAGGTGTATTTGAATAAAATTTTGAGGATAGGTGTATTTTGTTAGCCGCTACATAGTTTTGTAATTAAAATGACAAAAAAATTTTTAGGGGTGCACTCCATACATAAAACTAAAAGTCAAAAATTTTTTTTTCAGTGTGACCCCCCGTGTGGCACATCAATCGATAGGCCTTTCAAAATAAACATAAAGTTTCTTAGCATTTTTTTTGATTAAGTGAATAGGGTCGGAGACTCGGAGATAATCGCCCCGAAAGTCACCAAAATTCTGTCCCCCCCCCTCTAATTTTTGAACGGTGTATTTTAAAAATATGGAAAAATTCATGGACATAGAGCTTATTAATTTCATTCACCGAAAATTGTTTTGAACAAGATCGGTTCAGAGGTTTTCGAGATATTGCTGAAAAACTGCCTTCCTCAAAGAAAAGGACGTAAGTGCCTTAAAATTTCTGTGATGATACGACCTTTTTAATAGGCACGGAACCCTTCGTTTTGCGTGGTCCGACACGCACTTGGCCGGTTTTTTTTGATTAAGTGAATAGGGTCGGAGATAATCGCCCCGAAAGTCACTAAAATTCTGTCCCCCCCCTCTAATTTTTGAACGGTGTATTTTAAAAATATGGAAAAATTCATGGACATAGGGCTTATTAATTTCATTCACCGAAAATTGTTTTGGACAAGATCGGTTCAGAGGTTTTCGAGATATTGCTGAAAAACTGCCTTCCTCAAAGAAAAGGACGTAAGTGCCGTAAGATTTCTGTGACGATATGACCTTTTTAATAGGCACGGAACCCTTCGTTTTGCGTGGTCCGACACGCACTTGGCCGGTTTTTTTTATTTTATTTCGCTTGCAGATGTGTCAAATATAATTAATGGTGTAAGTCATATGTGAAGTTGAAAAGGCGCTTGTGGTCACTAGCGCCTTTCTTACGTGTCTTGTGTGTGTGTTGATTTCAAAAGTGACAAAAAAATAGGCGCATATACGTACTTACGGCTTTACATAAGGTCTTTAATGTATTTCGGACAAAAGACTTTTCAATTTAGTATAAGGTGGTTTAAGTGAGAAAATGCGTGTAAAAGCGCCCTTTTTTCTTATGGTAACTCTGTTTCTAGGCTTCCTAAGATAAAATAAAAAATATTGACAGATGCGCCTTTTTTTGCTGTATATATAACTCAATTTTGACAAAAATGTGACATGCGCCCTTCTTCTTAACGGGGGCAGAATTGGACTGACCTGCACGTTGTACTGTTCCTGTATCTGCTGCACGTACGGCGAGTTGATGTCGGGGAGCGGCTGCGAGGGCGCCACTATCGGCAGCTCGAAGCAGAACACCAGCGGAGTCAGCGCCTGACGGATACAGAGGAGCAAGGTTAGTGTTCCATGTCGTTCGCGACGTTTTTGGCAGGCGCGTTTTACGGACAGCAATGTACATGAGACCCCTGGAGACCCTGGAGTTGCATGCGTCCATAGGTTCTGTAACCGCTTACCATGAAGCTGGAAACAAATTATCGGACGCGGCTGACGGCCGCTATTGATAAGTGTGCACAGTCTTCGGGACGTAGCTAGCCCAACAACGCTTAAAAGAACTGTAGACGAAGAAACATGTCGAGTAGCTCAACTAGTACACTAGCGTCAAAATAACACTTATATCATTCTTATGTCGGTTCCAGCCAAGTGTTAAGGTGTTAAGAATGCCTGTAAAAAAGGTGTTATAGCATGCTCTAACATCCTTATAACCACGAAAGAGGCCAACGTATTACAGGTAAGTGTTATAATAGAAAGCCTGTAGAGCAGTGTTATCTGACACCTACAGTGTTGACCAACGCTCTACAAACACCGTAGTAACGGTTAAGGTGTTAGCTGAGAGTCTTATGCGCTTACCCAGTTTCAAGTGAGCATCTTACTCTTTTCTTTACTATAAAATTATGAAACAATTAATATAGTCTACCGACAAAATGGCGAAGATAGTTAGTTTGACAGCTATGGAGTCGTACTAATTGAAAGTGAATTAAATTGGAAGTGTTTGTGACATTAAGTGAAAACAATCTGCCCCTGTGATTTTACGGTAAATGTATACCATGTTTCCCATCTCAATTTTAACGCACCCATGATTTATTAAAGAATTCCAATAAAACTTATGAAGAATAAAATAGACATCTAAAGTTTTTATCATTTTCTATTCTTGTTTCTTGACCAGTGACATGTTCAATTAAGTGGCATCCATAGAATGACAAGAGTAACATAAATAATGAAGTATTTTGATGTCAAATATTGAAGAACCTAATCAGTTAACTCAACTATAATGCTTATTGAGTTACAACACCTTTAGTCAAGAATAATGTGCAGGCTCTGCCTTCATAACGGTGTTATAATACACTCAAATAACACCTTAAGCGTTAGAAAAAGTTTCAATACTTACAAGTGAGTTAACTCCGTTATAATTTATAAATTCTCTGCCTGCACCTTATAGTAGATATAACACGGCGATGGTGCAGTTCGAGGCCGGGAAGTGGACGTGGCACCCGATCTCCATCACTCGCTTTATAGTCATTAACTTTGTAACTTGTGTAGTAACTTACTCTGACGCGGGCGCGCGCCCTCTCGACGCGCACCATGTCGCCCGCGATGGACACCTGGTTGCTCTTCTCCACGGCGCTGGTCCGGTTCGAGTCCGGGAAGTAAGCAAAGCTTGTACTATGGGTACTAGACGACGATAAATATACTTATATACATAAATACATACTTAAATACATAGAAAACATCCATGACTCAGGAACAAATATTCGTGCTCATCACACAAATAAATGCCCTTACCGGGATTCGAACCCAGGACCTCTTGCTTCGTAACTTTGTAACTTGTGTAGTAACTTACTCTGACGCGGGCGCGCGCCCTCTCGACGCGCACCATGTCGCCCGCGATGGACACCTGGTTGCTCTTCGCCACGGCTCTGGTCCGGTTCGAGTCTGGGAAGTGGACGTGGCACCCGATCTCCATCACTCGCTTTATAGTCAATAACTTTGTAACTTGTGTAGTAACTTACTCTGACGCGGGCGCGCGCCCTCTCGACGCGCACCATGTCGCCCGCGATGGACACCTGGTTGCTCTTCGCCACGGCTCTGGTCCGGTTCGAGTCTGGGAAGTGGACGTGGCACCCGATCTCCATCACTCGCTTTATAGTCAATAACTTTGTAACTTGTGTAGTAACTTACTCTGACGCGGGCGCGCGCCCTCTCAACGCGCACCATGTCGCCCGCGATGGACACCTGGTTGCTCTTCTCCACGGCGCTGGTCCGGTTCGAGTCCGGGAAGTGGATGTGGCACCCGGTTTCTTCCATCACTCGCTTTATAGTTAGGCCGCCCTGGAAATGAGAAAGTTTTAGGACAAGGTTTACGAATGTATAGACGCTTATTCATATACTTTCATGAAACCTAGCTATTTTCGCTACAATACCGTTGAAATTTGTATGTGAACATTGTGAACAGAACACATTTTATTAGAGAATACGGACTGTCTAGATCATTTTGATCGTGTTATTTTGCGTAGCTGCTTCTGCTGCTAAGTACATATACTTACATACAAATTATCTTCTGTCTGGCTAGCATAATCGCGCTTAAGTCGGGCATTAAAGAAAAAAATTGTCCCAGATTTTACTACCTATGTAAGTTTTTTCTCCCAGTGCTTCACAACCATATACCTAAATAAAAAAAGACTGCATATAAAAATGTGACGATCTGCAGCCGTAGCATGGTTGGCCTTGTCACGCGATAGGTGATAGGATAGAGCGTGCGTCACTGGCTGACACCGTTCGATAGAACGAGACGACGCTCTTATCTTTTCACTTGTCGCGTGATAAGGCCAACCATGCTACGGCTCCAGGAATGGAATATTTTGGACAATCTTCTTTTTGTATGAGGATCGGTAATTTCAACGATTCTGAGTAAGAAAGAAAAAAATCGAATTCCGAAAAAAAAGTTCATGTATACACTTTTTTTTGAAAAACGCTCAATAGTAATACATTACTCACCTAAGGTGGTAGAACAAAAAATGTCGCAGATGTCAGGTATTTGACTCCTGCCCCGCTATTCTGTAAATTGTTTTAAGCTTCCCTCAACGCTCACCCACAAATATATCTTGACACCGCGATTCGTAGTAACTAAGCCTAGGTAGAGGTCTAGTTTCGTTAGGCGTGACGCGTGGGGTGAGGCGCATGCGTAGCGAATACCAGCCCTGAGCCGAAGGGTGATAAATAAAATAGGCGATTTGAGGCTTTTCTATTACCACCCATGGTCAGTACAAAAATCTCCCCGGCCAGGAAGTGGGATGATTGGCATGCATACCTTTCCGATGATATGCGAGTGGTCGGTATAGCTGACGTCGATTTTCATCGTGACTCTGTTGCTCTGTCGACAACACATTCAAAACGATAATTACGGGTTATAGACCTTATCTCAATGCAATACAGTTTAAAAATGGTTATTTTAGGATTTGCAAGTTCAGTCCTTCAGTCAAGGTCAAACATATCAACAGGAAGGGAACATACGGCTTTAGTGTCAGCTCCAGAATTTAGCATAAGTACTTAGGTAAGGGAGAAGAATACACGCACCTCGCTCCAACGTATTGCTGCGTCTTTCTCTAATGGCTCGGCCACGAGTTTCCAGCGGCGGCGGCAGCGGCAGCGGCAGCGGTGCGCTATGCGTGGGAGTGAGAAGCCACGCTCAGATCTCCCGCTCCCACGCATAGCGCATCGCTGCCGCTGCCGCCGCCGCTGGAAACTCGTGACCGAGACGTCAGGATGCTAAATTAAGAAAGGTATAACTGCTGTACGAATAGCGTCAATAAAACTGAACGACCCTCAAATTATCGAGTCTGATGGTTCCAAGAAATACAAGATAAAATAGACCAGAAACATGAGAAATTAGATCACAATACGCACATCACAATACCAACTAAGTGACTTATTATTTATAATTACTAAATTAAATCCTATTGGTTTATAAGTTACAAACCAATAGGATTAAATTATTCAAAGAGCCTGAACATTTAACTTTTATATTTATACAATAGGTAGATACCTAATTGAAAGAGGCACAAGAAGTCGAGGGCACATCAGAAAAGGCCTTACTGTAATGCTTAGCATACCTACTAGATTAAAAACAAATAGCACATACGCGTACTGCCTTCGTCGCTTAGAATAATAAAATTAAAAACAAATCAATCATTAAAAAAGCATACCCGAGTGTCCAGAAACTGCATAATCTTCTCTCTGGCCCGTTTCACATCATCCACCCTGCCAGCCACTCTCACGTGAGGATCTGAACAATTAAAAATAAAATCACCATCACGAAACACAATTTAAGGTTATCGTAGCAACCTCAATTACCGTAAAAATCACTAAAATTATTATCACGAATTTTCCTAATAAGATTATACAAAAATTCATCACTATTCTCATTAGAAACCATGATAACTTCATTCAAAATACGTATAATATAAAAAATGATTGCAATTTTTGGTTGTAAATAACGGACGCGCGTTAATATTTTCAAACTAAATGCAAAATGCGCTTGGACTGGCGCCGTCGCGACTAGACTTTTGGGCGCCGCCGCGCGCGCCAATTTTTGAGTCCGTTCATAGGCCAACCGACATTTTCAGTTTTGAGTCGCGTTCAGAAATAAGAATCCGAACTTTCTCCCGCCAAGTTGCCGTGTCGTTTTTTAGTATAACTAACCTTTTTTCGAGCGGGCTCCGATTTTTAAACGCGTTGGCCAGTTAATCAATGTATTAGTGTCATTCATTACCTGAAAAAATAATTTAAGATTACAAACTTGATACTTAGTGTTAACTATATTGTTTCATTCACTCAATAATTAAAAAATCATTACCCGGTGGAAGAAAGCTTGTGCCGTTTGAGATTCTTCCAAATTATCTGGAAAGCAAAGGTGAAAGTTATAACTCCAAATTTATACAAAAAAAAAGTTTTTTTTTATGACTTTTGCAAGTAATTTACCAGCCAGCATTGTCTCCAACCGGCGTCTGTCAACACGGAATCGTTCTTGGTACACATCTTCGACACTGTTCAAGCCGAGAATCACAGCGAGTTTTTGGAGGTCTTCAGCTGACGTAGAGTTGCTAGTGCCGCTTTCTGACGCCTGGAATAATTAATTATCCTGTTACAGCATCGGGGCGGGTAAACATAGAGATGTGACTTCATTATTACGAGTTCGTGTTAGTTAATGTTTTCTTTCAATGTAGCCGTGGAATCAACCACTCTTTAAGTATTGAAACCGTAGGTATTAATAAGTTACAGTAGGTACCTATGTACCTATACATGAAATAACAGCATCGAGAACATTTTCATGACATCACGGTCGAACTAGACGATTTTTTTTTACTTTATATTTTCTACCTAGTGTACCTACAAAATTGGAAAAACATTTATTGCCACAAAAGATTTAATGTTTTTTGTTTAAAAATGGAACTTCATTTATGTACTTATATTGTTTTGGCTGATTAGTTGAGTAAGATTTGTTATGTAAATTAAAACTATTTTAAACTATGGGGCGTCATTTTAACTAGGTATCTTGGCTATCAAACTTATAAATAATAACGATTAAATTGCATAGATATCGTTATGATGTCATGCTAATGCGAGAAATAAAAATTATAACTCACTTGCATTCACGCCGTTAAATCTTAAAATGGCGGACGGTTGTGTAAATTGGAAATTTAGTTAGAGATACAAGTGTTTTTTTAAGTTAAAAGTGAAAAAATATGCTGTAAAACTTACCTCACTAATCGTATCCTTGTCCGAATTATTTTTGAACTCCGATAAATGGGTTTTGACTGTTAAAAGGTTACCCGAAGCCATGATTTATGAAAAAAATTGAAATTCTTGAAATATATTGATAGCCGTCAAATAACAAAAACAAATTATTCGCACGACAGATAAATATACATTATTTTGAGTAAATTCATTATTACTATGATTATTATTTGATTAAAATTGCGATGTACTAGAACGACTGCACGTATTGATTTGCTGGACCTTACTACTTTTACAAAGAAGGTCAATCATCCAGACTATGATTTATTCTCCAAAATGAGGGTAGTTTTTTTTTCTGCAGTTTCATTTCAAATTCAAAATATCTACAGTAACGTATTAAACCTATGACTCATACAAAACCACATTATCTTAAGAGCAATGACAATAAACATTTATTATAATTTTTACAAAAAAACACCTTGGCACTTAAGCATAAGATCCCAGTATTTTTTGTTTTATCCCAATTAGCGAAGTCAAGCACGCACGCGTAAATAGATCTTGTCTGTGGAGGCCTGGCAGCGATCGACCAATCACAGGGCGTCCCGCCACAGGATGTAGCCATCGAGATGGCGCCAAGACAGTGGGTACAACAATATCTTAAATTAAAAAAAAAATCAAATATTAGCTTGGAGTCTTATAATTAACTTAAAAAAATATGTGTATTTTATTAGAAATTAGTTTATCAAAGAATTACCATTAAAAGTGTTTAATGCCGGATTGCAGACCACTTGAAAAAACAATTTGATAATCTGTGTCCGAGCGAGATATTGAGAGCTACAACATACAATATAATTGTAAATTACAAACAAAATCAAACCTTTGACCGATCTACTGAAAATATCGCATACTTAAAACTTTTTCCGAAGCCATTGAAACGGAACGCAGCGCTGCTCCCACCTTTGAATTGAAAATAAAATCGCCACATGAGGTCGCGGGTCGCATCGCGCCACCGCGCCGCGCCAGTCGGGTTTCTGCGCTTGTCGGTGAAGGGCGTGCGTGCTCCTCGGCTCTAGAATTTTCGTATTTTGTTAATTTTATTTTACCATATTATAAATTAAGTTATCCTCGCTATATTAAACGCTATCTGTGTGAGCGCTTTAAAGTGTTGTAAAGTTAAGTGTGTTTAATAATTTATTGTAGTGATAAATTTAATAAGGTAAGTCGACCTGAAAGTTAATTTTGGTTAAGTGACGTTCGATATTATTTCGCAAGTTTCACTTTTATAAAAGTTATAATCGATAAGTTTGTGAGTATTTAAGTGGTCCGTACATTCTTAGGTGTCGTAAGATATATTATTTAAAATAGTGCGTGGGGTTAGCAGCTGTTGGTTTAGGTTGTTAAAGCGGTGGCCGGTGGCGGTATTGTTACAAAATTACCTGCTGCTTTGGAATCGGATCGGAACATGTCTGCTTGCGAGATCTAATCCCTCAGCCACACTATGCTCATCGCGCTGCAGCGATGTTGCTTTCTCTGGCTGGCGATTAATGATTAATCGCGATGCTCGCACTAGGATACTTGCCTTTATTGGCTCCTTTGAATAGCGCCAAAAAACCGACAAAACAGTACAGGGAGCGGCATGGCGAGCTGACGAGTAGGTAACGTAGCCGTAGCCATACTAAGTCCCTGCTTACTTCCGTCGCTATTTCCCTCGTCACTCGACGAGTGTGTGGATGGGGTAGTTGTTGTATAAACATAAAGAGGTTTTTGATACTACGTTTTGAGTGTTTATAGAAACATTAACAATAAATAATACGTATAAGGTACTAATACGTTTTTTTAAGTCCTCGTGAGTGAGAATTGTAGCTACCTACGTTGCCTGGTTAATTATAGGGTGGTGTAACCAAAAGATGAACGCCACCCAATAGTTGAACGGTTTGTCGAAAAAGTTGGGATGGGAAAGCGTTCATCTTTTGGTTCCACGACCCTATTTCGATACCCTTCCTGAATTAATTTACAATCACTATACCTACAACAAATTTATTGCCTGTCAATTGTTACATATTTTTGTCAATGCGTCTAAATATTTGCCCATAAAACTTTATTTCGTAAATTATCCATACCGGTCTATTGCAAAAAATAACTATATAAACTTTTTCGGTTCTTATGTTAAAAGGTATTTACCAAAGAAAATATACTTAATGACTACTACAGAACAACATATCATGATATCAGTATTACATATGGTATCACTACGTTTCAAGGTATGTAATAAAATAATGCGACTTGAACATTTTGATCCTTTGATATTCTTGAAACATCGAGCGTTCATACTGCACAGTGTCAAAAGTTCATTCAAGCAATCAGGAAGACTTCAAGTACGTAATGTAAATGCAACGGATTAGCATACGTTAAGACATTGTTCTGTGTGGTAATCAAATAGACTCCTGAGAATATTGGTCTGTGAACAATGCTACACGTAGGAATCCTTTTTATAGGTTGTCAAGTGGCTAGTAAACGCTCATATCTATAATTTAACGACACTAGTACCTACTAAGTGGCTCTGTGAGCTATAGAACTCGCCACCACGCCTTTAAATAAAAAAAATATATTTTGAAAAACTAGATCGACAAAAAATTCTAGTACCTATTGACCCGGGTTACAAAATTACACGAGAATCGGTTGAGAAATGCGTTTTGTTCACGAGAACAGCCTAGCCGGACATACGAACGCATTTTCGCCCAAGCTCAAATGTTGAACTTCGTTCGCTTCGCGCGCTCGTTCATTAAACTACGACGATGTATTTTGTCGCTATACTTACTATCTGTCTGTCCTGTTCCTGTAGTTCATAATCTCGTCACACGTATTTTATTTCGTAATCTAAAGAAAGCCGTAAGCTGTCCTGTCATAAAAGAAAAATAACTACAACTTAAGTTGAAAAACCCCCGGCATTTTCATTTCAAAGTTCAATATCTCAAACACGGCTGAACCGATTTTGTAGAAACGACACTAAGAACACTCGGATTAAGATTATCTATGACACAAAAAAACCGCATTCAAATCGGTCCATCCGTTTGGGAGCTAAGATACCACAGACAGATTAAACTTATAACACCCCTCTCTTTTCGTCGGGGGTTACAATTTTTTTTCTAATACATAAGTGTTAATATTCCTGAAATCTAAAATGTACACAAATCTAAAATGATATCAGTATTCTCGGTTGTATTTCCTTTGATAGTCAAAAACGCACTTGGTTATAATTGTTATATTCTAAGGTGCATACGCAGGAAATAAGAAATCCACCCAGCAATCCTGCCATTTCCATAGGTTTTATAACTCACTATATCCTGATCATCATATATTAGGACCTCCCCCAAAGAGTGCCACAATGACCAGTCCTGCGCCACCCGCATCCCGACCTTTACCAGGTCATCAATGCACCTTGTGGGGGGAAGTGTCTACGTTTTACAACTATAAAGTATAAATCACTGACATGCATGACATGACATGAGGGGATTGACTTTGATTGATAGTCAGCAGCTAAATTAGCTACACATATGAAGATGTCAAAATGATCTACACAGTACACACGTCTGTATTACAAGGCAATAAGAGTTGACTTCCGTGGTATCGGTGGCTGCGGTTTGATATTAATCATAATTTGTATTTGGATACCTAAATAGACTGATTCGTATCTGATTTGTATCTACCATCTCTTACCACACATATTACCTCAATATTATGTTATGCATTAATGTGATTCACTGTTAAATAATATCCGGTTTATTGCAATCTTGAAACTGCTTGAAAGTCACAGGAAGTACGGAAGTTCTCAAGGAAGGCTGCGTTGTTTTTGTCACGCATTTTGAGAACGCTGCCAACATTTGTAAAATTCTTTATTTTTTTAGCTTTCTTTATTGAATGAAGTAACGTAGGAATGGAACTTGCGTAACGTAGCAGTTTTATATCCACGAGGAGTTACTAAATTCGGTAATTTATATTTTATTTATGTTTTTTTTTTATGTTTTCTATGTATTCAAGTCAGGGATCGGAACCGGTTTCTTCAAAAATTACCGAAGTAGTCTAAAATTTTGAATTATTGTAGGCTCTTAATGTAGGACTCTATCGTGTATTCAGGTTACATATTCGTATTATTAGACTGCCCGATCAAAAATTACATTATAACCAAAGAACGAAATAATACCGGTTTAATTTGTATGGAGAAAATACCGGTATCCGATCCCTGATTCAAGTATCTATATCTATTAAACTAGCGTTTGCCTGCGGTACCTGTGCGCAGTAATGCTTGGACTCTATTCCAAATATGACAGGCATTGGTTAAGTATTTCCTAAGAAAAGGGAGGCGAAAACTGCTATGGGAAGCGAAAAGCGGGAGAAAGATTTGTAAACCAGATCTTGCACTCTATCGTCTTGCTTGTGAAACAGTGCGGGGTTGTGTCCGCGTGGGCTCGCCCTTCGGGCCTTCGGCTCTCGGGCTCCCGTAGAGAGCGCGCTCTGAAGGGACGCTTGGGCCTTCGGCCCGCAGAGCCAAGAACCCCTATAGGCGGTATGACGTCCGCTGTCAAAGCCACTTCAAGTCTTTCATACTTATTTCTTGACTTACCTATAAAGGTGTAATTCCGTGCATTCGCGGCCGATCGCAGCTGCGCGCGATCAATTGCGAATATTGCGATTCACGGAATTACACCTTTATAGGTAAGCAAAGAAATAAGTGAGGGCGTGACAATGTCTCTTTTGGTCTTTTGTCTTGGCGGTGAAAAGGTTAAAATAAAAATTCACCATCACGGGCCTAAATTATTTATGTCCCACGGCTGCGGCTGCGCGCTGTTCTCATGAATGAGTTGGAATTAGCAGTCTTAGCAGATATGTAGCTCACCATGTTTTCTGAAATCGAAGTTTTTTTTATATATTAATTTTAGATTTAAAGCGATATTTATTCCACAAAATATTTCACAAATATCACTAGACATTACATGGCAAATTGTGACAACGTGTAAACCATGTTTGATTAGATAAATCAATGTGTATGACGTACCCGTACGACGTATGTAACCTTGAGATCGGCCAACCGAAATAGATCGCGAACTGTAATCTGCGATTTTCCCGCTTGGGTTTCAGTTTAAATTCATCTCTCTGGAACGTATTATGAACCACCATAGAAACAACGTCAAATTAATAAATTATAATAAGCTTTTATTACCGTAATGTGTTTCTTTATACATATTCTGGAAATAGTCAAGTAAAACACGCACCAACACACACACACATTATTTATTTAAATTGATAATTTTGAATATCCTAAAAAACCAAACCTTATCCTTTTATAATTTTTAATATAGGTATATTTTTTAATTTTGTTTTAAATTTTAATCCATGCAATGTAAAAATGAAATTTTGTCTCCTAATAAACAAACCTTTACACTTTTGACGCATTGAAAATACCTAATTACACTTGTTTACTTCGTTATAAGTATTACTAGTATTGAATTGACTACCTAACAGTTTTGATACTTTGTAAAAAGACCCGGATATATAATCTGCGACATGAATGTCAAAGTTCTTAGATATATTTATGTCAACAATCCCCGAAAAATATCAATCCTATTACCAATTCATCAATGAAACATGATTATAGTATACGAGATCTAAAAACCTATTTTGTCTTAGTAAAGTGACAACTACACTGTAGTATGAATAACATATACCTACGTCAAAAGCCAAGTCACTTTGACCGTATTACTTTCAATTGACAAAACACCAGCTCGAAAAAAGGACATCTTCCTGCTCTTAACCTCATTGTCGGTCAATTGGCTGACAGCATTCATTCATTTCCGTTGCGAGAGCGCTTTATTTTTTAGCATTGGACCGTAAAAGGAGAATCCGTTACTGGTGCCGATCGTCCGATCGATGTCTCCGATTAACAGTGTATTGTGCAACTAATACTAGAAAATACGTTTGACAATACAACTAATAAATATATGGTCTAACTGTATTCAATGTCACTACGGGCTACATGTTTCGAACTGTTCGAGAGTTCTTCAGGATGAGTGTTTTCGCAGCGTCGCTTGAGGGATCGTCCTAACGCGCTAGCGGTAGAGACGCGCAACGCACTGTGGTTAGTTGGGATCACGCGCAATAAATTAGAAAAACCGCTGCCGCAGGTCGCTTAAAAGCTTAAGACCAAAGTCGTGGCTAAGGCCTAATACAACGCGACTACGCGATTATCGCAAGTTCGCGCGAATTTTACTCGCTAACGCGCCATCAAATATTGGACTCGAATAGGACACCAATTTGTTCGCGCGATTGTCAATTAGGACACCTATTCGAGTCCAATATTTTTATCGCGCGTTAGCGAGTAAAATTCGCGCGACCCCTGAAGCGCACATAATGTCGCGTGTTTATTAGTTGTATTTTAGTCATGTCTCACGAAAGTTTAAATACGTTTAACAATGTACGTAACAAACGGCTCCGTATAATATGAACGCGACATTGTAAAATTCTAATACCCATATCAAATCGATTGTGGCTCCCCTTCGAAGGGTCCCCTTTCCCTGCATGCCTATCACTATTCACGATAATACCTACCTGTTTCTATAAGTACAGTGTTACCTAAGATATATACGACGACGAAGTGTGTTCAATGCCTAAATTTCGTCCCTCGCCTAGATTTTTGCGAGATGTTTCACGCTTCAGTGGCATCAGAAAATGGAATATGCAAATTGTGTTCATTTGGCCTCACACCCGCATGCTACATTATTGCAAATTCACATATTAGCTGTCACATTGAAACTTTCTCGTCGCATACTTTTACTGAATTTGAAGTGTCAAACTAGACAAATCGGAGTCTTGTGTTGTCTTGAACGGTTTCTAGAAGCATTCATAATTTGCGAGCTAATTACTTATTTACTCGCCGCGTTGACGAGTAGGTCGGATTGTCAAATCGTTAATGAGTAAGTAACTGTCTCATTGAGGTTACTGCGAGGGAAAGCGATCGCATTTTTTGCGAGGCTTGTTGGTGAAGCGAATACTGTATTTAATATTCGTCGATCGTTATCGAACGGTGCCCATTTGTAATTGTAAGCCATAAGTGTAAAGTAGATTCAACCTTAAACTGAAAGCTGAAATAGAATCCACAATTAGGCGAACTAAACTAATAGGTGAAAATGCACAAATATGACCATAGTTTGGCCAGTGCTGTTCATATCGATATTATTAAAGGCTTTTTCATACTACGTTACGTACCTCTACTACGTAGTGTGATATCGATATCAACAGCACTGGCCAAACTATGGCCACGTTTGTGCATTTTTTACCCCCGACGCAAAGAGAGGGGTGTTACAAGTTTAACGTATCGTAGCTCCCAAACGGATGGACCGATTTGAATGCGGTTTTTTTTGTGTCATAGATTATTTTAACCCGAGTGTTCTTAGCTACGCTCCAATGAAATCGGTTCAGCATTTTTTGAGATATTGAACTTTGAAATGAAAATGTCGGGGGTTTTTCAACTTTTCTAAGTTGTAGTTATTGTCAGTTTAGTTGGCCTACTTGTGGATATGTGGATTCTACTGTACGCCGACTGCTTAGTCATAACCATACTATCCATAGAAATTTTCAGTCATGAAACAATTTCTATTCATAATTTTTTTTTTCTTTACAGATCGTAACTCATTCCAAAGGCTCGCAACATGTCTAAAACAGAAAAGTCATTCCCGAGAAACTTTACAGGTAAGCGCAGTATTGTCTGATGATTACTGACTTATAAATTACGTGAACTACGTAGGGCTTGTCAGATGTAACTGTTGAACATCGTTTATTAGTATTTAGTAATGTTTTAAATAATTGGCAGGAGTTACAAGTGTTACCAGACTTACCAGTGACGGTTGGCTTTAGTGACGTATCGCAGACATCTTGGCATTCAGCCACGTGCCTTGTTAAAAATAGCGTGCGAATCTGTTCGCGACTATAATCACACTTCCGGCGTTGGTATCTGTTGGAATCGCGAATTTATGTCCTATGATGTAATTTTAATCGTTTTATGTGGTCGTTGAATTAACATAAACCCATACCTATTTGTTTATACTGTACATTGTGTCGGCGAACATAGGATTCTAAAATTAAGGAAACGTAATAGCGTTTTGGAGTTTTTATCACCTTAAATACAACAAACTGCCAAATTTAAAAAAAAATATTACAAAATTATGTTACATCCGGTACCCGGTTTTTAAGTGAAGAGAAAAAATTACGATAATGTTACAAACGAATTTAATAAAACGTCGTAAATTTGTTATATGATATTTACGCAAACCGTACAGAATATGTAATACTTACAAGTTATAACCTTCTAACGATAAGTTACATATACTGATTTGCCTATTATATTGCTAATGCTTTCCCATTATTTGGAATAAATATTACTTATAGTGAAAATGCCCTTACAAGCAATATTTGACAACTGTCATCCTAGTACGATTTATGTCGTCATATGTCATCATTGACGTTTATTTTACCGGGATGATGGCTGTTAACTATAGACTGTTAAAAAAATCTAATTATAAACCGTTGTAAGCCGTGTTAAGTCATATTAACGTCATGGAATTTTAACTATGTATGCCAATTATACGGTTAAATATCATCGTCATGTTATAAATGCTATCGTTAATGTAATAACTGTAGACAATACAATACAATACAATACAAATACCCTTTATTGCACACCTCAATAGTAACACAGAGCAGTAGTACAGAAAACAGAGAATATAAGAGCAGATAATAACAGAAACAAAAACTAAATCAGTAAACTATTGAATTTGCACTCTAAACAAGTTTACACTAATATATGTCAAGTATCAAAATGTTTCGATCGTCATTGCGAATTTGACAGCTGGAGAGCGTGAAACTCATGTCACTTTTTCCTTAGACATCCGGCCAAGAAATCCCCAAAGCCTTATAGAAATAGAAAGTGGCTAAACGAGACATCAATGTCCTTACGCTTTGATGAAATTATTAAAAACATGACTGTTTTTTGCGGGTTAAATGAGGTTAGTCGTTCGGTTTGTTACGCCTCGCTCAGTGGCAGATTGTTTATCGGCACAAAAAATGCAGAAACCTGTAGTATGTTAGCAATTAGAGGCAGTTAAGTTGAATGAAAGTGAGATTACTTAGTCGTATTTTGTATTACAATTTAAAAACCGTATTTCATAACTATTGTGATTAAAACTGAAAGCTTTGAAAAAGCGCGCACTGATGGCTTCCATGCCATCATACGCAAGAAGGTCGTCTCGCTGCTTAGACGAGTGAGAGGAAGTGAGAACAGCATTCTGAGGATATTGGAAGGACGTTGGGACTGCCCTATGTTAGGACACTGGGTTGCCATTGTGACGGGTAGGGTAATATAATTTCGAATTTTGAACTGCCCGTTACACTGCCTATCAGCAGTCAATTTATTAATTTAATTATACCCATCTGTTTTGTCTACTAAAACTTAGCTTTTAAATTATTTTACGTACTAACAAACTATGCATTCCTAAGTCTGAAATAAATTATATTTTTTTTGCATTTAAAATCAATTTCTAAGTTTAATTGGCCAATCACTTGAGCCATTTTAATTGCTTACTGGTCACTGGCAATTTCTATTCCAATGCCATAGTCATTCCAAAACGCCAGATACATTATAAATTTATTTCCTAATTAAATGCATAAACCTGCGCTCACGCAACTTGTCTCATTGTTTCCCCATAAGTCTGGAGAAAGTTCACTATTGGCACTATTCTGTATATAATTGTGTTTAGTCTGCTATCGCGACGGCATTGATTGCTTATGAGTGAACATTTGGGAATTAACAGGATTAATTTGCCGGATTTGCGGATTGAAAATTGGAAGTTTTCTTTTCTCTGTTGAACGGGTGTGTAGGTATACATACAGCTATCAAAAGACGCCCGAGCTTTCTCGATTTTTCTCGCACTATCCGTCTCTTTCAATAAGAAAGAGACGGATAGTGCGAGAAAAATCGACCTACCTCTCTAACTTAAAATCGACCTACCTCTCTAACTTAAAATCGACCTACCTCTCTAAGTTTTCTAATAGAAAACTTAGAGAGGTATAGTGCGAGAAAAATCGAGAGAGCTCGCGCGCCGGCTTTTGATAGCCGTGCTGGCGGACTTGCTTCAAAGTAGTCCATTCAAAAAGCAATTGGGAATGGATGAAAATTTTAGACGCACTGGCCGATTTTTTTTTTGATGATAGTAACCTTCCTTAGCACCAGAGAAAAAACTTCAGATTTTTCAGCTGTGTCAATTATTTTTGAAAAATATAAACAGCTTCCTCACTTACGTTATGGGTCAAGGACGGTCAATATAGACACTTACCTTGACCCGTCTCATATTACAAAAAAATATCTTAAATATTTGTAATAAACTGATACTGGCAATGATGACAGTTGCAGCAGCTATATTTGTCATTACCAGTGTCAGTTTACCACAGATTTGTGTCAGTTTGACACCAGCACATTTACACTTTTCTAAATGATGGAAACTAGCTACGTCCATCATTTAGAAAAATGCAGATTCACTCGTGTCAACCCTCCTCATTTTAATGGCAACACAGAGGGTAGTTTCTCTGGACTCTAAATTATGGTTTCAAGTATTGTTAGTAGCTTCGTGAACGTGAAACGGGTCACTGCACGGTTATCACAAGAGGGCGCGCGAGTTTTCTCGCGGCGAGATAGACTATCCATCTCTTTCTAAGTGTTGTAATTAGAAAGAGACGGATAGTATATGACGACCGAATAGCCTAGTGGTTAGAGAACCTGACTATGAAGCTTGAGGTCCCGGGTTCGATCCCCGGTCGCGGCAGATATTTGTATGATGAATACGAATGTTTGTTCTCGAGTCTTGGATGTTTAATATCTATTTAAGAATGTATTTATCTATATAAGTATGTTTATCCGTTGTCTAGTACCCGTAGGCTTTGCCTAGTTTGGGACTAGATCAATTGGTGTGAATTGTCCCACTCGGCCGTGTCAATCCTATCTCATGTATCTTGAGATACATGAGTTACGCGTAACAGGTCTAAATCTGTTTATTTTCCATGCCTTTATCGACCTACATACTCAGTTTTTTAATTTAACTTACCAATTCCTTATACGAGCCTGTCACGTAAACGTAACTCATGTAACTCTGTTTTTACCATAGTAAATCATGGCTAAATACTGTACAAAAAAAACTTCAAACGGCGTTTTCTCAAAACTATGCTTTTTGAGATACATGAGATAGGCTTGACACGGCAGCACTATATTATTATTTATTTATTTATATCGCGGCGCGACACAGCTCGTCTTGTGATTAACCGTGCAGGTAGTACCTATAGTGTGCCAGTGCTTCAGTATAGACAGTTGAATTTCGCGAACAATGCCAAGATTGTTTACGCGCAATAGACTATAATTAACTGCGCATACGCTTAACTATTCTTCCGGTTAATGAGCACACGTGTTGCGGTTTTTGCTTCGGTAATCTAATCCGAACCTTAGTGTAATCAACCACCACCACCACCACTACTCAACCGCGATGAGTTTAGTCTTGGAATAGCTGTCAGTTCATATAAACTTGGACATTTTTATATGGCAAAACTGTTCCTCCAAGACTATTCTAATCGGGGTTTAATAATAACTGCACGCGCGTTCTTCTTTTCGACCGACAATAGCCTGTCCTTCGTCTTATTACGGCATCTCATTTGAGTAATGATGTTTACGGTTTTATAATGTTCGAATGGACGTCCATATTATTTTATTAATTAGTGATATTTAATATTTCACTTTCTCTAACTAGCATTTTTTTTTAATTTTTTTTTCGTAGAATGCCGTGACAGAGTGGTAAACCAAAAATGTTGTCCCCACTGAAAGAGTCCACTTTGTCACATGTTTTTTTTTAGAAACCAACCGTATATAAATATTTATATTGGCCAGAAAGGAAACTTTAATTAGTTCTAATGAAGAAACCTATACATTTTTTTTAAATCGCACTTCAAAACCACAATTTTCGATAGTTCAAAAACCAAAAAAACAGAAAAACCTCGGATCATTGTCGGTAAAAAAGAAGAACGACCCACGCGTATTGCAGAGATCGCAGGCAAACTCGCGGGATAGAATATAGCCTATGACCATCCCGAAAGTCTATTCTATATACACAGGCTATGTGAGCGTTTCAAAAAAAAAAAACTGTACATGAACTTTTTTTTTAGATTTCGTTTTTTTTTTGTTTTTTCACGTTCGTTCGTCCGATCGTTGATACTATCGATCCTCATACAGGAAAAAAGTGTCCCAGGTTTTACTATGTAAGTTTTTTCTTCCATTGCGTCACGACCATATAAATAAAAAACCGGTCAAGTGCGAGTCTGACTCGTGCACCGAGGGTTCCTTACGAAATATCATACAACACACCCGTCTTGCCCCACCCATTAATTTTGGAAAAATCTAAACAACGCGTAGTATAGTAAAGTCATGAGCATGACATGAGTACCTACAGCGCCATTTATCGGTGCATTTTGTTACTAAATTGCGCAACCAAGGAACTCGGTATGTACAGTAAGGGAAATGTATTCACGTACCACTGTAGAACCCTGTCGCAATTGACAGGCCGCCGTCACTCAAACTCGAGCGGTATGTTACCTTATTGCGATAGGGTTCTACGGTGGTACGTTAATACATTTCCCTTACTGTATGTTGGTTTTTCAGCGATAATTCTGTATCAAGTGAATTAATTTCGATAATTCTTTTTTTATTTGGTAGAAGGTACTTTCAGAACACTTTCATACGAATTTGAAGGCAAAAAATTAAACACAGAAGTATTAAATTACAAACAAAATTAACATATGATTTTTGAAGAATAAAAAAAACTACGCTAGATAGAGGTATCGTTATACTTTTCCGGTAATATTCACGTTAATATTAATAATATATATTATTTTCAAATTTTTCGCTTGGTTAACTTCGGAGATAAGGGGGGGAATGGTATTTTTTTCAACATTTTTCTTTATAAATCAAAATTTTACCATTGTAGAAAAAAAAAAGAAAAACTGTTTTAGAATGTACAATTCAAGCCCTTTCATATGATACCCCACTTGGCCTACTAACTAGACTTTGAATTTTTGCCCCCGCTCTTATCCGCCCTTTTTTATACAAATTAAAAGTAAATATTAAAATTTTTCATTTTCCATACACGAGGATTAACTTTATTTACAACTATTCCAAATTTCAAATCGATAGCATTAGTAGTTCCTGAGATATTTGACTTTGTGACAGACAGACAGACGGACGGAGTCGCACCATAAGGGTTCCGTTTTTACCTTTTTGGTCCGGAACCCTAAAAAGGACTGCATACAAAAGTGTGACGATCTGGAATGGAATATTTTGGACACTTTTTTTCTTGTATGAGGATCGATGGTATCAACGATTCTGAGTAAGAAAAAACCCAAAAAAATGGAATTCTGAAAAAAAAGTTAATGTATAGTTTTTTTTTGAAAAACGCTCACATAGACTTTCGGGATGGTCATAAGCTAACGCTCATGATGAAAAACGCTCATATACACAAAAAATGCATTCGGTACCTTTTGATTTCAGCAAGAAATGGCATTGAAATGGAATAATTTTCCGATAATAAATAATTATTTTTATTATGGCACCAAAATCGCTTTTATATTTAACAGTGGGCAACTTTATTTCTCACAAGGCTACAACAAAATGGCTTCGTCCTAAAGTTCGCATCAAAAGAGCTTAACACTGAAAAATGTATAGTTATTTACCTACTATAATTATTTAGGTAGATAAAGCAATGTATGTAGTGCCATAACAATTATGTCAATTTACTTTAATACAATATCAACAAAAAAAATGGAAATTGTGGATTTATGTTTTCCTCGATTTCCCAAAAAGATACTAGAAATAATCCCTTTTGGAAAGACACTCCTCAGTTATTTAAGTGCGAAAGAGATGACTTATTAAAATTGGTTTTTTTTTAGTGTCCATCGTAAGCTCCGACTGCCAGATATGTTTGACGCCTAGTAAATGTATACATGCCATGCCCTATACATTACTTACCATAGAATTGGATTAGCATTCGAGTCGAATACCAAGGCTACTCCATCCGACCTTGAACATGTCAAACATCCAGTCTAATGTAGTGGATTGTTAGCAAATCAAATGCCAATTTCAAGAGGTCAAAGGAAAATAGGCAGCCTTGTCCTCGGAACGTGTTGCATATATAAACAAACACATGTCTTATGTGTGTGTCTGAATCACTCGTGCGCAAGGAAATTGCTAATAAAATCCCTAGCACGCCGTAATATGCACATTGATGCAATAGGTTCATGACCCGCGCTAAGCCAATAGGGGTGTAGATTTAGATTTTTTTACGATGCCATTCGAACCAGTTTTTGTAGAGGAACAAATGTTTGTATGGGAGCAACTAAAATTAAAGAATAAATACCCAAAAATTTGAGTCAAAGATGGACCTCGCTGGCTGCAGCCGAAACGCTTAATACTAATTGTCATAAAAGTATGTCGTCACAGTTTGCTATTAATACTAATCGTTGTATTTTAAATCAAGTAACTTGCTGTTTCGATCGCGAAATACTGCGTCGGTAACAAACATCCAAACATCTAAACATCTAAACATCCAAACATCCAAAGATTAGTAGGATAGCAGGATTAATTATCAGTGTTGTCAGCTTTGTCAGTGTTTTCAATGCTAACAATTTGTGGCTTCACTATGCATACACGTTTGATAGCTGCAACTATTCAGATACATGTGCAAGGAAATATCCAATAAAATCCGTCATAGTGTGTCTTTATTGGGACAAATTGATGTATTTCGTAAGCATCCGCTGAGCTGAAGACATGTTTGTCGTTCTTTAATTTAAATGGCTTGCTAGGGTGTCTGTTGGTATTGTAGAAGTTCATCTCAATATTAGGTAATCATAATAAAGAAAATCTTAGGTTAAGTAAACCCTTAGGGAAAAAAAATTATGTATAGAATATAAAATTAGGAACTCTCACATGAGGGACCGACAATTTCGAGTAGTGATAACAGAATCAGGATGCGAAGCATCATTAGATTATCAGTCTTTGCTGATCAGGACGAGAAGCCCAATCAGCATTTTGGAAATGATTGCTGATCATGTTTGTCGCCCCATATTGGCGCACATAGTTACCCAAGTTAAATCCAATTCAGTTTTTAAGTTCTAACATAGTTTTTAAGTTTTATTGTTTCCTGCATACTAACAAAAATGAGAAGGGGGGGGGGAATGGTAAATTTTCGTATTTTTTCCTAAATAACTTCAAATCTGTTTTTGCTAAAATTATTAAAAAAAATATTTGAGATGCTTACAACAACCCCTTTCATTTGATATGTCACACAATACAGTTTTCGAAACTTTTTTTAAATTTTCCAGTTTACTCCCCAAAAGTGGCCCTCTTGAATTCATTAATTTACTTTACGCGTCCATCTTTGGGTCACCAATTTACATATGTTTACCAAATTTCAACTCAATCGGTCCAGTAGTTTCGGAGCAAATCGGCTGTGACAGTATCCTATAAGGGTTCCTTTTTTCCTTTCGAGTACGGAACCCTAATAAAATAACTTTATTTGCAAGAAAGACTTACGAATACTTACACTTTTACACCTTTTATAAGGTATACAAGTATTTGTAATACTCTGAGTAAGCTTCCTCTGTTCCTCGTACTAGTAATTATACTGTAGGTATCACGGTGGAACAGGATTCGGCATCATCGTTGTTTAATGTTGTGTTTGACTTAAATAAGTCAGAAAAAAAAACATAATAGACAAATTTAAAGACACTAACAAAGGGTGAAGAATGCGGGTGAGTGACATTGTAAACACACAATAGAATTCGCGCACAAAGTTCTCGAAAAACAACATTCCGTAAACATACGTATTATACAGTTCCGTCCGCGCCTTGAGGGAAGCCTTTTTTTGGCAGACATAGTAGTCCTATTTTTAGACTAGCCATCCTGTAACCTGTAACCCGTTGAACCGGCTTACCGTTAACTGAGCGACGTGTGTACAACATACTCGTACCGGCGCAGACGCACGCTAATCCGCCACAGACTTAGAGCGTACATAACTGGCCCCGTAGCATGGTTGGCCTTGTCACGCGATAGGTGATACTGTTGATAGGATAGAGCGTGCGTCACTGGCTGACCGTTCGTTAGAACGAGACGACGCACTTATCTTGTCACTTGTCGCGTGATATGGCTAACCATGCTACGGCTCCTGGAGTAGCCTTATGTCGTGTTTGCGTACAAAAAAGTCTGCCGAATTTTGCGGGGGCGGGGGGAGCATCTTAATAGGATATTGAAACACAATTGTATATTGAAAGCATGAAGTGGTTGAACGTTTATAATATCAAGTGCTTACAGCAACACGCGGGCATTTTTATGATCAGTGTTCTCTTATGAGGCGATTTTGTGATCGATCGTGAAATTGTCTTTGTATGATTTTTTGCACATTAATTCTGATAAAAACTGGCCAAGTTAAATCTAACCTACTTGTTCTCACATTTTCAAAAAACAGCATCTGTTATACGTATCCAATAAAGCAAAGAAATAAAGTTTAATACTTGTTGATAATGTTATTTTGTTCTATAAATACATATTTGGATTTTGCATAACTTGGCACACATTTAGATCTCCATTCTTTTTGCGGCGAAGCCCACAGCCAAGCATAATTTTTTACATTTATGTTTTTGGTGGGATATAATAATACATTTATTGGGATAGTTTCAAATATCTGCTTGTAACGGTTCCAACGCTACAATTTAAAAAATATTGTATGGGGACCTCCATATTTTTTAACTTTTTTTATTTTTAGATTTTTTCCTACGCTTACACACAATTACCGAGCTGGATTCCAAATTTCATCCTTCTAGGTCATCTGGAAGTAGGTTAGGTTTAGGTATTATATGTCAGTCAATACTTCAATAGAAGGGTCAAAAGTGGCTCCAAGTGGTTCGTGTAGGTAATATTACACTCGGCGCTGGCTAGCCAGTTCCTTTGCTTGAACTTGGCTCGACACGCTGCCGCGTGTCTAGATTGCCAGTGTCAGTTTACCACGGATAGGTATTTAGCTACATAAACTAATTACTGACCTGGATATACCTTAATTTAATCTAAGTAGGTACAAAGTTCCAGAGCAAACTAGCTAGTCGTTTTAAAATGAGAGCGTAACTACGTTTGTATGGAGAACCGAGCTTACTGCGGACTCTTAATTATACGTCTAGAATATCTAGGATAATAGTAAGTACGTAGCAGGTACTTCTAACAACAACAAAAATAAATAAACATAACAACAACTTACAATAAAATTACACGCACGCACGCACGCACGCACGCACACGCACACCAACTTACAATTACACAATGGAATGCTCTTGTTTATATCCAAAATTATATTTTGAATAATTTGATTGTATGAGACCGTTGAGCACCGTTTTTCAACACGTCTGTTTCGTATGGTATCTGTGCACTCGGCTAATTGCGCCGGAGTGGATAACGGTGGGTCTTGTGCTAACTCACTGCACTTCCTCTTGCTTTGTCGCGTTTGGATTAAATAAATGATGGATAGCGAAGTTTTTAACCGACTTCAGAAAAAAGGAGGAAGTTCTCAATTCGGGTGTATTTTTTTAAATTTATTTTTTTGAACTCCGAACCGACCCCAGAACTCCGTCATTTATGAACCGATTCGTACAATTGTTTATTTATTTGAAAGTATATGCTTCCAGATTGGTCCCATTGTTATCAAAACTTCAGTTGGATGATGAGAACCATGAAGAATTGAGGGAAATCCTCAAATATACAAGGCACGCATGTAATTTCGGTATTTTCTAATATGACTAGCCAATATAACTAACCTGAAAATCACAAATTTGGTGATGTCGAACTGATGATGAAGACCACAGATGACTTATGAAACTCGTACTTAAAACTGTAAAAGTACGTTACTGATTCTGATATGATTCCGTTGAAATAGCAACTAATGAAGTCCTAAATGTCAAGTGTGCCAAATCGAGGGAACTCCTCAAATATTATCGGCCCACATACAGTGATATGGTTTTCGTCTGTAATAATAAACGTATTTACTCTCGGAAAGCAGTCCATGTGGTAAAGTGGAAAGGAAATGTGGAAATGTTCATTTGGCTTAGCGGAGTACTAAATTAAAGTCGATTAATTACTTAGTCGATACTTATAAATCTTGATACATTGTTTATACAAATTGTACATCACAATTAAGTCCATCTTTTTCACGTCACTACATTATCATCAAAACTATTCTTAGAACTTGTATCGGTAGGTAACGAAAAAAAAAGCCAGTTGTGTCGGAGATACAACTGTTAATTAAGTTTAAGTGGATACTTCTTTGTTGGCTATGGAACCCTTGTACCCGTAAAATATATATCTGAATTAATTCACTAAAATCTGTATAAGTACAGGTAAATCGGTATACATTGCAACACTGACGTAGCTCATTTGACTCGCGAAACATTGAAAATGGCGGTCATTTCAGCATTATTTTCATGTCCGCCACATAAACTAAATAACATTTTGTGATTAACAACTAATGGCAAATAAATAAGGATTAAAACATGTAACAAACAATTATTTGAAATCAGATTAGAATTCTCTACAAAAAGTTATTCCGGAAGTCACGTGATACATTTTGAACTGTACCCCTATACAAGAACGCGAGCAAAGAAGTATCCACTTCAAAATCCCGACATTGAATTTCTTGGTAAGTTTATCAGTTATTTTCCAGCGTTATTTCGGGACGTTGACAAATTATGTCTTGTCTGCCAGGTAATGTTGACTCGGTAACTTATCGTTGTGGGCTCGGCTGCGACGCAGCTCCGACAGTTTCAAGAGATTAGACTTTTTTAAGGTCGCTAGGACGCCCGACTCCCCATACAAACGTAGATAGGTTCTCATTATAAAACGACATGCTGAAATAACATGAAACTTTGTATACACAATGAGATCCGCCATATGTAGGTCGGAAACTAGTTTCTGTTGCTAGAAAAAAAATCCGGCCAAGTGCGTGTCGGACCACGCACAACGAAGGGTTCCGTGCTTAATAAAAAGGTCGTATCGTCACAGAAATCTTTCGGCACTTACGTCCTATTCTATAGGGAAGGCAGTTTTTCAGCAATATCTCGAAAACCTTTCAACCGACCTGTTCTAAACAATTTTCGGTGAAAGATGAAAGATAAAACAATTTTTGTGACACGTGGACTTACAATGATATATATATTTTGACTTTAATTGCGTGTTTCGTAATGTTGACTCGTCCACTTGGCACGGACTCGTCTGTCTGATGAAAAATTCACGGAGCGATTAGGCCCAATAAAAACGGATCACGAATACGATAAGTAAGGCATGTTAGGCGTGTCAATAAGAGACGTAAATGTTGATTAGTATAATCGCGTGGTTATTAACGGTTATACTATGATTAGGGTGATTATTTCAGCGTTTGAATACTTAAACCGCCTTCATAATCCTGAACAACAAGAAGGCAGAATTTTGCGTTACAAGAAATGCAAACATTTACAGGCCTTTTACATTTTTAATTTACTCTTATACTGGATTGCGTTGCGTGTTCGCGTATTGCCTCTCTTTCATTTGCCGTAGGACGGAAAAAGATGCAACTCGAATATTTGGGCAAATACCGTGTGGTGCCACCATTAGCATACATATTAAATTTTTATTAGAATTAAAGATATTATAAACGCACTGTGACAATCGCCGTAGCGGAGCGATGTGATTGATTGTTATCTAGTTTGAGAACGAGATGAATTGGCCTACACAAGGCGCGTACGCATGTATGCGTGATCAAGCGGTGTGAATGGTGTGAAGGTGTGATATGTCTTATGAGAATTCATACTTTACATTTCACCGCAGCGAAACGGGCACGTCTACGCTTACGCATCTGTTGTGCCCAGGCCTTTATTACCATTATTAAATGCGTATTTTGCAATTATACGCACTCTTTATTATTCATTAATCATTATACTTTAATGAACAAGCCAAGTTTTATATCCAACTGTCAACTATTCTGTCTATTCTCCAGTAGTATTTTTGGCTCGTTACGCGAGTTGTTGATTCGCGTTGCCAGCATTTTCGCAAAACTTATAGGAAATAATCAAATACTATGTTTTTTAACCTTGAGGATAAAAATATAGTAGTAGATAGATTATGTTTGCGTCTAATGCGCTAATTCATGCGTAGTTATTTCTTACACTATCTTGAAAATGATTTCCTAAGAGGGTTAAATTCGTAGGTACTCCCAGTACCTACAATTCATCCGTAGGTAGGGTATTTAATTGCGCTACAGTTCGATCGAGCGCCAGCAGGGCATGTCAAATACTTGTTTCGTTTTTTTAATTATAGCAAAGAATGAGCATTGACATTGCATTTAAATACCGCATCACAAACTCGTCCTTGTATCACATTCAAATTAGTCTCCCTTATCGCAACCGGTCTGTTGCATAATTCCCCATTAACCTGTACCTACATTCGCAAAACCTGTTTAAAAACAGAATTGGATTAACTCTGGTTCCCACGGACCGTTATGTTTTGTCAACAGTTGCATATTTTGCATTAATCGTTTCATAATTAACTAGATGAAAGCAGTTCGATGTTTACTCAATAGTTGTGTTTGTTTTATGTTATTGTGACGTATTTGCCAGTCCGTTATTGTTAAGGCTGGCGTCCACTAGGCTCGCCGAGGCGAGTTGAATCGAATCGAAAAAAATCGTCTTCATACATTAACTATGGAAGTACGTCCATTGATTCGGCGCGTCATGGGGAAAGTTTTTCTCGATTTATGGCTTTTCTAGCCGGAAATTTCTTTTTGGTCCCATACAAGCTTTTGACCCTGAACAGGAATGGGATCGATTGGCATCAAAAAAAAGTTTGTCAAAAATGACCATTTTCTCGCACCCTGTATGTTTTTTCCAAAATCTGTAAACTTAATTTCAAATCGAAGGAAGGTCTCCTAAGATCATTTTCGCCTAGCAACACGGGATCTGGTAGCTGCCCTCATTGACCCAAAATCTATTTCCACCCTGTATGTGATCCATTGCAGCTTCCGAGTATTGTTGTTTGTCATCAGGTAAATAAATAGCGATGGTCCAACTAAAGAGCCATGCTTCGGAAGTTGTTGCTTCGGAAGTAAACAAATAAAAGGCCAAGAGGTGTGTCATATCCGTACTCTAAATTGCAGTTGTTCAGTCATGGGGTGTGGACACATTTATCTATATCATTATCGTAATAGCGTAATAAATAACACTGCTATAGAAATATCTCAGGTGAGTCATACAAAGTTGCAAAATACGCGCGTTGTCAACCGCAGCGCTTTGGAGGCGTAAATGGTGACCTCAAGGTAATTTAGGCCCATGTTTAATACAAGGTTTAAGTACCTACTGTTATTACCGCAAAATACATAATATGTATATCACTCGGGACTTCTGAATTTTCGTGAAATTGGTGGAATTAAAAACGCACAAAAATCGTTTCTGCTCAACTATCTCTCGCTCAGTCTATCATCCAAACGTGTAAGTAGTTAATCTCTTACGAATAGTTTGGGACGGATAAATAATTAAATAAATTAGTTAGAGCCTCTTTTAAACACTACAATACAATAAACGAATTGTAGGTACAATATAAATAATTGGACAACAGTCGAAACGATACAGGCCAAGAAAAAACTAAAAGTTGGTTAAAGAAATGATTTATATAGTAGGATTATTGGCGGGTGCATCCATCGAAAAAAAATTAGCCGAGATTTTTTATAATTCGTTAATGTTCAATTTAGCCGAAACTTTGACACGCAGTTGCATTAATGTCCTGTCCATTTGTCTTCTTGTATTTAGTTAGTTGCCTACAGGTATTAAATATATTGCCATACCATTAAATACATCCGACACTTTGACATTTATGTCTGTGAGTAAGAGACGAAGGAACACTTTAGTCTGTCTAAAACACGTCTGTAAAGTTTTATAAATAAAGGGGTACGGCGGGGGAATCTAAAATACGTTTAACGCCGTCCAACATCAACGGGAAACAGACGCAATCTAATCGCATAAATACCAACAGAATATCAAAGCGACAAGTTCCGCTGTACATTAAAATGTACGCCTCATTTCCGAGTCTAATCGACGCGGTTGGCCAGTCCGGCGACAAAGACGATCGATTGCAATATAGTGACAATAGTGTGACGTAACGTGCCCATGCAAGCGAAGCTCGTAGACGTTTACTGTTGCTATGCAACGACGTAACTAACTGGCATCTTGCTCTTACATATTTATCTTTAGGGGACTGAGAGAGAAGAAATATGAACGTCGAAATGAGATTCTGTATATTTCGTTGGTTAATTTTGTGTGGGTTTCGACGTAATATAGATCGCGCAATAACGTCGTAGGCTAACTTCAATATACGATACTAACGCACTTAGAGATTGTATTGACACCAGATTCAATTTCAATTTCGGTGTCATGACATTTTCGATTGCTTTGGTAAAGTAGACGTTCTTGCAATGACAAATGCATACAGCAACAGTTGTTGCACATGACTATCTATAGCGCTTAAATCGTTAGTTTAGAATTAGAATATATGTATTATGTATCTACTTTTTATAGTGAGTATAAGACCTTAGGTCACTAATTTCGGTGGTCGATTCTAATTGCCGTCTACTACGCTTACTTATTCTAGATTTCTAGGCCTTATTAAATAAACCGGACAAGTGCGAGTTCAACTAGCGTGGTGAGGGTTCCGTAAAATATTGAGAATTTTCCCGTTACTTTGAATACTCAAACTTCTTATAGGTTTTCCTGTAATCTTTAGGCAAGGAACTATTTTCCATATTTTTTTCAGAATTTTAAGCCTAGTAGTTTTGGAGATAAGGGAATGGTCAATTTTCGTCTATTTTCCTAAATTACTTCAAATCTGTTTTTGCTAAAATTATATAAAAAAATCTGAGATGCTTACAACAACCCCTTTCATTTGATATGTCACACAATACAGTTTTCGAAACTTTTTTTAAAATTTTCCAGTTTACCCCCCAAAAGTGGCCCTCTTGTTCAGAATTCATTAATTTACTTTACGCTTCCATCTTTGGGTCACCAATTTACATATGTTTACCAAATTTAAACTCAATCGGTCCAGTGTGATCCTATAAGGGTTCCGTTTTTTTCCTTTTGAGGTACGGAACCCTAAAAATCACGGGATTGCAATGCATAGTCACGGCTGTCGGTAATTAATAGTTTCCGTTTGGACTGTTATTGTAACCCGACAAGCGATTACATAACGGTATACGATGTAGTTATTTTTGAACTGCCGGCTAAACATTGAACTTGATCTCCGCGGGATTTGCTATATTAAAATTAAATGGATTTCCCACGCTGCATGATCATTAGTGACCATATTTATTTATTTATTCAAACAATTATTACACAATTAACAAAACGAATGCACTGTGAATCTTAGAATTAACATTACTTGATCACTTAATATACTACCGAGGACCGTCGGTTGTCCATCGCCTCGCAGAACCTCAAGCATTCACAACAGACTTTTACTCAGCTACTAGCAAAAACATCCCAGTCAGATGCAGATGCGAGAAGTTGAGATTGAGGCAGTGCAGTTTGAATAAGCGGCGACTTACTACTGCCACAGTTCGCGTCTCCGGAGGAGCAAGCAGTGGTCGGTTTCGTGGACGTAGTAGTATCCGAGTTCGGAACATATTTCCAATCGTATATATGAAAGCTTGTTGCGGTTTTGCCGTAGCGTTATTGCCAATTTTTTTCAACTTGCGATTGTGATTACTAATTAAAGTTATAATTTATTAGCTTTATTAGATACTCTCGGTAATATTGAAATGCCTGTGAATAGACACCGCCCTTGTTTATTTATTTATTTATTGAATTATTAAGAGTCCATGGCAAGCTCGGCCGGATTTCACCTTCCCATACAAACGGAGTTT
This sequence comes from Epinotia nisella, assembly GCA_932294315.1. Taxonomy (NCBI): domain Eukaryota; kingdom Metazoa; phylum Arthropoda; class Insecta; order Lepidoptera; family Tortricidae; genus Epinotia; species Epinotia nisella. The sequence goes on along the minus strand of OW028688.1, from coordinate 16,658,054 downwards.
CGTTCTTATTTTAAAACTACGTGTTGGATTGTAACGAAACTTTGCATATACAATGGCATGAGGTATATCTAGGTCTGTAATTAGTTTATATGGCTCCAGTTCATAAAACAAATGAAATACAGCAAAAACAAGTTTTGTATGAAAAACTTAAATACGCTGTATTTTTTTTTACTATGGTATCTAAAGCTACATAAACTAATTACAGACCTGGATATCCCTTAACTCATTCTAAGTGCAAAGTTTCAGAGCAAACTAGCTAGTCGTTTTAAAATGAGAGCGTTACTATTACTACGTTTGTATGGAGAACCGAGCTAACTGCGGACTCTTAAGTATGCAACATTACAGTTGTATATATCTCTCATCATCATCGTCATCATCATATCAGCCGAAAGACGTCCACTGCTGGACATAGGCCTCCCCTAAAGTGTGCCAAATTGACCGGTCCTGCGCCACCCGCATCCAGCGGACTCCCGCGACCTTTACCAGGTCATCAGTCCAGTATTATATCTCTAATTATAACCAATTCTCCGCTCTGGCGGCTTTCTCGCGCAACGCATCAGCATTGCAATTCAGCGAGGAAATGCCGCCAGCATCCTCGGTACAATTTCGTGAGGGCCTATTATAGATTTAACTTAGTTTTAATATAATATTTTGAATGTTAATCATGTATTTACTTTAGAAAATAAATGTAATTTGCCCTTCTCTATTGTCCACAGGATGTCTAACATGCGTTCAAGTGTTAAACATAATGGTCCTCTTCGGCTTCATGTTAAACTACGCGCTCAGGGTGAACCTGACCATCGCCATAGTGAAAATGATCGCCGCGCCGACCAACGTTACCAATGTTACCGACACCAATAGCACCAGCATTATGAATGTTACTGAGGTAAGCCACGTTGATCAACCTGACCATCGCCATAGTGAAAAGGATCGCCGCGCCGACCAACGTTACCAATGTTACCGACACCAATAGCACCAGCATTATGAATGTTACTGAGGTAAGCCACGTTGATCAACCTGACCATCGCCATAGTGAAAAGGATCGCCGCGCCGACCAACGTTACCAATGTTACCGACACCAATAGCACCAGCATTATGAATGTTACTGAGGTAAGCCACGTTGATCAACCTGACCATCGCCATAGTGAAAAGGATGCATGTGTTTGTGTGTGTGTGTGTGTGTGTGTGTATTCCTGTGTTTCAAATAATGGATCTTGTACTGTAGAGTAGTATTGTAGTTTACGGTTTAACTACATATGAATTATCTACCGATCATTCAAGTCATAAGTCGCAAAGGAGCTTTATATGCCTGTATGGATCGAGCGCCAAAATAAAAAAAAAACTATTTTTGATCCAAATAAATGTAAACAAAGAAATTGCCTGCCGTTATCAACTTTGCTTAGGTCTGCTTCTGTAAATAACTAAGTATTAATAAGTCATTTCGGTTAGCAACTCAACTAGCTGATTCACATCTCCTAACTAGGTTAACTGCATCATGGGAATGACTCAGAGTTTGAGTTGACTAATCATTTGGATATTCGCACACGAGACATTTAATAAGCCGTGTGCTGCACAATTACAAGCATGTTATCCCGCATGGTGTATGGTAATAAGGTTTCTAAGAGATTCAGGTTAGATGACAAGGCTAACTGGTCGATTTAAGATATGTAGGTATGCATTATTCGGGCCTTGAACTCTCTTACAATAGTGTGTTGGCTTGCATCTGTTGTTACGGAAAGAGGTCATGGGCAATTTTCTTGATTCTGTAAATTAGAGGACCGAAGGACAGACCGAATGCAGACCGAAGTCCAATGAAAGTACGGAACTTGTAGTATCGTTCTAAACTCTCCTTCTCTTACAGCATCCAGAGCACAGGGAGCAGACTCTCTTCGCATGGGACACGACGCAGAAGAACATGCTGCTTGGCTGCTTTTTCTGGGGCTACGTACTCACGGAGCTGCCGGGCGGACGGCTGGCTGAAATCATCGGGGCAAGGTATACATTGTTGAAGAGGCTACAAAGTAAGCAATAGATGGATGAATTAGTTCGAGAGCCAAAGCGTTGGAGGCCCTCGAAAGTACGAGTCCAGCTATTGCACTTTCGGCCGAGGCTTAACACAGTGCTTTTCACGCCTACTGCGAGGAAATTGCAAATAATTATATTTTTAAGTCAAAATTAAGTATCTAGTTAAAGATCATAATACTAAACAGGCTCACTTGCCTCGCGCCCGGCGCGGAGGAGGAGGAACGGGCGCACGCACGCCGGGCGACCGCGCGGGGCCCTGTGATTGGTCGATTGCTTTTCAAACTGTCCAACAATAACATTGTTGGACAGTTTGAAGCCATAGATGGCCTGTTCGTGCGACGTCCAACTAACCCCAGCTTTGAAGCCTGAATTCTGACCATCTTTTGCCACATTTCCGAGCAGTGGCGTGAAAAGGATATTTGGATGTCTCACTGCTGGGCAAAGGCCTCTCCCCTTGGTTGCCATGACTCCCGTACCGGCGCTTCTTCCGACCAATTTATTTATTTATTTACTTATTTATATTTGGAGAATTAACAGCTACAGAAACACAATGATATTATAGATAGAATACAAAAAGCCAAGTACAGGTTCCCACCAATAGCATCAGAGTAAGTAAACATTTGTGAGATCACTATTTTTACATTAATGAGATTTCCTAGGGGTTACAAAGTGCGGGAACTTATTTATTAATTTAACTAAACTATTATACCTAAACTAAACTGCCGTAGAAGGTTCTCCATCTCCATCTAGGTCTGCCCCATCTGCGTCCTTGTAGCATCCACTTGATCGCTATAATGCACCTATATACGTAGATGACATTGTAGAAGAGAAAATGTACTGAACTTATGCCTCTTCGAAAAACCTGTATTGATTCTGATTCTACTGTTAGTAGGCTAGTAGTACAAATTTTTATATTTTTGGATAGTACATAAAACGTAATGTATGATGCATACTGTAGCTTTTAGCGATCTGGGGTAGGAACAAATTAGTGGAAGATCTCGCTGCTGCTGGGTTTATTAGATTCGGTGGTAAAGCTATCGAACAGATGAAAATGAGAACAAATAATTATGCTACTATGCGTACCTAATATAAAATACCTAACTGTGCTGGGACATAATTTAGTCTAGATCATTCACTTTACGAAGACGTAGGTACTCGTACCCTGCCTAGGGTTGCCAACCGTACTATATTATATAGTATTGTACTATATTTTGACTCTTTGTACTATATACTGTTGAAGAAATATATAGTACCTGCGCAAAAATACTATATTTCGGGGGTCCCTATGAAATGCTTCAAATTGCCCAGGTTTCAATTCACATCATCAGCATGTCAGCCGAAAGACGTCCACTGCTGGACATAGGCCTCTCCCAAAGAGTGCCAAAGTGACCGGTCCTGCGCCACCCGCATCCAGCGGCGCAGGTAAATTTTACTAAATAGCAACGTTGCCCAGCCAAGTACTATATTTTTTTACAGTGTTTTTTGTCGGTTTTTTCTGGAAAATACTATACATATCTCCCCCAAAAAAAAAGTTGGCAACCCTAACCTGCCCCACTTCTACACGCAATGAGAGTGGGGCGCCAATTCGTACTTCTTTAGCGCCCACTATTTATTGGTTATTTTGCTTGTAGCTGCTACTTACAAAACGATTTTTCCACGAGTATAATAAAATCAAATGCATGTTGTCGCCCCAGAGGGTCGCGACCCACAGGTTGAAAAACACTATCAAACTAACACACACAATAAACATTGATTAACCAAACTTTCCTAATAATCGTTTTAGGTCAGGTCTCCGTTCGGAATATTTTCAAATCATGCCGTTGCCGTGTACGGCTACTATTGTTTATTCGACCCGTCCGGATTGTGTGCACTACCACCCGATTCCATATGATAATGATTACGTCAAGGAATATATTAATTGCGTTTGTAATCAATCGGAGGGTCAGAATAGTAAAAACCGGACAAGTGCGAGTTCAACTCGCGTCGTGAGGGTTCCGTAAAATATTGAGAATTTTCCCGTTACTTTGAATACTCAAACTTCTTATAGGTTTTCCTGTAATCTTTAGGCAAGGAACTATTTTCCATATTTTTTTAAGCCGAGTAGTTGCGGAGATAAGGGGATAAGGGGGTGTCAGTTTTCGTCTTTTTTCCTAAATTACTTCAAATCTGTTTATGCTAAAATTATAAAAAAATATACCTGAGATGCTTGCAACAACCCCTTTAATTTAATATGTCACACAATACAGTTTGCGAAACTTTTTTTTTTAATTTTCCAGTTTACCCCCAAAAGTGGCCCCTTTGTTCAGAATTCATTAATTTACTTTACGCGTCCATCTTTGGGTCACCAATTTACATATGTTTACCAAATTTCAACTGGATCGGTCCAGTAGTTTCGGAGCAAATCGGCTGTGACAGACGGACAGAGACTCACGACACGAGTGATCCTATAAGGGCTCCGTGTTTTTCCTTTTTAGGTACGGAATCCTAAAAATAAGTTTTAGTTGTAGAAATGCAGTCACTATCTAGGTTTTTTGACGTGATAACGTCTTATAAATCGATGAACGCCGGCTGCACGCACGAAAAAGTGTGACTCATTGTCCCGTTCCAAACGCCGGCTGCGCGCACGAAATATCAACGCGCAACCTAAACCGCTGGTTCTAGAGATTCCAATTTTGGCACGTAGGTTCCTTGTAAGGTTTAGGGGTGCACTAAGAAAGGATTTTTCAAAATTCACCCTCTAAGGGGGTGAAATGGGGGTCCAAAGTTTGTATGGGGAAACAAGATTAGATCGACTATTTTATTCGAAACTTCACAGGAGTGTTCCTAACGATAAATGAGTAAATACGTGTTATGCAATTTTTTATTATCAATGTTTTCTTATGACGTTATCACATAAAATTATCGTCCGTAAACCGACTTTACAGAGCACCATTTTTTTACTATACCTGAGGGCCTACCGCGAAACGATATTCGTATTCGTTCGTGTATCGCCGTCTCTGTCGCACTTGCTAGTTCGAGCGACAAAGAGGGAGATACACGAACGAAAACGAATATCGTTTCGCGGTAGGCCCTCTGTTCCCAACCAAAGTGACGACTGAGGCCATAAAGAAAGACAATGAAAGACATTGCAAAAGAGATTGATTGCGAGCCTATGGTTTTATGGCCTCAGTCGTCACTTTAGTTGGGATCAGAAGAGACGAGCTTTTAAATACAAGTTGCATGTTATTGTGCAATAGGTTTTTCCCACTTTTTACTTCGAAGTCCCCGAAGTAATTGTAAATTTTAAATTGTAAGCAAGAAATAAATTGCCATTGTAACTCATTAAAGTATCCTTTTTCATTTCCAAGTAAACACTGCTATTTACTACTAATGTTCTGTTTACAAAAAATCTATTTTGAGCCGAGAACCATAAAGTTCAGCGACCGCCCGTGAAAAAATAAGTAACTTCAACAACAGCTTACCTAACTGAACTATTCAATCTAAATACAAGCTTGTTCCATCCGCTGAAGATCTAGATTTAATTCGGTCGTCGAACTAAGATACGATGTGTTCGCAAAACTAAGTTAACCCTTGAAAAGTTGAAATGTGAATTATGGCTGAACCATTCAGTTTCGTGGAAGCCGGGTCATTGGCATTTAGAATGCAATTATCACCGATTAGCTCGGCCACTCAGTCATGCAAAACCTTAGAGCATACATAACTGGAGTAGCCTTATGTCGTATTTGCGTACAAAAAAGTCTGCCGAATTTTGCGGTGACGGGGAGGAGCATCTTAATATGATATTGAAACTCAATCATATATTAAAATATAGCTAGAAATGCTATATATATTAGCTTGAAATGGTTGAACCGGTTGAACGTTTGTAATATATATCAAGGCAATTTTATGATCAGTGTTCTCTTGCGAGGCGATTTTGTGATCGATTGTGAAATTGTCTGTATGATTTTTTGCACATTGTGCAAGGTTTTTACAGAGGGGTATGTTACTGAAAGGCTACTTCAGTTACGTATGCTTTAAGGTCATGGCCGGTTAGTCACAGTTTGACCATTGTACGGTTCGATTTCGCGAAAATCGTTGCACTGGGACTGGGCATCATTTTAGTTCATTTTTAGAGTTCCGTACCTCAAAAGAAGAAAAGGAACCCTTATAGGATCACTTTGTTGTCTGTCTGTCCGACTGTCAAGAGTCTTTTTGATTTTTCTCAGTAACACCTTAAGGTATCAAGTTGAAGTTTAAATCGAATACTTCCCATGAAGCTGTGAAAAAATCAACTTACATACCTACTTGTTTATATACGAACACTGCAAATCAAATAAAAGCTTGTAAAAAGAAATAGTCGATTGAAAGGTTATAACCGAGTCCATGTTAGGCCGGCCATAGACGGGCTGCTTAGAGCAGTTAATGCCAACAGCTTCAAGCGACCGCCGTTGGGTGATCTGCAGTTTCAATACAAAATTGTCATTCGCAATACACGAACTGCTCAAGCAGTTGCAACCGCTTCAGGCGGTCGGCAGCACCGTGACATTTCATCATGTCAATCAAGCAGCTCTGACTGCAAGAGTGGTCCGTGTATGTTGACCGTGTATGGCGGCTCTTAAACCTCGCCATGTTTACCCAAGTTTAATTGTAACTATTAGCTGGTTTCATACTTATCTAACGTTATATATCGTCACAGAATAAGTAATACTTAGTACTACGCCTGCGGTTAGATTCACACTCATCTTCACGCGCTCTGAAGTGACATCTCCTTTATGTCAGACGTCACATAATTATGACTCCGGCTTTAAACGTTTCCACAAGCATGAAAGCGCAACTTTGGTCGAAGTATAATCAGTTACTGTCAGTTCCAATTTAGGTCACAACCCAAATTTAGACTGGGCACATGGTTAGATACACATTTCACACTCATCTGATGCGCTCTGACGTGGCATCTCCTTTTATGCTAAACGTCAGATAATTATGTCTCCGGTTAAACTTACTTAGTGTCAGTTCCAATTTAGGTCACAATCCAGATTTAGACTGGGCACATGGTTAGATTCACATTTCACACTCATCTGACGCGCTCTGACGTGACATCTCCTTTTATGCTAAACGTCAGATAATTATGACTCCGGTTAAACTTACTTACTGTCAGTTCCAATTTAGGTCACAACCCAGATTTAGACTGGGCACATGGTTAGATTCACATTTCACACTCATCTGACGCGCTCTGGCGTGACATCTCCTTTTATGTCAGGCGTCAGAAAATTGTCACTCCGCGCCTTTAAAAGTTTCCACAAGTATGAAAGTGCAACTTTGATCGGAGTATAATCAGTTACTGTCAGTTCCAATTTAGGTCACAACTCAGATACAGTGCTCACTGCTTTGCTGTTATGACACAATTCTGCGCCGAACTTTCTAGAACCAATAGAAGGGTCAGTAGAGTCAACGAGCTTACTTCTATGATCGTACTTGTAATTGATTTGAATGAATGAGATAATGGTACTTGATGCGCACAATGCTTCGTTTGTGTCTATTGATTTAATTGACTTGTTTGATTTATGTTGCCATGTTGGCAGTGAGTTCACATAATGGGAATATTTGCTTACGTCAAATGTTGACCAATTGCCCCGATAATACTTGGAGGTATGTAATAGGCTTAAATAGGTCGTCGGGGCCTTTGATGGTCATGCTAATCTTTGTGAATCGTCACTTTCGCTATACGTATACTTGTAAAAACGGCGAAAAATATAACATAACAGCGACCGCTAGACTCATATTAGGGCATTAAGAACACAGAAGTGACATGCCCCACTTGCAGTACTTGCACGCCTCTGTCATTCATAAGTGGGGATATAATATTCTTTTCTGTCAATTGGCTACTTTCCTAAAAAAATATTTAGTCCGTCAGTTTGTTACTCAAAAAATATTGGACACGTATTTTTTTGTCTATTAACCAAAAAATTATGACGATATAACGGGCTATATCTTCACAAACAAAAAAAATACGTATCCAATATTTTTTGATAATCTAACTGACGAACTAAATATAATTATATTTTTTTATCCAGGAATGTACCCAATTATCGCGGATGAAATGGAATACCGGCTCTGCTATCTCTTTTTTTCACTGGAGCCGTAGCATGGTTGGCCTTATCACGCGACAAGTGACAAGATAAGAGCGTCGTCTCGTTCTATCGAACGGTGTCAGCCAGTGACGCACGCTCTATCCTATCACCTATCGCGTGACAAGGCCAACCATGCTACGGGGCCAGGTTCAGTTACTGCGTAGTGCGTACTTAACATACTCGTTTTGACTGATTTACCGTCTCACTTAGTTTTTTAGGGGTTTGCGTAGTGGGGCGAATTAGTACCCATAATTAGTAACAACGTGTAGAAAGTTCGTTCTTATTTTCCGAGTTTCTTTGCTTATCGGATATCAAGTATTTGTAGATCGTATTTGTACTTAATCCTCATTCTCAAGTGCGTCGAGTGTCTTAACTGATTGTTATTATGTTGCCTTAATATAAACGTATGCCGCTATCTTTACCTTAGAACCATTGTAGCTAAATCGCAATTAACTACAATATTCACACACGATTTAATAGCATTAACAAGCTTACAAATTACGGATACAATGAAAGATTCTACGCGATTCCGGGGCTTAACTAAACGATAAGGACTTACGAAAACAACAATGAGACATTATTGGGAGTAACTGAAGGCCTCAAGTATAGTTTGCGAATTGATAAGATTACTTGAATTTAATTGGCAAGAGTTATGTCTGTAAAAATCCCGGCGATAACGGGGAATCCCGGTGGAATCGAAACAATACATATGTGGACAATAAGTCCATCAACATTCTATAATAAATTAAATTATGAATGAGACTGCTGACTAATTTGTGGAATGGTTGCTTCTCGGCTCAAGCATTGTACTTACCAATCTATTAATAGTAGCATCAATGACTAAACTCTGGTTAAGATGAGCAAAGCAACTAGCTAACAATACCTGTGGTTTTGTCCGCATGGAATTTGTTTGTCACACTCGCATACACTTTCCCCTACCACACGCTGGCCGACGACCACAACAGTACATCACCATAGTAAGCATTGGGACGCAGCGTACGACGTGATTTATAGGAGACCATAGTCTGAGGAATGATTTTCTGGATATATTCCTTGTCGGATCCTCGGAATTAAAACAATCTCCAGGCCTAATTTCATTCATTAGACTCGATTCATCAGTTTAAGACTAAAAAGTTAATAAACAAATAAACACACCTTCCCATCCGATAAGCTAGATTACTGAAAAGCTATATACACCAATATCCGTTCGGTAGATTTGCGTGAATAGAAATACTAATATCACATTTAAAATAATTAATACTTACATACATTCTACATGAGCCTGAACAATATGAATTGCTACGGATTACTAATAAATTAAATACTTCGTAAACCGATTCATGACGAGCCGTTCAAATTGCTACTGAAAACGAGTCTAACATTCCATCATGCGTTCTTATCGCGTATTCTGTGTCATCCGTGAAACATGCGTCGTTTTTATAAAAGCCGATGCGAGCGGTCACACGCAACGCAGCCGCTGGTAGCGTTGCTATGCCGTTTTTAGGGTTCCGTAGCCAAAATGGCAAAAACGGAACCCTTATAGTTTCGTCATGTCCGTCTGTCCGTCTGTCCGTCTGTCCGTATGTCACAGGCATTTTACTCGAAAACTATAAGGTGTATTTGAATAAAATTTTGAGGAAAGGTGTATTTTGTTAGCCGCTACATAATTTTGTAATTAAAATGACAAAAAAAATTTTTTTTAGGGGTGCACTCCATACATAAAACTAAAAGTCAAATTTTTTTTTTTCATTGTGACTCCCCGTGTGGCACATCAATCGATAGGCCTTTCAAAATAAATATAAGGTTTCTTAGCATTTTTTTTTTGACTAAGTGAATAGAGCCGGAGATAATCGCCCCGAAAGTCACTAAAATTCTGTCCCCCCCCCTCTAATTTTTGAACGGTGTATTTTAAAAATATGAAAAAATTCATGGACATAGGGCTTATTAATTTCATTCACCGAAAATTGTTTTGAACAAGATCGGTTCAGAGGTTTTCGAGATATTGCTGAAAAACTGCCTTCCTCAAAGAAAAAGACGTAAGTGCCGTAAAATTTCTGTGACGATACGACCTTTTTAATAGGCACGGAACCCTTTGTTTTGCGTGGTCCGACACGCACTTGGCCGGTTTTTTGAGAGTAATTTAGTTGAAATGGTCTTCATTTATGGTTTTATTTTCATTATTATGTTTCTGATGAATGTGAGACGTTACTTTGTGAATTGGGATGGAAATTCAGGAGATGTTATGCAAATTTGACGATGTATAAGCTATCGATTTATAAATTATGCTAACTATTCACTTCAATGAATAGTGAAGATCGCCTAAAGGGCTAGTAGCTGCGGAAAGTAGGTATTAATTCTGGTAGCAATACATTTTATGAGACATATTTAATAGATATTGACTGAATGATTCCTACTTTGCTTTCCATACATATAGATTCGGCCAAAATAATCATCGGGACAATGAGCCATCGAAGGAACTCCTCAAATTTAAAGACCTATTGCAAGCTGTGTAGTAATAGGTCATACTTACTATAAGGCAAGGGTCTTCAACCTGCGGAGGTTTCATCTGCGGCCCGCCAACAACTTACGAATCGCCGTGATTTTTTGTCTAAGGATAGTATGTGGCCCAATTTTTACCTAATAAAAAAAATCGTTATAAATACCTATGATGCGGCCCGCCATGCAAAAACAAAATCGTTCTTGGCCCTTGGTTCGGAAAAGGTTGAAGACCCTCCTTGCTATAAGGTTTTCTCATGAAATCCTACAAAATAAAGTAGTCCATCAAACTAATACTGTCTTTGTTCCACAGACGAGTATTTGGCTACAGCACCCTGTTAGCCAGCATCCTCACCCTTCTGACCCCGGGGGCCGCTGCCGCCGGCTTCGGCTACATCGTGGCGCTCCGGGTCTTGCTCGGGTTCCTACTGGGCGCGACCTGGCCCGCCATCCTACCCATGGCGTCCAAGTGGATCCCGCCGATGGACAGATCCAAGTTCATGTCCAATATGATGGGTAAGTTCAGTTTGTCCAGCAACTTCACCCTCCTGACCCCCGGGCCGCTGCCGCTGGCATAGGCTGAACGGCCTTCCGAGTCGGGTTTCTGTGGGGGCGAAGTGGCCCGGCTGTCAACACCTTTACCATACCAATACCTGAGGAATTCAAAGGAATATACTGGTCAATCCACAAGCTGTTGTAGCACTCGTCAATCCTCAGTTTGTGAACTTTTGAAACCCCCCCTCATGTGGTCTTGTTCCATAAATCGTCGTCGGAGTTCGTTTAGGAGCCCAATCAACCCGAAACTACTAAAATGATGATGATGTAGCACGTGATTTGAAACCCTTTTTTTCTAGCCTGTTCAGGTGTCCCACTGCTGGGCAAAGGCCTCTCCCCTTTTCCTCCACTCGGCCCTTGAAACCCTTTATTCGACAAAAATTGCTTTCTCAGTGTTATAACCCTTTTGCTACCTGCCAAAAAACAAACGAAGAACGTAACAAAACTACATTGTACGGTTGACTACTCATTATAGTCATTATACTCGTAATATACCTATACTTCAAATTTGTAAGTAGATCTGGGTCGTTCTTCTTTTTTACCGACAATGAACCGAGGTTTTTCTGTTTTTTTGGTTTTTGAACTATCGAAAATTGTGGTTTTGAATGCGATTTAAAAAAAAAATGCATAGGTTTCTTCATTAGAACTAATTAAAGTTTCCTTTCTGGCCAATATAAATATTTATTTACGGTTGGTTTCTAAAAAAAAACATGTGACAAAGTGGACTCTTTCAGTGGGGACAACATTTTGGTTTACCACTCTGTCACGGCATTCTACGGAAAAAAAAAACATTTAAAAAAATGCTAGTTAGAGAAAGTGAAATATTAAATATCACTAATTAATAAAATAATATGGACGTTCATTCGAACATTATAAAACCGTAAACATCATTACTCAAATGAGATGCCGTAATAAGACGAAGGACAGGCTATTGTCGGTCGAAAAGAAGAACGACCCATCTACCGTTTGTGGCTTCCGTTTATGTGGGCAGATAACAATTAACAAACTACCTACCCAGTTACGTCGATTACCCACATGTTTGTGTATCAGCAACATCGCCACTATGACAGGAGTCAAATGATGATGGATGAACTAAACTGATGAACGTTCCCGCTATTAACCTATCGGACGACGCAAATTATTCCATTGCTAGAAAACAAGACAATAAAGTTCGCCAATAATCAATTAATTCACAATTCCAGCAATTTTCGCCTTGGCCGCGGGTTATTAGCGAAATAACAATAGATCGACGTCAGTTGCGCTTGCGTTTCAATTGTTATCGCGTTTGAAAGTGGCATGGCGGCGCGGAGGCGCGCGCAGGCGTGGTCGCTGACGTCACGGCGATCGCGCGCTGTGATTGGCCGGTTATTACTTGACCGCGCGATTTAACCCTGCAACAGTTGCTAAGCGGTGTTCCGAGAAACGCGCATGCGGGCTATTTTAGAAACGTAACGTGGTCGCAAGGTTACGACAGGATGTGCACGGCGTTACACATTGTGACATAAGTAACACGTGTATATGTTGGCAATTCAGCACGTTCACTGAATTTACTCTTTCTCAAATTCTAGATTAAAATTTAATATTGGCAATGATTATGTTATAGTATTAAAAGGCAAGCTCAGAGCACAAAGTCGTTTTAAGCTTGGTGGAATTTACTCTTACAGTTTCGGATAAAGTATCCGTCCAGAGGGGTAATCACTTAACGTTTTGAACGCGCGTTAGGACAATTTTACTGTCATTTTTAGGGTTCCGTAGCCAAAATGGCAAAAACGGAACCCTTATAGTTTCGTCATGTCCGTCTGTCCGTCTGTCCGTCTGTCCTTATGTCACAGGCATTTTACTCGAAAACTATTAGGTGTATTTGAATAAAATTTTGAGGGAAGGTGTATTTTGTTAGCCGCTACATAGTTTTGTAATTAAAATAACAAAAAAAAAATTTTTTAGGGGTGCACTCCATACATAAAACTAAAAGTCAAAAATTTTTTTTTCATTGTGACCCCCCGTCCCGTGTGGCACATCAATCGATAGGCCTTTCAAAATAAATATAAGGTTTCTTAGCATTTTTTTTGATTAAGTGAATAGAGGCGGAAATAATCGCCCCGAAAGTCACTAAAATTCTGTCCCCCCCCCTCTAATTTTTGAACGGTGTATTTTAAAAATATGGAAAAATTCATGGACATAGGGCTTATTAATTTCATTCACCGAAAATTGTTTTGAACAAGATCGGTTTAGAGGTTTTCGAGATATTGCTGAAAAACTGCCTTCCTCAAAGAAAAGGACGTAAGTGCCGTAAAATTACTGTGACGATACGACCTTTTTAATAGGCACGGAACCCTTCGTTTTGCATGGTCCGACACGCACTTAGCCGGTTTTTCCATATAAAAATTGACATTTAGATCTACCTGACGTACGTACAATGCGTTACGTGATCGGCCAGCAGCTCTAAAACTGTTTCATGAATAGCAATGCCAACGGGAGTCCCACCCGAATTCTAAACATTCCACTTTACGTCCAATCTGACTTTCAAATAACCCCAGCAAACCAATACAACGACATACAATCTCCTGACAATGGTCGCCTTCTTTGCATAATAATTACAGTTAATATTTCTAAGCGTATGGTTGCTCAACGGATAAACAACTTCCTCGTTTAAAAGAATTTGCGAATTTACATAACAGACCATGTCTATTGAAATGATACAGGTAACAGTAAAAAATAGGTAGGTACTGAGCTACACTTAAAAGTAATACCTAATAACTGGAATTTTCAAACTAATTAAGACGAGTAGGTACGCAAAATGCTGTTTTTGAAGCGCCAAGGCTCTTAAATAAGCGAAAAATTATATCTCGTTCTTGAATATTTCAGTATTCATTTGAATTTCTAGTAGGACACTGAATCATCATCATAAATTTAAGAGCCAGGCTCTTGTCGGTGGAGTAATCGCCATTCTGGCCCCGTAGCATGGTTGGCCTTGTCACGCGATAGGTGATAGGATAGAGCGTGCGTCACTGGCTGACACCGTTCGATAGAACGAGACGACGCCCCTATCTTGTCACTTGTCGCGTGATAAGGCCAACCATGCTACGGCTCCTGTTCTTCTTTCTGCCACTGTTTTGAGCTCCTGATACGACATTACATTAACTTTCTCTTTAGCTTGGTCCATAAACGCACGTCTTGGCCTTCCTCTGCCTCTCCTTCCTTCAATTTTTCCTTCAATTATAGTTTTTATGTAATTGTCATGTCGTACCAGGTGCCCCAACATATTTCCCCTTCTGTTTTCAATAGTTTTTAGTAGACATCTTTTTTCTCCTATCAAATTTAGAACCTCTTCGTTTGTTCTTCTTTCTGTCCAACTAATACCTTCCATCCTTCTCCATGCCCACTCCAGGACACTGAATACTATGTCAAAATAATTATAAAAAGAGAATGCTGGCTATGCTACTGCTACAAAACTGCAAGTGATATTTTCGCGGTTCTTTCGAAAATATATTGGTCATTAATTTATCTAAAATCAATCGTAGCTTATTCCGTAATAATCTTACGTGTGGAGACTATTATTTCTTTATCAAATGCCGCAATTTGGTTAGTGCGCTGGCGACCAGCACAGCATATCGAGCGAGTGTCAATTAAACAAAAACTGACGAAGATGTAGCTCGTTAAAGTTCCGTGTGACGTCACATTATGGTACACTTTTAGGGTTCCGGACCAAAAAGGTAAAAACGGAACCCTTATGGTGCGACTTCGTCCGTCTGTCTGTCTGTCACAAAGTCAAATATCTCAGGAACTACTAATGCTATTGATTTGAAATTTGGAATAATTGTAAACAAAGTTAATCCTCGTGTATGGAATATGAAAATTTTTAATATATACTTTTAATTTGTATACAAAAGGCCGGATAAAAGGGGGGGCAAAAATTCAAAGTCTAGTTAGTAGGCCAAGTGGGGTATCAGTTAAAAGGGCTTGAATTGTACATTCTAAAACAGTTTTTCTTTTTTTTTCTACGATGGTAAAATTTTGATTTATAAAGAAAAATGTTGAAAAAAATACCATTCCCCCCCCCTTATTTCCAAAGTTAACCAAGCGAAAAATTTGAAAATAATATATATTATTACTATTAACGTGAATATTACCGGAAAAGTATAACGAGACCTCTATCTAGCGTAATTTTTTTTTATTCTTCAAAAATCATATGTTAATTTTGTTTGTAATTTAATACTTCTGTGTTTAATTTTTTTCCTTCAAATTCGTATGAAAGTGTTCTGAAAGTACCTTCTAGCAAATAAAAAAAGAATTATCGAAATGAATTCATTTTATAAAGAATTATCGCAAAAAACCAACATACCGTAAGGGAAATGTATTAATGTATTAACGTACCCTATCGCAATAAGGTGATATACCACTCGAGTTTGAGTGACAGCGGCATGTCAATTGCGACAGGGTTCTACGGTGGTACGTGAATACATTTCCCTTACTATACATACCGATATCCTTGGTCGCGCAAGTTAGTAACAAAATGCACCGATAACTGGCGCTGTAGGTACTCATGAGGTGGGGCAAGACGGGTGTGTTGTATGATATTTCGTACGGAACCCTCGGTGCGCGAGTCAGACTCGCACTTGACCGGTTTTTTAGCATAATGTGAGGTCACGCGGAACTTTAACGGGCTATATCTTCATCATTTTGTGTTTAATTGACAAACAAAAAAATACGTGTCCAATTTTTTTTTATAATCTAACAGACGGACTAAATAGAATTATATATTTTTACCCAGGAAAGTACCCAATTGTCGCGACCTTGTCACCAAAGTAGGTCTTGGAGTTAAGGAAGATTATTTGCATGCATTATTCTTTTATCCTCTGCCTTCGACGTGCGAATTAGTCTAAGGAAACGACCTTAGTATTGTGTGTGAAATTTTAACCAGCTTCTTGAGTTATCGCCAAATTGTACCTATAGTTATGCTTTGTGGGTATTTCACTGCGACCCTGGCGCCGTAGCATGGTTGGCCTTGTCACGCGATAGGTGATAGGATAGAGCGTGCGTCACTGGCTGACACCGTTCGATAGAACGAGACGACGTTGCTATCTTGTCACTTGTTGCGTGATAAGGCCAACCATGCTACGGCTCCTGGTTGAGATATATTGTATTCTTTGTATGTTTTACCATGTTTTACTGTGAGTGGCCATGACGGTTTCGGTATAGATGTCTGCACAGGATGTCTGCGTATATTTACTAATGTACCTACTATCCTATGCTAAAAGGACACCTAGATGCCTTTCTAGTTGACACCACTTGGGACGTTTAGCTTACCTTAATTATATATACTAGATACGAGTATACGATTGTGCACTAGTTTTTCGATTGGAAAATATTTGATGTGAAATAATGAAATATTACGAAGTTTGTTTTTTATGTAATGTTATGTTGAAGTCACGAGATTAGCAATCATTTCTATAAATAAGTAAGCACCTACATATGAGGTGTATAAAAACAAGAAGATGATAAAATGCATAAATAATGTAACTAGCTTATTCCACGGTTGGTAAAACCGCCTACTTCAGATCTTAGTGAAGTTGGGATATATTTGACCTAAATCTTGGCAATTTGTATCAATAGCTTTCGTAAAAGTTCAGAGATCGGCCTTCTTGAATAAATTTAATAATGTACAGTAAGGGAAATGTATTAACGTACCACCGTAGAACCCTATCGCAATAAGGTGACATACCACTCGAGTTTGAGTGACGGCGGCCTCTCAATTGTGACAGGGTTCTACGGTGGTACGTGAATACATTTCCCTTACTGCACGTGTGAGATGTGTTTTCAACTCTTCACTCGTCATTTTGCTATAATTTTGTAGCTTCAGGCGTCAGACGTTAACCTGGATCTATCCTAGTAAATTTCCGACCAAAATACAGAACATAACTGGCACTAGACAAGCCAAATTAAATTTATTTAGTTACACACATTATGAAACAAACTCAAAGGGGCCTGCGAAGTTATTTATTTTTATAGCCTTTCGAATACCTACCAATAAATTAATTGAGTGTCTTTTTGTTATTTATTTTTATCGGCAGCTTACAGCTAAATGCCAAAAAGTTACAGAAAAAAGATACCTTAGTTGGGAAATATCGCTATTATGTACTTACATCGCGAAGCCCCGTGAATCTAGCCACCGAATTTTTTTTTTTTAGAAAATTAGCTTAGTTGAGTTAGTTCATGGATTGACTGAATGGTTGAATCCTAGGTGAGATGGCCTCGCCTAGGCTCGGCCGTGCCACTCGCCAGACAATTCTTACGTCCCGGTTCCCACTGTTTACTATGATGTAGTCAAACAGAACTACAACCTCTCTTTGGCTCTTTTCTTTGCATTAGTATTTTGATTAGTACGTTTTGTAATCACCAATGAACCTTTGAGTAAAAATGTATACTACTAGAAGAGAGGACACTCGACTACATTTTTTTGTAACGGACCAAATAGTTTTCCTAAAAAAATATTTGGTCCGTCAGTTAGATTATCAAAAAATATTGGACACCATATTTTTTATTTGTCAATTAGGTAAACAAAACATTATGAAGATATAGGCCGTTAAAGTTCCGCGTGACGTCATATTATGGTACACTTTTTAGCATAATGTGACGTCACGCGCGAACTTTAACGGGTTATATCTTCATCATTTTTTGTTTAATTGACAAACAAAAAAATACGTGTCGATTATTGTTTGATAATCTAACTGACGGATTAAATATCATTATATATTTTTACCCAGGAAAGTACCCAATTGCAATCGGCCCTAACGCGTTCAGTCTGTGCCGACCGCGGCAGCTCGACGCATTGGAGTAGATGTGTTACGTGACGTAACACATTTCACTTTTTTATTTTTTTGCGTCGACTGGTGTTACAAAATAATCTAGTCGAGATGTCCTCTCTAGTAGTATACATAATTACTCATAGATGACAACACGCCAAATTATAGCCGAGGCAAAATACGGTTTCGAAAAACATTAATTTATAATAGCGTTTTTTTTGTTTATTTCATTCTAAAACATTATTCTAAGATGCTTTATTCAAGAATCCACCAAACTTTCCACCCGGAAGTAATTATATAGATTTAAATTAAACATTCATTGTCTTTTTTATTTTATTTATATTGAATATTTTAAAGCAAATGTAAATGAACCTAAATAAAGATAAAAAAAAATATTAATATTTATCCGGACTTTTTAGGAGCTAATTAAATATTGATTTTTTTGATGTCTGATTTTTTGTTGGATTTTGCCTCTAGGTAACTATTTAATTGATAATATATCCGTTACATTAAAAAAATTAGCTATTATAAATTATTTCCAAATATGTCATTTTTTCCATACAAGTTGTCAGTTCATTGCCTGGACTATTACATTCATTTGGCTTGCTCGACAATTGACATTGACCGATAACCGATACCGATCGGCATTTGTTTTGGTCATGAACTTGGCAAGTGCGCCGAACTGTCTCTAATAACTTGAACACTCATTGCCATAGATTACAAACATTACCCACTGTTTATACACGTGTATAGTGTTTGTATACTACGCTATACAGAGGGGAAACAATTGCCGGTAACGACAGGCTTTTACTCGGTGACGTGCAATTGAATAGTCGCTCAGAATGTGTCAGCTCTAAAGTTAAGGTTGTCTTTTGAAATTATTTTGGGATAATACGAGTTAATACAACGGCAAAGTCAAGGGACTACGGGTTCGCTACAACCAAATATCATACCCTATTACATATTTTGACTCGATCTCAAATTGTCTTAGTTTCAAAGTGACAAATATCTCAAATCCGCAAATATCACGTTTTTTTTTCGCAAGAAAGAGAGTAAATTTGCGAAAAAATTTAATTAAGTAGAGTAGGTACTTCACAAAAATATGACCAAATCAAACACACATCTCCTTAAATATTTAAGGAGATTTTACGAACGCTGCAAAGTTCCACAGTGGCCAGTCGTTTCTTTACGCGGCACTGCCAGCTGAAAGCGCCACCAGATATACATTTTGAAAAATCTCACGTGAGATTGGGGGAGGGTGATGAGCCAGATCTCACGATTTCTCACCAGGGGCGGAGGAAGGTCAGAAAATTTCTAAAAAGGCCTCACGTTATTAATAGATGCCCCCTAATATAATGTTACCTCATTACCCTAGACAACCGGACACACCCGAATCGGACGACACTCATTACACGACCGGTTAGCCTAGTGGGTAGTGACGCTGCCTACGAAGCTGAAGGTCCTGGGTTCTAATCCCGGTAAGGGCAAATATTTGTGTGATGAGCATGAATATTTAAGTATTTGTATGTATTAAATATATCGTCGTCTAGTAAATATCCATAACACAAAACTGGAAGTAATGACCAGCATTATATAAATAAGATTTATAAAAATAAATTACTTGTCTCTGGCTGCAGGTAATTTTGTACGTATTCTCATTAAGATTTCGATATTGATAAAGTAATGACATCAAATCTCGAAGCGTGGCCCAGGGCCCAGAGGTCGCTGAAGCTCGTTTCATAAAACCACACTCGTGATTTAAGGCCTCTCATTATGTACAGTCACATAAACTACTAATTTATTTTCATCACACTTGCTCGTCAATGGCGTTATTACTTGCGAGCGTACAGAGCAGTTATAGCCGTTTTACCTCCCACGGGCTGTTAAGTTTAGTTTTAAAATAATAGAACCCTCTGATTGGCTTAAGCAAATCTGGTTGCTGTGTGATTGGTTGAATAAAAAAATCTAGTTGGTCAAGACGCCCCGCCCCGCAAGAATACTGCTCTGTGATTGGTTGAAATATTGAACTGCGCGCTCTACTAGCACTGATCTGGAAGTGAAGTTGTCAATTTTTGATTGGTGCTGCTGTATGAAACTTACATTTTTCTGTCTTTTGTTGTTATTTATTTCCTCGCAAATGTGATGAAAAACATTGTGTATAACATGGGCGTAAGAATATTGCAAACTCGTGTCATCAAAAGCCCTCCGCCTTCGGCGTCGGGCTTCTGATAGACTCTCGTTAGCAATATTCCACTTACGCCCCTCGTTAAACAATGTACTATTATTTTCTTTACCCTATATTGATCGGTGTCTTCCTCCACAGCATCTTCGCTCGGAGCGGCCATCACCATGCCAATCTGCGGGTTCCTCATTGCTCATTTCGGCTGGGAGTCTTCTTTCTACTTCACTGGTAAGTTTATTATACTAACGAGCAATACGGCCTGCCTGACGGTAAGCAGATACTCTAGCCCAGCTACCAACCTGTGGCCCGCCGACCTTTGCGAGTGGCCCGCCATGCGATACTAAAAACCATAAAAAATTACCCTGTGCCTGCCTCCTTAGCTAATAGTACATTATTGCCGTGGCCGGGAAGGAGGCAATTGCAGGCTGAGTATTTGTTTAAACGGACGAGCGTGCGAGTCCGTTTAATTATAATACGAAGCCTGCAATTGCCATTCCGGCTAAGGCGAATATAGTGCTTTTCTCAAAAATGGAGGAATATTAACTTTAAATATCGTTGCACAACGTGAAAATATTTATGATTTCCCGCCGTTTTTCTTTTTAAACCGAATCGCAAGTGTATTTTTCCACCGAAAAACGCAAACTATTTGTCACACATAGAAGAACGTCGCGTTTGCAACAGAAAAATACGAGTTGAATTGGCTGAATACGACCTGTGCCGTCTTTTATATGCCGGTTTCAACTATTTAAAAAATTTGGTACCTACTCGACATTATATGTAACATTCCAGGCGGCCTGCAATGTTTTTTATTTTTTAATTTTGATCTGACCTGAAACTATACACTTTACCTTGCAATATGTAGCGACTAATGTACACTTTGCGAGCCATTTTTGAGAAAACATATATTTACGCCCCGCTATGAGCGGGCCGTGGAGCGTCCATATAAATTGTATTTGATTTATACGCACGCTGCACGCTCCGCTCACAGCGGCGCGGCTACTCAGGCCATTACACTTATTCCGTTCTTGTTCTTACTATTGTTACTCTGATTGTAACATCGCTACATTAAAAACATCCATCATCCCTTTAATCTTCATTTAATAACACTACCATCGGTTCCAGGCATAATCGGTGTGATGTGGTCGGTGGCCTGGTTCGCCGTTGTATACGACTCTCCGGCCGAGCACCCGCGCATCTCCGACACCGAGAGGAACTTCCTCTTGAAAGCGCTGCCTCAGGACAATGACGGCAAGAAGGGGGTGAGTATCTAACTAGCTATTCTAGTTGATAGTATAATAATAATGCCGAGGTGTTGCCCCATTGTCGCACTGTGCGTGCGGCTTTTTTGTGGGGCCCACTTAGCGGGCTGGCGAGTCACCGCTAGGGTTGGCATTTTTTTTGGTCCGTCAAAAATATACACTGTAAAAAAATATAGTACTTGGCTGGGCAATGTTGTTTTTTAGTAAAAAATAATTTAAACCTGCACCGCTGAATGCGAGTGGCGCATCAGGACCGGTCACTTTGGCACTCTTTGGGGGAGGCCTATGTCCAGCAGTGGACGGCTTTCGGCTGATATGATGATGATGATGAATTGAAACCTGTGCAATTTGAAGCACTTCGTAAGGACCCCCAAAATATAGTATTTTTGCGTACTATATATTTCTTCAACAGTATATAGTACAAAGAGTCAAAATATACATACATACATATAATCACGCCTCTTTCCCAGAGGGGTAGGCAGAGATCACGGATCTCCATTTGCTACGATCCTGACAAACCACTTTCGCTTCACTCACCCTCATAACATTTCTCATACATGCTCGTCGGTGTAGGGTACTTTTGACCTGGCCTTTTTGTAAGATTCAAAGTATAGTACAATACTATATAATATAGTACGGTTGGCAACCCTAGTCACCTTTATACAATTTTGAGACTGACTGTCACTGCAGGTGTCCGCTAGACTCCATCCATAACCCATTATCCAGTGCATCCAACACTTAACTCAATAGCCCAAGACCTTAAGGTCCATCGCAGTCACAGTGCTGCACTGCAATGCTATAATAATAGGCTGCGAAGTATCACGTATAAGGTGCGGCGAGACGAGAGGCCCATAATGAAATTTAATATAAAATTGATGGTCTAGGCTTGCAACGTGATCGTCTTTTGTTTTATCTTCAATTGGTGACACACCATCACGGCGTTCAGCCATTTAAAATATCTGAAGGTTTTGTTTTCATTATGTTTGAGAAAAGCGCTATACATACCTCGCCCAGAACAAGGCATTACTAGCCTCGTATCCCTCCAAAGTCCAAAGTTAAAACGGCCGTTTTTCTTTTGAGTTCATAGATCGACGAATCCAGCAACATAAAAACTAGTTTGATGTATTCACAAGGTACCTAACCTACTTATACAGGATAAAGTGTGTAGTAGTATCGTTTTTTAAATATCTATCGTTAAATTTAAAAAATCACAATTATTTATCAATGGCGCCAGTGAGCACGTTAACGCCCTCATAATCTGCTTTTTTGGGAACGCGCAGAAATTCCGAACAGCCAATTTCATTCGAGCATCATTATCCCGAAATTTAAAAATTCTCAATGCCGTTTTCCGTTAAATGAAAATGGGGACACTTGACTTAATCGGTTTTATGTATAAATAGGTTAGCGTTAGTCTTATATTCTGAAAGATCTAAAATTCCATCAGCGGAACATGGTATGCGGAATTTTGAACTTCTGAAAAATATGCTTTCGGACAAGTGTCTTCTGAGGGGTATAACGTAACGATTCGAACGCGCGTTAACTGTCATTGTTCCATATAAAATTTGAAATTTAGATCTACCTAACGTACGTACAATGCGTTACGTGATCGACCTGCTGGTAATTATGTAGTGTAGTGTACCCCATTTCCACTTAGATCCCAAGAATGGCGTAGGCAATTTATCATCTAAAATCGTTGTGTGCTCTGAATTGAGATTGACTTGCAGTGACCCAAGTCGTCAAACATCGAGTCATAGTTATATTTAAATAGGTAAACAGTGGTAGTTGCTACGTACTCAGTTTTTAGGGTTCCGTACCTCAAAAGGAAAAAAACGGAACCCTTATAGGATCACTCGTGCGTCTGTCTGTCCGTCCGTCTGTCACAGCCGATTTGCTCCGAAACTACTTGACCGATTGAGTTGAAATGTGGTAAACATATGTAAATTGGTGACCCCAAGATGGACGCGTAAAGTAAATTAATGAATTCTGAACAGGAGGTCACTTTTGGGGGGTAAACTAAAAAATAAAAAATAAAAGTTTCGCAAACTGTATTGTGTGACATATCAAATGAAAGGGGTTGTTATAAGCATCTCAGATATATATTTTTTATAGTTTGAGCAAAAACAGATTTGAAGTAATTTAGAAAAAAAGTCGAATTTTGACCATTCCCCCCTTATCTCCGAAACTACTAGGCTTAAAATTCTGAAAAAATATGGAAAATAGTTCCTTGCCTAAAGATTACAGGAAAACCTATAAGAAGTTTGAGTATTCAAAGTAACGGGAAAATTCTCAATATTTTACGGAACCCTCACCACGCGAGTTGAACTCGCACTTGTCCGGTTTTTTTAATAAAGTCCATATAAAATTAGTGATCATTGTTCGAGTAACGCGCGTCATTTTTGCCAATTGTACAAACAATACAATACAGTTGTCTGTCGTTATGTAGACAATTATTATTATTTATTAATTCACGTGACAATTTCACAACTCAAAAGAAACCAGAGAATTTTAAAACGTGTGGGCTGACAAATTGTGACTGTAATCCATACTTCCATACTTTAATATTATAAATGGGAAAGTGTGTGTGTTTGTTTGTTTGTCCGTCTTTCACGGCAAAACGGGGCGACGAATTGACGTGATTTTTTAAGTGGAGATAGTTGAAGGGATGGAGAGTGACATAGGCTACTTTTTGTCTCTTTCTAACCCCCCACTTCCCCAAAATGGGGGTTGGAAATTTGTATAGAGCATTCCGCAATTTTCAAGGTAGAAAGCTAAAAATTGGTATGCGGACTATTTGTGACTAACAAAAAAATCGTGCATCATTTTTTTTGGAAATCTGCACCCAACCCCTTAAAAGAGGGGGTGGAATTTTATATGGGGGTCCAGATATGTAGAGTCGATATGTACCTAGAGTCGATATGTAGAGTCGATATGTAGAGTTGATATGTGGAGTCGATATGTATAGTCGATATGTAGAGTCGATATACTGTAGAGTCGATCTAAATATATAAAAGACTGAAACTGAGATGCACCTTTTTTGTAGACGGTTAAAATGACTTTTAGTACGCGGGCGAAGCCGCGGGCAAAAGCTAGTAATACATATTTAAAAGTAGCATTCACAATCTTATTTACTTACTCTTGAAGATCGACGGACTACGGGAACTAGACGACGATAGATAAATGAATACTTATCTGCCAAAAAAACTTCCCCAATTTTTTACTTTTACTTTTTAGTCCATTTTTAGGGTTCCGTACCTCAAAATGAAGAAAACGGAACCCTTATTACTTTATTGTCCGTCTGTCTGTCTGTCAAGACCCTTTATCTCAGGAACGCGTGGAGGTATCGAGTCGAAATTAAAACCATATACTCAGGCCTACAGTTACTGAAGCTGTGAAAAAAATCTAACTTCTAAGTTAATCTAAAAAAAAGATACGGCCGTTTATGTCGCAAAAAAAACGTATATTTCGACACTCTCAAGGGTATCAAAATTTATAGGGTACTTTCCGTTGACCTAGAACCATGAAATTTGGCAAGTAATATCGTCTTATACAATGATGTAATATAAACAAGTGCGTGTCGGACCACGCAAAACGAAGGGTTCCGTGCCTATTAAAAAGCTCGTATCGTCACAGAAATTTTACGGCACTTACGTCCTTTTCTTTGAGGAAGGCAGTTTTTCAGCAATATCTCGAAAACCTCTGAACCGATCTTGTTCAAAACAATTTTCGGTGAATGAAATTAATAAGCCCTATGTCCATGAATTTTTCCATATTTTTAAAATACACCGTTCAAAAATTAGAGGGGGGGGGACAGAATTTTAGTGACTTTCGGGGCGATTATCTCCGACCCTATTCACTTAATCAAAAAAAATGCTAAGAAACCTTATATTTATTTTGAAAGGCCTATCGATTGATGTGCCACACGGGGGGTCACAATGAAAAAAAAAAAATTGACTTTTAGTTTTATGTATGGAGTGCACCCCTAAAAAAATTTTTTTTTGTCATTTTAATTACAAAACTACGTAGCGGCTAACAAAATACACCTATCCTCAAAATTTTATTCAAATACACCTTACAGTTTTCGAGTAAAATGCCTGTGACATACGGACAGACGGACAGACGGACAGACGGACAGACGGACAGACGGACAGACGGACATGACGAAACTATAAGGGTTCCGTTTTTGCCATTTTGGCTACGGAACCCTAAAAAGGTAGATATGTTATCTATACGAAATTCCGTGTTTAAAAATGGCCACCAAATCTGACAGCTAACGTTTCCATTGACGACTCGAAACTGAGGAAAAGTTGTGCCAATTGACTAAATTTTAGTGTGCCATTTTTCGAGCGCGTATAACCTATCTACCTCTTTTTTATATTACATCATTGGTCTTATACTACAAGTACCCACAGGGAAAAATCTGAAACTATACATTTGTAATTTAGTACGAAACCCTCGGTGGGCGAGTCCGACTCGCACTTGTCCGGTTTTTTTAACCAGTAACATGCATTGCCTTAATAATAATCATGCAAAATATCTAGGCCGTGCTTTCAGTCTAGACTCTAGACGAAAACATAATATATTTTTAACAGTAGAGAGCTATTTCCACGACTTCACAAGGTTGGCTCATCCTTGAGTATAAGACGTCAGTTCGCTGCGTATTGACATAGCCACGCCTTCGAAACGTTTGCCGTTGCAATGCAACTGTTGTTTTACACCTGTTTTGTTTACTGCGTTTATTTATATTGGGAGTAGACGATATTTATAACGACGATGTTTTCAAATTGTTATGGACTAGCTGCCCGCGTGGCTAAGTCCGCGTATTATTAAGAATCCAGGCGAAGCCACGGGATAAAATTAAGCCTATGTCCATCCCGAAGGTCCATTAGGAATTATCAAAATCGGATGAGTTGTTTCGGAACTCCAACGCATAATAATGAATAGTATCCAAAGGTACAGAAGGTCCACTGCCTAAATGCTGACGTTAGCTGGCATTTTTTGGCAATAGATAATCATAGAGTGGGATAGGGTTGTCGACGGACAACATAACTCAACAATCTCAACATCCAAAATAATAATTGTTTTAGTTCGAATCGAAATAATCATCCATTTTGGAAATGCATATGGCATCAGGATTAAGTAAAAAAATACAGTTTAAGTTTTTTTCAAAACAGTGCATATTTTGCAATTCTTTCGTCATTTAAGCAAAATGTTGTCAAATTAAAATTTGTATATTGGTGTGCAATGAAATTATGTTGTTACTACGTACAACGGAACGTATATATGAAACGTGATTGTGTGCGATACGCTGTACAGCCCTAGTTAGACCTACACCAGGAGGTTACCATATAGATACACGTCGTTTCGCGCCACAATGACAGTGGGATAGGCCTGGTTTCACAGGTATTTACCTTTTTTATTACGAGTATAGTCACAGTCAATCATCACCTTCCTTTTGCTGTCAAGGTTAGGTTTCAAACATGGAAACCTAATTGGCTACTTTCCTAAAAAAAACTATATAGTCCGTCAGTTAAATTATCAAAACATATTGGACACGTATTTTTTAGTTTGTCAATTAAACAAAAAATATGAAGATATAGCCCGTTAAGTTTCGGGTGACGTCACAATATGCTAAAAAGTGTACCATAATGTGACGTCACGCGGAACTTTAACGGGCTATGTCTTCATCATTTTTTGTTTAAAAAAATTGACAAACTAAAAAATACGTGTCCAATATTTTTTTATAATCTAACTGACGGACTAAATGGAATTATATATTTTTTTA
Organism: Epinotia nisella; assembly: GCA_932294315.1. NCBI lineage: Eukaryota > Metazoa > Arthropoda > Insecta > Lepidoptera > Tortricidae > Epinotia > Epinotia nisella. The sequence goes on along the minus strand of OW028688.1, from coordinate 16,630,845 downwards.
CTCAGGAAAGTACCCAATAGGGAATATGCATGGGACTTCAATTTTGAATAAATTGCACTCAATCGACGCGGATAAACGTAGAAATATCATACAACAGAAATATATTTAAAAAAAAAAACTATTGTATTGTTATCTCACGTTAAAATCACTAGATATATATTTTTTAAATTTTTCGATATAATTACATAACAGTAAGACAGAATATCGAATTAGAAATGATATTTTGTATGACAAGTATAGATTTAAACGCAAATTTTAAGGAGATAATTACAAAAGAATGACTAACTCCATAGTAAATGCGCCGAGAATATGGATTGTGACGTCATAGTCTATGCCCCTTTAATATAGAGCGTTATCGGTGGGTGCCGGCGCGCGCAGATTTCAAATGGCAATAACATCAGAAAAAAAATCGTAAGAAAGTTTTAATGCTACAGTTGATATTCCTCTGGATCATACTTTTGATTTTCGCAATAAAAAATAAAGATGCATATTCCCTATTGCGGAACCATGAGATTTCTGGATAAAGTCACTGGTGTGCGATTAGCGGAAGTCTTTGTGACCTATCAGACCCTCATAAAACGGCCACTAACGATGCGCAACTGATTGTCCACAGCACATCCCCGTACCCTGGCGCCGCATGTTCACCTCCGCGCCCGTGTGGGCCATCGTCGTCACCCACGGCTGCTCCGTGTTCGGCTACTTCACCGTCGTCAACCAGCTGCCGACCTACGTTGAGAGCATACTGCACTACAGCATCAAACAGGTCAGCGCCACTTGCACGCAACTGTTGCAACCGGAGTTGCCAACTTCGCACACCCTCAAATCGATTGGCTACTTTCCTAAAAAATGATATTTAGATTATCAAAAAATATTGGACACGTATTTTTTTGTTTGTCAATTAAACAAAAAATGATGAAGATATAGTTTGTTAAAGTTCCTCGTGACGTTATGCTAAAAAGTGTACCATAATGCGACGTCACGCGGAACTTTAACGGGCTATATCTTCATAATTTTTTGTTTAATTGACAAACAAAATAATACGTGTCCAATATTTCTTGATAATCTATCTGACGGACTAAATATAATTATATTTTTTTTACTTAGGAAAGTACCCAATTGTGGCAACTGTAGCTAGCGAAGCTATACCCACCGGCAGAAAATTTGGCCCAAAAATAATGTTTTTCTGCATATTGAAAAAGTTTAATATGCAGAAAAACATTATTTAATTTATTCAATTTATAGTTTGAAATCACGAAAAGTTTTTGGTCTAAATTTTCTGCCGGTGTATATTATGCTTTGAAAGAAATTTAGGCTACTATTTTTTACAAGCTTTATATTATATTAACTTGACCTGTTCGTATGTAACTATGTATATAAGTTGTCGGTCAACATTTGCAACTCAATTTTGAGGCCAATCTTTGACCAATTGAGCTGTTTTTTTTGTAAAGGTATAGGTAGTTTGGATGACAATTCAATATTATGGTACCATCGAGCTGGTCTGATGATGGAGACAGAAGGTGGCCATGGGAATTCAGTACTTAACCGACGGAACCCCGTTGAGTTTGGGCTCAAGGTACAGTCGGCGATAAAAGCTTGTACCAAAATGTTTTTTTTGACAGAAACTTATCTGATATCAATTGAGCTCCGCACTTCTATTGTTCTCGGCTGTTGCCGGCTCCTATATTAATATATACATTAGTAATATTAGTTTGTGCAACGGTTTAATAGGGACAGGAAATAAAGGACGCATTTAAGAACGATTCTTAGACTCATAAAAGTCCCACAAACAGTTTTCATTACGCCTATTAATGTAACATACAAACAGCTACACTGAACATTTGTCGACTTTATCTCGTTGTGATAAGGTTCAAAATGGTCAAGTTGATGTGTTATCAACGGTACGTTTCGATTAGTCATAAAACCGGAAACCACGGCTCCATATTATACATGGTTACACTCGTCTTATTCTATAAATTTCCGCAATAATAATTGAAACTAATCTATATCAGATTTAATTCACTCTTTTTCTGATTTGAACCTTGCGTCCTACACACCTTAGTCTAATTTTCAATAACCCAAATACGAAAATATTCCATGGCCAATTACATATACGCTTCAGTTATTTGAATTTCGAGCTTAGAACTTAAAAGGTAAAGTCGATTTTGCGATGTATAAAGGAAATCAGCTGTGACGTCACGTGTCCGCGAGTCAATACTGTGACCATGCCATTAACGAGCGAAAGGACATGACTTGTTCAAACAAGTCGTGCGCGATTTTCTTGGCGACATTGGTTTTTATGGTGCGTAAACCTTTGGATGTTATATTACATGTATTTATACATACATTAAGAAATATGTAATTGGATTACGTTATGCAGGATGGTAGATAGATCACGTTTTTGATAGCGGCATGCGTCGTTACAATCTATTAGATCTACGCTAGTTATCAAATACTAGACACACGCAAGCAAATGGCATATGCACTGACATGTGCCTAAAATTTTCATCGACTAGTGACTACGCAATTCACCATAATGGGCTTGCAGTTGACTTAATGCCAATATGGAATATTGGCTGGAAGTTTTAGATTTTGAATTAAGTGTATACATACTAGAGATGCAACGGATAGTGGTTTGGCCGGATACCGGATACCGAATATCCGGCGGCGCAGCCGGCCGGATATCCGATATCCGTCCGCCGGATATCCGGCCGAATTAAAATGCCTAAATTTAAGTGTTAAAAAATTAAAATAATTAGTGGAAGATAATAGTGATAAAACTGATTGATATTGGTTCATTGGTTTGTGTGATTAAGCAGAATCCGATTAATGGTACCTAACTAATAGAAATAATAGATAAATAACAGTGTCATTTAATTTATCTTTTTCTTTTCATACGAAGATTAACTCATTAAACTGACTTTAATAATTGATTGCTTTGTAGTTTGTTATTTATTCATCCTTCTTTTACCTACTCTGGTTCTATCTTTACCTATGTTCTTCTGTGTTAGTGTGTTAAAATACTATCCGGTATCCGGCCGGATACTACACCACTATTCGGTATTCGGCCGGATAGTAAAAATGTAGCCGGATAGGCCGGATACCGGATAGTGGCCGGATATCCGTTGCATCTCTAATACATACCATTAACAGTCTTGGAGTGATTAGGTTTATTTGGGCGTTCTCCCAAACGACGACACTAGTGTATAGAATCATCATCATAAATGAAGAGCTTGGCTCTTGTTGATTCAACGCCAGTTGTTTTAAAGGATAGATCTGTTTACGGTTTTCGTTAGCTCGTATGTTTGCCTGAAAAGGGCAAGCCATTGGAATGTCAAGACTCGCAGTATATAATTTTCACATATTAAGATGACGTTTGGAGTGGATAAAAATAGCTTTTGTCTTTTTATTAGACACTTCGTCTGCGTGGACCCGGGATAAGAACTATCCTATATTTTAATCCAGGCTATTAACTATCTTCGTGCAAAATTTCAGCCAAATCAGTTGAGCCGTTTAAGCGTGATTGTGCAACAAACATCCAGAACATAAATAAACATCCAAACATCTAAACATCCAAACTTTTGCATTTATAATATTAGTAGGATACTTTAAGTCGAATTCAGCCTAGTCGCACATAGCAGCTGAGGGGTTCCTGTGTGTTCTCATAACAAGTTCTATACATACAATTCACAGTTACGTTTACCGGTGTGTTTACTTTGCCTCCAAGTGTTCGGCTCGAACAATATGAAAGGGCTTATGTTCACACTTAGGTGTTCTGGACTAGAACGGTGCTTTCGTTACTTTCATTTAAGTACTTGGAGAGCGATATTAAAAGTAAACGTTTAACACAATGTGTAGTTACTGGCGCATGTTTGATTTATGAGTTATTGTAAGTAAATGGATTGTGTACGGAAATCCCCTCGAATTATGAAAGGATATTATATGTGTTGTTTATGGTGACAAATTGTTGCCATCAATTAATAGAAATTTGATGAAAAATAAACTAACAAATTAAATACATTTAAAAAAATACTTCATAACCAGATCTTGTCGTTTACTATCTAAGTTCAACAACTGAATAATTAAGTTTGTATGCAGACAAATCTGTCCAAATTGTAGCCTTTTGGCGATACACCGAGAACTTCAAATCGCCTAAAGCCCGTGATGCACACAGTAAACAAGCATAACGCAAGCCTCCCACCCTATTGCATCAGCCAAAAGTGGTCAACCTCAGCTTTTATAGCCAGCAGGTTTCCACACCTCGCTAACCAGTGAAATCGATCTAAATTTACTGCCAGTTTTTTTGACACCCGATTAAGGCCAAAATCATGAAATTTGCTCCCATTATTTGTCATACTAACCTCAAAATGGATTATGATTTTGCGAATTTTAACTAGTAAATCATTAGTGTTAATCGATTTTTGATTAAATACTACCCAAACCGAGGTCACGTTGAGTTAATGTGTTCAATAATTAGTTGCACTTAATACCCATATGCCATAAGCAATTAGTAGTTAAGTAAAGGGAATTCTTGTACCTAATTTACACAATTTCTGCAAGTCATAAAATATGTCGATCTGTGCGCAAAAGGATCTAAGTATTTCGATATTAATATGTTTGAAGTAAGAAATACCATTCGATCGTTGAGCAAAATCTTATTCGTTTAATCACATTTCAAGGTACATAACTGCAGACTGTAAATACAGTTTGAATCTCGGGGCTAATTTAGCAGTTTCAAGTTTTATTCAACGTGATTGCAAAGAGAGAATTCGAACATAAGTAGATACACAAGGGGACAATAAGTACTGATAAAATAAAAAAAAACATCATCACTGCAGGGCTTACTTATTATAAAATACCAGGAAACGTTTAGCATACTCATAACTATTTATTGATACTGTAATAGAAATAACAAGAGGCAGGAAGCATCTAGGCAGTATTGGTTACGAAAGCCCTATAGTACAGTAGCTGAAGTGGAAAAACACGCTTGATCAATTACTATGAATGTGGTGCAATAGTTCCTTCTTTGACATCTATACTTGTTAGACATAGTAATGTCGTAGGGAGGCTAAATGGCACCTGGATGGTTTGATAAATATTGTACCTACACAAAAACTAAACAGCACGGCTATTACAGAATGACCCGCGAGCTGTGTCGCGGCGACATAGAATAACCGTCTCTTTCTAACCATACACATTGGAAAGAGACGGATAGTCTGTCCCGCCGCTACAAGGCTCGTGGGCCGGCCTGTGATAGAATTTTCGCTATAGGAAATAACTAATACAAAACATATAGAAGGAAAAGATATTAAAAGTTTAATTAAACTAAACATTAAAAATATCGGAAATTGAATATGCGAAAAAAGCTTATTTGTAGTAGCGCAGAACGCGATTATGTTAAAAGATGTATTTCATGGCAGCCCGACACAGGACGCCTAGGTCAAATCAGATGTAAATTTCAATCACTCGTCAGACGCCTGACGGCCTTCAGATAATTCCACAAGTATCTTTACCTAATAGACTTTGGAGCTGACTGCCAGAAGCTTGAATACGTTTAGAGAGGACCAAATAAACCTTACTTGAACGCTAGTTCATAGCACGTTTTAAGTTACTTTCTTTAAATTGTAATCAATCGTTTATCAAGTTGAAACTATAGTAAATGCATCAGTTCCAAAGCTACATACTCTAAAGATGATATATCCATGTGTATACACATCCGTCTTATGAGTGTAGGCATACATTTTAAAAAGGGAATTCTAATAATTGGTCTACAAGCGTCAAATCAAATATTTGACGCTCCTTAAACGTCTTGACTGATTTGGGACGGTCTCATTGTGGTCCCAGCATGGTCACATTAGCAGCCATATTAAAGCGCTCGAGTTTACTCGCAATCATTTGTCAATTTAGCTGAGAATTATTTGTCGTTGAAAAATATAGTTTTATTTATTTTCTACACCATTTTTAGTTAAGTAAGTATAAATATTGACACCCGTCATTCTTGCTAATATTATAAAGAGGTAGTTTGTGACTGTGTGTTAGTATGTTAGGGATAATCTCCGTTAAATAAATTATCCGATTATTAAAAATATTTCACTAAACAGACCTTCGGGATAGACATAATTTGCTATGTTTTATGAGCATCGGTTGGTAGGAATATATAAAGACATGCTTGAGATTACATCAAATTAAAAAAAAAAACTGAAGAAATTATAGTAACTACTTACTTACAGAAAGTCTCTGTCTAACAAAATAGGTTTTCGACAGCTAGTAAATTCAAATCATGTTATCCCGCTCGCACACTTTCGTCGTTATAGCACATGCACTATCGCTCCTAGCGCGATCGGCCAATCGACACCTCCGAGGTGTGCGAGAGCCTAGGTTAGCCGTAGCGGCAAGTGGAACTGGCCTGGTATGGCTTTGTCAAGGACGTGTAAGAGGTCTGCCACACCGGGACGCCATGGCGACGTCCCCGGCTACACCGTTACTGTACGGCTACAGAAGAACCAGTGAGCCTAATCCCCGGCTCGACTGCCAATGATCAGGGACAGCCCGCATCAGAGGATTCAGAGACAGCCAGTGAGACCGATGATCAGTTCGAGTCGCCTGTCGCATCCCCGGAGGTTAAGCCACCGCCACCTCGTAGGAAGCGCAACATTGTAAACTACAAAGAATAGTTTTAGGCTAAGGGTGGAGGAATGTTAGTGGTTAAGTAATGCGGCTGCGACCGTATGAGTTTAGTCGAATACACGTAGCTGCACGGGACGCCCGTTTATCATTTATATGCCCCGCCCCGCACCCTCACCAACAGTTACCAAACAAATCATATAGAAATGTATGGAGGTTAACTCACTTGGCGACGCTTGGCTCCCACGCTGTTTGTATGGGATACGTCGCCAGCGACGTCGCCATGGCGTCCCGGTGAGACAGGGCACTAAGTGTCAAAAAGGGTGACTTTCGTTTAACATCATTATTCATTGAACATGTCTGCAATAAACTTGATGACCATACAATTACGTTATATAGCTCCATAAATGAGTCTTAGACGTCGGAGCACTTAAACCTGAATGACCTCTCTCCCCCACGACCTTTAAGAACGAGACATATCTCTTGATGACAGCTGGCTATTTAGATTTTATGTTGTCCGGACATGAAGGAATTTATTATAAAAGTATGCTAGGTATTATATATGTGAAATTTTAATTTGAGTCTTAAACAGCTGTGATACGTTGTATTTTTCATTGAAACTGTATAAAGAAATAATATTACATTAGTAAATACTTGACATTGTCGGTATGGATGCAATTTTAAATTGAATTCCGCATTTTAATCAAAGAATGCGAATAAAAATTATGCAATAGTAATAATTCTGAGAAAACGTCACATTCAATCAAAGAATGCAATAAACATTTTTATTGCAAACTGTATTTATAACTGACCTGCCTAATATGGAAAATGTTACATTGCAATTCGTATTAATCTATTTTTTTTCATAAAAACTGCAACTTTATATTGCATTCAGATTTGCACATCAATGCGAAAGTTATTTCTCTTACTAAATTGGATTTCTATCTTGTCAAACTCTTTCTTAGTTTTTCGTTTTAATAATGCTTCTTGTGTCTGCCACTTCCCGAAGCTCTAACAGTAGTCTAGTGGTAGTAGTAATAGGCCTTTGAAGCCAAATTCTAGGTACCTAGATATTATACCAATAACAGAAATAAGTAAAATAATAAATAAATATCGTGGGACAATTCACACCAATTGATCTAGTCCCAAACTAGACCAAGCCTGTATTATGGGTACTAGACAACGGATAAACATACTTATATAGATAAATACATACTTAAATAGATATTAAACATTTAAGACTCGAGAACAAACATTCGTATTCATCATACAAATATCTGCCCCGACCGGGAATCGAACCCGGGACCTCAAGCTTCATAGTCAGGTTCTCTAACCACTAGGCTATTCGGTCGTCGAAGTAATTTTGTAAGCTTGTCCGTAATCAGCGCAACTACGGATTTTAAATAATATTAATTAATTTATTTATATATTTATGTGACTGTTTGTGTTCTAAATAAACTAAAAAAAAAATTTTTTTTCGTCGTTATATAAATTGGCCTTCGGATGAACACAGGCTATATTTTCATCTCGTGGCTCCACCGTTCTTTGTAATGCGTGAGCGGAGCCGCGGGCACATAGTGAATAAATTATTTTTCATTTTATTCCCATTGTATGGTCACCATACATCCAGTTGTACCAACGGGAAGCTACCGGTACCAGTTCACTTACAAACGGATTTCATTGACCACACGTTACGTTAACTGGACTACTATGGTCACTTTTAAGTGAATGCCTGATGGAAACCCTGCGTCTCGCTTTCCATACAAATCGGACATCCAGCAGCTGCTGACATAAATGCGAAAGTTTGGATGTTTAGATGTTTGTTACTCAATCACGCTCAAACGGATCGACCGATTTGGATGCAATTTAGCACGAAGGCTATAAAGCCTGGATTAAAATATAGGATAGTTTTTATCCCGGGTTCACGCAGACGAAGTCGCGGGCGGAAGCTAGTGATGAAATAATTCATTAGGAAACAAAACGTTTATGTAGTCAACACTTCTCCCAATTACGGAAATAACGAACCTGAGCGTTTTAAAAATTACCTAAAATGTACCTGTTTTCATACTTGTATTATGATTTATGACAATTTCAAAATGCCCCAAGTTACATATTAATAAAAAAAAACAATACAATTATTTATTTCAGGCATGGAACCCTTAAAGTGTTAGATTACAATTGTGTGCTTATGAAACTAAGTCTTAGTATGTTACAATAATAATTTAATCTAAGTACTTCAAAATAATATGAAAATGATGTATTTATGCAGATTGGTTCGAAAAACTTTGGCATGAAAAGCGCATACCCGTTTAAGTATCTATACTCACATCCTACTAATTCTAATCCTACTAATATTATAAATGCGAAAGTTTGGATGTTTGTTACTCAATCACGCCTAAACGGCTCAACCGGTTTGGATGAAATTTTGCACGAAGATAGTTTATAGCCTGGATTAAAATATAGAATAGTTTTTATCCCGGGTCCACGCAGACGCATTCGCGGGTGGAAGCTGTTACTTAATAAAAATAATAATCTAAATACCGGCGAAGTGCGAGTCGGACTCGCGCACGAAGGGTTCCGTACCATTATCTATAAAAACGGCAAAAAAATCATGTCTGTTGTATGGGAGTCTCTCTAGCTATCACGGTTTTTGAGATACAGCCTGGTGACGGACGGACGGACGGACAGCGAAGTCTTAGTAATAGGGTCCCGTTTTTACCCGTTGGTTACGGAACCCTAAAAATTAATGCTGAATTCAACTTCTATATTTGTAAATAGTTTCATATCTGTAAATAGACAGTTTCTAGTTCCAGTCCTTTAACCTAAATTCGAGATGACACAAATCGTAAACATCCAAGGCCTAGCATTAGGTCGTTAAATCGAGGTTGTCTTCGCATGCAAATGGACTGACCTTTCCTCCCATTGAAGCACTAATACCTTTTATTTAGCACAATAATCACTTCATTTCAAACCATTTCTTACTTATTATTTTTTGTTGTTAAGTACTACTGTTATAGGTTTAAGTGATCCGCTCGTCGGTGAAAATTAACAGTTTGTAAATATGTAGGTACCTACATTTGTTCACTAATATACTATTCACTATTATTCTACGTATATTCATAATTTTAACAATAGTGATGTTCATAATTTTAACACTAGGAATAAAAATAAATTGGCCATTCCCGGATACCGTCTCAGCAAAGTGAATATGTCGTTTATGGGGAACTGTGTACGTTTTTAGGGTTCCGTAGCCAAAATGGCAAAAACGGAACCCTTATAGTTTCGTCATGTCCGTCTGTCCGTCTGTCCGTCTGTCCGTCTGTCCGTCTGTCCGTCTGTCCGTCTGTCCGTATGTCACAGGCATTTTACTCGAAAACTATAAGGTGTATTTGAACAAAATTTTGAGGATAGGTGTATTTTGTTAGCCGCTACATAGTTTTGTAATTAAAATGACAAAAAAAAAATTTTTTAGGGGTGCACTCCATACATAAAACAAAAAGTCAAATTTTTTTTTTTCATTGTGACCCCCCGTGTGGCACATCAATCGATAGGCCTTTCAAAATAAATATAAGGTTTCTTTGCATTTTTTTTGATTAAGTGAATAGGGTCGGAGATAATCGCCCCGAAAGTCTCTAAAATTCTGTCCCCCCCCCTCTAATTTTTGAACGGTGTATTTTAAAAATATGGAAAAATTCATGGACATAGGGCTTATTAATTTCATTCACCGAAAATTGTTTTGAACAAGATCGGTTCAGAGGTTTTTGAGATATTGCTGAAAAACTGCCTTCCTCAAAGAAAAGGACGTAAGTGCCGTAAAATTTCTGTGACGATACGACCTTTTTAATAGGCACGGAACCCTTCGTTTTGCGTGGTCCGACACGCACTTGGCCGGTTTTTACATTAAGTTACCTTCTGATATACTGAAATTGTCAATGAATAGATTTAAGTCCAGCGTTAAACGCCATCTTATAAAAAATCTTATTAATCTTATTATACTGTAAATGAATTTATACATGATAAAGAAGCATTTATATATGTAAAATACCTGTAGTTAAGCTAAAACATGACGTGTAAAAGAGCTCGTAAGCCTATTTGTAAAATAAATAATTTGATTTGATTTGATTCAATTCATTTTATTCATAGATCAATATGGGTTATTATTATTACCTAGTAAAACGCTTAATATTACTAATCACAAAGTTCATAGATCGCTTAAGTTAATTTAAAGAAATAATAATAATAACTGTATACCTGAGTATATGGTTTTAATTTCAACCCGATATCTCCACGCGTTCCCGAGATAAACGGTCTTGGCAGACAGACAGAAGGACAACACAGTGATCCATAAGGGATCCGTTTATTCGTTTTGAGGTACGGAACCCTAAAAATGGACTTTCGAGATAGATATATGCTATTTTTTTTTATCCCGTGGCTGTGCCTGGGTGTTTCGTAATACGCAGCCGAAGTCGCGCGTGCTGCTAGTTAATTATAGCTACTGAGAGCCTGTACCTACCTATAAAATATTATCAAGGCGCAAGCGCAGAGAACTCGTACTTTTATTAGTAGGAAATCATGCATAAAATATATAAAATAGCTACACAGTAAGTATATCCAGTAATTTTAAGCTAAGAATACCTATAATGGAATGTTATGCTCGTCTTAGATAGTGTTCAGGAAATACGTTACTCAGAACATATGCAGGTAATCAATAAAATGATGTAGTCAACACCAGAAAAATCACGTTTTTTGCATTACGGGTAAACAACATCTCGATAACTACATTGAAGTCATTTCCGTAATAAAGCGAATATTTCTAGGAAACAACACATCGCACATAACTAGCCACATATCAGCGCAATCTCCAGTAGTTACTTATTATCTATAATTATAAAACACAATCTAAAATACGGTAGAAATAATAGTAAAGCTAGTTTACACAGTGTGCACACTGTGTAAACTAGCTTGAAAGGGTAGGCCCCCCACAAGGTGGACTGATGACCTGGTAAAGGTCGCGGGAGTCCGCTGGATGCGGGTGGCGCAGGACCGGTCAATTTGGAACTCTCTAGGGGAGGCCTATGTCCAGCAGTGGACGTCTTTCGGCTGATATGATGATGATAGTTTACACAAGAGGACTGTGACGCCAGCCCCATCAGCGGGGTTTAAATGTATCGCGGCGAATCTTGATTCCTAATCTCTCTCTGAAATCTAATCTTAATCTAATCTTGATCTCTGTGTGTCTTTTGTGTAGTGAATAAATGTCTTCTTTCTTTCTTTCTTTCTAATATCCCTATATCAGCCGCCTGACCGCCTGTTTACCTCTATGTTATTGTTTGTTTCTATCTGTAACTGCTTTGTTTATGTGAGGTATGCAATAATAGTTAGTTACACTTACGATATGTAAGTGCAGAAAATAGGAAATTCGCAACGAGTGGTGATAAATTAAAACACGACCGAAGGGAGTGTTTTAAATCGACACGAGTTGCGAATTACCTATTCGCACGTGTATCGTACAACGTTTTACAATACATAATATGGCTCTTTAAAGTTTGAATATATGCACGGAAAGTGCTCACTTCCGCACTCGTGCGGGAAAGTAACACCATGTGTACTGTAAAGAGTAATTGTATTGTATCAGCTGTCATCTTCGTACAATTTATAACCTTAAAACGTAAAATTGTACTGAGATGACGGCTGTCATAGGGCTGAACATTCGCCGCGATACCGATACGTATAACACAACTGACGCAACGCGCGATACCAGAAAATCTACCCTTCTCTTTCTAATTTGCGCGGTGCGAGTTAAGGTACATGAATCACTGAGTCACTTTACATGTCTGGCAACATCGCGCGACACTGGATTTCATAAATCCCCGTGTCGCGCGACATGGTCTTGTTTATGGACAGGAGTCGCGTTCAGCAGCGCGACACGCGTGTTGTCAAGTGAGTGGAAACGCTCACACCTGTATACGAGTATTAACACTTAGAATACGGTGAAAACAAATATTTATTCCGTCAGTTAGATTATCAAAAAATATTGGTCACTTATTATTTATTTTGTCAATCAAATAAAAAATGGTGAAGATATAGCCCGTTAAAGTTCCGCGTGACGTCACATTATGCTAAAAAGCGCCTGTGACTTCACGCGGAACTTTAACGGGCTATATTTTCACCATTTTTTGTTTGATTGACAAAATAAAAAATACGTGACCAATATTTTTTGATAATCTAACTGACGGAATAAATAGAATTACTTTTTTTTTTTACCTAGGAAAGAACAAATGAAATTCTAGCAAGAATGGTAGAATTGATGTCTATGGCTGTTAAATTGTGGACATAGCACAGCAAGGTCTCCCATGGCATACTAATGATCAGACAATCATTCGTCAGCAGAAGGTGAACGGACAATGGTACAGGCGACGAATCAAGTGTTCACGAACTACATACCTAATTTGCGAAGTTATTTTTTTTTGGAAGCTGTCTATTGTCTTATTTGGGAAATATTTTACAAATATCTGTGTTTGTTTAGTGTTAGAACCTCGTTAAATAGATAGAACAGTTAGAAAATAAATGCGAGAAAAGCATAAGTTGACAGGTCACACATAAAATGTACACATGGATATATATCATAATTCAAATGTAATAGAACGAATGAATGCAGTTTTTCTTGTTACTAATCGATGGCATGGTTCCTAAGAAGAGATTTTCGTACGTCTTATAGTTTCAGACATCGCATACTGACCGAAATGAGACAGCCTGTATACCTACAAACGACGTCCGTCGTAATCAATAACGTTCCAAGAAACGTGTAGCTAATTTAAAACTATTAAACAGTACAATCATCCCCGTCGTTAGTGCGCAAATTACCCTTCGAATGGCTCCTTAATTACATGCTCAGTATCATTAGCCGTCTGTTGCGCCGGAGTAGGTTTCAGGTTTACCGTCTAGCCTGAGATTATCCTTCGCAGAAAGTAAGCTGCTTATGAGCTGATTTATGCTCTACAGCCTTGGCCAAAATTATCGAGCACCCCACGTTTTCCTTTGTAACTTATGTATAAAGTATTATTTTTCAATTTCATAAATACACGAAGACGTAAAATATAATAAGTGTTTGAACATGTGCAAATCATGATGACGATTTTGAAATTGGGTAATTTCCTGGGTAAAAAAAAATGACGTCACATTATGATAAAAAGTGTACCATAATGTGACGTCACGCGGAACTGACAAACAAAAAAATACGTGTCCAATATGTTTTGATAATCTAACTGGCGGACTAAATATCATTTTTTAGGAAAGTAGCCAATTGCTCGAATTGCAATTCGTGTGAAAACTGAAGCTAGAAAAAGTCGAGTTTCACAATAAATGTTTAATTGTATATTTTTTTCACGGATTTTCCCTTAACGTCAATAAATATGACGAATTTTTCCGATAGATACACAACTTTCTATTATAAAATATATAAATGCACCTTTTAAAGTTTGACTTTTGTATTAAAAACTCATGGGTGCTCAACACTTTTGACCAAGGCTGTATATATGAACTGGTTTAATGGGGGATATTGAATAATGAAGTAAGATGTCTAGAGACAGAATCGTAGATTTTTAAAGGCATGATATACGGCAGCAAAATAACAGTTGCAGTTAAACGTTATTTCTTCTCTATCTTTTACTATTTTTATCGACAAAAGATTCGTTGACTATTACTATTAACATCTGTGTCGTCCGTTTCACGAAGCTAAACCATTTTACAAGTCTAAACTTGCGACAATGGGGAAGTTTGACCCAAAACGACTGGCCTTTTGACCAACGGTACCGGTTTACAATTGTGGTTATGGGACAAAAACCCGTAATTTTAACCCCCGATGCAAAAAGAGATGTGATATAAGTTTGACGTGTCTGTCTGTGGCATCGTAGCTCCGAAACGAATGGACCGATTTTAATGCCGTTTTTTTGTACGAAAGCTGACGTGATCGAGATGGTTCTTAGCTACGTTTCAAGAAAATCGGTTAAGCCGTTTTTGAGATATTGAACTTTGAAATGAAAATGTCGGGGAGTTTTTCAATTTTTCCAAGTTGTAATCTGTTTAGTATAGTGCGACAGCGTTTCGTCAAAGTGTGCCAAGGCATTAAAACATAATAATATATAATCCAAATGAGTATCATAACTTAAATTAGTACGTGACTTTTCGAACGAGCGCTAGGTCAAATCAACCGTCATTTTGGTCAAGTCAAATGACATTTAGGGCCTACCTGACGTACGTACGAAGCGTTCCGCAATCGGCCAGCTGGAATAAGACGAATAAAGGTCCGGCCACACTGGTGCTCAAAAAATGGTGACGGTACGGATACGGCCTACCTATATGAAGTTCCATGTCAATAACGTCATGTCACTGCGATTCCGTACCGTAACCGTATTTTAAGCGGCGGTGTGGTCGAACCTTAACACGAAGAAGGCAGGGCTGCAACAAACCGTCTGTACAATCGTACGAAGTTCGTTAAAATCTGAATGTATGGATGGAAAGTATGGACCTAAGATACCTACTCGGGACAGGCTATACGTGATGCCACAATGAGGGACGGAAAGGCTTCTATGCAGCTAAATTAAGAACCGGCCTTAAAATGGCTGATCGGTTACCATAAACAACCTACTTAATTTGGGTGGATAGTGGTTTATTGGCCATAACTTCATACTAAATCAGTTGTGGCAAACAGAAAAAAAGTGGAACTATGACAAGGACAACGAATGATATTTCCTTTTCTGTCACACTTATCGAGATTTGTATGCTACCATCTCGCTCGGACGTGGTATTATTATTACCATAGCTTGTCCCGAGTATCTTAGTTCCATGATGGAAAGTGACAAGTTTTTATGAAATGTCAGCTGTCGGCGCCATTTTTAACGTTTATCGGCCTGTACTCGTAAGTTGGCGCAACTCGCCCTAAGTCGTAATATTGGTCAGTAAATATATATTATTGAAACAGTTGTGTGCGCAACAGTACCAGTCATTAGTCAGCGCAATTTGCGCAGGCGGCAGACTCCTGGCGCCTGCGCTGATCGATCGAGAGCCGACAGGCGAAAGTTCACCGTTAGCTCCTTTACATTAACTTAATCAGTTGCTATGACTGATGAAGATATATTGGCGTCTACTTAGTGTTACGAATCTTCAAACGTAAGGCACTACACCCTACAATTTCCTAGTTTCTAGTGAACAATTTGTGTAGACAGCAGGCTATAATAGTATAGTACCTATAGGATAAATATTTTGAGTTTGAGACCCTCGCCATCAACGCGGCGCGTTCGCTGGAGCTGCCAAATTTACTCACTCCGGAACACAATACATCCTTACATTATTAGCAATGTGTGCGACAAAGAAATACTTTGAATTCAAAGTATTTCTTTATCGCACACATTGACGGGCCCATTGTGCACCTATGTACTATCGCCCAAGGGTACGGGTTCACATTTTCTGTTCAAAATCGTCTGCACATGCAAAGCGAACGCTCGAAAATGATCCTAGAGGTGTGAACCCGTACCCTTGGGTGATAGTACCTACACCTAAATTTCAACGTATTTGTTTTTTAAATCCTGTTATGTGTGGTTTCTTGAATAAAAGTGGTTTGGGCGTGGCTTTATTTGGCTGCGGTCTTTTGTAAGGTAAGGTATATTTAACTAGATCTCCAGCTGGGTTTCTCCAATTTCGCTGTGCTTTTTACTTACAAATCAGCAGTACGTGCGGAAAGCATGCTTTTTTAAGAAAAATATGTGGACGGAAAATACATTCCCGTAAATACCTAAGTAAGTAAGTAGCGGTTTACAAAAACGTTCAATAGGCACCGCACCTATCGCTTGGTCAACTACCCACTAAAGTTGAGGAAAGTCAGATTTATAATAACCACTTTCCTCTCAATCCCGATTCGTCCTGTACACACACACACACACACACACATAACTTCTCATCGGTTCTCGGAACCAAGGTTTTCCTCTAACCTGTAGTATAGTATACTCCATTGATGATTCACGGAGTTGGTTATGCCCGCATACATAATTTTATATGGTTATGCCATATGTATTATGTATGCGAGATTAAGCCTTCGATCCCGAGTAAAAATATTTCGAATGCTTCTCGGAATAAGTGGCCGTTTTTTATTTGGAAGACCGTTGGATTTCTTGGTAGGCTTCGATGAGTAACGACCGTGGTATAAAGTTAGTTAGCATTCTACACATTCCGTGAATAAGTCATTGATCAATTGGCGAAAGGGCAGGAGTATCGATTAGTTATTTAAATTACTGATTTAATATATCTACAGTTCTGCTGTTATTATGTAAATTCAATATCTTGTAGTTTCAACATAGTCATTCCACTTTTCATATGATGGCAGCAGGGTACGGTATTTATGAAAAAAATATCGTAACCGCTTGAAAAAGTGTCAACACTTATACGCATTAAAAATGCCAAATATAAGCTAAAGAATCCGCCCTGGTCACGACATTTCAGCCACACCTCCATTCAAGCGGTGCGTTTGAGATTATGCCTAGTTGTATAATTATCAACTTAATCAGCTAAGCTAAAAGGTTTAAATCGTAATGACAGTTCACTTCTCCGACTTCTAAAAAATGACAACATTTGATCTGGAGGCTCGATCGCCACCGCGCGGGGTGAACGCACCGGGTTGGTCACAGATACTATCGCGATATGTTTAGCACGCTCGCACTAAACAATCGCCTAACCGTCTGGACGAGTTACTCACGAAGATCTGGAAGGACCGGTTGTTTTGAACCATCGGCAATCGTTTGGTACGGTACGTCCGTTAAAATCTGGGAATGCGCCATGTTAACAGTTAACAGGTTAACCAATCTGGAAAATGTGGATGCCAACCTGCCTTAAGGGACTTTAAAGGGTTGTCTCAATAATGAGGAAGGGTCTATTGTATCACACAATCGTTAATCCTAAGTTACACGAGTAACGTCCGCTAAAATCTGACTGTATGGGAAGTTTGTCGGTTTTCTATGGAATGACAGCCGGCCCATATTTCACGTTTACCAGTCTGTAAACTGTGGTTGATGCAACACGCCCACGCATTTAACATTTTTAGTATGCATGTCATAATCGTAATAAGTATTGTTTCTTTTAGGTGTACCCAATGTGCCCTAGAGCACTCTTTATGCGTAGGTACTCTAAAGGCGCATCCTCAGTTCAAATTCAAAATTCAAAAAATTCAAAATTCAAAATTATTTATTCGCTTTAACACGTAAGTATAAACAAAACAGAGATATCCGGCGGACCCCAAACTAGGCTGAGCCTGTATCTTGGGGCCCTAAAGTGCAAATATGTGAAACAGGTTTAGTAGATGAACATAGAAAGTATAGAAGCATTTTACAAGCAGAAATCTACAATACAATACGAGGCGACAATACAAGTGTGTGTGTGTGTGTGTGTGTGTGTGTGTGTGTGTGTGTGTGTGTGTGTGTGTGTGTGTGTGTGTGTGTGTGTGTGTGTGTGTGTGTGTGTGTGTGTATATATGTATGTATGTGGAGTGTGTTGTATGTGTTAGCAGGCAAGGAGAAGGACCTCCGTGTCATGATATGATAGTTCCACTAACCACTTTTTAATAATCACCTTAACTTTACCTATTGCGTAGCGCTGAATGGCATGAGTTTGGCAGATATTATTATAGATGCGTAAATGCATATAGTCCGGAGAGCGCCTGGCAAGGGCTGATCTGTAATTTGGCAACGGAACTCTAAACTTACGCTTGCCCAGAAGTTGCCCATAAATTGGTAAATTTGTTATTACCGCATGAGCTCTAGCTACTGCTTTCAAAATATATAACCGCCTTACACTCAAAAGTTTTGTCTCTCGATAAAGATCCACCGTTGGAAAAAGAAAAGGTTTTTGGAACATTACTTTTATTACGGCGCGCTGCGCTCTCTCCAACTGCAGTAGAGTGCTTTTTGGAGCGCTGCCCCAAACTATAATGCCATACTGCAATATTGACTGGCACAGCGCGTAGTAGACAATGCGGAGCAGATGCTCTGAGGCGCAGTGCCGCAGTTTTTTCATAATATAAATACATTTCCTTACTCTGCCACATAGCGCGGAGATGTGTTGTTTAAAGGATAGGTTTTCAACAATAAATTACAAATAAGTATAAACACTATGAACGCATACATACTTTTTCACGCTGAAGTCAGCGATTTCCCCTCATCGCCTTGGTGGTAGGCACGCCATGGGATTCTCTAGCCCATAACCGCTGTCTAAAGGAGGTTTCCAAATATATTCTAAGCGCAAAACAGTTTTCATAAGAGACATTTGAGTATTGAAGTGGTTCTACTCAAAGCCATTTTCTTGTAAGTGTTAATGTTTTGATACCCGGTGGCTCCCCATACTGAAAATACTTACACCAAAATTTCGAGTCTTAAAACCCGTCTGGTCCTCTGGAAGCCACGGGATTCGAAACCTTCATATGCTAATCTTATTAATTATTTTAATATTGTCAACAGAACGGTCTACTGTCCTCCCTGCCTTACCTGGGCAAGTATCTGTGCGCGCTGGCGTCTTCAGTGCTCGCTGACAGTCTTCGCAGGAGCGGGAAGCTTTCCACCACCACGGCGAGGAAGCTCTTCACTGGTTTCGCTGTTGGTTTACCCGGTAAGTACATATTTATACATCATCTGTCAAGATTAATGAGGTACTATGACAATATATAAGGTGCTCGGAAGGAATTCAAATTATATTCCTGTTTCTTTGCAGAATGCCTACAATTTTACAGAGACTCTCGGGTTACGATGTAGACCTAGCACTTGTCCTTTGTAATAAGATTATAAGGTTATATAGGCATGTCTTTTGTTTCGATCGACGATCGGACGCCGTAAGTCTAGTATTGTGAGTTAGCCACTCGGCCAAACCTTAAATACTCGGCTTTTCAGAAGTGCATAACGCTGGTCTTAGCTTTAACGGCTCGAGTCGTCAAGACTTGGCTGCGCGTTAAATCTCAACACTACGTACGGCCTGATTTAGATATAGATCAATTTATTTATTTATTTATTTATTGATAAACAATATATTTACACGGCATTACAGACAAGCCAATACACCGAGAAATTAAACATTACAAAATAATAGATACAAAACATATTCGACATGGACAATAATATAGGTGACATCAAACAAAAGTACAGGCCCCGTAGTATGGTTGGCCTTGTCACGCGATAAGTGATAGGATAGAGCGTGCGTCACTGGCTGACACCGTTCGATAGAACGAGACGACGCACTTATCTTGTCACTTGTCGTGTGATAAGGCCAACCATGCTACGGCTCCTGGACAGCCTATCATCCATCGACTCACAAAACCTTTGACATTCACGGCACACAGTCGCCCATCTCCAAGCAAACATTTAAGAAGAATTTTTTTGGGCAAAACACTAACACATTACCTACGCTACGAAGGAGTAATGTATACCTCCGTTGAACCACAGAATAAGTAATAGTACAAGTACAGAAACAGCACTTCCTAGCAAAAACGGCGTTTAGGCATAAGAAACGTGCCTACTCTGTGCATATTTGTTTATTGTATAACTTGTATTCATTCACACGGTACGTGTAGCGCTAGGGCTGTCACGCCAAGAATACATGAATAAGGGCAAAAATGTTCTAGCTCACCAAATGTTGCTTGACTAAAGTGAACCGATATTAATTAAGTACATGCTACGAGTACGTTCTTGTTTTTCATGGCCGTAAGTTATAGACCCTTTTTCTTAAAAATGCACATTTTGGAATACTTGGCTCACATTTCATTTTTCTGTATTCTGTATATACAAACCCTAAGCACGACGGACATGTGCTCGCTCGCGCGGCGCTAGCCCTTGACTGACTGGATGCCTCAGGCATCCCGAGCGGAAGGCGTCTAACGCGACGCGCCCCACCCACTGCAACCCCCCTGGTTGAACTCTCGAATGGACGTGCCGAGAATGTTCGATATTGCAGTTGTTGAACATGATTGTATTGTATTTTGCAGGCATCCTCATGATCGCCCAAGCGTTCTTCGGGCACGACCGGGTGTGGTCGGTGGCGATCTTCACGCTCGCGCTCACCATCAACGGCGCCGTCACCGCCGGCTACCTCGGCAATGGTCTCGACATCGCGCCCAACTTTAGCGGTCAGTTACATTCTGTACTTACTTCAATGCCGGCCTTATGGCCTTACAGTAATAATCGCATAGAGAAGCCACAGGCGTGCTACCCTAGGAGACGTACAGTCACGGACTTTAATTGTTGAACCATTTAGAGCTCACTTTATACTGGTCATAGCTTCATAGAAAACCAACATTAGTTGATACCTAAATGGCTCAACAATTAAAGTCCTTGACCGTACAAGGACTTGTTGAGATAAATTGAAAACTTGTTTTATAGTGGCCGACGGCTCACCATAAAGAACCTACCTAATTACCGCTACGTAATCGTTTGTTTGCGCCAAAATCATACTAAATAGTTTTGGGGAAAACAAAAAATGGTGATACTATGACAAAGATAACAAATGACTTTATCTACACACATACTTGTCTTAGCGGACATAAGGGAGCTTCAAGTAAACTCCAAATTTGTATAATTTGACAATTTAATCAAAAGAAAACATGCTGGTTGTTACAAGATCGGATTGCAAGTGCAAGTTGGTATGTGTTTTGACAGCCGTGAATGCGTTTTGCGCCTGAAGATTTGCATTAGCAACATTGGCGGCTCGTAGTACTGCAGTGCCGAAACAATACTATAAACGCTTTTTTTTATATTAAGTAGTTTATTATGGGTTAATCTTACTACTTCTTGTTTTTGGAAGAGAGGTGTCTCCTAATTTACTTGCTTACTAGGAGGCTCCAACCTTGGCTATTTGTAAGAATCCTTTCATAACCTGAATAAACTTTTTTCATTATTTTTTTCAATACCTACTATAAACCCGCCAAAATGCGTTCAGAGACTGGCAGTGATGACCAGCTTTATATCAATAAGATTTATAAAAATAATTAACTTGTCTCTGCTGGCCGTAGGTAATTTTGTACATAGTTTCATTAAGATATCGATATTGATAAAGTAATGACTTTCAAATCTCGAACCGTGGCCCAGAGGCCAGAGTCTTCGATACTGTTCGATGTAAATCTAGTTGGTCATGATTTTAAATCTAGTCGGCCATGGCGGTGCAATGGCGGTTATTCTAATGGTTCCCTAACGCATCGTTGAGGATTTATGATATGTGTGTAGAGAACGTAGTGTATGCAACTATACATAATTAGGCCTCAAACACTCGCTGACGCTCGTTTCATAAAATCACACTCGTGATTTAAGGCCTTTCATTATGTACAGTCAGATAAACTTCTATTAAGTCTATACTAACGTAACGTTTAAAATAAATGTTTGCTCATTGACTTTTCATTTTCACAGGAACCATTTTCGGGATGGCAAACACGTTGTCTTCAATCGGAGGGTGGTTGTCTACCTTCATGGTTGGCGAACTTACCAAACAACACGTAAGTATATGTAACTTATAAATTATACAAGATTTTGGTACAAGCTTTTATTGCCGACTGCAATGATGTAATATAAAAAAGAGGTAGACAGGTTATCCGCGCTCGAAAAATGGCACACTAAAATTGAGTCAATTGGCACAACTTGCCTCAGTTTCGAGTCATTAATGGTAATGTTAGCTGTCAGATTTGTTATTACATATCTACCCCCACAAGGTGGACTGATGACCTGGTAAAGGTCGCGGGAGTCCGCTGGATGCGGGTGGCGCAGGACCGGTCAATTTGGCACTCTCTGGGGGAGGCCTATGTCCAGCAGTGGACGTCTTTCGGCTGATATGATGATGATGATGATGATCTACCTTTTTTATATTACATCACTGGCCGACTGTATATTTTTGCACAGCCATCAACAACTTGTTGAGAGGATTTATCATGTGTAGTTTAGGATTTGCTATGGCCACCTTCCGTCTCCATCATCAATTCATCAGACTAGCTTTCTGCTAACATCATATTTGAACTCTATTTGACTTTGGTAAGTCGGGCCTGTGCCGTAAAGTATTTTTACAAATATTTTTGGTTATATTTCATTTATTTTCTTTGCTTTTTAGTTTTATTATGCCTAAATAATTTGTTACACTATAAAGATGAAGTAATCAACATCAATTAACTACTTATTTTTCATTCAAATTGTAGCAGGAGCGATTTTTTGCCTTCAAAGCTCACTTTAAATCTTGCGAAGCACTAATTTAAGCTTAAAGTGCACATCAGGGCTATATTTTTAACCGACTTCAAAAAAGGAGGAGGTTATATGTTTTTTATTTGAAATGACCATTGATGCAACAAAGCTCAGTAATTCTTCATCTTGTTGGTATCCAAAATTCACCATCTTGGTCTAGATTAATGCGATTTTTGTTGTGATACATTTTCATTGGTTTTCTTTCTAATACGAAACATCTGTTTCATACAAAAAGAAATTTTCGAAAAAAAAATCTGTTTCTTCTCGCTAACGGGACTATTATACACAGATATGAATAAAAACTATTTTAACATCACCTAAAATTGCGTTCATAACATATTAACAAGCCATTATGTGTGGTTCTAACGCAGTTTTTTTATTTAAATGTGTTCATGTAATAGTATTTTATGCAACTGTTGTATAAGAACGTCGTCCACCAGCTCGATGGGTTGACGACGTAAAAAAGACCGCGGGTCATTTCTGGATGAGACTAGCACGGGACCGGGACAAGGCGCACTCGAAGAGAGGCTTATGCTCAGCAGTGGGCGATTACAGGCTGACAATGATGATGATGATGATGTATAAGAAGGGTCATAGAACGCGAGTGGCGTCGAGCATCGCAATTAAAGACGCCACGAGTGTTTTTAGACCAGTTATATACCGTTGCATACAATACTTTTTCTACGACTACTTTTATTAGTATTAAAATTACACAAAACTAGCACTTTCTACCTATTCAACCGAACAAATTACACCAGGAGGACAAACTAGCGCGAAACAAGTGAAGTTCAAATGTCAGTCCACAAACTAAATAAGAGATACAAATCTGTCTATGGTTTAAGGCCATTACACACCTAGCAATTTGTAACAACAACTTGCTATAGTTAGAATGAGACAGCACTATATACCTTTCATTCTAACTATCGCTAGATGGGGAAACAAATTGTATCGTTTGTAGTGTGGTGCTTTCTTTCGCGGTGTTGGCAGCAATGATTTTAAATTAAAAAGCTTGACTGGACTGGGGGCCTACCGCCAACGGCATTCGAAGTTTTCCCTCTCTGTTGCACTTACGTACGAACTCGCAAGTCTGACAGAGAGGGAAAACTTCGAATGCCTTTCGCGGTAGGCCCTCAGTTCTCATTCTGACAGTGCTTTTATGAAAAATGTATGAATCATAAAAGTACGCTAAACAGTGCGTCTATGGGCTATGGCCCATAGACGCACATAGCATAGAATTTATCGACGACTTATTATCGATGTTATTGAATTTGAGTCAGCGCATATATAAATGACAGATAACGGTACAGGAGTAGAAAAAATACTTTTCGGTACAGCCCTGCTAGCATAACTTGACTCTCAACTCTACTCGCGCACGAGATAGACTGTCCGTCAATTTCTGATTAATGCTGTCAAAAAGTAGAGTAGAGAGTTAATTATGCAGCTTACATTAAGCAAACATAAGCACAACAGCATACATAAGGAAACAAATGATTCCTTCGACAGACTTCTCCTATGCCAGTACCATTAGGCACTGCTAACAGACTTGTCTAACTGCAAAATTGTTGTCCGCAGAACACGTACTCGCAATGGCAGATAGTGTTCTTCATCCTGTCCGGCGTGTACGTGGTGGGCGCGCTGAGCTTCACGCTGTTCGGGTCGGGCGAGCTGCAGCCGTGGAACGCGAGACAGGAGCCCGCGAAGGAAGCCGAGCCCCTCAACGACAAGGCCGAGAAGGCCTGAGCTGGTATTCAGGATCCGAACAGTCAATAGTAGCAGTAGAAGCATAGAACACTAACTATAGGAGGGATATCAAGCGTGGTTTCTATCGGGACCGGTGTCGCCTCATCCGCTCCATGTCGCCTACAGCTTTGTGAGCGACTGCACGGCGATCAGGTTGAGGTGTGTAGCATATACGTGTAGTATATAGTATAAGCGAGTATGTATATATATATAAGATTGAGACACAGAGAGTGATGTGTTTTTAGTTGCATTACAATCGCTTACAAGTATAATCATCTTTCTATCCAACCCCCTCCTCAGCTCATGGCGACCTTGCCAGGATTGAGGTGAGGAGGGGGATAGGATAGAAAGACGATTATACTTGTAAACGATTGTAATGCAACTAAAAACACATTACTCTCTCTCTTATACTACACGTATATGCTACACACCTCAAGGTGACATTGGTGCGGAAGCTTTGAGCGCACGCTCAAAGTAGTTGCGCGTGCCACGGCCACATCGCCTTTCTATAGTATTTAGTGTTCTGTGAGTAGAAGTATCTATAAACATTTTAACTCATCTCCGTGCGTGTGTGTGTAACTGCCGCTGTGTGGGTTCGTGCGCCTGTATTATGTAGTCAGTGGTAATAATATACGTACATAAATATCTGTACACGCCTTTATGACATTATTGTACAGATATTTATGTCCATTTATGTACATATAGGGATTGGAGGTGAAAGTTTTCGATATATAATTTGATTTAACTACCTATAAGAATGGTATGAAGATATGAATTGACAGATATCCCATCCACAAACTTATTGCAGTCGAGTAATAATGCTTAGTACAAGTTACAAGCGCACGCGCACATAGCTGGCGATATACACTCATAATTTTATCGTGACGCGTTGACCATAATAGCTGATGTCTACACAGACAACGAAACCAATTTTGCAGTATTTGATTGTTAACAATAGGTCCATGGTTTGAGGCCTAATGCCTTGATTACATGTGACAAGTATTGCTTTTAGCCGGGTGATCGGCAGGTGTGAACGCTACCCAGTATAGTTCAACTCATATGTGGACCGGACTATATGTGTGCGTACACTTGAATCTAATACCGAATGTTGTCACCCGACTAGACTTTCTATAACCAGAGTGTAAAAATATGCGTATATATATACTGAGCACATTCTACTGCTAAGATTGATTGACTATACCAGGGGTCGGCAAACCGCGGCTCGCGAGCCGCATGCGGCTCTTTGAAGGGTCGTTTGCGGCTCTTCGAGGACCCCTCATAAAGATAGGTTCAAGGAAATGTGAGATCGAACCTTGTGTAAATGGCTCTTTCCGGTTCTTAATTTTTTTTTTTACGGAAATTGGCTCTTTGGTTAGCTGTTTGCTGGACTAATACCAGTGGTTGTTCTAATGAAAAAGAGGTTCTTTTATTTAAACTTTAGTACTTTAGTTTTAAATATCGGCCGCTGTTTCCTTAGAACTGTCAATAAAATTGGAGAGATTATTGCTACTATCAGTTCAATATTTACTAAGTCTAAATGGTTGTTTATATCCAATCATAGTGCTTAATCTCTTTAATTCTATTCATTATAATAATTGAATGTTTGATATAAAGTTTTGTCTTTTACTTTAATAATCAAATCAAGTATGTTACAAAACTTTACTTTAAACTTCAGATTTCGATTATATTTTGATAAATCAAAATATTCGATCGACTTAAGAACGAGCGCTAGAAAATGTTGTTATTGTTACAATCAAATAATGACATTGTCTGCGATATGAGAAAAAAAAAAGAAAAACTCAAAAAAAGGCTGTTAAGTATAAGAATGTGATGTATTTATTTACTTACCGGCTCGCGCTTTGAACTCGCGTTTCGTCCTCTGCGCGCCTTAGAATCAATATTACTGACGCTATTTCACTACGAACGTTTTATAAAGAATAGGGGTGTAGACTCATGTTAAAATTGATAACGTAGTTTTGCTAAATGGATAGTAAACCATCAAACTATTGTAATAAAAAATAAATTAAAGTTTTATTATAAACTTTATGTTGAACCGATTAGCGTCGAAGAAACAAACGGCGTTAAAGCTGTACTTTTGTAGTCTATTTACAATTTTACAGTCATTTCTACAGTCTTAAATTACTACCATCGCGTAGAGGACACTCGTGCATATGGAACCCGACTCATTGTAAAAATGATTATTTAAATAATTAGCTAAGGCGAGAACAACTAGTATATTTGCCCTAAGACGTACAGTCAGGGGTATTAAATTACATAAATATCTTTACATGTCATAAAGGCGTGTATCAGATATTTATGTCCTTATTTATGTACGTATATCAATACCCCTGACAGTACTGAGCGTACCCACTCACATAAATCCATGAGACTTTTGGGTCCAATTCAATAAATCGTGCCAGGAAACACGGCTAGCACAAGATCGCGCGCGAGATAGACTATCCGTCTCTTTCCTATTAGAAAACTTAGAAAGAGACGGTTAGTTCAATTACGTCATACCTGGCCAGAAAGTAGTAATTACCGCAAGCTACACGCCCGAAAAATCCCTCCTCCTGGCCAGGAGAAACGTAAAATGTTCTACTTACCACGGGTGGTAATAAAGAAAGCCTCCGATAGCATATTTATCGCCCTTGCCTTCGGCTCGGGCGTCAAGTACCTGCGATCTGAGACATTCTTTGTTTTACCGCCCTAGGTAAGTAATGTACTATTATCACGCGCGTGAACTGTCTTGTATTAGCAGTGCTATTTGTAAAATTGTACCTAACGTGTAGTTCTTGTAACTGGCCACAGGAATATTATGTATCTATGTTGTGGGTCTACGGATCGACTTTTCTATAACCATAAGAGTCGATAACTAGTTCTGAGGAAGCTGTCTTCCACCTTTAACTGATTTAGTTTTGACTCGTCAAAATGAACTGTTAGGTTAAAGGGAAACTGCAGGGACCAAGCAGGGCGAACTATGTTCTTGATACATACGAATAATAAGTATTTTTTTGTATAAATTAACAATTATTTATTTAGCTGCATCCTGAATAGGTTCATAGCCAATGTGGTGTAACTGAGTTTGCTGGCTTTTCTGTGTACCAAATCAATTTGGATACTTTGAAAAAGTAACAACTAAATTATATCTATGATATAACAGGTGGCTATACTTTGGTCAAAAGAAGGGCCTTTGAGAGATTCCAGACTGATATAACCTTGTCGTAACGTCGCTCACGTCGAGTGGATTCAATCAGTGTTCAGTCGATGTGACAGCGACGCCATGGAAAGGTTATATATCATTGTAGAATCTCTCCAAAGGCCCAGAACCTATTATAAATTAACCAAGACTTCACAGATTAGCCAGCAGGCTTCACTGTTCCACTGACCATAGACAAGTCTCGTTACTTTTACCGTAAGACGTAGATATAAGATTTTAAGCCATGTTTGAACTAGCTTTATTACAAGGGACGATGCATTGCGTTTGCATTTCGACAGCTGTGATAAAGAGGTTTGTCTATGGCGTATATTTTCTCTAGAATATTCCGTGCGGTCTCAAATATGAACGTACTTTTTTAAATCGGTTTTGTAACGGCTACAAGCAGTTCCTAAATTACGATCAGTATTTGGATATGGTTTAGTCGTATTTTGTTTTCGAATATTGTCTAAGATCTCCATAGACAAAATGCTTCGTTCTCCTTCCAACTATTGCAGGGTAAATAAATCCATAGAGTACATTAAAAACAATATCTATAATAGTAAGTATTTTAAATTTTGTCTATGGGGATACGTTGTTTTTATTTTTAAGATAATTCTTTTTGTAACTAATTTAGGTGCTATGTATTAAAAACTCTTGGAGCGTATTTTCTGTTAGATTATTCTGAATCATACCATTTTTAATCGACATTACCATTATTTCATCCAGTTTTATGGAAAATCTCAATTTGTAATATCTATTTAATACACAGAAGGAAAATTAAAAACTTTTCCATCCGGGCGTGGTATTTTTGTAAAAATATTCCATTTTTTTCGTTGCTATTTTATTCGAACATGACACAAATGCTTGGCAATAGTTCTGTATATGTATTAATAGTCTGAATGTCTGTGCAATTGACGACTTCTGTGGAATGAGCATGCTGCGATGTACCGTATTAGCATATAGTGCATGTGTAGATTGATTTTTATGATTACTATTGTTTTGTCTCTTGACAGCTATGTAATGTCAACCAGTTTCTTTGAAAATAAAAGTTCATATAAAATATTGTTTTTTAACTATCCTATTTAACGCAGATTACATCCATACCTACCGATAAAACGAATGCGAATCAATCGTTTCGTCGTCAATAGATAATTTTCTACACCAAGAACCTACACTGTGTTTGATTTTTTTTTATGAATTTTGCATTAGGTGAATACTATTATATCATAAATAAGTTTCTGTCAAAAAAATCATTTTTGGTACAAGCTTTTATTGCCAACTATACTTTTCTGTTATACCGTCATCAACTACTCGTTGAGACGATTCTAACGAGCCCAAACTCAACAGGGTTACGTCGTAAGTCCTGAATTCCCAGTGCCACCTTCTGTCTCCATCATCAGATCAGCTCGATGGTACCATAATATTGAATTGTCATCCAAACTATACTTAAACCCAAAAATTTCAGCTCAATCGGTTGAAGATATCTGCTTCGAAATTGAGTTGCAAGATTCCACCCGACCAAACATACATAACATATTTTAATTTCATAAATGCACGAAGACGTAAAATATAATAAGTGTTTGAACATGTGCAAATCATTAATTTATATCATTTTTAAATTACTATTTGCGTGTGAAGTAAAGCTAGAAAAAGTCGGGGTTTACAATAAAGGTTTAATTGTATATTTTTTTCACGGAATTTCCCTTAACGCCAATAAATATGACCAATTTTTCCGATAGATACACAACATTCTATTATAAAATATATAAATGCACCTTTTAAAGTTTCACTTTTGTATGAAAAAGGCATGAGTGCTCAACACTTTTGGCTTTTTTTAGCACTTTCGCTGACAGTTCTGTCAATTAAGTGTTGTTAAGCCTACATATGGCCCGCCTGTCGAGGTACTGTCAGCGACCGAGTTAAATACTTTGCAAGTTAATAAAAAGCTTGTAAAATGGTTTGTAATTAGGTATTAAGGAGTGGGTTTCTTGAACGATCTATAACTTGCAGAACAATGTCAGAATACATATGAATAAAACACTAGGTAACTTACAATAGTTTATTGAAGAAACATTACAAGTAGCACAGCCTAGCTGTCCCTACGAAGCCGGCTGCCGCTAACCTACAAGGCAAGTGACGCCCTGGCCGCTCCAACCATTACACACAACACCAAACTTTACCAATGATTTTACCTTTTCAATGCCAAAGACGGATAAATCCGAACCACTGGTATATACAACTCCAATGACGAATTAATCCGTCGACAGTGCGATAACAATATGCATTGACATAAGGTTAAACTCCGCAATAAATGTCGTGTTGAGGCGAACTTTTCTCTTTGACAGATTTTTACATTATTTTTGCCACACGGGACTTAATCGCGTATAACACTCATTTATTAACCCCATTGAGGATACTCGACGTCACGGATGTGTCTCAACTTGGTCGCGAACAGACTGGCCTAAGCGAGGTGTTGATACCCGCTTACGCCACTTTATTTGAAACTTGGTGAAGTTCTGAGATTCATAAACCTCTGTCAGAATGTAAGATTTGTCCCTGAAAAGGACTTGGATAGTTTGGGGGGGGGGGGGGGGGGGGGAGAGGGGGGGGGAGATCCGCTACTGGGCTGTCATATCAACTGGACATACTGACTGGATTAGTCCCCGTGACAGCCACGCCATGACACAGGTTATATCACTCTAATTGATCAGTTGCCCAGACCCCACAAGCTCATCACAAATTGAACTGGATTCATATTATTTTCGCTAAGTGGGCATGGCGTTGAAAAATTAAACTAGCATTGTAAAATTTTCTGCTTAAGACAATAAAACTTCAAATAGAAACATGCACCTTATGAGACACGTAAACAAACAAATCCTAAACGCCTAAAGTACAGCAATTGTTGGAGCGACCCCTTTTGATTCAGTAAACAATACGTGACATTTACACTCGTCTTATCACAGGTTTCTTCTATCAGTAAGTGCAGTGGCGGCCATCTTATCGGTTCCCTGCGACTGTGGTTTATATTACTGATAAAGTTGATGCAACGATGAGGGTTTCCAGAATGCATTGTCACCAACTGGGAGCACTGTCTTTTTGACAGCCGCATTTAATCCACCAATTAAATTGATGATTATTTAAACATGATTGGTGGATTTTTACATCTTTGATATCGCCACAATGCTGCCATCTACTGACATAATGCATGAAATAATGCACGGTTCGATCACGATATTTCTTACGCCCAATACTGGGCAGTATTGCCAAAACGCGGTATCTCAAAATGAAAAATCATTGGAACATGTCATTTAAAATCTACGTCAAATGACATAACTTTGAGATACCGCTATTTGGCTTACGAGGGCAGAATAGTAAAATTGAATTGTTGTTGTAGTTTGGTAAAATTCTATAGTCATATATGTTACCCTTCATAATAACTTCGGGTACTTCTAGTATGTAATATACTGCACTGCGTAACAGAGTACCTACAACATTAAATAATAAATATTAGAGGATCTTGCAAAAATCGATCTAGACCCATAGTAAGCTCAATAAGGCTTGTGTTATGGGTACTAGACGACGATGTATTTAATAGATATGCAAACACTTAAATACATAGAAAACATCCAAGACTCAGAAACAAATGTTCATGCTCATCACACAAATATTTGCCCTTACCGGGAAACTAACCCAGGACCTTCAGCTTCGTAGGCAGCGTCACTACCCACTAGGCTAACCGGTCGGTCGAGCACTGCAATATATAACTGTATTTTTTTGTGTATTGACCGGAAAAATCAGTGATCGAAGCACTATTCTATTCTACGCCTTATTATGAACATTATAAATCGCATGAACCAAGAAGATACCCGCCGACTGTCCGTGACAAAGCAAAATTACGCCTTAAGTTTACACCAACTACAAAATACACACCTGAGAACCGACTATTTCGTGAACAGAACATATAAAATGTATCACGTGACAATGGCAAGATAGAACATCCGTCACGTTCTGGCAGGTAGTATTATAGAGAGATGAATGCTTTATATTGTCTAACAAAATACTTAGTATTCTGGAGTCAGTGTAAAGGCTTCTCGATCGGACGTTGGCAACAGACGCCCGACGCACAAGCTCAATCGAATAACATGAAACAGTGAACATTGTCGTATTTTTTCAATAAATATCACATGAATGAGTGCATTTAATACTAATATAATTTTATATATGCATAGCAGTTTGTAAAACTGTTCAGATACGAAAATATCGTTGATTGTACGGCGGGCTGCATATGTTGTGCATCGGATACATCCTCCCACATAAGTTGCATTGACAGAGGGCCGGTTATCAAACCGGTATCACAAAATTTACAAATGACTTGAGCATTTTAAGTTTGTAAATTTGACCATGGAATGTTCTTTTCGTGATACGATATTTTGTTGACCTGTACACTGTAAACTTAGTTCGATGCAACCCGCCCTATTACATTTTAACATTTTATACTATTGTGTGTGTCAAATCCCGGTTATCATTTTGTGTTCATATTTTTCCTAGACATAATTAATTTGACTACAATAATAGAGTTCATTCCGAGATTAGTCCATACAATTTAGACGTTCAATCTCGGAATACATCATTATTCTAGTTTGGTAAAATGAGACCTTAGTCCAAAAATGCCTTCAACTTTTCTTGTGTTTCGACTTATATTTGCTATTTTCTAACAAAGCATCTTCTACTTACCTAAGTCTACGCGTTGAGCAAAACTATGCTTACCTCCACCGCAATAAAGTCGGATATTGCGTATACGAACAGTTTCACAGACCGACGCACCTAACTATGATTATCTAATAGTTACAAACTAAATAAATACCAACAGCACTGAATTCGATCCTTAAATATAGCGTTTTGTACTAAGCCCTCCTTCTTAAGACATCGATCTAGGTTTCTATGACATACTGAGTTCAATTCTTTTGTCTGTACCGCATGATCAAATATTTAAATAATTATTTATGATACATGTGCGGAAAGTAGGTAATACCCAACTCGTGTCGATCAAAAACACTCCCTGACGGTCGTGTTTTTGGTCATCGTCACTCGTTGGGAATTACCTATCCACACGTGTATCATACAACATTTTACAATGCATCACGCAAGGAAAGAAAAATATGTAAATAAAAGGTGAAATTTTAACTGTCATGAAATCTCATTCCCGCACGTGTGTGGGAATATTGGCCCGAAATCTATTCCCGCACGGCCCCGCGCGCCGCCTGCACCGCCGTGCGGGCATAGAAGGGCTTCCCGTGTTAATGTTGTCCCATATAAAGGCGCACTTTCAGAGCATGTGCATTGTAAACTTAATTTACACGGGTCTAACGCGACATTTATTTACCTTCATTTTTGATTCTGGCGTTGACATCATCTAAGACCACGGTCGGTGCAATATATGTACAAAGCTCAAGAGTTTAAAGTGTAATATTGCTTGACTAAGTGCTGACATACAGTTTATTGTTAGTCCATGAAGGTAAGTTCCTTTGTAAATATGACAATTGGCTACTTTCCTAAAAAAATCTATTTGGTCTGTCAGTTAGATTATCATTAAATATTGGACACGTATTTTTAGGGTTCCGTAGCCAAAATGGCAAAAACGGAACCCTTATAGTTTCGTCATGTCCGTCTGTCCGTCTGTCCGTCTGTCCGTCTGTCCGTATGTCACAGGCATTTTACTCGAAAACTATAAGGTGTATTTGAATAAAATTTTGAGGATAGGTGTATTTTGTTAGCCGCTACATAGTTTTGTAATTAAAATGACAAAAAAAAAATTTTTTAGGGATGCACTCCATACATAAAACTAAAAGTCAAAATTTTTTTTTTCATTGTGACCCCCCGTGTGGCACATCAATCGATAGGCCTTTCAAAATTAATATAAGGTTTCTTAGCATTTTTTTGATTAAGTGAATAGGGTCGGAGATAATCGCCCCGAAAGTCACTAAAATTCTGTCCCCCCCCCTCTAATATTTGAACGGTGTATTTTAAAAATATGGAAAAATTCATGGACATAGGGCTTATTAATTTCATTCACCGAAAATTGCTTTGAACAAGATCGGTTCAGAGGTTTTCGAGATATTGCTGAAAAACTGCCTTCCTCAAAGAAAAGGACGTAAGTGCCGTTAAATTTCTGTGACGATACGACCTTTTTAATAGGCACGGAACCCTTCGTTTTGCGTGGTCCGACACGCACTTGGCCGGTTTTTTTTATTTGTCAATTCAACAAAAAAAATTAAGATATAGGTCCTTAAAGTTCCGCGTGACGTCACATTATGGTACTTTAACGGGCTATCTTCATCATTTTTTGTTTAATTGACAAACAAAAAAATACGTGTCCAATATTTCTCGATAATCTTACTGGCGGACTAAATAGAATAATTTTTTTACCCAGGAAAGTACCCAATTAGAGTAGGATTCGTCAAAATGCTAAGAAACAAAACATCGACAATGTCATTTTTTTTTAATATTGTAAGTTAAGTAAACTAATTCACTCTGGCAGTACAAAATGTTAAATAATAGACGCTGTCAATGTAAATGTATAATTCGTGTTTGTAACATATATGTGTTGGAGACTCCAACAGTTAGTTAAGTTTGTACTACCTATTTTATATATAAATGTTAGATGTAGTCTTAAACTTACCTTTTACTACTTTTGTTATCTGTGGCACGATGGCCTTTCCTTCTTCTTGTGCTAACCTCCATGGTCGCAATACATAGTTTCCACAAAATACTGTTTTTACTGTTGCTGCCCATCCCACAACTCATTATATTATTTGAATCAACGCATCACCTACGCAGTCTACGTTACATATGTAGTTATCACATTGTAATAACAAACAATCCTTTTGCACTATATTGGTATTATTAATCATTATAATTGGGTACTGACTTTTGCCAACTTACAATACTCATAATGTTATAGAAACCTAGTCCTTATTAAGCT
This sequence comes from Epinotia nisella, assembly GCA_932294315.1. Taxonomy (NCBI): domain Eukaryota; kingdom Metazoa; phylum Arthropoda; class Insecta; order Lepidoptera; family Tortricidae; genus Epinotia; species Epinotia nisella. Next base: position 16,596,059 of record OW028688.1, on the reverse strand, counting down.
ATACTGGGAGTATTTAAAATTGAAAACAAGTTAAAGTTCGGATTAAACTTTTGTTTATAAAATTCATAACTATTAATAAAACTTTATCGATTACAACGTGAATGAGAATTCGCTTAAAGCGAAGATAAGCTTAAAAGGGATTGATTTTTAAAATACAGCTTGTGTGACTACAAAAAATGTTTAGGATAGCATTATATAAATACATACATATACCATGGAATTTTATAACAATTTTAGCATTTCGTTAGAGGTGTGTTCTTTAAAGAGAGAGCCATAATTATAATTACAAATAAAATATGGCTACTTTGAAGTAGTATGCCATCAACGATAGTACTCAGTAGTAAATAAAAAGTCGAGCCAAAAAAATGGTTGTCTAGTTTTTAACAGACGATTGAATATATTGCGCTCCGCACCGTGACCTTGGTCTGCTTCGAACAATATTCGATGGTATGTTCAGCGGTCCGCCGCACATTATTACTATTATTGACGATGCGCTCGGTTCGATGATTCCCCACAGGATTTGGTGCGGTCCGCACCAAGTTCGCTCGTGTGGACGGGCCACCGTACCGTTCAGAGCTTCAGTCGCGGCTCTACCACCGAGCGAGACACACGTTACAATGTCGTCAGACCAAGAAGCCGTGAATATTACGGAAAAAAGATTAATTGTGGAAGTATTAGAACTTTACAAGGATTTTCCGTGTTTGTGGGACTCAATTCACGACCTATACTGCAACAAAGATGCCCAGTCAAGCGTTGGAAATAATTTTAGAAAAATGGAAAACGGGTTACCCGCATGCCACCATAGAGGAAGTCAAAAACAAAAATTGGACATCTTAGAGCTGCATATATGCATGCATGATCACTGTTCTGTAGCAGGAAAAGCACTGGGCCGTCTTTGTACGGTGGGGCGGTGTGGCGTGTCGAGCGCACCGCACCGGTCCGTCGGTTCGACGCACCATATTGGAACGTCTGTTAAAGTCGGTTTACAGACGACAATTTTACGTGATAACGTAGTAACGTCATAATGTCTTACTAACATAGCTTAAGTGTTATGTACTTAATAAAGTAATAATCATATGGATTTTGTTCGAAATAAGAAAACATTGATGAAAAATTGCATAACACGTATTTACTCATTTATCGTTAGGAATACTCCTGTGGAGTTTCGAATAAAATAGTCGATCTAATCTTGTTTCCCCATACAAACTTTGGACCCCCATTTCACCCCCTTAGAGGGTGAATTTTGAAAAATCCTTTCTTAGGATTGAACCTACGTGCCAAATTTGGAATCTCTAGAACCAGCGGTTTGGGCTGTGCGTTGATATATCAGTCAACGGAACGGGACAATGAGTCACACTTTTTCGTGCGTGCAGCCGGCGTTCATCGATTTATAAGACGTTATCACGTCAAAAAATATTACTTTTTGGCAACCACGCTTTTTCCCCTGCTGTATTTCGACCCTGCTAATCCGCAATTGCCGGCTTAGCGAAATCCAAACGAGAAATAAAATACCCTAGATGGCGGCCAATCTGTAACCAGATTTGAGGCCAATAATGAATTTCTAAATATTACTCGAATTATGAGTTGATCCCTTTCGGCCGCCTACGTAACCGGGGATTCGTAACATGGTTTTGGTCGAAGCTTTCTTTTTACTTCCCCGTACAAGCACTTTGTATTACTACGGTAAAAGGATTGCAAACATTGTCAAACTCCGGTTACGTAGGCGACCGAAAGAAATTTGAAAATTACTCGATCGAAGCCAGTTACGTACGAGTAAAACAAAGTGTTTGACCGAAGCCAGTTACGGAGGGGTAAAAAAAAGCTTCGATCAAAACCAGGTTACGAAACCCCGGTTACGTAGGCGGCCGGGTTAACTAAGGTGAATTCAGAACATAATTAGATAATGTTCTCTTTTCATCACACTTGCTCGTCAATGGCGTTATTACTTGCGAGCATACAGAGCAGTTATAGCCGTTTTACCTCCCACGGGCTGTTAAGTTTACTTTTAAAATATAGGACCCTCTGATTGGCTTAAGCAAATCTGGTTGCTCTGTGATTGGTTGAAAAAAAAATCTAATTGGCCAAGCCGGGGCGCCCCGCAAGAATACTGCTCTGTGATCGGTTGAAATATTGAGCTGCGCGCTCCACTAGCACTGATCTGGAAGTGAAGGTGTCAATTTTTGATTGGTGCGGCTGTATGAAACTTAGATTTTTCTGTCTTTTGTAGTTATTTATTTCCTCGCAAATGTGATGAAAAACGTTGTGTATAACACGAGCGTCCCTCGTTAAACAATCATCATCGTCATATCAGCCCAAAGACGTCCACTGCTGGACATAGGCCTCCCCCAAAGAGTGCCACAATGACCGGTCCTGCGCCACCCGCATCCAGCGGACTCCAGGGACCTTTACCAGGGGCCCATTGCATAACAATATACAACTTATAATACAAGCGGAAGTCTCTTTCTAATGCGAGGAGTTGAAAAGAGGTTTCCGCTTGTAATATAAGTTACAAGTAGTTATGCAATAGGCCCCAGGTCATCAGTCCACCTTGTGGGGGGCCTACCCACGCTGCGCCTTCCGGTACGTGGTCACCACTCGAGAACCTTTCCGCCCCAACGGCCATCGGTTCTACGTGCAATGTGCCCCGCCCACTGCCACTTAAGTTTAGCGATTCGGAGGGCTACATCGGTTACTTTGGTTCTGCTGCGGATAGCCTCATTTCTGATGCGATCACGCAGAGATACTCCCAGCATAGCCCTCTCCATTGCCCTTTGGGTGACTTTGAGCCTTCTTATGAGGCCCATATTAAACAATGTGCTATTTCAATCGTAATGCTTTTGACAGAGCGGCCGTATTCTTCGTGTAGTCGCATTCCTGGTAGTCAATGGTTAGATAATGGTATCAGCCATTTTATGTAGTCACACGACTGCTTTTGCTTCGTCAGCCCGACAAGGAAGGTTAACATTTGATTACAATATCTTACAGCGTTTACTGCCACTAGTCAACAATGCAAAGCCGTTGTTCCCTTCGTTCAACGCAATTCATAAGGAATTTAATGTAAGTCACCATTTACAAGTTTTCTATATAGGGGAGAAATGGCATCTTTGCATGAACACTTCTATCAATTGAAATGAATTTAATTCTTATTTTATGCCTTAAATCATCGCTAAATAGAGGAGGGTGGGCAAACTGGCCTATATGACCAATATGGACAAGTGATATGTCACTGGATAGCTTATTCTAAGTTCTAGAACTGTTACTATGGCAGGTCATCATCATCATCATCATCATATCAGCCGAAAGACGTCCACTGCTGGACATAGGCCTCACCCAAAGAGTGCCACAATGACCGGTCCTGCGCCACCCGCATCCAGCGGACTCCAGCGACCTTTACCAGGTCATCAGTCCACCTTGTGGGGGGCCTACCCACGCTGCGCCATCCGGTACGTGGTCGCCACTCGAGAATCTTTCCGCCCCAATGGCCATCTATGGCACGCTGCAAGTTTGAGTTTAAACGTTAACTATGTACTCGTAGGTTTTTCCGATACCAAGTTCCTGTATCTCTTTACAGACTATGAAGGTTTTGTAACAGTCGATGATTTTCTGTCATGTTTTTGTTTTTTATGCGTTTTCATATGTTTTTTCTAGTTTTTTTACACAGCGATTCAAGATTTCCCGCCATACTGAAAGTTGTAGAATATGAAAAAACGTTTCCAATGATATATGGCTTGTCATTATTGGTTTCTAGGTCAGAGTCCATACAAATCTGCCCATCAAGCCTCTATAATGTAGGATATTAGAGACAATCCGAATTCAAACGAATACTTATGCCATTCTAAATTATAGAAAAAACACTTAATCTAACCCAAAGTTTGACTATTCTATATATAAAATGTGGTAAAGGGACACCTATGTTGCGCTCTCTGTCGCACCAATCACAGCGGGTATGTGCAACAGAGGGCGCAACAGAGGTATCCCGTTCCCACATTATACATATAGCCCCCCGCGCGCTGCGAGCGTTTATATAAGAGCATTTAGCATTTTAAGAGATAAAATATTTGTAAACACAAAAATGCCATTTCTCCCTTACCATCAATAAATATTAAGACTAGAAACAATGAATAACAAGTAAACAACAATTTGGTCAATTGACAGACATGATTGCCTTACACCTGTCAGGTACATAACAATTTGACAGGTGTGTCTAAAATAAGATAACAATAGTGGGGGCCTGCCTCAGACGCCAAGATAAATAATTCGGATTCATAAAAGAATTTAGCATACGTGAAGTTTCCTAACATAATGATTTTTTGATTTATATACTAGCTTTCCCCCCGCGACTCCGTCCGCGTATAATACGGTTCCGCATACAGACTTTCATTTCCTATTTCATCTCCTTAAAATGTGAGTTTTGGTATAAGAACTATCTTACGTCCATCCTCATAAATCGATATAGCCATTTAGGCAAGAAAACGGGACACGTAGACAGACATAGTTTCATTTACAAACTGTTATTGAATACCTAATATCAATTAGAATTTTGGTCAAGTGCGAGTCGGATTTTACTTTTCCCTTACATTTTGAGACCCAGCGCCTGATGAAGTCAACGAGCAAAATCATTTGGTCTCCATACAAATTTTCATCCCCTTTTTCGTCCCTAAAGGGGAAGAAATTTGACATAATTTATAGCCTATGTCCTATTCTGATATATAAGATACATAACTGGAAAGTTTCATATAAATTCGTCCAGTAGTTTTTGAGATTAAGTGGAACGTACATCCATCCATCCATCCAAACTTTCACATTTATAATATTAGTAAGATAGGATATTAGTAGGATTTGTCCATAATTTGCCTAGAGATGCTTTTCGTTTTCGTTGTTGAAAATACTATGAGCTTTTTTCCCTTCTATTGGTCTGAATACTTTTCGTGGTAAATTGATATTTTTTTGTCTTTTTCTTCGATAAGTTGACTTGATGTTGAGACAGGCCGTTAAAATAATATCTAACTAGAAAATTTGTAACTCCTAATTGACATAATTAACACGTTGATAAGTGACAATTGTTTTGGTATAATTTGTACCATACTTGACTTAATGCGCATGTAAAATAAGTAAAAACATGACGATTAGTAACTTTGAGTACATAAATAGAAATAAACATACTCGTATGTACGGTCAAGGACTTTAATTACTGAGCCATTTGGGTGTCAACTAATGTTGGTTTTCTATGAAGCTATGAAGTGTCCAGTATAAAGTGAGCTCTAAATGGCTCAACAATTAAAGTCCGTGATTTTACGAGTATAACGAGAAAGAGACATAATTATTAAAACAATATTCTTGATTTAAAAGTATTCAAATATAGTTTGCGTTAAATTAAAAACATAATATCATATAGGATTTCATACGTTAATGCAGATTCAATTTAATCAGTGGCCACATTTCGTGCAATCTTGATAACAAATACCCAGCATACTTTTACAAATATTAATTTCAACTTTTAACCACGGTTGTCTGAAATAGACAACCAAACATCGTAAAATGACAACTTCATAAATAAGAACAAAATTGCGAGTCGTTTTTGACGGATGCAGTTAAAAATTTAAATACGTAGGTATAGGTACTTTGAGTCATCGTCTTTTTTGTAGGATGATTACTATCTTGTCATTTGATTATAAACTTAAATTGAATCTGAATCAACTAAAACAGACTACAAGCACCAGACCCTTGTTCCATACCAACCGTACGTTTAAATACTAACTTGCTTAACTAGTGATTGTGCAAAACAATGTTCGTTATAGTGATTGAAAGCTTATTTGCAGTCGTGGGGCGTAGACGAATAAATACTGCAATGGTATAGAGTAGAAGTTTAATTTATGTAGAGATTTTGACGGTATTTTGCCTTAAAGTTTGAAGCTTCAGCAAACAATCACAGAACACTAAATACTGTAGTGGTATCAAGCGCGGTTTGTATCGGGAGCGGTGTCGCCTCATCCCCTCCACGTCGCCTACAACTGTGTGAGCGACTGCACGGCGATCAGGTGACGTTGGCGCTAAAGCTAAGAGCGCATTCTCAAAGTAGGCGCGCGTGCCACGCCCACATCGCCCTTCTATAGTATTTAGTGTTCTGTGGTAGCAATGAATCCCATTTTGAGTCTCGTAACCTTCAAAATCTCTAGTTTTGGCCCGATTCACGAAGCTTAACTTAAAGTTACAATTTTATAAGTCTAAACTAAACCAGCAACACTGGTCAAATGTCCAGTCGTTATTGGTGGATCGCCTCCGTGTTGCCAGTTTAGATTCGTAGGTTCGTAAAGCGAGCCTCAGAAAAAAAACTTGTAGAACTATCCTTAATTGTTTAAATATTTATTTGTGTTATTGACGCATTAGTAGTTTACAAATAAAATAATATTATTTGGTTTTCACGTATTTTATGTATAATATATACATAGTTTTCGTAGTATTAGAAATGGATTGGTGAATTAAAACTTTTAATAGATGTAGTATTTATTTGTCTACGAGTAGAATAATTATTTATATCACTCTTTAAAACCTAATGTATTTTTAATGTTCAAGGCATATCACGAAGCCATTTTACTATAGACAATTTATATTTTTAATACTTATCATCCACCATTTTGTTTTTTTATTGATTTTATAACTATTTTATTACAACATGTCGTTGATTAAGAAAATACTGTGATATTTAAAAGGAAATTGACTTAAATTGTAATAAATTGACGAAATAAATATGAGGTAGTATTAAAATAAATAAGCCGTGACTTATTTACTATGAACATGATATTATTGAGAATAACCGTAGAAATTATTAAGAATATCGCATAGATTTCACAGAAAATGTGGTGATATTAATGACTTAAGTTTAAATCGGTGGATAAAAGAACATACCATGTCCACAGAGATACAGAAGTTGAGCTACAGCCACCGGATAATGCGCTGTATATGGCTCCGCATAGAGTCGAGAATGGCGGGACACCGCCACCGGCACTATGGGATGCGAACTGACTGAAGCACTTTACTAGCCTGTAAAACATAATCAATAGTGTATTTTTTTGTGGCGGAATGGTGGTCAATAAAGAAAGAGTATGTAGTCTGGTGTTCTGGTCCTGGCAGTAAGGTCGCCAGAAATCCAGAGGTTGCTGTCGAGAGCGCGGGACCTGGTTTGTCTCTAACAGAGGTGTGGACACCAAATAAAATAACCAATAATGATGAATTTTCTCGAAACAGGATTAAAAATATTGTCAAACGGAGAAAAAAGTAAAGCAAGATATTAAATAATCACAAAGTTATAAGTGTACAATGTTTTTATGGTTTTTATGGACGTTATTACAAAAATGGCATCGATTTTGAAATTTAATATTATGGACATCTATCTAAATATGTAGAGTCGATATGAAGAGTCGATATTTAGTCGATATGTAGAGCCGATACGTAGAGTCGTTATGTAGAGTCGATATGTAGAGTCGATATATAGAGTCGATATATGTACAGTCGATTTGTAGAGTTGATATGTAGAGTCGATAGGTAGTCGATATGTAGAGTCTATGTAGAGTCGATAATTAAATTAAAGAATAAACTGGCTGACTGACTGACTGACATATCACTGCACAGCCCAAACTGCTGGATCTAGAGATTCCAAATTTCGCACGTAGGTCTAGGGGTGCACTAAGTGTTTTTCAAAATTCACCCCCTAAGTGGGTGAAATGGGGGTCCAAAGTTTGTATAGGGAAACAAATTAAGTAAAAGTATTTCATTCGAAACTTCACAGGAGTATTCCCAGCGATAAATTAGTAAATATGTTTCAAGTTTTTTGAGAATTCAACCTCTAAAGGGGGGAAATGTGGTGACAATGTCTGAAAATCAACATGGGTATTGTTTCTATGGTTTATCGGGTCACTTGTCACTGATTACGAAAACAACTATTTTAATCCAACGTGGCGGATGTGAAATACCATCTCCCCTGTTGGGGTGCGATGGGGTTGAAATGTCTAAATATCAATATGGGTGTCGTTTTTATGGTTTTTTGGGATGTTAATTACGAAAATGGCATCGATTTTGAAATTTAACATTGTGGGCATGAAAATTCTTGAAAGTATTTGTGCCAAATTGCAATTCAATTGGAACGTACGGGTCAAACTGAGATGCACCTTTTTTGTAGACGGATAAAGTTACTTTTTGTACGCGGGAAAAGCCGCGGGCAAAAGCTAGTTCTTTTATATATTTTGAAGATTTAGTCATAGTAAAGCAAGCAGCGAGCAACAACGCGTGTATGCTCACCTCGTACTCGGCCTGGTCCTGCATGACGCCGGTGATGGCGAGCAGCTGGTACTGGCGCGGGGGAGCCGCGGCGCAGCAAGCGCAGACAACGCGTGTATGCTCACCTCGTACTCGGCCTGGTCCTGCATGACGCCGGTGATGGCGAGCAGCTGGTACTGGCGCGGGGGAGCCGCGGCGCAGCAAGCGCAGACAACGCGTGTATGCTCACCTCGTACTCGGCCTGGTCCTGCATGACGCCGGTGATGGCGAGCAGCTGGTACTGGCGCGGGGGAGCCGCGGCGCAGCAAGCGCAGACAACGCGTGTATGCTCACCTCGTACTCGGCCTGGTCCTGCATGACGCCGGTGATGGCGAGCAGCTGGTACTGGCGCGGGGGAGCCGCGGCGCAGCAAGCGCAGACAACGCGTGTATGCTCACCTCGTACTCGGCCTGGTCCTGCATGACGCCGGTGATGGCGAGCAGCTGGTACTGGCGCGGGGGAGCCGCGGCGCAGCAAGCGCAGACAACGCGTGTATGCTCACCTCGTACTCGGCCTGGTCCTGCATGACGCCGGTGATGGCGAGCAGCTGGTACTGGCGCGGGGGAGCCGCGGCCCAGCAAGCGCAGACAACGCGTGTATGCTCACCTCGTACTCGGCCTGGTCCTGCATGACGCCGGTGATGGCGAGCAGCTGGTACTGGCGCGGGGGAGCCGCGGCGCAGCAAGCGCAGACAACGCGTGTATGCTCACCTCGTACTCGGCCTGGTCCTGCATGACGCCGGTGATGGCGAGCAGCTGGTACTGGCGCGGGGGAGCCGCGGCGCAGCAAGCGCAGACAACGCGTGTATGCTCACCTCGTACTCGGCCTGGTCCTGCATGACGCCGGTGATGGCGAGCAGCTGGTACTGGCGCGGGGGAGCCGCGGCGCAGCAAGCGCAGACAACGCGTGTATGCTCACCTCGTACTCGGCCTGGTCCTGCATGACGCCGGTGATGGCGAGCAGCTGGTACTGGCGCGGGGGAGCCGCGGCGCAGCAAGCGCAGACAACGCGTGTATGCTCACCTCGTACTCGGCCTGGTCCTGCATGACGCCGGTGATGGCGAGCAGCTGGTACTGGCGCGGGGGAGCCGCGGCGCAGCAAGCGCAGACAACGCGTGTATGCTCACCTCTTACTCGGCCTGGTCCTGCATGACGCCGGTGATGGCGAGCAGCTGGTACTGGCGCGGGGGAGCCGCGGCGCAGCAAGCGCAGACAACGCGTGTATGCTCACCTCGTACTCGGCCTGGTCCTGCATGACGCCGGTGATGGCGAGCAGCTGGTACTGGCGCGGGGGAGCCGCGGCGCAGCAAGCGCAGACAACGCGTGTATGCTCACCTCGTACTCGGCCTGGTCCTGCATGACGCCGGTGATGGCGAGCAGCTGGTACTGGCGCGGGGGAGCCGCGGCGCAGCAAGCGCAGACAACGCGTGTATGCTCACCTCGTACTCGGCCTGGTCCTGCATGACGCCGGTGATGGCGAGCAGCTGGTACTGGCGCGGGGGAGCCGCGGCGCAGCAAGCGCAGACAACGCGTGTATGCTCACCTCGTACTCGGCCTGGTCCTGCATGACGCCGGTGATGGCGAGCAGCTGGTACTGGCGCGGGGGAGCCGCGGCGCAGCAAGCGCAGACAACGCGTGTATGCTCACCTCGTACTCGGCCTGGTCCTGCATGACGCCGGTGATGGCGAGCAGCTGGTACTGGCGCGGGGGAGCCGCGGCGCAGCAAGCGCAGACAACGCGTGTATGCTCACCTCGTACTCGGCCTGGTCCTGCATGACGCCGGTGATGGCGAGCAGCTGGTACTGGCGCGGGGGAGCCGCGGCGCAGCAAGCGCAGACAACGCGTGTATGCTCACCTCGTACTCGGCCTGGTCCTGCATGACGCCGGTGATGGCGAGCAGCTGGTACTGGCGCGCGCGCAGCGCGGGGGAGCCGCGGCGCAGCAAGCGCAGCGCGGCCGAGCAGGCGCACGCACTGCCGAGAACCACTAGCCGGACCTGTAACATCATTTATTTACAAGCTTTCATTTAACTTGCACGAACGATTATGTATATCTAAAGCTGCGTACGAATTTGAGCGGCTCAGCCTGAGGCATGCTCGCGACCCGCAGCGAGCTGCTCGCGCGCCAAATAGTTCCACATAAACATGCGCGGGTGAGGCAGCATGTCGCGGCGAGCCGACATTCAAAATGGCGTCGACACGATGACAGCTGATTGGTTTCGGGACGCACAACACCTTTTGCTTTTCATGTATTTGTATCATTAATTGTTCCAAATTTACTAACACACGCACGGCTCAGCCACTTTCTCAAATTCGTACGCGTTTTGCGCACAAACAAGTTCGATCTTGTCGCTCTGTCCGCGACACGCTCACATACACGTCCAAGTGACGCGAGGCACGCACACTGAGGCGCCTGTGAGCGCGGTCAGTCGCCCGGCTCCGGCGGCGCCGCGCGCTGCTCGCGCACAGCGCGTGAGCGCGTATGTATTTGAGCAAAATAGGCGCCGTGCGTGCCTCAACCCGAGGCTGCTCTAATTCGTGCGCACCTTAGGACAGACTGTTCAGTTAGGTAGGTCCAACTTCGAGAAAGAGGTCAATCGTCGAACCGTTTGTACCAATTTTTTTTTTTTGACAGAAACTCATTCATATATAGGTAATGACCAACCCTGAGCCACCCCCGGTCACGGGACGCGGGTGGCGCAGGACCGGCCAGACTTGTTTTGTACAGATACTAGATACCCGCGCGGCAACTAATCGACGGCGCCGGGCTAGCAGCATATTAAGTAGGTGGCTTGGTATAAAAAAACGCGCACCGCGAGAAAATTATCAGTACTATTCTAGATGGCCAACAAACAGTTATACTTTTATCATATTATTACTCGTACGAATATTGAAGAAGAAATGCTTACTTAAAGATGAAACGTGCGAGGTCAAATGCGAAAAGGGACAATGCAGTGGCCACACCGAAGAAGACCCCGCCTCATGTTCCGGAAACACCACCATCGAGCCCGAAAAACCAAATAGACAGCAGCCAGGATGTTTGCGGGGGGATGGACTGGAACAAGATACGAGACAAGAAGACAACCAATCTGTCTGTCTTGTGTACGCGAGTACCTTTATTCCGGCAATGGTCGTCAAGTGCCACAAGATATTCTCAGCGACGAACTTATTAAAACTTGTCAATACGCAAGACATTGTGGAGTAAATGGACGGAAGAAGTCTACGCGACTGATTGTGCCGCGATTGGAACTCGAATACTTTGCATTCAAAGCGCAACACCTGAAACTTAATACGATGGACTGGTGGATGCAACTGGTCAAGCCAGTGCCAGTAACATACAAAAACGATTATGGGGACGAGATGAAATTCAAGACAAAGACTGCCAAATTTTACATGGACAGGAAAAACGTTCAGCAAGTGCCATGGAACTTGGAATAGATTTTGAAATTTACAGTGGAAACACAAATATTATGTACTATCCCGCGACGTGGAAGTTTTAATTTTGTAGTTCAAAAAAAAAAGAGTTTCCCCCATTCAAACTTTGCCCTATTTAACCCACTTAGGGGTGGGTTTTTCCAAAACCATAAAATTACTTTTCCTGTAATAAGGATACACAAAGTTTCAAGTCTCTCCCTTAAAATTTGACTCCATCCCCATACAAACTTTCAACCCCCTTGAGGGTGCAATTTTGAAAAATCCCTTCTTAGAGGTTACTTACGTCTTATACTACCTACGAGGGGCACACCGAAATGATCGAGAATAAAGTACTTTAAACTGAGTTACATTATAGTAGATTGTATGACAAGGGGCTAAAATAAGCCATATTACCACGAGATAGTTATTTTCCCGAGCGAAGTGAGGGAAAATATTTCGAGGGGTAATATGGCTTTTAGACCCGAGTTATACACTCTACTTTTCACTTCGACTGCAAGAAAATAGTAAAACAAAAATTATCCATCCACAATCAATAATAAATTCCACGGCGCAAAGATTATTCGATTTGGCGGCATACTTTTTTTAATAAACTGCTTTGACACAGATACAAAATATAGACACCACGAATAAACACCTCTGAGGCGTCCAATACACGGTGAAGTATTATCACTCGATCCACGCGCTGTCTCTTTCTCATTGCAGTTATAGAAAGAGACAACTATGGTGGATCATCAGTATTTAATCACCGTGTATTGGCCAGGCTGACCGTCTACAGGCGCGTCGTTGACAGCCAGAGGCGTTTTTGTTTTAATAATTATTGTGAGTTAGGGACTAAAATACACCTGATATTTGAAATGAATTCTAGTTTCTGATTGGTTGTTTTTAATATTCGCTGTAATCTGGTTAGTTGATAGCAAATACAAATGTTTTTTAAAGAGTGGTGATTGGTGGATTTAATACAGCGAAGTGTTTTGATTGGTCAAATTAAATGTTTTAGAAATCATAAATATTTATACATATTTTCCCTAGGGGCTACATGTACCACTTTAGCCCCGCTTGCTAAGCGTAATATGACACACTTTTCGAGCATGAGGAGTGAAAAATCCTTTTTTATCACATGCGTACTGGCGACTGACAGTCACGATGCCGTTTTCACAATTTAAAAAAATAACGTCATATTTTTTTAATTCCATTTTCAAATTGACAAGTCGATGGACAAAATGGAGCTCACGCGTGAAAATTTTCGTGCAATTATTTATCACAACTTTCGTCGAGGGTTATCTCCAGATAACTGTCTTAATGAGCTTGTTTCTATATATGAAATTGAAGCACCTAGTCAAACGACAATATATCGTTGGTATGCAGAGTTTCGACGGGGTCGTGCCTCTCTCAGCACCGTACCTTCAACAGGTCGGCCGAAAACAGCGGTGTCGCCTGAAAACGTCGCGGCTGTGGAAAAAATACTAAAAGAAGATAGACATGTGACATACGAGCAGATTCGGGCAACCATAGGCATTGGAATGACTGCAATCCACACTATTCTGCATAGTGAGTTGGGTGTCAGAAAATTGATTTCCCGATGGGTACCCCATAATTTGTCAGAAGAGCAAAAGGCGGCTCGTATTGATTGGTGCCGATCTACTCTAAAACGCTACAATGGAGGAAGGTCAAAAGCCGTTTATAATATTGTCTCGGGTGACGAATCCTGGATTTATTCCTATGAGCCTGAAAGAAAGCACCAGTCGGCAATTTGGGTCTTCGATGACGAGGTCAAACGAACGAAAGTTGTGCGTTCCCGCAGCGTGTCGAAGAAAATGGTGGCTTCGTTCGTCTCAAAAAAAGGACATATTGCCACAATTCCTTTACACGAACAAAGAACGATTACCGCTGATTGGTATATTACAGTTTGTTTGCCTGAGATGCTGGCCGAACTTCGCCGAGGGAACCCCACACGACGTGTCATCTTACATCACGATAATGCGAGTTCCCACACCGCCCGTAAAACAAATCAATTTTGAACGAGGAAAACGTTGAGTTGATGTCCCATCCTCCATACAGCCCTGACCTGAGTCCAAATGATTTTTTTACGATTCCTAGAATTAAAGATTTATTGCGTGGTCAGCGGTTTGAAAACCCAGAAGCCGCCGTGGAAGCCTATAAATCGGCCATTTTGGCAATGTCTAGTTTAAACTGGAATTACTGTTTCAATGACTGGTTTAAAAGAATGCAAAAGTGCATTGATTGTAACGGAGAGTACTTCGAAAAACAATAATATATAATTTATGTATCAAGTGTACTTAGTTTTTTAAATTCCCGATCATTTCGGTTTGCCCCTCGTATTGTGAAAACATCAGCTTTCTAGGTTCAACGGTTTGGGCTGGGCGTTGATTTAAGTGAGGGAGTCAGTAAGGACTTTTACTTTTATACATATTAGATTTTACTTTTATGCAAAAACCGTGCTTTCAGTGAAGCCGAAGCTATCAAGGTGCTTGCAGGAACGCCTGAAGGCATCGTAATCATATTGTCAAAACAGTATGCAGATCAGATCAAAAACTACATACACATTGGACGATCACTGGTATTTCAAGAATCGATAAAACAACGTTTTTACAGAGCCAAAGCAAAGTGCGAAATGAAGTTTCCGGAACTGAATAAGGTCGAACATTATGACTACTACGAAACGGTACTACCAATGCTATTAAGAACAATCGAAGCGATGAAAAGGTACTTATGGCAATGGTATTTAACCATTTCGTGAAACGAACGGGCAAGAAGAATAATTTTGTTTTCGGTCCACAATAAACTGAGGGCCTACCGCGAAACGATATTCGTTTTCGTTCGTGTATCTCCATCTCTGTCGCACTTGCTAGTTCGAGCGACAAAGAGGGAGATACACGAACGAAAACGAATATCGTTTCGCGGTAGGCCCTCTGGCAAGAATTGGATTATGAATTCTTTGTTAGAGTGCACTTTCATTATTGTAGATTGGTTTGTTTAACACCCAATTCGATCGAGCTTTAATTTTTCCGCCTTATTACATACGAAAGCGTGTCTGATGGACAAATGCAAATTAACAGAGAATCAATTTGAACAATGGAAGTTGTTGGCGTCAGGAGTGCCCATGTCGATAGATATCAAGTAGGACATATGTGATATACTTACACGATTGCGTATTGTACACGTGCAGTAATTATCCGATTGAGATGTATTGTGTGGTACCAATGGTAAACCAGGCGGTAGATGACAGAACAATCAAGTTTGAGTTTACTTGGAAATTGACGGGATATGTAAATATTCCACCGCACACTTGGGTGAAATTGTGGAGAAAATATAATTTAGAATTGTAGTAATATTATGATAATAGTATACAATAGTAGTCATTGGTGATGGGTAGTATGATTATTAATTATGTACTTGTAATGATATTGCTATATATTACAACTGCATTATATGCTTGAATTATTATTGATGCTTGGTTATTAGTCACATTATAAGTGGATTAATTATCTATTGGATAAATAAAAGAATATTTATGATTTGAATGTTTTACTGATATTTTGGCCAATAAAAGAGTTTATACATTAATTTAATGAGTTTTAATAGAAATACTTAATAGTTTCCCTTGCTTTTCAACATTAGTAACTGTCTGTCTAAACGAACACGAATAATATATTATTGGGGTAAGTAAGTGAATACTACAATATTTCAGCTACTTATTCTCAATCCATACCCGTGGTAATAAATAATAAAACTAGTATGTTGATATCATAATTACTATATTCAGCTTTTATTTACATTTCTGTCATCATGACAATTTATAATCATTTTTATAATCAATAAATGGGTTTAAAAATATGTGGTCTTTATTTAGTTTTTGAATACCTGAGGGAAAAACACAAATAAAAAATACAATAAAATCTTCTAAGCTTGTTAGATGCCCATGTTGTAACAATTTTTCTAAGAAACTCTGTCATGTTGTCTCTTGGCTATCGGGACTGGCAACAACAAGAAATAGTTGATTGACCCATTTAATAACCACATAGATGAATATCACTTACTTGTGCGGGCGAGTGCGAGGGGTCGAGCACCAGCAACGTCGCCTTGCCGTCTTTATGCTTTTCGTAACCTATTATCGTCCTAGAGTGCCCTGGAAATTACCACACTCGTTATACAATCGTTATTTATGATGATGCGGAAAGTAGGTATTCCCAACTCGTGTCGATCAAAAACACTCCCCCGATTTTGGTCATCGTCACTCGTTGGGAATATCCTATCCGCACGTGTATCATACTAGTAGTTTATGACACTGTAGATAATGAGAGGCCACGAGTGTGGTTTTATGTGATCGTTAGCGAGTTTCATAATAGGATCACACGAGTGTTTTAAGGCCTAATTATGTACAGTTGCATACACTACTTTATCTACACACATATCATAAATCCTCAACGATGTGTTCGGGAACCATTAGAATAATAGAATATAATAAAATAGAAACACATTTATTCAGGAAACACATTAACAAATACAACAAATAAACAAAAGTATACAATTAAACAATTAAAGTGAGAAAAATAATAACCGCCATTGCACCGCCATGGCCGAATAGATTTCAACTCATGAGTCATGACCAACTAGATTTCCATCGAAATTTGAAAGTCATTACTTTATCAATATCGATATCTTAATGAAAATACGTACAAAATCACCTACGGACAGAGACACGTTAAAAAAGGTGATATTTTAACCGTCATGAAATCTCATTCTCGCACGTGTTTGGGAATTTTGTCCCGAAATCCATTCACCGCGCGTGCGTACACGAGTTCTCGTGTTTATATAAAGCATAAAAAGGCGCACTTTCAGCGCAAGTGCATTGTAAACATAATACACGCATGAGGTATTTTTTGTATGGCGTGTAACACACATTTTATAGAATATAGAATAGAATAGAATAGAATATATATATATTCACATATTAGACCTGTGCCTGTTGGCAACGTCGAGATACTTGACCATTAATGATGATGATACTTGGAGGTACTTGGCTTAAATTCGTGGGGGTAGGTCCAGAGAGCCTTTGATAGTCATGCTTAACTTTCTTCAGCAGTGAACGTCTCTCGGCTGATATGATGATGATGATGATGACGATGATGATGAGAGTACCTTGGTGCTGCAAGTATAGAGGAGCCTTGAACCCGGCGGGGTCCTCGGTGAAGTAGCGCAGCACCCACTCGAACAGCGCCGGATGGCCGCCCTCTGCGCTCGTGGGCTTGTGGAAGTCGATCAGCTGACATCTGTACAGTATATTATGATGATGAGAGTACCTTGGTGCTGCAAGTATAGAGGAGCCTTGAACCCGGCGGGGTCCTCGGTGAAGTAGCGCAGCACCCACTCGAACAGCGCCGGGTGGCCGCCCTCTGCGCTCGTGGGCTTGTGGAAGTCGATCAGCTGACATCTGTACAGTATATTATGATGATGAGAGTACCTTGGTGCTGCAAGTATAGAGGAGCCTTGAACCCGGCGGGGTCCTCGGTGAAGTAGCGCAGCACCCACTCGAACAGCGCCGGGTGGCCGCCCTCTGCGCTCGTGGGCTTGTGGAAGTCGATCAGCTGACATCTGTACAGTATATTTCATGTAGGTATTATATTATACCAGTCACATATCGTCTCGGTCAGCGGTGGCAGCGGTGCGCCACACGAGCGAGCAAGAGATCGAGTTGGAATTGACGTAATTTCAAAATATATAATGATGCCTTAGGCTTCGAGTGTGCGTGCGTGCGTGCGCGTTTGTGTGTGTGTGTGTGTGTGTGTGTGTGTGTGTGTGTGTGTGTGTGTGTGTGTGTGTGAGTGTGTGTGTGTGTGTGTGAGAGTGTGTGTGTGTGTGCGCGCGTGTGTGTGTGCGTGTGTGTGTGCGTGCGCGTGCGTATATATATATCTCTCTCTCTCTGTGTGTGTGTGTGTGTGTGCGTGTGTGTGTGGATTTTAATCCTACCAGTTTAAGTAAATCTGTTGCGCAGTGTGTGTGTTTGTGTGTGCGTGCGCGTTTGCGCGCGTGTGTGTGTGTGTGTGCGCGTGCGCGCGTGTGTATGTGTATGTGAGCGCGCGCGCGTGTGTGTGTGTGTGTGTGCGTGTGTGTATGTGTGTGTGCGCGTGTGTGTATGTGTATGTGCGCGCGTGTGTGTGCGTGTGTGTGTGTGAGCGCGCGCGCGGCGGTAGTGTGACGTCACACTTTGTTATTAACACTAAACGTTGTATTTACTCTCCATTTAGCAACACTACGTTGTCAACTTTAACATGGGGAAACTACCATGCAAACATGCATGTTGGACATACCGTATCCTAAGCGAGGAGAGCACGGTGACCACCTCGCAGGCGCCGATCCACTTGCGCGTGTTGTGTAGCTTGCTGCCCAGCTGCTCTGAACCCTGCAGTTACCAAATATTTAACACTAGCTTCCCAGAACAAAAACTGTCCTACATTTTATTTATTGGAAAACCAACAAACAGCTCACAACACAGGTTAACATCGGATATGAAAACAGGGCACATTGCATGTAGAAACGATGGCCATTGGGGCGGAAAGGTTCTCGAGTACCGGAAGGCGCGGCGTGGGTAGGCCCCCCACGAGGTGGACTGATGACCTGGTAAAGGTCGCTGGAGTCCACTGGATGCGGGTGGCGCAGGACCGGTCATTGTGGCACTCTTTGGGGGAGGCCTATGTCCAGCCGTGGACGTCTTTCGGATGATATGATGATGATGATAAAAACAGGAGGCCAATTATAGGTTCTAACACATAGAAATCCAATAGAAATTAACATCACTATAGACAATTGTGCATTGAACGTAGTCTAAACAATTACATGAAGTGTAAAAGACAAGACCAGAAGACAAAAAGGTAGGGCAAGCTCACTGAAAGAATTAACGCGATAAAATACCTGTGTGTCGAAGCCCATCTGCCAGGCGCGCTCCACCAGCAGCTGCAGGCGCGGCAGCGAGGGCGCGCACTCGCCGTCCTGCTCCCACACGCAGCCCAGCAACGCGCGGTATTGCGCGTTCCGCACCAGAGACGAGAGGACCATTTGCATGTTCCTGAACAGAGACAGATCATCATCATATAGGGGAAGTCAAGGTCATAATTATATAAGGGACGTCTTCACTATGCTCTGGTTTTATGTGTGTACTCGCCTGTAGCCGCAGCCCCAGCCGCGGTCCCCGTACGTGCTCGCGTAGTGGTCCACCGCGCTGCACAGGTACGACTTCACTATGCTCTGGTTACATGTGTGTACTCGCCTGTAGCCGCAGCCCCAGCCGCGGTCCCCGTACGTGCTCGCGTAGTGGTCCACCGCGCTGCACAGGTACGACTTCACTATGCTCTGGTTACATGTGTGTACTCGCCTGTAGCCGCAGCCCCAGCCGCGGTCCCCGTACGTGCTCGCGTAGTGGTCCACCGCGCTGCACAGGTACGTCTTCACTATGCTCTGGTTACATGTGTGTACTCGCCTGTAGCCGCAGCCCCAGCCGCGGTCCCCGTACGTGATCGCGTAGTGGTCCACCGCGCTGCACAGGTACGTCTTCACTATGCTCTGGTTACATGTGTGTACTCGCCTGTAGCCGCAGCCCCAGCCGCGGTCCCCGTACGTGCTCGCGTAGTGGTCCACCGCGCTGCACAGGTACGTCTTCACTATGCTCTGGTTACATGTGTGTACTCGCCTGTAGCCGCAGCCCCAGCCGCGGTCCCCGTACGTGCTCGCGTAGTGGTCCACCGCGCTGCACAGGTACGTCTTCACTATGCTCTGGTTACATGTGTGTACTCGCCTGTAGCCGCAGCCCCAGCCGCGGTCCCCGTACGTGCTCGCGTAGTGGTCCACCGCGCTGCACAGGTACGTCTTCACTATGCTCTGGTTACATGTGTGTACTCGCCTGTAGCCGCAGCCCCAGCCGCGGTCCCCGTACGTGCTCGCGTAGTGGTCCACCGCGCTGCACAGGTACGTCTTCACTATGCTCTGGTTACATGTGTGTACTCGCCTGTAGCCGCAGCCCCAGCCGCGGTCCCCGTACGTGCTCGCGTAGTGGTCCACCGCGCTGCACAGGTACGTCTTCACTATGCTCTGGTTACATGTGTGTACTCGCCTGTAGCCGCAGCCCCAGCCGCGGTCCCCGTACGTGCTCGCGTAGTGGTCCACCGCGCTGCACAGGTACGTCTTCACTATGCTCTGGTTACATGTGTGTACTCGCCTGTAGCCGCAGCCCCAGCCGCGGTCCCCGTACGTGCTCGCGTAGTGGTCCACCGCGCTGCACAGGTACGTCTTCACTATGCTCTGGTTACATGTGTGTACTCGCCTGTAGCCGCAGCCCCAGCCGCGGTCCCCGTACGTGCTCGCGTAGTGGTCCACCGCGCTGCACAGGTACGTCTTCACTATGCTCTGGTTACATGTGTGTACTCGCCTGTAGCCGCAGCCCCAGCCGCGGTCCCCGTACGTGCTCGCGTAGTGGTCCACCGCGCTGCACAGGTACGTCTTCACTATGCTCTGGTTACATGTGTGTACTCGCCTGTAGCCGCAGCCCCAGCCGCGGTCCCCGTACGTGCTCGCGTAGTGGTCCACCGCGCTGCACAGGTACGTCTTCACTATGCTCTGGTTACATGTGTGTACTCGCCTGTAGCCGCAGCCCCAGCCGCGGTCCCCGTACGTGCTCGCGTAGTGGTCCACCGCGCTGCACAGGTACGTCTTCACTATGCTCTGGTTACATGTGTGTACTCGCCTGTAGCCGCAGCCCCAGCCGCGGTCCCCGTACGTGCTCGCGTAGTGGTCCACCGCGCTGCACAGGTACGTCTTCACTATGCTCTGGTTACATGTGTGTACTCGCCTGTAGCCGCAGCCCCAGCCGCGGTCCCCGTACGTGCTCGCGTAGTGGTCCACCGCGCTGCACAGGTACGTCTTCACTATGCTCTGGTTTTGAGCGTTCAGGGCTGCTATCCTCTCCAGGATGCCTGGAAAAATCAAGAAGTTGACATTAGAGTTGGGTGGTACTAGATGATGAGATGATAAGAGTGATATTAGATACTAGGTGATAATATGGCTATGGGCTGGGCGAAAGAACTGCTCGGGCACTGATGGGAAGGAAAAATAAAACAGACGAAGAAGAACAGAAGTGCCCTCCTCGTCCTCGTCCATGCCGTATTGTTTAATGGTGAACCTACTGTACTCACCGCTAGTCCTGGACGAGCCGGTGTCGAGCCCGGAGGCCGAGGCGCGGCGCAGGCCGACGCTGCGCTCGTAGTAGCCGGCGACGGACAGCGCTCCGGAGTACACGGCGCGCTTCAGGCTGTTGCTGGCGCGGTTCGTGTAGCCCTCCTCGTCCTCTTCCATGCCGTATTGTGCCTCGAAATTAAAGTAAAACAATTATGCAAACCGTAAATGAGATGATAGGGTTATTTTTGAATATTCGTATTTCGCTGAATAATTCGGTTCAACTGCCTAATTTAAAAAGTGCTTTCCCACAAATGACATGAACGTACTATAGTCATTTGTGAAATCATTATTGTCATTTAATTTGCTTTATTTTTCATATTTGGCCACTGAAGTCTGTTTTACAACGACTGATCAAGGCATTACGTTAAACCGAATAATTCGGCCGAATGTTCGTTTCAGAAAAAACTGGACCGATTATTCAGACAAATGTTCGCATTTGGTGAAGCCCGTATTCGGCCCATCACTAGTTTACAAGTCTGATTAACCGTAACATTCCTCCCGACCACAGCCTACGTACACCTATAACCTACCCGTAACATCTGAAACTCATGTTCTTCCCTGTTCCTCTGCTGCTCACGCTCAGCCGCGCTCAGCCCTGTTGCGCCACACTCTTCGCCACGGTCGAAGTGCTCTTCTATGTGCTGGATCTGGAAAATACCAGGTCTTTAGGGTCCAGGGTCTCGGTATGTTGATAGGAGGAGCAGAGGACCTGCGCCCTGGTGATGGACGGAAGATTGACAGACATGGTCCAAGATGTTACCAGTTCGACACTTCAGGCAACTTTTCCAAAGGCTCAAGATCAAACAGCCTGGAGAGCAGTGGTTAAGAGTCACCCATAGATTGACAACCGAATAGCCTAGTGGTTAGAGAACCTGACTATGAAGGCTGAGGTCCCGGGTTCGATCCCCGGTTGGGGCAGATATTTGTATGATGAATATGAATGTTTGTTCTCGAGTCTTGGATGTTTAATATATATTTAAGTATGTATTTATCTCCCGCACGTTCCTCCAGCAAGAGGAACGTGGCTGAGAGGCAAGGGACCGCACGAAATGGAAGCCTCTGGAGGAGGCCTATGTTGCCAAGACGAGTTGAAGTTGTCGATGGAATGGAGCACTATAGTTTTTAAGTTTTGCAGCTTCAATAATAAAGGCTATTTTTATTTTAATTTTTTTATTTTATTTTATTTATCTCCCGCACGCAATGGTAAAGGTCGCTGGAGTCCGCTGGATGCGGGTGGCGCAGGACCGGTCATTGTGGCGCTCTTTGGGGGAGGCCTATGTTCAGCAGTGGACGTCTTTGGGCTGATATGATGATGATGATGATGATTTTATTTATGTATTTATCTATATAAGTATGTTTATCCGTTGTCTAGTACCCATAGTACAGGCTTTGCCTAGTTTGGGTCTCAATTGGTGGCAATTGTCCCACGATATTTATTTATTTTATTATTATTTATAGATGTCATGTTTCTCAGATATGAGGATATGACCAAGAAGATGAGATACAAAGATATACAGACGCATAAAATAAGTACCACATTCGGGTTATGATATTAAAAAAAATTGAGGATAAAATAGAATTATTCAAAGTTTCCTCTGATTTCAGGTGCCACATCATCTCAAGTCAAATAACGAACTGAACTAGCATGAAAAATGTTGGTTCTAAGGTAAATATTATTGTTTGACTATTCACCTACATTGGGGGAGCATATGATGATGATGATGATGATGATGATGATTGGGGGAGCATATAGCAATGTAGAGACAACATACTTCAACATCTGGCAACCAAAATGATGCACAGTGACTGCAATCATGATGATTTACACCTCTCTTATTTTGCGTGTTGCCTGTTTTATGTTGCTTGTTTTATCTCACTTCACTATAAGAACACTTCATATTACATTAAACATAAACCAGTTATATGAAGTTGCTCACCAGTTCATGATGTGACAGAGGTAGCGGCTGACAGCAGACAGGACAGTTGCTAACCGGACTCTCCTCCATCATCACCACATCATCGCATGATGCATTGTCCAACTGATCCTGAAATGAATTCATTAATGGTTACCTTATCACAATCTCGAAAATACATTTCTCCAAATAAGTAATGTGCAGTTTTATTGTAACAATTTTTTTCTACAAAAGTTGTTAACATTTCTCAAATGTTGTAAAACAAATCGAATCTAACTTAATAGGATCTAGACACAACACTATTTACAAAAGTTCAGAAGGTCTAAGAAAATCTGCCTAGGGCCAATTAATCTTTGACAAATGACTTATTCTGGGAAATTAAGTTATGATGCAGATTATTTGACTGTACATTTATAGGGATCTCTTTCACTCTGACTCAAATACAGTCTCATCCGACAACAAAGTCATAGTGTAAATCTTACAAACAATGATTCATCACAACAATTAGACGTGTTTACAACAAGAACAAAACAAAGAACTCACCGATTTCTGTGGACTCAAAATGTCCCTGTGTTCCACATTGACGTGCATTTCCACATCTGATCCATTCGTGAACTCTCTCTCACAGATCGGGCACTGGTACGTTGAGCTATGGGGCCCGGGAGACATCGCCATCGCACTGTACCCTAACGTCGGGTTATCCAAATTCGAAGTCGTGTTATTCGTAGGGTTATCCAAAGTCAAAGTTGGATTTCCAGATACCAAAGTTGGGTTTACTGTGTTGTTAGCGTTGCCCATCACCGACGGAGAGGTCAGATCGAAATGGGCTCGGTTTATGTGCTCTTCTAACTTTCGAGGGCATGTTGATGTGAAGTCGCAGAGTAGGCACTGAAATGTTATTTCAGAAATGACTGTTTGAGTTATTTGTGCTTACTCAAGATGGTTTCACTGTTTTAGAGGTTAAACTAGTTCAAACAAAGTAAATTTAATTATTGGCGGCCGCACGGTGTTTTGACTTTTGAATAATCGAACTGTCATGAGTGTCATGTAAGTCATGTTATGTCATTAGTGTCATTCGTTGACGGTTAAATTGCGGTCCGTATTGAAGTTTGTGTATTTTTTTTAAGTGTGTAAGTTTAGTGTGTAAGTTAAGTGTGTAAGTTTACTCGAAAAAAAAAATTGTTAAATAACTGTATTTTATTTTCTAAAGTAAATGCAAGATGATAATTGAAATAAAATAAATTAAAACTAAATTAAATATAAAAAAGGCCCTCGAGGCATTGTACCGAGGATACTGCCCCCTTTATTCTAGTCAAAAGAAATTAATTAATTAGGGTTGTAATTTCAAAACGTTGTTATTTGTAAAACCAATTAATTAGATAAGATTACATGCGTTTTTCGCAGACAATGAAAGTACCAAAATAATAAGTTTTAATCGGACCGTTCTCTATTACAGATACTTTTTTTCGCGCGTTCATTTGAAAAGTTTGGCCACGAATCAAGCTGCGAGTAGTTGCTGAAAATACAAACTCAGTAGGTAGCTGTTGCCCGCGACTTCGTTCGCGTTGACTTCCTTTTGTTGGATTTTTCTGGGATAAAAAGTATTCCATATGTTAATCCAGGCTATAGGTACTGTATTTGTATACTAAAATTCATCTTAATCCGTTCAGCCGTTTTTGCGTGATTTAGTAACAAACATCCAAACTTTCGCATTTATAATTTTAAGTAGGATTAGGTCAAATGATGTCTACGAATGGTTGGCCAAACAGAGACGTTCACTTCAGAACCATGTACCTATCAATAATGTAATTATGTCTTATGTCTGTATGTGCGTACGTTAAATAAAAAAAAAAAACTAGCTATAAAACATATCTGCTGAACAATAAATACCTGAACAGTCGGGCTTGGAGTTGGAGCTGACTTTTTAGGTGTGTTTGGTTTCAATTTTAATGCCAATTGTGATCTTAGCGGCGATCCCTGGCCAGCACTTGCCATTGTCAACTAAAAGTACAAAGAAAATGGGATTATTAATTAGTTCACTATAATTTATTCGAAGCAAAGCAGCGTTCTGTTTTGAATATTGTAATGTAAAAGGAATAAAAACTCAAAATAAACATGAAACTACACACCTTAGTTTTGTTTGGCGATCCTTCATAACTACTAGAATTGTGACTCGGGCTCGAATCTGAAAGGAAAGGAATGGTTTAATTTTATGAGTTTGGTGTTGTTGGGATAATTTGAAGTCTACTTTAAATTAACAAATGATGTACAAACAATAAAACAACAACTTAACCTACAAAGACAAAAAAACTATACCTAAATTTAAAACATAAAGATAAAAAATTTGGCCCAAATCGCTGTCAGAGGGTAGTGCCCAGTAGTGTGCAGCATTGCCACGCTGGATGGCAATGCTCACTCTTTGCAATGCGCAAAATATAGGCCAGCCGTCTGGTCACCGCTGGTGTCTATTAGGCGCGCCGACAAATCCTTATATAGTCGGCGCGCACTTGGACCCCATGGTCCCAGTGTTTCGACCCCAAACGACTCAAATAAGTAACCACTCCTTAGGGAGGCATACTTGCGGCGTTTGAGGCCTTCGGCGGAGGATGCAGCCGAGCCAGCATGTACTTAAGTATATTTATTGGCTTAGAAATGTACAGAAAATTGTCTTCTCAAAAAGTTGCTGTCCAGAATTTAGAGAAGGGTTTTAAAAAAATGTCATGAATACACAAATAAAATATTAAAAACATTACACTCCTTTTCGTTGGGCAGTCGTGTAAAATTAAAAAGTTTAGATCATCAGTACTGAAGTAGGTACCTCTAATAATTATTCAGTGGCTATGGACCGTGCGCATTGAGAAGGAGTTAAAGCACATCCTATGGATCGGAAGATCTTTTTACTTTGTCCTGTGAGATAGAATTAAAAGTAAGTACACGTACTTTTTTTATCATGCCCGTTGACCATCTCCCGTTCTCTCGAACTCTCTCGGCTCAGCTTCTTCGGAATCACCCCGTTGCTTATGTTGATGTTCTTCAGCCCATTCGTCAAGTTGATGTTCTTAGGAGATCTCTCCTCGTATTCCTTTTCCTGAAATCAGTCGTAATGAATTCAGAACTTCATAGACACTGCACAAATACATGGCTGTAACTAGACGTAACAATCCCAATCCTATGCGGTGGTCGTTCCGAGAAGACCAGAGAAAATGTACCATACAAAAACCCTTCAACTACTCCTTTGTCTCTGCGTGTCTTTTGTGTAGTGAATAAATGTCTTCTTTTCTTTTTTTTTTTTTTTTCAACATTATCTTTTTTACCACGTACAGTTACGGACTTTAATTGTTGAACTATTTAGAGCTCACTTTATACTGGACACTTCATAGCTTCATAGAAATCCAATATTAGTTGACACCTTTAAATGGCTCAACAGTTAAAGTCCTTCACAGTATGTAAGATCAGCCAGTTTTGCATTTTGTGTCGGACATAAAGTGTTTGTCCCTTACTAGCAAGTACGAGTATGTAAGTACTTGCTAGTAAGGGACAAATATTTCATGCCTGACAGAAACGCGATCATGCTAGCTAAGGCTTGCAACGGTCGCCAAAAACCGATAAATTATCGTAATTTCATTCAAATGGTTTTCGTAGCATTGCCTGTTCACACATTTTACGATGATTGATGTGTTAGGCTGTCCACATATGAAGTTATGTCCCGAGCTGTATTGTCCCAACCTGGAACCCATTGTGGTAATTCTTGGAGATGGCCCCGTTGTGCAGCGAGCCGGACTCAGGACTGTGCCAGCCGTTGACGGAGCCCGGCGTGTTGTAACTGCAGCTGTCTGTCATCGTCATCTTCGAGTCTTCATCGTACCTGAAAACATACTTTGTTATTGGCCATCCAGCGCGGCAACGCCACCAGTGTCATGGGAACTTTCGGGCCACCAACGATCCGGGACGGTCCTTTTTGTTAGTTTAGTACGTATTGCTGACGAAGCCTGTTGCGGATTCTATTAAACTAAATATGACTTTGTTATCTCTTAGAGACTAACAATTTGGAGAGACTTATGGTGGCGGGAAAGAAGGCACTAGACCAAGGGGAAGAAGCCCAACGCGATGGTGTGATCAGATATGCGACCAGCTGGAAATTCTTCTGAGTAACGCTCTCCACAGGGCTATCGACAGCTAGAAGTGGAGTGCTGATATTATTACAATCATGTAGGATACAGATGTAAGATACAGATAGATACATACATTGGAATTTTAAGTCAATAACGGCCCATCGGGTTTTCCCCAGGTAATGAATGAAGAGTAGACAATGAGGACTTACCCCGGACTCTGGTCGTCGATGAACGCCATCAGCTCTCGCTCCGGGGTGAGGTAGTGTAGATGCGCTCTCTGCACGTGGCTTGGTAGCTGTAATCAAGTCATTTAATATCCATTATTTGTATATTGTCATTGTTATATCTTTGTATGGAAGACACCCATAGGCGTTCACTCGACGTGATAGAGAAATAATGAGTGCGTTTAAAATATGAGGACGGGTACTGACGGTTGGATAGAAAAAACACACAGATTAGAGAAACAAGAGTATAATAGGAAAGTATTTTAAAGACGATTCAAACGAGAAGAGAACTTGGCTGAGCTATATTTCTCGTTCAATTGTGGTATAAAGTCGCGAGCGACTCGAATCCAAAATCGATAGCACTCTAATCGTACTAGTCTCATTGTGGAGGAAAAGAAAATCTGGTTCGATTCAAACGGACTAAATCCCAAGTCAGCTCATCGCTAAGAAAAATCCATCCACCGTGGCTCCACGGTTTCAAGACACAAACCTTTCCATCTCAGAGATTATTGGGACCATTCTTCACTTAAAAGGCAAATAACTTGCAGCACGGGGTCAAGGACAGAGGGCGCGTGCTATAGTAGGTCGGTGCGCGCGCGCGGCCGGTCCAGCAGGGGCGCGTGACGCAAGCGAGATCGTGCACACGGCGCATTATAACTGCCCAACACCAACACATCCCGAGCGATAGTTAAAAAATAAAAGAAAACGAACCTGCGGCGCTGGTACGGAGCAGTCGCAGAAGGGGCAGGACGGGCGGCCAGCCACGTGCGCCTCCATAGTGTGCGAGCGCATGCCCTCATCCGTCAGGCCTTCAGCGCCACACAGCTCACACGTGTATGGGAATGGGCTGGTCGACATGGCTGGAACATAATCATTGTTCTCATCATCATCAGCCTATATCTTAACACATTTGACTGCCAGGAATCCGCCTAGCTTTCCACTGCGGGAAAACCACATGCATGATCGGCGTACAAGATATTTTATTGATCGTTAAGTCGGACGATATAAAAGGACGTGTGTTCACAAGAGAACAGCCCGCCCTCTTCAATAGCTCTCTAATATTAAGGCTTGTCCTAAAATTAAAAGTTTAGTATATTTTGTGTTTCATTCTGCGTAATAGGTATGACACTTAGGAATTAAAATAAGGATTTGCAACATTTTAAACACTAAAAGGACTTGAAGTTATGCGTGTAGGCAAAAACTTTGCATTTACTAATGGAAAAACAAGCCGAGCATTGACACGTCCATCGAAACAATTAGCTAAGTACCTGAGTGACTGCACGGCTAATGTAAAATGTCGCGTGAGCTCCTGCGGCTCGACTCATTTAGGTGAAACTTAATTTATACTAATAATACCTAAAGCGGTAACCGCTGTGAAATGTTAGTAGCTTTGTAAGTTTGTACGTTGGGAATACACATATTTTATCCCGCGACACGCGTTCTGTCAGGCAACTGTGGCGTTTGGAACCTCTGGTAGTTCCTATGGCCTTGATTATGGACAGGGAGCATGACACGTGCTGTCAGCCGCCTATGGAAACTCTGACGCCTGTACCCTAGTAAACACTCCTAGGCAACGCCATGTTTGTGTTGAAGCGTGTTCTGACGCGGACCCCGCATCGTCGAACGCTCCGCTTATCCATCATGCCCATCTATCCGTATGTCACAGGCATTTTACTCAAAAAAAGGTGTATTTGAAAAAAAATTTGAGAATAGATGTATTTTGTTAGCTGCTACATAGTTCTGTAATTAAATAGACTAAAAAATTTTTTTTTATAGGTGCACTCCATAAAACGGCAAATCAAAAAAAAATTCATCGTAAGTCCACGTGTGGCACATTAATCGATAGGTCTTTCAAAATAAATATAAGGTTTCTCAGCAATGTTTTTGATTAAGTCAATAGAGTCGGAGATAATCGCCCCGAAAGTAACTTAAATTGTGTCCCCCCCCTCTAATTTTTGAACGGTGTATTTGTAAAATATGCAAAAAACCATGGACATAGGGCTTATTAAATACTTTCTACAGCACATGGGTCATAGGTACACTTTTACTCCCAGGCCCCTATTTCACCAACTTGACAATTGTCACCTGACAACGACAATTCTCCGTACATTGCTGGTTCCACAAGTAACCTAGTGACCACTTAACTTCTAGAATAAGCAATGTATGGCGAATTGTCAGTGTCAGGTGACAATTGTCAAGTTGGTGAAATAGGGGCCTGGCCGCGGCGGACAATAGTAAACTTGTCATTAGCTGTCAAATTTAGTATGGACCGCCACCCGCAGACCGCGGCAGTGTGATGTAGGCCGCATGGTTGTCGTGCGTAGCAGCTTAATCCCCGTATAGTGTAGATCGCTCGTAGCCCCCTGCCGGATGTGTGTAGCGTCACATTCACTTACACTGCCAAGAATCGCTACGCTCGTAGCCGATACAAAGGCTTTCCCGCTAACTAGCGTAGGGGACCGCTAGCCCTTTCAGACCCGGCCAATACAATTATGCGGGTTGATTACATTTAATTGTCAAATCTAAAACATATGTCAATATACTTCATTTTACGTTAGTAGGGTCTTGTTTTTCCGGTCTGAAAGGGCTAGGCGGGTTCCTGGCCCCTATTTCACCAACTTGACAATTGTGACACTGACAATTCGCCATACATTGCTTATTCTAGAAGTTAAGTGGTCGCTAGGTTACTTGTGGAACCAGCAATGTACGGAGAATTGTCGTTGTCTGGTGACAATTGTCAAGTTGGTGAAATAGGGGCCAGGCCGCGCCAGTTTGTTAGAGGCCTAAGCTACTTAACAATCCTGCAGTGGTGTAACGTTTCGCCCTTGGGTCTGAGGATAAGTAAATAAAACCACTATTTGGGCTATCAGCTTAGATGCGCAGTCACGACCTCACTCGGCCATAGCTCGATGACAAGTGTCAAGCAAGCTCGTCCAGTCGGGTCGGCTACCCTCGCTCGTATTTATTTGTAGTGCAGATCACTAAAAGTGGTTTAAGCGTCGCCAGGACGGTACTCTCCATACAAAGTAGTTTGGTTCTCATTTTAAAATGACACGCTAGAATAACATGAAACTTTTAATTATTTAGCTTTTAATATATGTATAATGAAATAATACAAAGTATATAACATAAACATAACACAAATGAACACGATAAATAAAAAACTTATACACTAACTTAAACAATGTGAACCTAAACTATATGTACATATTTCCCCCAAATCGCTGCCACCATAGTCCAGGCAATGAACTGACAACTTGTATGGAAAAAATGTCAAATTTGGAAATAATTTATAATAGCTAATTTTTTTATTGTAACGGATATATTACCTATCAATTAAATAGTTACCTAGAGGCAAAATCCAACAAAAAATCAGATATCAAAAATAAAAATTAATTAGCTCCTAAAAAGTCCGGATAAATATTAATATATATTTTTTATCTTTATTTTGGTTCATTTACATTTGCTTTAAAATATTCAATATATCTAAATAAAATAAAAAAGACAATGAATGTTTAATTTAAATCTACATAATTACTCCCGGGTGGAAAGTTTGTTGGATTCTTGAATAAAGCATCTTAGAATAACGTTTTAGAATGAAATAAACAAAAAAAACGCTATTATTAAATTAATGTTTTTCGAAACCGTATTTTGCCCGGAGTACCAGGCAGTGTCCATAAGACTGGCTGCGTTGCCCCGCTGAATGGCAATGCCAATACGCTGGGCGAGGAACGAGCCAGCCCCACGGTCACCAGAGGACAGGGTGAGCATATAGCTTACTTTTAATACACAGGATCTACCATATCTAGGTAGGAAACTAGTTTCTGTCGCTAAATTAAAAGAGAAAAAAAAACAGAAATATAAAAATAAAAATATATATAAGAATTCTCGAATTTGAAAAATGGCTCAGCTAATGCATGGTCCTAAAACAATCCTGCAGTGGTTTTTAACTCAAACGGAAACATTGTGTCAAGTACATTTTATAAACGTGTGGTCACGCAACAGTAATTGCATGTGGGGCGCCAAGTTCAGAGATATACATCAAATAATGCTTACTTATTCTACAAGTAGGCCAAACGTATTGTTCAAAAAGGTTTTCCGTTATTATTGACAATCCTTCCGTTATTTTTGAGGTAGGTTAATACGGCTGTTTACAAGTTAGTCTATATTTTCGTACATGTTCTCCATTCAATAGCTCAAATGTTAACTGGAAGAAACCTGTTCAGAGAACAGAATCACGCGCATCCCAAGGCGCCCACGATTGCGACATCGACCTAGTATAAGTCAATCTTTAACTTAATTCATTTTTCAACACTTGCACTACCAACGTTTCGTAGCATAGACACTCATGTGTTTCCGGTTTGTAGCGGAAATCTGCCTAGGAACCGGGTTGGCGACAGGCGAATAACACAAAATAAATAACATAAAATCGAGACACTGGGACTGTGGGGTAGGAGTGCGCGGGAGCTCCACAAGTCACTCGCCAAACGGTTGAGGGAGGCAACGGGTGACCCTCGCGCAGGCAGCTTTCTTGCGCAAAGGATTGCTATTGCAATCCAGCGCGGGAATGCTGCCTGCGTGATGGGTACGCTACCTAGGGGTCCAAATTTAGATAGTCTTTTTTTTAATGTTTAGTTTTAGTTATTTTAATTTAGTTTTAGTTCTAAAATAAATAAATATTGGGGACAATCTTACACAAATGGTACCAGCATTTAGGTGTCAACTAATTTTGTTTTTTTTTAGTTAAGCTATAAAGTGTCCAGTAAAAAGTGAGCTCTCTAAATGGCTCAACAATTAAAGTCCGTGACTGTACTAGACGACGACGTATATTATAAATACTTAAATACATGGAAAACATCCAAGACTCAGAAACAAATATTCATGCTCATCACACAAATACTTTCCCTTACTGGGATTCGAATTCGAACCCAGGACCTTCAGCTTTGTAGGCAGCGTCACTACCCACTGGGCTAACCGGTCGTGTGTGTAGCGTTATGTTATGAATTTACACGGAATGCGGTTACAACTATGCGAAAGGTATTTCAACAAAAAAACCCTAAGATTCCTTGTTCACTACGGAACCTTATAAATAGTAAGCAGATAAATAAACCGTTTCGTTTTTAGTAATTAGTGGCTCTGTGAGTTGTAGAACTCGCGAGCCTACTTATTTTTTTTTAATTTCTAAGAAGTGACTCGAAAAAAAAATCTATATAGTTAACGAACCTACACACAAAATTTCACGAGAATCGGTTGCGATATGCGACCTGTAGAGGAGAACAGCGTGACAGCGTGACATCGTGACAAACACCGGACATACAAAACGATTTTCGGCTCAAGCTGAAGCATAGAACTTCGTTCGCTTCGCTCGCTCGTTCGATAATTTAAAGTCGTTAAATAGGTATAAGTGGTTTAGTAAATGTAAACTTAGTTTACTCCGCATGGTTAGAAAAGTTTTAATAAAAAAGTTAGAGCTAACTTAGCTACTTTTCCTGCTAGAACTAAGAATGCACGCTTTATTTACCATTCGAGTTTTAAAAACTACACAACACGTCACTCAGAAATCTGATGTTTTATAAGCCGTCCAAAATTACAAGGAAATTGATTTTTCACATAATTACGTTCACATAGAAACCAAACACAATAACGTTATTAGCTCACACGAATCGATAAATTTACCGCAGTTTTGTATTCAAGGAAATCACGGGCTCTCCCGACTAACAACGCGTCCCATAAAATAAACTTAAAATAACTACGTTTTAATGATCGACTTGTCAAAATCAGTTAAATTGTTAGCTAAACGTAAAAAAAGAAAAAAAATAAAACTCACCTAAACGGCCAGTGTTTTTATCGTCGGTGTCCAGCGGTATTTCCGCCTTTTCACAACACTATCTATTCGTTTCACCTGCGTTTATGTAGTAGATTGAAGCTATCATTTTCTAACATTAATATTATAATTTACAGTAAAACTGACGACAGGTTGTGAGACACGCCATTCATGAATTTCATGCACACTGAAAATAAAGACACTAGTAAATAATTCTTCAATAGACCGCTACATTTTCAACTTATTGCGAACTCTGAACCAACAGAGAGGAAAACACTAAAAATATACATCCATTTCAGTCACTCTTAATAGTTTGTGAACGGAAAAACCGTCCAGATTCACATCTGACTTGCTGAAAATGACTATCTTTCTCTTTTTGGCGTGGCATACTGACTTGCCTAAGTCCTAGTTATCCTGAATCTATGGTTCGACGCATGCGGAGTTGTGTCGAATGTGGCGCCTCTATCGGAAGTTGGAAGGTATTACGTAAGACATTTGTAACCCACTGACCGTAGACGTAACTTATTGAGTTATGGCTCGGGGTTGTTATACGGAGTAGTTCATGGAAATTACAATAGATGGCGCTTTGCTGTGAATTTATTTTGAACTTTAGTAGGCCATATAAATTGTATAGTACGTACTTAGACTTAGAACATACATAACTGGTGTAGCCTTATGTCGTATTTACGTACAAAAAAATCTTTATTTGCAATCCACTCAAATACATACTTAAATAGATATTAAACATCCAAGACTCGAGAACAAACATTTGTATTCATCATACAAATATCTGTCCCGACCGGGGATCGAACCCGGGACCTCAAGCTTCATAGTCAGGTTCTCTAATCACTAGGCTATTCGGTCGTCAAATGTATTTTCTTTCTTTCTTTCTTTCTATTGTGTTGAATATTTGTGTATTGGTTGAATCACAGTTAAGAGGAATTGGAGGTTACCTGTGGGTTGAATGTTAGGCCGCGTTTACGTTCGTGGTACGGTGCCTAACAAGGGGCTTAACACGTTTGTACCGTGTCGCATTAAACGTCATGTCAAACTGCCATATGAAGTTGTCAAACGAGTGAAAACGACAAGGTACTTAAGTGTTCAGCTACTTATGAGGCCGACTGTACAGCAACGTGTTCATAGGCTACAGTATCAACTTACCTTCAGGCGGGCTGTAATAAGCTAGTTCACCACCATCATAGACTAAGAAAAATATTTATCACGAGACAACAAAGGCGACATTCAACTACAAATCAATATACTTAGTATTATCTTGGCAATGCCGAAGCATCGCAATTTTCCAGGCGACCAGCCAACCTGTCAGTGCACTGCAAAACATGTTTGTATAATATCTCGCAAATACAAGAGACCGCGGTGTAACAATCAAAACCAGTATTATAAGTTCATTGATAACACTTAACATATCATAGAGTCCTTTACCCTACAATTCGCAAAAACAGCGAAGGTCCTTATAGTCTCGGTGACGCTGAATAGTACAAACGATTCTGGTCAGGAATAAAATACAAAACCGGCCAAGTGCGAGTCGGACTCGCGCACGAAGGGTTCCGTACCATTATCTATAAAAACATAAATACATAATCTGTGACAACTCTCTAGCTATCACGGTTCTTGAGATACAGCCTGGTGACAGACAGATGGATGGACGGACGGACAGCGAAGTCTTAGTAATAGGGTCCCGTTTTTACCCGTTGGGTACGGAACCCTGAAAAGACGGTCTACGAGTGTTTACAACCACCTGCACTCGCACTAACCACCTGCACTCGCAGTGAATTGGTCACTACTCGCACTACACACCTGGCCCCGTAGCATGGTTGGCCTTGTCACGCGATAGGTGATAGGATAGAGCGTGCGTCACTGGCTGACACCGTTCGATAGAACGAGACGGCGCTCGTATCTTGTCACTTGTCGCGTGATAAGGCCAACCATGCTACGGCTCCTGGACTCGCGCTAATCAAAGTGTAAACCAGCCTACGCGCGTTCTAACCGTTACGTGATTACGCCTCTAGTCTTATATAACTGTTGCCTTTGATACACGATTTAATGGTATTTTTATACTCGTACTCTTCGACTTTAATGTTTGAATTAAGACTTCGTACACTAAACAAAAACCACATACTTTTTAGGGTTCCGGTACCTCAAAAGGAAAAAACGGAACCCTTAAAAAACGGAAGCCGATTTGCTCCGAAACTACTGGACCGATTGAGTTAAAATTTGGTACACATATTTATGTAAATTGGTGACCCAAAGATGGACGTGTAAAGTAAATTAATGAATTCTGAACAAGGGGGCGACTTTTGGGGGGTAAACTGGAAAATTAAAAGAAAAAGGTTCACAAACTGTATTGTGTGACATATGAAATGAAAGGGGTTGTTGTAAGCATCTGAGATATTTTTTAAAAATAATTTTAGCAAAAATAGATTTGAAGTAATTTAGGAAATAAGACGAAAATTGACCATTCCCCCTCCCCCTGTTATCTCTGAAACTTAAAATTCTGAAAAAATAGTTCCTTGCCTAAAGATTACAGGAAAACCTATAAGAAGTTTTAGTATTCAAAGTATAACGGGAAAATTCTCAATATTTTTGTGTATTTTGTATTCTCTAAGCATTAGGCAATGCTTAGAGAATAGGAATTTTACGGAACCCTCACCACGCGAGTTGAACTCGCACTTGTCCGGTTTTTTTCTATGGAGGTCCTAACTCAACTATAATAATTATTATAGGACCAGCACAGCTAGTTTTTTTTTGCACTATACCTCTGTTTCAAATTTTTCTAATAAGAGAGACTAAGTGCAAGAAAAATCGAGAGAGCTCGCGCGCCGTCTTGTGATAGCTGTGCTGGTTTGTTTTCTTAAATGAAAAGTTAAAATACTGTGTTAACGGTTGTAGCTACGCCAAGATTCCGGGCAAGTTTATGCGGAGCGCCCGCATACAGAGCGGCGGTTTATGCAGATGTGCGGTTGTCACTCAAATAAAATAAACATCGTTGAATTTTTCTTTTATACCCCGCGGGTGATGACTTATGGGAGGGGGGGGGGGGGGAGCGAGAACAAAAGATCATAAATTAAATATTTCCATTTCTGTGTTGATATTGTTATCGAATGCGTGAAGTTAGATCGTATCGTTAACGTTTAGATTCAGTTTTGTTTAAATTTACCGGGTATTTTCCGTCTCTACATTTGTTCACTGCAGATAAGATAAAAAAAAGATAATTTAGAAAATAAAAAAAACCCGACTGCAAAAAAGCTATCTTTAGAAAAAAAATAAAAAATAAACTGAAAAGAAAAAAACAAGTTCAGTAGTCGAGAACATTGAATCAGTTTCATGATTAACATTTCGTATGTCAATTTGGACCTTGGGGTTTAAAAATAATGTCCAAATCGCTTGTGACGGATCCGGAACGAGGCATACGAATCGTTATGACACAGATAAAACAAACTATACATTCTTATACGAAAAAGCAACTTCAACAGTCGGGACCCATTATTGTCGTCAACATTAGTGCCGCAGCCTAGACTTTTAATCCTCCTTTGCGTCGCACAGTCGGGTAAAAAGCTTAAATGAATTTCTAGACTATACATAAAAGGTGCACCCATTCCAGGCTAATTACTCACATATGAGTCATGCTCTACGTGGGATTTCGGCTACAAAGCGGATAAACGCTGCTACGCGCTACAGCGTAGCGTTCCGTGGCCCCGAATGTTAACACTTTGACTGCACGCCGTAGTCGCTTTCCGCTCCAGACAGGGAAAACCACAGGATCGGCTACGAGCGTAGCGCAGAGTGATTCTTGGCAGTGAATGTGTTAACTTATTCGCCGTTAGCGTAGCGGTGCGCCGTAGTCCGTAGCAGCTTAAACTCCATAATTATGTAGCGAACAGCGCTCGTAGCATTCTGACGCAACTGTGTCGTGATTGGCCCTGAATGGGTTAACCATGCCGTTCTTTTCGTTACGCTACACGCGTACACGACAGCGTTTTGTTTCGACTATATTAACTGCTATTACTAATGAATGTTATCACAAAATAAGGCTAATACAGTGAAAAAATGGATACACACCATTCACTGTTCGTTGTCCTATTGCCAGTAAGTATGCTATTGATATAAATACTCGATACACACTACCATTGGTGTTAGATATTGATTGATGCAAAAAAACTGTGTAAATTCGATCTTTATAACATTGCTTTGACCTCAAGCCACAAACATTCACTTGTCACTTCGTTTTTTTTATTTTTGTAACCTCCGCAAATCCACAGATAAGGTAAACCTGGAGCGATTGGTTGTCTAGACGTCTACGGTTCAATTAAGAGGGGTCAACGACTTTCCCGCCCTCCAGATTCCTGTCTTAGGGCACGAGGTTACTAAACTAGGGAGCCTATGGCTAATATAGCATTTGCTACTAAATTTATATTCATTGTGCGCGTTCACTTTCAGTCTAATCTTGATATAATATAACAGTAGATTTTCGGTAATGTATATACTTGTAATGTAGAGTCACGGACTTTAATTGTTGAGTCATTTAGAGCTCACCTTTTCTGGATATTCATAGCTTAGCTATTAAAAACCAAAATTAGTTGACACCTAAATGGCTCAACGATTAAAGTCCGTGACTGTACTAAGACGTAGGTACACGAGAATTGACGAATTTCCAAATAATTGTTTTAATCCTTCTTTATTTGCCATTACTTGTCAATCACAAAATGTTATTTAGTTTATGTGGCGGACATGAAAATAATGCTGAAATGACCGTCATTTTCAATGTATCGCCAGTCAAATGAGCTACGTCAGTGAATGTTGCCATATATATCGATTTATCTGTATTTTAGTGAATTCATTCAGATATATATTTTACGGGTACACCATAATAGCAGATTCCTTTAAATAATCGAAACACTTTGAATTTAACAATTCATTGAAAATGCTTATCTAAGTAGATTTTCCCTTTAGATTGAAATCAATCGCAAATCCATGGCATACAATTTAGGACAGGGACAGTTATTATTATTAGACCCCGCTATCGGAGGTGCAAAATGGTAGCATTACATTATTAGGGATGGGTAATAAATTATTTTGAAATACTTGCTACATGTCGATAATTATAGCTATATGTCGATAATTTTTCTTTACCATAATGATAGTCTAAGACTTTAATTAAACGTGTTTATTTTATAAAATAGGACTATATAAATATAAAATTAACATTTATTAAACATTTTTACTTTTTATAAATAAAAATATTCAATCTTAAAACCTACAGGTTACTTATCCCGTGAACTCAGAATCTTGAAATTTGGTACGAAGCAACGTCTTATAGCACACATAAATGAAGAATTGCGAAAACCGTAATTTTTTAGTTACATCATATAATAAAAATATTTTTAATAAGTCCGTCCGTCCCCCTTATATATCTACAGGTTTGTACGGAACCCTCGGTGCGCGAGTCCGACTCGCACTTGGCCGGTTTTTCTAATGTCATTGATTATCATGGATCCCAAAAAAACATGTTAAATTATAGTCAAATAAATGGTACTTATACATAAAAAAACTAATTGTAGAAAAAAAAACAAGTATCGATATCGACAGCATAAATATTTTTTACCCATCCCTAAGAACTTGACAGCTACCATTTTGCACCTCCGATAGCGGGGTCTAATTATTATACCGATTACCATTAATCGCGGTATTTTTCATAAATATGGTATAAAATAAAAATTGTTTTTATTCATGTAACTGCTTATTTAGAAATAAAGGTTGAGACCTCCTAGAAGGTACCTATCTTCCTAGAAGTACCTAGGAATTATGGTATCGGTATCAGGAGACTTCGCTCTTCCTCCCGTCGTTGATTTGTACTGTACTAAAAGTATGTCGCAAGATTATTTACGTGAATTTTCAGACATATAACCTGGCAACACAGCACAGCCTGTCACGTTTGTACGTTGAAGGACTTTCCATGTAGGTAGTGAACTAACAAATAAATATAAAATAAGTATCCACTTAAACTTAATTAACGGTTGTATTTCCGACACAACCCGCTTCTTTTTTTCGATATTATTTGTTAATGAACATGTTTTCTTTTCTTTTTTTGGCTATAATAATAAAATAAAAATAAAATATCTTTATTTCAGAACAATCATTCCATATAAATTACATAAAAAAATCATTAGTTACATTAAAATTAAAAGCTATATATTGTCCTTTTATCTTGGAGTTAGATAAAAAAGTGTTTTCGACAATTGTCCATTTGTTAAAAAATTACATTGTTTGTTCGTCTCGATAATGTCACACACGCAATCACACAGCACAGGCGAAAACCTCAGTTTTTTTTTATTTGTGACAGTCCTACTTATTAGTATTCTTATTAACCGACTTCAAAAAAAGGAGGAGGTTCTCAATCAATTGAAGTTCTCAAGAATCTCCTTCTTTTTTTAGGGTTCCGTAGCCAAAATGGCAAAAACGGAACCCTTATAGTTTCGTCATGTCCGTCTGTCCGTCTGTCCGTCTGTCCGTCTGTCCGTCTGTCCGTCTGTCCGTATGTCACAGGCATTTTACTCGAAAACTATAAGGTGTATTTAAATAAAATTTTGAGGATAGGTGTATTTTGTTAGCCGCTAGATAGTTTTGTAATTAAAATGACAAAAAAAAAATTTTTTAGGGGTGCGCTCCATACATAAAACTAAAAGTCAAAATTTTTTTTTCATTGTGACCCCCCCGTGTGGCACATCAATCGATAGGCCTTTCAAAATAAATATAAGGTTTCTTAGCATTTTTTTTTTTTTGAAGTATACAACCGAATCCGGTTGTATTTTTGTTACCGTTTGTTACCTCAGAACTCCGTCATTTATAAACCGATTCGTACAATTCTTTTTTTATTTGAAAGTTTATGCTTCCAGGTTGGTCCCATTGTTATCAAAACTTCAGTTGGATGATGGAAACCATGACAAATTGAGGGAACTCTTCAAATATAGAAGGCGCGCAAGTATTAATTTCGGTGTTTTCTATTATACTAGTGTATTTACACCCGGAAATCACAAATTTAGTGAAGTGGAACTGAAGATGAAGACTACAGATGACTTTTGGAACTCGTACTTAAAACTATAAAAGTACGTTACTGATTCTGATATGATTCCGTTGAAATAGCAACTAATGAAGTCCTAAATGTCAAGTGTCCAAATCAACGGAACTCCTCAAATATTATCGGCCCACGTATGGTTTTCGTCTGTAATAATAAACGTATTTACTCTCGGAAAGCAGTCCATGTGGTAAAGTGGAAAGGAAATGTGGAAATGTTAATTTGGCTTGGCGGAGTACTAAATTGAATTCGGTTAAAACTTCGTTTTTAAAATAATTTAATGATCATTCTGAAAACCAGCGCTGGTTATTTCTGGCCACAGCATATGCTGAGATTGGGAGCCATTGTCAGTTAATACGATTGTAATATTTATGTGTTTAGGGAAGGTTATGGTAATAAATTTTATTTCTTTTTTTATTTCTTTCTTTCTGTCTTAGTCTATATCGCTCGCGTTCTTGTGCTAGCAGTGCTGTGCACCCCGTTACGTAGCGCCCTGTACGCGGCGCCCCTTCAGTACCCCTGCAGTCAATGCTGCCTTTGATAATGTATTGCTGTGACGGTTCAGGATACGTCAGCTCAATCCGCGACAGCTCCGGGCAGAACTGCTCCAGGGCCGTCTCCTCCTCCTCAGTTGGCAAGTACTCTGAGAAACTTCAAACTCGGCAGACAACAGATCGCCCAAAATATATCATCTGGATGAATCAGAATCTATATAAAAATCTAAGTATTCCAACTTTGGCGTACGGTTCTCCAGCATTGACAACATCTGATCGGCAATTTCATCAGGGTTATATTTTATTCCTTAAACCCCCGTAGAACGAGCTTCCGTAGTTCGCCGAAGTGGTCTACGGCAGCGAAAAAGTGAGGGAATTCCAAGTAAGTGTCATTGAAGACGAGCGATTTTAGGTTGGGCGATTTAATGTTGGCCGAGCATTCACCGATCACTCGCAAGTTCCTGTGGAATTCCAGCGCTTCTAAGACTTGCTTCCTATAGGAAGCAAGTCTTAGAAGCTTAAGCTTATAAGCTTGTTGACACAGCGGTCTGTCACCTGTAACAAGTGAAATCTTATGCCGTTCAACTACAATAGTTATATTTATGTTTATTGTTTTCGAGCATGTAAGTACATTTATTTGTTTATTCTCGACAATACGACTCAAACAATTTGGACGAAATTGCAAAAGGTCTCATTTTCGGGAAGACTGTTTAGCCAGGTACTAAATATTTAACTATGAATCATCCCGGCTGCATGATAGAGTTTATGTTTTATGTGACGTTTTGGTATGTTTCGGCCATAAAACTTGACCATAAAACAACTCGAACTCCAGCTCCAGCTCCAGCTCCAACTCCAACTCCAACCCGAACTCTAGCACGAACTCCAACTCGAACTCCTGCTCCAGCTCCAACTCCAACCCCAACTCCAACCCGAACTCCAACTCGAACTCCAGCTCCAGCTCCAACTCCAGCTCCAACTCCAACTCCAACTCACACTCTCGAGCTCCAGCTCCAGCTCCAACTCCAACTCCAAACTCCAAACTCCAACTCCAACTCCAACTCCAACCCCAACTCCAACTCCAACTCCAACTCCAGCTCCAACTCCAACTCCAGCTTCAACTCCAACTCAATCTCCAGCTTGATCTCCAACTTGATCTCCAACTCTAACTCCAACTCGATTTCCAGCTTGATCTCCAACTCGATCTCCAACTCCAACTCCAACTCCAACTCGAACTCCAACTCGAACTCCAACCCGAACTCCAACCCGAACTCCAACTCCAGCTCCAGCTCCAACTCCAACCTGAACTCCAGCTCCAACTCCAACCCGAACTCCAACCCGAACTCCAACTCCAACTCCAACTCCAACTCCAACTCCAACTCCAACCCGAACTCCAGCCCGAACTCCAACTCGAGCTCCAGCTCTAGCTCCAGCTCCAACTCCAACTCCAACTCCAACTCCAACTCCAACTCCAACTCCAACTCCAACTCCAACGCCAACTCCAACTCCAACTCCAGCTCCAGCTCCAGCTCCAGCTCCAACTCCAGCACGAACTCCAATTCCGACTCCAGCTCAAACTCCAACCCGAACTCGAACCCGAACTCCAACCCGAACTCCAACTCCAGCTGGAGCTCCAGCTCCAACTCCAACTCCAGCTCCAGCTCCAACTCCAACTCCAGCTCCAACTCCAACTCCAACTCCAACTCCAACCCGAACTCCAGCACGAACTCCAACTAGAGCTGCATCTCCAGCTCCAGCTCCAACACCAACTCCAACCCGAACTCCAACCCGAACTCCAACCCGAACTCCAACTCCAGCTCCAGCTCCAACTCCAACTCCAACTCCAACTCCAACCCGAACTCCAGCCCGAACTCCAACTCGAGCTCCATCTCCAGCTCCAGCTCCAACACCAACTCCAACCCGAACTCCAACCCGAACTCCAACCCGAACTCCAACTCCAACTCCAACTCCAACCCGAACTCCAGCCCGAACTCCAACTCGAGCTCCATCTCCAGCTCCAGCTCCAACTCCAACCCGAACTCCAACCCGAACTCCAACCCGAACTCCAACTCCAGCTCCAGCTCCAACTCCAACTTCAACCCAAACTCTAACCCCAACTCCAACCCGAACTCCAACTCCAACTCCAGCTCCAGCTCCAGCTCCAACTCCAACTCCAGCTCCAACTCCAACTCCAACCCGAACTCCAGCACGAACTCCAACTAGAGCTCCAGCTCCAGCTCCAGCTCCAACTCCAACTCCAACCCGAACTCCAACTCGAACTCCAACCCGAACTCCAGCTCCAGCTCCAGCTCCAACTCCAACTCCAACTCCAACTCCAACTCCAACCCCAACTCCAACCCGAACTCCAGCCCGAACTCCAACTCGAGCTCCATCTCCAGCTCCAACTCCAACCCAAACTCCAACCCCAACTCCAACCCGAACTCCAACCCGAACTCCAACCCGAACTCCAACTCCAGCTCCAACTCCAACCCAAACTCCAACCCCAACTCCAACCCGAACTCCAGCTCCAGCTACAACTCCAACCCGAACTCCAGCCCGAACTCCAACTCGAACTCCAGCTCCAGCTCCAACTCCAACTCCAACTCCAACTCCAACTCCAACTCCAGCTCCAGCTCCAACTCCAACTCCAACTCCAACTCCAACTCCAACACGAACTCCAGCTACGAACTCCAGCTCCAGCTCCAACACCAACTCCAACCCGAACTCCAACCCGAACTCCAACCCGAACTCCAACTCCAGCTCCAGCTCCAGCTCCAACTCCAGCTCCAACTCCAACTCCAACTCACACTCTCGAGCTCCAGCTCCAGCTCCAGCTCCAACTCCAACTCCAAACTCCAAACTCCAACTCCAACTCCAACTCCAACCCCAACTCCAACTCCAACTCCAACTCCAGCTCCAACTCCAACTCCAGCTTCAACTCCAACTCAATCTCCAACTTGATCTCCAACTCTAACTCCAACTCGATTTCCAGCTTGATCTCCAACTCGATCTCCAACTCCAACTCCAACTCCAACTCCAACTCCAACTCCAACTCGAACTCCAACCCGAACTCCAACCCGAACTCCAACTCCAGCTCCAGCTCCAACTCCAACCTGAACTCCAGCTCCAACTCCAACCCGAACTCCAGCCCGAACTCCAACTCGAGCTCCAGCTCTAGCTCCAGCTCCAACTCCAACTCCAACTCCAACTCCAACTCGAACTCCAACTCGAACTCCAACCCGAACTCCAACCCGAACTCCAACTCCAGCTCCAGCTCCAACTCCAACCTGAACTCCAGCTCCAACTCCAACCCGAACTCCAGCCCGAACTCCAACTCGAGCTCCAGCTCTAGCTCCAGCTCCAACTCCAACTCCAACTCCAACTCCAACTCCAACTCCAACTCCAACTCCAACTCCAACTCCAACTCCAACTCCAACTCCAACGCCAACTCCAACTCCAACTCCAGCTCCAGCTCCAGCTCCAGCTGCAGCTCCAACTCCAGCACGAACTCCAATTCCGACTCCAGCTCAAACTCCAACCCGAACTCGAACCCGAACTCCAACCCGAACTCCAACTCCAGCTGGAGCTCCAGCTCCAACTCCAACTCCAACTCCAACTCCAACTCCAACCCGAACTCCAGCCCGAACTCCAACTCGAGCTCCATCTCCAGCTCCAGCTCCAACACCAACTCCAACCCGAACTCCAACCCGAACTCCAACCCGAACTCCAACTCCAGCTCCAGCTCCAACTCCAACTCCAACTCCAACTCCAACCCGAACTCCAGCCCGAACTCCAACTCGAGCTCCATCTCCAGCTCCAGCTCCAACACCAACTCCAACCCGAACTCCAACCCGAACTCCAACCCGAACTCCAACTCCAACTCCAACTCCAACTCCAACCCGAACTCCAGCCCGAACTCCAACTCGAGCTCCATCTCCAGCTCCAGCTCCAACTCCAACTCCAACCCGAACTCCAACCCGAACTCCAACCCGAACTCCAACCCGAACTCCAGCTCCAGCTACAACTCCAACCCGAACTCCAGCCCGAACTCCAACTCGAACTCCAGCTCCAGCTCCAACTCCAACTCCAACTCCAACTCCAACTCCAACTCCAACTCCAGCTCCAGCTC
Source organism: Epinotia nisella (assembly GCA_932294315.1). Classification (NCBI taxonomy): domain Eukaryota; kingdom Metazoa; phylum Arthropoda; class Insecta; order Lepidoptera; family Tortricidae; genus Epinotia; species Epinotia nisella. Next base: position 16,551,284 of record OW028688.1, on the reverse strand, counting down.
CAACTCCAACTCCAACTCCAACTCCAACTCCAACACGAACTCCAGCTACGAACTCCAGCTCCAGCTCCAACACCAACTCCAACCCGAACTCCAACCCGAACTCCAACCCGAACTCCAACTCCAGCTCCAGCTCCAGCTCCAACTCCAGCTCCAACTCCAACTCCAACTCACACTCTCGAGCTCCAGCTCCAGCTCCAGCTCCAACTCCAACTCCAAACTCCAAACTCCAACTCCAACTCCAACTCCAACCCCAACTCCAACTCCAACTCCAACTCCAGCTCCAACTCCAACTCCAGCTTCAACTCCAACTCAATCTCCAACTTGATCTCCAACTCTAACTCCAACTCGATTTCCAGCTTGATCTCCAACTCGATCTCCAACTCCAACTCCAACTCCAACTCCAACTCCAACTCCAACTCGAACTCCAACTCGAACTCCAACCCGAACTCCAACCCGAACTCCAACTCCAGCTCCAGCTCCAACTCCAACCTGAACTCCAACTCCAACTCCAACTCCAACTCCAACCCGAACTCCAGCCCGAACTCCAACTCGAGCTCCATCTCCAGCTCCAGCTCCAACACCAACTCCAACCCGAACTCCAACCCGAACTCCAACCCGAACTCCAACTCCAGCTCCAGCTCCAACTCCAACTCCAACTCCAACTCCAACCCGAACTCCAGCCCGAACTCCAACTCGAGCTCCATCTCCAGCTCCAGCTCCAACACCAACTCCAACCCGAACTCCAACCCGAACTCCAACCCGAACTCCAACTCCAACTCCAACTCCAACTCCAACCCGAACTCCAGCCCGAACTCCAACTCGAGCTCCATCTCCAGCTCCAGCTCCAACTCCAACTCCAACCCGAACTCCAACCCGAACTCCAACCCGAACTCCAACCCGAACTCCAACTCCAGCTCCAACTCCAACCCAAACTCCAACCCCAACTCCAACCCGAACTCCAGCTCCAGCTACAACTCCAACCCGAACTCCAGCCCGAACTCCAACTCGAACTCCAGCTCCAGCTCCAACTCCAACTCCAACTCCAACTCCAACTCCAACTCCAGCTCCAGCTCCAACTCCAACTCCAACTCCAACTCCAACTCCAACACGAACTCCAGCTACGAATTCCAGCTCCAGCTCCAACACCAACTCCAACCCGAACTCCAACCCGAACTCCAGCTCAAACTCCAACCCGAACTCGAACCCGAACTCCAACCCGAACTCCAACTCCAGCTGGAGCTCCAGCTCCAACTCCAACTCCAACTCCAACTCCAACTCCAACCCGAACTCCAGCCCGAACTCCAACTCGAGCTCCATCTCCAGCTCCAGCTCCAACACCAACTCCAACCCGAACTCCAACCCGAACTCCAACCCGAACTCCAACTCCAGCTCCAGCTCCAACTCCAACTCCAACTCCAACTCCAACTCCAACCCGAACTCCAGCCCGAACTCCAACTCGAGCTCCATCTCCAGCTCCAGCTCCAACACCAACTCCAACCCGAACTCCAACCCGAACTCCAACCCGAACTCCAACTCCAACTCCAACCCGAACTCCAGCCCGAACTCCAACTCGAGCTCCAGCTCTAGCTCCAGCTCCAACTCCAACTCCAACTCCAACTCCAACTCGAACTCCAACTCGAACTCCAACCCGAACTCCAACCCGAACTCCAGCTCCAACTCCAACCCGAACTCCAGCCCGAACTCCAACTCGAGCTCCAGCTCTAGCTCCAGCTCCAACTCCAACTCCAACTCCAACTCCAACTCCAACTCCAACTCCAACTCCAACTCCAACTCCAACTCCAACTCCAACGCCAACTCCAACACCAACTCCAGCTCCAGCTCCAGCTCCAGCTGCAGCTCCAACTCCAGCACGAACTCCAATTCCGACTCCAGCTCAAACTCCAACCCGAACTCGAACCCGAACTCCAACCCGAACTCCAACTCCAGCTGGAGCTCCAGCTCCAACTCCAACTCCAACTCCAACTCCAACCCGAACTCCAGCCCGAACTCCAACTCGAGCTCCATCTCCAGCTCCAGCTCCAACACCAACTCCAACCCGAACTCCAACCCGAACTCCAACCCGAACTCCAACTCCAGCTCCAGCTCCAACTCCAACTCCAACTCCAACTCCAACCCGAACTCCAGCCCGAACTCCAACTCGAGCTCCATCTCCAGCTCCAGCTCCAACACCAACTCCAACCCGAACTCCAACCCGAACTCCAACCTGAACTCCAACTCCAACTCCAACTCCAACTCCAACCCGAACTCCAGCCCGAACTCCAACTCGAGCTCCATCTCCAGCTCCAGCTCCAACACCAACTCCAACCCGAACTCCAACCCGAACTCCAACTCCAGCTCCAGCTCCAACTCCAACTCCAACTCCAACTCCAACTCCAACCCCAACTCCAACCCGAACTCCAGCCCGAACTCCAACTCGAGCTCCATCTCCAGCTCCAGCTCCAACTCCAACTCCAACCCGAACTCCAACCCGAACTCCGACCCGAACTCCAACTCCAGCTCCAACTCCAACCCAAACTCCAACCCCAACTCCAACCCGAACTCCAGCTCCAGCTACAACTCCAACCCGAACTCCAGCCCGAACTCCAACTCGAACTCCAGCTCCAGCTCCAACTCCAACTCCAACTCCAACTCCAACTCCAACTCCAGCTCCAACTCCAACTCCAACTCCAACTCCAACTCCAACACGAACTCCAGCTACGAACTCCAGCTCCAGCTCCAACACCAACTCCAACCCGAACTCCAACCCGAACTCCAACCCGAACTCCAACTCCAGCTCCAGCTCCAACTCCAACTCCAACTCCAACTCCAACTCCAACTCCAACCCCAACTCCAGCTCCAGCTCCAACTCCAACTCCAACTCCAACTCCAACTCCAACACGAACTCCAGCTACGAACTCCAGCTCCAGCTCCAACACCAACTCCAACCCGAACTCCAACCCGAACTCCAACCCGAACTCCAACTCCAGCTCCAGCTCCAACTCCAACTCCAACTCCAACTCCAACTCGAACCCCAACTCCAACTCCAACCCAAACTCCAACCCCAACTCCAACCCGAACTCCAGCTCCAGCTCCAACTCCAACCCGAACTCCAGCCCGAACTCCAACTCGAACTCCAGCTCCAGCTCCAGCTCCAGCTCCAGCTCCAGCTCCAGCTCCAACTCCAACTCCAACTCCAACCCGAACTCCAACTCGAACTCCAACCCGAACTCCAGCTCCAGCTCCAGCTCCAACTCCAACTCCAACCCAAACTCCAACCCCAACTCCAACCCAGCTCCAGCTCCAACTCCAACTCCAACTCCAACTCCAACTCCAACCCCAACTCCAACCCGAACTCCAGCCCGAACTCCAACTCGAGCTCCATCTCCAGCTCCAGCTCCAACTCCAACTCCAACCCGAACTCCAACCCGAACTCCGACCCGAACTCCAACTCCAGCTCCAACTCCAACCCAAACTCCAACCCCAACTCCAACCCGAACTCCAGCTCCAGCTACAACTCCAACCCGAACTCCAGCCCGAACTCCAACTCGAACTCCAGCTCCAGCTCCAACTCCAACTCCAACTCCAACTCCAACTCCAACTCCAGCTCCAACTCCAACTCCAACTCCAACTCCAACTCCAACACGAACTCCAGCTACGAACTCCAGCTCCAGCTCCAACACCAACTCCAACCCGAACTCCAACCCGAACTCCAACCCGAACTCCAACTCCAGCTCCAGCTCCAACTCCAACTCCAACTCCAACTCCAACCCCAACTCCAGCTCCAGCTCCAACTCCAACTCCAACTCCAACTCCAACACGAACTCCAGCTACGAACTCCAGCTCCAGCTCCAACACCAACTCCAACCCGAACTCCAACCCGAACTCCAACCCGAACTCCAACTCCAGCTCCAGCTCCAACTCCAACTCCAACTCCAACTCCAACCCCAACTCCAACTCCAACCCAAACTCCAACCCCAACTCCAACCCGAACTCCAGCTCCAGCTCCAACTCCAACCCGAACTCCAGCCCGAACTCCAACTCGAACTCCAGCTCCAGCTCCAGCTCCAGCTCCAGCTCCAGCTCCAGCTCCAACTCCAACTCCAACCCGAACTCCAACTCGAACTCCAACCCGAACTCCAGCTCCAGCTCCAGCTCCAACTCCAACTCCAACCCAAACTCCAACCCCAACTCCAACCCGAACTCCAGCTCCAGCTCCAACTCCAACCCGAACTCCAGCCCGAACTCCAACTCGAACTCCAGCTCCAGCTCCAGCTCCAACCCAAACTCCAACCCCAACTCCAACCCGAACTCCAGCCCGAACTCCAACTCGAACTCCAGCTCCAGCTCCAGCTCCAGCTCCAGCTCCAGCTCCAAACCGAAGTCGAACCCGAACTCCAACCCGAACTCCAACTCCAGCTCCAGCTCCAGCTCCAACCCGAAGTCGAACCCGAACTCCAACCCGAACTCCAACTCCAGCTCCAGCTCCAACACCAACTCCAACCCGAACTCCAACCCGAACTCCAACCCAAACTCCAACCCAAACTCCAACCCCAACTCCAACCCGAACTCCAGCTCCAGCTCCAGCTCCAGCTCCAGCTCCAACCCGAAGTCGAACCCGAACTCCAACCCGAACTCCAACTCCAGCTCCAGCTCCAGCTCCAGCTCCAACACCAACTCCAACCCGAACTCCAACCCGAACTCCAACCCAAACTCCAACTCCAACTCCAACCCGAACTCCAGCCCGAACTCCAACTCGAACTCCAGCTCCAGCTCCAGCTCCAGCTCCAACCCGAAGTCGAACCCGAACTCCAACCCGAACTCCAACTCCAGCTCCAGCTCCAACTCCAACTCCAGCTCCAACTCCAACTCCAACTCCAACCCGAACTCCAACCCGAACTCCAGCACGAACTCCAACTAGAGCTCCAGCTCCAGCTCCAGCTCCAACCCCAACCCGAACTCCAACTCGAACTCCAACCCGAACTCCAGCTCCAGCTCCAGCTCCAACTCCAACTCCAACCCAAACTCCAACCCCAACTCCAACCCGAACTCCAGCTCCAGCTCCAACTCCAACCCGAACTCCAGCCCGAACTCCAACTCGAGCTCCATCTCCAGCTCCAGCTCCAACACCAACTCCAACCCGAACTCCAACCCGAACTCCAACCCGAACTCCAGCTCCAGCTCCAGCTCCAACTCCAACTCCAACCCAAACTCCAACCCCAACTCCAACCCGAACTCCAGCTCCAGCTCCAACTCCAACCCGAACTCCAGCCCGAACTCCAACTCGAACTCCAGCTCCAGCTCCAGCTCCAGCTCCAGCTCCAGCTCCAACCCGAAGTCGAACCCGAACTCCAACCCGAACTCCAACTCCAGCTCCAGCTCCAGCTCCAACTCCAACTCCAGCTCCAACTCCAACTCCAACCCGAACTCCAGCACGAACTCCAACTAGAGCTCCAGCTCCATCCAGCTCCAGCTCCAACTCCAACTCCAACCCGAACTCCAACTCGAACTCCAACCCGAACTCCAGCTCCAGCTCCAACTCCAACTCCAACCCAAACTCCAACCCCAACTCCAACCCGAACTCCAGCTCCAGCTCCAACTCCAACCCGAACTCCAGCCCGAACTCCAACTCGAACTCCAGTCCGAACTCCAACTCGAACTCCAGCTCCAGCTCCAGCTCCAGCTCCAGCTCCAGCTCCAACTCCAACTCCAACCCGAACTCCAACTCGAACTCCAACCCGAACTCCAGCTCCAGCTCCAACTCCAACTCCAACCCAAACTCCAACCCCAACTCCAACCCGAACTCCAGCTCCAGCTCCAACTCCAACCCGAACTCCAGCCCGAACTCCAACTCGAACTCCAGTCCGAACTCCAGCTCCAGCTCCAGCTCCAGCTCCAGCTCCAGCTCCAGCTCCAACCCGAAGTCGAACCCGAACTCCAACCCGAACTCCAACTCCAGCTCCAGCTCCAGCTCCAACTCCAACTCCAGCTCCAACTCCAACTCCAACTCCAACCCGAACTCCAGCACGAACTCCAACTAGAGCTCCAGCTCCAGCTCCAGCTCCAACTCCAACTCCAACCCCAACTCCAACCCGAACTCCAGCTCCAGCTCCAACTCCAACCCGAACTCCAGCCCGAACTCCAACTCGAACTCCAGTCCGAACTCCAACTCGAACTCCAGCTCCAGCTCCAGCTCCAACTCCAACTCCAACCTGAACTCCAACTCGAACTCCAGCTCCAGCTCCAACTCCAACTCCAACTCCAACTCCAACTCCAACTCCAACTCGATCACCAGCTCGATCTCCAACTTGATCTCCAGCTTGATCTCCAACTCCAACTCCAACTCCAACTCCAACCCGAACTCCAGCCCGAACTCCAACTCCAACTTCAAGTCCAACTTCAAGTCCAACTCCAACTCCATCTCCATCTTCAACTCCAACTCCAACTCCAACTCCAACTCCAACTCCAACTGCAACTCCTACTCCAACTCGATCTCCAGCTTGATCTCCAGCTCGATCTCCAACTCGATCTCCAACTCGATCTCCAACTCCAACTCGAACTCCAATGTTAAATTTTATTAATGCGGACCATTTCGTATTTATAGGTACATTTATAATTGTTTAATATAATTATTTTAAACTGTGATATTGCTCTTTTTTAGAGTAATTAAGTGTGTTTTATATTTTTAATAATTTTATTTATTTAATTTACTATTTTCTTTGTTGTTGTCATAAGCTGGGTCCACATTTGTATCATTTCGTCGTATCGTATCTCCGTCGCGTTGCACCGACGTGTATCAAGATCGCTAGTGTGGACGCAAAAACAGCGCGATCATGCGACGCTCCGTATCTGATCGCTCGGGATCGATGTTGATACGCGTTTATTTAATACCCCGCACACTCGCGATCGGGTACGCGTATCAAGATCGGTAAGTATGGACGTGTTTTGATACTGTATCACGATACGAAGTTATGGTTTGATACGCGATACGCCATGATCGCTCTCGAGGCGGTTTTTCCCCGATCATCAAAGGGGATACGGATACGCACTTGACAAGTTTGTACGTGTACCGATCCGAGCACCGACACGCACCGATCAGACCAGTGCATAGCCCTGTAGCCGGACCGGAATTTTGCCCTACAAGTTTCGATAATTCTAAAGTCGGAAAAGTTATGCTTATATGGTATGGGACATATTTTTAAGCATATTTGTAAAATATGACGAAAAGTTAGAACGAGAGTTAGGTATAAATTAGGTATTTATGTTTTTTTATTGGTGATTTGTGAATATTGAATTAGAGTGCAAAGTTTAAGCTTCATCGTTTATAATATGTATGATGCTTTATGCTGTTAAGTTTGTAGAAAAAAAAATAACGAGCGACTGGGTCAAACCAGAATTCGGTTATTATTTTGTCGATATTGAATTAAAGTTTCAAAAATTCACAACAATATCTTTAAATCCTTAAGTTAATAGACAAAGCCAAAAATTTGGAGGAATTAGAGATAAGATTTCATTAATAAGAATTTTTATAAGCGTTTTTTGTCCTGTAAGGTCTAATATTGAATTAGAGTCTGTAAAGATTAGTCTAATACTATAAAATAATATATGCAGCCATATAATGGAAAGTAAGAAATTTCTGTGTATAGATTGCCTTGTAATAGTATAATCTATTAAAATAGGCGCGAAATAAATAACCACGCCGCGGTACCACGTACCGGCGGCGCGCGGGAACCTAGAGCGAGCCCCTAGAGTGATACCTCGTCCCGCCCCCCGCTCCGCCGCGCAAGCGCTGCGTTTGTATTTCAAATCATATCATTTGTTTGTTTACGTGCACGGTAAATTACATGCGGTTATTATTATGTGAATTTAATAAGTTATTGACTTCAATATGGACTGACTATTTGTAGTAACTTAGTAACAGTAAAAAACCGGCCAAGTGCGAGTCGGACTCCGTACCATTCTACTAATATTATAAACGTAAAAGTTTGGATGTATGAATGGATGTACGTTCCACGTAATTTCAAAATATACCGATGAGTGTACATGAAACTTTCCAGATATGTTCCTTATATATTAGATTATATCAAATTTTATCCCTTTTAGGGACGAAAAAGGGGATGAAACTTTGTATGGAGACGAAATATTTTTGCTCGTTGCCTTCATCAGGAGTTGGGTCACAAAATGTATGGGAAAACTAAAATCCGACTCGCACTTGACCAAAATTCTAATTGATATTATTTAATAGGGTATAATTTATGTCGTCCCTTTTAGGACGAATCATAATCATGAAATCCATAATTTAAACGCGTACGAAGTCGCAGGCAGAAGCTAGTTATCTATAGAAACCGGCCAAGTGCGTGTAGGATTACGCAAAACGAAGGGATCCTTGCCTATTAAAAAGGTCGTATCGTCACAGAAATCTTACGGCACTTACGTGCTTTTCTATAGGGAAGGCAGTTTTTCAGCAATATTTCGAAAACCTATGAATCGATCTTGTTCAAAATAATTTATGGTGAAAAAATTTAATAAGCCCTAATAGCCCTATAGGTTTATGATTTTTTTTATATTTTTTAAAAACACCGTTCAAAAAGTAGAGGAGGAGGCACAGGGATTGGATACTGGTATTTTCACCATACAAAAATACCGGTTTTATTTCGTTCAATTTCGTTCTTTGGTTTATAATATCATTTTTGATCAGGCTGTCTAAAAATACGAAAATGTTACCTAAAGAGTCCTACATTAAGAGCCTAAAATAATTCAAAATATTAGACTACTTCGGGGACTTTTGAAAAAACCGGTTCCGATCCCTGGGGGGCCACAATTTTAGTGACTTTTGGGGCGATTTATCACCGCGTCTATTCATTTAATCAAAAACATTGAGAAACCTTATATTTATTTTGAAAAGACCTATCGATTAAATTGCCACACGTGGGCTTACGATGAAAAAATTTAACCCCTAAAAGGGGAACATTTGGTGACAGTCTGAAAATCAATATGGGTATTGTTTCTATGGTTTATCGGGTCACTGATTGCGAAAATAACAACGATTTTAAAATCCAACATGGCGGACGTGAAATACCATCTCCCCTGTTGGGGTGCGATGGGGTTGAAATATCTAAATATCAATATGGGTGTCGTTTTTATTGTTTTTTTGAACGTTCATTACGAAAATGGCATCGATTTTGAAATTTAATATTGTGGACATGAAAATTATTGAAAATATTTGTGCTACATTGCAATTCAATCGGAACATACGGGTCAACATGAGAACCTCCTTTTTTGTAGACGGTTAAAAATTTCGCTTAGTACGCGGGCGAAGCCGCGGGCAAAAGCTAGTTAAAGATATGGTAAACACTAGCTGTTGCCCGCGACTTCGTCCGCGTAGAAGTTTTTATCGTCTTAGAAAAATGATTGCTCCCTATTCAAACTTTGAACCCTCTTTTAACCCCATATTATATTTTTTTTTTATTAGTTATTCAGTAATAATACAAATATTGTGTTTGAAATATCTACATTAAAATTAAAATTACAATACAATACAAATACTCTTTATTGCACACTTCACACAAAAAAAGCAGTTACAGAGAGAAACAATACAATAACATGTAGGTAGAGGTAGACAACAGGCGGTCTTATCGCTGAAGAGCGATCTCTTCCAGACAACCTTTGGGTATCGGAGAAAGAGATAAATATGCAGTAGGTGGTGCAGCGATTATTATTAATCAAAAATCAAGAAATTATAAAAATAAACGTACATAAATACCTCTATATATAAACATACACACACAATCATACATATATACAAATAACACAAACACAAATATAATGATACATAAACAGTCAGCCAAAAAATACAATCAGGGTTAGGGGAGAGACAAATAATGTTCTTTAAGAAGGGATTTGAGGTTGCCGATAGATTTTGCTTGTCTGATGTCAAGAGGAAGAGAGTTCCACAGTCGGATAGAATTAATAGTGAACGAACTATTATAAAATTTGGTAGATGACGAAGGCACAGTTAATAGCAAATTGTTAGAACATCTAACAGAATTTAAAAAACTAAAACGTTCTTTGAGATAGCGGGGGGTTGCAGGGTTAAAAAGGATATTATACAGAAGCGAAATAATGTGAAAGTTACGGCGATAACGGATAGGGAGCCACTTGAGTTTAGAACGGAAACTAGAAACATGTTCATATTTGCGTAACCCAAATAATATATATTACTTAAATATTATACATAAAAAGATTGCTTAACTAATTATAATTTGTACATTTTATTTAACTTAATACATGTCATGTCTTTAATTCTTATAACTAGATATCACGCACAAAAATCTCGTCAATACTGTAGAAGCACCCTCTCAATAAAAATGCTTTTAATTGTCTATGAAATTAGCCGAGGCAAAATACGGTTTCGAAAAACATTAATTTATAATAGCGTTTTTTTTGTTTATTTCATTTTAAAACATTATTCTGAGATGCTTTATTCAAGAATCCACCAAACTTTCCACCCGGAAGTAATTATATAGATATAAATTAAACATTCATTGTCTTTTTTATTTTATTTATATTGAATATTGTAAAGCAAATGTAAATGAACCTAAATAAAGATATAAAAAAAATATATATATTTATCCGGACTTTTTAGGAGCTAATTGAATATTGATTTTTTTGATGTCTGATTTTTTAGTGGATTTTGCCTCTAGGTAACAATTTAATTGATAATATATCCGTTACATTAAAAAAATTTGCTATTATAAATTATTTCCAAATATGTCATTTTTTCCATACAAGTTGTCAGTTCATTGCCTGGACTAAATACCTTATAAATTGTGATATTTTTTAAGTCAGGGGGCAGTTTGCTAAAAAAAATTACAGCCTGATGTTTTGTGCTGTGCTGCGCCACTTTGAGCTTCGGGAAAAAACTTTGTGTAATGTTTTTTGTTCGTGTTTGTAGGCGCAAATCTTGTTCTTCGATAGATTCATATTTTAAGATATTTTTGACAAAATAGTAAGCAGCACGAGTATATACAAGCAAGGAACTGTTAGAATGCCCAATTCCAGGAAGTGTTCTCTACAAGATATCCATTGAGGAATGCGTACAATAGTGCGGATGGCTCTTTTTTGAACAACCAAAGCTTTGTTAAGGTTATACTTAAAGCTATTTCCCCAGAGCCTGATATTGTACCTAAGCTTAGATTCTACTAACGCATAGTATATGACTTTAAGTTGTTGTCTAGTGAGTTCCTCCCTCAGGCTTCTCAGAGCATAACAGGCTGAAGAAATGGAATGCTCAACGGCATCCAGCTCCTCTTTCCATTTCAGGCCTGCATCAATATAAAAAACAATGAAATTCCTTTTCTAGTTTTTAAACAAACAGTCTAAAACCAAAGTTACAAATCTCATACTTTATAAATGTGTTGCTCTCTACACAAACTTTAAACCCCTTTTAACACTTAGGGACGAATTTGAAAAAAAACTCTGAAATTAGTTTTGAAGTCGTAACATAACTACATGATAAGACCGAAATTTTACTTTAAAAATTTCTTGCTCTCCATATAAACTTTGAACCTTCTTTTAACCCCCTTAGGGGTTGAATTTTTCTAAACGCTGAAAGTACTTTTTTATTTTAATAAGTAATCATTCTACTAACTTTTAAGTCTCTAGCTCAAACAAAGTGTTGCCCATACAAAGCTTACTCCCCTTTTAACCTCCATAGGAGTGTAATTTTTTTAAACGCTAATAGGACTTTATTTGTATTCTAATAAGTAATCTTTCTACAAAGTTTTAACAAAAAGTTTACTCCATACAAACTTCGCACCCCTTTTTAACCCCTTAGGGGTTGAATTTTTCTAAACGCTGAATCCACTTTTTTATTTTCATAAGTAATCATTCTACTAACTTTTAAGCCTGTAGCTCAAACAAATCGTTGCCCATACAAAGCTTACCCCCCTATTTAACCCCCTTAGGAGTGGAATTTTCTAAAACGCTAATAGGACTTTATTTGTATTCTAATAAGTAATGTTTCTACAAAGCTTAAAGTCTCTGGCTCAAAACAAAAAGTTTCCTCCATACAAACTTTGCACCCCTTTTTAACCTCTTAGGGGCGGAATTTTCCAAAACACTGAAAGGACTTTATTTATATTCTAATAAGTAATCTTTTTACAAAGTTTTAAGTCTGGCTCAAAACAAAAAGTTTCCTCCATACAAACTTTGCACCCCTTTTTAACCCCTTAGAGGAAGAATTTTCCAAAACACTGAAAGGACTATTTGTATTCTAATAAGTAATCTTTTTACAAAGTTTTAAGTCTGGTTCTAAACATAAAGTTTCCTCCATACAAACTTTGCACCCCTTTTTAACCCCTTAGAGGCGGAATTTTCCAAAACGCTGAAAGGACTATTTGCATTCTAATTAGTAATCTTTCTACAAAGTTTTAAGTCTCTGGCTCAAAACAAAGTTTCCTCCATACAAACTTTGCACCCCTTTTTAACCCCTTAGGGGCAGAATTTTCCAAAACACAAAGGACTTTATTTGTATTCTAATAAGTAATCTTTTTACAAAGTTTTAAGTCTCTGGCTCTAAACACAAAGTTTCCTCCATACAAACTTTGCACCCCTTTTTAACCCTTTTGGGGCGGAATTTTCCAAAACGCTGAAAGGACTATTTGCATTCTAATTAGTAATTTTTCTACAAAGTTTCAAGTCTCTGGCTCAAAACAAAGTTTCCTCCATACAAATTTTGCACCCCTTTTTTAACCCCTTAAGGGCGGAATTTTCCAAAACACTGAAAGGACTTTATTTGTATTCTAATAAGTAATCTTTTTACAAAGTTTTAATTCTGGCTCAAAACAAAAAGTTTCCTCCATACAAACTTTGCACCCCTTTTTAACCCCTTAGGGGCAGAATTTTCCAAAACGCTGAAAGTGCTTTATTTGTATTTTAATAAGTAATCTTTCTACAACATTTTAAGTATATAGCTCAAAAAAGAAAATTTCCCCCATACAAACGTTGCGCCCCTTTTTAACCCCCTTAGGGGTAGAATTTTCCTAAACGCTGAAAGCACTTTATTAGTATTCTAATAAGTAATCTTTCTACAAAGTTTTAAGTCTCTAGCTCAAAAAAAAGTGTCCCTCATACAAACGTTGCACCCCTTTTTAACCCCCTTTAGGGGTGGAATTTCTTAAAATCCCTTCTTATCCGTTGTTCCAAAAAAACTTTACAAAAGGTAGTTTGGGTGTAAATTTCATGTTTCTAGTCCGAGTAGTTTCGGCTGTGCGTGTATGAATTAGTCAGAATCTTCTTTTATATATATAGATTTGAACAGGCTCTAAGTACCTAGTTAATGTAGTTATTAGGCAGGAATCTACTGAAAAAACTAGAAAATATCCTCTCGGTTCACCAATTTACCTGAGTGGTCGCAAACTGGCACACTAAATTAGGTGGTCGATAACCGGCGAACCGACCCTACATCCTGAATATACAAAAACAATTTCATGTGGTAGGTAAATTGCGGTTTACTACCCATCTATTCCATAGCTTACTGTTACTGGCCACTTCGCAAAAAAAATACATTGTATGTCATTTGTTAGTAGGTATTTCTGCAGAGAATGGTCATTTGTATGATAATTTTCATATCAATTATTTCTATAACACGATAACGAGTTCTACGCGAACAAAACCGTGGGCAATCCCTATAGTAATAAATTAGGGTAAGTTTAACTATTTTCGGTTGATATTAGTTTAAAACACGCTTTGCGGATTTTTTTATGGAATCTGGACGCAGGTTGACGTGGAGTCAAGGGCACGCCACTACCCCGCCCCCACTGATCGCTGCCGTTATTCGCTACGCGCTCATGCGCCTCACCCCATGCGTCACCTAACGAAACTAGACCTCTACCTACGCTTAGTTACTACGCACCGCAGTGTCAAGATATATTTGTGGGTTAGCGTTGAGGTGAACTTAACCCTTTAATGCCCAAGATACTTTTTTGTCGAATTAAATGTTCTTTTGTTAAAAACCAAGTTATTGTAAGTATTTCTAGGTGTAAAAAAATAATTAAAAAAAATGTTCATGTTCAGGTCTGAAAATATCATATGTTGTTTAGAAACAACATTGCCCGTTACTCACAATACGACATTCGTTGATGGGTGTTGTTTATAAACAACACTGCGCAGGATACGGGAATCAAAATGAAACAAAAAATATTACAAAAAGTATTTAATTGCGAACATGAAAATTGTAAAAACAATTCTTTTTCGGTGTTGAACACAAGCGGAGTCGACACTTGACACATTGGACTTTTGTGTACCCACCTTTGCAGTACTTGCACCTACCTTGGGTCGCACAAAATACGGGAAAATGGCCAATGTTGTCATATCTGATGCCGTCAGAGGGTCTGGGCACTGCAGGATTTTTGATCATGGCGACATTATCGTGCTGAGTCTTTGTACCTTTAACTCTATCCTTTCTTAGGAGTTCGGCAGCAACCTGTGTCCTGAACTTTTTTAGCGGCATGTGTTTTTTGTCGGCACCCAAACTTCGTCTGTGTAATAACCAAGCGTTATTAACACAAATGTCCAAGATTTGGGAAAAAATGGCCATGTACCATCGTCGCGTTTTCATGTTGGATCGATATAAAGCTACAAACATGTCAGCCAAATCGACGCCACCCATATGCATGTTATATTGTTTTACTATTTGGGGGCAGTCAACGGTAACTTTTGTCTTGACTTCTTTTGAGTAACGCCTAATCGAATCGACAGGGTGAGAATCCACAAACGAACTGGCTAATGTAACCACCTTGTTGTCATTCCATTTGACAACAGCCAATTGGTTTTTGTTACAAACTACCTGCTTGCTTGTTCCTCTGGTGGTCTTGGAAAGCTGTTTATCTGTCGGTAACTTTTCTTGACATCCTCGAAGTCGATTAGTGCGGATTGTGCCAAGGCTGAAGATCCCAAGTTCTTGGCGCAGGTAGCGGATCAATTCCAGTGAAGTGAAAAAATTGTCGAAGTATACAATTGATGGCCTCAATGTGATGGTTTTACAAAGAGCCAACACCACTTTTGCTCCAAGTCCTAAACTGTGCTCATAATCCGTGAATGATATAAACCGGAAGGTATCGTCACCGCCATAGGGGAGAAAATCGTAAACGAATCCTGACACACCGGCTCGCACAAACATCTTAAAACCCCATTTTTTTGGTTTTTTAGGCATGTATTGCCGCCTACTGCCAGCTCTTGTTCCTTTATACGGGACCATCATCTCGTCTATGCTGTACCGTTCCTCTTCTTCAACCTTTAAGCAATTTTGGCGGACTTTCTCCATGATGGGACGTACTTTGAAATAGCGATCGTCGTTCATATCGTGGTTGTTAACGAAATGCAGGTTCCTCCTAATGCTTTCGTATTTTTTTAAAGACATAATGTCTGCAATTGGTGGGTACCTACATTCAGTAGACCAATAATCTCTATACGCCGGCATTGATACCACACCCATCAAAAGAGTAATGGCTAAAAAATCGCGAATATCGTCAGTGGTGACATTGAGGCACTTCGATGTGTCACTTGTTTGCACAGAATAGAGGTTCGTCTCATCGGTGATCATTTGTATGATATCATCTGAGAAAAAAAAGAGGAAATGCTCGCTAGGGGATTTGGTGGGTGCATCAATAGGTACTGATGGTAGGACTGGCTCTATTTCCGCTCTGTGTTTGAATTGAGTTAGCTTCCAGTTGAAAGTTAATGGCTGTGCAACGTATTTCTTCTTTCTTGCAGTTACTTTTGGTGTTGCTAGTGTGTTAGCGAGGCGTCTCGATCGTGTTTGTGTTTTTTGCAGGGATACAGACGGTGTTTGTGGCGATAACACAGAAGACAAGTTATTTAAAAGCGGTAAAGGGGACTGCGGCTGATGGTTAATGGAGCCGTGAAACATTTGTGTCGTGATTGGAGTTAGTGGCACCGTTTCAATATCCGAAATTAGGCGATTAGGAATAGTTTCGACGGGCTGGGCGACGGTTTCGTAGGTAACATCTGATGTATCTGATATATCATATCTCTCCATAGAGGATGGAATCGAGCGTGGTTCGGAACTTGCATCAGAGTTATCATGGACGCTATTTATAATGCATGCTTTCAGGTTTTGGCTTTCTGATTCTTCGTCAGAAGAGCTGCTGCCATCTGATGAAAGAGCATTTTCAGGTGGCACGAGGGCCATTATTTTTGAGATACGTTCCCATTTTATACCCTGAAGCAAGCAAACACACAAAACATGCAAAACAAAGAAACCAATATCCAAAGCTTTCACGGATTAGTAACAAAACAGGGGAAGAAATAGCATTAGAGTGGGGTGAGGTGCAATATCCATACATACATTATACTCACGCACGTATCACATTGGGGTAGGCAGAGACAGATGAAGAACCCAACTTAAGATACCTATTTTTCTTTTACCCAGGGTATATAATTGGTCTCTATGTAATGTAAATAATTAAAAAGGCGAGATTAATAGGGAACAAGCATAAAATGAACAACAAAATCAACTCATAGATGCCTACTTTTTCTTTTACCCTAGGTAAAATTATAGGTCCAACTTACCACACCTTACCCTATTACCAATATAAAGTTAGTGCAGTTGGAAAATGGGGGATTATGAAGTAGAATTATCAAAACGGCAAAAAAAAAAATGTTACGTAAGTGGGCAGTGTTAGTTTAAAACAACATAGGCACGTGCAGGTCAAATGCTCAGTACTTCGCAATGTTGTTTATAAACAACACTCATATTCGAAGTCTTATTTTGTCTCAGTATTAGTTCAAGGTGCGATCGAACATACCACAACACATTATTTGACTATTATAAAATGAATTTCAAGTAAAAAAGTGCATGAAAAACGATGATTTATATTTTTATGATTTTTTACTTACCGGGCCTCGTTGCGGTGCGCGTCTACTCGGCGCCATCTTGCCGAAAACTGTCACTTTTTGTGCGCGGGAGCATTGAACTCATGGATTTTGGATACGCAGAAATATGGGAATTCAAATAAACTAAAGGGTTCGGCGTTATTTATAAAAGCAAAGTCTCGGGATTTTTTTGTTTATAGGTGTTGTTTTAAAACAACATGCGAATTTAAGGGTTAAAACAGCGTCACCTAACGAAACTAGACCTCTACCTACGCTTAGCTACTACGCACCGCAGTGTCAAGATATATTTGTTGGTGAGCGTTGAGGTGAACTTAAAACCAGTTACGGAATAGGGGTCTGGTGGCACAGTGCGCAGCGCGGTGCGCGCATACAGCGAGTTTGAAATGTATTAATATAGGCCCGGAATGCTTACGTATCAGTATTTAGTGTCGCCGTGATTTTATATTTATAAACTTTTGTTTGGTAACAGAGATCATTATCATGATCTACTTATTATTAACTCTACAAACTCTAATTCAATATTGGTTATACTGCTTAGCCAGAAATCAATATCTAGACAAGCCGATTGTCTACACCTCCAACTTTTTTCAAGTATATGAAGTGGATCGATAATATCATAATTTTGCAATATCAGCGACTCTAATTCTTTATTTTCGGAATTATAAGCATTTTTTCGTTCACCAGAACGCAGATGTTCCAGACTTCTAAAAACAGAATATAGTAAAGAAATTAAAATGTTATTGGATATGTTACAGTTTTTTGTGACTCTAATTCTATATTTGCATAGTTCTTGGCAAAAAAATTAAATATTTCCATATAGCCGAAATCTAAACCTGAAAATTTCTAACTTTTTACATAAGTATTATTTAACATGCCTCAAACGACATATCAAAAAAGAAAAAACTTTAATGCTATCGAAACCCAGTTTTGTTCAGCCGCAGGTCTAGCAGTGCTGTGGCAGAGTTTGTTTTGTGGTGTAGCTAAAGATGGATAACGAGACAGTTATTCGACTGATTGAGGCCTACAAGGCAAAAGAAGTGTTGTGGAATCCGTGCCACCATAATTACTACAATCGACAATTAAAAAAAGACGCCTGGGACGAATTAAGTCACGAAATAAATCGACCGGCGGAAGAACTAAAAAAGAAAACCGAGTACCTACTTGCGGCTCTTCGGCGAGAGAAGCAGAAAATGTCAAAGTCGAAGACTACAGGTCAAGGTAGGTATTTGTTTTGTACTATTGTTTTACCAGATTATTTTTTACGTGTGTGCGTGTGCTCAACGGGGCTCAACTTGCCGTTTTCCGATTGAGCTGAAATTTGGAATACCTACTTATATATGTTTGGTGACGATTCAATACTTTGTCATCATTTAGCTAATCTGATGCTGGAGCCGGAAGATGGCCACTGGAACTCTTTGATGGAAAGTGCTATGATAGTCGAGTTTGGGGTCATTTGCTTTGTTTATCTGCTCTGCTTGTCTGTTACCTCTTCACACTATAACTACTGAACCGATTTATATGAAATTTGGCATAGAGATAGTTTGACACCCGAGGAGATAGTATGGTTTTTATTCCGGAAATCATCCCCCCTTGTATATAAACGACTTCCACGCGGACAAAGTTGCAGGCAAAAGCGAGTGCTTTTTTAGGGTTCCGTAGCCAAATGGCAAAAAACGGAACCCTTATAGTTTCGTCATGTCTGTCTGTCTGTCTGTCTGTCTGTCTGTCTGTCTGTCTGTCTGTCTGTCTGTCCGTCCGTATGTCACAGGCATTTTACTCGGAAACTACAAGACATATATTAATGAAATTTGGTGTGTGGGTGTCTTGTTATGATACTAATTTAATTAGTAGACACCAAGCCCACTTTCCTTTACTACATACAAAGTGGCGTACTTACATAGGGTTTGAGTCTAGGGTAGACAGGAAGGGTAAGAAGGCAAAGAATAGGTAAGGAATAAAAAGAAATCTTACAATTTATCTTATTTTTATAGGTGCAGATGCCGTCTACAAATCGACTTGGTTTGCTTACCCACACTTGACGTTCCTTCTCGACAAAAACAAGCCACGAGAAAGGCTCAGTACCGTAAGTTTAAAGTACTTTCTTACTGAAAAACATTTCTGAAAATGTTACATACAGAGGTAGACTTAGGGCGAGTTGCACCATCACCATTTGACAGACTGTCATCTCATAGAAAACTGTCAAAACTTTGCCTACATTAAATTTAACCAACGTAAGCTACAATTACTGACGGTTTGGTGCCACTCACCCTTAAAGTATGAATTAAGTGGGTGACAGACGGGTGAGTAAGTACGCGTACTTAAAGGCCAATTACATTTGACTAATACCCCCATCCACACGAAACAATTTAGTCAGCCGATTTCAGGGGAGAGAAGTTAAGCCGTCTCGCTCTTACTACTTTGACTAAATTGTTTACTAAATTTAACTCCCCTCTCCTACTACTTTAACTCAGTTGTTTCGTGTGGATGGGGGTTTTAGTCAAATGTAATCGGCCTTTAAGTACGCGTACTTACTCGCCCGTCTGTCATCCACTTTAATAAGCTTGTCTTGAAATCTACTTCAATCCACTTTATGTTTTAGTTGGGTTTGGTTTACTTTTACGTCTCAGTTACGGTTTTCGGAAATAGCGTACATTATTAATTAGCAAATAAAATGATTTTTATTTGAAATCTAATTATTTATTATAACAAAACTAATACAAGATATGAATACAACACATTTAATTATTAGCAACCATGAATCACTCCACGTCATTCTGCCATGATAATTTTCCAACATTGAAACAATACTCGGCAATTTGATCTCTCATTCGAATCGCTGTTAATTGTGATCTGCGACCTGTTGTAGCGATAGGCAAAAAAGAACCCATGTTTGTGTCATTATCCCCCCTCCATCTTCCAGGTATTCTTACGCCTTCCACTTCAGTATCTAATGTCCTCGGAGGCATGTACAGATTGACGGAATTTGGGCTTTGTCGTAAAAAGTTATGAAGATGGCATACGGTCATTACTATCAATTGTGCCTTTTCAGGTTCGAGCAACATGGGTTTCCTTAAAACTCTAAATACATTCGAGACAATCCCAAAAGCATTTTCTACCACTCTTCGAGCCCTTGATAGTCTGTAGTTAAATATCCGTTTTATTGATCCTTTAACATGTTGCCCTGCATAGGGCTTCATGATATTATTATGCAGCGGAAATGCACTATCACCTTGTATATAATATACACCTTGTATACATGTTTGTGATGCTGACTGTACAAGTGTGAAATAGTTTTGATTTATGGACTTTAAAGTTGTCGTTACTAGCTATTCAAAAAGAAAGTAGCACCCGTTAACATTTTATAATACGTGGGAAACCGTGATTGAAACGCTCCTTAGCTCTAACCTTTCTCACTTTTATGTAATTATTTTATGGTTATTTCACACTTTTACAGGAAGATTCAAACACGGACGAAAAAGCGGACATAGAAAGCGAGGATGAATCATCACAAAGTTCAATGGCAGTCCCGCACAAGTCATCTGATGATCAAGTACCAGAAAGCCCAAGAACCGAAACGGAACCTTTCTCTACTACTCCAATTCCAACCAAAAAATCAAAAAAGAAAATGACTGAAAAGGACCCAGTTGTAATGGAAGCATTGCAATTGATGAGGTCATCAGCCCAAGTTGCTGCTGCTGCTGTCACTCCAGCTGCTCCGGATTCTTTTCAAGTTTACGCTAATTATTTAGCGTCCAAATTTCGCACATATTCGAAAAAAACATTTCTTTCCGTTGAACACCAAATCAACAACATACTTTATTCTGCTGATAATAACCAGTACGAGTGGGAGAGGGGTCATGGAACCAGCACAAATCAGTGCGTTTCTCATTCCGAAACCTCATCGACGGAGATCTGTGATAATAATGTACTCAATGATTCTGGTACTCAAGACTTTAGCGATTTAATAAGGTTTGCCACTAAATAATTTGATTATTTTTTAGAATATAGTTTGCGGGAAATTCATTCATTTTTGTTTTTTGTTTTCATTTTTATTTATCACGGATTTTACATGGCTTTTTTGTTTACCTTTGGTTATGTTCCTACCTTAACAAATAAATTGGTAGGTTTATAATTATTTTAACGTACCTATTGTGTTATATTTGTGCGGCATAAAAACAAAGTGCCATAAGCTGGATGTCATTCTCGCTTGAAGATAAAAATTGATTAAAGTACTTAATTTGCAATATAATTAGAAGTCTCTTAATTATGTTACAATAATTGAGCATTTCTGAAGAAAGTTTGTACGCAATTAATAACGAATTAAAATCAACATTAGTATTGTTTATCATTACAAACCAAAATAAGTTAACCGTGAAATGACGGAAGTACAAACATTTGTAGAAATGCTCATTTAGTAAAAATAGGCTGTGATTTGGCTTAAGTTTCTAAATAAATTATTATTAATCAAAACATCTTACCTTTATTTGCCCTTTCAATGCAGCAACAATAGCTTGACAGGTTTCTGGAACGATTAGACTTATTGCTTGTTTTGATACTCTGAACAAGTATTGCAAACTTGTATATGAATCCCCGGTTGCTAAGTATCTTAGAGTAATAGATAGTCTGTCTGGAACTGAAATAGCGTCCCTTAATTTGGTATCCGTCTTTTGAATCACTGGACCAATCTTGCTTAATATATATTCGAAATCAGTAGGCGACATGCGGGTGAAGTTTTTGTATTTTCCGCTTGCATGTTGAAACTTCAAGTCACGTAGCAATGCCCTTCCACCATGTTTTTGTCTATTACGAAATATCTGCAGTTCCCACCAACGTCGTGGTCGTTTCTTTTTAATTCTTTTTGATATTATTATAAAACACGCACACATTAACGCTAAATTTCGGTAAGCGTCCGCAGGCGACATTTTTACAACGAACGACACGGCGTAACGTCCACACTGATACGATACGCTGCTACTACTGTTATAAAAATTGTACATACATTTCAATTTACCTTTATGATGATGGAACCACACACACACCCGGAACACACACAACCGGGAATAACGCTAGGAGGGTTGTGCCCTAATGGAGCCCGGGGTCCGCTTTGACACCCAAATCCCAAGATTTGGCATAGGCACTAGTTTTACAAAAGCGACTGCCATCTGACCTTTCAACCCAGAGGGAAAACTAGACCTTATTTATATTAGACCGGTTTCCTCACGGTTCTTTCACCGAAAAGCTAACGGTAAATATTCCGAAAAACTCATTGGTACAATGGAATAAGGTGCAAAAGTGTAAACGTATTTTTGGCGTCGACCATACGAGCCGGGATTCGAACCCACGACCGCCGCTTGACAGCCGCATGCCTGAACCACTAGGCTACTGTAGCTTTTTATTTGAATTTACCTTTCATAAACTTGGATAACTGTTTTAAGTTCTAGGAGTGCGGACGCCTTATGTCTCACTTAAAATGTGATTCCCGTAAGATGTACCTACTTATACTGTGCAGAAGCCTCCTTAGACATGAACAAAGAAGATATAGGTACAGCTTAAAACAGTAAACAAATCCGTACAAATGTTCCATGCGACCCACCCAACGCATCGCTACTATAAACTTAAGCGCACTTCGACGTAGTCGGTTGTAGGTACGGTCAAGGACTTTAATTGTTGAGCCATTTAGGTGTCAACTAATTTTGGTTTTCTATGAAGCTATGAAGTTTCCCGTATAAACTGAGCTCTAAATGGCTCAACAATTAAAGTCCGTGACTGTACTGTACATCAGTATGTGCGCCGCGTAGAATTGATTTTAAATAGAGCGCAGCTAAAAATGTACTAAGACAATCTTGTTGAGATAATGCTGCCGCTGGCGGCCGCGCACCGCCTCCCGTCGCCGCCTTTTATGAAAAGGTCGCGCGGCTGCCCGCGGTGCCGCGAGCGGCTTCGCGTGGCCGCGGGCAGCCGCGGGCAGAACCACCCACAAGACGCGCGTGGCCGCGGGGCTACTCGCGTCATCGCGAGCGGCGGCGCGACCTTTTCAAGCGATACTGGTCCTTTTTTTTTTTTTTTTTATTTATTTAAGAAAAAAGAAATTACATTTTATAGTTTTTATATAAACTCGCCAAACTGTGACGTTTGATGGCGAGAAACGCTCATGTTCTATACTAGAATAACCTATTTAATTATATCTAACATTTTCTATTTATGCTTAACATTCTTATTTTAAGTATGTAGATAAAGTTTAAAATTATTTCACACTGAAAGTCCTCGCCGCGCCGCTGCCATTCCGGTCTGAATCAGCCCTAATTGCAGTTGCTGCCATACAAACATTTGTTGCTCTCCAAAACTGGTTCGAATCGCATCGTAAAACAATCTTAGTACCTACATAAGCCTATTGTGGATCACTACTATTCACCGTCGCATCGTCGGTATCCAGAACTTTGTACATTTCGAGGAATAAAAATATGAACAACTCACTTTGTTATTATTATAAAATATTAATGGCAGCCTTGAGGGCCTTTGCCAGAGTCAGCGAGCGTATTCTCGTAAATTAACTTCGAAATAACGTAATTCGTTCCATTTTTAAAAACAAATAAAACGTGACTCTCTCGCCAAGATGGCGACCATAACCAAAGAGAATATAACCACTACACCATAACCACAACACAACTAAGATTCAAACACGATTCAAACTCCGGTCTCTTGTTTCTGGAAAATCAGAAAGTTTTTGACATTGACTTTGACGTCTAAAGGCTGTTACTAACCTGCCAATTCGTCACAACAACTTGCAATAGTTAGAATGAAAGGTATGTATTGCTGTCTCATTCTAACTACAGCAAGTTGTTGTGACAAATTGCTAGGTGTGTAAAGATATCTAAATATATAAAACCAACCGGTTTGACGACCGGTTAGCCTAGGGTAGTGACGCTGCCTACGAAGCTAAAGGTCCTGGGTTCGAATCCCGAAATTGTTTCTGAGTCTTGTATTAAATAAAAAATAAAAGAAACTGACTGACTTACTGACTGACTGATCTATCAACGCACAGCCCAAACCGCCGGTTCTAGATATTCCAAATTTGGCTTGTAGGTTCCTTTTATAAGGTCCTCAGGTTGAGGCAGCGTCTCCACTTGCGCTGCCTCGGGCCGAGGCAGCCGCTCGGCACGAGGCTGCCTCAAGTGGATACGCGGCTTTACAAAGTTTAGTTCTCCCTCTGGATTGAAAGGTCAGATGACAGTCGCTGTCGTAAAACTAGTCATCATCATCATCACCATATCAGCCGAAAGACGTGCACTGCGAACATAGGCCTCTAAAACTAGTGCCTACGCCAAATTAATTGACTCAAGGATTATGATATTTATGATGTTGATGACTTCGGGTTGGTTTCAAATCAAGTGTGAATGAACGAACAAATCTCTCTAATCTAAATAAGTATAGTTTAATTATCGATCACCATTATTTCAATATTGTGCACAGATGTATGTTTTTATTTACAATTTGACGTGTTTATGTAATTTAATGATAAATTCAGTAAAAAAATTCAATGTTCTAAAGGACTGTTATTTGATTGCAGCTACATAAACAGTCCGAATCTAGTTTGGTTTCAATATATCTCGAATCCTCCCCCTTAACAACTAAACTAGCAAAGACATTAGACAAAGTGTTACGAACTTCCGCATAGCCAAGAGCTATTCATACAGAAAGCATCCATCGCCTCGCACAAGCCAGTATACCTACATCATAATAGTATATTGATTAAAGAGGGGCGTAAGTGGAATATTGCGAACAAGAGTCTTCTGATGACTCGAGTTTGCAATATTCTTACGCCCGTGTTATACGCAATGTTTTTCATCACATTTGCGAGGAAATAAATAACTACAAAAGTCAGAAAAATCTAAGTTTCAACAACCACACTAATCAAAAATTGACGAAGTTGACAACTTCACTTCCAGATCAAAGCTAGTGGAGCACGCAGCTTCAATATTTCAACCAATCACAGAGCAGTATTCTTGCGGCGCGAGGCCATTTAGTTTTTTTTTTTCAACCAATCACAGAGCAACTAGACTTTTTTTTTTTTTGACGGAGTGGAAATGCACTTACTCATCCCCCCTCAGCCTGGGGACGCTATGTAGGGGGGTACGTGGGACTCTCACCCTCCGGCCAACTCTATTTAAAGAGAAGGGGGAGGGAGTGTACCCACTAAAACCACTCCGGCGTTTCCGTCTCTGCCGTTAATGGGAGCGCCATGGGATCGCGAGCATGTCACTATGACGCCCCCCAAGAGCAACTAGACTTGCTTAAGCCAATCAGAACAAGCTCATTACTCCCTAGTACCAAGCTCCTTACAAACTCGCCATAACTCCAGCGGGAATTATTTAGGTCATTGTCTTTCTGTATACAGGCATGGAATAACACCATTTACGAGCCAGTGTGATGAAAATGATATAGACTGACTATGTCTGTATAGAGAGGTCTCTGTACCATTCATTTCGTATCACACTTAGACCTCTGCCAAACACACTGGCGTCATCTATTAGGAGTTTTTCGAGTGAATTCATATGTGGCGCTTAACACATTCAGTGTCCAGAATCGCTACGTGCTACGCTCGTAGCCGATCCCGTGGTTTTGCTCGTATGTAGCGGAAATCGACTACGGGGTAGGGACGCATATGTGTCGATACGGGCCGGGAATGGGTTAACCCATTCAAGGCCAGTGACTCAACATAATAAGTCATGCCTCTACGTGCGATTTCCGCTACAGAACGGAAAACGCTGCTACGTGCTACGGCGTAGCACACGTAGCGATGCGTGGCCTCGAATGGGTTAAGCAGAAGCTGGGGCGGCTTTACCCGCGAGCTTCCCTAACTGTTTTGTATGTAAAGGTTGTTAAAATCAGACTTTTGAAATTTCCTGACAAAATTACAAATTATGAAGAAGTTTGGCCCGCGTCAATTCGTTAGCTTCTACGTGGCCCTTGGTTACAAAAATTTGCCGACCGCATAGAAAATGGCGTAGTACTAGGTTTTATATAGGTATGTGACATATAATGGTAAATGATATCTGACTGTTAATTTTTATAAATAACATTGATAGAATTCTAATAAAATAAAATAATAATAACAGTAATTAGATGGCTATTATGCTATAATTACTTAATGACTGGAATAGACTGAGAGTTTAAATCACTACTGACCTAAGTTTTCATATGCCTGACCTGGCTGAATATATTATGGGACGAAATATGTATAGATATTTAAGATCTTATGTAACCATGTATTCATTATGAATAAACCATTCATTCATTCATTCATTCATCTTATTAGTCTCTGCCTAATACACAATGATGGTAAGAAACTTGGGGTCAAATAGGCATGACATGACGACTCATGTTAAAATTGATAACATAGTGTTGCTAAATGGATAGTAAACCATCAAATTATTGTAATAAAGTATAAATTAGAAAATATAATTAATATCATCAAAATATATGCCCCTTGAAAGTTTAGAAATAATTTACACTTTTTTTTATTGTCCAAGTGTAAATTTAAATTTTACTTTTATAGAAACACAATTGTATAACAAATATGGACCTAAACTCAGTATTTCGCGACCGAAACAGCAATTTACTTGATTTTCCGTACAACGGTCAGTATCTACCCATAGCATTGTGACATGCGTGACGTCATATTTTTCAATAAATTAGTATGAAATTAGCATGTTATATGTAAAATTTTATTATAATAATAAATGTTTACAAATGTTAAATTAGAACTACCTAAAACTAAATGAAATTAACTAAAACTAAACATTAAAAAAAAGACTATCTAAATTTGGACCCCTAGGTAGCGTACCCATCACGCAGGCAGCATTCCCGCGCTGGATTGCAATAGCAATCTTTTGCGCAAGAAAGCTGCCTGCGCGAGGGTCACCCGTTGCCTCCCTCAACCGTTTGGCGAGTGACTTGTGGAGCTCCCGCGCACTCCTACCCCAGGGTCCCAGTGTCTCGACGCCAAATGCAGTAAACTCGTATTGGGCGCCGAGACAGCTGTACTTGCCCGCCTTATGATGCTCCCGGGCATCAGCCGCCGCCCCGGCCCGTTTGCTAGTCGCTGGGATGTAGGATGCAGCTAGCGTGTCGGCGCAAGTGGCATCCCACACCAGCGCACGGCCCATCCTCCATGGGATCAATGACATCCCGTCAGGGCGCTTACCATCGCCCCGCACGATCTGTGGCTCCAGTGCCGCGGGAACGTTGGCACTGACGAGCGCCCTTCGCAGGATGTCATTGAGAGCATGTTATTGTATTGTTTCTCTCTGTAACTGCTTTGTTTGTGTGAGGTGTGCAATAAAGAGTATGTATTGTATTGTATTGTATGAAGCGTTTGGGATGCCGTCAGAGAGGTCAATCTTTGTCTTAGTTTTAATTCATCTTAGTTAATGTTAATCATAATCTTGTATTTACTTTCAATAAATATTTTTTATGGGTATTTATGTTCTTTAATTGTAGTTGCTCCCCTACAAACATTTGTTCCTCTCCAAAAACTGGTTCGAATGATGCCATTCGTGAAAAAATCTCAGTCATCATGCCTATTATACGAGTAGACGGAAGCTAACGAACGAGTGCAAAAACGTTTATGAATAGAACCGAGCAGACTACATATATTTTATACAGCATGTTCCGAGTTCGCTGCGACTGAGCGCTGTTGTTCAGAACTCATATTTTGTTTTATGACGGAAGATCTATAGCGAAAAGAAGCTGGGTCTTATTTCGTATACGATTTGTATAACAAATTATAGTCATGCGCAAAGAAAACCAGTAGGTACAGAATGACTATTTGTTATTTGTTGCACAGTAGACGATTTGTAAAATTGCAACCTGCAACAAAATATTGGCGGATGTCAGTCCGATATGTTGCTGACAGAAGCAGGTCGATTGGCTGGAAAATAGAAAAGTTCATGAAATGTAGGTACAGTCAGCAGCAGAAGTAGCTAAGCGGGCCGGGTGTTCAAAATGACCTGCACACGACTTTATTCTTAAGAAATTAAGAGCGTGTGTAGGTTATTTTGAACACCCGGCTCGCTTAGCTACTTCTGCTGCTGACTGTACCTACTCAACATTGTGTGAAGACTGGTGTAGCCCAGTGGGGTACCTTAACCTGCCTATGGAGTTGTGAAGTTGACGGTAAGGGTAAATATTGCGTGACGAGCGTGGTTATTTATTTATGAGTCTTGGATGTATTTTATGTAGAGTTTATATAACGTGATTGAGAAAGTAAAGAGAACTAAGTAAGTATACCAATATATGAAAATATTTTGTTACCTAGTTAATCTGAAAAACAAAAAGAAGCGGGTTGTGTCGTAGATACAACCGTTAATTAAGTTTAAGTGGATACTTCTTATTTAAAGGAATCTGCTATTATGGTGTACCCGTAAAATATATCTCTGAATTAATTCACTAAAATTTATGAAAGAGGTGTCGGTCCGACTCATTGGTGTTTCAGGCGACCACATGGCCGGTTCCTTCTTTGCCCAGCGTCTAAGCCTAGCAGTGCAAAGAGGCAATGCAGCAAGCGTCCTAGGGACCATGCATCAAGCGGGTGAACTGGGTGGGGTATTTTATATTTAGTTCATAAGTCTAGTTCGTAGTTCTCTTTTGTTTACTTAAGTATTTTTAATTGCATAATGATTTTGAAATAAACTTAAATCCTAAAATCTATATAAGTACAGATAAATCGGTATATATGACAACATTGACTGACGTAGCTCATTTGACTCGCGATACATTGAAAATGGCGGTCATTTCAGCATTATTTTCATGTCCGCCACATAAACTAAATAACATTTTGTGATTAACAACTAATGGCAAATAAAGAAGGATTACAACATGTAACAAACGATTATTTGAAATCAGATTAGGCTTCTCTACAAAAAGTTATTCCGGAAGGCACGTGATACATTTTAAACTGTACCCCTATACAAGAACGCGAGCAAAGAAGGTATCCACTTCAAAACATTTGAAAGGAAAGCGACGCAAAGCGTTTGCAACCTTTTAAATTTATTTCCAAATCACAAATTAGCTAGGACAAGGTCGCAAAATTAATAGTAAGTAACGATATATGGCCTACCATTACCCGCACATGTTAATTACTAATTGCAATGCCGCCTGGCATTGTCAGAGATGATGGCAAAAGACCTGATGGTGTGTCTCTGGTTCCATGGAGGTTGGGACGGATGCTTGTGTGGGACGCTACATGTGTAGACACACTGGCACCGTCTCACCTCCAACGGACTACTTCTAAAGCGGGTGCAGCGGCGGAAAACGCCGAAAATCTGAAATGTAATAAATATAGAGGCCTCGGCAGAGAGTACGACTTTGTACCCTTTGGCGTCGAGACCCTCGGTCCGTGGGGTCCCAGTGCGCATAAGTTATTTGCAGAAATCGCGAAACGTCTGGTCGATGTAACTGGTGACCGAAGAGCTGGCGGCTTTCTCGCGCAACGCATCAGCATTGCAATTCAGCGAGGAAATGCCGCCAGCATCCTCGGTACAATGCCTCGAGGGCCTTTTTTAGATTTAACTTAGTTTTAATTTATCTTAGTTAATGTTAATTATAATCTTGTATTTTTATTTCAATAAATTTTATTACTCTAATTGCAATACAACTCATATCGCTCATGTAGGTCCTCAAAGTCATTAAACATAATCTATACTCAGAAGCAATAAAACCTTAACATGACCTCACAAAGTTTAAGCGTTGCCAATATAACCTCACAAACCTAAGAAACTCTATGCGAAGCTAAAACAACCTTAAATCTTAATCTCTATGGTTGAATTTTGCAGTAACTGCCAATAATCAAACTGAGTAAGTGTGGCACGGCTTAAAATGTTATTCCAAGTTTAAATTACGTCCATGCTACTGGTTGAAAAGTTGAGGCTCGGTTAGAAATGTTGCCAGTTTGCCACGTGAAGTTTAACACGTATTTAAGTTCAGAAAATGTTGCAGGGAAGTAATTTGTGGTGTGGTTTTCTTGAGATATTGTTTGAAATTGGTTCATACTTTGAACTACTTGGAAGCTGTATATAGTGATGGATATGGGAAGGCTTGGACTTATTTTAATTATTAGATTTTTAAATACTTACATAAAGATTAAAAAAATGGACGCTGTTTGACCATAAAAAATTGTTACGTCACTTGTTCCCATTTCTATACTAACCATAGGTACAATCAGCAGCAGAAGTAGCTAAGCGGGCCGGGTGTTCAAAATAACCTACACACGCTCTTAATTTCTTAAGAATAAAGTCGTGTGCAGGTCATTTTGAACACCCGGCCCGCTTAGCTACTTCTGTTGCTGACTGTACTAACAGAGCGTTTTGACGTTGACGTTTAATGAATTAAAAGTAGATTATTTAAAGTCAACATCCCTATTATATATTTATGCATTTTTGTAAATCATAAACAAATACATGTGATAGTTCTTCCTTAAATTAAATATCATTAAACAATTAGCAATATTTGTGAAAGAAAATTCAGAACTAGGTATTTACTAAAGTTAGAGACAATAGGACGCCCTAAAACTAAACTGTATTACTGTAGAAGGAATGCTTAAAATGTCATGTTATGGCCATTAAAGTACCTATTCAATAAACTGCCTACAAATCTGCGTAACTTGCCCTTAAAAATATTATAGTACATTGTTTAACGAGGGGCGTAAGTGGAATATTGCTAACGAGAGTCTATCAGAAGCCCGACGCCGAAGGCGGAGGGCTTTTGATGACTCGAGTTTGCAATATTCTTACGCCCGTGTTATACACAATGTTTTTCATCACATTTGCGAGGAAATAAATAACAACAAAAGACAGAAAAATGTAAGTTTCATACAGCAGCACCAATCAAAAATTGACAACTTCACTTCCAGATCAGTGCTAGTAGAGCGCGCAGTTCAATATTTCAACCAATCACAGAGCAGTATTCTTGCGGGGCGGGGCGTCGTGACCAACTAGATTTTTTTATTCAACCAATCACACAGCAACCAGATTTGCTTAAGCCAATCAGAGGGTTCTATTATTTTAAAACTAAACTTAACAGCCCGTGGGAGGTAAAACGGCTATAACTGCTCTGCACGCTCGCAAGTAATAACGCCATTGACGAGCAAGTGTGATGAAAAAAACTGAACTCCATAAATGGCTCACTCCTAGAGTATTATGCGTAAGAGACACTGGTCCTTTGTCGGGAGAGAGAGCGATTCGACAAACAGTATTGTTAGAGTAGTGTGCACGACATGCTACCTAATGAGTAAGGTGTCTACGACTCCTTTTCTGTAGTGTCTTGGTAATGTTTAAGTTTAATTTAATATTTTTAATTTTTATTTTTATAATGTAATGAAATGGGTTAATACCTAAATAAAGAACTAATTTATTTATTTATTTACTTATTATCAAGCAATTATTAAATTCGCACGCCAGAAAAAAGTGTAACATGTAGATCCACTATAATATAATTTAAGACCTCTGTAACCATATTACTTCGAATAAACGATTAGTATTTGGATAATAATTAGTAAGTTACTTAGATGCCAGCTCAATACCAACCTTAGAACCAACCGCAAACCGCAACCTTACGCAAATCGAATTAGCCCCGTAGTAAGCATTTATTTTACAAAAAAGGGCTGTTAGAGCAATTTATAACCTCGGGTCGCGTGAGTCATTAAGATAATTTTTCAAGGAAACAGTTATTCTAACACTGCCGTCGCTATACGTATTTGAAATAATAATTTATGTTAGGAAGAATTTATACAACTACCCAACAAACACTGATAGGCCCAAGGTTACCAGAAGCGCAGGGAAGCTCAAAACAACTTTTTACAGGCTAGTAAAAGCGAAAAAGTCGTCAAAACACATTACCGAACTTACTGACTCTAAATTCAAATCTGTCGTAAAACGGACACTTATTTCAAAAGCATATTATAAGATAAACGACTACATCATGGATAGGGATATTTGGCAGCGATAAAATCCTGCACTAGAAACCTGTCGTAAAATAAATAGGCTTTCTACTGTAGCAATGTAATTTTAAAATTTTATAATACTCTGATACTGATATGATATATTGTATGCTGTTTTGAAAAAATGACACCTCGCCGAGTTTTTTACGCCGGTTCTTCTCGAGGCAGAGGTTTACTTTCCGAACCGGTGGTAGTTTATCGACATTCATAGGTGCATGTAATATGCCTAAATTGAAGAATAAATCACTTTGACTTTGACTTTTGACTTTGATTACGGGGCTAATTCGATTTGCGTAATGGTGGCACCACACTTGGCGGTAGTTGCCCAAATATTCTTGCTGCATCATTTTCCTTCCTACGGCAAATGAAAGAGAGGCAACGATGCAACGCGAACACGCAACCCCAACTGTAGTGCGACCATGAGGTTGACTTTTTAACAATATTTGAAATATCATTCCAACCAACTCTTCCATATAATAGTGAAACCCCGCTCGAGTGTAGTTTGCTCCAGCCCGGAGATATTCCGCCATATTGAGGTCCGTCGGACTGGTAACGGTGAGTTCCGGGAAGCAGCTCTGTGTACGAATTTTCACTAATATCATTGGGAGCCTTATTCTGAAGGCTTAATATACAAAGTCAAAGTCAAAAAGTCAAAGTGATTTATTCTTCAATTTAGGCATATTACATGCACCTATGAATGTCGATAAACTACCACCGGTTCGGAAAGTAAACCTCTGCCTCGAGAAGAACCGGCGTAAAAAACTCGGCAAGGTGTCATTTTTTCAAAACAGTATACAATATATCATTTCAGTATCAGAGTATTATAAAATTTTAAAATTACATTGCTACAGTAGAAAGCCTATTTATTTTACGACAGATTTCTAGTGCAGGATTTTATCGCTGCCAAATATCCCTATCCATGATGTAGTCGTTTATCTTATAATATGCTTTTGAAATAAGTGTCCGTTTTACGACAGATTTGAGTACATAATTTAGAGTAATTTAGAGATACATTATTCAATGCACGATTGAGACCGATGATTGATTTTAGTCAGTTGGTATTTGTTAAATTGAAATGGTTTCTCAACCCGTAGGTACCTAACCAAAAATAAGATAAGTTTAGAATAATAAATAAGTAAATATTAGGGGCCAATCTTACACAAATCGAACTAGCCCCATAGTAAGCTCAATAAGGCTTGTGTTATGGGTACTAGACGACGATATTATTACATAATTATATAATAGATAGACTAATTTCCTGCCTACGACTCCATCCGCGTGGTACTCGTTTATATCGTAGCTCCATACAAACTTTCACCCTCCTTTCACCATTTTAGGGGATGATTTCCGGGATAAAAACAATCCTATGTCCTTTCCTGGGTTAAGCGGTTTAAGCGCGAAGAGGTAACAGGAGAGATAGACAGACAGACAGACACTTGTCTTAGTATATGTCGCAAATATGTAACAGTTATTATTTATGTTAAAAAATTTATTATTATTATTATGCCAATTGCTATTGTGAAGATGTAAAAAAATATGGGTTTCTGCCTGAATTAAATCAATTGTATTTATTTTTTATTTATAAAATTGTATTTATTTTTTATTTATAAATACTTAAATACATAGAAAACATCCAAGACTCAGAAACCCATATTTTCATGCTCATCACACAAATATGCGAACCCGGACCAACTTCCTAAACCCTGCCTTGGTTGCTACCGTCCATAAGCTACGGTAACCACTTATCGTCATGCAAACCGTACGCCACTGATATGGTATAGAATTATAAACTACACCAAAGCTCGTCGTCATAATCAGAATAGGGATGCAGCTCATACGGAATTAAAGATATCCCAGAGCCGCGCAAATCCAGATAGCAGTCGTGATAAGACGGGCTTTCGGACCGAGCTACCTTCGGATACGCTACCTACTGAGGATATTACCTTACTCATGTTTATTATTCCTGAATACAAGGTATCTTTAAAACATGGCAAATTATAAAATATAAGTGCTAAGCGCGCCGGCATTTGTTTGGACTGCCGCGTAATGCAGTGCATCGACAATGTTTGCCGTGGCGCACACCGATAGCTTCGATGCCATAATGAGAAAGAGGTGCGCGTCGCTACAAAACTGCCTTCGCCACAGTTAAAACAAATGATTAACAATAAATCAGCAACAAA
The DNA here is from genome assembly GCA_932294315.1 of Epinotia nisella. Taxonomy (NCBI): domain Eukaryota; kingdom Metazoa; phylum Arthropoda; class Insecta; order Lepidoptera; family Tortricidae; genus Epinotia; species Epinotia nisella. Next base: position 16,517,195 of record OW028688.1, on the reverse strand, counting down.
TGCAATGCATCAGCAATAATAGTAGATTGTATGACAAGGGGCTAAAATAAGCCATATTACCACGAGATGGATATTTTCCATTATAATTCGAGGGGTAATATGGCTTTTAGACCCGAGTTATACACTCTACTTTTCACTTCGACTGCGAGAAAATAGTAAAACAAAAATTATCCATCCACAATCAATAACAAATTTCACTGCGAAGAGATTGTTCAATTTTTTGTTCGTTTTCTTTTTTAATGATTTGGAATTAGGGACTAAAAAACACCTTATGTTTGATTGGTCGATGTTAATATGTAGCTGTATTCTGGTTGGTTGATAGCAAAGAGAAAAGTTTTTTGAAAGAGTTGTGATTGGTGGATTTAAATGATTTGGAATTAGGGACTAAAAAACACCTGATGTTTGATTGGTCGATTTTAATATGTAGCTGTAGGTATTCTGGTTGGTTGATAGCAAAGATAAATGTTTTTTGAAAGAGTTGTGATTGGTGGAGTTAATATGGTGAAGTGTTTTGATTGGTCAAATTAAATGTGTTAAAAATCATAAATATGTATACATATTTTCCCTAGGGGCTAAATGTACTACTTTAGCCCCGCTTATTAAGCCTAATATGACACACTTTTCGAGCATGAGATGTGAAATAGTACATTGTTTAACGAGGGGCGTAAGTGGAATATTGCTAACGAGAGTCTATCAGAAGCCCGACGCCGAAGGCGGAGGGCTTTTGATGACTCGAGTTTGCAATATTCTTACGCCCGTGTTATACACAATGTTTTTCATCACATTTGCGAGGAAATAAATAACAACAAAAGACAGAAAAATGTATGTTTCATACAGCAGCACCAATCAAAAATTGACAACTTCACTTCCAGATCAGTGCTAGTAGAGCGCGCAGTTCAATATTTCAACCAATCACAGAGCAGTATTCTTGCGGGGCGGGGCGTCGTGACCAACTAGATTTTTTTATTCAACCAATCACATAGCAACCAGATTTGCTTAAGCCAATCAGAGGGTTCTATTATTTTAAAACTAAACTTAACAGCCCGTGGGAGGTAAAACGGCTATAACTGCTCTGCACGCTCGCAAGTAATAACGCCATTGACGAGCAAGTGTGATGAAAATGATTTATTATTTTTATTAAAAAAGCATTCTGAACGTGCTGGCGCAGCGCTGGGACCCGCCGCTGCTCGCGCGCTGGATGCGGCTGCACGCGCTTGTAATTGCCGTTTCACCCGCATTAAATTTATTTATATTTTGTCACTAATAAAGCCTTATAAATTCTATTGCTACTAACATTTTAGATGGATTACAATTTTCCGAAATAAAAACTTTGAATTTGAATTGCGAGTGCTCACGAATAAGGACCGTAATTCCCTTAGCCATATTCGATCTCAGACGCGAGTGACCCGTTTTATTATATTTTAATATGTCTAAGACTCACGGCAGTTTTCTATGTAAAATAAGGTACATTTCATTGAACAAAGTTCACTGGGCTGTAGGTATTTACGAAAGAATAAACTAACTTGTCAGTTTTACAAGTCTGATCTATCTCGCAACTTTAGGCGCGGCCTGCGGTGACGGTCCATAGTAAATTTGACAGCTAATGACAAGTTTATTATTGTCCGGCGCGGCCAGGTCGCGCCAGTCTGTGAGAGGCCTAAAGCATGTGACCGTGTGGCTTTCTGACCAGTGTTGCCAGTTTAAATGTCTAGTAACAATAGGTAATAAAGCCTTTTTTCGCATACATTAATGCAATGCCTTTCTTTCTTTCTTTCTTTCAATGAATACCTCATCATCATCATCATCATATCAGCCGAAAGACGTCATCTGCTGGACATAGGCCTCTCCCAAAGAGTGCCAAATTGACCGGTCCTGCGCTACCCGCATTCAGCGGACTCCCGCGACCTTTACCAGACCATCAGTCCATCTTGTGGGGGGGCCTACCCACGCCGCGCCGGAATGAATTCCTATTAAATAAAGATAAAAGCAAGGAAATCCATAAATCTTATGTAATAGGTAATATTAATAAGGATTTTTTATGTATTTTTATGTACCTACCTACACAAGCTTTGTTGAATGAAGAAATAATTTGGGCGCATTTTTGTATTATATTTGTGATCAATATGTCTTAGAATTTTTTGTCAATTGTCATTAAAGTTCATTTTTAACTTAGCAAATCACGATTTCTCGGTTGTAAAGGATTAGGCTATTCAGTTCAGTACCAGCAAGGCAAGAATATTTCTCGTCTCGTCAAATTAAGAGTTATATAATTTTTTCAAAGCAAGTGGGTCGTTCTTCTTTTCGACCGACAATAGCCTGTCCCTCGTCTTATTACGGCATCTCATTTGAGTAATGATGTTTACGGTTTTATAATGTTCGAATGAACGTCCATATTATTTTATTAATTAGTGATGTTTAATATTTCACTTTCTCTAACTAGCATTTTTTTAAATGTTTGTTTTTTTTCGTAGAATGCCGTGACAGAGTGGTAAACCAAAATGTTGTCCCCACTGAAAGAGTCCACTTTGTCACATGTTTTTTTTTAGAAACCAACCGTAAATAAATATTTATATTGGCCAGAAAGGAAACTTTAATTAGTTCTAATGAAGAAACCTATGCATTTTTTTTTAAATCGCACTTCAAAACCACAATTTTCGATAGTTCAAAAACCAAAAAAACAGAAAAACCTCGGATCATTGTCGGTAAAAAAGAAGAACGACCCAAGTGCGATGTGAAACGACGAACAAAAATGTAAATATTCTGGTAAATCTGGTAGGATAATATTTATAACAATGGTATTATGCGTGAGTGGGTACGAGATTTTTCGGTATTCTGAAATGTATTGTAAAATCATTTAGGTTCCCAAAACATTTAAGAATTTACACCTCAATCCGATTTAGAAAAAAAATCATTGGATTCTAAAATTAGTTCTAAATCATACTATACGTAAAATAAATATTTGTATCCAAAGTTGACTTCAACTCAACTCGAAAAAAGAATGCACTGCCCGGGAATCGAACCCGGGTCGCAAGAATGGGAATCTTGCATGATACCACTACACCAGCAGTGCTTGTTATCAAATTGCGAAATAACTGCTCCCGTCATAGTAGATGCACAGTGTCCCTTTGTCATGATCATGACTTGTTCTTTGTTCCATTTTGAACCTTATTACGATCGGCGCAAAGTTGTTATTGGCACGTGCTTTTTGATACCGTACTTAATACATAATTTAGATAAATTTTAATCTTCAGCTACCTACGTACCTAATAAATAACTATGAATGACTTTGATTTTTTAATGCCAAGTGGCAAACAAACGTACGGCTTGCCTGATCGTAAGCCAACGTGAATGATCCAAAGTTACGAAATTTTGTATGAAGAAAGCTCTCTGCCAGTTTAGAACACATTTCTTGTAAATTAAATGTCCTCTTTAAGAAACTTCTTAAATGGAAACTTGCCTTGATGTGTATAGACAGTTTCTAGAAACTTTTGAGAAGATTCTACAGCTGGTAAGTACGATAGTATTTAGTAGTATACGAGTCGCTTAACTTCAAACTCGGGTAAATCCAATTCTGACATTTTTAAAGATTTTGGTATAAAATAAAATAATATAAACGGATGCTTGTGTGGGACGCTACATGTGTAGACACACTGGCACCGTCTCACCTCCAACGGACTACTTCTAAAGCGGGTGCAGCGGCGGAAAACGCCGAAAATCTGAAATGTAATAAATATAGAGGCCTCGGCAGAGAGTACGACCCTTTGGCGTCGAGACCCTCGGTCTGTGGGGTCCCAGTGCGCATAAGTTATTTGCAGAAATCGCCAAACGTCTGGTCGATGTAACTGGTGACCGAAGAGCTGGCGGCTTTCTCGCGCAGCGCATCAGCATTGCAATTCAGCGAGGAAATGCCGCCATCAGCATCTTCGTTACAATGCCTCGAGGGCCTTTTTTAGATTTAACTTAGTTTTAATTTAATTTAGTTAATGTTAATCATCACCTTTAGAAAATTAAAATCCATTGTATAAAGGGTAAAAAAACTTGTTTATGTAAATGATCTACCATATATGGTAAGCCGAAGATCAGGCATTGTCATGTTCGCCGATGACACCTCGTTACTGTTCAAGGTTAATAGGAAAGATACTGAACTCATTGAACCAAATAACACCCTGTCCATGATATCTGACTGGTTTGCTGCCAATAACTTAGTGTTGAATCCGAAAAAAACGAAATGTATAAAATTCACACTAGCGAACTCAAATGTAAACATAGCCTCAAATATTAAACTTAATGGTGAAACCATAGAATTTGTAAAGTCAACTGTATTCTTAGGTATTACGTTAGACTCTAAACTGCAGTGGGGTTCCCACATAACTGCGATAGGAAGTAGGTTGAGTTCCGCTGCTTTTGCAGTCAGGAGAATAAGGCAGCTTACCAATGTAGCAACGGCACGGTTAGTTTACTTCGCTTACTTTAACAGTATAATTACTTATGGTCTTATTTTATGGGGATCAGCGGCAGATATTGAGACTGTATTTATTTTACAAAAAAGGGCTGTTAGAGCAATTTATAACCTCGGGTCGCGTGAGTCATTAAGAGAATTTTTCAAGGAAACAGATATTCTAACACTGCCGTCGCTATACGTATTTGAAATAATAATGTATGTTAGGAAGAATTTATACAACTACCCAACAAACACTGATAGGCCCAAGGTTACCAGAAGCGCAGGGAAGCTCAAAACAACTTTTTACAGGCTAGTAAAAGCGAAAAAGTCGTTCTTGGGAAATTGTATAAAATTCTACAATAAACTTCCAAAACACATTACCGAACTTACTGACTCTAAATTCAAATCTGTCGTAAAACGGACACTCATTGCAAAAGCATATTATAAGATAAACGACTACATCATGGATAGGGATATTTGGCAGCGATAAAATCCTGCACTAAAAACCTGTCGTAAAATAAATAGGCTTTCTACTGTAGCAATGTAATTTTAAAATTTGCTGAGAAAAGATACTGATATGATATATTGTATACTGTTTTGAAAAAATGACACCTCGCCGAGTTTATTACGCCGGTTCTTCTCGAGGCAGAGGTTTACTTTCCGAACCGGTGGTAGTTTATCGACATTCATAGGTGCATGTAATATGCCTAAATTGAAGAATAAATCACTTTGACTTTGACTTTGACTTTGTTTTTATCGCTAATACCTATCCCTTTATCTATGGTTAATTTATAATTCCGTTTGGTTTTTGGGAAACATACAGTTAAAATCATAATATTTTATCAAAATAAGATAAATCCATATGACAGCTTTTTTCAAATGTAGGTAGTCCATCCAAGTCAATCAGCGAAAGAAGTTTGTTCAACACAATGAGGTATTATAAAAGATAAATTGCAAATATGAAATGAAGGTAGGTATAACCAATCAAAATTTTATTTTTTGTAAAGAAATTTAATTTTTTGTAAAAAAAGCCTTTCAAATCACCGAATTAACGTTATTATCACTTTTTTTCAACAATCTCCCAAGTGGTTAGAGTTGATTTATCTGAGTTTGAAGTTAAGGGACACGTAGGTACAGTAAGGGAAATGAATTCACGTACCACCGTAGAACCCTATCGCAATAAGGTGACATATCACTCGATTTTGAGTGACGGCGGCCTGTCAATTGCGACAGGGTTCTACGGTGGTACGTGAATACATTTCCCTTGCTGTACGTAGTTGGGTCGTTCTTCTTTTTTACCGACAATGATCCGAGGTTTTTCTGTTTTTTTGGTTTTTGAACTATCGAAAATTGTGGTTTTGAAGTACGATTTAAAAAAAAATGCATAGGTTTCTTCATTAGAACTAATTAAAGTTTCCTTTCTGGCCAATATAAATATTTATTTACGGTTGGTTTCTAAAAAAAAACATGTGACAAAGTGGACTCTTTCAGTGGGGACAACATTTTGGTTGACCACTCTGTCACGGCATTCTACGAAAAAAAAAACATTTAAAAAAATGCTAGTTAGAGAAAGTGAAATATCAAACATCACTAATTAATAAAATAATATGGTCGTTCATTCGAACATTATAAAACCGTAAACATCATTACTCAAATGAGATGCCGTAATAAGACGAGGGACAGGCTATTGTCGGTCGAAAAGAAGAACGACCCAGTTTATGGCGTTGATTTTCAGAGATCATTGCGCAATCAATTATAGCCGAGCGGTAAGGCACGCGACTTTCAATTGTGTGGTCGTGGGTTCGAACACCGGCTCGTACTACTTACTGGACATTTTCAAAAACTAACAGTGGCGGTTCGGTGAAGGAAAACACCGTGAGGAAACCGGTCTAATCTCAATAAGATGGCAGTCGCTTTGGTAAAACTAGTGCCTATGCCAAATCTTGGGATTAGGGGACCGATTTTTGATTTCCCGCGCTCGAAAATTAAATAAAAGTAAATACGATTGTAGTACCAAAACTGCAGGCGCTTACTTTCTACTGATAAAATTGAATACGAGTGGTAAATACTACTCGTTTTTCAATTTTCTATCGCTATTTCAAAATAGCATTTCATCATTTTTAACCCCCGCCGCAAAGAGAGGCGTGTCTGTGTACCTTTCTGTGGTATCGTAGCTCCCAAACGGATGAACCGATTTGAATGCGATTTTTTTGTGTCATACATAATTTTAACCCGAGTGTTCTTGGCTATGTTTCATCAAAATCGGTTCAGCCGTTTTTGAGATATTGAACTTTGAAATGAAAAGATCGGGGGGTTTTCAACTTTTCTAAGTTGTAGTTATTGACAGTTTTCGAGTGAAAGAGTCGTGCGCTGGAAAGTTAAAAATCTGTCCCTAGGGACCTGGGTGCCTAAGCGGACCCCGGGCTAGGTTAGGGGCATAACCGGGAATATAATATTGCGCATTATTTGCATAGTTAATGTCATAAAAAAACCTAACCAAGACAGTACCGTTCCGTCGTAACCAAAAAATTAACAACAAGCAAATGCCTAGTCCCTCGGCAATCTCTCACATAACTTAGGTACCTAAATAAAACAATAAAAAGTTACAATGAAAAATGCGTGGTCCTTTATGATTCTGGAGCAATCTCCAAGTTGAGATAAAGTATTCCCTTAATACACCTACATAACATTATGTGTTCTAGATCTACTGAATGTGAAACTTGGCAACATTGTTTATGTAAAATGCTTTGATGGTTTCATCATCATCATCATATCAGCCGAAAGACGTCCACTGCTGGACATAGGCATCCAAAAAATGCTACAATGACCGGTCCTGCGCCACCCGCATCCAGCGGACTCCAGCGACCTTTACCAGGTCATCAGGCCTAACCCACGCTGCGCCTTCCGGTACGTGGTCTCCATTCGAGAACCTTTCCGCCCCAATGGCCATCGGTTTTACCTTCCGGCGAGACCTAAAGCGGAGCGGAGCGTGTCACGGTGTTTGTAGAACGTATGGCTTAAGCTGAACGCGACCTATCCGACATCGCTGTCTGGCGGACTTTAAGAGCATTGCTGGCGTTAGGCCTGCGTCACACTGGCGCGGCCTGCGGTGACAGTCCATAGTAAATTTGACAGCTAATGACAAGTTTACTATTGACCAGGCCGCGCCAGTCTGTGAGAGACCTTATTTGGACGAGGAAAGCTCTTCCACGATTTCAAGCGACGGTGACAGCGGCATACGTCGCTTGAGTCGTCGCTGTACGTCGGAGCGAGAGCAGGGGGCTTGCAGTGGGAGGGGCGCGTCGCGATAGACACCTATTGCTCGCGTGGCCTGAGGCCGCCAGTCAGTCTTGGGCCGGCGCCGCGCGAGTGATTCGCCGCCACCGCGAACCACGAACCGCACGTATCTAATATCTCTTATTTATTACGAGGTTTGTAAACCCACGATAAACGGCCACAGCTTGTTTATGGTCGTTGAAACAAGCTGTGGCCGATATCACGGTTCACTTTACTCAAGCGACATCTGGTGGGCTAGAACATTTTTTGCCCTCATTGATGTATTCTTGGCGAAACATCCCTAGCGCTACACGTGTCGTGTGTGAATGAATACAAGTTATATAATAGACAGAGATGCACAGAGTTAGGCACGTTTCTTATGCCTAAACGCCGATTTTGCTAGGAAGTGCAATTTCTGTACTTGTACTACATATTACTTATTCTGTGGCGAGAGGACGCACTCCAGTCTTTCGCTTCCTCATGCAGCTCCGCTGCTACAGCCTCCACCGTTTGAAGCCGAGGTTGAGCCGTCAGAGTTGTATATCGTGGCGCAACATTCAGCAGCACGGCAGGTGTGCTACGTTCTGCAGTGGACGGACTATGGCTGGTGATGATGAGGATGATGATTCGCGTTACATAACGACGGACAGACAGTTGTTTTGGGTGGCACCCTTTGGACTCGGAACTCTACATATAAATTAGGACCCCAACATACGGCATATTACTATCTTTTGCCAACGACTTTGAATCGATACTTGAAACCCAGATGGATTCATCGAAAGGATCAGGGATGATTGCCGGGATAAAAAGTGTCCTATGTTTTGTTTTGTGTGTCAAATCGCTTCCATTTGGATGTATTTACATTCAACCGTTTTTGAGCTACCAACATCCAAATAAGTATCAGAGTATAATTGTGATTTATAAGTTTCGAAGTACAGCTTAGCACTAAGCATTCTAAGCAAGCAACCTAGGCTTACAGACTTCTTTCGCAGTTCGAATCCCGAAGGGACCCATCTAAGTAATAAAAGAAGTCATTGCATGTACCCGAGTATAAAACCAAAGTTGCAGTCGGATTGTTTCATCCACGACGCCCTCGGGATCGGCACAATCAAGGGAAGAACCGACCTGGAGGTATATTTGTCTCGACATTTTGATATCATATTGGACTATTGGTATGTCGAGTCGAATCGAACATTCTGGAGAAGTACCTACATAGGCGTTTTATAATGAAAACTGACAAACAAATATTAGCCGAACAACGATTGTTGCTGAATTTATTTTCATGCGCGTTTTCTAGTTGCTTATAATTCGAAGAAACCTTTACAATCATTTTATGTGACGTCGGCGGTTTGCCAAGGAACGCATAATGGGGTTCCAAAACAAGTCCCTAATAGTGACGATAAGGTGAATAATGAATATCTACCAGTGATGTGCGATATTCATACTAATTTGGCACCTCGCTCTAGGCACTTGTTTGACACTTCGCTCTTGGCACTTGTTTGACACCTCGCTCTAGGCACTTGTTTGACACCTCGCTCTACGCACTTTTTTGACACCTCGCTCTAGGTACCTGTTTTATACTTCGCTCTAGGCACTTGTTTGACACCTCGCTCTAGGCACTTGTTTGACACCTCGCTCTAGGAACTTGTTTGACACCTCGCTCTAGGCACTTGTTTGATATTTTATACGAGGTCACTGGGTGGGTGCCCGCACTGGCACACGATAAAACGAACAAGGTCAACAAGGACCTCCGGAGGTGGTGCTCTGGAAATCGGAGAGGTGCTGGTGGTGCTGAAGAAGTAAAGCGCAAGCGTTCCTCCAGCCCACCACTAAAGTACAAAGACGGCAGACGGAGAGGTTTTTTAGTGGGTAGACTCGGGGCCTCATTAGCCCACTACGAGGAGTCCCACATATCCACCCGGGTCCGTCCCCACACCCGGGTGAAATGCGTAAAGCATTTTTGCTCTCATAAAAAAAAGGCACTTGTTTGAAACCTCGCTCTAGGCACTTGTTTGACAACTCGCTCTAGGCACTTGTTTGACACCTCGCTCTAGGCACTTGTTTGACACCTCGCTCTATGTAGGCACTTCTTTGATACCTCGCTCTAGGCACTAGTTTGGCACCTCGCTGGGTGTAATATATATAATATTAGCGACCCGCCCCGGCTTCACATGGATAGTCCACCATTTAAATGCACAAAGCAATGAATAAATGAAATGAAATGAAATGAAATAAATGTTTGTCTACTGGCAGTCTTCTTATATACTCGTATATAGTAACAAGTGGAATTAAAAGATTTTTCCAAAACCTAACTGCTGTTTTGCTAATATTTTAGCCTATGTCACTCCCACGATTAAGAGGAATCCAACGACACCTCATATGTCGAAATCCGTCAAACGGTTTAGGCTGCAGGGCGTGCCAAAGAATAAGACACACAATTTCATGCACGAAGTACATATCATCTCTCTCACTTCTAAAATTACTGGTAATTAGGGATGACGAACGTCAGATTTATCACATTGCGAACCTTGCGATGCGAATGTCAAGGAAAAGGAAAAGTCGAACTAATCAAGCGGGGTACAAATGCTTCCAATTGGTCAAAATAAATCACGACGTGCGATACCGCTCTGCGCGCATTGCGCATGACGCATGCGACTCGACGGCGACGAGCGAACACAACGCAACATGCACATTCGCATTCGCAATACATTCGCATCGTTTGATGCGAATGCGAATATCGATGCGAATGTTTAATGTGATGCGAACCATTCGCACAAGCGAATGCGAATATTCGTAACATCCCTCCTGGCAATATATGAAAACATAGCCCCTATTCATCCTTAACAAGTGAGTTACAACGCTACCCAATTCGCAATTTATAGGTAGCTGTTAATTTATAGTACATTGTTTAACGAGGGGCGTAAGTGGAATATTGCTAACGAGAGTCTATCAGAAGCCCTACGCCGAAGGCGGAGGGCTTCTGATGACTCGAGTTTGCAATATTCTTACGCCCGTGTTATACCTACACAATGTTTTTCATCACATTTGCGACGAAATAAATAACTACCAAAGACAGAAAAATTAAAATTTCATACAGCCGCACCAATCAAAAATTGACAACTTCACTTCCAGATCAGTGCTAGTGGAGCGCGCAGCTTCAATATTTCAACCAATCACAGAGCAGTATTCTTGCGAGGCGGAGCGGATTGGCCAACTAGATTTTTTTCAACCAATCACAGAGCAACCAGATTTGCTTAAGCCAATCAGAGGGTTCTATATTTTAAAACTAAACTTAACAGCCCGTGGGAGCTATAACTGCTCTGTACGCTCGCAAGTAATAACGCCATTGACGAGCAAGTGTGATGAAAAATATATAACCTGCCGGTCCTTATGTAATAGGGTACCCGTCCACACGAGAAGGTACATCGCATGAGGCGTCAGTACCTAATTCATCTTGGCACTGCACGGCTGACGGGCTTGCCAACTCGTTACTCCCGTTAGCCCGTTCGGCTAATGCTGTTTGCTCACTAACGAACCGCGTTTAGCCAGTCACTCACTCCTCACTTTATTATGGGGTATGTAGAATGTCTGCTGAAATGATGAGCTCTTAATATAATTACCTATTACAGGTACTGTAATGTTGGTTGTTATAAATTAAAGAGAGACGCGAGGGATACACGCATTTATTTAATTAATCTTAGGTTATTTTTACAATTGGGCTCGTTAGCTGTTCTTGTCTTCGAAATCGGAAAAAGAGGGCGAGGCGCGATCTTGGCACACGCCAACCACACAATCGTATTGTTTAACTTGAATGCTATTGTTTTGAAGGTAATTAGATCGGCTCAGTTCAAAAAATTTCAACTATACCTACAAGGCTGTACGTGTACAGTCAAGGGCACCAATATGTATTCACTCAAAGTTTCATAAATAGGTATACTACAACCTTATTGTTGCAGAAATAAGGTCTGTGTACATATTTTTGAGACTTTGTGGTGTATACATCGGTGCCCTTGACTGTACATAGCTTTTTTACACAGTCACTAGGTACAGTCAACAGCAAAAGTAGGTTATCATTTTTTCACCTTATCGCAATGGAATAAGGTACAAAAGTGATAACTTACTTTTGCTCTTGACTGTACTCGTTGAATGGGTTCTTATGAGCCAAAACACGACGGCTTTATCTTGTGTAGTTTAGTAGTTGATAGGGTCACTTTCGGTGTCCGTCATCAGATCAGCTCGGTGGCGACATAATATTGCGTTGCCATCGAACTTATACAAGCATACCAAATTTCGGCTCAATCGGAAACCGTCAAGTGGCTGAAAATTCAGTTGCAAGATTTGATCCGCAACATAAGGTAAGGTCGTCGACGTTGTACTAGAATAGTTTAAATCCGAATGAAGAAAATCCTCTTAGTTCGAATTTAACCACTATTACATTGCTTTGACATAGAATGCCCATGTTATACACTAGTGCAACGTCAAGGACTAGAACGTTTGTTGTTTACCTTACTAACGAACGAACTAACTAACAAGGTAACTAAAAACTTTTAATAAGCAGAAGCGCTCCATGTTCACGAATGCCAATTCACGAAGTATTTATTTATTCAAAAGAACATATTTTACCAGTAATCCTAAATCCTAATTAAAAATCCAATTTATATCCTTCTCTTTTCCGCAATGGGGTGAAGAGAAAATGTTCATGAGTAAATGAGATAACGCCCAGCTTCAAATTATGTCAAGTTAATTTTAAAACAGAGTGCGAAACGGATTTTATCAGAATAAAGCAACGATATCGCTGAATCTCATTAGTGGAAATGAGAAAGACCGCAAAAAAATAATGACATCAAGCGGACTTAAAAGTTATTAAAATTCTCAAATTTGAACCCTAATGCGTACGGAATAACGGCGACAGCTTATTTTTTATTCGATTCGGGAGCCGCAAAATAATTTTGCACTGGGAAATGACGGCTCTGGACGCGGGGGACAGGGGAATGACAAAAGTGTACACGGTAATGATGGTTCGGATAAAGAATGATTACGGAAATGACAATATTAGAAATGGGTGATAACTTTTTATCGCCCAAGTTTCAAAGATTCTGTTTTGCATTGATGTTTTTTTGCGTAAAAGGGAAAAAAGCAAGCGTAAAAGCGTTAGGTATTTGTTTAAAAAAGGCGTTGGATCAATACAACATTTCTTGTTTTATATTATAACTAGCTTCTGCCCGCGACTCCGTCCGCGAGAAACTCGTCCTGCTCAAACATTTTTAAAGAATCATGAAGATTCTGCCCAATGTCCTCAATTAAGTACATTTTTATCTTAGTGGGTCCTGCCGAAGACTATTTTTGTGAAAACGAAATCAAATTGATTTACCTACTTGGGAGTCAAATTTCAATCATAAATTAATTTTTTGGAACAGTGCATGCTTTGATTGCAGACTGTACCTTTTTGCATCAACTTGATACTTGGTGACAAAATTGTTCCCAAAAAATTAATTTATTAATAAGCTTTACTTCAATTTACCCCGGTCTCCCCTCAGCCCCGATAAGCTAATATATATCGCAGACGTGACAACCGGACCAAATTCGATGCAATCCGTGACGTCATCGACGAGTTGTTTACATCCCGTCGAATATTACAACATTATTAAAGTTGTTCAACCAGTATTTTACACATTTAATAACTCACTTATGGGCATTTCTCCGAGCGTTTCGAACGCTGTGATTTCGGTGGTCGCATTATTGACAATGTCCTTAGGTTTTTGTGGTCTATTTAGAAAACAATGATAGCACTTCCCCGCGCCTTCTCCACAAAAGCTCAAAAAATCGTCTTCTATTAAAATCGTCTTCAATAATACGACCACCGAAATTACAGCGTTCGAAACGCTCGGAGAAATGCCCTTATGCATCATCATACTAGCCGAAATACGGCTCGTAAGGCCTCCCCCAAAGAGTGCCACAATGACCTGTCCTGCGCCTTCCACTTATGCATAAAACTTAACAACCCTGGCGATGCCTTGATTCGAGTCGATTTGCGAAAACCACACCCCCTTGACAGAGACACGCTTATGCCTTCCGCGCACGAGAAAAGAGATGCAAAACTCTTCAGGTTTGGACAAATTTCGATAAATACCTAACTTAATGAAGTTTTATTAAATATTTCATTAAGTGAGATTTTAGATGAGATAAAATACTATTTAAACATGATTGTGTTGTAAAATAATGTATTGTTTGAGTAGGTTGAGTAAAAAAAGGAAAATAAAGCCCAAACTTTTATCTATTAAGAAAATTTTAGGCAATCTTGTATCGATTAAATCAGATAGTCAAGAATCATATTATATTGAAAATCAGGCCTTCAGGTTTCAATTGAATGAAGGCATAAGTTTTCCTAGATTTTTAAGGTTCCGTAGTCAACAAGGAACCCTTATAGTTTCGCCATGTCCGTCCGTCTGTCTGTCTGTCCGTCTTCGGCTTAGCTCAGTAACCCTTACAACTAGAAAACTGCAATTCGGCGTGCATATATAAACCAATCACGCCGACAAAAAAGTAGAATAAAATCCTGAAAAAAATTTGTTTTAGGGTACCTCCCCTACATGTAAATTGGTGATGTATTTTTTTTTTCGTTAAACCTATAGTGTGGGGTATAGTTGGATAGCTTGTTCAAAAATATTATGGGTTTACTAAAACTATTTTTCAACTTAGTTATGCGTTTGCGAGATAATGGGATTTAAAGCCCTAGTTTTTGTTCGAGTCATGTGTCCCTCCCCCCCAGCCGGCTAAATGGCTACTACTGGGGACGTGAAAAAAATCGTGGCAGTAGTACATAATAATGAATTTAAAAGGAAAACTATCACAGTTAAGTGGACATAACTAGTTAACGAGTAGTTAACTGGTAAGAAATGCACTTAATTTCGGGTGCGTATACATTGTCATTGGAATTTGAACCTTTTACCGTGGACGGTAGAGTTGCTTTTTCTTGCCCGCTGTCAAAACAACATAATTTCATTGTTCGCACATCGTTGTACGAATTTCAATTTTACAACATTTTGCTGACATGACGAAAGAAGTAATCTCATTGCAAAGTATGAACTGTTTTGTAAAAACTTAATCTGTATTCATATATTTTTTTACTTAATCCTGACTTCCTCCTTTTATATTTACCTATTATTATTTCCAAAATGGATGATTATTTTGATAACAAACATAGAAACTAAAACAATTATAATTACAATGCTCAGTTATGTGGCCCGTCGACAACCCTATCCCACTCTGATTGTCTATTGCAAAAAAATACAGCTTAGGCAGTGGACCTTCTGTACATTTAAGTACTATTAATTATTCTGTGGTATGGACTAATGGCTCCCATTTTTACAAAATTTGGTACCTAAGTATTTTTGTATGGACTCGTTCTCTGTATAGCCACCGGGTACCGCAAGGATACTGTTATGATGTTTATACTGTGCCTGTGGCGGAGGCGCGTGCCGATCGCGCCACGGCGAAGCTTTTGGCACCGAACTGCACAAATAGGACGACCATAGCACTTATTGTACTGTTACGGTGTTATTGCTTGTACCGTTGTTTGTGTAACAGTTACCGAACGTGTCATTACAGACAAACCAGAGGCCTACCGCGCCCTGGGCCTACCGCGAAACGAAATTCGTTTTCGTTCGTGTATCTCCGTCTCTGTCGGTCGAACGAGCAAGTGCGACAGAGACGGAGATACACGAACGAAAACGAATTTCGTTTCGCGGTAGGCCCTCTGTATAAGAGTGGCTTCTGATGCATAGTGATTCATACATTTTAATATAGGTACAGTAAGGGAAATGTATTCATGTACCACCGTAGAACTCTATCGCAATAAGGTGACAATCACTCGAGTTTGAGTGACGGCGGCCTATCAATTGCGACAGGGTTCTACGGTGGTACGTGAATACATTTCCCTTACTGTACATAGGTCGTATAAATAACAATAAATCCTTCCACTGACCTGACTCATCTGGTCATTTTACATATACTACGTGTTTACAACTTCGTTCGACTAGAGCGCGGCATTGCCGCTATGATTTTGTCACTCCACCCGCATTCTTCAATTCTTTTTAGTGTTTTTAAAATTGTCTTTTTGTTATTTTTTTTCTGACTATGTACTTAAACAACGATGATGGCGAATCCTGTTTCACCGTGATACAGTATAATTACTAGTAACAGAGGAAGCTTACTCGTATTACAATAGTTATTTACGATACAAGTGCAGAAAATAGGAAATTTGCAACGAGTGGCGATAAATTAAAACACGACCGAAGGGAGTGTTTTAAATCGACACGAGTTGCGAATTACCTATTCGCACGTGTATCGTACAACGTTTTACAGTACATATGGCTCTTTAAAGTTTCAACATATGCACGGAAAGTGCTCATTTCCGCACTAGTGCGGAAAAGTAACACCATGTGTACTGTAAAAAATGTTTTTCATACGTAATTGTTTACACCTAGCATTTAATACTTGTTTATACCTTATAAAAGGTGTAAAAGTGTAAGTAGTCGTAAGTCTTTTCTTGCAAATAAAGTTATTTTATTTATTTAGTTGTTTCGAATCTCGATCATGATAGGACACTTAAAGGGTTAAACCTACAACGGCTGCTTGGCATCCTTTTCACACCCCGCCCCCACCCCGCCCCCACGTCCGCATACGTCCGCATAATGGCAATGTGCATCCTTCTTGTGGGGCCACTTTTCGGTGCTAGTTAGACTGCTATGGTTTTTTTCGTTCGTTCGCTGGTTCCTGCCATACAAATCAATCCTGCATTAGTTACAACTTAAGCGGGAATTACATTACGAAATTAGTGTCATGCATGTTGACATCAGTTTCACGAAAGTAGTTTCGATATATGCGAAAGTAATTTCGTAACATAATTAGTGTCGTGAAAACAACAGTATCGCAGTGACCATGGCCCCATCAGCATCAGCTATTTCAACATGCATGACACTAATTTCGAAATGTAATTCCGGCTTTACACCATGAAACTAGTTGCATGACACTAATTTTACCTAAAAATGGCGCAGGACACGAAATTGATTTGCTTTCATGAAATTAATGCATGCATTACGAAACTATTAAATTACACGTGAAACTGTTGGTAAAACTAATGTCACTAAACTAATTTCACGCCACTAATTTCGTAATGTAATTCCCGCTTTACAAGCGCACGCACACATACAGCCGCGCAAAGATGAGTTGACCTTTGTATGTAGGTACGTAGAATCGATCCGAGCTAACGGCCTCATAATGTTCATGTACACAATAAATCTATCCGGATGTGGCTCCTTAATGTTCCGAGGGCTCGTTACAAAGCCCTCGGCAGCCATTCTGTAATTCAGTTCGTAATCCTGTAATTCTGATGGTAATCTTGCTAAATAATGAGTTCTCCTTTTGATAACAGTTCCTCATAGCCCATATATTGTTTAGAGATAACTGAGAGCTGAGAATGTGTAAGGGGGTCAAATAAACCCCAGCAGCATATAACATTATAAACCCCTGAGGTTTCCGCTGGAAAAAATGGTTATCTGTAAAGTCGGTTTACGGACGATAATTTTACGTGATAACGTCATAAGAAAACATTGATAAAAATTGCATAACACGTATTTGGGTCGTTCTTCTTTTCGACCGACAATAGCCTGTCCTTCGTCTTACTACGGCATCTCATTTGAGTAATCATTTTACGGTTTTATAATGTTCGAAAATGAACGTCCATATTATTTTATTAATTAGTATTAATTTAATATTTTAGTTTCTCTAACTAGCATTTTTTTAAACGTATTTTTATCGTAGAAGTCCGTGACAGAGTGGTAAACCAAAATGTTGGCCCCACTGAAAGAGTCCACTTTGTCACATATTTTTTTTAAAAACTAACCGTAAACAAATATGTATATTGGCCGGAAAGGAAACTTTAATTAGTGTTAATGAAGAAACCAATGCATTTTTTTTAAATCGCACTTCAAAATCACAATTTTGGATAGTTCAAAAACCAAAAAAAAAGGAAAACCTCGGTTCATTGTCGGTAAAAAAGAAGAACGACCCATTTACTCATTTATCGTTAGGAATACTCACCGTGTGAAGTTTCGAATAAAATAGTCGATCTAACCTTGTTTCCTTATACAAACTTTGGACCCACATTTCACCCCCTTAGAGGGTGAATTTTGAAAAATCCTTTCTTAGTGCAGCCTTATTATATAAGGAACCTACGTGCCAAAGTTGGAATCTCTAGAACCAGCGGTTTGGGCTGTGCATTGATATGTCAATCAATGGAACGGGACAATGAGTCACACTTTATCGTGCGTGCAGCCGGCGTTCATCGATTTATAAGACGTTATCACGTCAAAAAATGTACATATACTATAATGTTGTACTAAATGTACTAAAGATATTGGTCAATAAAAAAAAAAATGGGGGGTGAAAGTTTGTATGGACCTAAGATATAAACGAGTTTCACGCGGACGGAGTAGGCATAAGCTAGTACCTTTATTAGGGTTCCGGACCAAAAAGGTAAAAATGGAACCCTTATGGGTGCGACTCCGTCCGTCTGTCTGTCTGTCACAAAGTTAAATATCTCAGGAACTACTATCATTTTAAATTTGGAATAGTTGTAAACAAAGCTAATCCACGTGTATGCAAAATGTTTTTTTTTCTATAGAAAAGGTCGGATAAGAGGGGGCAAAAATTAAAAGTCTAGTTAGTAGGCCAAGTTGGGTATCATATGAAAGGGCTTGAATTTCACATTCTAAACAGTTTTTTTGGTCTACAGTGGTAAAATTTGGATTTATAAAGAATGTTGAAAAAAATACCGTTCCCACCCTTATCTCCGGAGTTAACCAAGCTAAAAATTTGAAAATAATATATATGATTAATATTATCGTAAATATTACCGCAAAGTATAACGAGACCTCTATCTAGCGTATATTTTTTTTATTCCTCAAAAATTATTTGTTAATGTTGTTTGTAATTTAATACTTCTGCGTTAAAAAAAAATCCTTCAAATTCGTATGAAAGTATTCTGAAAGTACCGTCTAGCAAATGAAAAAAGAATTATCGAAATTAATTCATTTGATAAAGAATTATCGCTGAAAAACCAACATACATACCGAGTTCCTTGGTCGCGCAAGTTAGTAACAAAATGCACCGATAAATGGCGCTGTAGGTACTAATGACTTAACTACACTATGCGTTGTTAAGATTTTTCCTAAATTAAGGGCGGGGCAAGACGGGTATGTTGTATGAAATTGTTTTATGAGTTGTAAAAAAGGGAACCCTCGGTGCGCGAGTCAGACTCGCACTTGACCGGATTTTTTATATACTTCGTAGGACTACTTGTATTGACAGCGAATCCACATAGCAATTTACTTTTCTCAAAAATGGCCCGCAAAGTGTACATAAGTCGCTACATATTGGAAGGTAAAGTGTATAGTTTCAGTTCAGATCAAAATTAAAAAATAAAAAACATTGCAGGCCGCCTGGAATTTTACATATAAATTCCTTTATTTGTCGAGTACCAAACTTTAAAAAAGTTGAAACCGGCATATAAAAGACGGCACAGGTCGTATTCAGCCAATTCAACTCGTATTTTTCTGTTGCAAACGCGACGTTTTCTATGTATCTCAAATATTTTGCATTTTTTGGTGGAAAAATACACTTGCGATTCGGTTTAAAAAGAAAAACGTCGGGAAATCAGTAATATTTTCAAGTTGTGCAATGATATTTAAAGTTTATTATTCCCCCATTTTCAAAAAAAAAAATCTAAAAACTAAAATAGTTACAGCAAGAAAACTAGAATCAAAAGTAAAGACTAACAAAATCTAAATCAAATTGTAAAAAAATTAACGAGAAATAAAAGGCTTTTTTATTATTTATTTATTATTCCCCCATTTTTGAGAAAAGCACTATATTAGCCTCAGCCGGAATGGCAATTGCAGGCTTCGTATTATAATTAAACGGACTCGCAAGCTCGTCCGTTTAAACAAATACTCAGCCTGCAATTGCCTCCTTCCCGGCCACGGCAATAATGTACTATTAAAGTTCAAATACTCGTACCTTTCTAGTCTAAAATCCAAATGTCATAATATGAATGCATTAAACTCTTGAGAACAAAGCATTACCGAATCTGATCCAGTGTTTGTATTCATTGCACTTCTATTCTCTTTGACACGGTGCAGTCTTGGGGGAAATTACCCGATTCTGGGGAGTCGTGATGCAAATGTTAATTCTGATTATTATCTTTTAAGCACATCCTTTGTGTACAGTCACTATCATTCATTTGGGACCTACTTAAGTTTGACAGCCCTTTCACATTGTATACAGGAATCAGAAGATTTTGCGAAATGGGTCATAAATTAGGTAAAGAAAGCGACTGTTTGTACATATGTACCTAATATATAAGATGATGATGATGATGTCAGTCGTATTTGTTAGAAAAAAAACTACGATAAGTGTAGAAATAGGTCTTAGGCCTGAATCACACTGAAGCCTCTCACGCTCAGGCTTTATTGCATTTAATTTTGAACTTTTTAGGGTTCAGTACCTCAAAAAGGAAAAAACGGAACGCTTAAAGGACCACTTCGGTGTCCGTATATCTGTTTGTCAAGACCCTTTATCTCGGGAACGCGTGGAGGTATCGAGTTGAAATTAAAACCATACACTCAAGTCTATTACAGTTCCATTGAAGCTGTGAAAAAAAAAACTTCTAGGTTAACATAAAAGGCCGTTTATGCCGCAAAAAAAAATATTTTGACACTCAAGGGAATCAAAATGTATAGGGTACTTTCCGTTGACCTAGAACTATGAAATTTGGCAAGTCATATCGTCTTATACTACAGGGAAAAATCTAAAAACCGGCCAAGTGCGAGTCAGACTTGCGCACAAGGGTTCCGTACCATTATCTATAAAAACGGCAAAAAAATCATGTCTGTTGTATGGGAGCCCCAGTCCGACTCGCACTTGGCCGGTTTTTTAGTATTTGTTGTTATAGCGCCAACAGAAATACATAATCTGTGAAAATTTCAACTCTCTAGCTATCACGGTTCTTGAGATACAGCCTGGTGACAGACAGACAGACGGACGGACAGACAGCGAAGTCTTAGTAATAGGGTCCCGTTTTTACCCGTTGGGTACGGAACCCTAAAAACTATACATTTGTAATTTTTTGCGGAACCGTCGGTGGGCGAGTCCGACATGTACTTGACCGGTTTTTTATACTACGACTGATTGTATATAATACCTAGGTATTGTACAATATCGGTGCTAGTAAAATTACTGATTTGACCCATTAAGAAACTGCCAAGGACCTGATTTGCATGGGTCCTCGGCAGTTGCAACCTATCCAACCGGTTGCATGTTGAACCTGGGTTGGATGGGTTGGAAGATGGGAACGACCCACTTGCATCATCTGTGACTATCCAGTAACATCAACTTGCTCTTCTCTTTTAATTAAACCAATTAAACCGACTAACTAGCATAATCCCTACGTAAATCTGAGCCAGTTGTAAATTAAGTCATTTTTCACAGTCAAGCTGGAACTGTCTGGTGGCTCTGAGCTTACCGACAAATCGGCACGAGTAATCCAGTGTAAGAAGACACATGATTGCGTATAGTTGGTATGAATATCGGAGCCAAGTTATATTGGGGAGACTGAGGTGAATCGCCCAGTTGGCACCTACAGGTGTAATATGCGGTTAAGAAACAGTTGAATGCGGGCTACCGTACAAATTACACACTAACCCCTTTATTCATAAAACTCAACAAACGTCAGTTAACTAAAGTGTGTTTTGTCCCTTACTCAGGGTCTGTTTACATATTGATTAGTGAAGTGCGAGTCCATATAAATGCTACTCGCACTAGTCGCACTTGCAGCAAATGATGACCTCGCACTAATCACTAATCAAGGTGCCCATCAGGTAGGTAGGTATGATGGACGTTTTTTAATCAGGGTATAAGACTATTAGCGGACGTTATCTTATTGCAAGAAGGTTTATAATTGATCTACTTACCAACATACACATAGTAAGAATTAGTTCTTAATATTCTCAGTAGATGGCGTGGACACAATTAAATATTAAGTGGTTGTCTGAAGCTTCAAAGAAAGTATAAAATAGAATATACTTATACCTACTAATGTTTGACTTTATAAAGAGGACTTCTTGGAATGCCCTTCCTCCTTGTTTTTTTTTAAATATTTTAGGGTGGTTTGCATCAATCACATATTTACTGACCGGTAATCATTAAATATGGCGCCGGCAGCATTCATCTCGTAGAGCACTGTCAAGATATTTATTAAACCATTGAGCACACTCAATTCACAAATTACTAATTTCGACTACCAGTTTATATCTGCCAACCCAATGGTTGGGACAGGAAAAAAAGGTAACCCAGCGTAGTATGTATTCTATTAAGCTTCATACTATCGATTAGATTCGATAAACAATTGAAAAAATGTTTTAGAAAAAAAGCAATTTTTGAATATTTAATTATTCGTAGTCTTGCCAGGATTTTACTAGCCAACCCGTCGGCGAAATATACTTTATTGTACTAAATTCGATATAAAATACTTTTCATCCATTAAACGGTCATTCCCATCTTCCAACCTATCCAACCCAGGTTGCATATTGAACCTGGGTTGGATAGGTTGGAAGATGGGAATGACTCCATTAAACAAATGAGTGCAAATCGTGCCTCTATTCGTATGTTAGGCTATTAGGTACGATTACCCACAGTTTGAAACAACTGAGCCTTCAACGTTTGTATGTGACAGCGTCCCCGCAGGGTTGTTTCTTCAAGTGGGATTGGCTCGAGTTAGAGCAAGTTGGGGATTTATGGACAGAAGCGGCTCTGAATGATAGATTGAGTGTGAAGGAGTTCAGACGTAACTCTCTCGTAGAGTTGTAACAAAAAAATGGTTGTCTGTACAGTCGAGTCGGTTTACGGCCGATAATTTTACGCATTATACGTGATAACGTCATAAGAAAACATTGATGAAAAATTGCATAACACGTCATCATCATCATATCAGCCGAAAGAAGTCCACTGCTGGACATAGGCCTCCCCCAAAGAGTGCCAAATTGATCGGTCCTGCGCCACCCGCATCCAGCGGACTTCCGCGACCTTTACCAGGTCATCGGTCCACCTTGTGGGGGGCCTACCAACGCCGCGCCTAACACGCATAACACGTACCTATTTGCTCATTTATCGTTAGGAATGTTCCTGTGAAGTTTCGAATATAATAGTCGATTTAATCTTGTTTCGCCATACAAACTTTGGAGCCCCCATTCACCCCCTTAGAGGGTGAATTTTAAAAATCCTTTCTTAGTGACCTTATAAGGAACCTACGTGCCAAATTTGCAATCTCTAGAACCAGCGGTTTGGACTGTGCATTGATAGACCGCGAGCTACGTGCATTTTTTTGTCAGTCACAAACTCCCGTGCCATAACTTGTGAGAAGGTTAAGAATGTTGTATCATGAAGCCCCGTGGACGTCAGCTGCGGCTTCGTTGTGGGTTGACCAGCAGCAGCCTCCAAAGTTGTAAAAAATTTCATTTCCTACCGATTCATTTTATCATCAAATGATAGTTAATCCAATATTATGACGAAAAACAATCGTCAGCTGACTGTACAGTGGTGGAAAGTCCGTCAGCTGGTCCTACGAACATGTAAAAAAAAATTTTTTTTTCAGTCATTTCCTCCCAACTGAAATTTTGTCAGATGACAGTTTATATGCTATTATAAATATATCGACGCGTCAGCTGGTTCTATCGCGGTGGAAAACTCGTCAGCTGATGCCCTGAAGTTTGTAACGCAGTAGCCCGCGTACTAGGCACAATTTTTTGTCAATCACTTGTGAGAAGGTTAAGAATGTTGTATCATGAAGCCCCGTGGACGTCAGCTGCAACTCCATTGGTGGGTTGACCAGCAGCAGCCTCCCAAAGTTGTAAAAAAAAAATTTTTTGTCAGTCATTTCCTCCCGATTCATTTTATCATCAAATGATAGTTAATTCAATATTATGACGAAAAACAATCTTCAGCTGACTGTACAGTGGTGGAAAGCCCGTCAGCTGGTCATACGAGCATGTAAAAAAAAAACATTCATTTCCTCCGAACTGAAATTTTGTCAGATGACAGTTTATATGCTATTATAAATATATCAACGCGTCAGCTGGTTCTATCGCGGTGGAAAACTTGTCAGCTGATGCCCTGAAGTTTGTAACGCAGTAGCCCGCGTACTAGGCAATTTATGATAGCTGAGCACACTACAAACGTTGCAATTTGTCACAGCAACTGGCAGAGACGCAACTATAAAATTCAGTCCGAAATAAAAGATTTATTATTATTATTATTATAAAAGGTATGGATTGCGTCTCATTGTATAGCTGAGCCTTGCGACTAATTGCTAAGTGTGTAATGGCCTATAGATGGCGCTGCACGGTCCCATACATTTTACGTTGATAACATTGTCAAGTGTAATTCCACTCCGTACGTAGGTACGTCTATAGTGGTCTATAATAATTAATGTCTATAATTGGGCGCAGTAAAGGCTTCATTTATGGACGCACTGAGCGGAGCAACGCCTCGCTTCGACTAATGGAACGCCACGCTTCTTCATAATATACCCAGGTCTAAGTAAGCTGACTTATTTGTTTTTGTCGTAGTATTATAAATTCCTCTCACTCATGAGAGGAGGCCTGTGCCCAGCAGTGGGACGTATATAGGCTGATGATTATGATTATAAATTCTTCATTTTTGGACAATTTTAATTCTTATTAGGGTTCCGAAGCTAAATTGCAAAAAACGGAACCCTTATGGATTCGTCGTGCCTGTCTGTCCGTCCGAATGTCACAGGCATTTTACTCGAAAACTATAAAGTGTATTTGAATAAAATTTTGAGAATAGGTGTATTTTGTAAGCCGCTACCTACATAGTTTTGTAATTATATTATTAAATATTTTTTTTAGGGGTGCTCTCGATACATAAAACTGAAAGTCAAAAAATAGTTTTCATTCCAAGCCCACGTGTGGCACATCAATCGATAGGCCTTTCAAAATAAATATAAGGTTTCTCAGCAATTTTTTTATTTAGTGAATAGAGTCGGAGAAAATCGCCCCGAAAGACACTAAAATTGTGCCCCCCCCCTCTAATTTTTGAACCGTGTATTTTAAAAATATGAAAAAAATCATGGACATAGGGCTTATTAAATTCTTTCAGCGAAAATTGTTTTGAACAACATCGGTTTAAAGGTTTTCGAGATATTTCTAAAATACTGCCTTCCTTAAAGAAAAGGACGTAAGTGCCATAAGATTTCAGTAACGATACGACCTTTTTAATAGGCACGGAGCCCTTCGTGCGTGGTCCAACACGCACTTGGCCGGTTTTACGTTTTTTAGCTACACTTAGTTTTGCTTCACGTGAGTGGCAAGCGGTCACCGTAACAGTAGTCACATGCTCAGTACGACCCTTTAAAAATGTAGCACTCCTTTCTAAGAACCCCATACTGTAGTCCTTGGAGAAATAATTGGTAGTCAGCTCATTCCAAAATCAGACCGTTCGAGGGAGCAAATTCTACTCAAACCGTAGCGTACGCAGTCTTTTGACTTCGCCATTTGAATTTCCCAGTTTAATTGAAGTCACTACCAAGTAAGTAGCAGCACATCAAGGTGTGGTTCGTCTGTTAGCGATCGAATGCAAAAAAATTAGGGAGTTTGTTAACAAATCAAAAAAATCTTAAATACCACTGGTATTAAGCTGACACTGGCTGGTAATGCAACTGTCAATAACATTGCCAGTGTCAGTTTACCACAGATATTTAAGATATTTTTTTTTGTATTATGAGACGGATCGTGGAAAGTGCCGTCCTTGACCCAAAACGTAAGTGAGGACACTGTTTATATTTCTCAAAAATAATTGACACAGCTGAAAAATCTGAAACTTTCTTCTGGTGCTAAGGAATGTTATTTCTATCACCAAAAAAAACAGGGACTTCTAAAATTTTCATCCATTCCATACATGCATCTAAGTTCAATTTCAATCAAAATCGTCAAAATTGAAATTTTGGAGTGGTTTTGATTATTCTTCTTTTATGTAATTTTAAAATTTTATATATAATAGGTACTCTGATACTGAAATGATATATTGTATACTGTTTTGAAAAAATGACGTCTCGCCGAGTTTTTACGCCGGTTCTTCTCGAGGCGGAGGTTTTCTTTCCGAACTGGTGGTAGTTTATCGACATTCATAGGTGCATGTAATATGCCTAAATTGAAAAATAAATCACTTTGACCTTGTTTTTGACTGTATATAAAGTAGAATTTACAATTACTTAATATTGTATTAAAACCACTTCGCTAACATTCTGACCCCACTTAACACCTCAAGGAGCCGGGCTCTATTGACATCGCGTAAATTTGCAGCGCCGTGAATATCCATATTCATGTCATACTTGTCTACCTTCCCGCGTACTAAGGATCCTCACCCGAACAGGGAACTTCACTTGTTTTGTGTACACTGCTTCATCAGTTAGACCATGAAATTGGTATTGTAGTGTCGAGGCAGTAGTGGATTGGTGTAGGATTTATATTCCAGCAGGATTTTGTCAGACCGTGTTAAGTGCACCTTCATAAAGGATAGTGTGTGCTCGTGATACATTTTCAATGAAACTATGCTTCGTCACGTAATTTTTATTTTGGTTCATGCCGAGTTTTTCAATATTAATATTTACCTTTTACAATAAATTTTCCTCTATATTTATTTTTCAATCCCTTTGTAGCGGTGTGCTAATGGAAATCAGTTACTATTATTTTATCGTTATCATTTTTCAAATTTATAACAATTTCTGTATCTTTGAAAAAAAGCCCGTATGCGGCATGCAAAAATGAAGAGACCGTTTCAATCTTCATACAATAACTTACGAAATATTCATAAATTATATTTATTTAAATTACATTATAAATAAATTTTTCATGTAATTATGATTATAATACTACTAAATAGTTGCATTAAACAATCAAGTGAAACGATCATATGAGTTATTGTCATTACAGGGATTTTTTTCATCTAAAACGGCAAAGGACCTATCCATATATTTGTCTATTCTGGGGTAAGCTGCAGTGAAATTGATAATAATTAAATAATTATCTATTTAGGATTAGACCCAGTTTTTGTCATTTCTTTGCTCCACGTCAAAATACATGCACGAACATGATTCATACTTAAGTACCTACTATTTGAGTAATTATAAGTTGAGTCTACACTCGCCGAATCTCTTTAGCCAGCGGCTAATATTTCCCGAGCGGTTGAGATTGAAAGGCGCAGTATCGTCCGTTGCCATTGATCGACATGTATATGAAGCAGTTGGTTACACCATCATCAGCGGTGAGCGGCGAGATCATTGATACTATAGGAAGGGTGATGCTGCTCAGGGTAGAGCTACGGAGTCGGTGGCTTCTTAATGATAATCCAGTCTTCAGCAATATACGAGTAATATAGTTTATTTAATTTACATTTTATTTTGTTTATTATAACACAGCGTCTGCACCCATGCAAGGTCTGCAGCCGAATCACACTACAATTTGTTTGCCTGACAGCTTCATCAAAAACCTATTCAAATTCAAATATAGAAGCTGTTCTTTTTGTATGGCCATCCCCGCCAACGCATAGAACCTCTAAAATACAATCCTCTGTTTTTGTTTCCACCGCTCCTGCAAGTTCTGCTTCGGACAATGTTTTACTGCATGGAATACTAACATGGGCCCAGTGACGATTTAGATCAAAGGGTTGGAGGGTAGGTAAAGAAGAAAGTCTTCGGTGTAAAGAAAAACTCCCCAGTTCGAGAGCATCCCAACTAGGAGCGTAGTTAAGACTGCTATACAGCTGCTCTGCCGATGCCTGCTTACGCCCATGGTTGTTGCCGCTCCCGATAATTTTAGAGCAACAAACATCTACTGCACGGAATGGGAATTTAGTAATTACAAGTTGAGTCCGCACTCATCGAATCTCTTCAGCCAGCGGCGGCCGTTCTCCGAGCGACTGAGCGGCGCCGTGCAGCCGTAGCCTCCGTTGCCGTTGATCATCATGTAGTCGAAACAGTTGGTTACACCGTCACCGTTGCAGTCCTGCAATCAAAATACCTCTGAATGAGTGGTTATCATCATTCATTCATTCATTCATTCAATGATCATTTTGCAAGTTTTGCAGTGCACAAAGTGCATTGACGAATATTAAATAATTTACTTTAAAAACAATGTTTTAACTGATTCAAATTAGTACTCCGCCACACTTGTAGTTTACCTCATAAAGTGCTTGCTTTTGAGATGGGACAGAGCCCTAATGAGGCACTGGACCACCCAACACTTAAGTTTAGATACTACGAGTAACATAGTTATTTAAGTTCATTTGTAATACTGACGCTTTTATGGACTACAAATGTCTGAAATAAATGGTTTTTATTTATTTTATTTGGCGGAGAATTTGATAGGTCTTAATTTAATAATTGGAGAGAAGAGTTTTTAGGTTGGTTGAAACAAATTTTTAAAGTTTTTTTTTTCGTAGATATAAACTACCAATAATTTTTTTTTTATTAAAAATCATTGTCACCCTAATGACAATGATTTTAAATTAAAGATTTATTCCTGATTCAGTTTTATTCAGAAAATAAAGAACGTTTGTTTTAGTTAACTAAGTAGTTACGAGTTAACCTCTTGGCAATCAACGCTTCATGGCTTGTATTGCACAAAATGTAGTATTAATTAATCAGTCCCTTACCTTTCCAAATTTCTGCAGATAGCCTTCAACTATTCTGGCGGCGCAGTGGTAGCTTCTCGCACAGTCTTCCCAAGCTATAAGCCGAAAATTATCAGAATATAAATATAAATGTTTTCCAAAATTTCACTAACGTGGAACAGTCAGGGGCAGGGGTAGACAAGGTAGAGAAGTGTGGATCACACTTGCAACAGGGAATAACATAGCCTATCGCTGTTCTTGTAGCCCTAGTTGGCTCAAAAGACATCTACCAGGGTTTCTCTCAGGATCATTTTCTGGTAGTGTGACCTTGCCGGCACCAATCCAGTAGACCCAAGATATGTTGAAGGGCCCGCAGTACCCGCTCGTGCAGCCGTGGGACACGTTGCAGTCTGTTGACTCGTGGCACTGGCATCTGGACGCTTGAGACAGAGAGATGTACAGCTCAGCCTTACTAGATTGACAGTAGTCCTCTAGTAAGAGGGCAGTTTATGCAGCCCTTAACAAGGTAGATGATCAATACTTGCGACAGGGCACACGGCCCCAGGACTCTTCATGTAGCCTTAGTGTATCTCTAAAGACATTTGCCATGGTTCCTCTCAGAAGCATCTATGACAAAACGATCTTCATTCATCTTTCTTGGGGCCCCCGCCACATTGAGACACTTGCGACCCCGAAGACTCCTTTTAGTCGCCTTTTACGGAGTAACCTTAGACCGTCTTGTCCAAGTCTACACGGTTCTCTAGAGATACATACCATGGCTCCTCTCAGGATCATCTTCAGGCAGCGTGATCTTGCCGGCATTTATCCAGTAGACGCGGAAGATGTTGA
This sequence comes from Epinotia nisella, assembly GCA_932294315.1. Classification (NCBI taxonomy): domain Eukaryota; kingdom Metazoa; phylum Arthropoda; class Insecta; order Lepidoptera; family Tortricidae; genus Epinotia; species Epinotia nisella. The sequence goes on along the minus strand of OW028688.1, from coordinate 16,487,884 downwards.
AGTGCCCGCAGTTCCCGCCCGTGCAGCCGTGGGACACGGCACATGCTGTCGACACGTGGCACAGACAGCGGTAGCACGCTCGAGACAGAGAGATGTACAGTCCAGCTCAGCCTTAGATAGAAGGCTATTAGAGGGCAGTTTATGCAGCCCTTAACAAGATAGATGGTCAATGCATGCTACAGGGAGTTCCACAGCCCCAGGGCTCTTCGTGGAGCCCTAGTGTGTCTCTAAAAACGTTTACCATGGTTCCTCTCAGGAACACCCTATCACATAACGATCTCCATTCGTCTTTCTTGGGGCCCCCCGCCACATTGGGACACGTGCAACCCCGAAGACTCCTTTTAGTCGCCTTTTACGGAGAAACCTTAGACCGTCTTGTCCGAGTCTACACGGTTCTCTAGAGATACATACCATGGTTCCTCTCGGGATCATCTTCAGGCAGCGTGACCTTGCCGGCATCTATCCAGTAGACCCGGGAGATGTTGAAGGGCCCGCAATACCCGCCCGTGCAGCCGTGGGACACAGCACATGCTGTCGACACGTGGCACAGGCAGCGGTAGCACGCTTGAGATAGGTTTGAGATGTATAGGCCTGGAAAATTTAGACATGTCAATAGAATATAGGGACGCTCGTTTACAATTCATTAGAGGTAAGGCGCAATTACGGTTTGTACGCGTGTCGGTCCTTGCGTGGCGAGTCTGATTGTCCTGAACTGGTGAGCCAACTTGTGCGGCTGGTTGTTCCTGACGTCCCCAGGATCGCCCTGAGGGAACGACGACGAGAGTTGCTAGCCGTGCCGCCAGACCACACCGTGTCGCGCAGAAACTCGCCGCTGCTGCTCTCTCACAAGACAACTGAATGCGCTCTTGGCATTAGCAATTGGTGGAATCTGTTTGCGTGTCGATGGATGTGTGTTATGAATGCCTGAGACACAGTGAGGCGATGGATGCTAGTCTGCCCACGGTACCGATGTAATTAATTGTTTAAGGTGTTATTAGTCTAGTTTAGTTTTCATGACGCTTTAAATTTTCTGTAATGTTAAATAAATAAATAAATATAAGTATAATGTTTGAAGACCGGTTAGCCTAGTGGGTAGTGACGCTGCCTACGAAGCTGAAGGTCCTGGGGTTGAATCCCGGTAAGGGCAAATATTTGTGTGATGAGCATGAATATTTGTTTCTGAGTCTTCAATGTTTTCTATGGATTTAAGTATATAAATCAGTAAAGCATCTTATTTCTGTTGTTTTAGAGACATTCAAATTATGTGTAAAACCTCCCAACCATAGTCCACAAGAACAACTAGGTATGGTGTGGTCTAAAGTAGACTAATTTATTTCTGCCAATACTAGGGCCTTTTCAGGGTTCCGTACCCAAAGGGTAAAAACGGGACCCTATTACTATGACTCCGTTGTCCGTCGGTCACCAGGCTGTATCGCATGAACCGTGATAGTTAGACAGTTAAAAATTTACAATGTATTTCTGTTGCCGTTATAACAAATACTAAAAACAGAATAAAATAAATATTTAAGGGGGCTCCCATACAACAAACGTATTTTTACTCGATTTTATAGATAACGTTACGGAACCCTTCGTGCGCGAGTCCGACTCGCACGTGGCCGGTTTTTAGTTATTTTCTCAGTTTAATATTTGCCTATTTGTAATTCCTTTGCCTGTCATAGAGATCATCGACAAGAATAGAAGAATAGACACTCCGAATCGTGTAACAGTCGAATGCATTTAAACCATGCTGATTAGGAGACTAGGACTATGATTGGGAGGTTAACAGTGTTTATTTTATGATACTATACTAAGCAATACAGCAGTTAGCTTTTGCATACTTTAAAAAAGATAATATCTCTTTATTGTAACTAAAATGTTAAGTCAATTATGTTAAACCAAGTACCTAATGTAAAGTTTAACTTACCAGAGGAACCTGTTATGTATAAAACACAAAACATTACAGCAATAGCGGGCAAGACAACTTTAATAAACATTCTCGTTCAACAAAAACTCACGAAAACAATTGAACTTTGCACAAATTCGAACACCGATATTCGAAATTTAAATTGAAATAAACGGAAAGGCACTGTTTTAAATTGGCTTTTTAATAACTGGCCAGCAATTTGAAAAAGGGACGACTAGCAGCGTTTTCTATAATGCTAGCGTCTTCCTTTAAAGGTACCTACAGCAAAACTGTTTTGTTTTTACATCATAAATACGAGACGCGCGTTTCGGATCAGGTTTCTATGAGATGAGACTGGTTTATTTAATGATAGCTTTTGCCCGCGACTTCGCCAGCGCGGAACTCGTTTATATCGTAGTTCTATACAAACTTTCGTCCCTTTTCACCCCCTTAGGTGATGATTTTGGGATAAAAACTATTATTTGTCCTTCCCCAGAATTCAAAGTATCTCTATTCCCATCTCAATCGGTTCAGCGGTTTAAACGTAAAAAGGTAAGAGAGAGATATTTGTATGGATTGTGTGAAACGAAAAAGGTCCTTATGGCTGAGTTACATGATTTTATAGATTGGCTTACTCCGAACACAACTTTACTAAGTATCTTTGTAGTAGTCATTAAGGCGCTTTTGACAGAAATATAAAATGTTACCCAAAAACCCCAAAAGGTACTACAACGTCAGTAGTATTATCGCTATTAGCATAAAGATGCAATCAAACCCAAAAGGTACCACTTTAACAATCGACAAAGCGGTACATTTTGCTTCCGACGACAAACATTTCGTTTTTTTTGCTACAAAAAATAAGTAAGTAAAGTTTACACAGGCCAACGTTTTACTGTACAATATTGTCAACATCTGTTGGTCTAGACATATCTATTTACTGTATTTTTGATGCTTTTATATCGTGGAATAATAGCGAAACTCTATTAAGGGCAGAGTAAGCAATATCCGGGCGCGGAAGTGTCTCCGACATGTCAATACAAATTTGGGTTTTCCACGTAGGCTCACGGGGTATGTGTGTCTCAACGTATTGGATTGAAACTAAATTAAGGGACAGACGACTACAAAAACAAATTTTTATAAGTGAAAAAGTTGATGGATAGGTATTCTATATCCAATCCTATACTATTCATCATCATATCAGCCGAAAGACGTCCACTGCTGGACATAGGCCTCCCCCAAAGAGTGCCAAAGTGACCGGTCCTGCGCCACCCGCATCCAGCGGACTCCTGCGACCTTTACCAGGTCATCAGTCCACCTTGTGGGACGCCGCGCCTTCCGTCACGTGGTCGCCACTCAAGAACCTTTCCTCCCCAACGGCCATCAGTTCTACGTGCAATGTGCCCCGCCCATTGCCACTTAAGTTTAGCCAATCGGAGGGCTATATCGGTTACCTTGGTTCTGCTGAGGATAACCTCATTTCTGATACGATCACGCAGAGAAACTCCCAACATAGCCATTGCCCTTTGGGTCTTCTTATGAGGCCCATAGTAAGCGACCATGTTTCAGTGCCATGTCATCATATACTATTAAACGAGCAATAATATTACACATATATTTATTTGTTTTCACGTTCTCGTGAACGGCTAGATTACGGGGTGAGAAATCGATCTAGCTAGATCTCATGTCTGGTAAAATTCGTTTTCTCAATATCTTCTCTATTTTCCGACATTCAATTTTCGGTGAAGGAATTCACCGAAAATCTACTGTTAAATATCAAATGATATTTCGTAGATAGATGCATAAGTTTTTTTAAAAACCCCGCGATAAGAGCCCACGGTTAAAAGCCTTGCCGCTCGTCTACAGTGACTTTTTTATCTGCATGTCTGTATTTCCATTTGCGCAAAATTCCGCCATCATCCCATTATTAAAATTTCTATGGCGGACCATCCGGTTCCGGGGCAGAATGAGCTGTCACATAATTCAGCGTTGACGGCCGCGGGAAAATATAAATAAAAAAGTCTGGGAAACTTCTGGAGAAGTTCGGGCGTGTCAGGGTTCAGTGAGAACAAAATTGTGGTCGTTTGATTTATTTAATAGCACGATGATTGCAAACTAAGAGCCTCATGGTAACCGGAGACCGTAGTCTATGGACGCCTGCAACTCAGAGACTGACAAAGCAGGTTGCTGACCGTTATTTGATTAGAGGATATGAGGATTCGTTGCACACAAATGCAGCCCCGCTATTCTTACTAGTAACTTGTTTTAACCTTTTGAGAGCCAAAGACGGCTGTGGACGCGGACGAAAACTCGTGCCACTGAAGCCACGAACGGCCACAGCCACGCGTGCGCTTTGCGCTTTTTCGTTAATTTTATGTAATAAAAAGCTTTTTACTTGACCCATTTTTTTAATAGTTCACGATACGTACATTAATTTTGACATGACAATATTTATCAGAAGTTTCATTTTATTCTTATTTTGTCTGGCTATTGTTTTTGTTCTGGCCACAGTTGGGCACCGTTCTGTTTTGCACCCTCGCTGTCAAAAGGTTAAGCTCACCTCAACGCTCACCCACAAATGTATTATGACGCCGCGATGCGTAGTAACTAAGCGTAGGTAGTGATCTAGTTTCGTGAAGGGTCTGCTAGACGGTCGCCAACAAGCCCCTCCGACCGAGCGACCTTGGTTGTAGTATGAAATTTTGGTGCAAACAACTGTCTAGTTACACGGTCGGTGCCGACCAAGGTCGCTCGGTCGGAGGGGCTTGTTGGCGACCGTCTAGCAGACCCTTTAGTGACGGGTGGGGTGAGGAGAATAAAAAAACGCAGGTGAATTTGTCCGTTAAAAACCTAATGTTATCTGGAATGAGGTGTAGTTGAGCCAAATATTTGTGAGATGACATTCCGCTGTGCCCTACCTCTCTAAGTGAGATATCTCCCGTCGTGCTACTGTTCTATACATTTTATATATATATATATTTTTTTTCAATATTTTACATTAATTATTTATTTATTATGTGTCTACTTACTTTTTATCTAATGCTGTGTTGCGTTGCGTTCCGTGGGCCACTTGCGGTACTGTCTGAAAACCAGCGCTGTAGGTGTCTGTCTGACACCTCGGCACAATGCTGAGACAGCGACCGTTTCACTGCCGCGAAGACACACAATATGTGTCAATTGTATTGTATGTCTACTCCCTTTATCTCTGTGTGTCTTTTGTGTAGTGAATAAATGTCTTCCTTTCCTTTCCTTTCCTTAGTGCAGTTTTGTTGGAACCATTAAGTAGATCTTAATATACAAAAAAATACTCATAGAACCTTTTGGTTTCTTTGAGAATCACCCTTAACATGTTTTTTACGAGTTTACGGGCAGGTAAGCGTCCGAATTCGCTCATAGTTAGATAAAAAGGTTCTTTCTGGTCTAAGTGGCAGCTACGCAGCCGTTAAATTACGCTATTCATACTAATGTTCCCTTTTTTCATATTTCTGTTGTTTTTATGTTAGCGCCTATGTGAAAAGAGGTATTTACCTATATCCTGGAATGGAGGATATAAAGAAATAGGCATATAGGTAATTCTAAATATTCAAAAACCCAGCTATAAATTTTTAGTATGTTACTAAACATTAATTTACATAGTAATTTTGTACTATATATTCTTTTTCTTGGAGCCTTTACTCCAAAAAGGCAAATTTTTAACATTTCCGATTTGAAGAGGAGATTAAGCCTATGGCTTTAGTGGCCAAACGGTATTTACAGCCGAGTCAAAAGTGTTCGTTTGTCTTAAATTATTACTAGATTTGCCTCCTTGTGTTTAATTCTACCACTTATGTACGCGGGTCTAAAGGAAATTCCTCTCGCGAACGCTACGAGCGTGGAATGCACTCCTGGCCATGGTTTTCCCGAAGGACTAAATTATTGGGTTCTTCAAGAAAGGAGTGTATTAGGTTTTCCAAAGGGTCGGCTACGCTCATCCTAGTTCCCTGCGGTTACAGACATCTTCAGTCAAAATTGTATCTTGTTACTTCATGAAATGATTAAGTAAAATGGCAAAGGTCTTTTGTAAGGCTGGTATTTCCTGAATGGACTGTCGTAAATGTTATACTTAGTTGAGATTATTTAAGCCGACCGAATTACGTCAAAGTTGTCTAATCAAAAAGCAAAAAGATTCAAATTCCAATAACAGATTTTATAAAAAGTCGGTCACATTAAATAATTTCAACTATAAGGTCAGTAGAGGCAAGTGCGCCACCGGGGTAAGTGCGCCTTTCATCAAAAACGGACAAGTGCGAGTTCAACTCGGTTCCGTATTATAATACACAAAAATATTGAGAATTTTTCCGTTACTTTGAATACTCAAACTTCTTATAGGTTTTCTTGTAATCAATAATGCACGGAACTATTCTCCATATTTTTTTCAGAATTTTAAGCCTAGTACTTTCGGAGATAAGGGGGGGGGGGGGGGGGATGGTCAATTTTCGTCTTTTTTCCTAAATTACTTCAAATCTGTTTTTGCTAAAATTATAAAAAAATATATATCTGAGATGCTTACAACAACTTCTTTCATTTGATATGTCACACAATACAGTTTGCGAAACTTTTTTTTTAGTTTTCCGGTTTAAGGGGGCAAAAGGGGGCCACCCCTCGTTCAGAATTCATTAATTTACTTTACATGTCCATCTTTGGGTCACCAATTTACATTTTATGTTTACCAAATTTCAACTCAATCGGTCCAGTAGTTTCGGAGCAAATCAGCCGAGTCATCCTATAAGGGTTCCGTTTTTTCCTTTTGAGGTACGGAACCCTAAAAATATCGAAATCGATAGATATTACACAACTGACGACCTCTTACATAATGGATGTTGGATGTATCGGGAACCAAGTAAAACAATTTTCTTGCAAGGATCATGGATGTATAATATTTAAACGATTCTTTAATTTAAGCGAGAAATTATTTGAATTGTTATTTAAATTAGTTTTTTAAGTACATGCATGCAGTATCTGGACTACAATATGTGTATGCCAAACGGCAAAACTAATGTAACACACCCTGACAAACTATGTTTACAAATAAACAATTTGAATTTGAATAATATTGTTTTGATAAAAGGCGCACTTACCCCGGTGGCGCATTTGCCCCTGCTGATCCTACTTTAAATTGCCCAACAAAGTGTTATTAAAGACAGTCACCGCGCCGCTTATCGCTCCGCTGTGCACTAAAACCGAGGCCAAAGCTTATCCACAGAGCATAATAAAATCTAAACCATTTATCTGACGTCCCCTCGTCCGTCATTGTCATACGTTTTACCGTGCCGTGCCGTGGGATTACGGGAGTGTGAAATTAACATGATCATAACATGATGTGACTTTCGTAACTAGAGGAGTGTGTCGCTGCCAGGGTTTCTGAAACTCGCAATATTTCCACTGGCATTATAAGGGTAAGGGTAAGGCGGAAGTAGCGGGCGGTGTGCGAGGAAGCAATCCACCAATTAATAAAGCTGCTGATACATTTTGTGAACTTGTATCTTTGTTTTGACACCTTTGTAACCTTTCTTTCTTCATTTAATGAATAAATTACTACATTAAACTAAATGTCAGTGATTTATAGTTCAATTTAGGCATATTACTTTTTTTTTTCGTCGAGGGCTGGCGGAGAGGCCTCGGCGGCCGCTAGAGTAAGCGCACCCTAACTAACTTTATTATAATCAGTGTATACGCATCATCTGAAATTGATTATGTACTCTGTGGGCAACACTGCCCTGCCTTCTTCCACTTGTCATTGTCTACCATGAAGATTGCCTTCTATTACATTGGTCCGAGTATTATGTTAAGATTAACAGAAGATCTAAAATAAATGCCCCGAAGACTTCAACAAGTTGTTTAATTTGAATAATACTACATGGCAACCGCTGAGGCAGCAAAGCGCCGCAAATATGCAACTCTCGGCGAGAATTACATATTTGCGGCGTTTGCCGTGGAGACACTGGGTCCTTGGGGACCGGATGCAATTAAGCTTTTTAAAAAGGTAAGCTATATGCTCACCCGGTCCTCTAGTGACCGTGGGGCTGGCTCGTTCCTCGCCCAGCGTATTGGCATTGCCATTCAGCGGGGCAACGCAGCCAGTCTTATGGGCACTTTTTTTTTTCAATTTCAATTTCAAGACAACTACGTGGTCCACTGGTGTTAGTTAATCTTAGTCTAGGTTAGTATTTAATAGTAAGTAGGGATTTGGTGCGGTCGGTAAGTATTTTTGTCAGGGGACAATCAACCTTACCAGCTATCATATTCAGGATGCTGTTGCTACTCCCGCGCATTCTATTCAAGAGAGAGGCAGACTTTTTCCGCCACACGGCATCAAAGTCGTCTGTACGCGCCTCGGCAAACATAGAGGACTTTGCCTGGTGGCAGCGATTTGGGGGAAATATGTACATATAGTTTAGGTTCACATTGCTTAAGTTAGTTTATAAGTTTTTTATTTATTGCGTTCATTTGTTGTTACATTTTATATGTAGGTATATAACCTAAAAACCTAAATGTTAAAATGAACATTTCCGAGTTAACTATACAATATCGGTCAGAACATAACGATGCGATTTGCGAACAAGAAGGGTGTCCATATTTTACACGTAAGTATGTCGTAAATAAAATTAATATAGAGATACGGGAGAAATAGCATGTCTGGATGTTTCAGAAAGGAAGTTGTGGTATATTTAATGTTACGTGACTGAATTTGAATTAGTAAGTCTGTTAGTCCATTATTTTTGAACACTTCGATACATTGACTGGAACAAGGAAGGTAAATGTCCTGGTGCTCGACACTGGCCCAATACGTGACGCTTTTAAACTTAATTCAATAACAATAGCGGTCAACAATAGGTGTCAACACCAGGAATTAAAATGTCAAATATTGGGACATTAAGCTTACCTAGCCGAAGGGCGTTTGACTAATATTTCTACGAATGTTTTTGTTTAAAAATGTAACAAAAATATTGACAAAATCTAGCCTCACTGTGAAAAATTCGGATGAATTCACCATAGCAACAAAAAGGCTTTGGAATGTTTTACATCGTTTTAAAATGTTTCTCTTTTTTACAAGCTTTTATGTTTTATATAACACTAACCATTTTCCGGGAGAATTCCAGTGTTTTCGGTCGCTGGAATATTCAGCGCACAATGTGAAGCAGCCAGCACTTAAATTAATTAGTAGAGGATCAGTCTGTAATACCGAGACCACATTAATGTTGTAAAGTAAATGATCCTTGAAACCGATACAAACATACGGGCATTGCACCTAGTTTAAAAAAATATTATATGAATTTTCTTAAAAGACCTACGTCTATTTCTGACGATTTAAGCATTGGCTGTGACGACCAATATAAGACCGGCATGATTTTCCACATTTTTGGCAAACAAACATCATGCCAGGGGCGTCTCTGGCCCCGGTCTGTTGTCTACAATTAAATTCAACTTTTATTTATTAAAGACTAGCTTCTGCCCGCAACTTCGCCGCGTAGAACTCGTTAATTGCCCAGATTTGATAATTCAAAAAAAATAGGCTCACGTATTCAATAATCGTGATTCAATTAGAATTTTGGTCTAGTGCGAGTCGGATTTTAGTTTTCCCATACATTATGAGACCCAGCGCCTGATGAAGGCAACGAGCAAAAATTTCTGGTCTCCATACAAAGTTTCATCCCCTTTTTCGTTCCTAAAAGGGAATTCGACATAAATTATAGCCTATGTCCTATTCTGAAAAAAAGGTACATGGAAAGTTTCATATAAATTCGTCCCGTAGTTTTTGAGATTAAGTGGAACGTACATCCATCCATCCATCTATAGATACCTACATATGTACATCCAAACATTCACGTTATAATATTAGTAGGATTAGTAGGATAGTAGGAAGTAGGACAACAAGGATCTCATTTTTGTTAGTATGCACTGGAAACAATAAAAGTAAAAAAATATGTTAGAACTTAAAAACTAAATTTGGCTTAAGTTGCTTAATTATGTGCGCCAATATGGGGCTAAAAACATGATCAGCAATAATTTTCAAAATGCTGTTTGGGCTTCTCCTCGTCCCAATCAGCAGAGCTGCCGCGTTTTTGCGCATAATTGCTGCAAATCCATCGGTGTGTGCTTCTGCAAACATCGAGGAGGCGCTGCAAAACCTTGCAACATTCTGAAAGCGTTGTTGTACTGTAATTTCAGAACGTTGTATGATTTTCCTCCCGGGATTGGAAGCCCTGGCGAACAGTAAGCATTAAACAGCGTTATTTTAACTGCTTCTGAACATCGCGCAAACCTGCAGGCTATCATATTTGCCCTCACACACAACGCCCTGCGCTCTCTCTCCTTGTCTTCATCGTCCTTTAATTCATGAGTAACTGTGTTCCAGATATTTAAACCTTTCAACTCCTGTGAGGGCTATTCCCTCCAGTCGAATAGGGGGCACACTTTTTGGACATTTGTTACCAGCCTTGAACACAATAATCTCAGATTTCTTCTACGCAACTTTCTTTTACCAATAGGTATTTAATAAAAAGAAAGTGGAGGCGAAAAAATATTCTATACAACCATAGTTTTTGAAAAAAAAGTTCAAACTGACCATTAAATAGTGGAGTAGGTACAATTATTTTATAAAGAATAAACAAAAGTTTAGTTTAGTGTCGCTTCTAGGGCTTTTATTAGAGCGTAATTAAATGTCCATTCTATTTTTATCACTACGTATTTTTTCTGGTTTACAGAGACAAAGGCTATCCCTTTATTAATGAAACTTAACAAAGTACAAACCTCTGATAAAATAAAATGCATGCTCTTTCTCACAAACGCAAATATTTTAAGACAATTACGTTTATGAATTACATTTTTCTTTGCACCTTTAATAAATCTCTGATTAGCCCAATGGTTGGCTGGTAAAGAATTCAGTTTGGCTTTAAGCTCGTATGTACATTACTGTGTGCAATAAAGTTTAAATAAATAAATAAACGAATACGGCCATAACTTTGTATTTTTTGTCATAGTCCCGAGACAATCGAGGCGAATTTCAGAATTCCGTTGTTTTCAGAGTCCGGAATGTTCCGCGCAGAATGGGAAGCGGTCGGCGCATAATTTAATTAGTTAACTATTCCACCACCGGTGACGGACGGTGCTGCGCGCGCGCAGTAGAGGAAGCTTCCTCGTTGCTACATATTTGTCACAAGCACAACCACTGGCTAGTTGAAATGAGAAGGAATATTCATTCTAATTATAGCAAGTTATCGAATTTAAACTTTCGTGAGACATGTCGAAATAATAGTAATAGAGTCTGGCAAACGAAAGCGTGACCTGAGAAAACGCGGCAAATTAAAAAAATATACATGTGGTATTACTAATTATAGTAGGAAACCTACCATAAATACCTCTATCTAGTACTATCTATTATCTACCATAAATACAAAAAAATCAAGTATCAAATTTTATTTTCCTACCCCACCCAACTTGGCACCCATTTAGATCTCACTTCTTTTGTCGTTGAAGTCAACAACCAAGGCGGCATATATCAAAATATTGAACTTGGCTCTCATTTCACATTGGGTTCATTTATTCCTTTATAAAAACATTGTGCAATTAAAAATACTTAAATAATAACTTATCAAATAAAAATTATTAACTAAACTAATTATTAAAAACTAAATTAAATATAAAATACACCTAAACTAAATGTAAAAATGGCCCCTGCGGCATTGTGCCGAAGATGCTGGCAGTGTTACCTCGCTGAATATCTAAGCTAATAAATTTTAGGACTTAGATTTTTTTTGAGTTTTTTTTGTTGTTTTGCATTTTTACTAGTTTTTTGATAATAACTTTTACGAATGCAAGATAAGACCACGTGGATAGTGGGGTGCTCCAATTCGGATTTTCGAAGTCCCAGAACCATTTAAAATGACTGACCTTTGAACCCAAATATCTCGGTACATATTTATCTGAGAAAAAGTTTAAAGAATAAAACATACTTAATTTTATGCATTTTTTAAGATAAAAAAAACAGAAATTTAAAAAAAAAAATTGATCAATAATTTTCTAAGTCCTAAAATCGCCCCCCCTTTCCTATACCCCAACCGGATATTCTCTACTGGATTCCCTCTGTACTGTGGCACTGCACCGAAAAGCGGAGAAGTCAGTGTTCAAACGCAATTAATTATGTATTTTATTAACTAGCCGTTGCAATTTCGTGCCCGGGCCGCTCAGTGCCGCTACGGTGAACCCTGCTTTATGGCTTGTATGACAGCAGCTGTCATATTTTGCAAGCATTTACGTATTTAAGCCTGCGTCACACTGGCGCGGCCTGTGGTGGCGGTCCTTAGTAAATTTGACAGCTAATGACAAGTGTACTATTTATTAACCGCCGCGGCCAGGGGGTCAATCACGTAATGCATTGTACGTGCGTCAGGTAGATCTAAATGTCACTTTTTATATGGAAAAATGACAGTTAAATCTACCTAACGCGCGTAAGAAATGTTACATGATCGACCCACAGGCCGCGCCAGTATGTGGCAGGCCAAAATAAAGGAGCGTAATGATTTCAGGATTCGAGTAGGTTTATATGTGAGTTTCTTTATTCTACCAGAGGGTAATCACGTAACTTTCCTAGTTACTTCTACCTGACGCACGTAGAACCCGTTCCGCAATCTACCAGAAGAAGTACTAAACGCCTTAACGTAGGATATTATAAGTAAGAAAGAAAGAATAGTTATTTACGATATAAGTGCAGGAAATAGGAAATTCGCAACGAGTGGTGATAAATCAACACGAGTTGCGAAACTTGCGAATTACCTATTCGCACGTGTATCGTACAACGTTTTACAGTACTGTAAAACACATTTATTCCTGACATAAAAACAAATAAATGTGCAAGGATAAAGTATATATGTATAAATTATTAAAAAAAACTATTTTACAGTACACATGGTGCTACTTTCCCGCACTAGTGCGCAAATGAGCACTTTCCGTGCGTATGTTGAAGAGCCATATGTACTGTAAAACGTTGTACGATACACGTGCGAATAGGTAATTCGCAACTCGTGTCGATTTAAAACACTCCCTTCGGTCGTGTTTTAATTTATCACCAATCGTTGCGAATTTCCTATTTTGTATCGTTAATAACTAATACAATACAAAACAAACTAAGACGTAAATAAAATAAAATAAAACATTATCTACTAGTGTCACGGTGTCCCGCCTTAGCATAACGACTCAAGCCGGCGCTGATCTTCCGGCGAGACGTTAAAGAGTGTCACGGTGCACGGTGTTAGCAAACAAGGACATAGTATTTTCGCCGTCAAAATAACAGTCGTTCGAAAAGTTAAGCTATAATGACCCTGTTGGACGAGTATGATTGATTGCTATATGGACATGTATGTGTGTGCAAGAGAGGCATGTCCATGTCATGTCCACAGCGATAAGATAATGAAATGGCAACCATCATAATGTCCCTCGGTTTAATCGCACACGCAATCGATGTGGTCCTGTTTTCTTCACTCACACCATGATTTTTGGATAAATTTATTGAGCAAGCGCGCCGCGGTACCGGTGTGGTTTTGGTCTTTGACTTTGCAACTCTGACTGGAATTGGTTTAGTATTTCCAAGGAAAAGGGAGGAGAGTAACTGCTATGGGAAGCGAAAAGCGGGAGAGAGATTTGTAAGCCAGATCTTGCACTCTGTCGTCTTGCTTGTGAAACAGTGCGGGGGGTGTGTCCGCGTGGCTAAGTCAAAAGTACAACTCGACACTTTTTGGATATATTTTGGTAATCTATCGCCACACCTATTAAAATTGATCTATGCGTGGCAAACAAAAACAAACTGTTACTTCGTGTGAATTTAAAATGAGTAGGAACTAGGGACATTTAAATGCCTGCATTTTTAATATTAACGTGGATATAAGTTTCATCAGAATTTAACTGGAAAATTATCCGAGCGCAATCGCGGCCGGCTCTGCACCGGTTACCCGGCTATATCCGGTTTATACGCGGTTTATATCCAGTCGTTCTCAAAATATTGTTCTAAGCCTCCGGACCGTATCAAACCGGGTGCGTAATTAAATTCATACACAAGCATGCATTAAAATTAACAACATTAGATGCAATTTTCGCAAGTTAGATGTGTTACATTTTATCTTGGTAATATAGTACATTACATACCTTGGGCGGTGAATTCGGGAATGTCCCAGATCGGAGGTGTTTGTGGCCCGAACCGAAGGTGAGGGCCATAAATATGCCATCTGGGGCTTTACGAATTATCGCCCGTGGTTTGTCTGAAGTTTTACGTCTTGTCTTGGCCAGGAAGTGAGATATACTTGTTTTGAATAGATATATCATAATCTACCACTTTTACGAGTGGCCGCTCACCTAAAAAATGACAACATTTTTACTCAATGCCCTCTATTATTGGACGCCACCGCAGGCCGCGCCAGTGTAATGCAGGGCTAACGTATCTACATTTGTTTAGCTATATATAAGCAAGTTAACCTACAGCTATTTGAAATTATCGCTGAAATCAGATGCTGTGTACATACCTATTTTAGGAGTTTCCGCTTAAATCGACTAGCACTAAACTGTAGCGCTTGTACTATTACCACGAACATGGTATTGGAGATAGGAAATCCAATTAGAATTTGGTTTAATTCTGAGAATAGTTAATTGCAATTTGTGTTATTCGTAACAAGTGAATCTATTTAGGACCTGATCCAACATCCGACCTATCGCACGGATTTAGTTGGACACCGATGTGTAAAGCCTTAGTGTAAGGCCTGAGTGGACGCTCCGCTGTGAGCGGGGCGTGCAGCGTCCATATAAATTGCATTTGTTTTATATGGACGCTGCACGCCCCGCTCACAGCGTAGCGTCCACTCAGGCCTTACACTTAGTGCATGCTGCGCTGTGAGCGGGGCGTGCAGCGTCCATATAAAACAAATGCAATTTATATGGACACTGCACACTGCACATCATCATCATCATATCAGCCGAAAGACGTCCACTGCTGGACATAGGCCTCCCCCAAAGAATGCCACAATGACCGGTCCTGCGCCACCCGCATCCAGCGGACTCCAGCGACCTTTATCAGATCATCAGTCCACCTTGTGGGGGGCCTACCCACGCTGCGCCTTCCGGTAGGTGATCGCGTCCACTCATGCCTTACACTAAAGGCGGCTTGTACTTACTCGTACGCGGTGTTCGTTAAAATCTGAATGTATGGAAAGTTTGACAGTTTTGTATGGAATGACAGCTGCTGGCGCCACATTCGTTGATCGGCCTGTAATCGTAAGTTGGTGCAACCTACCCCAAGTCTGCGAGGGTGCTACGCTCGTAGCGCTACGCCGTAGTCCGATGTAGCGAAAAGCGCTCGTAGGGCTTTGACGTACGTGTGTCGTGGTTAGCGCATGTTGGGCTTCAGCTTCACTGTCAGACCAAACCGTAGCGATGCAGCTATCTAGGGCGGAATTAGGATTGTTCATTTTTTTAACCCCCGATTTTTATTTTATTTTTCGAAAATATAGAGTAATTCAAGAAACTAATTTCAATATTTTAGCAATTCATCGCTTTGTTTATTTTTTATAATTTTTTGAAAATATGAGATACGACTTCTCGTAAATTACATGTGGTGGCTGAATCTATGTATAGGACACGCCCAATATAGAAAAAAAAGTTTTAAATGTCAATCGATGGTTTGTAGACATCTGTCAATGTCATCATTGTCATTCTAAACGTGTTCATTTCTCATTCTGAAATTTCTGCAATAAATTTAAAACCCAAATACAATGCCACATGCTTGCATGTCCTAAGAAAAAGCCTCTGTTTTGTGTTGCTGACCCATGTTTCGAAGTAACAAGGAATGTTATCTTAGTATGGGAAACTTTTGATGCATGTTACATAAATAACATCATTAAGCATGCGGAACAGTTTTGGGAAACCTATATATATATATAGTCACTAGCAACTCAAAGCAAAAAAGTGGGATTACATGTAAACGAAGACAAAACAAAAGTAATGACAAACAGACCGCCTATACAGATCATGCTAGATTCGTCACCGCTAGAATATGTTGAAGACTACATTTATGTACGTCACTTAATTTCCTTTAAATCAAGCACTGAAAAAGAAGTTGATAGAAGAATAAAACTCACATGGAGTAAGTATTGGTCCCTGAAGGAAATTTTCAAAAGTAAAATGCTACTAAATTGAAAACTAAACCCATGAACACCTGTCTAATCCCATGTCTCACTTATGCATGCCAAACCTGGCCCCTAACCAAAAAAACGCTGTACAAACTGAAGGTATGTCAGAGAGGAATGGAGAGAAGCTATCTGGGATTGAAATTTAGTGATAGAGTGAAAAACAAGTCAATCATAAAAATAACCAATGCCACAGATGTAGTCAAACGAGCGCTGCGACTCAAATAGAAATGGGCAGGGCATACACTAAGAGTTAAAGATGAAAGGTGGTCAAAGATAGCAACAGAATGGTACCCCATGGACAGCATATGAAGAAAAGGAAGACCACTCTCAAGATGGAGTGATGATATCAAAAAGACAGCGGGATGCTATTGGGGAAGAAAAGCTAAAGACAGGGAAACCTGGAAAGCTTTGGAGGAGGCTTTCACCGCTTTAGGCGGTCCTTATGCGGAAGAAGAAGAATATTTTAAGAATAATGAATAGGAAAGTGAAATATTAGTGAAAAATAATAAAAAACAAACAATATAAAACTTTATTTTTAAAATAGTGCATAAAATATGGCCAAAAACTCTGTTATAAGGAAATAAAAGCTCATCTTATCTTATATATTTACAAAATTAATAAAAAGTGGTCTGAATTAAATAACATGTTTTATTTTCAACATTAGATATTCTCTTCCTGTAAAGTAGCTCCAACATTTCTTAGCTTCGCTGTAGGTTTAAATGTCGGTTGTTTTTTTCACAGATTTAAAGTTGCTGTTTGTCACATCTTTTTCAGGCTGCAATATGAACAATTAAATATGAAAAGTTATGTAAATAAGCTAAGAAACAAAATATATTAGGGAAATCTTAAATATGTGTGTAAATACTGTCACTTGCTAACCTCAATGGGGCCACGAGGGAGGCTTGTTTCTCGAGATCCCATTAATTACATTTCACTTTCTGTATATAATATAAATTACACATATATGTTGTAAAAGATAGGTTATAGATACGTAGGTTAGGTTCGTTAGGCATCCTTAGATGCCCGAAGGGCAAACAGAGCAAAAAAATTGTCAAAATACCAGGATATCATACACCTAACGAACATATCCTACCTAGTGTTGGAAGAAAAGTGGGAGCGCACATACATATACAGCATGTTTAAGTCCATTCCAATAGAACTTAATGGGACTGCAAGAAACAAGTCTCCCTCGTGGTCTCATTGATGGGACAAATCAATGGGACCACGACAAAACCGCGCACATACATAACACAGGCGTGTAATACATATGTATGTATGTACTCTGTTACTAAACCTGCCCATAAAGCTAGCTTTTAGTCTGATGAGTCTAGTAGATATCCTTTCTGTATTTATAAAATTTATATTTTTAAAACTGAATGAATTGAATGCATGTGGTTTTTTTATACTTACTTCGAAGTGATCCTCGCAGCAGTATTGTGTATAACCACTGATAATACTGAATACTCCACGTTGGCTTCACGACACCATCTTTCACGCAAGTCTTCCCGGATGCGAACTATCGTTTTCGAGCTATTTTTGGAGTCGTTTTTACACGTTGGATAATAACATTTCATGTAATTTTCCATGTCTTCCATTAAGTTAATCACAAATAACGATATTTAAATTAATTTCGTATCTCACAGTTCTGTTAAAGTCGGTTTATGTTTATAGTGGCTTGACAGAAGCTTGACAGTGACGGAAAATACCACAGGTTCGATAAGTGTTTCTTTTTTAATGACCGAAGTCTTTTCTGATTCAGCCACGAGGGAGGTCCACAGAAGGTCAAACATAGGTCACACGGATATATGCTGAAATATCTTTAATCGTCCATTATTTTGATGAAGTAAATGTCGGAAACTGTTTGAATACCTCATATCTCGAAATGGTTTTCGAAATAGCACTTAAGAAAAAAAATGAACAATCCTAATTATGCTAGGGTTTACACAAAGCGGTTTTTTTTATTTTCACAAATTCATTAACCCTTCCCCGTCAAGCCTCAACTGAGTTAGTAAGCCAGTTTATAACAGCTTTTATCTTTTAATTATTAGTGGGACGAAATGTATTTGTCTAAATAATGTCCTAAGTAGTTAAATAGTATGAATTCCCAGAACGCCCAGAATATCCAGAGTAAAATCATCTTGCCACAAAGACAAAAACCAGCAAGTCCAGATAAAATCCGCTTTAATACGACGCCATTAAGAAATTACAGTACAGAGAAAGCTCAAATGTTGCCAGCCCGCTACATTTTCCACATTTTTATTTGAATAAAATGCAAATACACGCTGAATATTAGTTTTTTTTTTAATAACACGACACGAGTGCGGCGGTCACGTCGCGAGGACCCTAATATTGTCACGGGTGTTTTGCCGAAATGGCCGCTCGCTAGGGTTGACAATTGGAAAAAGGAAATTTATATTTGGCATGTGTGGGTGGAAAGTGTCAAATGTCAAATGTCACTGTCACAGACACAGCATGCTATTTACTTTTTAATTCAATAAATTGACTACAGTACTAATCTTATTCATCCTTTAAATGTACTTATGCCCTTTTCGACCGTGGTAGTTTAAAACACCCAAATTAGGGGGTTTAACTTCAAACAAAATGAAAAAAAAAATACGTGTCTCCTAACTTTACAAATACTATTAAATGCTTAAACAAAATTACGGAGTCAGAAAAATTAAATGTTGTTAAATGTCATTACAAAAGTTATATTAAGTAAATTTCACCTTCTCTCTCATTTTTGGTTGAACCTACACCCATTCGGTTAATTCCGGCCTTTAACAGTTACACTTGACTCGCTTCGTAGCATGTGCTCTTTCGCTCCTAGCGCGCGAACGGGCGTGTCAACAGAGCCGAGTTTAACCGAAGCAGTAAAAGGAACAGAGCTGCTACCGCGAATCGAAAACAAAGTTCGTTCCGCTCTTGTTGCACTTGCTGATTCGAGCGACAGAGAGAAAGATACACAAACAAAGTACGTTTTAGTTTCGCGGTAGCGGTAGCGGCTCAGGGCTGGTTGTTAGGCGTTATTTTTACTTTGGAAATTAAGTAATTAGGCACACCATTTCCCCAACGCGACAACCCTGCCCAACACCCATGCGTATTGTCCCGGGCGCGTTTAATAAAAAGTTTTGCAGAATATTAGGGTCGCTAATAATCTACAGATTATGTGATAAAGGCGCGCGCACATTCCGTAGTGCACGTGCGCCGAATAGCGGTCCCTGAAGCGGTGTTATGTCGGAACGGAACGGTGTCTTGACGATGCTTGATTTTGTGATTGCGAGATGAAATTGTTCATGCCAAAGATCAAACATTGTCTATCATTGTGAAATCATTTCGGCCACCGGTGTAGGTTATAGGTTGCCGTGAAGTCCCGGTTCTAATACCGGTAAGGGCAAATAATTATGTGTGAGAATGGATATAGGCTTGATTCTGAGTCTTGTTTCCTATGTATTTATATTTGTATATATATTTATGCGGACAATCTTACACAAATGGACCTAGTCCCAAACTAAGCAAAGCTTGTACTATGGGTACTAGACGACGATAAACATACTTATATAGATAAATACATACATTTAAGTATTTGCACCTATTCAATACAAGACAAGCTTTAGTTATGAAGTTTATTTACTAGTGGCATAGAGATGAGCTGTAAAACACGCAAGTCTATATATTATTAATAAGTTTCTGTCAAAATTTTATTGCCGACAATATTTTCTATATACCGTCATCAGCTACTAATTGAGACGATTCTAGCGAACCCAAACTCAACGGGGTTACGTCGGTTAGGTACTGAATTCCCATGGCCACCTTCTGTCTCCATCATCAGATCAGCTCGATGGTACCATAATATTGAATTGTCATCCAAACTATATACCTTTCCCTAAATTTTCAGCTCAATCGGATAACGGCAAATTACTGAAAAATGGATTGCAAATTTTGACAGATGGCTTACTTACAGCATACCTATATACAAACAGTACAAGTTAAATAAAAGCTTGTAAAAACAATGTAATTTGTAAAAACTGAATCGACACAACAATTATATTTAAATATCGAACCTGCTCACAAAAATTCACGAGAATCGATTGACAAACATGACCGTAGAGAAGAACAGCCGGACATACGAAAGAATTTTGACTCAAACTGAAACAGAGAACTGGATGAAGGTCGTCGAAATTAGCGTTTTTTTTTGAACGTAAGTCTGCTTTTTATATTTTGTATGGCGTGTAACACAAATTTTGTGTTATGCATAACACAAAAGTATCACAAAAGTGCCAAATACAAAACAAAACGTAACACAAAAGCACACTTACGTTAAAAAAAAGTACAAATTTCGACGACATAACCCGACTTCGTTCGCTTCGCTCGCACGTTCAACTATGGGGCTAGTTGCATTTGTGTAACAACATTTTCATTTATTTATTGCGCCGGTTACGGGACCAGCTTCAGTTAGCGACCACCCAATAGATAAGGTTTCTTCAGTTAATGATTGTTACCGATCAGCACAACACTACGTCGCGGTGTGGCTGCACCGCGCATGGCATTCAAGAAGAAGAAGAAAAACACCCGTCAAATCTTTTACATGTCAACGACAAGAATACTATAATTTAATTCACGTATTATAAAATTTATAAACTACAAATAAATACATTTATCTTTAAACTGTGCACTGTTTTATAACTACCATTGCTAGCGTACAAAGATAATACAATTCGTACGAACTCTAAATGAACAGTGAGCCGTAGGCATTTTTTTTGTATAGTCGTGTTCGAAAATATGTGTACTGGACTGTAGAAGTGTATATAATATCTAATAGGAAGCGAATACTAAATTCGATTCCCGCGATTATTAGGTACTAAATAAATAAATACTAAACATCGGCATGTATTAAGGTGACGTAGGTCCCTCTCACTAAGCATAAGCGTGAGCGACATAGAAGTGCGTGTTCGAAAGCGCGGATATCATGTTTTTTTTTGTGCGTTTAATTAATAAAAAAGTAATAGCTAAGTTCCCTCAAACATGATATTGGCGATTTTTGAACCAATTTTAATATGCTTAGCTTTTGTGCATAATTTGTTACGAATATTTTAAGTGTATTTTAGATCTATGTTCGTGATTTTTTTACATCGAGCGAAAGTCAAAAACTCAGGACTCGAATAGCTATAGTCCCTCAGAAAAGCCCTACGGATTGCTAATAAAATTTTGGGCAGCCGTATTATGATTCAAACAAGCGCTACGATTTTTTTTAAATCCATTTTCTGAACCTACGTCGTAAAATTACATACTGTATCTGATAAATTCCATTTAAGTAAATCCTTTTATACAATAGAAATGTACTAAAATCGAAAATTTGGGTTTGTGACCTGAAATTTTTATATAAAAATCAACAAAAATAATCCAACTAATCTAAGTGGTCGTAAACCAAACCAGGTGGTCGCTAACCGGTGCAATGACCCATTTACAGTTCCCATCACGATCACAACAATAAAACGAGCATTTGCTTACATTGTGTTCGGTGTACGTGCGATGACACGTCAATGTTTATTGACAATATTTATTGGCGACACGCACTGACATTGGCACTTTAGACACGTCTCAGATGCACGATAAAAAGCACGTCACACACGAAGCTATAATATCTTTTACCATTAAACTAAAATGATGCTCACATTTGTAATACTTTTTTATTTGTTTGTAGGTTTAGCCCTTTTATATTTCGATACATTTAACAATAAAGGATTTTAAACGATAGCTTAGTTGGTTAGATCGACTAGCCGCGTATACCATAGCGTATCCGTCGTTGTTTTGAATCCGTCGTTGGCTTGGATCCGGCTCGGGCAAATACATTTAATTAGAAAATTAAGATTTTACCCTTCGAGCTGACATAATAAGTTAGTGGTTTTTGGAAATACTCGCCTCCAAGTCATTCGGGGTAAATACGCGTACTTTTGTCTTTGAACTCATGCCTCATCTAAAATTGAAGGGTTAGGAAAACAAAAATATATTTATAGGATAGGTAGAGTATTTATTAGACTAGGTATAAATATAGTAGGTAAACAATCAAAACCACAACTATCTTATATTCGTAGCAAAATAAATGAGAAAAAGCTGAATACTTAATCCGTAAATAGGGGTAAATGTGCGCATCCATAAGGGGTAAAAAGACGCAGTAAGGGTGTAGTGTTTGCTTAGCAAATTTTTTTTTATATATAAATGTTAACAATAAAACAATTTAATTAACAAGTCTTTGAAAATCTGTTCAAAAAGTGAAAATGAGATATTTGTCCTAAAAATGCGCACACTTACCCACGCGCACTTCCCCAGAACGCCTAAATTTAAGTTCGACCGCCAATTTATTTAACCTCCAATTTTCGGACACTAAACTAAAATCAACAAAAATATACACTCAATCGACAAAAAAATTACTCACCATTTTCAAATAGCAGTTTTCCAAAGAACACAAAAGTTTCGTACGAACCAGCAAATATGTTTTTTTATTTAATATTTGCTGTACTGTGACTATATCACAATAACAAATAATTCACCCCTCTCGCGCTTTCAATCGGCGATGACGACTGTGCGCTCACTTAGCCACTGCGATCAGTTACCCCAAATGACTCCAACTGCCTTCTCAACATAAGATAACTGTTATTTTTGCGTGGCGATGTGCCATTCCCTGGCATATTCCCGCATAACTACTTGCTCTGTAGGTATAATTGTGGTGTCGTGTTCCTGGTGGTGAGTAAGGTCATCAACGCTTTGTCGACGAGACCAACGGTTGCGCTGTGTCGAGAGTAGAGACCTGCATTTGTCTCTAGCTGTCCACACAGCTAATCCTCAAATCAATAAAGGGCCGCCGCGCTTGTGAACCTTCCTTGATCACAAGCGTCCATACGGTACGGTGTCCTACCATCAGGCAGACCTTATGATTGCCACCGTCGTAGTTTTTTTTTTAATCGGGATTATTTCCGGGACCATACTTTTTCACTGTAACTCGAGTGTGGTTCGTACAAAAGTCAAAGTCAAACGGATTTCGTCTTCAATTTAGGCATATTACATGCACCTATGAATGTCGATAAACTACCACCGGTTCGGAAAGAAAACCTCTGCCTCGAGAAGAACCAGCTGCAGCGTAAAAAAACTCGGCGAGGTATCATTTTTTCAAAATAGTATACTATATATAATTTCAGTATCAGAGTATTATAAAATTACATTGCTACAGTTGAAAGCCTATTTATTTTTCTATAAAGTAACTTGTTTTTATTTTTTTTAAATCGAGATTATTTCTGGGAACATACTTTTGCCCTGTAACTTGAGGGTGGTTCGTACAAAAGTAACTTGTGTTTATTTTTCAAAAATCGGGATTATTTCGGGGAACATACTTTTGCCCTGTAACTCGAGGGTGGTTCGTAAAAATATAACTTGTGTTTTTTTTAATTCGGCATTATTTCCGGGACCATAGGTACGGTACATTTGCCCTGTAACTCGAGGATGGTTCGTACAAACGTAACTTGTGATTTATGTAGCGAGTTGGATGCGCCCCTCGGGGGCCCTTGTGATTCCCGCTGACAGTCGAGAAACATTGCCGGGAAAGGTTAGTTACTTACTTGTAAGTTGAACCGAACTTTATATTAGATACCTAGTAAAAACCTAAAAGTCAGATTTATCTCAACAGGTTACTTTCCACATAAACGAGGGCCAATAGACTTGTGACCTAAGATTTTTTTACGATGCCATTCGAATCAGCTTTTGGAGAGGAACAAATGTTTATATGGGAGCAACTACAGTTATAGAACATAAATACCCAAAAAATTGAGCCAAAAACGGACCTCACTGGCGACAGCCAAAACGCTTCATACTGATTAATATTGCATCATGCCTTTACGCAAACATTATCTGTATGTAGTTGTGAATCTAGTAGTGAGTTAAGGTCGCCAGAACTCTCGAAGATGCGCTGTATGTGAGCGAGAGTACTGAACATGAACATGTGTGTGAGATGTGTGTGTGAGCGAGAGTACTGAACATGAACATGTGTGTGAGATGTGTGTGTAAGCGAGAGTACTGCACATGAACATGTGTGTGAGCGAGAGTACTGAATTTGTCTCTAGCCGTCGACACAACAAATTCTCGAATCTAGAAAAGGTTGCAGGCCACGATCCATCGTACCAACTCGTCGAAAAAATTATCTCATCTATTTCACGTTAATTTGAAAACTTGTTCTCGCCTAAGTCGAGGCAATCAGCTAATTTATTTGACTTGTACCTTTGTTCAAGTTATAGCGAATCTATAAGAGGCTTAAACTCGAGATGAGGCATGCAAATTTCTTACGAAAACAGTTCTCGATTGGTTTCGTCGAAATTGCTTGTTGCTTGAGGATTAGGGAAGTTAATATTTGTGATAATTTATATTAAACTAGCTTCTGCCCGCGACTTCGTACGCGTATAAATTATGGATGACATGATATTATTATGTTTCACCATACGATACCTACTACACTGATAAATTAGATTATTACGATTTCATTTCTATAAATTATGCGTGTAACTAAACTAACATATGAATGAAAGGCCCAACCAAACCAACCCTTCAGAGAGCGCTCTCTATGCGAGCCCGAGGGCCGAAGGCCCGAGGGCGTGCCTTCACGAACACTAACTAAACCCAGGTGTCTTGCAAGCGAAACCGGAGACCAAAGTCCCGAGCGAGAGAAGTCAGAAGAAGAGCGGCGAGGCAAGCGACACCAAAGGCCGAGCTTTTCGTTGGAATGATAGGCCCAAAGAACCGTTTAAGAGAGCGCTTCCTATGCGAGCCCGAGGACTGACGCACACTATCTCCAAGTGTCTTGAAAGCGAAATCTGAGTTCCAAAGTCCCGAAGGTGAGTGGCGAGGCAAGCGAGCCTGAAGGCCGAGCTTTTCGTATGAATGAAAGGCCCAACACATCGCTTCTATGCGAGCCCGAGGGCCGAAGGCCCGAGAGCTAGCTCATGCGGACGCTCACTATACCCGAGTATTCATAA
Source organism: Epinotia nisella (assembly GCA_932294315.1). Taxonomy (NCBI): domain Eukaryota; kingdom Metazoa; phylum Arthropoda; class Insecta; order Lepidoptera; family Tortricidae; genus Epinotia; species Epinotia nisella. Next base: position 16,462,757 of record OW028688.1, on the reverse strand, counting down.
TAATATTTCTGAATGTCACAAACGCTGAAGTTTTATACATAAAAAAATGGTACCTACTTAATTCTCCGCGGAATGCCGTTGTTTCCAAATTTTATACCCACGTCTCTTGACGTTGGTGAACTATGCTAATTCGACGTAAGTATTAAACTCAACCTATCATACATCTTTAGATGACCTCTGAATTCATAGCAATTATATAGGAAGACGAAGATCAAGGTTGCTGGGTTTCAATATTAACAGCGACGTTGTCAGCGACTGAGTTTCCAAAATAATTAGGTTTCTAATGTCTAACAGCTACTATCGGTTGAGATATCAAACATTTTTAGGGTTCCGTAGCCAAAATGGCAAAAACGGAACCCTTATAGTTTCGTCATGTCCGTCTGTCCGTCTGTCCGTCTGTCCGTATGTCACAGGCATTTTACTCGAAAACTATAAGTTGTATTTGAATAAAATTTTGAGGATAGGTGTATTTTGTTAGCCGCTACATAGTTTTGTAATAAAAATGACAAAAAAAATTTTTTTTAGGGGTGCACTCCATACATAAAACTAAAAGTCAAAATTTTTTTTTTCATTGTGACCCCCCGTGTGGCACATCAATCGATAGGCCTTTCAAAATAAATATAAGGTTTCTTAGCATTTTTTTTGATTAAGTGAATAGGGTCGGAGATAATCGCCCCGAAAGTCACTAAAATTCTGTCCCCCCCCCTCTAATTTTTGAACCGTGTATTTTAAAAATATGGAAAAATTCATGGACATAGGGATTATTAATTTCATTCACCGAAAATTGTTTTGAACAAGATCGGTTCAGAGGTTTTCGAGATATTGCTGAAAAACTGCCTTCCTCAAAGAAAAGGACGTAAGTGCCGTAAAATTTCTTTGACGATACGACCTTTTTAATAGGCACGGAACCCTTCGTTTTGCGTGGTCCGACACGCACTTGGCCGGTTTTTGGTTATTATAGATAGTCTTTAGCCATCTAGCACTCATTTTCATCCCGTGGTTTTTCACGTTTTATCTATATTTTTTTATAATGTTTGAATGGAGTTCTTTTTACTTTCCAGTCAAGTGTATGTTTATCAATTTTCAAGTCTAAAGCTCATGGATTTGAGGAGTTCCCATACAAAGTTTTGCCCCATTTTTTACCCCCTTTGAACTAATTTTTATCATTTTTACAGCCTATGACCTGGCCAGGGATTTTCTCGACCGATTAAGTAAAAGTTGCATCAATATCCTCTATTCACTAAGCTTCTCTGGGTTTTTTGAAAAATATACATTTTCAAAAACGCAGACACAAAAAAATTTAAACTACAAAAAGTGCATGCTGCTGGGTTTGAACTCGGGGACACCGACTTCGTAAGCTATGGGTCAAACCACTGGACTAACTATCAGTTGTAAGAACACGATGAATTTTCGAATATATTGACGACATGTTACCATGGTAATGATACTGTTATAACCCCGCTCTTGCAACATTATATAGTTTCTAGTCGCCTCAGAACCTATTTTCATCCCATATTTTTCACGTTTTATCTATACATTGCTAAAAGTTTGAATGGGGTCGTTTTTACTTTCCAGTCAAGTTTATGGTTACCAATTTTCAAGTCTGTAGCTCGTACATTCAAGGAGTTCCCATACAAAGTTCAACCCCGTTTTCTACCCCCTTTGAACCCTAATCTTTAAGATTTTTGTAGCTTAAAACCTATCCGGGGATTCTCTCGACAGATTAGTAAAGTTTGCATCAAAATCCGTTCAGCCGTTTCCACGTGATACTCTGACAAATAAACAAACAAACAGATAAACAGATAAACAGATAAACAGACAAAAATTCTAAAAACTGTTGGAACGTGTTCTGTTATCAATTCTAAGTATCCCCAGCCAAATTTTTTTCGTTTATCTTCCATGTACAGACTTTCGACCCTCTTCAGCTTTATTATATGTATAGATACTGCTAACAGTACGTTAGTAAAACAGTAATAAAAAAAACTAGCAGCACTGAAGTAGGTTAGGTTACATTAGAACCGTGATCTCAACAGAAACGAGCTGCTAGCAGTGAGTAGGTTCGGTTAGGTTAGAACTGCGAGTCCAACAGAAACTACTAGCAGTAGAAAAAATATATTTTAAACCGATGCAGACGTATGTTCAAATAGTACTTAACCTTTGCGGATGGTAATGTGTGTGTGTCTGTGCGCTTGTTGCTACGCAGTTTGATTTGTGTGGCAGCCGTCGTTACAGCTGCACGTACACAGAGCAGTTACAAGCGCACGCACACATACAGCCGCTCGCGAAGATGAGTTGAACTCTCTGTGCTTGACTGATGTTCTATAGGGTGTCTCAATAATAGTGCACTATAAATGATCCTAATAATGCCTAATTTAAGGGTTATTTTGCAATGAAATAGTGCACTCTTATGGAGACACCCGTTATAAAATAACTGCAATAAAATGCGTCCATAGCGGTGTATGTTTAAGTAACACAGAAGTATTAAAGAAATAAGTTTTCTAGGACTCTTCTCTGCCAAAGCGACTGGCGGGCTTTAAGAAATGAGGTAGGTACCGTAACAGGCTTTTTGAGGAGCAAATAAAACACAATATTCAAAAACACTGAACGCTATATTTGATAGTCTAAGAGACAACATTCAAAGTAGTCGAGTTCCAACAGCTGTTAAAATATAAAACGTTTGTACATTAAGTTAGGTAAACAACTAACAGGGATACAGTCAGCAACATATATTGGAGCTAAGTTGACAAAATACTGTCAAAATAATCTCAATTTGCATTTTGAACAACCCGCTCCAATATATTTGATGCTGACAAATATAAATATATAACTTATGTTGGATTTATCTAAAAATATAAGAATTTAAAGTGCAAGAAGATTACCAACTAAGGCTTGAGGCATTTTTTTAAATTTTATGTATTCATGGCTTTACTTCTTTTTATTGAATGTGTTTATGGTTTTACTTCAAGGCTACGGTCAGCCCGAGTTAAGCCATATTGCAACAACACTTTCGAATATGTATATTCTAATGGATAAAGTTAAAAAAAATGATTGAAAAATATTTCTGAGAAGACACATGGAAGACCAAATTGTCTAAGCGACATATTCGTTACTAAAATTGTTGATTGGTACTTTAATTTTTCCAGAGACGATCATAGACTATAGGTACACATAATGAAATAGGTAAATGAAGCGCTGTGATATGTAAATATTTTAACAATTAAAGAAACGAGTAGGTACTTACTATCTAATGAAAACAATTCCAGAGTTACCGAAAGCAATATCATCAATACAACTGCCTATAGGTATACAAAACATTACCCAGTAATTAAAGCTAACATTGAATTTAAAGCTTGATATCGACTTACTATACGACAAATAATTCAAAATTAAACATAAATATAACATTCAGGTTAAAGTTTACTTAAAAATAACATCTAATTTGGGAAATATTGGTGGATCGTATATTTTTGTAGCTATGTCGATAGCTAATCGTAAATTAAGTAAATATAACGTAAAATTTCCTTTACTATTAGGAAATGTGTTAAACGTTTTACCTTTCTAAATACATTTTTTCTTTAGTAGGTATTAGAAAATCACATTTTGCATCATTTTTTTTAGTTAATATCAGGCGGACAAAGTTCATTATGTAAGAACGATGTGTACCTACATGCTGATTATGATTGATTAATATGGAATAAAAAAAAAGATATGAAATTTTACAGCGTCACAGACAGCAGACACTAAAATTAAATGTAACACGTAATTGTACAAAAATTTAATTTCTAACGTAGCAAACATGGACGTGGACTTGCCTATACATGGACCTCCATAATTCAAATTGTATTGTCCATCATTGTGCATCATAATTTTAATTACTTTACGTATTATGTATATCACAAACGATAAGAAAACGCTTGCAGCTTCGAAACAATCAACCACATATGTTTCTACTAATTATATACACAGCATAAAACGTTGGTCCTACTAAAAAAAATATAACTCGTTATTCTTTAGAATAATAGCTATATACATACACCGATTTGAAAATGCTAGTGTAATAGAAAAACACTAAGTATTTTATCTATTTTTATTGTATATGAAAACACTTATATTCCGGTACATATCTTTTTACATTTTTCATTAGAATATTACGCTGTCGCTACCATCTTATTATTTATGCGATTTAAATAACATTTCAGTACCTTTTCAATTTATATTAGACAAACCAGTTTACGAGCTATTTTGCGTTCAACACTTTATCTCGTTCGTATATTTACATATTCCATAATTCATGTGACATCGCTAGGCAAGAGGTACTTTGCATTGTCCTGACTCTTTTGTTTTAGTTTTCTTCTACAACAACGATGAGAATAATATTTCTAAGCGACAAAGGCAACTTGCCTCATATCTAGCAAAACTTCTTCAATCGAAGGGATCCTATCCAATTTTTAAAAGTTAAATTTCTCAGGGACTGAGAGAGCCTATGTGCCTCTCAAACCAAACTATTAAAATTTCTCAGACTCTTCCCTACAAAGGAACAACTTTGCGGCTGCCGCTTAAATCTCTCAAGCTTTAAGAACAATGAAGAAGACTTAAGTGGCAGCTGTTAAATTCTCAGAAGAGTCTCGTTTTACTTTACTCGCGAATTTCCTATTATAGATTATCACAGGCTCCTTATTCCCAACTCTGGGTTTCTTAGATTGCACCTTTGTTTCACTGATATTTCTCAAGGAAGTCCAAACAATCGTCGAAACGCCAACGCCAATACCAGACTAACTTTATACGTCGAATCTTTATCCACTTGCAAAACTAGAACGTCAATTTTATTGTGAATTCACAAATTTGGATTTTGGTGAACCACGTCATTTTAAAGGCGGGATCTCGGCCTAGGAGCGATGGCCGCTATTCGTAGCTTTTTTGTTTGTTCTAGGCCATGCATCGTGTCATTTAGCAGTGCTTCGTGGCCGGGAGCGATGGCTTAGACGTCGTGTGGCCACCGCGAGGGGTGGCCGGCCACGGATCACATGACGCAGCAACTCTTCGCGCGTCCCTTCAGCTCCGCTTTCAGGTCACGCTTGCTTTTGCTGCGGCCGACTTGCTGCTTCTGCTAGAAAAAAAAATAGGAGTCATTCTTGCACATTGTTGTATCAGCGGGCAGACCACAAGCTCGAGCGGCCGACGAAATCTGCTAAAAGTAAAGAGCTGATGTTGATGACATTGGGCCGTAAAAAGTGACATAGAGGCCCGACTCAGCAGTTGTATTTATACGGGCTTAAATTAATAAAATTAAAACACGCTTCAAACTTACTTGTTGTTTCATTTGCTGCTTGTTCAGTTTCCCCAAAGCGGCAAAAGCGGCCACTTCGAAGGCGTCCTTGACTCCTTTACTGGACGCTCGGGCAGATGTCTCCACGTACGTCGTCGCCCCCAGCTGTCTCGCTACACCTAACGCCTGGAATGGCGAAATATTATTAGCTTTTTGAAGAAACTGCTAATCGACAAAGGATGAGATGCATAATAAATGAAATAGTAACAATTGTTCAAGCATAAACTGTTCAAAAAACTGTAAGCCGACTACAAAAAAGTAACTGAGAAAAAAAGGTTTTTTTTTTCACACAAAAGGTTGCCTATGTCACCCGGAGCATAATATCAAATCGATTGACACCACTTTTATCAAAACGGTCCAGCATCAGAAACGCTAAGTTTGAACACACGTAAATAAAAACATAGACTCCTAAAAATGTGAAGGAATATTTTAATGATTATCCAATTCAACAAGTAATATTAAGTAATGTATTTAGTTATTAAGTCATGTATGTACGCCTGAAAAGGTAGGGTTTGGTCATGATCAAAAAAGTGCGAGTGTAACTGCACATGTAACCCATTCCCACATGCAATAAACATTCATTTCATTAAAAAAAAACATTAAAAAAAACTGCATTCAAATCGATTTTTCCGTGAGAGCTACGATGCCACACATAAAGTTAGATAACTTCCAATGTAAAATTTATGACACCCCCCCGTTTTCGGCGAGTGTTAAAACAAATTAATTTAAGGCGACGGGTAAGGCAAGGCATTCTCCATACAAACGTTGTGCAAGTTTTTTTCCGTCGGTTTTGGCACTACAGAATATTCGTTTTTTTTGCTTGTTCATATTGAATTTACGCAGCACATGATGTTAAAATTTTGTTAGATATAAAAATAATGAAAATTAAAAAAATATAAAAAAGTATAAAAATAAAAAATAATAACATCAGTGAATAGCTAACAGAAAAATAAGTATACTGACCTAAAAATTATATTTATAGCCCAAACACAAGCGAAGAAAAACTTGCACAAAATTTGTATGGAGAAGGCTTGCCCTACCCGTCCCCTTAAGTGTTATTTCAGACAATGCAGGTAGATACTTGTACATTATTATCATAAGTCATAAGTTACCAACTTCAGTTTTAACAACGTCGTTAACTGTTTGCAATTTGTCTCTTGGACCAAATGTCTGCTTCTCTTTTATACTAGTTTAGAAGAAGTTCTGCAAATGTTCACTGATAATTTGAAGTCCCTTAATAGATAGAAAAAGTTTTCTACGATTTTAAACTAAGATCGTTTATTGAAACTACTTCAAATAAGCTTCCCATCAAGTAATCGCGGAAACCTGCCCGAAGGAAAATTCATTCACTATTTAAAAGCTCATTGGAAAGTTCTTGAAAGTTCGAACTAATTTAACTTTTGTACCTTAAAAATATTTAAACTAAGAGAGAAGAGAAAATATTTGACTTCTTCATTGGAAGGAATATAAGAGAAAGAAGAAACTTATAAATGCCTCGAGATTATATCTTGTGTACTCTCTCTATTTATTTATTTATTTACTAAGGCAAGGTAACAAAATGTAAATTGCAGAGTTGCATAAGTAACATACTTAGTTCAAATATAGAGAATACTAAATTTACATTTCAATAGTAACTAAGCACAACTATATAACTACTAAATAAGATTGAAATAAATAAGAAATGGAACAGCAGTATTATCTTAACACACTCTAGTACATTACCAAAAAAAGGGCTTTAACTATTAAAAAGTGCGAGTTCAACTCGCGAGGTGAGGGTTCCGCATATAATACACAAAAATATTGGGAAATTTCCTGTTACTTTAAATACTCAAACTTCTTATAGGTTTTCCTGTAATCTTTAGGCGAGGAACTATTTTCCATATTTTTTTCAGAATTTTAAGCCTAGTAGTTTCGGAGATAAGTTGGGGAATGGTCAATTTTCGTCTTTTTTCATAAATTTCTTCAAATCTGTTTTCGCTAAAATTATTTAAAAATTATATCTGAGATGCTTAACAACAACCCCTTTCAGTTGATATGTCACACAATACAGTTTGCGAAACTTTTTTTAAAATTTTCCAGTTTACCCCCCAAAAGTGGCCCTCTTGTTCAGAATTCATTAATTTACTTTACGTGTCCATCTTTGGATCACCAATTTACATATGTGTACCAAATTTCTACTCAATCGGTCCAGTAGTTTCAGAGCAAATCGGCTGTGACAGACGGACAGACAGACGCACGAGTGACCCTATAAGGGTTCCGTTTTTGTCCTTTTGTGGTACGGAACTCTAAAAAAGAAACACTAACTAAAACTATTGTAAAATGAGACTTTTACAAAAATGTAGAATTATAATTTGTAACCTATCCTACTTAAGGCACTTGTCCCACCGCCGGCGACGAGCGATGAGCTATCGGCGATTTTCTCGCCCAAGAAACGAACAAAAGATAATCGCTCCCGTGTAAATAAAAGAGAGAGATATAGTTCATCGCGGTGTGAACAGCCAGCGATGAACTATAAATATATATCTCTCTTTTATTTACACGGGAGCGATTATCTTTTGTTCGTTTCTTGGGCGAGAAAATCGCCGATAGCTCATCGCTTACTCGCCAGCGGTGGGACAAGTGCCTAAACAACAAATTATTTTTATTTTTTGATAAACTTTTAAACATTATTATTATCTAACCGATTTCAGTAGGTAATTGTTTCCATGAATGTTAGTGTTAAATACAATGTGTATTTATTATATGCCAATACCTCATTAACACAGTTGACCTCGATTTTAAGCAGATAGCCACAGAATAGTATAATAGTATTACATACGTAGCAATAAGCGTTTAAATCATTTTATAAAAACTGTATCATCTGTTTTCAGAATAGGCAGAGTTTTTATACATATTCTCCGCGTCATCTGATTTCAAACAGTCTTTCTCCAGTATGGACATTGGACATAGGCTATAACTATCCCGTGACTCTCTGGATTCCCTGTAAAACGCGGGCAGAGCCACGCGGGCATCTAGTCTTCCATAAATCAAGGAAAAACGGAATAAACGTCACAAATTCTATAACTTAGCCGTTAACTGACACAAACTGATTAGACCAGTCTAAAGGGGATTCTCCGTTGCTCCCGAAGGCCCCAATTAGGATCAAAACTGGCCAAGGAGTCGGTGTAAGATACTCAATCGAGTGACCCAAATCACTCATTCCCCCTTCGAGTTTATTGGAATGACCCTCGAATAAATGGCCTTGGAATAGTTCTGAGTAATTAAAATTGTTGACGAGTCGAGTGATATTCGGTCAATTGAAAATTCATTGCTTTGTATTGTTGGCTATTTCATTGTTTAACTTTACTATAGCTGGAACAAAAGACATAACGTGCTACTATTAGGTAGGTTTCAGACCCGAACAATCGCTTCATTTGTATAGAAGGCAAAGTTTAGAAAGTAAACAAATCGTACTAAAATATCGATATTAATTCTGATGCAAGTTTTCAAAACGGTATCGTATCGCAATTACTAAACTTCATTTCCCAATTGTGTTCTGTAATTTTCATTTCGGCAAAAAGCCAGTTTTCCCGAAGACCCCAAAGTTTTCTTTTTTTATATACTTATCGCGTAGAACCCATGAGGTTAGGATAGGTTAGGTTTTTTTTCTAGTATTTCTGAAAATTTATGGGTTTTAGAGAAAAACGGCTTTCTTCCGAACTGAATATTCGCAAAAACGATACAGTTGGGAAATGAAATTTAGTCACTGCGATAGGTAACCTTTCAAAACCTGTAGTGATTTCTCCTCTAAATAAGTAATTCATTTCAGCGCGAGATAAGCAGCCCATCACTTTCTAAGTATACTAATTAGAAAGAGATGGTTAGCCTATCTCCCTCGCCAGCAGTCGTGCGCAGTTTTGTGCTAGCCATGTCTGCGGTGCTGAGTAATATTTTTACATTCCTTATCGGTATTAAAAGATGTAACGGAACTTAAAACGCTAGTAGGGTGTGCTTTAAGCTTGGACAGCATAGTGAGGGTCTACCTGTCGTGCCGTAAGTCCGCCTTGCAGCCGTACAGCACCACGAGGGCGGAGCCGCCGTGCATGCGCACTTCTCTGTACCACTGGAGAAAAAGATATAACAATAATGACTTACCTCTTCACTAGTGACGGGGTGTGCTTTAAGCTTGGACAGCATGGTGGGGGTCTCCTAGTCATGCCGTAAGTCCGCCTTGCAGCCGCACAGCAACACGGGGGCGGAGCTGCCGTGCGTGCGCACTTTCCTGTACCACTGGAGAAAGAGATATAACAATAATGACTTACCTCTTCGCTAGTGACGGGGTCTGCTTTAAGCTTGGACAGCATGGTGTGGGTCTCCTAGTCATGCCGTAAGTCCGCCTTGCAGCCGCACAGCAACACGGGGGCGGAGCTGCCGTGCGTGCGCACTTTCCTGTACCACTGGAGAAAGAGATATAACAATAATGACTTACCTCTTCGCTAGTGACGGGGTATGCTTTAAGCTTGGACAGCATGGTGAGGGTCTCCTAGTCATGCCGTAAGTCCGCCTTGCAGCCGCACAGCAACACGGGGCGGAGCTGCCGTGCGTGCGCACTTTCCTGTACCACTGGAGAAAGAGATATAACAATAATGACTTACCTCTTCGCTAGTGACGGGGTATGTTTTAAGCTTGGACAGCATGGTGAGGGTCTCCTAGTCATGCCGTAAGTCCGCCTTGCAGCCGCACAGCAACACGGGGGCGGAGCTGCCGTGCGTGCGCACTTTCCTGTACCACTTAAGAAAGAGATATAACAATAATGACGTACCTCTTCGCTAGTGACGGGGTGTGCTTTAAGCTTGGACAGCATGGTGAGGGTCTCCTTGTCATGCCGTAAGTCTGCCTTGCAGCCGCACAACAGCACGGGGGCGGAGCCGCCGTGAGTGCGCACTTCTCTATACCACTGGAGAAAGAGATAAATAAATTGTTAGGTGAAGGAAAACACTGTGAGGAAACCGGTCCAAATAATATCAAAGTAATCATAATAGCTTAGGCTCTTTTCGGTGGATTCAATCTATTTTTTCTACAGTATTTCATTACTCCAATTTAGGGAAGTGTAGTGTGGTGGTTTCCCGTTTGTCTTACACACCGCAGTTTACGAACTGACCTTTTCACGCTCCGTGGTACCTGAACAAGGGCCCTACCAGATTTCTATTTTCCTTCTGCCACTGCTTCATGACGACACCAGAAGTTTGCCTAGCAATTATTCTTCATTCATTTCACAGAATCGTCACCGGATATTGCAGTTACTTATAAAGAAATTCCGCCTCTATAGCTGATACAAAAGTTATTTCATTGTAAGTGTTCCTTTAAGAGAAACTTTTAACAACTCCGGATACATCGTTTTGTTTACACGGAAATATTTATTTGACATCCCTAAACTGTTTATGGACTCAAGCGAATGCCTTTGTTATTGATACAAACATGTAAAATAACACTTGTGAAAGTGAACGCAGAACTAAGCATAACTAACCAACGACCGGCCCCTATTTCACCAACTTGACAATTGTCACCTGACAACGACAATTCTCCGTACATTGCTGGTACGACAAGTAACCTAGCGACCACTTAACTTCTAGAATAAGCAATGTATGGCGAATTGTCAGTGTCGGGTGACAATTGTCAAGTTGGTGAAATAGGGGCCTGATAGGTAGCGAAGAAAACTTTACTCAGCAGTGGATAGTCGGGGGCTGGATTGTTTGATCGATTGATCAGTGAAGAGAGGAATTCCCTTTTCCAACGCTCCGGTTCTTGTATGAGCTGGGGTGCCGATTTTTCCAATTCGACACCCCTAGAGTTGCCATAATCCATAGGCGGGTTTTACGCTTGTCGGCCAGCAACGTGGTGTGAGAATAAGTGGGTTGATGGATATACCTTAGCAGCTGCGTTATGTAAGGACTCTGGTTCAGCCACGTTGAAGCACAGCATGAAAATCTTGGCGTCCTGATAGGCCAGCGGCCGGACTGTGTCGTATGAGGTCGTTCCTGGGGACAAACGTAAAGTCTAGTTAGTACCTAGTAGGCGACAAAGAAATATGGGCGACGTATGAGTAGGACCAGGGGAGAGTAGAAAGAACCATAGGTACTAATATACGTCTATTGACGCACGATGATTGATTGCTGTGGCAATATTTTCAGGCGTGATTTAGAATAGGGGCTTAATCTGACACTGAACGTTTATATTGTTAGAACGCATTATAGATTAACCTGTTGATTGACACAACGCCCGTAGGCATCGTCAAATGTATGGCTAACCAATATTTAATTGAAGCACCTACTGTCCGTCATAGTGTTAAATTGTAATTATTTTCAACCTGCACGTGCAAAACTATATTATTTGTACTGATGTCACTTTTAGTAAGTAGTTCCTGTACCTGTACTATGTTGACCACAATTGATTAGAAGCATTGTACAATATCCATTGTCGTTTTTTTCATCAAAAAGAGGCAGATAAGACAAACATACCTACTCATATAGACGTCATACATCAATGTCTCACTAAAAAGAACGTAAAAATATTTGACATGCCCTTATAGCTCCAGATATTTTGTTCAACCAATATTATTACACCGTTCTATTTTATTCCATTGTATTAAGGCGAAAGGTGTATAATATTATAAACGTGAAAGTTTGGATGTATGGATGAATGGATGGATGTACGTTCCAGTTAATCTCAAAAGATACTGGACGAATTTATATGAAAATTTCCAATTATGTACCTTATATATCAGAATAGGACATAGTCTATAATTTATGTCAAATTTCATCCCTTTTAGGGACGAAAAAGGGGATGAAACTCTGTATGGAGAGCAAATTGCTAGTTGCCTTCATCAGGCGCTGGGTCTCAAAATGTATGGGAAAACTAAAATCCAACTCGCACTTGACCAAAATTCTAATTGATATTATTTAATAGCCTATAATTTGTCATCCCTTTTAAGATCGATACGAAGTCGCGGGCGGACGCTAGTACTATATATACGGGGTGTTTCCTGTAACAGGAGCAATAAATTAAATGGTAGATTATTAAGCTTGTGAACAATTGTTTCTAAGTGGTTTTAATTGAAAAAAAAAATATTTTTTTCGGATTTTTTTTTTCTTTAACTAAAGTTTTGGTGTACTTTTTTACTCTTCTGGAGTGATATAAGTATTTTATTATTTTAAAAACACAAAAAAAAATTGAAAAAATTGAAAAAATCACAAAAATATCTTTTGAAAACAAAAATGCAAAAACTATTATGACTCACTACATGATGTTACCTCAAAATCTGCATTGACTGCTGTGCTATGATCTCGTGGTTCGAAGATACATTACTCGGAGGTCATAACTTTAGATCAATTTTTCTCCTAGTTAAAAACATTTGAAAAGAAATGGACAAAAGGGTTACTACAAATGCAGTAACGAAGCCTCCGTTTAATTTATTGCTCCTGTTAGTAAACACCCCGTATATCTTTGACGACGACTGTATAATTTAGCGCAACACCCACCATACCAATCGTGTAACTTTTAGCAAAAACGCGAAGCCGAAAACATTTATATTATTCAAGAGCAATTCCAAGAGTTCTCCCACTAGGTAGCAATCATATTATTTGTGCTCGTAACTAATTCCGTAACTCAAGCCGTCATGTCAAAGTTGCTCCTAATAGGGGTTTTGAAATCTGTAGTTTACTACTGGGAACTGGGTTTGTAAATTCATATACATGAATTATATTATTTATTCCAGCAGTGAAAATAAAAATATATATTATTCCAAAAAAAATTACAAACGAGCGGCGAAAAAGAGGGAAGCCCTTTGTCTAGCAGTTCAAAAAAAAAAACGAATTAGTTGTTCGGCTGATGATAGGAGGTGTATATTATACTTTTCTCAAACATGCAATGAAATGTCGTCATTACGTGCGTTACAACAGGCTTCAAAGTATCTCGTTTCGGGCGGAACAACTCGAGCGAACTAAAGTTCATACAAAATTGAAGGCCTAGGCCGGGAATGTTTTTTTAAATTTTAATGTAAGCATGGCGTCTGTGTTCATGAATAGGCTATCAGTTGATTTATATTTTCTTATTGTGTTTTTTTGTCTTCGGTTACCGCGATATTAAATTTGTTTTTGAGTGGTGCATTTTTTTATTTCATTGCAAATGTTTGAGAAAAGCACTATACATGCCTGGCCGTGAAAAGGGCTTGCCGGCTTCGTATCACTATCCTATATGTCTATACCTACTCACCCGGTAAGCCCTTCTTTCCGGCGTCTACAGTAATGTACTATTTCACGCCACTGCTCGGAAATGTGGCAAAAGATGGTCAGAATTCAGGCTTCAAAGCTGGGGATAGTTGGACGTCGCACGAACAGGCCATCTATGACTTCAAACTAGCCAACAATGTTTTTGTTGGACAGTTTGAACAGCAATCGACCAATCACAGGGCACCGCGCGCGGTCGGCCGGCGTGCGTGCGCCCGTTCCCCCTCCTCCGCGCCGGGCGCGAGGCAAGCGAGCCTGTTTAGTATTATGATCTTCAATTAGATACTTAATTTTGATTTTAAATTATAATTATTTGCAATTTCCTCGCAGTAGGCGTGAAAAGCACTATGTTAAGCCTCGGCCGAAAGGGCAATAGCTGGACTCGTACTTTCGAGGGCCTCCGCTACGCGTCGGCCCTCGAACTAACTCGTCCATCTATTGCTTACTTTCTAGCCTCTTCAACAATGTACTATTAATGTAGCCTCGCCAACAATATAGCGCTTTCTGGGAGCTCTGGCAACTATACACTCACGATCTTCTTCTTCTCGTGTCGATGGTTTCCTATTTCCTTGGTTTACATTGAGCGGGACCAGAAATTGGCAATGGCTACAGCCCTATCTGAGGTCTTGTCCGGAGCATGTGTACGCCGGGCACGCCGGACAAGACAGCATATGTGCCGCAGAGCCACACTCACGATAAATTCAAATTCAAAAGATTTATTTTAGACCGTAGGTCCATATATTGTTAGTTACAATTAGCCTTAAAAACTATGTTAGTTTAGTCAAGATCACAGACTCTATAAGATATATATTAAGTGGCATAATTTTATCTTCAAATAATTGAATGTTTGGCAAAAACAAATTACCTATCGACCAGTTTTCAAACTCGGAACTAGATGTTTTTAACAAGCTTATATTAACTTGACCTGATGTAAGTAAGTTGTCCGTCAAAATTTGCAATCCATTTTTCAGTCACTTGCCGTTATCCGATTGAGCTGCAATTTTGGGTTTAAGTATAGTTTGGATGACAATTCAATATTATGCTGATTTAATGATGGAGACAGAAGGTGGGAGTTCAGTACTTAACCGACGTAACCCCGTTGAGTTTGGGCTCTTTAGAATCGTCTCAATGACGGTATACAGAACAGTGCAGTCGTCAATAAAAGCTTGTACCAAAAATTAAACTTATCAACTTTAATTGCCAGGTACGAAAGGTTTTTCCCATCTAGTCGGCTACGAGCGTATTGCTACGAAATTGTTGGCAGTTATTATGTTCTCAACCCACACTGGGCCTGGACCAGCGTGTGGACTGCTGCCCATGCCTTCTCATCCATGAAAGTTTTTTGACGATCTTACATTTAGAACAAACACTTGCATAATGTACTCAACACGTTTGAAACTAGTGATTGTTAGTCAAACGATGATAATAAAGATAGAGAAAATATCAACATCAGGAAATCCTAAGAAAACAATAACACAGAATTGTTTACAGCAAATAAATCTACAAGAACATTAAGATAAACCCAGGTAAGCAATAGATAAATTGCTTAAACAATTTCGAATGCGCAAGGTGGATATGTTAGACCCTCGTCAAAATAATCCTCCGTTTACAATGGGGGATTGGTCTTATGTGCAATTACGGAATTTGTTTTAATTTGTACGGCTTTGTTGGTTAAGGTGGGTGTTGTTTATTTTAATTATATTGCTGTAGATGAATTTTAATACCTGCCAGACTGGACCCGCAGCCGGACACGGATCTATGGTGCCCCTGATGATAAAATATATTTTTATATTATTGAGCTCAATTCATCGTCTAGTATACCTATAACAAAAGCCTTATTGAGCTTATTATAGCCTAGTTTGATTTGTGTAACAATTTTCCCTAATATTTATTTATTAATTCAATGTCAAAAAAAATCAAAGTTATTTATTCTTCAATTTAGGCATATTGAATGCACTTATGAAAGTCGATATAAACTACCACCGGTTTGGAAAGAAAACCTCTGCCTCGAGAAGAAACGGCGTAAGAAACTCGGCAAGGTATCATTTTTAGGGTTCCGTAGTCACCAAGGAACACTTATAGTTTCGCCATGTCCGTCTGTCCGTCTGCGGATCAGCTCAGTGACCCTTACTACTAGAAAGCTGTAATTCGGTATGAATATATAAATCAATCATGCCGACAAAATAGTAAAATAAAATTTTTAAAAACATTTTTTAAGGGTACGTCCTGTCCCATAAATTGTGAAGTGGGGATGTAATTTATGTTTCTTCGTAATTCCATGGTGTGTAGTATCATTGGATGGCTTGTTCAAAAATATTATGGGTTCTATAAATCCATTTTTCTGCCAGGGATCCATTTGCGTGGTATTACTTTTTAAAGACCTAATTTTTATTCGATCATCGTCCCTTATCATTGCCATTTGGTAATTTTGGATATTTATCCTTATCCATGATGTAATCGTTTATCTTATAATGTGTTTTTGGAATAAGTGTGCGTTATACGACAGCTTTGAATTTAACGTCAGTAAGTTAAATTCCTATTCATTGGCCGTTGATCCAAAACATTATTTGAGATGTAACAATAACAATGATACGGCACGTGCTGACGTCAGAGCACGGCGGAAAGATTCTGTTCTCTATCTTACAGCTAGACTGGTTAAATTAACAAGTTAATATGTTCAATCGATATGACGGCAACGTTACGAAAAGGTTATATTTCTGTACAACCATAAATTAGGTAAACTTGATTGAATCTTCTAGTATTGTCGAGTACTACCATTTATGAATAGTAGGTACACGTAACATTAAAATAATAATACCATAGACTCTTGAAAAAAATACAGCAAAAACAAAGAAAAACGCGTCACAAGTTGATATACTGGCTTCCACCCGCGACTTCGTCTGCGTGAATAAAAACTATTCCATATTTTAATTCATGCTATATCCTATCTTCGTGCAAAATTTCAACCAATTTGGTTGAGCCGTTTAAGCGTGATTAAGTAACAAACATCTAAACACCTAAACATCCAAACTTTCGCATTTATAATATTTTAGTAGGATTTCTTTAAAATGTTATCAAAACATTACACTAGTTTTATCAAAATAAACGGAAGATGCCCAGCCCAACCCATCATCAATAGCTTATCATCAATTACGTACAGCTGCCAAACAACAGCTCAAGATAAACGGCCAAACGGTAGCGATACGCGAGGTGGGCAGCTTATCTGTCTGATAACCTACTCCGGTCGGCTTAAGATCTGATTACCAATAAGTGTCCGTTTGGGATGGTTTCTTGTTAGGAAATGTTGTGTCAGGTATACTGAAAAAGCAGCATATTTGGTAGTTTGTGAGTACCCGCTGGCATCGACGTTTAAACCTCATGTCAAACATGTTTGACGGCTAAAATACTCAAATCAGGGATAACATGATTTATTATTTTTAGCTCTAGCATAAAGCACATGCACAAGAGGAAACTCTTGTTAAGGTTTCTTGTTTTGTGATTTGTGCGACACTGACAGTGACAACGCCGGCCGCGCGACTATGTGGGAACGATAGTGTCACTGTTGAATGTGTACCTCGTTCGGGTGAATTTGTACCTCGTTCGGGTGAATTTGTACCTCGTTCGGGTGAATTTGTACCTCGGAGGTGAATGAGAGTCGAGTTCAGCCAAAGTGGTAGGGGGCTGACCCTTGTTTTACCGACAAACCTTTCATGAAATGTATGTTTCGCAGAATTTGAATTTCATCGATTTTTTTTCAAAAACAATAAACTTTTCAGGATTGTTATAAAACAATACAAACACTATACACACATACAAACGCTATACTGTATCGATGCCGGTAAAAATGAGACGTGCAACTGTATCGCGACGCTAGCCATAGCGTCGCGATACAGTTGCACGTTTGTATCATATTCATTTATTCATTCCAAGAATGTAGTTTACAAAACAAGGTGGTATAAACATTTAATGTCCGATACATTCTGCATTATAGGTATGCAAGAAGAAATTAAATGCATGTTGAAAACTATGATGTTAGAATACAATTGATTGCGAAACTCAATGATAATGCAGAATAACAACAATTCGCTGCAAAAAGTAGTCGAGTGTATAGTCCGGTACGCAAACACTGTAATTGATCGTCAAACTAACATAATTCCCAAGTCTTATTTTATTTTTTTATCAGCGAGAGTACACTAAATACATACAGCGAAAAATAATTTCTAATACTTTTCGATTTTGCTTAACGATTAATTAACTTTTTTGTAAAGAACACGTGTAAAACTTCGAAAAGATTATACAAGTCATTGTTTTTTTCTAGAATGCAACGCATTTGATCATTCAAAACGTACCTATCATTTTCTAACAGTTTTGTTAATGGATTACGTACATACTGCTCTTAGATTGAACAAGCTCCAGGTAACTTGACTTTAATGAAATAAGTAACTCTAAGAAACCTCGCAAGAAAAACTCCAAGTCTACACCAACGAAGTCACGAAATGAAGCTAGAATACCTACCATGATTATACATATTAAACTCAGTTCTCTCGTTAAGTCAACACTTTCTCGTCAAGAAAGCTGAGTATGAGTAACTTTCCTTCGTCATTCACCAAGACTTAATTAAGGAAGTTAAGTTTTATGTGGTAAGTCTGGATTAGCAGAATAATTCAGTTATACTTGACAATATTCATTACAATTCATTTGCGTGTTAAGATGGGATAATTTTGGATTTTGGGATTACAATTAGGGAGTCCGCTGGATGCGGGTGGCGCAGGACCGGTCACTTTAGGGGAGGCCTATGTCCAGCAGTGGACGTCGTTCGGCTGATATGACGATGATGATTACAATTTGGATACGTAGGTACATGGATTTATGGTTTCAAATGTAACGTTCAGGCTGCCATAAACATCTGCACTGCACTTTTGTAACAAATATGGAACCCAAAAACCAAGACTCAATTGACCCATAAGTATTATTCCGAAATGTCTAAATGAGTGGCTCTGTGAGCTGTAGAACTCGCGAGTCTGTTTTTTTTTTACGTTTCCAAAAAAAATATCGCCAAAAAAAACTATATACTTATCGAATCTGCTCAATTTCACGAGAAACGTTTGAGAAATGCGCTATAGAGGAGAACAGCCGGGTACACGGAACAGTACAAAAGAATTTGGCCCAAGCTGAAGCTGCGAACTTCGTGTACTTCGCTGGCTCGTTCAAAAACAAAAACAAACAATGTTTTTTATAACTATACAGGGTCAAATTGGGGACGTAATTAATAATTTTGGACTCTACAGTAAGTTGATCGTTGACGACCACTTTGGTCAAGTAGTAGTGACCCTGCCTTCGAAGCAGAAGGTCCCGAGTTCGAATTCCGGTAAGGGCATTTAGAGGTATTTGTGTGATGAGCACGAATATTTGTTCCTGAGTCATGGATGTTGTATGTATTTAAGTAATTATTTATCTATGTATATCGTCATGTATCGTCATGTGAAGTATGTGTATCGTCGTCTAGTACCCATCGTAGAAACTTTGCTTAGTTTGGGTATAAGTCGATTTGTGTGAGATTGTCCTTCAATATTTATTTATTTTATTTATTGTTGTTGATCATCGTTGTCGTAGATCGAATAATATATTTTTTTAATCTTAGTAAAACGTAATTACTGAATACAAAATTTAAATCATGTTCCTATCATTTTTGACATACGTTGTATAGGATGACAAAATGGCGTCTTAAATATTAGTTGGTTGATCA
This sequence comes from Epinotia nisella, assembly GCA_932294315.1. Lineage (NCBI taxonomy): Eukaryota > Metazoa > Arthropoda > Insecta > Lepidoptera > Tortricidae > Epinotia > Epinotia nisella. The sequence continues at coordinate 16,443,421 of OW028688.1, read as the reverse complement.
CGTAACGCATTGTACGCGCGTCGGATAGATCTAAATGTCAATTTTTATACGAAAAAATGACAGTTGGATCTACCCGACGCGCGTTCGGAACGTTACGTGATTACCCCTCCGATCTAAAACCAAATTGTAATATATAATGTATTTTTTTGGAAACGTTGGTACTGAACACGTCTTCAATGTCACCCTGTATACCTAATTAGATAAAATTAAATACCTAGGTATAAATAATGTTTTATTTTTAATAATCTGTAATTCCTTCAGCGGGACAGGTATTCAAAATAACGATGTTCGGAAAAATATAGTTTCAGATTAACGACTCTTCAGAATGATTTAGTGCGCTTAATTAGAAAAAAAAACAACATTTATCTTCCTGGATGATTGAAAAAAAATAGAGATAAAACAAACCATGTTTTTAAAAATCTACAAAGTAATTCCTTTCTGAAACCTACATTGGACTATAACTAGGTATATTATGTATTTTTAACGCCTTAAAAAAAAAAAAAAACTGCCGAAACCAGGGATCGAACCAGGGACCTTTAGATCTTCAGTCTAACGCTCTCCCAACTGAGCTATTTCGGCGGTGATGAAGTGTGCGAATTTACCGGTCACAAAGCGATAAAAAGTTTGTTAAAAAAAATTGTTTTAGAAACGACGTACGTCGCTGTGTAATTCGATAGAGATACGATCTTTTGACATTGTACAGCTGCATATGAATTTAAAATACCAACCTATGTAGGTTAGGTACAGTCAGCATCATAAACATGTATACACTTTTCGACCTTATCTCCGAGTAATAAGGTCATAGAATGTATACATGTTTATGATGCTGACTGTACTTATTTAAACATTGATTCTACGAGTAGAATCCGCAGACAAGCTACTAATAACATACAATTCTTTATTGTCAACTCTGTAAGAATAATCGCAGTCGTAACATAAATATAGTGAAATTAATGCAAATAGGTAGGTAAATTAAATAGTACGTCCTTTTCACCTAGTTTAGACTTAAGTATACATTTTAATTCGTAATTAGTTCGATCAGAATATGTACCTAATTACCCAATCTAGATATATAAACCACATTTAGGTTTTATTATTATTAATTACCAGGTCATCAGTCCACCTTGTTGGGGGCCTACCCACGCTGCGCCTTCCGGTATGGTATGGAGTCCGCTGGATGCGGGTGGGGCAGGACCGGTCATTGTGGCACTCTTTGGGGGAGGCCTATGTCCAGCAGTGGACGTCTTTCGGCTGATGATGATAATTATTTATTAGGAGCCTGTGGTGACCCACTGCTGGGCAAAGGCCTCCCCCCTTCCCAGACATCCCGATCCGGAGCAGCCTCTGGCCAATCCAAAAGGAGTCTAGCTCGTCCCGCCATCGCCGGCGAGGCGAGGTCTGCCGAGTCTCCGTTTTGAGCTGTCGGGCTGCCAGTGGTGATCTTGGCCCGCAGCTCACCCGGCATGCGGCAGACATGACCAACCCAGTCCCACTTCAACTTAGCCGCTTTCCGAGCCACGTCTATTATTTGCGTCTTGGAGCGCAGCGTGGTGTTCCGGATGAGGTCCATTAATTTTACACCTAATATGCTGCTCTCTATGGCCCGCTGGCAAATCCCGAGTTTGGACTTCTGAGATAACGTCAAAGACCAAGGCTGTAGGTGAGAATCGGTAGTGTGCACATGTCCATGAGTCTCCGCTTAAGTGAAATAGGGAGATCACCCTTCATGAGATGTTTCATGGTACAATAGCTCCTCCAGGCGTTTTCAGTCCGTCTTTTGACTTCCTCTTCCTTCTCCTGTCGCGCCTGGAAGGAAACTAGTTGGCCCAAATAAAGGTACTAAAAAGTAAGGTACAGGTGCTAGGTCGGTAGGTAAGGTAAGTAAGTTATATTAAACAAATAGAAGAAAATATATTGAAGCAACAGGTGATAAGAGTCTTACTTGTTTTCGGTCTAGGTGGCATCATAATCGCAGTTACTGAGTGCATGTAGCTATTTATATACACTAGCTGCCCGCGCGGCTCCGCCGCGTATATATACAAAGAACCTAGGCGGAGCGACGGGATAAAATATTATAGCACCTAATCCCGTAGGTCCATTCTACATATATATAACATAGCTGCTGAAGAAAGGATTTTTAGAATACGATGGGTATAGTTTCTGAGAGTATCCCCAACATACAAACTTACATTTCACAGACATTACACCTGTTTATTATTAGTATCAGCACAGATCAAAGAATACTGTATCGGGGACCGTTAATGGTTTAAAATAATATTTTACCGGTTATAGTTGCATATGGTTTATGTTATCCAGTATTAAGTCATATCGGTTTGACAAATTACAATTTATACCTACCTGTAATCGAAATATAATTATCTGAACCTGAAATAATTTGGATGGTATTCAAGTCAGGTGAATAAAGTTGCCAATGGGAGTCCCCGGTATCCGAAAAGAAATTTTAATACTTAATCGAGGTTCGTTTTCTACATCTTTACTTCAAATTTGAAGCCTATCGGTGCCTACGGCATTGTGCTAAGTAAGGTAAATAAAGCCTATATGGGGTCCACGACAATTAATGAGTTTAAACCTCATTCTTCTCCCAACATCTCGAATATGGGAAAATAAGTTAGTATACATATAAACTTTTTGAAATAAATATAAACATGGCAAATAATATTGACAACTCTACGTCACTAAAAAAATTAATCCACAGTTGACACAATACGTCTGTCAGTTTTTGTAAACATTGTAAAAGATCGTTTATTTTCTATTTACTTAATTTTCTTAGTGTTGTATCCATATGTGGCCGACTCAACATTTATAATTTCTTATGCTGAAGAACTTACTACAGGTTTGAGTTCAATTCTTGTTTATTTATTTTACATTGTCATCTCAACTCGAAACAGGAGTTAGGTACGTCACGTGACGTCACACAGCCAAGGTCACGTGGTCAGCGCACGGTAGATTCTTTAAATTAATATTTTAGTACTTTTTCAATAAAAAATAAAAAATCGGAGACCTTATTGCAAATCTCCAGCATGAGACGAATCGAACGACATATCATTTATCAACATCGGACCATAACTGTAGATCTGATGGCATGTACAAAAATCGGGCTCGCGTATTATATATATAGATTTATTTTACATTGTCATCTCAACTCGAAACAGGAGTTAGGTACGTCACGTGACGTCACACAGCCAAGGTCACGTGGTCAGCGCACGGTAGATTCTTTAAATTAATATTTTAGTACTTTTTCAATAAAAAATAAAAAATCGGAGACCTTATTGCAAATCTCCAGCATGAGACGAATCGAACGACATATCATTTATCAAAATCGGACCATAACTGTAGATCTGATGGCATGTACAAAAATCGGGCTCGCGTATTATATATATAGATAAGTATGCCATAGTCATTAATGTTACAACTGAACGTGACCTACATTTGTTATAATAGTGGATATCTTTGTTAAGTCACTATAATTTACAACCTAATTCAACTTTCTTTTTCTTATATCCATCTCTTTTTGTGGCCGGTATGGTCGGACTGGAGACTCTCCATTTCAGACGTAAATTGCACCTCGCAGTCCACTATAGTCTTTTACTTAGGGGGCAAATCGACAATCCAGTGGCATTGGAAGGCATCCGTCTATTCGTCCCAGAGCAGTATGTACGCGCGGGGCGCCGCCGCCGCCCGCTGTTCGCCGCGCCGGCGGCGGCGGGGCCGCGCACGCGTCGCGCGAGTAACGCGCCCGGCGTTCGTGCGTCCGCGCTGCTCAATGAGCTTGTGCTGAGGCAGGATGCCGACGTGTTTGCAGATAATTGGCAGAGCCTACTTACCAAAATAAGTGCTTTGTGTGATATACTGTATTGTTAGTGCTATTTTTTTATGTGTTTGTATATTGTTTGTATATGTTTAAGTCCTAACATTATAGGCGCTTTGGTCTTACTGTAAGCCTATTATGTAAATTATTAAATAAATAAATAAATAAATAACTAACAGCACAGAATTGTCCTACAACCTACGCGGACCCACTCACGCGCAGAAATTTGAAAACGACGTAACTGACGTTCACTGCCTAATAACATACGGCTGTAAATAAGTAAGTGCTCTTGAATATTCCGATTATCGGAAATGAGGTAGGTGTGAGAAACATTGTTTTGTGGGAGTGGGAGGGAGTGAGTCAACTCTGTTACTTTATCAAGTTGGGAAACCGACTATAAATTATGGATCAGCACTGTGGGCTTGCAAATTGAGCGATTCGATTTACATAATTGAATGTTGTTTTAATTATAGATTTTTGTTTAAAGACTGTGACATCGATAACAGTAAGTTAATGATGCGTGTTAATTTTCTATTAAATAAATGGGCCAAGCAGTTTCAGGTAACCCTTTGATTTAAAATGGCCTATAAGTCTATTACAGACTACACAATAAGTCAGGGATGTTTCCCTTCATGGCCGTGTAAGCCAATACGCCGCTGTTCTGTAACTTGTTGTAAGCTCACCTCAACGCTCACCCACAAACATATCTTGACGCCGCGATTCCTAGTATCTAAGCGTAGGTAGAGGTCTAGTATCGTTAGGCATGACGGGTGGGGACGGGGACTGGAGTGAGGCGCATTAGCGCGTAAAGAACCTGGGCTGCCCTGGCTGGCTGGTTTGGCTGTTAAGCTCAGGAGAGGCATACACGCCCGCAACAATGGCAGGAGTGGCAGGTGTAATTTGCCCCTAATGGTGGTGATCAGCTGGGAACAGCCAAGCCACGTGGATGTCGCTTGCCTCGCTTACTCGTAGTTATCTTTGAGTTTCCTTAACCACGGTTCATCGTTCAATCGAACTACATATTTTGCACCATTCTACGGCAAGGGCCTTCCATTTGTGAACCGGAATAACGCTTGGCGCATTTGTTATTAAATTTTGTACATGCACAGATAGTATTCATCTTTTTTAGGCGAATACTGAGTACCTATATGCGGGGAAAAGCTAGTGCATTTTGTAAACTGGCACTAGAACACATCGTCAACTACATGGTTACGTAATTCAACATGCAGCCGAGTTGCAAAGTCAATAATTGAGTACAGTCCCGGGTTCAATACTTGCGCGACGATTCAAAGTTTTAAGTGAATTTCGACGTACCTACCCCAACTTTGCACGCTACGCCATGTAAAGGCTATGTAGGATGTGTAGGCAAACAATACTGGAAACCTATTCCACTTAGTGTATTGAATTGAAATCGGTTTTCAGTTACACGTTTTTGGTAAGCTTGGATGAGAGTGCACGCGTCAATACAAAAACGATTCCAATTTAGTGCGCTGTGCCACTAACCAATATTGCAACGGTGAAAGAAATAACATTCGTGTACAGACGAGTTCTCCATATCTTTACAGATAACCTTTCAAAAATAACTACACATGCGTCTTATGTACCAGACATATCATCATCATCATCATATCAGCCGAAAGACGTCCACTGCTGGACATAGGCCCCCCCAAAGAGTGCCACAATGACCGGTCCTGCGCCACCCGCATCCAGCGGACTCCAGCGACCTTTACCAGGTCATCAGTCCACCTTGTAGGGGGCCTGACCACGCTGCGCCTTCCGGTACGTGGTTGCCACTCGAGAACCTTTCCGCCCCAATGGCCATCGGTTCTACGTGCAATGTGCCCCGCCCACTGCCACTTAAGTTTAGCGATTCGGAGGGCTATATCGGTTACCTTGGTTCTGCTGCGGATAGCCTCATTTCTGATGCGATCACACAGAGATACTCCCAGCATAGCCCTTTGGGTAACTTTGAGCCTTCTTATGAGGCCCATAGTAAGCGACCACGTTTCCGTGCCATACGTCATCACCAGACATATAGGTAAGACGGATATGGCGGGATTAGACCTGTTCCTCAACAATAAAGTCCTTACGTATGATATGGTTTCAGAACAAATGTCCGCAAGCAGCGCAAATACGAGGGAGTCATTAGGAAATCTAAGGGAGAGTCCGGCGATAGGACACTAATATTGGCCATTAAAGAGCATAATACTTATTCTCGCAGGTACATGTGCAAGTTGCCAAATTAATTCAACGAAGACTTACCAAGGACTCAAACTCTCTCTGTTATTAACCCTTTTCCAGGCAGAGGCGTTATATCGACCACATACTGCTTGACAAACGTAATATCTTAATGTCAATGAATAAGACTGACATCCGATTGTCATTTTCCAACTGCCGGCCTGGAAAAGGGTTAATGTCCAGATACCCAAATACTCGACATTAGTTAGGCCCTAGCATGCATTAGGTAACATTCACTAGGGTGTGAGAGTCAGTGACCGCATGACATCACTGCAAACTGCAACAACCGTACGGGCTTTGTCTGCACTGGCGGACAATTAAATTAGAGAATTGGGAATGGACGAAAATTTTAGAAATGCCTGATCATTTTTTTGGTGATAGGAATAACCTTCCTTAGCACCAGAAAAAAGTTACAGATTTTTCAGCTGCGTCAAGTTTTTTTGAAAAATATAAACAGTTTCCTCACTTACGTTTTGGGTCAGTTACGGCACCTTCCTCGATCGGTCTCATATTACAAAAAAATATATTAAATATGTGTGGTAAACTGACACTGGCAATGATATTGACACTTGCAGCAGCTATATTGATCATTACCAGTGTCAGTTTACCACATATATTTAAGATAGTTTTTTGTAATATGAGACAGATCAAGGAAAGTGTCTATTTACCGTTCTTGTTGAGGAAACTGTTTATATTTTTCAAAAATAATTGTCGCAGCTGAAAAATCTGAAACTTTTTTCTGGTGCTAAGGAAGGTTATTCCGATCACCAAAAAAAAAATCAGGCATTTCTAAAATTTTCATCCATTCCCCATTGCATTTGTCGCCCGCAACGTAGAGATGAAAGTTTTCGAACAAAAAAAGGTAATAAAGTGATGTACCTACAGTCATTAAAGAAATATTGTAGGTATGCATGAATGCATAGTAATTTCAAAGCAGGAGGATTCCTGAAAAGTAACGCAGTTGTATTTATAAAGAAAGTTTTTATACGTGCAGATTATGGGCTATTACACAAAAAAAGGTGTTCAAAGCTCTGCGCGTCTAGTACAATAATGGATTCAGATTACTGCAGGGATTACCGTGTTTTTGTAGCGCATCAGGCAATGTTCGCGGATGCGCGCGTGGATACTTTTAGCGCTATAATTCGCAAGAGGACTGCCTCCCTGATGCGGCGCGAGCGCGGGAGTCCTCAGTCTCCTGAAGTTAGTGGTGGAGTACCCGGCCAGTGCAAAGTGGAAGCAATGTGATACTATCCACATGGAGTCCAGAGAGAGTGTTTACCATTTATTATGAATGATGTTCTAACATAGTAAACAGGATAATGAAGGTCATCGCTGATAGAACAGACGGTTCCATCCTGTGTGTCTGGGTTAACATTATTATTTAACCACCTTGACATTTTCACATTTACTCTGTTGCCATTAAATTATTATTGTAGGAAAATCCGTTATGGATACCTCCACGCCACGGGGATAGCGCGGAGGTTATGTCGGACTCGCACCGACTAAAAACCCCCCGATGGTCCTCCTCGACGCATTTCGGACGGCCCTGGGATCTCCTACGGAACGCACCAGTGCCGCCCTAGCGTCATGCCTCAGTGGTATCTACCCTTTTTTTCCGATTGCAGCCCCCAACTGCAACCGTGTACCACCCCGAGGACCCCTTTTAGTCGCCTTGTACGACAGGCAGGGGATACCGTAGCCGTATTCTAATGCCCGGGCTACAGGGCGCATTGTATGTATACCTAGGAATAAAATAGTAAGTATCTAATGTTTTGTTGTAAGTAAGGCTTAGTGTATTTTTACTAACATATTTTATGGATCCGAATTTAATAAATTTAGTGATTGATTAACCTATTCAGGAAAGATACTGATGTTACAAGTTATTGGAACACATCCAACCATAAACTTAAGCTCAGATCCTGAGGGGTAATCACGTAACGTTTCGAATGCACGTTAGGTCAATCTAACTGTCATTTTTCTATATAAAAATTGACAGTTAGATCTACCTAAAGTACGTACAATGCGTGATCGACCTGCTGTCTTACCATGCAAAAATAAAATTGGTGCTTTTTACTCAGTGCCTTTCGTGTGTATATTTTTCTTACCGACTTTAAAAAACCTATTTGTACCCTTATGTTTGTCCCCAACCGTTCACACTCATGTCCAATACCCGTTTACAAACAGAATGGATAGTTCACTGATTCAGCCACCAATATCCGTGACCCAGTGTCCGTCCGTACGCTGGGCCTGGAACTGTTCACAATACTTTAACTCACACAGACGAACCCACGGAACACTGTTCTGTGGGCGGACCAGTACGTTTAGTACTCCAGGAAAAATGCTGTTTTGAAAAACATTAATTTATGATAGCGTTTTTATTGTTTATTTCATTTTAGAACGTTATTCTAAGATGTTTTATTCAAGAATCCAACGTACTTTCCACCCGGAAGTAATCCTACATACTACTATCTTATCCTACTAATATTATAAATGCGAAAGTTTAGATGTCTAGATGTTTGGATGTGTGTTTAGATGTTTGGATGTTTGTAACTCAATCACGCAAAAACGGCTCAACGGATTAAGATGAATTTTGGTATACATAATTAGAAAGACATATACAATACAATACAATACAAATACTCTTTATTGCACACCTCACACAAACAAAGCAGTTACATAGAGAAACAATACAATAACATGTAGGTAGAGGTAGACAACAGGCGGTCTTATCGCTGAAGAGCGATCTCTTCCAGACAACCTTTGGGCACATATATCATCATGCAGTAAAAAAATATCTTAAATTAATAATTTCTCTCAAACTTAGAGAAAATTTTTTTTTGACTCAAGATAACTTTGCTTCATTCGAGATACTTAATTAACATATTGGATGATTCACGGAATAAAAAGTATTCAATACGTTAATTCAGGCTACACACTATATTAGTGTGTAACCTTTTTATTCCGGGAATCATCACTCACACAATACACACACAAACATATTGGATTTTTTGGCGATGCCAGATATTGCGCAATTCTTTCCGCACAGATACACACACACAGCCATTTATAACACCCTTCTTTATCGTCAGGGGTTAAATATCCATACAGACATATACAGGCTTGACAGGTCATTCATGAACATGTATACCTGGAGCTTATGTCATGGGAATAAGGTCTAAAACCGTTTAGATATTTTTAGAGTAGGCCGTATTTTCATCCCCGCTGTTCTGCAACTTGTTTTAAGTTCACCTCAACGCTCACCTACAAATATATCTTGACGCCGCGATTCGTAGTAACTAAGCGTAAGTAGAGGTCTAGTTTCTTTAGGCGTGTCGGATGAACTGAGACTCGTGATCGTGTAAAGAATAACAGCCCTGTGCGTTATCTCTCCGCAGCACGCAATCCCGTGCCGTGACAAATGGCAGCGATTTGCATTCTGATTGAACAATTAACGACAATTTAAAGGAATATCGGTGTCTCTCAGACTAAGCAGACTTGACATCAAATATAACTATCAAAAGAAATAGTAGTACACACAATACGCTTTTAGGTATATGAGAGTGTCAGATAGATATATCATTTGTTGTATTTGGTGTGTTAGAAAGTATTTTAGTGGAATTAGACTATGGGATTCCTGTGAACATTGTGTGAACACATAAAGGTGAGTTTTGTAAGTATTTGAACACCACATGCCGCCGATGCAACCGATGGCTGTTGGGGCGGAAAGGTTCACGAGTGTTGGGAGCTCGCGGAAGGCTAAGGCCTCTGTAAAAAAAAAACCGTAGATGGAGGATTTAATATATTGAGCCCTAGCGAATGCCCAAAAGGGAGTAAATTAACCTGACTAAATTGAGAAGGATCAGAAGACTATAATACATCCTCGACGTTTCATGTCTATACATTTTAGTAGTATTATTGGGATGGGTATTTAAATTAAACTTGAGTAAGATTTCTAATTAAACTTGATATATTCCTTACTAAGACACGTTATAAAACGTTAAAAGTTCGCAATCATTTTGTATGTTAATTAGACTGCTGCTTAACTTAACACATTAGTATGTGCCAGGCAGAGCAGAGGCACACGACTTCGTACCTATAGATTATAATCAGTGATCGGAATTAGGTGAGCTAAAATACCTATTCTTCGCAAGAGGACATAACATGGATAGGGATATTTGGCAGCGATAAAGTCCTGTACTAGACATCTATCGCAAAATAAATAGGCTTTCTACTGTAGCAATTAGCGGGAGTCCGCTGGATGCGGGTGGCGCGCGCAGGACCGGTCAATTTGGAACTCTCTGGGGGAGGCTTATGTCCAGCAGTGGACGTCTTTCGGCTGATATGATGATGATGATGATGACTGTAGCAATGTATTTTTATAATACTCTGATACTGAAATGATATATTGTAAGTATACAAACCGCCGAGGCGGCGGTTCAACTCGTGTCGACCAAAAACACTCCCAGACGGTCGTGTTTTTGGTCATCGTCACTCATTGGGAATTACCTACTTTCCGCACTTGTATCATAAATCATAAATAAAGATTTTAAATTAGTAGGTAGTTATTTTATTTTAAACCAAACGCAAGTTTCGCTCGACCAATAAACTTGATACAGTCCCCGCCATTGAAACGGGTCCCGTTTACGAGTCCGACTGTACTCGTAAAGCCAGCCACGTTTACGTGCAATCGTAAAGGTTCACACATTGTGCTTGTCATAAATAATAGGAAATAAATCCTGATCCGTGAAACAGGACAACAATGTTTCAAACAACCTTTGTGTATTTCGGTATTCGTATTGTGTTCAATGGGTCATTATTATACCTACATAGATATTTTTCTAGCACGAACGACTTATTGTAAGTGATTTACAAAATAAAAACATCGACAGTCCTGTTATCGATAAGTACCACTTCAACGTCATAGAGGTAAATAAATACAAATATGCAGCAACCTTTTTGGCCACTGTACCTGTCGCTATATGTGACCTCACAGTACCATCAGTCGTTCTGCCATATGATTAAATAAATAAATAAATACAAATATATATAGGGTAATAGGGTACGTTAAAAAATAGATAATAATAATAAAACTATCAATTTATTTATATTTTACATACTTCAGAATATATATAGCCAATATAATTATGTCTGTGGTTGTATGTACGTATTGTCGTTGAAGTAGTATGTACTTATCGATAACAGGATTGTCGATATTTTTATTGTGGCAAGCACTAAACAAATGTTGTTCCTGCTAGAAAAATATCTAGGTATAGTCATTATTATAAAACAGTAGCTTCCGCCCGCAACTTCGTCTGCGTGGACCCAGTATAAAAACTGTTCTATATTTTAATCCAGGCTATATAAACTATCTTCGTGCAAAATTTAATCCATATCGGTTGAGCCGTTTAAGCGTGATTTATTGATTTTAGATGTATGTTACTCACAAACATCTAAACATCCAAAATTTTGCATTTAATATTAGTAGGATTAGTTAATAAACCTATTTTCCTCTTCCTATTCCTGATTCTACACTAAGTAAGCCAATAAACCAATATAGCACAAATATTTCTTTCTTCTGTCTTCCTATTGTCTTCGACAATGTCATTCTACGATAAAGTGACATCTGTCGTCATATTAGAAAGGAAATATGAAGTGCTATTATTATATAAAAATAACAACTAAGTGGAATTATGAATGTAGTAAACTGCAGTTGCGTTGCACCCATATTGTGTAGAATCACGAATAGGAAGAATCCCGATTGCCTTAAAATAACGGCTGTGTGGAATCACGTATATAGTAAACTGCAGTTGTGTGGAATCCATATTGTATGGGAATCACGAATAGGAAGAATCGCGTTTGTGTAATCAACGCATAACTCATCAGAGTACCTAATCAGTGAACTTCTTGAAGAACAAAATGCGAGTATTCATATCTTCCGCTTTTGCCAACCGAACGAAATAGCGCGAGCACCAGAATCTTAAAATCCTCCAGTTCCAGTCTTGCAACGTTTCATATCGCTCTAAATCGTCTAGACGTTTATTTTATTCAATGCCCAGAGGACGAATTCCGCTCAATTGGACAAGGTAACAATGTACTTAGACTTATCTAAGGACATATCACCTTTTGAACGACAGGATGAACGGACGTGTTAGCTGTGTACCTAGTACAGTCAGCCACGAAATTGTTCTACCTCTTTTTGACCTTATTATTCGCACATTAAGGCTCAATTTGTTGGCTTAATGTATATTCCTAAAAGGGGTGCTCAGAGCAGATGAAATTTTATTTTCAGTGCCACTAGCAATTTTATTGTAGATTTAAACCTGGAAATGTGATGTTGCAGTGATATGTTGCCAGCCCATCGCCCACAAATCTACTTTAATCCCTTCTTCTTTCTCAAACTATCCACATAGTTTGAGAAAGAAGAAGCATAATTGCAAGAACAAGGCGCTCAACAATAACTGACGAAGTAATGTCAGCCTCGAACATAAGTGTCAGAATGCGGTTAATTTAATTTGTGTGTGTGACTATTTCTCTTAGTTGTAGCTTTAATTTTAAGAAATACTTACTGTACCTTAGGGCACAGCAAGTATTTCACCAGTTACATTAGGGTTGGTTCATGTGTGACCCAACCCTAATGTAACACCTATTTTGTACCCCATGATAACTATGCAATAAATGAATTATGAATTATGACACAACTGTATCTACCTATTTATTAAGCCGTTAAGAAGTTTCAGATATTTTGGCATGTTTTGTCGTATCTGCTGATGTGATGCTGTGGGTGAGATTTTTCAGACATCCGCGGATGCAGATTTTGGGGTTAAACACTCAAAAACGACGTCCATATTTCGCCGAAGTGAATCAAACACATTGTGACCAAATTACGAGTAAGTACATTCGTTGTAAACCAAACCGAACAAACACCTCAGTTCTTATCGCCTGAGCGATTGCAAGGAATCGGCATATTACAAAAACAACATGAAAATTCTTAATGACCCCTTGTAGCGACTTGCACTACATCCGCATCCACAAAAGCTCCACACCGAATATTGCAGGTGCGGACGCGGATGATGAAAATTATGCGGAAGTTCCGTGGTTGCAGGTGTGATTATCTGCAACATTTCTGTACTATACTGATGATAATTCGGGTGACTGTACGCAATAAACTAGTGTCCCGCTAAGCCGTATTGCGATCCGTCACCGTTTGCTTTTTGTTCGACGCTCACCTGCCAAGCATGATCGGGTTTATGTCGGTCATAAAACATTCCCATTCACACTTACATACTTGCCAGTAAGGGACGAATTCTTAATGTTCGCTGGAAATTGCATTGAAGAGACGATGACAGTCTTTATGTACTTAATAGTTACTTCGGTGGTGCGGTCACGTGTCTCGTATGGCGGAGGTGAGAGTGGCGAAACGCATCATCTACTCTGAAATGGAGGAGGGCAAGCGGAAGCAAGGCGGATAACTCCTCCGGTACAAGGATGTCCAAAAGCGACATATGAAGAGATGCAACATTGAGCCCTCTCAATGGGAGTGTTTGGCAGCGCAGCGGTCAGAATGGCGCAGGATGGTGAACATCCAAGTTCGTGAGTTCGAGGATCACATTGATTATAAACGCGACCAGTTAAATAAGGCCCGCCCACCTGCTGCCATAGCCTACAACTACCAGAACGGCGTAGGTACTTACGTGCCCGCAATGTGCACGGAATTTCGCCGCAAGGATAGGCTGCATAAGCCATCTTCGAGCGCACGAGCGCCAAAACGTGGATAGATAGGAGTCGGAGTGGTCACCATGGCCGAAAACCGTCGGAAAGATCATCATCATCAGTTACTTATGCGCTAACTTACTAATCGTGCTATGTGCACTTTCTTTGGATGACATGCTAGCAAAGCTGGGCACCGTTAATCAAATAGTAAACTTCGTTAACCGTTAATCCGTTACTAAAAAAGTTAACTTCATTAAACGTTACATTTACACGTTAAATGTTAGCGTTACATTTTTGAAGATTTTACGGAAGTTAACGTTAATCGTTAAGAGTGCTATCGTAAAATGCGCTCGCTCAGAATTCGGCAGTTTGAAGCACGTAGTGCGTTTGTGTGTGTAGATACTACACTATCACGCACACATACTTACCTCCCCCCACACTCACAGCGAGATCGCCCCAGTCACGCGTGCCGTCCCTTTCTAGCTATGAAAGTGCGATCGGGGTAGAACTAACGGCTCGGCAATGTTCGGAACTATTCGATGCGAATAGCAGTATAGTGCACCTTTGGAGCGTTAGCGTGACCGATATTGATACTTGCACTTAAAAAATGTAAGTATTACTTTGTTAACATGTTGCGCTAACTTAAACAAAGAACTAACATGTTTTCTATTTATATTAAAATTCTATGGCAAAGTATATTAAGAGTTTTTTTAAAGCTTTATATTAACTTGACCTGTATGTAGTAAATAACATGTAGGCACATTATTTAGTTTCGAATATACGAAACTAAATAATGTGCCTAAGTAAAGAAATTCAGAACCAGAACAGTTTCGGAAGACTCTTTATAATTAATGTAATTAATATTAGCAAGTGGTTTTAAAAGGGCTTTATTAATTTTGAACAACCTTTTATTATTTTGTTACAATCATCCCAATCTTGATGGATGTACAATAAAGCATATATTACAATTAAATTATGTTTTTACATATCACTAGCCTTTATCAAAAAAAAATCTTGTCAAACTTTTGGGAAACACTCTTAGAATTTAATTTCTCTTAGTGGCAAGGATCTTGATTTTCTAGGATCAATTATTTCTGGAAGGATACAATTATTGTAAAACTGGGTCAGTTTAGGCAGCATATTTTGTTCCCAAAAGTTGTCGTCTTTGGGTACTCTGACCACTTTCATTGTGAAGTCAGGACCAGTCCATATTGCAAATATACAAATAGGCTTGTTTGCAATATGAAGCTGGCCCTGAATCTGGTAAAGATATAAATAATGAAAACACTTCTATCATTTTAGGGTCGACAACAATAATGTAAGTCTTTTTTAAGAGCTGTTTGAGATACTTTGACAGTTGTGTGGCATAAAGTGTCTTATACAAAAGACCTCTTGCTTCGTGCTTTATCCTTCTTTCTAATGCTTAAAAAACGCACTATAGTAAGTATAATGTAAATACGAACGGGACGAAAACTTCTTGTCCGACATAAACACGATAATGCTGCCCTGGTAATCGCAAATGCAGTACTTGCAAAATGGCGGTTTCGAGATAATCGCGGTAAACATATTTTGTGATATCTATACAACAAATCTATGTGGTATAACTTTTGAAGTGTATTGAATAATACTTAAAAAAATCAAGCTTTCTATTGACATATTTTTTCCTTTACTTTACTGCCTTATATGGATAAAATGCGCAGTACTGCATTTTCATCAACTATCTGGGCTTGTGGGCATTACAGTATTACTAAGGATAAATGCAGTATTTGTGTTCATTACTGCAAAATCACCTAGCACGTGTTCAATACTGCGTTTCTAGTTCGCAATCATGCCCTATTTTTATGCTTAGTACTAGTTAAAAGTGTTGTTAAGGCTTGGGTAATTATTTCATTTGGTGCAAATTGGATGTCCGCGATAAAATCACCCTCTTAATGAAGTAGGATCCTTACCGTGTCATAAGATAACTTGTTATACAGAATAATCCCTAACTGGTGCTTCATTAAAATTTATTTTATATAAAAGTATAAGAAAGTTATTTTCGTCAAAAGGGCCAAATTGTCATTACCAAGGGGTGTCCACTTTCCAATTTTCGGTAATACTTCTGTAAAAAGACCTATTAAATGCATGTCTACGACTGAAATTGCTATTTACCTTAAAAGTTTGATAGTTATGACATACATTATTGATAGCACAAATTAAATAGTATTATATAAAACTTAACAGCGTTATCATACATTTTGGTTCCTACTTAATTCGTCATCACCGTGTCACTATATGATGCGACGTGCAGCTCCTCACTAAATAGTTTCGCATAAACCCCGCCGCTGTCCCCGCACGCCTCCAATCTTTATACGGATGGCAGAGTGAACGCACGTCGCTCACGTAAAAATTGGTATTTATTTTGGTTTTCACAGTGTCGTACCGTGGCTTTTGTCAAAATAAGTGGTCATTCTCGTGGGTCTTATTCCTCGGTAAGTACACTCACTGTTTGTATTAATCCCATTTTATCATATAACCTAGCTGATTTAATGTGTCTTAATCGGTAGATCATTCTGGAACATTTAATATATCGCATACCCAACTGGACATTTCTGGATTTTGTCATTACCATGGTAGTCATTACCATGGATTACCGTGGACTTTTCAATCCACGGCAATGAAAGTGACTCCACGGCAAGGACCATCTGCAGTTAGTCCCTACCGCGGAGTCACTGTCACTACCGTGGATAGAAATATTCGTACATATAAAATATTACATGTACATATTTATGAGAGTCCGAATATTAATATGTTTGCTTTTTATATCTGTGCATAGTTTCCGTGAATTTTGGTGTATTTCTCGTATACTAATCATACAACTATAAAAAAAAACATTGTATTGCTTGTTTCAGTTTATAAAGTAGAGATGATGCTATTAAAATGCATAGCTGTAAAAAACGGCTTGAAAGAATTGAATCTAACCCTAAGCTGTATAAAGAATACCCAGAAAAAGAAAAAGCACGGTATGCTCAAAGAAAAGAGGCAAAAAACTGCTAATAATAAATAAGTTAACACCAAGACTCCAGAGATTGCAAAGAAAAAAATCGAAGATCAATTAACAGAATTTAAGAGCAAGAACATTACGGATAAAAAAAAACTGATGCAAAAAGATACGCTGCATCTGAACCTGAAGACGACCTCGGGATTATCGAGGGATAACTTGTGCCCTCTCACGATCATTCTCCTAAACGGCGTTCATCAACATAAGCAATTAATCCTCTAGATGAACCTCCCGGGCCATCTCGTGATCATTTTCCTAAAAG
Organism: Epinotia nisella; assembly: GCA_932294315.1. Classification (NCBI taxonomy): domain Eukaryota; kingdom Metazoa; phylum Arthropoda; class Insecta; order Lepidoptera; family Tortricidae; genus Epinotia; species Epinotia nisella. The sequence goes on along the minus strand of OW028688.1, from coordinate 16,426,342 downwards.
GCTTTCAACATCATCTAAACGCAACCCATAAGATGAACTTCCTGGCCCGTCTTGTAGTCCATCTCATTGTCCCTTCCCTAAAAGGTCAGCAAAAGGCAAGTTTTCTGATGCTCGTAAATGTTGGTATGAAATGGCCAAAAATTAATCTCGCTACAAGAAGAGTTTGTTAGATATGAAACAACAAAATAAATAATTGCTTAGGCGCGTCAGTCAACTATTATGAAGATAATGTACCTGTGTAATAAGTACTATAGGCCCGTGCAGTCCAGCTAGTTGTTATAGTTTTTATGAGTACTGATTTTTTTAAATTTCTTTTGCCAACACACTTACAGTAACCAACACATTACCCTATAATTTTGTGGAATTAATAAATGATTATAAATCATAATGATGGTATTTTATTCATCTTTTTAATAGTAATTATCTTTATTTTAGAAATAAACTGTATACATCACAACACAGTACTCTTCAGATGCTGCAAAAACTGATCAAACGAAATGGAAATAGAAACATTTGTCATTACCATGTCCAATAGTCATTACCAAGCATGCAAAATGTCATTACCGTGACGTTTAAACATTTGGGGGCCCATATCTTCAGTAATTGGTCCCCTAGGAGAGGGCCTCAATTTTTTTTATAATTCTTATATATTAAACTTTTAGTTAAGATTTAATTTGCTATTAAAAACGATATTTTTTTCTTTTTTTTACCAAACCGCCCAATTTACGCCAATTGAAATAAATACCCGCTTCTTCTGGCAAATATTTTAAGTGACGAAGAGATAGAGATGAAATAAAACAGATTTTAGGTAAGTATTAGAAAAATGTTTTTAATATCGAAATAACTGAACTTAAAAATACCTAAGTTAATGTAGCCAACTTCCTAAATCTATTGGTCTACAATTCTTAATTATAATATCGAACCCAAAAACTCTATATTAGACTTATTAATCACAACCAAGAAGGACTTCATTTTAATTAGTAATTATAATCAGTCTATAAAATTCACTTTGTCTCGTCCGCGAATGACGTCGACGCTCTGATTTGCTAGCACGAATCGCGGCACTGTACCGTGCGGCTTCGACGCATGCGATGCTTTTTGTTACTCTCGCTACTCGTAAACGCAGCACTATAGAATACTGCGTTAAGTTTTAGCATCGCAAGAGGAGCTCTTTAATATTCTCGCTATACTCAAATGCAGTAATGTTGAATACTGCGTTTGGCTTTAGTTAGTATTCGTTGCAAAAAAGTGTATTCCTAATGAATCTGCAGTAAACGTAGCAAGTACTGCACAAACTTCTAGCACATGCTGAATGCTGCAGATCTTGTTAGCAAAAGTAATATTTTTGTGCAAGTACTGCGTTTCTGGTTAGAAAAAAAAACATGTTTCTAATTAAAAAAAAACTGAAATTAATTTTTTTATGTATAGATTAGGCTCTTGGGATGTCATTTCTGCAAAAAAGTGAAAATCCCAAAAATGTCGATTACTGCAAGTACAATTATCAGGGCAGAATGCTAGCCAGTAAATGTTGTAAAATGTCTAGAAAGAACCATTTCATATAAATACTCGATGTGATTTACATACTTTTTTATGTTAAGTGGTGATCAAAATAGTCAATGAATGAAACATAATAATAATATAACAGTGACACAGCCGTTCAAAAATTTAAACCATGTTAACAGGTACGGTCAAGGATTTTAATTGTTGAGCGATTTAGGTGTCAACTAATGTTGGTTTTCTATGAATCTATGAAAAGTCCAGTATAAAGTGAGCTGTAAATGGCTTACCAATTATAATATAATAAAAAAAAACCATTGTTTCTTACAGACTTACAAATAAAACGTAAAAATTCGTTTGGTCGTTTATTTCGAAATAAAGAGCGAGACTCGGAAACGTGGCAAAATCACGTAGGACCCCTTTCTTTTCTTTCCAGTGTAAACCCCTACTATAGTCAAGAGCAAGAAAAACGTGCCCGTACATTTTGTATTGAAATTCTTTTCAATACACCTTCCACCTCACCTTCCAGCTCCATCATCCGACTCTGAAAATCATCCAGAACCAGTGTTTGAAAGGGCAAATCAAATGAGCCCAAACTCGATGGCTTTACCTTGTTTTGTTTAGGAGTTCCTATGGCCACCCTCCAACTTCATCATCAGACCAGCTCTATGATATTATTGCATTGTCACCGAAGATACGCAAATGTACCTAATTTGAAGATTTGGTCCAAACTAACATACATACATACATACTAACTAATCATGATGGCTGTTGGGGCGGGAAGATTCTCGAGAGGCGACCACGTTCCGGAAGGCGCAGCGGACACCCCACAAGATAGACTGATACTAACTAATAAATAAATTAAATCAACCAAGTATCATGATCACTCGTAAATTATTTTACGAGTGATCATGATTGACTATTTCATGGCAGCGCTATGCGATTCATAACTTGTCTCGACTCGCCTCACGAATGTATCCCCAGTATAGCTTGACCCCGAAGTTGGTAACAACCAGAGATGTACAAAATGGTTTTAAAAAAGCATTTAAATACATAATGCAAAATACTTTTCAGATTTACTATTTCAAATGCAAAATACCAAATAGTTTTGCGTTTTGTATTTCAAATGCTAAATGCAAAATAGGTATTTTCAAAATACTTTTTCAAAATAAAATACCTTTTGACCAAATCGAATGATATTTTTATTCATTTTAGATATTTGTCATGAGAAATAGAATAGAGATATAATGCCGAGCCAAATGGCACCTTATGCATGACATTTTGGTCATATATTTATCGGTACGCGTATCAATAAATTCTGTTATGTTATTAGTAATAATAATACTCACTTAAAATAATGTAAAAAACTAGATTAACGAAAAGATAGCCATTTTGTGAATTGTGTGGCCATTTATTTCGGTTGATTGTGCATCTAGTTCTTATTTTATTATTATTACACTTTTCTTTTATTAATAACAATTGGACTGGTATTGTTAAAAAGTGAAAAAAATAAACATCAATTTTTATTTATTACGCTTTTTAACAATACGTTATCTAAATTATCTTGTTGTAGTACAGTACATAGCCGTTACAGTATTGTAGGGATAACAACAACACTTCAATATCATAAAAGTAGGCGCGCACTCTGACCAAAGAAGAAAAAACGGGCACGCATGGCTAGCAGGCGCCTCTATCGGTCAAATTCGGCAATGCAAGCGTCATTCGTTCATTTCATTTTGTTTGACTGGTAATGTTGGCTAAACTTATCACAAAGTATTTTGCATTTTGAAATGAATATTAAAAATGCAAAATACATCTCGAAAGGTATTTCAAATAAAATACAAAATGGTTTTTACTAAAAGTCATTTAAATGCAAAATACAAAATAGGTATTTTGCATTTGCATTTTAAATAGAAGTATTTCAAATAAATCGCATCTCTAGTAACAACTATACCCAATCGGAGATCAAAATTATATTTGTTTTGCTGACACGTTGTCGGTTAGCTTCGTGAATAGCCTCAAATAAACACGGTACACGACTGGCTCGGAGGCCGGCTCAGCCGGTACTGAGAAGTGTTCCCGCGCGGAGGTGAATTTAAACGAATTTTGAATAATTATTAAAACATGTTATTTTTAAGAAAAGTTTTTATTTTTTTACTGGATTGTGTTGGTCGAAGTATGAACTTTAATGTTATGTAAGATTCAATATACTAATAATTCAACAATAATGAGAAAATCCTCGTGTTTTCAGTACGATTTTGTTGAAAAATAAGAAAAAATAGAGGCGGGTAGTGTCAATAAGGACATATTACAATTGTGAAAAGAAAAAAAAAACAATTGGGTTTTCTTTTGACATCATTGAGTATTGAGGGATCAAACTTATGCCTCTGCGCTCTCTTCTGAAAACGACTGTCGGTAATCAGGTATATTAGGTTTAAACATTCAGTTTTTCTTAAATTCCTGGCGGGTAGTGTCAATATGAGGAATTGACCTATGTAAATAAGTAATCAGAATCTAGAAAAACCTTTCTGTTTCTTAGAAATACAACGTCAAAAATCCGGTTTTTCGCTTATTCCTGACGAATTTCAGTAACGCCCTCTTAACTCGTAATAGAAGTTGCTAGTCTATAAGCAACCGAATACGATTGAATCTCACAATGTATGAGATGATGATGTCTATTATAAGTGCGTAAGTAATAAAATAAATGTATAGGTGTCCCAATAGTCACGCAAGATTTGAATCATAAAGAAAACACGTTGTTTTTTGTGTTGTATTGAATCATAGAGTACCTACACACAATGAACAACCCCGTGCAGGGAAGGAGAATATTTGACGCTGATTGATGAACGAGAAACGACCAATTCGGAAACTTGTGTGCAAATTGGTCTTAGAAATTTTCGACAAAAGAGTGCGTGCGTCCCAGAAAAGACGTACCTAGAGCAAAAAATATGTAGCAAATTCGATTGTCACAATTGGGTATTTTTTAAGAATATGTACTTATACACGAAACGATGCAAACTGTACTAGGCTATATGCGCAGTGACCTTGATGGCTGAACGGGCTGGAGCCTCTGTCCTCTGGCTGTCTCCTCGATACCAATGTAGGTACGCGGTGGCTTCTTCCTCGTTCAACTACGTGTTTTGGTTTACATAACTGCCGGCCGACTTAGCACTTAAATGTTTGCACTGTGGGGGCTAATTTTGAACACCACAATTGAAAATTACGAGAACCATAGAAAGTTTTCATGTTAGCACGTTGCATGTAGGTTCAAAATGGAGCAAATGGAGTGAATGGAGTGGTTGCCCCTTGTGATTTTTACATACATAACCCTATATATTACTTTATATACTTCATATTTTTATATACTTCATGTACTTTATATTTTGATAACAAAATAGAAAAAAACAAGGGAAGAAACTGTGTTTTCTGTATAATTCAAATCTTGCGTACCTTTGGTACCCCTATAATTGACTAGTCTCTTCTTTAATTGAACGAGCGAGCGAAGCGAAGAAAGTTTTCCATTGCAGCTTGGGCAAAAATTCTCTCGTATGTCTGAAGATGTATGTCGGGCTGTCCCGCTCTACAGGTCGCGTTTGTCAACCGATTCTCGTGAGATTTTGTGAGCAGGTTCGTTAATTATATAGATTTTTTTTCGTTGACTGAGTTTTTGGATATTAAGAAAAAAATGCTTTTCGAAAAAATACAGACTAGCTTATACAGGTTACAGAGCCACTATTTAAAGATCCGACTCTATAAGAGTAAATCGTATTTAAAGTAAACAAAGTTTAATTAGACATTGAAACCTACATCGAATATTTCCCCGAAACACAGATAACTACATTTCGGTCCGACACGACATGAGCAAAGTTTTCGAGTTGCAGTGTTACCCGATTCAATTTTCCCCACATTGCTATTGTCCGCAATTGCTTTGATTCTGTTGCGGGTACCAATATGAAATATTATGTTTATCTGCTGTACAATGTTGTGTTACATCTGTTACCTAAAAGTTACAGGCACTGCTAGTATTACTTTTTATCGATGCATGGAGTTTAAGAAATAATTTAAATAAACATATTAACAACCAGGGGCCCAATTCGGGACTAACCATTTCACGTAGGTACTTATTTGATAGATTACCTATTTAATGGTCTGGTAAAAGTCGCGGGATTCCGCTGGATGCGGGTGGGGCAGGACCGGTTAATGTGACCCCTTTCGGGAGGTCTATTATGTAAGTATGTAGCAGTGGTCGTCTTTCGGCTGATATAAGAAAGAAAGAAAGAATAGTAGATTGTTAACCAAGGGTTGAAAGCCACCCATTTCACTCGAGATATTTTGGCGCTCGAACGAAGTGAGAGTGAGACTGAAATGGGTGACTTTCAACCGAGTTAAACACTCTACCTTTCATTTCGAATAATAGGAATATAAAAAACACACAGGAAATACAACATCAAAAAAAATATTACAAAAAAATTACATTTGTTACAATTATGTACAGGGTGGACCATAACTCTTTTTACATTTCAAACTAAAATAAAATGAAAACTAATTATATCAGATGAAAACCGTTTATTAATTATAAAAACACATGAATAGGGATTTTATTTTTTAAAAATTATGTCATCCATATGTGATCCTTCATTATTTTGGCATTGCCGTAACCTGGAGCGAAAATTTTGTGTGTGTTCCGAGAAATGTGGACCAAAAGTCCGTTAACTTTTGAATCGGTAGCTGCGTCGGGGAGCGGTGGCGGGAAGGTGAAGGACGCCATGGCACTAAATTCCCATTGGCCGCTCTTGCATTTCGTAACCCCGCCGCCTTACCCCGCCACCGCTCGGGGCATCGCATGTGTTTTCATAATTAATAAACGGTTTTCATCTGATATAATTAGTTTTCATTTTATTTTAGTTTGAAATGTAAAAAGAGTTATGGTCCACCCTGTATTTATTACTTTTCTAAATGGCGTTAATAACTTTAACTGACTTAAATTACAACTTTTTAGATAACGTTACCGTAATAACTAACAATAAACATCAAAAAAACAATTCAGTTTAACGAAGGCTGTTTAGGTTTCTGCCCTTGGTCATTGTTAGGGTTCCGTAGCCAAAATGGCAAAAACGGAACCCTTATAGTTTCGTCATGTCCGTCTGTCCGTCTGTCCGTCTGTCCGTCTGTCCGTCTGTCCGTATGTCACAGGCATTTTACTCGAAAACTATAAGGTGTATTTGAATAAAATTTTGAGGACAGGTGTATTTTGTTGGCCGCTACATAGTTTTGTAATTAAAATGACAAAAAAAATTTTTTAGGGGTGCACTCCATACATAAAACTAAAAGTCAAAAAAATTTTTTTCATTGTGACCCCCCGTGTGGCACATCAATCGATAGGCCTTTCAAAATAAATATAAGGTTTCTTAGCATTTTTTTTGATTAAGTGAATAGAGTCGGAGATAATCGCCCCGAAAGTCACTAAAATTCTGTCCCCCCCCCTCTAATTTTTGAACGGTGAATTTTAAAAATATGGAAAAATTCATGGACATAGGGCTTATTAATTTCATTCACCGAAAATTGTTTTGAACAAGATCGGATGAAAGGTTTCCGAGATATTGCTGAAAAACTGCCTTCCTCAAAGAAAAGGACGTAAGTGCCGTAAGATTTCTATGACGATACGACCTTTTTAATAGGCACGGAACCCTTCGTTTTGCGTGGTCCGACACGCACTTGGCCGGTTTTTTTTTTATTACTTTTCAGCCCTAGGGGCGGCGCATGCCTCACTGTCAACCCGCTATTCAGATATACAATGAACTATTTTCAGAGTATAAGAGATGAAAAATACATTTATTTAACGTCACAAATTATACAATTAAACAAACAAACATGCAAAAGAAAGAAACTAACTAGGACGTTAAACAGGATCCCCACTCAGCATAAAGCCACAACAAGACACAGCAAGCTGAGGTGCTGATTTTCGGTGGGGACCTAACTTAAAACTATCACATGTCACGACACGAACGCCAGCAATCTGGTATTATCAATGAGAAATATAATGATGATTACGATTATGTATGTACAGTACGGGAAATGTATTCACGTACCACCGTAGAACCCTGTCGCAATTGACAGGCCGCCGTCACTCAAACTCGAGTGGTATGTCACCTTATTGCGATAGGGTTCTACGCGTTAATACATTTCCCTTACTGTACCTATACATGTCTCGCTGTGGTTATATGGGCTCTTTGAGGTAATTACGTAGTTTATGAGCTTGCTCACTAAGACGTGTATTACCTTAGCTGCTAAGCCAATCAGTCGTTATGCCATTCGCCTAAATCAATTGCCAATTAGCTGTTTAAACCGTAACGGACCTTGTCCACTTAATCTGCTAATTCAGGATATCCTCCCATTGTCATTTATAAGCTTGTAATAAGGACACGTTAAATTTGCTGAGCACGAACACATTACTTACATTGTGATTATTTTAACTTTGTCTCGCTCTCGCTAATGTTAGCACGATATGCTGTGCTCTTCTATGCGGACCACCTTGAGACATATAAATAAAAAACACACAGTCAAAACATTCTACGTATAAAATAAGCTACGTCCAGATTTTGGATAAATTAAAGATCAATATTTTGCGAAAGAACCGCTAAATATCAGTTGTAGTTTGGAAGCAGTACTTCGTAGAACTATAATATAATCTGTGGCAGTAGCTCTGATTAAAAAAAAAACAAGAAAAAAAGTAGCTCTGATTAAGTCATCGTAATAGTAGGTACATTACATACCTAAGAGTGAATTCGTGAATTCCTCAGATCGCAGGTATTTGTATAAATATGCGATCTAGGGCTTTACGAATTATCGCCCGTGGTTTGTCTAAAGTTTTACGTCTTGAGCCTTGGCCAGGAAGTGAGATTTTCTCCTCGAGTAGAGGGCAGAAAATCCCACTTACGGCCTAGGGTGACGTAAAAATTATTACTTAGTTTTATAACCATTTCATACGTACCTAAACTATTACAATTTTAATATCAGAAAAAATATAGTATGATAATCAAGACATACATTCTAAACCGGAGTTGACGACGCAACGGAGCCACGCTTTTCGTCGCCATAATAACTAGTATGTATGTACGAGTATGTATGAAAATACTTTATTGTACAGACAAAAATAGGTTAAATCAGTACAAAGACGAACTTATCCCTGTAAGGGATCTCGACCAGTAGGTACTATTGTACTAGTTATTATTAATCTTAGGAATATAATTGTTTTGTACGGTCGACGCCAAAAATACGTTTACACTGTTCGCCTTCTTGCAATGGAATAAGGTGCAAAAGTGTAAACGTATTTTTGGCGTCGACTGTACCTACATATGTATGTCAAGTATTTAAGGTTTTTGTAAGTATGGGCCTTCGATTGGACGAACATTAACTAAATAAATTAAATCTAAGTTAAATATAAAAAAACCGGCCAAGTGCGTGTCGGACCACGCAAAACGAAGGGTTCCGTGCCTATTAAAAAGGTCGTATCGTCACAGAAATTTTACGGCACTTACGTCCTTTTCTTTGAGGAAGGCAGTTTTTCAGCATTATCTCGAAAACCTCTGAACCGATCTTGTTCAAAACAATTTTCGGTGAATGAAATTAATAAGCCCTATGTCCATGAATTTTTCCATATTTTTAAAATACACCGTTCAAAAATTAGAGGGGGGGGGACAGAATTTTAGTGACTTTCGGGGCGATTATCTCCGACCCTATTCACTTAATCAAAAAAAATGTGCACCCCTAAAAAAAATTGTTTTTGTCATTTTAATTACAAAACTATGTAGCGGCTAACAAAATACACCTATCCTGAAAATTTTATTCAAATACACCTTATAGTTTTCGAGTAAAATGCCTGTGACATACGGACAGACGGACAGACGGACAGACGGACAGACGGACATGACGAAACTATAAGGGTTCCGTTTTTGCCATTTTGGCTACGGAACCCTAAAAAAGGTCCTCGAGGCATTGTCCGAGGATGCTGGCGGGATTTCCTCGCTGAATTGCAATGCTGAATAGTTTATTATTATTACAAAGAATAACGTAGTTTTCCGCAAAATCCATGTTAATAACAATACATTAGACAAATGCCTAAATTCTAAAGTCTTGATTTCGGTACTATTGTGTGACCATAACCGAAAAAAACGGAAATTTTGTATTAAATATTCATTTCAATATAATGTACAGTCGACTACAAAGAGATCGGTACAGCCAAAGTTACAAAAATATGTATACACGACCTTAATGTTAAGGCAATAAAGTCGTGTATACATATTTTTGTAACTTTGGTTGTATCTTTCTCTTTGAAGTCGACTGTACAACAACTTGGTTCTTACTTTTTGCAAATAATGATCCATTTTAACTAAAACCTAGTTTTATGCGAAAAGCACAGCACATCGAGCTACCATTAACGAGTGAGCAAGACAAAATGTTGGCAGCGCTAAAGCCTTAATTAATTAAATCCTACCATAAACAGGCTGTAAACAGTACAATCGAACGGTACACTTTCAGCGACGGAATTTAATTCTAGCTCGTTTACCGTCCTCGTAAACGGCAAATGAGATTTCCGGAGTGAAGTTTACTTTCGTTAATAATTGATGGGCTTATGGGGTTTATCGGGGGTTTTAGTACGGCCTTGAATTTGAGTAGCACGATCGGCAGTGAGAGGGTTTATGTGTCTAATGATCAGTTGAAGTGTCAATTGGCTGGACAGCTGGACACATTACTTGTACCTGTGTTAGCCGACTATAACAGAAGGAAGTAAGTTCTCCTTTGACGTCATGTTTTTGATTGATTGAAGATAAATTCGTTCGCAGCGAGCCTCATCAAGTCAAGCCGCACCAGTACAAATAATATAAGATACCTAATTATATTATTTTTTTGTTTAATTTTCTCTTTATCGCAGTGAAAAGCAGAGTGGTTAAAATCCAAATTATCCTCATTCATCATCATCATCATCATCATATCAGCCGAAATACGTCCACTGCTGGACATAGGCCTCCCCTAAAGAGTGCCAAATTGACCGGTGCTGCGCCACCCGCATCCAGCGGACTCCCGCGACCTTTACCACTCGAGAACCTTTCCGCCCCAACGGCCACCGGTTCTACGTGAAATGTGCCCCGCCCACTGCCACTTAAATACATATATGTATGTCTGTTGTCTTACCAGAAGTGTCCCAAACTGAGAAGTTAACTCTGAAATCCGCCACCGTGCATGTGTAGCCGTACTTCTCGAAACCAGTCGGACTGTATGCCTGAAACAAAGGGAATTACATAAATATATGTCGCAAGATGATTTGGAACATCAGATGGCAGTCGCTTTTGTAAAACTAGTTCCTACACCAAATCTCGGGATAAGGTGGTAAACCCCGGGCTCCTTTAGAGCACAACCGGGAAATAGCTACGAGAAAAAATTGAACTGTCTATTTCAAAAAAAAACCGAGTGCGAGTTCAACTCGCGTGGTATATAATCTAAATTACATAAAAAAAATCAGAATTTTCCCGTTACTTTGAATAGTTTGAATACTCAAACTTCTTATAGGTTTTCCTGTAATCTTTAGGCAGGGAAATATTTTCCATATTTTTTTCAGAATCTTAAACCTAGTAGTTTCGGAGATAAGGAGGGGGGGGGGGGGGGGTTAATTTTCGTCTTTTTTCCTAAATTACATCAAACCTGTTTTGCTAAAATTATTTAAAAAAAACCCGTTACTTTGAATAGTTTGAATACTCAAACTTCTTATAGGTTTTCCTGTAATCTTTAGGCAGGGAAATATTTTCCATATTTTTTTCAGAATCTTAAACCTAGTAGTTTCGGAGATAAGGAGGGGGGGGGGGGGGGGGTTAATTTTCGTCTTTTTTCCTAAATTACATCAAACCTGTTTTGCTAAAATTATTTAAAAAAAACCGGCCAAGTGCGTGTCGGACCACGCAAAACGAAGGGTTCCGTGCCTATTAAAAAGGTCGTATCGCCACAGAAATTTGACGGCACTTACGTCCTTTTCTTTGAGGAAGGCAGTTTTTCAGCAATATCTCGAAAACCTCTAAACCGATCTTGTTCAAAACAATTTTCGGTGAATGAAATTCATAAGCCCTATGTCCATGAATTTTTCTATATTTTTAAAATACACCGTTCAAAAATTAGAGGGGGGGGGACAGAATTTTAGTGACTTTCGGGGCGATTATCTCCGACCCTATTCACTTAATCAAAAAAAATGCTAAGAAACCTTATATTTATTTTGAAAGGCCTATCGATTGATGTGCCACACGGGGGGTCACAATGAAAAAAAAAATTTTGACTTTTAGTTTTATGTATGGAGTGCACCCCTAAAAAATTTTTTTTTTGTCATTTTAATTACAAAACTATGTAGCGGCTAACAAAATACACCTATCCTCAAAATTTTATTCAAATACACCTTATAGTTTTCGAGTAAAATGCCTGTGACATACGGACAGACGGACAGACGGACAGACGGACATGACGAAACTATAAGGGTTCCGTTTTTGCCATTTTGGCTACGGAACCCTAAAAACTGAGACGCTTACAACAATCCCTTTCTTTTAATAAGTCACTTGTTCAGAATTCATTACTTAACTTACTTTACGTGTCCGTCTTTGGGTCACCAATTTACGTATGTATACCAAATTTCAACTCAATCGGTCCAGTAGTTTCGGAGCAAATCGGCTGTGACAGACGGACAGACAGACGCACGGGTGATCCTATAAGGGTTCCGTTTTATTCCTTTTGAGGTACGGAACCCTAAAAAAGCAATATGATGATATCACTAGAACCAGGAACCCAGATGATGATAGTTCGCAGTAAAATAGTAATAACCGTCATAGAGTTATATTCCTTCCACTGTAGCTGAAAACCGGAAGATATAAGAAAACGATTTATTATAACTATCTTATTAGAGCACTAGATCGTGCTCGTATAAAGTTTTATTCCAGTGCGATATAGCTAATATTACTAGACAAGTATAGTGAAATATGTGTATACCGTAAACTCAGGTAATTATGGCCCAAATTCATAGTTTGACAACTTGCAGCTAGGCCACCAGCATAGTGACTGACACTGACACATAACTTTGTGCCTTAGCGGGCTACTCGTAAAGGCGTAGCTAGGTACGGGCAGGGTAGATCCCAGAGCCGTCCGAAATGCGTCGAGGAGGACCATCGGGGGGTTTTTAGTCGGTGCGAGTCCGACATAACCTCCGCGCTATCCCCGTGGCGTGGAGGTATCCATAATAAATTTTCCTCCCATATAAAAAAAAAAAAAAGGTACGGGTAGGGTAGGGCAGCTGCCCCCCTAGAAGAAGCAGCTGTCCCAAGAAGCTGACGACTGGGAGGTGTGTGGAAACATTAAGGCAACTCCTCCGCCAAAGCTTTCTAAGACGGGCACAACATTCAGAAGAGATAGCTTTTTAAGATTCCATACCTCAAAAGGAAGAAACGAAACCCTTATAGAATCACTTTATTGTTCGTCTGTCTGTCAAGACGCTTTATCTCAGGAATGCGTGGAGGTATCGAATTGAAATTAAAACCATACACTCAGGTTTACAATCCCTTGAAGCTGTGAAAAAATCAAACTTCCAAGTTAACGTAAAAAAAAGATACGGCCGTTTATGCCGCGAGAAACGTATAGGTATTCCGATACTCTCAAGCGAATCAAAATGTATAGGGTACTTTCCGTTGAACTAGAACTATGAAATTTGGCAAGAAATATCGTCTTATACTAAAAGTACGATCGTGTGCGATCGTGGCGTCATTGTTCGTGTTTCACCTAATTGTCACAACGGAAGACCAGCGCTAGCGCTGCCAGCATCACGCTGAGTTGTGACCATTTCGTGGCAAATGTGTTTGTGTGTATTGTGTCTATAGTTTGTTTTTGTGTGTTTTGTCACGAATAAATGTTTTATTTTCTTTTCTTTCTTTCTTTTTTTTTTTCTTTCTAAGTACAGGGAAAAATCTGAAAACTATACATTTGTAATTTTGTACGGAACCCTCGGTGGGCGAGTCCGACTCACACTTGTCCGGTTTTTTTTTAATATCACGACAGCATATGGCCTGCCTGATGGTAAGCAGCCAGTCGACGTTTTTGAGACTCCAGAAGAATCATAAACGCCGACCCTTTATTTAACGCCGAGCCAGAGACAAAGTGAATGAAAATACTTGAAACGTCGATGAAATAATATTCGATGAAAAGTCTGTCGGCAATTCAAAGGTAAACCTTGCTCCATATACAAGCGAGATGACATGCCGCTTTGCCCTACCTCTCACTAAGCTTAGCTTGGTGTGGAAGCCTAAAGTTTATGACTTTTATGAGGCTGTTATCTCTAGAGTGCTTACGCGCTGCGGCCTGCGGCTCATTTCGGGCCCACTAATTGTCACATGGCATGTAAATTATCCGCGAACATCTCATTACCAGTCGCACCAAATTTGTTAGGTGATGGAGGTGAAGTTTTCACGCTAAAAACGTTCCAAAATTGGGATTAATACATTAATTGTAATTATTGTTAAAGTGAGACCAATTGTAACAATGTATAGCTGAAAACATTCACTCGGGACGATTTCTTTACTCTTAGTAGTATAGGTACTTAATTCATTTGTTTAAACCAGGGATGTTGCGGATGCGGACCTGGATGCGGATATTTTGAGACACGCAGTTATTAAACATGTTGCAACTGAATTACAATCTTTAGCGAGCAAAAAAAACGCGTTATCTCGTCATGAGCGGATTGGCAGATTACAGAAACAAAAATTAAGTATTTTTTGGCAAGGGGTGTAAATACTGCACCATCCCTGGTTTAAACGATTTATTTATTTATTTATTTATTTATTTATTCACCAAAGTACAATTTCCAATTACAGCTTACGCCAAAGCATTACAAACATTTTGTTTCAAACTAAACTATAATTATTTATTCAATATAAGGACTCGAAGATCCTTTTACATTCCGCTACCAGTAGCGGCCATCGGGTAGCGAACACATCGACGTGCTTCGCTGCGCCGAGCACAGAGTTGAGCAGTGCCAGGGCGGTGGGGAGCGGCGCGTTGCGCAGGAGCTCGCTGAGCGCGGGCGGCGTCGCCAGTAGTAGTAGTAGTATTTATGTAGTAACTTAAACTAATTCAACGTACAATATGCATATTCAAGTGTTCACGTTCATGCGTGGTTCAGCCACTTAGCTGCCGACAAAGTTCGCCTTACGATTGAGTCTGGCAAACGCATGTTGAAGAAACTAGATTGAATTATGCAGCAACACTGCTGGTCTTTTCGGTCAAGAAACACAACTTGAGGAAACTGGTCTAATCCTACACGAGGTATAGTCTTTCCACTCGGTTGGGAAGTCAGAATGGCAGTTACTTTCGTAAAACTCGTAGATAGAGGATTTAATAGATAGCGTCCTAGCGTAGGCCCGAAAGGGACGATGTTAAATTAACCTTATTAAATTGGGTCACTACCAACTAGAAAGCGGTCGTCATTTTCGCGAGACAAGTGACGCGAAACATGTGTGGC
Source organism: Epinotia nisella (assembly GCA_932294315.1). Lineage (NCBI taxonomy): Eukaryota > Metazoa > Arthropoda > Insecta > Lepidoptera > Tortricidae > Epinotia > Epinotia nisella. The sequence goes on along the minus strand of OW028688.1, from coordinate 16,411,305 downwards.
GACAGCTTTGCACCATGATATTGTTATGTTTAATTAAGTATATATATCATGTGCTGATTGTTTTTATGTATGTTTGTAAAATATTATAAAAGAATATACCTACCGTATGCTCAGCGCGACCCGCGCGCTAGTTCAAGGTTAACCTTATCGTTCGGCTCGCGCCGCCGATCTTCGGCGGCCAGCCGGCGATGTGCAAGCGCACTCGGAAATCCAGTCCAGTCGGCCGTTAACCATTCTCGAGGCTGGACGCTGCGCTCGCGCCGCTCGGAGCTAACGGTTAACATTTACGCGTCGACATTGCTTGCTTATGCACGTTTATACGGTTTTGCGCAGTGCACCGCTTATGTGTAGCTTCGGCTTTCGTATATGCTTTTTCTATTTCTTGTGACTTTCTTCCGTTCTATCTAAGTGTTTGTTTAAAACTGTTATTCCTTCTCTTTGTGCTAGTGACTCTCAAGTGTTCTGTGTTTCTATATTGTGCCGTGATTGACAATAATAATATAATATAATAATTAATGTGGAACTAGCTTGTTTAATTCAACTCGTTAGGCTAGTCACCCACATAATTGGTGACCCCTGTTGAAACGGACAGTTGCGTAACAGACATTTAAATTTTAACTCGTAACGGCCATTTTAAATTTTATCTTTTAACGGACATTTTTGAAATTTATATGTGAACGGACGTTGTTTTAAAAATAATTTAGCACAAGTTTTAACGGATTTTGAGTTTTTAAAGCATTTTAACGGACATTTGTGTTTTTAACAATGGGAAATAATGATGTGCTACAACCTGGCGCTGTGGCCGATCCGGCTGCTGGGGTACCAGTGCCAGCACCAGGGGTACTGGCGGGTACCAGTGATGCGGCTGTGAGTCACATTAGTGTGAAAGTGCCACCGTTTTGGGCGGATAAACCGTCTTTATGGTTCGCACAGCTGGATGGACAATTTTTGTTAGGGAAGATTACGAGCGATTCTACCAAGTTTTACCACGCTGTGTCAGTGTTGGATTATAAATACGCGGTTGAGGTAGAGGACATTATCACCAGGCCGCCGGAAAATGACAAATATGGAACTCTTAGGCGAGAGCTTATATCGCGTTTGTCAAGTTCCAAGCAGGAGCGTTTGAAGCAGCTGACGATGAAAGAGGAGCTCGGAGATAGGAAGCCGAGCCAGTTTTTACGTCACATCAGGAGTTTAGCTGGAGCAGATTACCCGGATGAGTTTATTCGCCATCTGTGGTCAAGCCGGTTACCTACTGTGCTGCAAAGTATAGTGGCCTTCCAGGATAATTTACCTCTGGACGACGTAGCGCAAATGGCGGACAAGGTCCATGAGGTCACGCCATCGGTACCTGCTTACCAGGTAGCCGCAGCATCGTCATCGGGTGCTCCTACTTCAGTTCTAGACCAGTTGCACCGTAAGATCGACGCTCTGACGCAGAGGCTTGACGCGATGTCCACCTCCCGGGGCCGTCAGGACAAGCCCCGGTCGAGGTCCCGCGGCAAGCCGCGGAACCGTTCGCGCAGTCATTCGCGGGCTACCAAGCCCAGCGGCGACGGCCAGCGTTTATGCTGGTATCACTACAAGTATGCGGATAAGGCAGATAAGTGCATTTCCCCTTGTGCGTACCCAAAAAACTAGTCGATCGGTCGCTGGTAGCGGCCAGTGAAAGTGCGTCAGTGTCTAACCGTTTATTTGTTACGGATGTAAAAACCAAGGTACAGTTTTTAGTGGACACTGGGTCGGATTTGTGTGTGTACCCGATTAGTTTTTTGCATGCGCAACGACGTCATAAGACGTCATATGAACTATACGCCGCAAATAATACTACAATAAGTACCTATGGCTGGCTTAGCTTATCGCTAGATTTCAATTTACGCCGTATGTTTTCTTGGCGCTTTGTTATTGCTGATGTGAGCAAACCCATTATAGGAGTGGATTTCCTCTCATTTTATAATTTGCTTGTCGATGTTCGAAATGCTCGCTTAATTGACAATATTACTTCGCTTTCATCAGCTGCTCTAGTCGCGTCAGCCAGTGTGTGTCCGCAAATAAAGGTCATTTCAGGGAATTCGCCATTCCATAGTTTGCTTGAGGAATACCCTGATATTATAAGACCTGCTGGTGGACCTGTGGAGCGCAAATGTAAACACCAGACCCAGCATTTTATTAAGACTACACCTGGCCCGCCTGTGTTTGCGAGGCCAAGGCGTTTGGCACCAGATCGCCTTAAAATAGCGAAACGGGAATTCGAGGATATGGTGCGCACGGGCGTTGCGAGACGATCGGAGAGTCCGTGGTCATCACCGCTGCACTTGGTGCCTAAGAAGGACAATAGCTGGCGTCCTTGCGGCGATTACCGCGCTCTTAACGCGCGCACTATTCCCGATAGGTACCCAGTGCGGCATATTGCTGACTTCTCGCATAACCTTTTCAGTTGTAAGGTCTTTAGTAAGTTAGATTTAGTGCGCGCATATAACCAAATTCCCGTTGCGCCCGAGGATGTTCCGAAGACAGGGATCACGACGCCCTTTGGTCTCTTTGATTTCCCATTTATGAGCTTTGGTTTGCGCAACGCTGCGCAAACATTCCAACGATTTATGGATGAGGTCCTCAGGGGTCTTGATTTCTGTTTTCCGTTTATCGATGACGTTTTAGTAGCCTCTGCCAACGACTCGGAACACAAAGCGCATTTGCGCGCGGTTTTTGAGCGTTTTAATGACCATGGCATATTACTTAACGTTGGTAAATGCGTTTTTGCCGTTCCCGAGATCGAGTTTTTGGGTTATCTGGTCTCTTCAGAGGGTACTAAACCACTGACTGATAGGGTTAAGGCGATACAGGATTTTTCGAAACCTAAAACTATAAAGGATCTGAGGCGTTTCCTAGGGGCCCTAAATTTTTATAGGCGGTTTATTACCGGTGCTGCTAAATTGCAAGCTCCTCTCCATGCACTATTAGCTGGTCCAAAGGTGAAGAGCAACAGCCCGGTAGTCTGGACTCCAGCTTTAGAAGATGCTTTCGATGCTTGCAAGTCAAGTATCGCAAATGCTGCCCTTCTGGCGCATCCTGACTCTTCCGCCCCCTTAGCAATTGTGACAGATGCTTCAGATTTTGCGATCGGATCAGTAATACAGCAGGAAGTCGAGGGACATTGGCAACCGTTGGGATTTTTCTCTCGCAAGTTAAGCCCTGCTCAGTGTAAGTATAGCGCTTACGATCGCGAACTATTAGCCATTTATGAGTCAGTGAAATATTTTAGACACATGATCGAGTTAAAACCTTTCTTTATACTCACTGACCATAAACCCATCGTTTCAGCTTTTAAAAAGTCACTGGATTCGTGTTCTCCGCGACAGTTCAGATATCTGGATTTTATTTCCCAGTTTTCCACGGATATCCGTTTTATATCCGGTGAGGACAACGTAGTCGCGGACTCATTATCTAGGATTGACGCTATTACCGACGGACTTGACTTACAAACTTTAGCATTGTCACAGGCTACGGACACTGAACTGCGAAATTTGATCAAAACCGGTTCATCTTTAGTTTTGGAGAAAATTCCATTTGGAGGAATTAAATTATTTTGCGATGTGTCCGGGCCAGTCCAGCGTCCTTTTATAACCACCGAATTCCGTAAAATGGTTTTTAACTCCCTTCATGGACTTAGCCACCCTAGTGCTAGGAACACAATTAGGTTAGTGACTGAGCGTTACGTGTGGCCGGGGATTAAAAAGGATTGTAGGGAATGGGCGCGTTCGTGTATTCCGTGTCAGAGGTCAAAAGTTTCACGACACGTACACGCACCAGTCCACGATTTTAAACCACCAACTGGTAGGTTCTCCCACGTCCACATTGACCTTATTGGTCCCTTGCCCGTGTCTAATGGGTACAGATACTGCCTCACCGCTGTAGATAGGTTTACGCGCTGGCCGGAGGCAGTACCTTTGCACGACATTACAGCTGAAAGTGTAGGCAAGGCATTCATTTCGATGTGGATTGCACGATTCGGTTGCCCACAAAATATTACCACCGATCGAGGCAAGCAACTTGACTCGAATTTGTTTCGCCAAATTGCGGCGATTACTGGTGCACGTCATTTGCAAACTACTGCGTATCATCCTGCTAGTAATGGTTTAGCAGAGAGATTCCATCGCCAGCTGAAGGCTGCGATAATGTGCCACGCAGACGAACGCTGGACTGAAACCCTTCCACTAGTACTTTTAGGTATACGGAGTGCATGGAAGGACGATTTGTCTGCTTCGACCGCCGAGTTAGTTTACGGCGAGCCGCTAAGACTCCCCAGCGATTTATTGCAACCGACTACTGACCGACTGACGGACTACACTGACTTCCTGTCACGTTGCGTTTGCATATGAGGAACCTGCAACCAGCGGTTGTTACTCGACATGGATCTGCCAAAGTATTTATTTTTAAAGATTTGGCTACTGTTACGCATGCTTTTGTGCGGCAGGATTTAGTCCGTAGATCGCTTCAGCCGCCTTATGCCGGTCCCTATAAAATTGTGGAGAGGTCAGATAAATATTTTAAAATAGATGTTGCCGGGAGAGTAGTTTCTATCTCAATTGATAGGCTGAAACCAGCCTACATTTTGTCTGAAGCGCCTGGCATTACTAAAACGTCATTGACCGTCCCGGTAACACCACCCGTTTCAGTTCCTTCGGAACCTACACCTGTTAATGTTCCTTCGGAGCATATTAAGGTATCGCGTTCTGGTCGCCGGATACGTTTTCCCGATTTTTATCGACCCTAAAGGTCTCCGGGGGGGCTGATGTGGCGACAGCTTTGCACCATGATATTGTTATGTTTAATTAAGTATATATATCATGTGCTGATTGTTTTTATGTATGTTTGTAAAATATTATAAAAGAATATACCTACCGTATGCTCAGCGCGACCCGCGCGCTAGTTCAAGGTTAACCTTATCGTTCGGCTCGCGCCGCCGATCTTCGGCGGCCAGCCGGCGATGTGCAAGCGCACTCGGAAATCCAGTCCAGTCGGCCGTTAACCATTCTCGAGGCTGGACGCTGCGCTCGCGCCGCTCGGAGCTAACGGTTAACATTTACGCGTCGACATTGCTTGCTTATGCACGTTTATACGGTTTTGCGCAGTGCACCGCTTATGTGTAGCTTCGGCTTTCGTATATGCTTTTTCTATTTCTTGTGACTTTCTTCCGTTCTATCTAAGTGTTTGTTTAAAACTGTTATTCCTTCTCTTTGTGCTAGTGACTCTCAAGTGTTCTGTGTTTCTATATTGTGCCGTGATTGACAATAATAATATAATATAATAATTAATGTGGAACTAGCTTGTTTAATTCAACTCGTTAGGCTAGTCACCCACACATGTGTCATACATAATTATCCCACACTGGTAATATATGACAGAGCTAGAACTAAGGCGATTATATACAGAAGTAATGTGGCTCATCCCGCCGCCACTAATTATACAGGGTGTAAATTTACCGCGAATGTCATCTCATTAGTGCTGGTGAAACTTCCACTCGCTCTGGAAACCGTCGCATTCTACTTACACGGTTTTTAAACAGTTTCAAAACTAGGTGTGCATTTTAGTAAATTGTCGCTTAACTTGTTTAATCATTTTGGATAGAGATTAGTTGTGTTGGTAATGACACTAACTGGATAACCGATATTAATTAATTCTTACATCGGTCTTATATTTGTCGATCATTATTGTTTTATCACCGCGAAACTAAAAAAAGCATAATGTACCTAGCCCAAAATACTCTATTATCGCATTTTAATATTCAGAAATCACAGTAAGAAGGTAATTAATGACACGTATTTCAGCAACTATGCCTAACTAGGTAATCAAATGACGAGATTAATAAATACAAAAATAATGTATAAAGAAAATATTTCGTAGGTAAGTAAACGTGAACCCTCCAGAGCTGTCTGTGTACGAGGAAACAATCCGCACCCAGTGGATACTCACCCTAAGCGATGTTTTCCGATAAAGTTTTATATGATAAGTTCACTATAAACTTCTATCACCCGTGTCTGTCGGCCCGACTCTCTTCCAACAGCTAACTTATCCGCTGTTACTCTTCAAGAGAATTAAAATTTAAAACTAAAACAGCACGTGAACTTAAAAACCCCCATCCAGGCGAAGATGAATCACGTGAATGTTCAGGTTCAACTGGTGTAAAATTTACCGTGATACCATCTCATTACAACTCGCTTTGAATTTCATCCCCACTGGGACACGGCTATGGAAATTAAGACGGTTTTTGTACGTCAAAGATACAATATTGAACCTTATTCGCTTGTGATAAGGCGAAAATTGTATACATCTCTGACGACTGCACAAAGCTCCGCCGGTTGATGCGGCTGTTGAAGGGAAACCTAACCTTTAGTGTGGAGTATTCACTTTTAATTCGTAACCAAGATGACATATGTCATTGTGAAGTGACATAATGTTAAAGGGGTGATAGACGGACGAGTAAGTTCGCGGACTTACAGCTCGACACCCTGTTTGTCATTTTAAGTACGCATACTTTAAAACCACCGAGCAAGTTTGTCGACGATCCAACATGTTTGAATTTTGCTCGTAGCCTCCCTTGGCTCGTACGTCAGTCACTGCCGCGAATCGCGAGCCGCCATTTTGTTTGTTCAGTCTGTGGGTGCGGATCGCTTGTGGCACTTGACAACATTGAGTGATCGTGCCAAGTTATAGCTCGTACTCCTGCTAGGCGATCACGTAACGCATTGTAAGTACTCGCGTCAGGTATAATATCTAAACGTGATTTTTATATGGAAAAACGACAGTTGGAGCTACCTCACTAATGTTGGTTTATGTTTTAGATATACCTTGGTTTGCACTTGCTCGGAGTTATGAGTAAAAATTCGAAGAAATCTTTTGTTCCCGGAAATGAGACGTAGCCAAATATACATTTTACAGGAGGGTTCCAGATATATTTTTACCCTGTATTGTAATTCTCAACGGGATCGTTAGAGCCGTTTTCGAGAAATCATTAACAAATAAATAAATAATTGCATAAAAGCTGTCGACGTTTTGCACATCTACTCGCCTTAACGACTATTTATAGCAGAAAGTTGCAAGACAAGTTATGTTAGCTTCGCTATTGTTTAGTATAATCTTAAGATCGTAACTTAGTCGTCGTAATAATGCTACACTAATGAACCAGCCAGATAATTAGCTAAGTTAGTTCGCAACGGAATGCCATACATAAATTCCAAGATAAACCTGAACATCTGTGGGGAGTTCGTTGTTTTGCGGGAACTTGTTTAGTTTTGAATATGTTTTTCGGTTAGTTACGTGTTTGCTGCTTATATGATTTAGTGTAGTTAAGCGAGATGCTGTTTTGTTTCAAATTTTCGAAAAACAAAGTTGATATGCCTAGCGAATGTAGATGCCACGGCGTTTGCGCAGAAAATTCTGCGTCGGCAAAAACGAGAGAAGAGAGCAACGAAATGGCGAACAGAGATACACGATAGAAAATAAAACCTAGTGGCTCTATGATCTGTAAAAATCGCGAGCCTGTCTTAAAATAATAATAATTGAAAAACTGGATTGACAAAACATTTCTAAGTATTACAGGGTAATCAGGTATCTTTAGCACTGCAAGGGAATTCTAACGTTTAAAGAACCAGACAAGTGCGAGTTCAACTATCGTGGTGAGGGTTCCGCATATAATCTTAATTTCATAAGTGTTTTTGAATACTCAAACTTCATAAATAGGTTTTCCTGTAATCTTTAGGCAAGGAACTATTTTCCATATTTTTTTCAGAATTTTAATCCTAGCAGTTTCGGAGATAAGGGGGGGGGGGAATGGTCAATTTTCGTCTTTTTTCCTAAATTACTTCAAATCTATTTTTGCTAAAATTTAAAAAAATAAATATTACAACAACCCCTTACATTTGATATGTCACACAATACAGTTTTATACAAAACAAGGTTTATACGGAACCCTCGGTGCGCGAGTCCGACTCGCACTTGGCCGGTTTTTTTACAATAATCCAACACTTTCTTTTGGACTAAAACAGCTCAATTTCCGATTAAGTACCTACACTTGCGTCCAACTGCAACACCAACGCAAATTACCTTCCTTTCAATTCAGATTGCAAAAATCCTATCAGCATTCATACCACGTAAAAACCCTAATAGCCACTTTGCCGTTTGCCGGCAAGCCTTACCGATAGCCGGTTGCCTTAAGGGTTCTAGTTCCACATTGCTAGTAGAGCATTGCTCCCGTGTCAAGATACTAGAGAGAGCGGGGGTTGGACAGAGTTCAATCAACCCTAGGAAATCTGCATTTGGTTGAGATTATTTGACGTGGCCGACTTTTTATAAAACTGTCATTCGAGTTGGAATCTTCCACCTGGACTGAAGAGTTTCTTTTTTAAATGCACTACTTTGATGAAATTCGGCCAATTAAAATAATCACATGATGACATTGTAAAGGTTGCAAGAGTCTGCTGGATGCGGGTGGCGCCGGACCGGTCACTTTGGCACTCTTTGGGGGAGGCCTATGTCCAGCTGTGGACGTCTTTCGGCTGATATGATCATACAGATAGTGAGTAACGTTTTCCTTGTCGAGGTATTTATAACATTGGAATAAGATGGAGTTTTGCCTGGCCTGTGGAAAGGTTTTTTTCTGTAGCAGGCTTGATAGGTGATGCTGTTAGACATGTTTGCAAGATGTCAAGTGAACGTGTTTGGTCACTTATAATTACGTAATACCACAGAGGGTAATTGCATTGGGTGCAGGGTAATTGCACCTTTTTAGGGTTCCGATGCCTCAAAAGGAAAAAAACGGAACCCTTATAGGATCACTCGGTTGTCTGTCTGTCCGTATGTCACAGCCGATTTGCTCCGAAACTACTGGACCGATTGAGTTGAAATTTGGTACACATATGTAAATTGGTGACCCAAAAATGGACGCGTAAAGTAAATTAATGAATTCTGAACAAGGGGGCCACTTTTGGGGGGTAAACTGGAAAATAAAAATAAAAAGCTTCGCAAACACAATACTGACAATGTGACATATTAAATGAAAGGGGTTGTTGTAAGCATCTCAGATTTTTTTTTTTAAATTTTAGCAAAAATAGATTTGAAGTAATTTCGGAAATAAGACGAAAATTTAACATTCCCCCTTATCTCCGAAACTACTAGGCTTAAAATTCTGAAAAAAATATGGAAAATAGTTCCTTGCCTAAAGATTACAGGAAAAACCTGTAAGTATTCAAAGTAAGGGGAAAATTCTTAATATTTTTGTGTATTTTGTACGGAGCGCCTAATGCTTAGATAATAGGAATTTTACGGAACCCTCACCACGCGAGTTGAACTCGCACTTTTCCGGTTTTTTCTTAGCTTAGATTGGCTAAAAACATGCTATTCAGTGAAACACACATGCTCATTACCTAAATACATTTTATTTGTTAAATCAATCCCTTTCACCCGTCTTCATTTTTATCGAATTGCCATTTACATTCGTTACAAACGAGAATTGAATATGCAAAGAATTTTGAGCATTTCCACAATTGTCCGCTCGTGCTGAACGATTAGAACTAATCATGCAGAATAGGCCAATATGAATACAAATCTATTCAAAACGATAATTACCAATTGAAATCATGTTTATGCAAAGTTTGCAAAGCAAAGTCAACAAGCTGGATAGCCGTTCGATTATTCATATCTATTACAGCGACTGAAACTATGAACATACAGGATCGTAATGTTCGTATACTTTGTCTTAATAATAAAATGATATTGTGCAATGTAAGCTCGCATGTAGGTACATTAGATTTTAATGGCCCATACAGGATCGTAATGTTAGAAACAAAATGTATATATATATATCTTTATTTTTATTAAGTTTGTAATGCTTTGGCGTAAGCTGTAATTACAAATTATACTTTGGTGAATAAATAAATAAATAAATAAATAAATGGCATTAAGACTTTTTGTAACATATTGAAAGCTGTTTCATTATATTTTAGAACAATTAAATAAAAATCTATCTTGCAAATAACTAGTTAAAATTTTATTAACGAAATATTTTTTATGGTGGGCGGTATAAGGTTAAACCTTTTTCCATAGACGTCTCCATATATTAATACTACCTTCCGTCTTCGTCTGCGTGGACCCGGGATAAGAACTATCCCATATTTTAATTCAGGCTATAAACTATCTACGTGCAAAATTTCATCCAAAAACATGCAAACATCACAGTAGGATTATATAGTGCGACATAAAAGAATAAAAATTAAATTAAAAAAAAAAACATACAAAATTGTTGCCATGTTTAAGCATTTTACGTCAAAAATGTGACAGTTACGAAGAAAGTGGCGCCCTCATTTATTTTCTACTCTTTTGTGTCGCACTGTAATTGGTTATTTTATTGACGATATTTGACAGCCGTCATCCCGGTACAATAAACGTCAATGATGACGTCATCATATCAGCCGAAAGACGTCCACTGCTGGACATAGGCCTCCCCCAGAGAGTGCCAAGTTGACCGGTCCTGCGCCACCCGCATCCAGCGGACTCCCGCGACCTTTACCAGGTCATCAGTCCACCTTGTGGGGGACCTACCCACGCCGCGCCTTCCGGTACGTGGTCGCCACGCCTTTCCGCCCCAACGGCCATCGGTTCTACGTGCAATGATGACGTATGATGACATAAATTGTACTGGGGATGACAGCTGTCAAATATTGGATGTAGGGGCATTTTCACTATAGTGGCTATGTGAGCTGTAGAATTCGCGAGCCTGTCTTTTAAAAATAATCTATGAACATTCAGTTTGATTGACGCGACAGGTTATTAGGATTGGCACTCTTTTTCGGTTAAATACAGTCTGTATTATTTTTCGTTGGGAATTAAATGAACAATTATTATTTATTTAACAAACAGAAATTGTAAACATACATGCATTTTGACTTTGTGACAGATAGACAGACGGACGGAGTCGATAAGGGTTCCGTTTTTACCTTTTTGGTCCCAACCCTAAAAAGAACAGACCTGTACTCATAGTTGGCTATCTAAATTGGTTTGAACTACCTATGAGTAGATACCTACTGGCTGACAGTGGACACTTAGTTTTCGATGGCTTGTTCGTTCGTTTGTGTTTCGTGAACAAGCCTTAGGTAATACTGTGTGTCTATTACTTGTAGTACTTTCTCAGAATAGAACTTAATCTGGGTAATAAGCGTTGACAGGGGACCGAGCAGCTAATATGGCGTCCGACCAGCTAAACTAGATTAAACTGGATAAGTGGATGTCGCGAAGCGAGTTGTTGACCCGCCCGCATGCAGCTAATACACGCCGACAAGTCAGCGCATTATTCGATACGCATTGCACTAGTTTCAATCGATTTATTAGCCGTTCATCCAATACGCAGTTCGTCCAATTGGTTTTTAATTCCTCATTTCGTCCAATGCACATTTCGTCCAGCATGCATTTGGTCCAAAATATATGCTGTCCAAATCGCATTTCGTCCACCATATATTTGGTCCAACTCGTATTTCGTCTAACATATATTTTGTCCAACTCGTATTTCGTCTAACATATATTTTGTCCAACTCGTATTTCGTCCAACAGGCATTTTGTCCAATAAGTATTTCGTCATACTCAGAAACTCAGTCAGTTTGTCTTTCTGTCTATTATTACCTTATCACGCTTAAACAGCTAGGTAAACCGATTGAGATGAATTTTGGTATGGAGATTGTTCGAATCCCGGGAAAAGACAGGATAGTTTTATCACGGAAATCATCTCCTAAGGGGCAGAAATAGGAGGTGGAAATTTGTATAGGGGTCTATTCATTTATTACGTAAGACTAATTAATCAATTTCTGACCCCCTCTAGCGTAAGAAAAACTGTATGACCTTGATGAACATTTTCCTTGTAACGTAAGACATGGTCGGATCCCCTCCCCCCAATCGTCTTACTATATAAATGAATAGACCCTAGTACAAAAGTTTTTAAACTGTGGAGCCCTCACTGAAAATTAGCGCCACGGTTTCCGGGACAACATGCTAATTAAGTGTCCCATATAGCACTTAAGATGTATAAATAAGTACTTGTTTTTAGGGTCTCGTACCTCAAAAGGAAAAAAACGGAACCCTTATAAGGATCACAAGTGTGTCTGTCTGTCACAGCCGATTTGCTCCGAAACTACTGGACCGATTGAGTTGAAATTTGGTAAACATATGTAAATTGGTGACCCAAAGATGGACGCGTAAAGCGAGTTAATGAATTCTGAACAAGGGGGCCACTTTTGGGAGGTAAAATGGAAAATTAAAAAAAAAAGGTTCGCAAACTGTATTGTGTGACATATCAAATGAAAGTGGTTTGTAAGCATCTCAGATACATTTTTTTAATAATTTTAGCAAAAACAGATTTCACTTGATTTAGGAAAAAAAACGAAAATTTACCATTGCCCCCCCGCCCCCCTCATCTCCGAAACTACTAGGCTTAAAATTCTGAAAAAAATATGAAAAATAGTTCCTTGCCTAAAGATTACAGGAAAACCTGAGTATTCAAGGTAACGGGAAAATTCTCAATATTTTACGGAACCCTCACCACGCGAGTTTAACTCGCACTTGTCCAGTTTTTCTGATTTATAAATAGCTTCTTCATCTAAAAAGTACAGAAGGGAAAGACTTAATAGGTGTTGATATGTGCTGTCAATTTTACATAATAGGTACAGTCAGCAGCAGAAGTAGCTGAGCGGGCCGGTGTTCAAAATGACCTGCACACGACTTTATTCTTAAGAAATTAAGCTACTTCTGCTGCTGACTGTACCTACTATATGAGATTGAGATGAGTAGTCAAAGTTAAGAGAACCGATGTCGACAGATCAAAGAAACATCTAATAACATTACTTTAGTAATCAAGTGTGATGAAAAAAGTACCAACCCTTCTATATATTTCTAATGATATAATAGCCCAACGCAATATGTAGCCCTGGGGGGGGCAGGGGCAGGCCCTTTCAAGATATATTATCAAGCATGAGTTAGCTATGCTTTAGTGAATCATCATCATCATCATCATATCAGCCGAAAGACATCCACTGCTGGACATAGGCCTCCCCCAAAGAGTGCCACAATGACCGGTCCTGCGCCACCCGCATCCAGCGGACTCCAGCGACCTTTACCAGGTCATCAGTCCACCTTGTGGGGGGCCTACCCACGCTGCGCCTTCCGGTGCGTGGTCGCCACTCGAGAACCTTTCCGCCCCAACGGCCATCGGTTCTACGTGCAATGTGCCCCGCCCACTGCCACTTAAGTTAGTGAATTGTTCCTCCGTAAAATACTCTAATATAAAATGTCCATTATAAAACGCGGGCAAGCGGTATATTTCCCCGTAGCATTCAACGAGCCACTCCGACCGCGGTCGCTGGCCGGTACACTGCGCGTTTATACTAAGAGAAACACTGTTGGAAATTGCAGTTCCGCGGAGAAAAATACAGCTCTAACTGATCCAGTTTCCACTGGTTTAATCGTTGGGAGTAAGTGGATTTTAAAATGGTTTCTCTGTGGTTATTAAATTATATTCTGTTTCTGTATCATCCGTACTATACAGATGCATAAGTTATTATGTATAGCACGGCTGGCATTGGCTACCCCTTCAGGCTTTAAACGCTAAACCGATACACTTAGATGTGGCATGAAGTTAATAATATTAAAGGTAAACGTTCAAAAAACGAAGGGTTCCGTGCCTATTAAAAAGGTCGTATCTATAATCTTACGGCACTTACGTCGTTTTCTATAGGAAGGCAGTTTTTCAGCAATATCTCGAAAACATTACAACCGATCTTGTTCAAAATAATTTTCCGTGAAAGAATTCAATAAGCTATTAGCATAATGTCCATGTTTTTTATTTTTCATATTTTTAAATAGACCGTTCATAAATTAGAGGGGGGAACGGGACACAATTTTTGTGACTTTCGGGGCGATTATCTTTGACTCTGAATCAAAAAAATTGATGACGCATCAACAATTAAGACCTTCTTTGCAGTAATTAAAAGGTATAATCATTTCTATCCCCATTCATAATGTTCATCACCAAGGACCAGAATTCTTCATAGCAAAAATCAAACTGTCAGAGGGTTTGACCAAAGTGTTTTATCGACTATCGATAAATAAATATCACTTAATGACACATCTTCAAAGTAATAATGCAATCAGGCTTTTGGATATATACAATGCATAATGGTAAGGAATAAAACAGAAAAAAAATTTACTAACCATTTTAGTAACACGGCACGGAAATTACTTATGACAATCAAGCGACGTAAATGGCATATGTGACGTGGGCATGATTTATTTTAATCTGGAGATGCAGGTTGCTTATCAAGGAGGTCAAATGTTACAGAATAATCATATAAGTCGATATGCGATAATATCCCGTAACATCGATAAGTGGAATTGTCGATAAAACAATTTGGTCATTCCCTGTGACAGTTTGATTTTTGCTATGAAGAATTCCGGTCCTTGTTCATCACAATTCACAGCACAGCCACAAAAGTTCTCTTTCTAAGAAACACAAAAGTCAAACTAACAGAATAAGTCAAAGTACCCGTAAACCTCTCGCTATTCCATGAATGTCATAAAAAGTTCAGTTAAAAAAAACTTCAAAGATCACTAAAGCGTTTCCTAAACTCCACAAAAAATGGCGCCAAAAGATAAATTTCTCACTAAACTGTGTGAAGAATACAAAAAATGACATAAGTGGCGTTAGGACGGATGTAGCAGGTAGTTCTTTTGTCAACGCTAACGTCGTTTATTCAGAATTAGTGGAGAAAGTGGCACAATTTGCGCCATTTAGTTGCTTTTAAATAGTGGCTCTCAATAGCAATAGGAAACCTTTGGGATTATAATGAACTTTAACAATTATGTTAATGGGTCATACAGTGATTAAAATTCGCGTCCTTTCTGTGGACATAGTCTAAGTTTAGAGCTACAAGTATAAAGCCAAATTTTTGGTAAGACTATCCGCTTAAACGGCGTCTCCTCTTATAAGTATGTATAAATCCTTGAAGACTGAAACCTGACTCCACAGTCAAACGAAATATTTTTTTTGTGGAGCGATGTAATATTTTATTTTTGTAAACACAGTTGTGATAAATAATAAATAAATAAAATAATAAATAATTTGTAACTTTTATGCACATGCTGTTCACTATTGACCATAGGAAATACGACTTTCGTATATTTTTTTGAGAGGCGAGGCGTCCCATGCTTCATGGCGTAGAGAGAGTAGGTAACAATCCCATTCCTTGACACTGGCCCAATTACTGACACTTTCAATTCTTATTCATAGCAACAGACGTGAACATTAGGTGTCAACCATTAGTAATATGTCAAACATTGGGACGGTTACCTTACGTATGTTAATTTGGGATTTATGCATATCGTATTTCGCACATAATGGGTTGAACTATACAAAACTGGGTTCCATTCATTGTCAATTTGGAAACGAAATGCAGCGCACCACGTTATCTATTTTAGTCATAAAGAATTGAAGTTGTTATAAATAATTTATAGCCTTTGACATATTGTTTCCATATTTTTATGGAAAAAAATATTAATTTCGTACGTACGGCATATCTAAATGTAATTATTTGTATGGGAAAATTACAGTTGAGTTGTCCTAAAGCTCGTTCGAATAGTTACGTAATTACCCTTCTAAACTCCATCAGAATGATCATTTTGAAAGCTCTTTTTGCAATTGATGCCGATGATGAAGAAGAAGAAGAAGAAGAAAATAAGTTTATTCATGACGTTTTAAAACTTAGGCTAATACATAGGAAAAGAAACAGTAGTAAACATTTTAAATCGTCATTGAAATGGCCTCCACTCAGCTTTATGTCAAGGTACCTTGTGAGTACCTTGACGCTGGTCTTCCGTGGATACCCTTCCAAGAGAACGCTCCAATACGCGGCAAACATGATGACCTCCTTCAATGGTCGCACTTTTTACAAGCTTTTATTGAATAAGTTCAACTAACAAATATAGCTACAGACCTACATGACTGCACACTGACTATAAGCAATGCATGTAGGTACTTATTTATGTTTGTTTTTGTGAAATCTTGGAAGTCTTTGACTGACTCGTAGCAACTACCTACGTTTTTCTGAATCGCCTCCAATCGGGTCAAACTACTAAGTATGTAGTTTGCATCGATTGTTGTTAAAAAAATATGTTAACACAATTTGTAGACAAAGGCGCCCGCTGAACAACCAACGCGCGTCCCTTTTGACGTCTCATTACTCCAAACATCATAAATTTCAGCCAGTTTAGCATTTCGGCGTATTTGTTTACATAATAATAAACGCTCAGTTAATACCAGCCTACCCATTCAGTTTCGCACATAGAACTTTCGCTTTCCAAACGATGTATCTGTCACTCAGCGGTAGAAACAAAAGAGAGCTTATGTAATACGAAATAAGGTTCAGATTTCTGTAGAAGCAAGAGGCATGAGGTCGAATTATTTACAAATTGCACATGAATATTCTGAAGTTCGTTCGCAGTGAGCGCCATCTTGAATTAGCACGTTGGGTGCCATTTGCTAATACATAATTGGGGGAATTATGCCTGTTAGAATGTTGATTAGACGAGCGTGAATGTTAAGTAAGTTTATTAACTAAATATCTGTTTCAGACGTCAGATCGACAATAAATGTACTTATTGTCGATAAAAATCATGCAACTCTTTTTCATTTGTTATTTTAGTGCAAAATAAAGCGTTTTATTTATGAAACGAATTGAGAACGTCGTAGGTATGAAAACAAAAAGTTGACTATTTAATTTTATCCACTTCGTAACTTGCAATTAGCGAACACACACATTCATTCTCCACAAATATTCTCGTCTTGTTGTTATATTGATTTTGCTTACCTTGGTCACGTCAAAATTGCGGTACCTATGGCGTGATTTTTAGGTGTAGGAAACAACTTATAAAAATCTTCAGTCTTAGATTATTATTTTGATTTTGAATTATATTTTAGAAGTAACTATCTTTGTAAAAAAATATGCGATACACGCTATTAACAATACAAAATGGTGGCTTGCTGATATACAAAAGTGGGATTATTCGCGTATTTTCGTTAAGTAGGACCTTTTTGTGTGAGATACACCTTCTCAATAACAAAGAATGGACATTTGGGGTGGACATAGACTTTTATCCCGTGGCACCACGGGCACGTGAGTTATTGTAATACACCCGAATTTGTATTTTCGCAATTCCGAATACTAAAACAATCATGCATTGTTGGTACTGTTTTCGGTGAACGTCCAATAACGCAGTAAAGCTGACTGCAACTTCCTATGACCTGATTCGCTGCGTGCGTCACGATCCATTGCAAAACAAATGGTGTGAGTTAACTTAGAAGGGCAATAGAAATTGGATTAATTAGAGTCAAAATAGTCTACATCTACAAGGGGTATGCGTGCAAAATTTGCTAAATATGTAGGGGAAGGTCGGGTAAAGCGAACACCCCAGGCAAAGCGAATTCGGCCTCTACCTCCCGTCTTACTTGTCCTTGTCGCACCGCAGCGAGCGCTCCCTACTATGCCTGCCGCTCACTAATCCAAGGATCCCGAACGACGTATAGGCGCGTGGTGCGACAAGGACAAGTAAGACGGGACCGGGAGGTAGAGGCCGAATTCGCTTTGCCTGGGGTGTTCACTTTACCCGACCTTCCCCTAGGTGGCGTTAGCTTAGTCTGATTATGAGAATATGTACCTAATAGTAATGGTAACACCAGCAAGGCAATCGCATAACTTTTGGAACGAGCGTTAGGTAGGATTTATCAACTGTCATTATCATTTAAAAGATTACAGTTGATTTGTCCTAACGCGCGTTCGTAAAGTTACGCAATTTCCCTGCAGCCAATACCGTACTATGACAGTTCGTAACTACGTAAGTGTAAACTGACATGTGAAAGAGTCCTTTATAAGGCCTACTTGAAGCTACATAAATTGAATTTTAACTTCTAAACTATCTACATATGTACCTATAATGTGTCTGCTTTGACTAAAGATTGACTGGTACTGGTACAGAATGGTTACGGCATTAATTCCGCCTTTTGTACGATAAGTTCTTCTTTTGTGCAATAAAGATACAGGATACGGATTTTGAAGTACTTAAACATAATGACCCCTCGTTTTAAAAGGCAAAACAGGTTAATCCCCATGCAATTTTTCGACAAGGTGCATCCTTTACCGGACGCCGCATCCCACTTTTTGCTTTCCCATGGTTAAAAACTTAAATCACAACACTAATTAAACAATATTTTCATTCTTCAGTAGCCCTTAGCGTGTCAAACCAAAACCAACCTAATAATTATGTATTTGAGTCGGAATTGGCTTGTGTTTACACGTGAGTATATCAACTCGCGTCGTTGGAGGTCGAAAAAAGTTTAGACGAGAGTCCGCGGGGAAGTTGTAACAAAATATCGTTGTGTTCGTTACAGAATATTTTTTTCTGATTTAACGTGAGAACAGGTTAAGCGAAGCAAAACACTAATATGAACACAACACAGTAAATTTAAAAATATTTATATGTAACCTAATGATAGTTTTGTTATTGTTCACCAGTGATACAGTAAACGGAATGCAAGTACATAATGTTTATGGAAACTGTCACGATCCACATACATTATTTTTATAATGTACATCGCTGCGCGTCGCATCCGCACTGCACTGAAAGATCCGAGAATTTCAACAATTTTTTCGATACCTTCCCACCGATATTTTTGCATGGCTATTTTTTTGGGACTTACATATTGATTAATCTGGCGTCGGAAAAAAAGCCAATACAGCTGAGCCCACACGAAAATTATTATTATTTTGGTACTTTTAATTAACACTGGCAACCCCTTCTTACCACCCGATCGATTTAATTTTTTTTCGAAAAATCCAACTGCTTTTTTGCAAATATGCCACTCTTACTCACGATTAAGAGGAAAGAATAAGACATACACACATACATACATAGATACATTATACGTTTATACAATACATAACCCTCCTTTTCTTCGGCAGTAGGGTAAAAACTGTTTTATTTTTCATACAAAGGGTAGCCTATGTCATTTGGAGTATAATTTCGATCAATGGATACCTCCTTCATCAAAATCGGTTTAGTATCTTTAACACTACACTCGGCGCTGGCTAGCCAGTTCCTTTGCTTGAACTTGGCTTGACACGCTCCCGCGTGTCTAGAACATAGACTGCTAAAATGGTATCCCTGCCGTAGTCGGGCAAAAAAAGACGGAACCCTAAAAACGAAAATATGAATGACACCTAAAATGAATCTTCTATCCAAAATGATGTAATATAAAAAAGGTAGATAAGTTGTCTATATGAAATTCCGTGTTTAAAAATGGCCACCAAATCTGACAGCTAACGTTTAACGTTTCCATTGACGACTCGAAACTGACTCAATTTTAGTGTGACATTTTTCGAGCGCGTATACCTATCTACCTCTTTTATTATATTACATCATTGTTTCCATATAATAAGGATGACTTAATGTGATTCCATCTTTTCCAATTCGCCTTTCCAATCAAGATTCAAATCTATTTTCGCTTTAAAATACGTAAAGTTCGTCACCAGTCCTCGCGTTACGTTACATTCGCTTCTTTTGTCTCTGTCTCCATTGAACTACATTAAAGCGGGGTGCAGTCTGAATGCAGTTGATGCTAAAAGCACCCGACTGAACAGTTTCTTTAGAGTGCAATGAGCCGTTTACGGGGAGCGTTCTAAGCTTTTTCTTTTTAATTTTGTGTTGGCGGAACTGGAAATGTTTGAGTAGGGTATTAGTACAATTTGGTGCTGAAGCATGAATTGCGAGCGTTTCCATGTACATTTACAGATTGCATTTTACAGTCGCGTTGTGTCGTGCTTTACGAGTGCCGTCATTTACTATAAGGCGCTCTATACATGAATCATCGATTTTTGTCGATGTTTGTAATGAGATGTCGATGTTTGTGTGAGTTAGATGCTCCTACATTATTGCAAAATATAAGTTTTAGGTTTCCGCGCAGACGAGAGCGCCAGGTGTCGTAAGAAACACCTTTTCTTTATTCCTCGCAATCGAACTAACTACGCCGGGAACATATTCATTAAGCGTGTTTGCAAATTATTTAATAATAATGAAAAACTTACTATACTAGTATTGATGTATTTAACTGTACAGTCAAGAGCAAAAGTAAGTTATTACTTTTGTACCTTATTCCATTGCGATAAGGTGAAAAAATGATAACCTACTTTTGCTGTTGACTATACAAGTACTTCTCTGAAAAAAACATTTAAATAGACTTAAGGACAATTATACCCTGAGTGAATAGTTATG
This sequence comes from Epinotia nisella, assembly GCA_932294315.1. Classification (NCBI taxonomy): domain Eukaryota; kingdom Metazoa; phylum Arthropoda; class Insecta; order Lepidoptera; family Tortricidae; genus Epinotia; species Epinotia nisella. Next base: position 16,390,947 of record OW028688.1, on the reverse strand, counting down.
TATTTCTGCTCACTTTAATCAGATATGTTTTCTTTTCCTCTTGTGTGTACACTTGAACTCTTATAAAATTCGTTAAATTACGTTTAATTACTTTTAAAAGATTTTATGTTTTGCTATGTTGTCATATTACACTTAATATATTAGCCCAGTATTAATTAAATTAGCCACGTATTTTTTAACTCGTGCTTTCAGGAAACTATAGGTCTGTTTTTCTGTTTCTTTTATCTTAGTCAAGGTTTCTGTATGACTGTTTGTTTCTAAATAAATTAAAAAAAAAGATGTCTCAGTCAATACTAAGGATACAATTATAGAATTAACGCGAGACGTATCTAGTTTCGTTAGACGTGAGGGGCGGGGTGAGGCATGAGCGCGTAGCGAATAACATCCCAGGGCTGTTATTCGCTACGCGCTCATGCGCCTCACCGCACGCGTCACGCCTAACGAAACTAGACCTCTACCTACGCTTCGTTACTACGAATCGCGGCGTCAAGATATATTTGTGGGTGAGGCAGGTTCCATCGCACAACAGTCTGCGTCCACAACGCGTTGGCGCCATCCATCTTTATCTCCGGCACGCTTTTGCCAGGCCGGCTGTTATTCTTTACGCGCTCATACGTCTCACCTCACCCGTCACGCCTAACGAAACTTTCCCCCTATTCTGTAACTTGTTTTAAGCTCACCTCAACGCTCACCCACAAATATATCTTGACACTGCGGTGCGTAGTAGTTAAGCGTAGGTAGAGGTCTAGTTTCGTTAGGTGACGCTGTTTTAAGCTCACCTCAACGCTCACCAACAAATATATCTTGATGCGGTGCGTAGTAGCTAAGCGTAGGTGGAGGTCTTGTTTCGTTAGGTGACGACGCATCAGGTGAGGCGCATGAGCGCGTAGCGAATAGCAGCCCTGGACCTCTACCTACGCTTAGTTACTAGTGTCACTACGAATCGCAGCGTCAAGATATATTTGTGGGTGAAGTGAAGATCGAGGTGTGTTTAAAGAAGTTACAGAAAGAATAGCGGGGCTGATTGATAATTTTAAACGTAGCCATATCTCTCTTAGCGCAATCTTGATGATCGCGTGCATAATGACACTAAAGTAATAGATGATAGATATAATGGGGATGGAAGTATGTACACATTCTTCTTCTATTAGGTAGTTAGATAGTTTAATAATAGCCGTATTATATCGGTAATAGTATCGTTGCGGGAGCTTCCTAAAACAATTTATTTTTAATCAACGCCGGTTGCTTCGGATCTATTTAGCAGAAAACGAGGACAGGCGAAACTTCCTGGAGGTATTTTTAATTAGAAACAGTACTTTACTATTTTGAACGGCACTTTATACGCGCTACACCGTTGTTTATTTCAACTAGCATCAAATTTATTTTTATAATCTCTAGTTTTTGAAAGCGAAATGTAACCCATACTGCTTTGATTTAAAGAGCCCATTAATACCTATACTAATGCAACGTCGAGGACTAGAAAATTTACCTACCTTACTTACTTGATATTTGGAATGTCCAAGTTATTTACCTACCCATGAACTTATACCTATCATTGTTACCTATTTTCATTCATATTTCTTCATCTAACACTTACCTAATATCCAAAGGTTCAAAACTATCTGAGCCATCCGATGCCCTTATCAATAGTCTTGTTCACATGGTTTTGATCATTCTGTCCGTACACAGTCATCTTTTCAAACTCATTATTTCATTCATACACTATTGCTATAAGAGGGCTAGATTAATCTTGCTTGTGTACTCAAAACCGTCCTTCACATTTAAAATGTTTTCTATTAATACCTACCCACAAACTACGGGGTATTAAATTCTATAAATAACTTGTCTGTGGCAAAAATGTCGGTAACGTTTATGAATGGCAGAGAGCCCTTTCAGAGAATTCTCTAATGTTCTCGGGTAAATTCACGGGTTGTTTATCTTATTGGAATAATTAGTACTAGTACCTAGGTACTAATTATAAAGTTGTTTTGTGTGATAAAATGAAGGGCGATATACCATTACATTTGTTACCTACTCTTTTTTCGTTAAAGGTAGGCAAATTACACGTTTATTCCAATTCAAAAATAAAGAAATGGAAATATATTCGATTTAATTAGGTATGTATTAAAATAAGTAATAATATGTTAAAAACTCTTCATCCGTAATTTACTAGCCCAAAAGCCTTTGCAATGCTTGATTTTTAGTTCGATTATAGGTGTGCGTTGATTTTTCAATAGCTCGAATTTGCACCGTTACAAAAATGCTGGAACAGCAAATAAATGTAAGCAAAAAGGTTTTTATTTTTAAACCTACCGGGTCGCATTCGTATAAATTCACACGAACACGTAATAAATCTAACTGCCGGACGGGACTTATCAAAACCACTAACGCGTCCAAAAATTAAAAGTACCTAAAAATTAATTGTGATTTCCATCAAAAAAACTTCGTCGCTAAATCTCGTTTTCATATTTACTTTGCGCCGGTGTTGATTGGCTTTACAAACACAGCTACGTTTCTGAACTGAAATCTGCTTTCTAGACAGGCATGTTTCGTTTAGTTGCACGATAATAAACCTTATGTCTCTATACACTGAGATGTACACCGCTGCATGTTAATTTTTAGCTGCATCCAGCGATTTTGCTCTTGTTAGTTGGGTAATGAGTCTTTTTCCTTGCTCAGTTCCCGAACGCATTCGGAATGTTGGCGAGGCAAAAATGCGCGGGAAAGTTTTCTTTGTCTATGGCTGGCTTTGTATAGACCTAACGTAACTTTTTCTACGTAAAAGACTAAGATGGTGTGGAGTTTTATGCCGCTCTCAGTGGAACAAAGGAGTGATTTTTAAACTTACTCTGGCTGAAATCATGAGTGATAATGAGAGCTAAGTGGCACGGCCGAGAATTCCTTTGTGCCCATTTGGTTTGCACGTAGCCGGCCAGAGTTGGCAATGAGGTAAATCAAGCTTCAAAGAAAACGTTTGCCTCGTGGTCGACGGTGATGAACGTCAGTTAAATAAATGTCGTGCACATGCGTGTTAAGTTCATTAAGCTTTGCAGTGATAAAAAAATATAACATGTGTTTTTGGAGTTCACATTTTTTTTTGACGTTGGCATCATTTAGCTTAAACTGACGATTACTGGAAAGGAATTTGGTTCATTTTTGTAGATGGAGATCACAATGCATTTTAATTGTTAAGCCGGATGAATTCATACTTATCTGATGAATAATTAAATATTCCATCCATTAGTTAGCAGTTAGGACCAATGCCTAATTATACTGGGTGATTTTGGGGTCATGATCTGCAATGGCCAAAAGCGAATAAGATGGTCGTACTGAACAACTTTTCCCATGACCAACCACGAAATCGCAAAAAAAAAACAGCTGTTCCATACATTAACTGTGAATTAATTGAGAGTTAATGTATGGAATAGCTGTTTTTTTGCTATTTCGTGGTTGGTCCCATGGGAAAAAGTTGTTCAGTATGACGATCTTATTCGCTTTTCGCCATTCCGGATCATGACCCCAAAATAACCCAGTAGAAGACCCTGAAAATTAAAAAAAAAAAAATATTTCGGACAAATCATCATCAGCATATCAGCCCAAAGACATCCACTGCTGGACATAGGCCTCCCCCAAAGAGTGCCAAAGTGACCGCGACCTTTAACAGTCACCTAACATAACTTTCGTTTATTTCATAGCTAAGAAATATAATATAACATTGTGTATTTAATCTCGATAATCTATCTTCATTCCACAAGATATTTAAAAAATACTGAACTCGAGAATCTGCATTCCACAATCAGCATTCAAGACAGTGATCCCTTTATTCATGAAACTTAACAAACCTCTGTTAGCTAATACCTATGTGTTTTGTCCCATTCTCAAAAAAAGATACGAGTGACACATAAAGACAAACAAATTTAAACAGTATTTAGCTAAAATAGGGTCCATGAACGTTCATGAACGAGTCTATAGCTAATAGCTTTTTAAATATGTTACGTTAAATTACGAAAAGTAAGCGAACCCTTGGCCAGAATACAGTTAAAACATCGGCTTCTTTTATCTACGGAGCTCGAGGGTTGAAGCGTTTTTCACTTGTCTTATTTGTTGGTGTTTTTTTGTCGACTGCACACCCTAAGGTCGGAGATTCTTGGAATTTCAATAACGGTCATGTGCACGCAATCGTTTGAAAGTTCATTCAGAAACATTTCAAGTGTTTTAGTGAAGTGTGTAGGTAGCTTGCTGTTTGAGTATAGTTTTTTTTGACATCTGTACTGGTCTACCGTAGAAAGTTTTCTATATTCAATTTGAAATATCTAAGCATATCTTTCAAGCTTGGCGCTGCGTTTGATTGGACAAAATCTGCAGGTATGTGGGTCGTTCTTCTTTTCGACCGACAATAGCCTGTCCTTCGTCTTACTACGGCATCTCATTTGAGTAATGATTTTACGGTTTTATAATGTTCGAAAATGAACGTCCATATTATTTTATTAATTAGTATTAATTTAATATTTTAGTTTCTCTAACTAGCATTTTTTTTAAACGTATTTTTATCGTAGAAGTCCGTGACAGAGTGGTAAACCAAAATGTAGTCCCCACTGAAAGAGTCCACTTTGTCACATATTTTTTTTAAAAACTAACCGTAAACAAATATGTATATTGGCCGGAAAGGAAACTTTAATTAGTGTTAATGAAGAAACCAATGCATTTTTTTTTAAATCGCACTTCAAAATCACAATTTTGTATAGTTCAAAAACCAAAAAAAAAGGAAAACCTCGGTTCATTGTCGGTAAAAAAGAAGAACGACCCATGTGGTACTTTGTAATTTACCAATAGCTTAGAGTCGCTCAGATTTTCTTACCTACATTTCCACAGTTGTATTATTATTATTATTTTATTTATTTAACCCAAATACATAGTCACAAAGTGTGTGTATCTACATCTACAAATCTTCGCCAAACTGACAGTTAAATTGTCCTAACGCGCATTCGAAACTTTACGTGATTACCCCTCTGTTTTGACTCGACTGACAATTGACAGCCTACTACCACACCAACTCGGCACCCCAAATACGAACTAGGCCTAAGTTACTATGATGTACCTATGATAAAATCATTTATTTTATAAAGTAATTACAAAATGATAATTAACATTAACTAAATTAAATTAAAACTAAGTTAAATCTAAAAAATTAGAGGGGGGGGGACAGAATTTTAGTGACTTTCGGGGCGATTATCTCTGACTGTATTCACTTAATCAAAAAAATTCCCGAGAAACCTTATATTTATTTTGAAAGGCCTATCGATTCATGTGCCACACGTGGGCTCACGATGAAAACATTTTTTTTTACTTTTAGTTTTATGTATTGAGTACATCCCTAAAAAAATTTTTTTTAGTAATTTTAATTACAATACAATACAATACAAATACTCTTTATTGCACACCTCACACAAACAAAGCAGTTACATAGAGAAACAATACAATAACATGTACATAGAGAAACAATACAATTACAAAACTTTGTAGCGGCTAACAAAATACACCTATCCTCAAAATTTTATTCAAATACACCTTATAGTTTTCGAGTAAAATGCCTGTGACATACGGACAGACGGACAGACGGACAGACGGACATGACGAAACTATAAGGGTTCCGTTTTTGCCATTTTGGCTACGGAACCCTAAAAAGACCCCTGAAGCATTGTACCGAGGATGCTGGCGGCATTTTCTCGCTGAATTGCAATGCTGATGCGTTGCGCGAGAAAGCCGCCAGCTCTTCGGTCACCAGTTACATCGACAGGACGTTTTGCGATTTCTGCAAATAACTTATGCGCACTGGGACCCCACGGACCGAGGGTCTCGACGCCAAAGGGTACAAAGTCGTACTCTCTGCCGAGGCCTCTATATTTATTACATTTCAGATGTATGATTAATATAAATTGTTACTCAATTAATAATGGTATATTTTATTAGCTTACCATGAAATTAGCTTGCGTAGAACAAGCCCCTAATCCCCAAGATACGCCGCTACCCGTAACTTGTAGTCTTAATATAACAAATTTATCGTCGAATTCGCCGCCCGAACAAATTTAATTAATTCGCAACAACGGCTTAGGGATAGTCCCTACTAATTGTACACAAGTTTAACTATAAACTACTTTTTAGTATCTTAGTTTGGGTAACTATGGTGGAAGTATGCGTTAACGCGTTTGACATCGTAATATGAATACCTAATTTAGTTTAGGGTTAGGGTATCAGGTGAGGTAGCATTTTTTTTAAACCAGGTATTATTAGGTGGTAATATATTAACTGAAATAGGATTCGTATAAAATACATTATAAAATACTACTAGCCTAACTAGATACATCCTGACTATAAAATAAAAATTTATAATTTCAAAACAACATATTTGGGTCAATCAACTATTTCTTGTTGTTATTCTGTCCTGTTAGCTTAGAGACAAAATGACAGAGTTTCTTAGAAAAATTGTTACAGTTTGGACTTCAAACATACTTAAAAGATCCATACAAAAAGGGGTTGAACGTGACAAGAAAACCCCACATTTGGTAAATTTAAACCCATAAAATGGCAGTTTTAAAATGTGAACCATGGCAACTAGTGACAGAAAAAAGTTGATTCACCCATTCACAAATAAAAAACCGGCTGGGAGCTCTTAAAGTACGATTGCTAGAAGATTTTAGTAAATAGAAAGGATCATTTAACCTTATTTGATTAAACAACGCACGTAGAACCGATGGCCGTTGGGGCGGAAAGGTTCTCGAGTGGCAACCACGTACCGGAAGGCGCGGCGTGGGTTGATCCCCCACAAGGTGGACTGATGACCTGGTAAAGGTCGCGGGAGTCCGCTGGATGCGGGTGGCGTAGGACCGGTCACTTTGGCACTCTTTGGGGGAGGCCTATGTCCAGCAGTGGCCGTCTTTCGGCTGATATGATGATGATGATGATGATGATGATGATTAAACAACAGCTTTATTGAGATCTAAATTAAATTCCCGCTCAATTGTGAAACAAAAACCGAAACGCCAAAAGTTACTCAAATACCCTTGATCATCAAAACTGTAGTTTAAGCGTTCTGAAAATCTGAACTTTTTCAGCACAAATGGTTTTCATTATTAAAGGTAAACTATGCCCATTCACACTGTCTGGAATGACTTCACCAATCACTAGTTTAAATTGACCCCGAAATACATAAAAAAATATGCGTAATTCGAGGTCAATCTTGAACTGGTTTGTTTAAGAAGAGTTTTATTGTGAATGGACAGGTCGTTGACCTGTGTTTTGTCTGTCCTTTGGGTGCCAACAGTTACAATGGCCCTTAATACTTATTGAAATGTCCTTTGCGACCTTTTCAAGATGAATTGGGGTGAGATTTATTATAAATGTTAAGTACCTTTGATGGATCTCGAAATCAAAACAGATCATTCACGTCATGGGCAAAACTTTGCAAAAACTCATAAATATAAGTGCTTAATTAAAGCCAATTTAATTAAATAGGTACTAAAACTACTGCAAATATATTATATGGACGAAGTATAAGAGGTAAAATTGGATGGTAAGTACAGTTGGAAGGCAAGACATCGGCGAACTTTTTCCGACCAAATCAGAGAAATTCTAGCAAGCATAAATAGTTCAAAAAGTCCCGACTACGGAAAACTAACTGAAAATAGTAGATTGTATGACAAGGGGCTAAAATAAGCCATATTAACACGAGATGGATATTTTTCCGAGCGAAGCGAGGGAAAATAATTCGAGGGGTAATATGGCTTTTAGACCCGAGTTATACACTCTACTTTTCACTTCGACTGCGAGAAAATAGTAAAACAAAGATTATCCATCCACAATCAATAACAAATACTGCGAAGAGATTGTTCAATTTAGCGTGAGGCGTTTTCTTTTTTAATGATTTGGAATTAGGGACTAAAAAACACCTGATGTTTGATTGGTCGATTTTAATATGTAGCTGTATTCTGGTTGGTTGATAGCAAAGAGAAATGTTTTTTGAAAGAGTTGTGATTGGTGGATTTAAATGATTTGGAATTAGGGACTAAAAAACACCTGATGTTTGATTGGTCGATTTTAATATGTAGCTGTAGGTATTCTGGTTGGTTGATAGCAAAGATAATGTTTTTTGAAAGAGTTGTGATTGGTGGATTTAATATGGTGAAGTGTTTTGATTGGTCAAAATAAATGTGTTAAAAATCATAAATATGTATACATATTTTCCCTAGGGGCTAAATGTACTACTTTAGCCCCGCTTATTAAGCCTAATATGACACACTTTTCGAGCATGAGATGTGAAAAACTGTTTTTTTACAAGGCGGCTTATGTCACCCGGAGCATAATTTCGAATCGTTTGATACCTCATTCATCAAAATCAGTTCAGTATCTTAAACGCCACGGTACTCCTCCAAAGAGTGCCAAAGTGACCGGTCCTGCGCCACTCGCATCCATCGGACTCTTAACATAGATGCCTAAGAGTAAAAAGACAACCATGTAAAGAATGCCATGAAAGTGAATGAAGCAGGAGAGGTTTACCAAGATCGTAGCAAGTGCAAGTCCAAGTCCAAGTCCAAGTGCAAGTCCAAGTCCAAGTGCAAGTGCCAGTGTAGCAAAAAAGTATCCCAGAAATTGAACGGGGTCTCAGGCGATCATAGGGCGGGCTCATATTTCGCCCAAAGGCTGAGCCTGGCCATCCAACTAGGAAACGCAGCGAGCGTCTTGGGAACGATGCCCAGCACGTCTAGCACAACTTGCTGCTCAGTCGCTTCTCGCGCGACTATGCGTCCCCTATCTCACTCGCACCGTACAAATTAGAAAAAGGGGGGTAGAGCTTTCTCGACTCGCGTCGCGGTGCGGCGTCAGTTGCGCTAGCCCCGCTGGGGCTATATTAGGTTGTGTTGAGGGTGGTAGGTACCCATTGTAGTTACTTAAAAGAAACAAAACGTACCAATATGTTTTGTTTATTTTAAGTACCTACAATGTATAGGTATAATTTAGAACACTAATAAATAAGTTCAAATCCATGATCTCCGCCTACCTCTCCAGGACAAGAGTTGTGTCATTTATGTTTGATTCGTACGGTGTTATCGGAATGTTTATTTTTACGCCATGATTTACGAGTTTGGTCATCCCACAGTGTCGTAACAAAAATATTCTATTAGTGGGTGGATAACGATGGCCATGATTATATCTTTATCTCCAATTTTTATTATTGTAGCCAACACCTACATTAATACACGAAATTATAGTGTACTTACTTGATAGAACTGATTAATGTTGTCGCCACATTTCATTGGCATCTGTGACAATAACCCTCCTTTCCTTCGGCAGTCGGGTAAAAAGGGACCTCCGGGACTATTTTTTAAACTTATTTCTTACACAACACAATTACGAATAACTTAATCTAAGTCTTCGCCAAACTGTATAACAGTTTGTTGGCGAATATACACTCTTTATAATTATGTTTGTATCTACATATATCTACACATTAGCTATGTTTTTTAATGCTTAATATTAGCGGCAAACAGCTGCCTAAAATGGACCGGAAACTTAGATTATATATAAATATATATCAAGTATACTATAGCTATACTGGTTGCCACCATAAGGAACTGAAAAGCTTAAGGCCTGCCACAAAGCTTAAAGCCTCTCACAGTATGGCGCGGCCTGGCCGCGGCGGTCAATAGTAAACATCATTAGCTGTCAAATTTACTATTGACTGCCACCGCAGACCGCGCTATTGTTTTGCAGGCCTTATGCAGCTAATTTAAGAACATAGCTCCTCTGTAGAAATCTATGCTCTAATCATCATCATCATCTTATCAGCCGAAAGACGTCCACTGCTGGACATAGGCCTCCCCCAAAGAGTGCCAAAGTGACCGGACCTGCGCCACACGCATCCAGCGGACTCCCGCGACCTTTACCAGGTCATCAGTCCACCTTGTGGGGGGCCTCCTACCCACGCCGTGCCTTCCGGTACGTGGTCGCCGCTAGAGAACCTTTCCGCCCCAACGCTCTAATACCGGAAACCAAAATCTATCTAACTAAATCGATTAAGCGCTTTAAGTGTGAAAAAAAGTCAAATAACGTACAGGCAAAATTCCGGATTATGTTTATAAGATCCAACAGAGATACAGTGCGAAGCTGTGTGCATCTAGCTATCAACCATCATCATCATCATCATATCAGCTGAAAGACGTCCACTCCTCTAAAGATTGCCACAATGACCGGTTCTGCGCCACCCGCATCCAGTGGACTCCCATTACTCCCAAGCTAGCATCCACGGAAGAACAGCTTCAAAGTACTCACAAGGTACCTTGACGATTTGAAATTCTCACTACTGTTACTTCTCTTATGTATAAGCCTAAGTTTTAAAACGTCATGAATAAACTTATTTTCTTTCTTTCACGCGAGGAGTCCAATAATGAAAACACACATCTCTGGTTGACATTTACCCAAACTGAACGATTTAAAACAAATCTGGGTTAAATGTAACTTCGATTAAGCCGTAGCTGTTTTTAGTTATAATGTAAGTACGTAATAAACAACACTGTTGCCTTTAAAATCAATTTTCAAGTTACAGCGTGAATCGAGACCGATTAAGTACCCGTTCTACTTGCGTAAAGTTCTGGGATCCTACAGTCTAACACGAATTAAGGACTTGCGCAGTTAGCTTTGTCTTTACTGGCAGTTTGTGTGACTGCCTTTACTCCAATTCTGTGTGTAGCTGCCTTTACTTTGTTCAATTGTTATGTTGCCTGCAGTGCGACTGCAATAGCATTTGTCTTTTAGTGCTCCTAACTTGGTCCAACCAAACTCATGCGATTATAAGGTAGGTAGGTTTCTCCACACAAATTAAACTGGTATTATTTCGTTTTTTGTTTATGATATCATTTTTGATCCCGATCAAAAATGATATCAGTCTAATAATACGAATATGTTACCTAAATACACGATAGAGTCCTACATTAATTATTCAAAATATTTGACTACTTCGGGGATTATTGAAAAAAACCGGTTATATGTACACATACCTTATTTCTGCAACAGTAAAGTTGTAGTACACAGCTTTATAAAACTTTGAGTGAATACAAATATTGGTGCCCTTGACTGGACATAAATTGAGCGTTGGTTCAATACAATAGGAGATTGTGTCTCAAGGGAGCAAAATGATATATTTACGGCGAGGGCGGTATATTGAATGCCGAATGAAGCGAAAGATTCTACAATAGAATCCTGAGCGTAGCGAGGGATTCTGAAGTAGAACTTTGAGCGTAACGAGGGATTCAAGTGTTTACGCCCCAGATGAAAATTATTTGATTTAGAAGACATCTTTAATTTCACAAAGGCAAAGTAAACCCAATCAAAACACCACCCTCAAAAACCAATTTCGTACTCTATTTTGACTTTTAATGTATTTCAGAACCAATACTAGTGTTTCTGTGAGCTGTAGGCGTCGCTAACAGTATTTTTCAAAATAGACGTTTGAAAGGAAAACCGTGTCGACAAATACCTAGAAATCTATTTATAATTATCGAACCTGCTCACAAAATCTCACGAGCATCGGTTCAGAAATGCGACCTGTAGAGGAGAACAGTCAGACATACGAAATAATTTTTGCCCAAGCGGAGAACTTCGTTCGCTTCGCTCGCTCCTTCAATAAACTAAATGAAATAGGGGAAAGTCAGTTATATCGTACCTCTTTCTACACAAAACTTTCTGTACCTACTAAATTAACTTTTTCTGAAATGAGGCCGCAGGTGCAATAGCACTTTTACAAATCAAAATCTACTGACGCTTTTAGTAAAAGATAGGTACTGTCAGGAAGAAACGCCGTAACAGACTTAATATGAAAAATCTATTACTTTTCTTATACTTAACTTTACGTTCCTTCGTTTACTTTATCTATATCATAGAGAATAATAATATATAAGTAATACCCGAAAAAATACATCCCAGGAATTCTGAAACAACAACAACAAAAACAACAACCAAACAACCAAAAGCTGTCGTACTTTTAAAGGTAACTCAAACTCAAAATAATCTTTATTCAAGTAGGCCTAGTAACAAGCACTTTCCAACCATCAGTTAATTTTTTAGAGTAATTTATTAAACATAAAGAATAAAAAATATATGAAATAAAAATTTTATAAAAAATACTAGTAGAATGTTTCTAGAAAAACAATCGAATGTCAAAAAACAAAATATAACGAAAATAATAGATTAAAAATTCAGTCATAATTAGTTCCATGGAGTTTTATCATTCATGTAGTCTTGTGTGCTATAATAAGCTTTCGAAATAAGTTTACGCTTCACATAGTTCTTGAATTTATTAATCGATAACTCAGTTACGTTTCCTGGACTGTAGGTCTCAGACGTTAAATCCCTCGTAGTTTAAGACTAGCTTAAGTTAGGTACCCCAACTTGATGTGCATTCTAGAAAAGGATTTAACTCTATAGAGCTGTGGCATCGTAAAGAAAATTAACCACACAATAGAAAACAAACATGAATCCTACGAAATACTCACTATGAGGATACAAAAGCGACTTTACCCCAAGCAGATAGACATCAGATTCCAAGTACACTCATAGACATAATATGAGCTTGCTAAAGTTATCCTCCGATTACATTTCCCTCGTAAACAATGAAGCGATAGTATCGCCACACATTATTTAGCGATCCAACGATTCATGGCAGCCACTTGATTGTACTCTATCCTTTACAAACGTGACTTGGATAACGAACATGGGATTACAGTCGTGAAAACGCGACCCTGTTGATGCTTTGGATGGCGGAAAAAACATGTGAAAAACGCTCCCGAAAATACGGCGCAACGAAAAGAAAGTGAGTGATATGTTTTCGCTATTAGGTGATTTTTATCAATAAAATGTGGTCTATTTTGCGTCCTGATGCTTTTGCAGGCTTGTTAAGATAAATGATGGATTAAAAAGACAGCGACGTCGTTTCTTTATACTAATCTGTACGTCTATAAGTACTTGCAAGTTTTGTATGCAAAGGGTAATCTTTGGAACCACTTGATAGTATCTAATATCAGAAATTCTTTCATTTGTGTATAGAATGGACTTTCTGGATGGACATACAATACGCGGGCGGAGCTAGGCTATACTAATTTTACAAAGGAAAAGTCTGTGAGATTATAGCTTTGTACAAGTACTTACTATGTTTTTATGTAATGGGTAATCTCTCGAACCTCTTGATCGATTTCAAATATTCTTTCACATGTGTGTAGAACAGACCTTTTAGATGGTCATAGGCTATATTTTATCCTGCGTCTCCGCCTTGGTTCTCTATAATACGGGGACTAGTCTGTAATAAAGTAAAAGCCGGACGAGTGCGAGTCAGACTCGCCCACCGAGGGTTCCGTACATATTTCCACCTACCTCGATGACGTAGGTATTTTATAAAGACTATATTTTTATGATTTAATTACAAATGTATAGTTTTTAGATTTTTCCCTGTGCTTGCAGTGTAAGACCAAATTTTGTATAATAGATCTAGGTCAACGGGAAGTACCCCATTTTGATTCCCTTGAGAGTGTTGAAATATACGTTTTTTGCGACATAAACGGCCGTATCTTTCTTTAAATTAGAAGTTTGATTTTTCACAGCTTCAAGGGACTGCAAACTTGAGTATATGGTTTTCATTTCAGATCGATACCTCCACGTGTTTTGACTTTGACAGATAGACAGACAGGCACTTGACAGACAGACAGACGGCCAACAAAGTGATCCTATTATAAGGGTTCTGTTTTTTCTTTTGAGGTACGGAACCCTAAAAAGGAGTCCATTCAACGATGTCGTGAGCTTCCAGAAAGTACAGCCTTGGCCAAAAGTATTGAGGACCCCACGTTTTCCTTTGTAACTTATGTATAAAGTATTATTTTTCAATTTCATAAATACACGAAGACGTAAAATATAATAAGCGTTTGAACATGTGCCAATCATTATTATATATCATTTTGAAATTGCTGTTTGCGTGTGAAAACTGAAGCTAGAAAAAGTCGGGTTTTACAATAAAGGTTTAATTGTATATTTTTTCACGGATTTTCCCTTAACGTCAATAAATATGATGAATTTTTCCGATAGATACACAACTTTCTATTATAAAATATATAAATGCACCTTTTAAAGTTTGACTTTTTGTATGAAAAACGCATGAGTGCTCAACACTTTTGACCAATGCTGTAGATGCTTCCTTTCGGTTGTACAGTTGAGTTCTCCAATATCTATACAGACAACCTTTCAAAAATATCTACACATGTGTCTTATGTCAGTAATAATAAAGCATGTGTACAGATATTTTTGAAAGGTTGTCTGTATAGATATTGGAAAACTCGACTGTACGTTGTAGAAAATCGATACCATAGCTACAGATAGTCTAGAAAGTATCCCTCGGAACCTAAGCCTAACAAAGTTGACGCCTGGAGATTGAGCACGCCTTCAGAATATAATCTGTCTGAATGGGCCGAGTTTTCTCCATTACCTTTCGAGAACTGAGCCTTTTTTGCACGAGTTTAGACTTTTTACTTAAGCATCTGAATCTTTAATAAGTGGATTTAGCTGTGCTGGTTAGCGATGAAGGATTTTAAGCCTAAGACCAGAGATGAGCTTCTGCGTTTTTATAATTGGCTACTTTCCTAAAACAGTCCGTCAGTTAGATTATCTAAAAATATCTGACACATATTTTTTATTTAGTCAATGAAACAAAAAATGATAAAGATTCGTCACATTATGGTACACTTTTTACCACAAAGTCATCACGCGGAACTTTACCTTTACATATCTTCATCATTTTTGGTTTGATTGAAAACATAAAAAATACGCGTCCATCAATATTTTTAGATAATCTAACTGGAGCCGTAGCATGGTTGGCCTTATTGCTGTTGGCGCGACAAGTGACAAGATAAGAGCATCGTCTCGTTCTATGGAACGGTGTCAGTCAGTGACGCACGCTCTATCCTATCACCTATCGCGTGACAAGGCCAACCATGCTACGGGGCCTGATGACGGACTCAATAGAATTATATATTTTTTACCCAGGAAAGTACCCTATTTTTCTTTTTATGTGTCCGAACGAAGGTACTCAAAGTCAAAGTGATTTATTTTTAGGCATATTACATGCACCTATGAATGTCGATAAACTACCACCGGTTCGGAAAGAAAACCTCTGCCTCGAGAAGAACCGGCGTAAAAAACACGGCGAGGTGTCATTTTTTCAAAATAGTATACAATATATCATTCCAGTATCAGAGTATTATAATGAGAAAAAGATATGCCATAATGAGAAAAAGAATCGCCTCTCAAATGTTTCGCCTGCGAGGTAGCACCAACAGCTTGCTGTTAGATATAGCAGAGAGATGGGACTGTCCGTTCTTTGGTCACTGGGCGTCTGCTCATCGTCCTGTGTATCAAGACTCCAAATAAAGTTTAAGGAATAAATAACTGTGAGACCTAGGTTATGATGTACTAATACTAGTAATGTAAGTCTGTATATTACTAACAAGCTATGGGCATGGCCTGAAATAAATGGTTTTTATTTTTATTTATAAAATTTTAAAATTGCATTGCTACAGTAGTAAGCCTATTTATTTTGCGATAGATTTCTAGTGCAGGACTTTATCGCTGCCAAATATACTTGAGCTTTCTAACTTACTACGTTGATTTCTACTAGCTGCCCACGCGGCTCCGCACGCGTTTTACACAGAACTCAAGCGAATCCGCGTGATAAAATATAGTGAAAGTGCCCTCTATGTATGACATCCGGTGTTTTTTTAAAACGGATGAGTTCATTACCCCCTACAGGTGCTGATAATCTTGACCATTCACATCGGCTCGGCAAAATGCTGAAGCAAATGTTCGCTATGATGCTCACTAGAAAGCTCCTGCTTATTCTGCGAACTTTGACATGTAAATGTTACATTCACTAGACTTGACCATTACATAATGGCACTGAAACGTGATCGCTTACTATGGGCCTCATAAGAAGGCTCAGTCACCCAAAGGGCAATGGAGAGGGCTATGCTGGGAGTTTCCGTGCGTGATCGCAACAGAAATGAGGCTATCCGCAGCAGAACCAAAGTAACCGATATCGCCCTAGCTCCGAATCGCTAAACTTAAATGGCCGTTGGGGTGGAAAGGTTCTCGAGTGGCGAGCACGTACCGGAAGGCGCGGCGTGGGTAGGCAAGGTGGACTGATGACCTGATAAAGGTCGCGGGAGCCCGCGGTATGCGGGTGGAGCAGGAACGGTCACTTTGGCACTCTTCGGGGGAGGCTTATGTCCAGCAGTGGATATCTTTCGGCTGATATGATGATGATGATGATGATGACCATTACAAGTGAATGGTCAAGTCTTGGCACCTTGACAAAATTACAAACTCACAGACTTTTTATCTCTATAATATTAGTATAGAATTCCTCTTAATGTTCAACTCGGAGACCACGTACAGAGGTCATCGACTTTATGTGCCGTCTAGGTAGACGCTGAAAGTGCTTTTATGAAGATAAATCCTTAATTTAATATGTCAATACGAAAGTCGATAAAATGAAGTTTGCAGAGTCAATTGTGAGAGCCGTTGAACGAATATTTGCAAGTATTGATGAAATTGGAATATTAACGGGCATTTTTTTGTTTACTTGTCAATTGCTATATTTAGGAACATGTCTGCCAGCGCAATAAACTGGATGGCAACATCTGTTGATTGGGCTATCTGTGATATGCCAACGTGAATGACATGCAATTTGAATTATTGTGAATAAATGAATATGAATATCAGAAATCAGAATGCGGTGCGCTATTTTTGCAAAGGAAACTCCACTGAGAGCCTGCGCTAAAACAGATGTGTACACTCAGCGTCAAATACCCTGTAGCGATCCAAGTGGCCAAATAGTTCGGGTATACCATACTTAATATATAGTGTACCGAACTATTTGACTACTTTGGTTGCTGATGCAGGGTATTTGACGCTGAATGTACAAAATGTACCCATTTTTATTGATTTGGAGTATATCTTCGTAACACTCTCCGTAAAGTGATGTAGAATAAAGCTAGTAGCGACCTCTCTTAGCATCAATTTAAAACGGTTCCGTAACAAATGACGGTTGCGGACGCAATCTAACAAATTGTCTCCAGCTATGATTCACAACCTCTTTTCTCACCAATCAACCCAGTATGTCCTGACACAGGGATCCGCTATAACGAAGTGATATCAGAGGTGAGTATTATACTGGAACGGTTGAGGCGATTGGCGGTAAGTTGTGAATATCCCTGCCGTCGATCTCGCGGGCTTATGATCGCGCGTTTTTGCTGAACGCGAAGCGATATTTTATTCTTAGCGTACGACCTCGATTAGTTTGACTGTAGCGATTTTTAAGGCTTTGTTTTCTTTGAGATTCTTATGTTATATCTATTCGGTGTTTTAAGGTTCTTGTGACGACCACTCATGAAAGGAAATCACTGATTATGCTGAATGAATAATATTTTTGACTTTCGAGCGCTCGACTATTTCACTCGAAAACTGTTAAAAAAGACCATGCTATTTTAAAATAGCGATATAAAATTGAAAGACGAGTGATACCTACTGACCATTCGTATTAAATTATATCAGTACAAAGTAAGGGCCTACAATTTTGACATACAATCGTATATATTTACTCGTATTTAATTTTCGTGCGCCCGATCAAAAATAGCCCCCCTGTATGTTTGGTTTTTTGCCTTTTTTCGTCTTTCAGGGGTATTGCGTCAAACAAATTCAATTTTTTTTAACCCCCGATGCAAAAAGAGGGGTGTTATAAGTTATGATTGACCTGTCTGTGTATCTGTGTGTATGTCTGTGGCATCGTAGCTCCTAAACGAAAGGTCCGATTTTAAATTGTTTTTTTTTGTTATAAAGCTGACATGATCGAGATGGTTCTTAGCTACGTTTCAACAAAATCGGTTCAGCCGGTTTTGAGATATTGAACTTTGAAATGAAAATGTCGGAAGTTTTTCGACTTTTATAAGTTGTATCGTTCTTTATTAATATTTTATTGGACTCTTCATACACTTTATTACCATCAAGTGGCACGTAGGTACGCTCATCTTTCTGTGACTAGTATTGTAGGCTATGATGTAATATAAAAAAGAGATACGCGCTCGAAAAATGGCACACTAAAATTGAGTAAATTGTCACAACTTGCCTCAGTTTCGAGTCGTCATTGGAAACGTTAGCTGTTAGATTTGGTGGCCATTTTTAAACACGGAATTTCGTATAGACAACATATCTACCTCTTTTTTTTAGGGTTCCGTACCTAACGGTTAAAAACGGGACCCTATTTACTAAGACTTCGCTGTCCGTCCGTCCGTCTGTACCAGGCTGTATCTCAAGAACCGTGAGAGCTAGAAAGTTGAAATTTTCACAGATTATGTATTTCTTTTGCCGCTATAACAACAAATACTAAAAAACCGGCCAAGTGCGAGTGGGACTGGGGCTCCCATACAACAGACATGATTTTTTTGCCGTTTTTATAGATAATGGAACGGAACCCTTCGTGCGCTTGGCCGGTTTTTATATTACATTATTGATTGTAGGTATAATGATCCGTACCTAAACAGGTAAAAACTGTGTTTTGCTAACAGGATAGCTACTAGAAACTGTACACTCACTCGTCCCCATTCAACAAAACAAAGCGCAAAAGACTGATGATTCTACCGCAGACGAGGATAAAATCACTAGAATTCCATTGTCACCACAATACATATTGTCATATCATATCATATCATACTTGTTTTGTAGGTATGTCGTGGTGTTTAAAGTAATCCTATGCTATCCTACTAATCATACTTAATATTATAAATGCGAAAGTTTGGATGTTTAGACGTTTGGATGTTAGTTACTTACGCTTAAACGGCTCAACCGATTTGGATGAAATTTTTCACAAAGAAGTAATGAAAAAATGATCCTGAAAATTTCATGGTTTCATAGAGAAAACGGCTTTTTGCCGAACTGAATGTTCGGACTGACAACGATACAGTCGAGAAAAGAAATTTAGTGATTGCGTTAGGATAAGTAAGAAATGAAATGAAATTTATTGTTGTAAGCCCATACATTTCGTATGGCGGTATGGAGCTCGCGGGGTCAGCTAGTTTTAAATATGTGTACAAAACACGAGAGTTTAAAGTGTGATATGACTATAGTTTAGATATTTTTGTAGCTCTGGCAAACGAGACTGGCCTACATCCTACCGCCAATTAGTCTGCGCTGTAGTGTGTTGACAGACCCCAGGGCTGTTATTCGCTACGCGCTCATGCGCCTCACCCCACGCGTCACGCCTAACGAAGGTAGACCTCTACCTACGCTTAGTTACTACGCATCGCGGCGTCAAGATATATTTGTGGGTGAGCTTAAAACAAGTTACAGAATAGGGGGGCAGGACCGGGCTTATGCGGTTTCATTACCTTAGGCACGGTGTCCGCAGAATTGATGTATAGTGCCGTGAAGAACGGCTTTGTGCATATTTTGACAGACTGACAGTTGATTACAGATCATTGTTAGGTAAGATACGTTGAAACAAGTCAGTCTTCGTCATCAAATTTTGGTTAGAATTTTATAATTTTGAGGCAGTGACACTCGGCGGTATTGCCTTGAACAGAGTGTCCAGTTTTAAATACCTGGGACATGTAATTACCGATAAGCTAAAGGACGATGCGGATATTGAAAGGGAACGCAGAGCACCGGCAGTAAGAGCTAATATGTTGATCAGCAAGTTTGCGCGCTGTACAGTGGAGGTCAAGAAAACATTGTTCATATCGTATTGCCAATCATTCTACACGTGCAGCCCGTGGATCAATTATACGAAGCGCGCTTACAGTGCTCTGCGTGTCCAGTTCAATAACGGCTTCAGGATGCTGTTGGGGCTACCACGCTTTTGCAGTGCGTCAGGCATGTTTGCGCAAGCACGAATGGACGATTTTCATGCCATAATGAGAAAAAGAATCGCCTCTAAAATGTTTCGCCTGCGAAGTAGCACCAACAGCTTGCTGATAGATATAGCAGAGAGATGGGACTGCCCGTTCTTTGGTCACTGGGCGTCTGCTCATCGTCCTGTGTATCCATACCCCAAATAAAGTTTAAAGAATAAAAAACTGAGACCTAGGTTAAGATGTACTAATACTAGTAATGTAAGTCTGCATATTACTAACAATCCATGGGCAAATTGGCCTGAAGTAAATGATTTATTATAAAATGCTTATTACCCGACTGCCGAAGGAGAGGAGGGTGATGTTTCTCGAGCGTTTGTATGTATGTATGTAGGTATATATATGTAAGTATGTGTGTACGTCTTATTCTTTGGCACACCCTGCAGCCTAAACCGTATGACGGATTTCGATATATGAGGTCGTTGGATTTCTCTTAATCGTGGGAGATAGGCTATTAATATTTGCAAAAAAGCAGTTGGGTTTTTTGAAAAATCTTTTATTTCACTTGTTTTACCAATAAATTCCGTATTATGTACCTTGCATATAACAATTGATACATTTACAGTTTAATTGCATTTACTTACCTCAATAAAGGTATCCGAGACGAACCTCTGCACCAGTGAGGTCTTCCCACACTGCGTGTCTCCCACCAGCACGACCTTGATTTCCTCCTCAGCGGGCGGCGACCCTGGGGCGCCCTCCGGCTTCTTGCCAGACCACATCGTTACTGAAAAGATAATTATCAGTTAATATTTTTATAGCACAATGATGGTAAGGGTACAGCTGGCTTGGCAATAATTAGGCCGCGTATTTATGCAACATATTATATTTATGACCTTTGATAAGAATAGTTATAATGATCACATACAGGGTGTATTATTCAAACAGCGCAGTGAGGGAAAATCTGAAACTAAGAGAGATAAGGAAATTTGCTCTGAGGTGTAAAGAGACTGATAAAAAAAAACTGCATTCAAAGATTTTCAAAACAACCCAGCTTTTTTTTGTAATACATACACATAGCACTTTTCCATTAATGAAATGGGTTCATTATAATGCTTGGTTAATAACTTGTATATACACAATGATAATACTAGAATTTCCACAGGTCAATTAATATACAACAACTGATTTAATAGTCATTTCAAGCATGCCATCAATTACTGAATCGGGTCGTTCCACAAATCGAGCAATAAATCGTACTAATCTCAGAAGACAATTAACCATTAAACTGAAAGGAGCTGAAACGCCTGTAAGACCGCGATACAACCTTCAGGAGATTTTTCATAATCCCCTTTATATCACCGGGGCGCAGCGCAGTTCCTTTGAGTTGCCAACGGTGCCTTTTGGTGTTAGCAACGCACCCGTGAGTCGAGCGCCGGCAGTTTCCCGGTAACCATTGTTTTATGATACGGAAGAATTAAAGCGCCCTGACCGGAAAAACCGGGAAAATGGTTACCTTTTATTAAAGACGTTATACCTATTAGAAGTGTTTTCAATATTTTGAGGGCTTGTCGACGATAATGAGAAAAAATATCAGGAATAATATCCGGATAATGAGAAAATATTTTCGTTTGGATTGAACCGTATTTAATAAATATTATATTTCTTATAAGGATAGTAGAATTTGACTTGTAAATGTGCCATTGCGGCCTGCTTGCAGAAATAAATTCATTTACTTTGTGTCATTGTTTGTAATAATATGACAGGACAAGTAGATTTATATTTAATCTTTGTATCAAAACCAATTCTAACCAATTTTCGTATTTTTATTGATTCCAATTAAAAAACACTTACATTCTGTAGTATCTTTATCGACTGTATCTTTACGGTCAAGGACTTCAATTGATTAGCAATTTAGGTGTCAACATTTTTTTTTATAGGTAAGCTATGAAAAGTCCAGTATAAAGTGAGCTCAATAATTAAAGTCCGTGACTGACTGACTCTACGTGTGGTGTGATTGCTCGTTGACTGTGAACTAGCTAATCACAGTGCACCTGTCGCAGCCCGCGCCCCGCCAGTTTGGCAAAATGAGATACTAGACAAAGTTTTATGAAGCGGCATCTATAGGGTTGTGGTCTGTGATCATAGGCTACGGTACCTCCTTACGATCCGGCTGGTCTGTCATGTTCGTGATATAAAAAGGGGCCTCATCATCATTCAGAGTGTGTTTACGTGGCGATGGGCGTCTGTGAGAAATGAATGCCTGGGATTCTGTGAGATGGATGCTGCCTACATCCGTGAAAGAGTAATTGGTGACAGTAATTTGTAATATTGTTATTTGTAATTATTTATTTATACCTGATTGTTATTTGTAATACTTTGTACCTGTTGTATGTTAATTTTAAGTTTCACGTCGCATTGGATCTATTCGTAAGGGCAGGTAAACATATTTTCAAACAAATAAATAAAGCAGTCGAAAGACGTCCACTGCTGGACATAGGCCTCCAAAGAGTGTCACAATGACCGGTGACGCTGCGCCTGGCGATACGAGGTCGGCTCTCGAGAACTTTTCCGCCCCACAGCCATTCTCCAGATTTGTGTCTGAGTCTAATTGGGTAGTTTCCACATGTTAAAATTGATAACACGGTGTTGCTAAATTGATAGTAAACCATCAAATAAATGTAATTAAATATAAATTAATAAACATAATTAAAATCATAATATAAAAATCATAACGATTCAATGTTAATCAGTATGAAACGTTTTCGGCTGCCGATGCCGCCAGCGAGGTCCGTCTTTAACTATTTTTTTTGGGTATTTAGGTTTTTCAATTGTAGTTGCTCCCATATTTGTTCCTCTCCAAAAACTGGTTCGAATGGCATCGTACAATTTTTTTAGGACACAACCCAATTGCCACGACTCCATACATGTTCGTAAACGGTCATGGTAATTAGACACAACCGCAGACAAAAAATTTGAGAGTGGCCGCCCAACGAAAAACGGGCCTCATGATCATATCAGCCGAAAGACGTAATCATCATGACATAGGCCTCCCCCAAAGAATGCCATAATGACCGGTCTAACCTAACAACGATTAAATCGCTCATGGAATCCATACACAAAACGAAAGGTATCGGTGCATCTATCGAGTTTCTATTTACTGAAGGCCATTAAAGTGTCGATAATAAAATATTGCGATGTCATTTCGCACCTGTCTGTGCGAGTGCGGAATAATCGTTGAACAACAGCCCCGTTTTATGGTCTTTGTTCGTGTTTGTTTTTAGAGATTGTAAATACCCCGGTCATTGAGGCCAATTTTTGTACAGAAGAAAAATCCTCAATACTCAATAGTTTATTGCAATTCCACAAGTAGTTGTACATGTGGTAAACTTATAAGCTAGAACTTTGTGAACCCTGTTGGGCACTGCAATATTATTATTGTTTACAATTTAGAATTCCATTTGTGAATGATATTCGAAATAAAATAAGAAATTCCCAGTGCGCATAAGTTATTTGCAGAAATCGCGAAACGTCTGGTCGATGTAACTGGTGACCGAAGAGCTGGCGGCTTTCTCGCGCAACGCATCAGCATTGCAATTCAGCGAGGAAATGCCGCCAGCATCCTCGGTACAATGCCTCGAGGGCCTTTTTTAGATTTAACTTAGTTTTAATTTATCTTAGTTAATGTTAATTATAATCTTGTATTCACTTTTAATAAAATAAAATTACAATAAGAAATAATATATGTCAAAAATTAAAAAAAAAGAAAAAAGAAAAGAAGACATTTATTCACTACACAAAAGACACACAGAGACAAAGGAGTAGACATACAATACAATTGACACATATTGTGTGTATTTAGAATACAATGCATTTTTCTGTTATTCAAAACATTAAATTACTTATTAAATTAACAAGAGCAAAGAATGAATAGATATTCGATTATAATTTGTCATTAAAAAAATGGCTTACAGTCTAGTATGAATTAACTAAAATAACAACTGTTTTATTTTATTTAAATATAATTTATCATTTTCTTCTTCTTTTATAGAGGTGATTGTTTATTTTAATAGACATTACGAGGGGGCCTGATGATATTAGTTTAAGTTTACAAGGTGGTGGGATTAGTCTATTATTGTTACGGATCGGTCGTAGAGGGTATGCCCCCTCCTAACATAATTGCGATGGAAGTTTCGCCGCATGACATGATGAATATAATATTATTATGTGATGCACATATATGTATAATCTAAATCATCATCATATCAGCCAAAATAATCCACTGCTGGACAAATGCCCATCCTTTCCGCTCGGCGTTCAACGTGCCCCGCCCACAGACACTTAAGGGGAGGGCGTTTCTCCGAGCGTTTGAACCGCTCGGTTCTAACGTCATTGTCGGCTCAAGATTATTTCAGCAGAGGTAAAACATACCGCGGAAACTTTAATGAAAAGAGACTTAGTACTGGTATTGGCTTACGTCTTCATCAGAAGTAGACTTTGATATTCGTCTCTTTCAATAGTATTTGATGGCGACGACAATGACGAAAAAAAACGCCTTAAAACGCTGAATATTTGCCCGGGAGTCGATACACCAAATGACCTCTCAAAGAGCTAGTGAAATAAATAATCTGAATGTTTAATTTTCTTTTTGCTACAGCTTTTAAACCCAAGCGGCATTTTCACGCTTCGTTCGACAAATGTAATAAAATCTAAAATCTATACTTTCGTCGTTGCAAAATAATAATTTGCTTTAACCATAAATTATGATTTTTTGTTCAAATGTCTTAAGTTATAAGTAATATTATCTCGGAGTGAGACCAGATTTTTTAGGGTTCCGTACCTCAAAAGGCAAAAAACGGAACCCTTATAGGATCACTCGTGCGTCTGTCTGTCCGTCTGTCGCAGCCGATTTGCTCAGAAAGTACTGGACCGATTGAGTTGAAATTTGGTAAGCATATGTAAATTGGTGACCCAAAGATGGACGCGTAAAGTAAATAAATGAATTATGAACAAGAGGGCCACTTTTAGGGGGTAAACTGAAAAATAAAATAAAAAAGTTTTGCAAACTGTATTGTGTGTCATATCAAATGAAATTGTTGGGAGTTGCTCTCAGATATATATTTTTTTATAATTTTGGCAAATACAGATTTGAAGTAATTTAGGAACAGGAACGAAAATTTACCAGTCCCCCCCTTATCTCCGAAACTACTATGCTTATAATTCTGAAAAAAATATGGAAAATATTTTCTTGCCTAAAGATTACAGGAAAACCTATAAGAAGTTTGAGTATTCAAAGTAACGGGAAAATTCTCTATATTTTTGTGTAATACGGAACCCTCACAACGCTAGTTGAACTCGCACTTGGGTTTTTTTTTCAAATATAGTCGACTTATCAAGCTGGTGTGGTAAAATATCAATATGATTATCAGAGGTCGGAGTTTTCGATGCAAAACAGAAAACTGTCGCAATCAAGCTAGTGTTAGAAACATTTTTTTATCGATATCGATAGTTGTGTAATAGAAGACAAACAAGGTTCACCAAATAAATTAAAATATTCAATACATCTTTTTACGTGAGGTTTGAATAAAATTGTATTGAGACAGATGCAATGTCCTATTGAGTAGGTACTCATTTACTGAAGTGTCTATTATTTTCAATGAGGTGGTATAGTCACTTCATTAAAAGTTTTACCTCTTTGGTACCCGACTACGATAAAGCCGAAAGAAAGGGTTGTTAGTTAATATGATAAAGTCTAGTTAAGGTTTAGATGGAATAACACATATAAAACAATCCCGTAACTTACCACTTCTTTTGCATATTTTAAATTAACAGTCGCGAATGATTATAAAATAATGTAAATATATAGGCATGTTTTTTTAATATAACAATACTCGATTTCGATAAAAGACACGTTTCTAACACTAGCTAGATTGCGACAGTGTTTTGTTTTGCCGCGAAAATTCCGATCTCTGATGATTATAACATTTTACGGTTGATAGGAATTCGTGCTACGGACGATCTTCTGCGATTGGATTATAAATGGCATCGGATTATATGTATGTTGTGAATTTTAATATTTTGCGCGGTCATGTATCGAGGGTGACCAGCCGCGTCGGCTTTTTCGATTATATTTATATTCGAGGTTAGGTTACGGCGACGGATAATGGCGCATTAAAAATAGCTCTTCATTGATTTTAAATGACTATGGGATCGAAATGACATCATAGGTATAATAATACTACTAATGAAACTCTTGAACTCACGCATTTCAAACTCAAAAGTCTTTATTGTTGGTTACATGTAAGTAATACAGGAGCCGTAGCATGGTTAGCCTTATCACGCGACAAGTGACAAGATAAGAGCGTCGTCTCGTTCTATCGAACGGTGTCAGCCAGTGACGCACGCTCTATCCTATCACCTATCGCGTGACAAGGCCAACCATGCTACGGGGCCAGATGTTATAGGATTTATAGTGCATTATAACCTACTTAAAAGGCGTAAAATGTCCTTAAAAAATAAAAGTGAAAGTTAAATAAGAAACAACAGTAGTATAAAAATCATCAAATTATTAATTATTAGACTAGGCATTAAAATTTCATCATGGTAATAATCCAAATTATAATAAATAAGAAATAACAATAGCATAAAATTTATATTATTTATTTATATTCATAAATATTAATTCGAGTAAGTATTCAAATAACATTATAATTATCACAATTTATTGTCGAAATATTAATGTCACTACGGGCGACATGTTTCGAACTCTTCAGGATGAGCGTTTGTGTCGGTGTCGCGGCCCGCTCCGAACGCCGCGGTTAATTAAAAAAAAGAAACGAAAAGAAAAGAAGACATTTATTCACTACACAAAAGACACACAGAGATAAAGGGAGAACATACAATACAATTGACACATAGGTATTGTGTGTAATTAGTAGTATTATTTCAACATGTCTCACGAAAGTTTAAATTCGATCAAAGGCATAGTTTGTTTTAGTTAAAATTACGAAAATGCACTTAGCGTGGGATTTTACAAGTTCTTTTGTTGCTAAATATGTAAGTAAAAATAATAAAAAGATGGCTTCTACTGTTTGATGTTAGCTTGTTTGACAAACATATCTACTTGGAGATAAAAATTAAAACAATAAATGTCACTAATGTAATGGTTGGTTTTATGTACTTTTCGTCATCTAAACTAAAACAAATTATACGCCGCCGCCAAAATTGGATTTTCTTATTTATTTCAACTGAATCAAATTATACAAAACGTATACGTAATATAAAGATTCCAGTGGTTAGTTACCTTAATCCCTTAAAAACTCTTAATCATTAAAATCAGCATCAACAAGGACTGCCTGATACTTAAAATGTAGCCAGTCATCCATTTTTCTTTAAGCACGTTCTTATAACAAGTTCACACTTTCCCCGAACAAAAAGAGTCCGCAAAAATACCTCCCGATCCTATTAACTTTGACATATAATCGTATTAAATGCTTATGTTCACATTTACATCACGTTTTCAGTATTTTTATGAGAATATTATGCGCATTTATGTTTCTACTTATTTCGCTTTTCTTTTTAATATCATACACACATTCAGTCAGCAAAGAGACGCAGAATCAATTCCAATTCAGCGAGTTTAGTAGGGCTGGCACTTTTTGTTAGATCCAAAGTTAGTTTATGAGCGTCTGCTGATTTTATGACGGAGCTGAAACTTATTATATGGTTATGTTTAAATGAACACAAGTCTTGAGGATCTAGACACACGGCAGTGTGTCCGCCAAGTTCGACCAAAAAAAAGCGACACACCGGCCGTGGGTTATATTACACGAACCATTTCGGGCCAATTTCGACCACCCTATAACTCAAAACATATTTTATCTACGCATAGGAAATTTCGAGTGTCTGTTGACATCCCCTTAATTGTCTAGAATACAAAAATTCATTATTCTACCTATAGCAGTTCTTGAGATATTGACGTCAGAAAATCGCTATTTTTACTATACACTCACTCACTGACTCATCAAAAACCTGGACCACTTCCAATGGTCGTACTGACTTGAAATTTGGCATGGAGATAGGTCTTAAGGTCAAAGTAAAGGGAAAAATCTGAAAACGGCCAAGTGTGAGTCAGTTTTAAAAATAGCGAAGGTGTAACTTTGTTCTACTATGAAGTCATAATGAACTAAATGGGTCTATCTTCCAATGATCGTACCGACCTGAAATTTGGCTCGAAGGTTTGTCTTTAGGTCGAAATAAAGTAAAAATCTGAAAACGGCCAAGTGTGAGTCAGTTTTGAAAACAACGAATGTGTAATTTTGTTCTACTATAAGTAGGTATGGAGTGGAAATGAGATAAGACTTATTTAAATTTAGATACATACCAATTTAAGACAAGAACAATAAAATTGTTCACCACTCTGTGTGTGTCTGTTGCGGGAACCGAACCCACGATTTACGAAGTGCAAAGCAGGTCACTAGGTACACTAGGTGCGCTAAATCAGTCAAACAAAAATGAAAAGACTATTTTTTCTCGCATAGTCTAAATAATTTCAAATTTTACGGCTAGATCCTAGCCAAATTAAGGCTCAAGAAAGTTCTATTATAGAATATAACCGACTACGTACATTATACCGCCCTGACTTGGCAAGTTTATCAGTTAACAGAAAACATGTAAAAAATCCAAGATATTGAATGGGCAATGCGCTCTAGCGTGTCAGCTGTAGGTACAAGACAGTATACAAAATGACAAAACGAAAAAGCAGACAGTGCCACGCAAGCGTAGAAAAAAGAATTAGACGCTTCATATAAAGGGTATAGTATAAAGTACATACCTAAGTGGAATGAGACATTTCCTAAAGCAAAAGTGATAAAAAAATAATAAAGAACCTACACCTAACAAAAATAAATAAAATCCCATCAAAAACATAAATGTGAAAGGCTGCCAAGTTCGATACTATGGGAATGCTTCGCCTATAAAAGAAGTGAGATCTGAATAAGTACCAAGTTCCATAAAAATACCTCAAATCATAAATAGTTATAGGAATGCACACTTGATTTCCAGCAGTTTTTAAGGTATATTTTGAATAAGTATCACGTTACATAGAAATAACTAAAACTATAATAGTCAGAGAAACGCACACTGGTTTTTTTAGCAGTTTCCTGATAACATTTATTATTTTCAGTAGTTTTTAATGATGTAACTTGGCAAGTTTTAATAGAAAATTATATAAATGACACATTGCAGTCCAAAGGTGTCGATTCATTGCATTGAAAAGGTGTGTGGTGTGTGAAAACTTGCCAAGTAACATCATTAAAAAGTACTGAAAATAATAAATGTTATCAGGAAACTGCTAAAAAAACCAGTGTGCGTTTCTCTGACTATTATAGTTTTAGGTATTTCTATGTAACGTGATACTTATTCAAAATGTACCTTAAAATCTGCTGGAAATCAAGTGTGCATTCCTATAACTATTTATGATTTGAGGTATTTTTATGGAACTTGGTACTTATTCAGATCTCACTTCTTTTATAGGCGAAGCATTCCCATAGTATCGAACTTGGCAGCCTTTCACATTTATGTTTTTGATGGGATTTATCCTAAGTTATCTGTTTTGTGTAAATAATTCGAGTGTCCAAATTAAAGAAGTTATATGACTATAGCTTTAGCCTAGTTGGTAGTGACCGTGGAGGTAATCATGTAACGTTCCGAACGCGCGTAAAGTAGATCCAATTGTCATTTTTGCATATAAAAATTGACATTTAGATATTTTAGATCTACCTGAAACGCGTACAATGCGTTACGTGATCGACCAGCGTGCCTACGAAGCAAGAGGTCCTGGGTTCGAATTCCGGTACGGGCATTTATTTGTAAGATGAGACCGAGTAATTGTTTCTGAGTCATGGATTGGATGGAAGGAAAAAAACGGAACCCTTATAGGATCACTCGTCCGTCTGTTACAGCCGATTTGCTCCGAAACTACTGGACCGATTGAGTTGAAATTTGGTAAACATATGTAAAGTGGTGACCCAAAGATGGACGCGTAAAGTAAATGAATGAATTCTGAACAAGGGGGCCACAAACTGGAAAATTAAAAAAAAAGTTTCGCAAACTGTATTGTGTGACATATCAAATGAAAGCATCTCAGATGTATTTTTTTTATAATTTTAGCAAAAACAGATTTTTAGGAAAGAATACGAATTTTGACCATTCCCTCCCCCTTATCTCCGAAACTAGTAGGCTTATAATTCTGAAAAAAATATGGAAAATAGTACCTTGCCTAAAGATTACAGAAAAACCTATAAGAAGTTTGAGTATTCAAAGTAACGGAAACATTCTCAATATTTTACGGAACCCTCACCACGCGAGTTGAACTCGCACTTGTCCCGTTTTTTTTTTAATTACTTGTGTATTAAAGTTATCATGGCCAATTAATCAATATATGTTCGGCTTCGTTATCAGAAAATTGAGCGGATATATTGGTCAGTCTTGACTTTGTTAAGAGTTTTGCAGACTCAATGATTTAACCAAATTCTTCTTTATCGAAACCAAAATTATTTTGTTAAACAATTAAATAATGTAACGCCACTCACCAATAGATGGCATGACCAGTACTGCCGCGGCCATAGAGATTACAGTATAGGAGGACAGCTTACCAGACAGCCCGCTGGATGGCACTGCCTGTAGAATAGATGGCGCTATCGTTTGTTCGACGTAGTTTGAAGACCCCCGGACCCGAACCACGTTTTATTTCTATAAAGCTAGGGACTAAAACTTCGTACGCTATACGTATTTACCATTGCTAAATTGTTTCAGTGTCGCTGTATTAACCCCTCCTATGCTTAGACACGGATCCGTGCAAAGCATTTGAACCCATTGTTTTACATATCAAAGTCATAATTTGATTGCACAATTTTGACATCCGCATACGAGGGGTTAAGCCGGGTCCGCTGCGACCTGTTTTTGTGTTTTTCTAAACACCTAACATGTTATCCATCAGTTTCGGCAAACAAATAGGGTTTTGTTTTGATTGGCAAAACATGTTAGGTGTTAGAAAAACACAAAAACAGGTCGCAGCGGACCCGGCTTTAGAATCATTGCTACTTAGGTGTACTTCAACCTTTGCTGGGATACACCGGTGTACTGTGAGAATAAGTCAATGAAGTCCATAATCGCGTAAGTCTGGCTGGTTCCTCTCCGCCTCTCCGCCGTACAATAATATTTTTTGTCGAAGTGACAGCCCTAAAGTTGAAGCGAAAGCCGCTTGGCTCGACGCTATAGAGGTACAAGTCCATTACGCGGTGAGTATTTACCCGCATAGCCAATAGAACTACTGGCATTTGTGCTGCGTACCTCCATGATGAGTTTTATGGGAAAATATGTCTTTCACTTAACTATTTACGAATAAATATGATTATGATTATTGGTTATTAATACTAGTGGCTCGGTGAGCTGTAGAACTCGCTTGTCTTTTTTTCAAAAAATATATTTTTTAAATTTCAAAAAACTGATTATCCAAAAATAAAACCTATTATAATTATCGAACCTGCTCACTAAATTTGGATGAGAACCTGCTCACAAAACGAGAATTGGCTTCTTTCCTAAAAAATGATATTTAGTGTGTCAGTTAGATTATCAAAACATATTGGACACGTAATTTTTTGTTTGTCAATTTAAAAATAATATATGAAGAAGGCGATGATTCTGGTGCCAGAGCATCGGACCGCGGCGTTTCGAGGTAGCTTTAGGTTCGCGGCGTCCAAGTGTTGGAATGATCTCCCTCCACCTATCCAAGGAGCGTCGAGCAAGTATACCTTTAAGCGCCAGCTTAAAGGCTATTTGTTGACTCTCCAAAAATCCCAACCTTAACCCATTCAGCACTTTTAACATCCCAACCGTGTCGCGTTTTATGCTTTGTATTTTTCATCCCGTTGTGCTACTGTTTTATATAAAAAAAAAAACAGATTTATTACATTACTTATTTATTTATTATGTGTCTACTATCTAATAGTATGCTGTGTTGCGTTCCGTGGGTCACTTACGGTGCTGTCTGAAAACCAGCGCTGTAGGTGTCTGTCTGACTGCACAATGCTGAGACATCGACCGTTTTACTGCCGCGAAGACCACAATATGTGTCAATTGTATTGTATGTCTACTCCCTTTATCTCTGTGTGTCTTTTGTGTAGTGAATAAATGTCTTCTTTCTTTCTTTCTATATAGCCCGTTAAACTTCCGCGTGACGTCACATTATGGTACCTACACTTTTTAGTGTAGTTTAGTAGTTTTAGTGAAGTCACGCGGAACTTTAACGGGCTATATCTTCATCATTTTTTGTTTGATTGACAAACAAAAAATACGTATCCAATATACTAAATATGTTTTTTTTTACCCAGGAAAGTAGGTAGACAATTGGTTGGGAAATGCGACCTGTATAGGATAACCACCGGACAGCCGGCCATCCGGACATGCGAAAGAATTATCGCCCAAGCTGAAACGGAGAAATTGATTACTATGTATATTTAACATTAAGTTTCATCCTGTTTGGCATACGGTTAAATAAATAAATAAATACATTTCAAGCAAAACCCGTAAATACGCCGGAAATGAGACCTAGCCAAACTGATTTTTCTCCCCCATAAACCTCCTCGTACCGAAAACAAGCCGTTTTTAAGAACCCATTTACGAATAACTATGAATATGGCTTGTTTAATAGGCCCCCCACAAGGTGGACTGATGACCTGGTAAAGGTCGCGGGAGTCCGCTGGATGCGGGTGGCGCAGGACCGGTCAATTTGGAACTCTCTGGGGGAGGCCTATGTCCAGCAGTGGACGTCTTTCGGCTGATATGATGATGATGATGATGAATAGGAGAGTATTTTATTGCTCATTCACTCTAAAGCTTCATGATCGATATCGCATGCTATATGATACAACTACAACACAGCATGTTACCTTGTTGACTGGACTAAATGTCCAAAGAGCACTTATAGAAACGTGACAAGCAACCATTTCCGAAGACCCTTCAAAGAAGGTCGTAACCGCCTCAAGGCCGTGCCCACTTACATCTAGTGTCATGAGATGAGTGTCATGATAGAGCACGGAGGGCAGTCGATGCTCAATGGCCAGACTAATCGGAATCGTGTAGCAAGGCGTGTTTCACATACTGGAGGTCTGTTTTCATCCATCGCTTCTGATCCCAACCAGATTTTAAATGTCAAAATGTCTCGCTCGCTTCCACGTGCGCTCAGCCAAGGTGTCAGAACGAGCGCGACTGTATACCGCAACATTTCGTTTCACTCTTTTTCAAAAACAGTGTATTTAAACTTTTTTTTTTCATATTCCGATTTTTCTGGGTTTTTCGTAGTCAAAATCGTTGATACTATCGATCCTTATACAAGAAAAAAAGTGTTCAAAATATTCCTTTCCAGATCGTCACACTTTTGTATGCAGTGTTTTTTTATTTATATGGTCGTGTGGAAACCGTCCGACTATTATAACTAACCCGTAACTATGGTGGGCCGAGTCTAATTATTTTATTTTCATCACACTTGCTCGTCAATGGCGTTATTACTTGCGAGCATATAGAGCAGTTACAGCCGTTTTACCTCCCACGGGCTGTTAAGTTTAGTTTTAAAATATAGAACCCTCTGATTGGCTTAAGCAAATCTGGTTGCTGTGTGATTGGTTGAATAAAAAAATCTAGTTGGTCGAGTCGCCCCGCCCCGCAAGAATACTGCTCTGTGATTGGTTGAAATATTGAGCTACGCGCTCCACTAGCACTGATCTGGAAGTGAAGTTGTCAATTTTTGATTGGTGTGGCTTAGATTTTTCTGTCTTTTGTAGTTATTTATTTCCTCGCAAATGTGATGTTGACATTGTGTATAACACGGGCGTAAGAATATTGTAAACTCGAGTCATCAAAAGCCCTCCGCCTTCGGCGTCGGGCTTCTGATAGACTCTCGTTAGCAATATTCCACTTACGTCCCTCGTTAAACAATGTACTATTATTAGTTAAGTTGTCGAACGCTTCAGGCCTTCGGCAGTTAAAGAAAACAATTATTCTCACTAACAAAGTTATCGGTACTCGCTATTAAATCGGCCCCAGTGGGCAGTACTTTGTAACGGGAGCAAAGGCCGAAAACAATCGGATTTCGCTTCAATTATTAGCTGAGAACGGGAACTTTAGTGCCCAAGGGTCTAAAGTAGGGTATTACTTATCTGTTTACTGACACGGACGATTTTAGCTACATGCGAGATTTTGTTAAGGTCGCCAGGACGCTGGACTCTCCAACCAACTTAGTTTGGTTCTTTGTATACACAATGGGGTACGTCATATCTAGGTCGGAAACTAGTTTCTGTAGCTAGAAATTGTTGTCGGGGACAGCAACAACAACCGACCGTGCGCTTGTTTGCCACCATCGTTGTAAAACTGTTGACCATTTTTCTAGTTAAAGCGTAGGGTTTAAATAGTACATTGTTTAACGAGGGCCGTAAGTGGAATATTGCTAACGAGAGTGTATCAGAAGCCCGACGCCGAAGGCGGAGGGCTTTTGATGACTCGAGTTTGCAATATTCTTACGCCCGTGTTATACACAATGTTTTTCATCACATTTGCGAGGAAATAAATAACAACAAAAGACAGAAAAATGTAAGTTTCATACAGCAGCACCAATCAAAAATTGACAACTTCACTTCCAGATCAGTGCTAGTAGAGCGCGCAGTTCAATATTTCAACCAATCACAGAGCAGTATTCTTGCGGGGCGGGGCGTCGTGACCAACTAGATTTTTTTATTCAACCAATCACACAGCAACCAGATTTGCTTAAGCCAATCAGAGGGTTCTATTATTTAAAAAAAAAACCATAACGCCCATGGGCGTAATATAGCCCATTACAGCTCAGTACGCTTGCGTATAATAACACCATTTTCGAGCAAGTGTGATGAAAAATATCTTAAGTCCCATTCCTTACAACCGCTGACAGCTGACGTCAAAAGTATGTACAGTCGCCATCAGATATATCAGAGCGGCGAAAGCGCTCACAAATATCTGAACACGTCTCTAATGCCTCGACAATAGAGACGTGTTCAGATATTTGTGAGCGCTTTCGCCGCTCCGATATATCTGATGGCGACTGTACAACCGATACCTTTTTGCCCAATGATATAATAGTAACAAAAAACAGGTAGATAGGTTATAAGTGCTCCAAAAATGGCACACTAAAATTGAGTCAATTACACCAACTTGCCTCAATTTCGTATACTTAGACAATATATCTACCTCTTTTTATTTTACATCATTGTTTTTGCTTCAAATAGAGTTGATGTGTAATTGTATACATATTCTGCCGTCGACCGTTAACCTTTTCAACGCTCTGTCAAAGATCAAAGTTGTCAACCACACGCCAAATCGACGAGATATTTAGTGCGGAGTTAAACCTTATGTCAATGCAAGAAGGTTGCTATCGCGCTGGGCTCCTTGACGCATATATCAGTTGTTAGCGTGCGGATATAAGCGTCGTTGGCGTCGAAAAGATTAAGTTCCGGGTTTTCAGGATACATAATAGCCGCGCCTATTCCGATCAGCATTCAGAACTGAACTCATAAAACCAACTTCCTCTTTATTACAATTGACTAAACGTCCTTAATCAAATTTACAACGGCTTGGAATTTCAACCTTCACTCTGTTACACTAGGTCGATTTTTCAGACGCAATTACATGAGATACGATATTCCGAAACAGCTAAGTCTTTGCTGCCAGTTTTCACATTTTACTCTATGCAATTAGTTGCTACTTGGAATTTAGACTGTAAGTCCATTGAGTATGATTCAATTTAGAATGGCACAAAGGAATAAGATACGAGGTTGTTGAAGTTAAGCCCATTTACGACTCTAGTCGAGGACTCTTTACGCTTAACCCTCCAACTGTTTATTACACATAAACTGAACGATCCTTTTGTTTTCCAGTTCAATTATTGGGCTATAATCCAATAAATTTATTGAAATTTATTGCAGTAAAGTGACGGCTAAATCTTGTTATTTTATTGTGATCTGAATCGAACCAAATAAATATGTATATCCATTCCTTGATAAATTTCATACATAATTATTAATTACATAACCGTATGTATGAAACTGCCAGTTGTTACTTTACCGGTGTTAAATCTTATACTATTAAACGAACAATAACAAATAAATAAATAAATAAATAAATATTAGGAGACATTCTTACACAAATCGAACTATGCCTATAGTAAGCTCAATAAGGCTTGGGTTATGGGTATTAGACGACGATATATATAATAGATATAAATACTTAAATACATAGAAAACATCCAAGACTCAGAAACAAATATTCATGCTCATCACACAAATATTTGCCCTTACCGGGATTCGAACCCAAGACCTTCAGCTTCGTAGGCAGCGTCACTACCCACTAGGCTAGCCGGACGTCAACAATATTTGTATATATATTTGCAATCACGTTCTCGGAAACGGCTGTAACGATTTCGATGAAATTTGGAATATACGGGTTTATGGGAGCGAGAAATCAATCTAGCTAGGTCTCATGTCTGGAAAAATTCGTTTTCATCACACTTGCTCGTCAATGGCGTTATTACTTGCGAGCGTACAGAGCAGTTGTAGCCGTTTTATCTTCCACGGGCTGTTAAATTTAGTTTTAAAATATAGAACCCTCTGATTGGCTTAAGCAAATCTGGTTGCTCTGTAATTGGTTGAAAAAAAATCTAGTTGGCCAAGCCGCCCCGCCCCGCAAGAATACTTGTGATTGGTTGAAATATTAAGCTGCGCGCTCCACTAGCACTGATCTGGAATTGAAGTTGTCAATTTTTGATTGGTGCGACTGTATAAAACTTAGATTTTTTTTTGTCTTTTGTAGTTATTTATTTCCTCGCAAATGTGATGAATAACATTGTGTATAACACGGGCGTAAGAATATTGCTAACTCGAGTCATCAAAAGCCCTCCGCCTTTGGCGTCGGGCCTCTGATAGACTCTCGTTAGCAATATTCCACTTACGCCCCTCGTTAAACAATGTACTATTTCTCCGTATTTTCACCCGAGCTGAGCTCAGTCGCCCAGGGACTAATATGTAAAGAGAGAATTGTGGTAGGACACAGCGACATGTCATCTTCCACGTATAGCTAGCTATATGTAGCAGCGCAATCTGGGGTACTTCCTACCCCCACCGGATCGACGTTACATAACACCGCAGTCATAATAACACAACTTTTTAACCCTCGACGCAAAAAGAGGGGTGTTATAAGTTTGACGTGTCTGTGTGTCCGTATGTCTGTGTGTATGCGTGTCTGTCTGTGGCATCGTAGCTCCGAAACGAACGGAGCGATTTGACATGCGGTTTTTCATCCGAAAGCTGACGTGATCGAGATGGTTCTTAGTTACGTTTCAACAAAATCGGTTCAGCCGTTTTTGAGATATTGAATTTTGAAATGAAAAGGTCGCTGGTTTTTCTACTTTTCAAAGTTGTAGTTATTGAAGAGTATAACTTATATAATAATCAGTCATCGGCGACCGGTAGCAATTTTTCAACGAAAGTTGGACGACTTGGACGTGAAGATAATGATTCTATTTTAATTTCGTGTACAATTTGTATATTAGAAATGTATGCAGTTTTACTATCGAGGTTTTGACATGTCTATAATATTATGATCATGAAGTACAGCTGGACCACTAAGCCAGCGTACCTAACTCCGCGAAACTGTTCATCATCATCATCATCATATCAGCCGAAAGACGTCCACTGCTGGACATAGGCCTCCCCCAAAGAGTGCCACAATGACCGGTCCTGCGCCATCCGCATCCAGCGGACTCCAGCGACCTTTACCAGGTCATCACTCCACCTTCTGGAGAACCTACCCACGCCGCGCCTTCCGGTACGTGGTCGCCACTCGAGAACCTTTCCACCCCAATGGCCATCGGTTCTACGTGCAATGTGCCCCGCCCACTGCCACTTAAGTTTAGCGATTCGGAGGGCTATATCGTTTACCTTGGTTCTGCTGCGGATAGCCTCATTTCTGATGCGATCACGCAGAGATACTCCCAGCATAGCCCTCTCCAAAACTGTTATCAAATTGAAATTCGAAACTGAAGTCTGATCGACCTCCACGCTAAGAGATTGAATTTCGCCTCGTAAGCTTTGTTTCGAGGTCGATAAACATAAATAGCAATTTGAAAAAGGGTTGGTCCCTCGGGCCGACGCAGGTGGCGTTCGGATATACAGCGGACAATGAGGTAGACAGATTTAAATAACTATGGTATACGCGGTGAGAGTGCTGAAGATAGGTACTCTTGATAAATGCTGATTATTAATTGTGTACATATTAGAAATTGGTGTTCGCTGACGGGAGAAATTAACATTTATTCTGTGCCTAAGCAGACATCGTCAAAAAATACAGTTATGTCCTTACGTGCGTTCGAAAAGTTACGTAGGTGTTAGGGATTATCCTATCCTACTAATATTATAAATGCGAAAGTTTAGATGTTTGTTACTCAATCACGCTAAAACGGCTCCACCGATTTCGATGAAATTGTGCTCGAAGATAGTTTATAGCCTGGATTAAAATATAGGATAGTTTTTATCACGCAGACGAAGTCGCGGGCGGAAGTTAGTGAACCGATATTGCAAGAAATTTTTCTTAAGTACCAATTATTTTTTTCTTGTACAATAATTCAGCACGCAATGTATCACTACTTTGTCTTACTGGCGTGATGTCACAACTGTCACAAGTGACCCGCTACTTCCATGTGTCAGATGTAGTGCATAATTGTTTTCCATCGTAGTTTCTCGGAAACGTTCGTATTTGTCATGCTACTTCAGTCAACCTCAGTACTTTTTGTACTGTGACCGGCTGAAATAGCAGGACACGTTCGTGCGTTTCCGTGAAAATACGATGGAAAATAATTATGCACTACATCTTGTCGGGTGACAAGTAAAAGTCACTAAATGCAGAAAAATAATTCAAGAAATATCAACTGTGTTGAAGCAGTAATAAGGTTGAGTTTTCCTTTACCTCTTACGTGTAATTAGTGACTTTTGCTTGTCACCCGACGATCTCTACATTGCTTCTCTCTGTAACTGCTTTGTGTGTGTGAGGTGTGCAATAAAGAGTATTTGTATTGTATTGTATTGTATTGCTGAACGATACTTTTTCAAAAATTTATTATAGCTTAAAGGTAGTTTTTTATAGCTTAGACTAACTTAAAATGTTCTTGTAATATCGGTTCGTAATACTAAAACTTACGTTTGTTTACAATTTGAGCTAATATTAAATATACAGGCTGTATATTAGAATAACTGCCACGAAACTAATAGTGAAATTAACAGTTCAATTGGGCAGTATAATCACGTATGGCAATCGAAAGCCGAATCCATCACGATTATATATACCAATAGCCCTGCATTACTCACTTCTCTGAACTAATTACAATATAAATAGGTGATTAAGATGGTACTTAATCAATATTTAGGCAGCCTTAGTTTTATTGTTAGGTCTCACTTTAAATATAAGGCTGCACACACCATGACACTAGATTTAATTTTTAACCCCCGACGCAAAAAGAGGGGTGTTATAAGTTTGACATGTCTGTGTGTGGCATTGTAGCTCCTAAACGAATGGGGTTTTAATGCGGTTTTTTTGTACGAAAGCTGACGTGATCGAGCTGGTTCTTAGCTACGTTTCAACAAAATCGGTTTTGCCGTTTTTGAGATACTTTTTGAACTTTGAAATGAAAAAATCGGGGGTTTTTCAACTTTTCTAAGTTGTAGTTATTACTTCAGGACCTTATTTTACGTCACATTTGAATTTTTCTAATGAAACGGATGGGACTCTTGTCGAAATTTTGCGTGACCGGAAATTCAACGCTGCTTCAACGAAATTCAATTACTTGTATGGAAAATGGTCATGACAAAATTCGACAAAGAGTGCGCACGTCCTAGAAAACCTGAGGAGTCCATTCGCTCCATGTGTAATGTGTGACAGATGTACGAGTCTGCCTACAACGACCTTACTGATAGAATTAAGAACAGGGGACCAAGATGTTTATTTAAATAAATGTATAATTAGGCCAAGAAGTGTACAGGTAAAATACCAAAATTTAAACTTATCTAATGTGTTCAGGCAAGTCGCTTAGTCTAAGAGTAACAAATTCAAGGTGCATACATAATCTCCTCAGTCTTTGATAATCGATGCTTGATAGCCATTTGCAAATGACTCGTTTTGCGTTTGCTCGTGCTGGTGTAATAGAAAGGTTTTTAACGTTACAAGATGTACTTTAAGATTCAATAACAAAATAAATTATAATGTGAAATATATCATTGTTTTTTTCATAACTCACATCACATCTAGCTTGATTTTGGGACACCAAAAAGAACACCTATGCTTCAATCACACGATTATTCTATTTTTTAGGAACCAAGTTTGTGTACCTCTTGTTAAAGGCGATGTTATGTATATTATCATTATCACGGATGGTTGGAAGCAAACAACATCTTAAAACATTTTAAACATTTTATTACAAGTGCATGTTCCAAGGCACCGAAGTGGTTAGTCTAAATTGACAGCATATTGCTGACTGTGACAATTACACTATAATAAAGCACAAACAGTTCAAAATACTGTATCCCGCGACTACGAAAAACTAACTGCAAAAAAAACCTTTTCTTGTAATACAAAGTTAACCAATGTCACCCGGAGCATAATCAAAATCAGTTCAGTAGGTATATTAAACGCTACTGTGGAAAACACGTAAATACAAACATAGACTGCTAAAATCATATCCCTTCCTTTCGACACTGCCGTAGGGCAAAAACTGAGCATTGTTGAGAATATTACACTATAAATATGCGAATATTACAGCGGAGCATTGCCTCCGTGTGAACAGACCTCATGAATAATACTTTTACATATAAAGCGCAGCGCAAAGTTATAAAGCTTAGATACACTAGCGATACCGAACCTTGAGGTAGCATACATTCGCCATAAGTCGTAACGATTTTTATTTTATTCCTGTTTTATACAGCGTCGTAACAGATGCAAATCCGATTGTAACGTAATAACGCGGAGCATGTAAATAAACTTTAAGATAGGAGTAACGCATTGAGATATAAATACTCCTTGCATCGGACGACTGGCCGGCGCGACACTTCGCCGTCGCACCAGTTAAAAATACATGTAGACAGGTCAATGACGTTCAACCTGTTATCGCACAAATAAAACATCAAAATCAACAAAATAAAATGGACATCAATGAACAAACATTCAAGGATGAAGTCAGCAATTTCATCTCCAGTCTACAGAAACTTCTGCCGAGAAAAAAGGATTTTATAGTACTCGAGCCCGTGAAACCCAAAGTGACAAGGCTAGTGGACATTCACTCGGAGGCAAAGAGTGTCTTCCCAAAGTGCTTCATCGGTACCAAGCTGGTTATCGTGCGAGAGATTCTGGACAGAGTGAAGCTGCTTCAGCAGTACAACTATGGACGATCGAGGGAATCCTACAAGTGCTACGATTATTTTATCCACAAGGAAATGGAGCCGAAATCACCGCAGGAGGGCCTGCTCGTCGACTGGACTGGCTCCGCCACCGCAACCTACGCCGAAAGCTTCGACGGAGGATACGACATGCGACTGATCTCCAAGATAAAAGACCTGATCTCATCAGAAAACGAGGTCACATTGGAGAAATGCGGCGAGAAGACAGTCGCTACTATATCCTGCTCTATGAGAGACGTGGACCCGAACACTGCTCAGCTAGTAGCGCACTGGATGTACCAATTAGTGCCAGAGCTAGCTGTTGGCACGGAGCTGGGCTTCCGGCCTATGATCTACCCGCCGTTGCCGACAGTCTCAATAAGCGCGAGGTATGAGCAGCCCGCATTCACACTCTCCGGTACTCTGAGCCGTACCGGTCTCCAGGGCTGCCTCTTCAAGCAGATGGACTCGAATTTGCGGATAGCCACAATCGTCAACGAGGGCACCAAGGGTCCAGCGACTATAGGGATTGCCGTGTCCAAGAAATACCTCAACGGCAGTTACCTTAAGATTTTCGTGGACTCTCAAAGATGTGGCGGCTTCACGTTGCAGAAAGATGTGCTATTCCACGAACCT
Organism: Epinotia nisella; assembly: GCA_932294315.1. NCBI lineage: Eukaryota > Metazoa > Arthropoda > Insecta > Lepidoptera > Tortricidae > Epinotia > Epinotia nisella. The sequence goes on along the minus strand of OW028688.1, from coordinate 16,348,874 downwards.
CCTAGCGAGCTGAGAGTGGTGAGTCTGATCGCCAGTGTCCTTCTAGATCGGCAGCGGAGAGTCCGATTTGGCTTTGGCTTCAACCTTGATTTCTAATCAGAATTAGAACCCTCCCCGCGTTGTGAAACTTTTGTAGCCTTATTTATTTGTATATAAGTATACATATATTTTAACTATCAATTTATCTTGTGCTGTGGCGTTTACTGAACTAAAATTTACCAACACGAAAACCTAGACGTAAACAAATCTCGTAATGTGTTTTTACATTATAATGTGAAATTTTAGAATTAAATCAATAAAAATTGTGTTCGTCATATTAATTACTGATTATAACATTTATTTATTTCTTTTATAGATTAAAAAATCAGTTTTATTATCAATAAAATAACATTGATTAGAATTCCAATATAGACTGATTCCATATTTATTGGTGTTGACTATATTTATAAGACAGACCTTTTATCGCTGACTGTAGTTTTTTTTGTACAGTAATGTCAACCAGGGATCTGATACCGGTATTTTCTCCATACAAATTAAACCGGTATTAATTCAGTCTAATAATGCGAAAATGTTACCTAAATACACGATAGAGTCCTACATTAAGAGCCTAAAATCATTCAAAATATTACGCTACCCTCTCCCCCATTCAAGATCACGTGTATTTTTGGGACTTATATAATATTTTCTAGTATCAAAACTATAATTTCTACTACACAAAGTGTGACCAGCCCAACTTTTTTTGAATTTCCCGCCAAAAATTTGGGTGAAATTTGGTTAGCCAGACTACAAATACTCTTTATTGGACAGCTCAAACAGATAAAGCAGTTACACAAAAAAACACAGATACAGTAGAGGAAACAACAGGCGGTCTTGTCGCTAAAGAGCAACAATAATGTATGTTTTCTATCACGTGCTCCATAATCCCAACCTGTATCAAAGAGCCAAATTTTTGGCTGGACTCGTAGAGCGGTTTATCGCACTTTACAAACATACAAACGCCATCCTGTATTTATGTTCTTTGAACCTCAAACTTACACGAAAAATTAGTGCCATACTGGTACAAATCGTTCGGAATACGCATAAAATGTTACAATTTAAAAAAAATTGTAGGTACACGTTCGCCACCTCCCATAGTTATGGCATTATCAGCCGTCTATTTATGATCATACAAAGAACTGATAGGAAAAAACAACACACATATACAAACAGTTAAGCAAAAAAAAAACACCATTGTGGCGTATGGTGGCCATTCGAAACCGTCGGAAAAATATGACTGGTGATTTTCGTGAATCGACGATGATCATCGCCTGGAACAAATGGTGGAATTGTTTTTTTTAGGATTCCGTACCCAAAGAGTAAAAACGGGACCCTATTACTAAGACTTCGCTGTCCGTCCGTCCGTCCGTCTGTCACTGTCTGTATCTGTATCTCATGAACCGTGATAGTTAGACAGTTGAAATTTTTACATTTATATTGCCGCTATAACAACAAATACTAAAAAACCTGCCAAGTGCGAGTCGCACTGGGGCTCCCATACAACCGACATGATTTTTTTGCCGTTTTTATAGATAATGATACGGAACCCTTCGTGCGCGAGTCCGACTCGCACTTAGCCTGTTTTTTATTTTATTAAGATGTTCTCGTCGGTATGGCGGGCTGTCAGTCACACCGGAGAAGTATGGCATACGCTACCTCCTACTTCTTCTTTATTATCGGAAAATACAATTTTTTTTTCGTAACACATCCTTCGACTTTCATAATTTATCCGACTCGTTCGATTAACGGCCACGCGTTTGGGCCGCGCTACCAGCGGCAGCGCTACGACCATCATTTTCCTTTTTTTCATTACGTAATTAGATCCCTGAAAGGTCGCCATACTTGGTACAGTCAGCATCAAAAGTAACTACGCAATCGAAGACGTCAAAAGCTCTTATTCCCTTTTAATAAAGACTTTTGATGTCTTCGTTTGCGTTGCTACTTTTGATGCAGACTGTACAAATGACTCGAAAAATTGTGTCAGCATCTCCCGGCCTATATGTTTGTGTTATAACAATCATAAAAAGTATAATGTTTCTAAAAAAATGTTTTACATGAAATTAAAATCGGCGCAACATTCAGTAGATGAAACTATTGTCGGTAAATAAATAAATAAATAAATATTAGGGGACATTCTTACACAAATCGAACTAGGCCTATAGTAAGCTCAATAAGGCTTGTGTTATAGGTACTTAGACGACGATATATATAATAGATATAAATACTTAAATACATAGGAAACATCCAAGACTAAGAAACAAATATTCATGCTCATCACACAAATATTTGCCCTTACTTTGATTCGAACCCAGGACCTTCAGCTTCGTAGGCAGCGTCACTACCCACTATTAGGCTAACCGGTCGTCGGTAAAACAAGGGTAAAAAACTATTTTTTTTCAGCGTCCGTCATGGTAACTATAGTCGTCCTAGTAGCATTTATTAGCGAGTTATTTGTAAATGTGAACTCTGAAGATAGGTATCCTTAGTCCGTTGACTGTGGTGTTATTTATGAAGCAACTAACTTCAGAGCTGATACGAGCGAGCAAGTTTGCCAGCCAAGAGATAAAAGAACAACTTTGAACGCGTGTTAAATTTTGCAAAGCACCACGGAGCTAGAGCGAATAGATGCCTCGTGACCAGGGATCGGAACCGGTTTTTTCAAAAGTCCCCGAAGTAGTCTAATATTTTGAATTATTTTAGGCTCTTAATGTAGGACTCTATCATGTATTTAGGTAACATTTTCGTATTATTAGACAGCCTGATAAAAAATTATATTATAAACCAAAGAACGAAATTGAACGACATAAAATCGGTATTTTTGTATGGTAAAAATACCGGTATCCGATCCCTGCTCATGACTAAAGAAAAAGAACGTTAAGGATCGCCAGGACGCTCGACTCTGATGCTATAAATTATAATAGAAAACAAAGCGAGACTGTGTCTTTTTTGGATGCCTTGATTGGCGGCGAAAAGGTTAAGTAGATGTAGAAGTTTTATCTCACAGAAGATCAGTATAAAAAAATTGGACCACAAAAAAACCATGTTATTTTAGTAGGAGGCATTTACTTATAATTATACATTTAATATCCAACTAAGTATAATATTAAATTTAAATTTCAAACTTAGTTACGGAGCGGTGCAGGTTTGCCCAGTGCTGATTATAGCGACTGTCAAGTCTTTCCGCTATCACTCTCAGGATATATTCTTTTGTTTTAGAACTGTAGAATACTCAGTAATAACGCTAGTCACGCATTGTATATTTTACTAGCGTACTACAAGTACCTAATACAATAGGTAATTTCTATTGCAGACCTCATACGAACAAAGCTGACTGAAAAAGAAACCAAAACAATAACATCTAGGTAAAGCAAACACATACGCGTATACCTTCCCACACTCTGTTATCTCCCCCCACCTGTCTCGTCATCGCCATTCAAGTCTTCTATTCTTCAGTCGACTACGAAGTCGAATTAGCGAGTCGACGTGCTGTTAAAATATTTGATCACTTCTTGCGGTGTCTATTGTCTCATCTGTGGACTTCGTTTGCGAGGGTTTTGCCGGCGCTTTGCAGAGTGATTGTAAGACATAAAATGAGGTAAACACGTCAGTTATTTTAATGAAGTTGATCCTCACAGGTGTCAAAGCTTTTTAGAGGAGAAATTTAAACAAGCTCCTCACTAAGTTAATTTTACATTGCAGCAACATTTTGTTTAATGTATACATAAGGTGTGATTTTGCATGAACAAAATAAAATAAAACTGCATCCTTATGTAATTTCGTTGATAAGTTTTTTTTTATTATTGGCAAAATTATATTAATAATACTTCACAAATTTAAATATTTATCGACATTTATACAAAAAAGCCATTCCCGAAGAGTATCTCGTTTTCCCACGCGCGGAAGACAAAAACAAAGACAAAAGCAAGAAATTTATTGAACATCACATTGCATGACATGATAATTAAAGTTTACTGTGAACCTTAAGATAAATTTAAAACTAATCTTACAGTTATAATTAGTGATGTTAAAAAGGGGCTTGCCTCAGCATACAGTAAGGCCACGCTGGTTTTCAGACAGACCCTGGTAATTGACTGAACTCTGAGGTAAATTCATATATTATTATGAATTTAAATCTTATGGTCTTATGGACTGCCTGTGTCTGCTGTATTTGCATAAGGTGTCGTTTCAGTTATAATTTGAAATTGCTCATGGTAATACATTCCTTCAGTGGCGGGGGTATGTTATTCCAGCAATTAGTGTCTGTATTAAAACTGCCTCTGAAGGCGGCGGTATGGTGACGTGGAGGTAGCAACTCAAAACAGATGATCTGATGCCGTGTCAGGAGGTCTGCTTGAGCGCCAGATGAACTTTTGATGTAAGTAATCTGGCTCGAACGTTTTTACCACGCCAAACAACAAGGAAGACAGATGAAATACTCATCGGGATGTCATTTTGAGAAAACCCGCTGAGTTCAGAGCAGGCGTCACGTGTAACCAGAACAGTAGCGCTCACATACGTTTTGCACTCTTTGCACTATTCGGTCCGTACAAGCCAATAACCTTGCACCATATACCACCAGACCACAACCCCATAATCAAACCTTGAAAGTACCAGGGAATCGGATAACTTAACACGCTAATCTACACTAAGGAAGTCACGAATACGGTAAAGTACCTTTAAGCCTGTAAAATGAGGCTTAGGCGACATTCGCTATATGGCCCTCGAAACGCAATGGCTTCGTCCATTACAATGCCTAAATGGCGCGCCTCAGGTACTCGCTCTGCTTCCTCACCCGATATGATAATAGCTGGCTTATGGTTATGTATCAGTTGAAGCTGCTTTTTAGAGCCGAAAATCATAAATTTAGATTTCCTGAGATTTAGCACAAAAGAGTTTAGAGGCGGAGCAAGCTGCAATGTTCTATTCTTTCTAAGGGTCTCTTACACATGATTCCAGGCAACCCTTGTAACGGCATTGGCAATATTTATGTGAGACCACGACCACCAAATCTTGGGATGAGAGGCCAGTGCCCTGAGCTCGACTAGGGCACTACCGAAAAAAAAAACGCTACGAGGATGAGATGATGGACGCACGCACGCACGCACGCACGCGCGCGCACACACACACACACACACGCGCGCGCGCGTGCGCGCGAACGCACGCACGCACACACCCACATACACACACGCACGCACACGCACAACATACACGGACACACACACATAACATAGTACACGACACGCATATGGTATAAAATATAGTTATAAGTTATGCATTTCCGTTCATTTTCTAATAAAATATATAAATAAATGGCACTTAGAGCGATTAATTAAAAAAGTTTAACTTGTTAAAAATATAAAATAGAAAAAATACCTTGTTATTGTACCCAATGCTATGTAAGCAAGTTTCCTCGTGAATTTCCTCGTAAATAAATTTCAAGCACAACTTTAGTTTTTCTGACTCGTTATCAGCCCGACAAATGCCGGTTGTTTGCGAGTTTCTCGTACCTATTCAGCGAATATTTCAGTTCCAAGCTTTTGTTTCGTATACCGATAGTTAGAGCACGTCTTACTTTATTATCGTCTTAGTTTTATGAGACTCTGTTATATATGATGTATTTATACACTGGTTATAAATAATTTGGATTTGCTGTTTTCTGGAGTTTAGTGGATACTGCATTGTTTGCTATTGCGTTTATAGACAATTTCACAAAACAAAACAACTCAATTTGGGTCATCGTCAATGGTCTTTGAGTTCCGTACCTCAAAAGGAAATGATATCCTTTAGACTCATTTCGTTGGTCTTTTGCCTCTCAATGAAAGTTTGAAATTGAAATTGTTATCAAATACTCAAGTGTGCAGTCCATTTGAGCTTGTAAAAAAAAAATTAAATACCTACTTAAGTTTAAAAAATAACGCAATTCTAGTATTTGCCGTCTATTCTGCATGTTTCGATCAGATATTTAAATCTGCTCTATCTTAGGTTACACTCAAAAACCTATGGAGCAGTTCCCGCTAACGTAAAAAACATAATGCAAAAAACCAGACAAGTGCGAGTTCAACTCGCGTGGTGAGGGTTCCGTAAAATATTGAGAATTTTCCCGTTACTTTGAATACTCATAGTTCTCATAGGTTTTCCTGTAATCTTTAGACAAGGAACTATTTCCCATATTTTTTTCAGAATTTTAAGCCTTGTAGTTTCGGAGGGGGAATGGTCAATTTTCGTCTTTTTTCCTGAATGACTTCAAATCTGTTTTTGCTAAATTTATAAAAAAAAAATATCTGAGATGCTTACAACAACCTCTTTCATTTGATATGTCACACAATACATAGTTTGCGAAACTTTTTTTTTAATTTTCCAGTTTACCCCCCAAAAGTGGCCCGCTTGTTCGGAATTCATTAATTTACTTTACGCGTCCATCTTTGGGTCACCAATTTACATATGTGTACCAAATTTCAACTCAATCGGTCCAGTAGTTTCGGAGCAAATCGGCTGTGACAGACGGACAGACAGACAACCGAGTGATCCTATAAGGGTTCCGTTTTTTCCTTTTGAGGTACCGGGACCCTAAAAAGTAGCAAACTTTACGCACCATTACGCCGCAGCGGAAATACTAGGTAATTTTCCGCGTCTCACGTAATACCTATTAAGTACCTACATGAGTACTACGGAAAAAGCTTTAAGTAACCAGTCTTGAAAGCACGTGAGCGTTCCATCATTTTTTAATAACCGGCATTAGGGCCCAAATGAGCCGGCTGAGTGGAAATTCCTGTTCGCTGGGCGATTCTTCACGACGCTCTCTGACTACTTGCGACTGCCTAACCAGTGTAAGACTGACCTCCCTAACATAACTTAATTTTACTTAGGTAGGTACCTATTTTCTTACTCCTTTGTTTATATGGATCGAATAAATAAAACACTGACATAGGTACAGATAATTTTTAACATTCTCCAAAAAAGGAGTATGTGCTCAATTCCTTCGAATCTTTTATTTTTATGTGAGTTCCCCGATTACCTACTCCATGACACCTGGACCGATTTGGAAAATTCTTTTTTTGTTTGAAAGGGTATCATTCCCAGGTCCCAACGCCATCAGGTCAGGTTCCTGATGATGGGATCCTGGAGAATGCAAGGGGATGCGAAGTGTGTGCACGCCAGCGAGCTGCTGATGGATGCATTTGATCGAGTTCAATATATGAAAGCGTGTCGCTCCGTGCCCGCTGGCGTCAAGACGGCAGCCTAATACTTAGGCTGCAAGAAACCTATCATCGCATAGTTGTTACAAATCTCAAGGTCAATTTGTACTCGTGATAAATAGTGAGATGAGTCGAAAAGTTTGTGAATTGAGCTGTTCAAAATATTACCGGATTAAAGATGCCACGAGAATCATATTTAAGGTTCCACAGCTTTACTTTTCCGGTTTACGGTTTTGAGAGAAAATGGAAAAACTGGAGACGTTCTTTACATCATTGGGTACAGGTTGGTATGTGAACAGTTTCCAATTTATTTTTGGAAAGTCAGTAGAATCAATGCTTTCGGTATGCTTCTTCTTCTTCGTCGTTTTCACTCTTGACAGTGTTCGTGGTCATCATTTCAGGTGTTGATAGTAAGCTTCACAACCCGCCGCCATTCTTCTCTGGCAAGTCTGCTATTGACGATAGACGCTGCTTGATGCCAAGTTCCTGGAGTATGGATGGACTCGTTGGTACGCAATTCAGTCCAAGCTTCATGCTTCATCATCATCATCATATCAGCTGCAAGTCGTTCACTGCTGGACATAGGCCTCCCCCAAAGAGTGCCACAATGACCGGTCCTGCGCCACCCGCATCCAGCGGACTCCCGCGACCTTTACCAGGTCGTCAGTCCACCTTGTGGGGGGCCCACCCACGCTGCGCCTTCCGGTATGTGGTCACCACTCGAGAACCTTTCCGCCCCAACGGCTATCGGTTCTACGTGCAATGTGGCGCCCACTGCCACTTAAGCGATTCGGAGGGCTATATCGGTTACCTTGGTTCTGCAAGCTTCATGCTTATCAAATCGTAAAATATATTCCCCAAACCTGAAGCTTCGTAACTAGTTCAAAAATTGTTAAGATACTGAAACAAGAAACGATACTGTGACCAAAGTCTCATATCGAGTCTGGAACCACCTGTTTACACAGCCTTTAAATCTGCGATATTAAGAACTACTTCCCGGATATATTCAGGTTATGCCCGCGTTTTACCCAGATTTATTGGAGAAAATATCTCACAGTTGACTCTATTAGCTTGTTAGATATTACTCATGCTAGCTATAAAAACAATACTAACGCAAGGGATACCTTCACTGAACTATTAAAAACTATAAAAAAATCTTTATACTTACCTTCTTAATTCAAATCTTTTGTGAGTTTTGGGACATCCCACCTGTTTGGGTATCCAACCTTAGGTTATTTAATACTAGCTTCTGCCCTCGACTTCGTCCGCGTGGAACTCGTTTATATCGTAGCTCCATACAAACTTACGCCCCCCATTTCGCCCCCATAAGCAATGATTCCCTGGACAATAAGTATTCTATATGTTAATCCAGGCTATACATTATATGTACCAAAATTCATCTTAATCCGTTTAGCCGTTTTTGCGTGATTGAGTAACAAACATCTAAACATCCAAACATCTAAACGCATTTATAATATTAGTAGGAAGTAGGATTAGTAGGATTATTCTTAATATACTTACGGAGTGTTTTGGCTCTTATTTTTTTGCGATTTAGTAGTTGACCTGGTCTCATGGGAGTACTTTTTCAGTATGGCCATCTTATTCACATTTGGTCGTTATGGATCATGACCCCGAAAACACCCAGTATAGGTACCTATTTGGGAAAATTTTGTCGGAACTTAAGTCTATTGTTACCCAAAGGTCGATCACGATAACACATTGTACGCGCGTCAGATAGATCTACTTAAATGTCACTTTTTATATGGAAAAACTTTGTCGTCAATTATATTTAATTATATTTTCATTATATATTTTTTTACTTAAATACAACAAATAATCGTAACAATGATAGAATCCGCAACAGGCTTCGTCAACAATACGTACTAACCTAAAGTATGGAAAAATGACAGTATAATTGTTCTAATTGTCCTAGGTGTCTGTCTGACACCTCGGCACAATGCTGAGACAGCGACCGTTTCACTGCCGCGAAGACACACACCAGCCCTCAGGAGCCGTAGCATGGTTGGCCTTGTCACGCGATAGGTGATAGGATAGAGCGTGCGTCACTGGCTGACACCGTTCGATAGAATGAGACGACGCTCTCATCTTGTCACTTGTCGCGTGATAAGGCCAACCATGCTACGGCTCCAGATCACACAGTAATAACTACAAATTAGCAAAGTTTAAAAACCCCGACATTTTCATTTCCAACTTCAATATCCCAAAAACGGCTAAACCGAGTTTGTTGAAACGTAACTAAGAACACTCAGGTTAAAATTATCTATGACACAAAAACCACCGCATTCAAATCGGTCCATCCGTTTGGGAGCTACGATACAACAGACAGATACACAGATATGTCACACTTATGACACCCCACTCTTTCGGGGTCGGGGATTAAAAACTGTTACTAAATCTCCTATACGTACTATGTATAGCTTTTAATTTTCATATCTAAAGACAGCTTTCAAATCACTATAAAATTATAGTACACGCACACAAAACGCTCCATCCCTCTTATACAGGACACGCAAAAACAACTGTGTTCATCAGCAATACAGTTCAAAGTCAAACGGCAAAAATCTACAAAAACAGGCAAACACGACTGCGACTAGTATAAAAAAGCAAATCTTAATAAGGCATATAAATAGGCCGTAAAGTACCGTTACCAAAAAGGGTGAGCTAACAAATTCATAAAAGTGGATAGCGGTAACCGTTTTCGTGAGCAAAAGTCCTTATTTTTATATTAAGGGTGGCTGACGGTTCGACGTTTGTCATACTTTAACCTGAATATGGGGAGGCGTGTTTGTGTGTGCGTGACTAGCATGGTGCACCTGTCACAAGTTAACAACGATACTCGACTCGAACAAAAATTAGGGCTTTGAAGCCCAATATCTCGCTAACAACACTGAGTGAAAAATGGTTTGAAACAACCCATAATATTTTTGAACGAGAGCTCTCCAACGATAACGCACATTATGGGATTAACGAGAAAAAAAAATTACAACTTTAAGTGTAGGGGAGGTACAGTAAAAAAAAACATTACTAATTTGTCGACGTGATTATTTATGCGGGTTAGAACAGTTACGCGTGATCACCCCTCGGGACTATAATTTCTTGTCCGTTTGATTTTACACGTTCTTATGCCAACATCGACGAATCCAGACCGAATATCTAAGAACTCACGGACTGGAACTACAAGTTATCTACAAGGTAAATAATTATTTAAGGTAAGTAATAGGTGTGACTTCATGTTAAAGTTGATAACGTAGTGTTGCTAAATGGATAGTAAACCATCAAATTATTGTAATAAAGTACCTATAAATTACAAAATATACTTAAAATCATAAAAAATCTAGACCTTGAACCTTTGAAAAAATATGCATTTTTTTTATTGTCCAAGAGTAAATTTACAGCTACGAATAGAATCCTTTTGCTTTTATAGAAACAAAATTGTATAACAACTATGGACCTAAACGCAGTATTTCGCGACCGAAACAGCAATGTACTTGATTTTCCCTACGATGAGTTTAAATAGCAAAGTGTGACGTCATACTTTTAAGTCAATCAGTATGCCAGCGAGGTCCGTCTTTGACTCAAACTTTTTGGGTATTTATGTTCTTTAATTGTAGTTGCTCCCATACACACATTTGTTCCTCTCCAAAAATAGGTTCGAATGGCATCGTAAAATTATTTTAGGTCACAAGCCTACTGAATAAGTTTACTCACTGCGAGTACATAGCTCCAAAACCACTGTTCAAGCTAAGTACCTAGGTGTCATTCCATTGGTCACGACCACAAGACTCAGGTTATGTCATAACATGGCCTAGATATTAAGGTGAATAATGCAAGTAAATTTTTAGTGTACCTACCTACCGTATTCAGTAACATTTAGCGTGAATAGCGTGATATGATTTACGTTACGTTAAAATTTAGACATTGTCAGAACTCTTTTCATAATTTCGGATCAGGCAATCAATCAATTAGGAAAGTTCTACATTATGAGGATCCATTGATTTGCGTCAAATAATCAATCATGAATATCACTGAAACTTTAAAGATTCGTTTTTTTTTGTTTCCAAGAGTAAAATGAAAGTTACTAATAGGATTCTTAGCCGTTTTTGCGGTCGCTAGCGATGGTAAATTAAACTCAGTTTTACTTTTATTCTTGTGTTCTAAATTGTAGTTGGTCCCACACAGCTCCTCCCTAAAAACTGGTTAGAAAGGAAGGCAGCTAATTCGTATGACTTCCATTTTGACATTTGTATTAGCTTACGAGTTTATGCCTATCATACCTTTACTGTTTTATGGCTTATCCATAATTTTAAAGGAATATTCGGCAAGGGACGCATGCTAGGCGCGTAGTGGGAGGGTTGCCAAGAACGACGCCGGAAACCGTGTGTTATTGAAGACTAGGCAACACGGATGCTGATTTAAAATTGACGTTCTTTGAACTGCAACGGGCTTAGTTCTCTCATAAGACAAAGGATCAGGGGATCGATTTTTGACTTTCGAGCGCTCGACTCTTTCACTCGAAAACTGTCAAAAATGATGAAATGCTATTTTGAAATAGCGATAGAAAATTGAAAAACGAGTGGCATTGACCGTATTAAATTATATCGGTAGGAAGTAAGTGCCTGCAACTTTGACACTTCAATCCTATTTAATTTTATTTAATTTTCGAACGCTCGTTGTATTTTAAGTCTTCTAAAGCTATCGTCCCTTTGCGTCCATCTTGGTAGACCTTCCGAATCGCTAAACTAAAGTTGCAGTAGGCGGGTCACATGGCACGTAGAGCCGATGGCCGTTGGGGCGGAAAGGGTCTCGGGTGGTGACCACGTATCGGCAGGCACCGCGGGGGTAGCCCCAGACAGGGTGGACTGATGATCTGGTAAAGGTCGCGGGAGTCCGCTGGATGCGGGTAGCTCAGGACCGGTGATTGTGGCACTCCTTAGGGGGGCTATGTCCAGCAGTGGACGTCTCTCGGCCGATATGATGATAGTAGAAAGACACGAGTACCTACTTCCGCAAGAGATAGTTGTACTGAGGCCACTTTCAGTTCAATGACGTATTTCCCTTCGTATTTACTACGAAGCAGTCGAAGCATTCATAGCCCTGCAGCGCTCACACAATCATATCGACTGCGCAGGGTTTTGTCTATGACAACCAGCGAACGAAAAAACCGCAGAAGGCGAACTCCCCACAAATTTCTACCGAAGCACGTGCCCAAAATCCGGTATGCGCATGTGTGCGCATGTTCGAAATAAACGGCTGCTTGGCATCCTTTTGATTACCCGCCCCCACGTCCGCATACGTCCGCATAATGGCAATGTGCATCCTTTTCGTGAGGCGACTTTTCGGCGCTAGTTAGACTTCTATGGTGTTTTCGTTCGCTATAGACAACAATATATAGTCAAGCCCAGGTTTTTGTCTGTGACAACAATAGTTATAATTTGTAGATCTTCGGGCGACTTGAAAACTTTTAACAGTCGAGTAAAAATTATTGTAAGGCTATATTAATAGAAGAAAAAAACATTTATTCGTGACAAAACACATAAAAACAAACTGTAGACACAATACACACAAACACATTTGCCACGAAATGGTCACAACTCAATGGTGATAATTTTTCAAATGAGTGCGAGTTTTATCCTTCATATCGATAGAGTTGTCGGTGCGGAGGTGCCAAGGCCAGCGGACCCCGGGCTCTGTCTATACTCGGAAAAACGCTAGAAGGATCATGATCGATAGCGTTGTCAGTAATACTTATCATCATCATTGGCCACAGCAACAAAGGCTGGTTTTAGTGTCAGCTCCGGACGACCAATATGTATGGCGCGTCCGCGCGGATCCATCCGCGTTACTCTAAAACGCTCCCTTAAGCTTAATACATCGTACGTGATCCGCACGGACGGTCCGCGTGCGGTCCGCGTGACACTAAAACCAGCCTATGCCAGATGATCGTTGCAGCGCTTAGGAGCCTATGGGTTGCTGAACTACGTTGGTGGGTATAAAGTTAGCAACGCGGCACTTCTTGCCACATCTATTGAATAGAAATAGAATAGAATAGAAATATATTTATTTGGTGTGATAAAGAAATTACACAAGTGTATAGTTACATCTGAAATGCACCAAAATGGATGCCACTCAGCATATGCCAGCAGCAATATATGCTAAAGGCGCTGGTTTTCAGGGCACCCAGAGAGAGATACAGAACTTAAAATATGGCTTATAATTATAACTTATACATAAGAAAACTTAATTAATGAGAAGGAGAGGTCGCTGGTCAATTAATTAATTCAGAGCTAAGTGTTTACAAATCAGGTCAAAGGTAAGTGATGATGAAATACAGCTGTTTGTGTGATGTCATTTACAGGTATTGAAGTTCAAGAGCTATGTGTATTGTCCGCTTATGCATTAGATATTTGTAGGTTGATAAGGTACATTTTAATTTTGTTTTTAAAGGATGCAATGGATAAACAGTTTTTGATAGGTGGTGGAAGATCATTCCAACACTTCGTGGCTGCATACCGAAAGCTGCCACGAAAAGCGGACGTGTTGTGTTGGTTACTAATCCGTCTTAAAGCTCCTCGCTTTTCACGTGTTGAGAAATTTAATTTGCTGTACGGGTATGATGGTTGTTTGGTATGAATGATTCCAAAAATTAAATTATTGCAGACGAATTGTGTGTCTGTCTGTAGGAGGTGATAAAGCACGGCGAAGTCTTTTCTGCTTGAAGTTCACGGGCCAATCTTCGTCGTGTTTTGTCGTCCCGACTTTGATATCGTGGCGCCATTCAGATCTCATGTTAGTGCGTATGTACCTATAGGAACTAGCTAAAATATCAAAGCATTTATTTTGTACCTTTAATTGTACTGTACCTAATCAATGACATAATTTATTGCATGTTGTTCATATCGTCACAAAAATCATTAATTACATACCTTATACTAGCGCACAGTGGGCACCGCGCCAGATTATCCAGGCATAATAAATGTCCGAATAAAATTAACGTAGTTATTTTGACTGGCCGACCATCTGGCGAAAACACTGTGCCGGTGAACGTTTAATATCGGGATGTATTTACCTGGGAAGAGAAAAGTTTACATTAATGGAATGGTTTTAATATAAACTACAGGTTATTGACACGGTTTGGATAGAGTTTAACCGATGAGCCCGTCGTTAAGGGAGCGACCACACCGTAAATGCAGGAATATGTATGATGAAAACGTAACGCGTACGACTCGTTAACGCGTATAAGCAGCGTTAAGCACCGGGTGTAGACGCTCCCTTATTTCTTCACATTTTTTTCATCATCATATCAGCCGAAAGACGTCCACTTCTGGACATAGGCCTCCTCCAAAGAGTGCCAATGTTTTTTTCTTGAAGTTACTATCTCTTAGCTATATAAAATAAGGAGGTAAAAAATATAAATAATTAATTTTGTTCCATACATCCTCCTGTCTAATAGGTTTCACATCCTGCTTCCCTTTTGTTTTTCGTCTTTCCCATTCCTCTAATTGAATTGATCGCAACCGTTTCAATGAATCCAAAATGGCTGCCATTAGCTGCCCCCAAACACCATTACACGACGCTAACGAGTACGTGCCACCGATATTTACTGACCAGCTAGCTAGACAATTAGTCCAACTGTTAACGGGATTTCTAATGATTCAAGTTTTAAAGGCTTTATAAAGATCCTTCAGACCTTATGTCGGTAGGTAAATTGTCTAAAAATGTTCTGAGTTAGATACTAAAATTTGGTCTGACATTTGGTCTTGTGCGTCTTAATAACGGGCCTAATGATATTAATTTCATTGGTGCTGTCCAAAGTTATTATTGACTAAAAAAATGATTAACGTAAGAAAAAGGACTTGGATGCAATAAAGCATTTTCTACAAGCCACCCTTTGACCGATAAGATAAGAATAGATAAGTTATGTTACGAATTAACTAATCCTTCGAGTCCTCATTCTGAATCACCCCCAAGGCGTTGGGGGAGACCTATGTCCAGCAGTGGACGTCTTTCGGCTGATATGATGATGTATGGATTATTCTAGACTATACTCGTATTATTGTTTCAAATAGAACCTTAAACATTTTAAAAATTAAACAATAGATAGAGAAGAGACAAAACCCTTTTAAACGCTTTCCCGGTGAGACAGTGAATGGCAAATACGAGGTGATTTTCAATTGCTCTAATTGGGGAAACGGCGCCGCTGCCTCAGCTTAAAAATACCCATTAAAATGGTTGCTGTGCAAAGTTAATTTGTTTAATTGAATGGAATGAAGTGACTATTCAAAAATGATGCACGGTTTTGGCGTCACGTGGTATTCAGGTTGGATACCAAATATATCCATTCAGTAATTAAGTAAGTAGTTGAAGGTAAAAAAACATTTGATATTTGAATAGTGTTTTGTTGCTTTTTGTCCCATAGATTGTGCCTATATTTACCACTGTCCATTATGCTTTAAAATACGGTGTAAGAACTTTTGAATAGATCTATAATAACATTCATTATATGTATCTCAAAAAAAAAATATGATTACCTTGAAAAACAAAGTGTTAACCGACGTCATATCAGTACCCGAATCGCTTCAAGTTTGCCTATAAAATTCCCTCGATTTCTCCAGGATCCCATCATCTGATCCTGACCACCTGCTGGGGAGGATAGGTACCCTTTCAAACACAAACATAAAAAAATCCGACGAATTGGAAACGTCCTCCTTTTTGAAGTCTATTAAAAAGGTATTTTTCCACCGCCCAGGTAAGAATTGTAGTAAATATAAGTAAAACCCATTTCACACCGCGTTATTTGCGGTAACTCTCAACAACGAACTTATCTAACAAAATATACCCTACATAACATAATTGTATGTATGTACATAAACGAAACAATTCCGGAACAAGAAAGAAACGAGTGTCAGCAACCATCAACGTCAATCAGCTGTATAAAAAACCTTATGTTGCTTGCAAATACATGTCTCTTACGTCCTTCCTTCGTGACAACATAGACATATAAATCATGGAAAACTTTTTTCATTCGCAAACCGTGATCTTCGCAAGTTGTGATGGCGGTTTGAAGCGATTTCCTGCTTTCTAACTAATCGCTTTACGTGTCTTTTTTGCTTGCAATAGAAAGCCTACTGTAATTTGTGCCACGAATGTAAAAGACTGAAGTTAAGCTGAGGGATTGCGATGACATGTTTTATGATATGGACCAAATGTGAAAGTTGATGAGCACAGTTTTTGCGCAATTTATGGTGTTCCTTGAATTCTGATCACGTTTGTGACGGATATAAACTTGCTGGCAAGTATGCAAGTGCGAAAGAGACGAATGCTTTATGTCCGGCAACCAATCATGAGTAGTAAAATGAGTTCAATGAGTAGGTACCTGGGTCGTTCTTCTTTTTTACCGACAATGAACCGAGGTTTTTCTGTTTTTTTTTGGTTTTTGAACTATCGAAAATTGTGGTTTTGAAGTGCGATTTTTAAAAAAATGCATAGGTTTCTTCATTAGAACTAATTAAAGTTTCCTTTCTGGCCAATATAAATATTTATTTACGGTTGGTTTCTAAAAAAAAACATGTGACAAAGTGGACTCTTTCAGTGGGGACAACATTTTATTTTACCACTCTGTCACGGCATTCTACGAAAAAAAAAACATATGCTAGATAGAGAAAATGAAATATTAAATATCACTAATTAATAAAATAATATGGACGTTCATTCGAACATTATAAAACCGTAAACATCATTACTCAAATGAGATGCCGTAATAAGACGAAGGACAGGCTATTGTCGGTCGAAAAGAAGAACGACCCACCTATAAACAGGTTGGCACACGTAGATCGGTCAGTATGGGAAAGTCTGAAACTATAAGACATACGAAGATCTCTTCTTATAGTCCAAGCAATGAACTGACAACTTGTATGGAAAAAATGTCAAATTTGGACTTAATTTATAATAGCTAATTTTTTTAATGTAACCGATATATTATCAATTAAATAGTTACCTAGAGGCAAAATCCAATAAAAAATCAGACATCAAATTTTTTTTTATTTAATTAACTCCTAAAAAGTCCGGATAAATATTCATATTTTTTTATATTTATTTAGGTTCATTTACAAAATATTCAATATAAATAAAATAAAAAGGACAATGAATGTTTAATTTAAATCTATATAATTACTTCCGGGTGGAAAGTTTGTTGGATTCTTGAATAAAGCATCTTAGAATAACGTTTTAGAAAGAAATAAACAAAAAAACGCTATTATAAATTAATGTTTTTCGAAACCGTATTTTGCCTGGAGTATTAGGAATCATGTCATAGATTTTAGTAACAAGAAAAACTGCATTCATACATTTTAAAAAACTTGTAGGTACTCAGCTCGGGGATCAAACTCGGACGTTTTGAAAAAAAAAACTTATTAAAATAAGTAAGTAATTAAAGGATATTAAAACAATGCGTCTTATTCGTTTTAATATGTGACAATACGTGACAGATCACAAATCCGCAGCTATCGAAATCTCGTCTCGCTCACTGTCTCACCCGAAGCCAAATAGGATAAGAACAGTGATTGATTACGAAGGTGTCTCTAAGGATCTATCATCTAGTGACTGGCATAAAGTATTGTGTGAACCTGATGTAAACATTGCAACTAGTACTTTTATGTCTAAAATACAAAAAGCCGTAGCGAACAACTCAAAACAAATAAAGATTCCCAGATCTAAATTTACATTAAAGCCCTGGATGACCCCAGGATTGATCCGATGTGCACAACATCGCGATAGGTTACATCTAAAATCAAAGCAGTTTCCGAATGATGTAGTTCTCCAATTGACATATAGCAGATACAAAAACTTCTGTAATAATCTCCTAAAACAACTAAAAGAAAAACATGAAAAAATGGAACTTTCGGCCAATAATCATAACATAAAGAAACTGTGGACCGTTGTTAAAAATATTTGTAATTTTAACAAGCAAAATAAGCAACCAATCGAACTTATTTCCACAACTTATCCCAAAGATTCACTAAATAATTGCAATAGCTTCTTCTCTTCCGTCGGCCAAAAACTAGCCAATAATATTATATTACAAACAGGAGAAACAGAAGAGAACCTCGCCAATAAAATTCAATACAGTGGTGTCACTGACAAGTGCTTCTTTATGCAGCCTACTGATTGCAGGGAAATTGAGACCATTATCATGCAACTGAAAGGAGACAGTGCGCCAGGCCTGGACGGGATAAATAACAAGCTAATAAAGTCTGTCAAAAATACTATCATTGAGCCCCTTACCCACATTTATAATCTTAGCCTCAGCTCAGGCTGTTTTCCCGAGCAGTGGAAAATAGCAGCAGTCACTCCAATTCATAAAGATGGTCCCAAAGACATTCCTGGAAACTACAGGCCGATATCTTTACTGAGTACCTTCTCTAAAATCCTAGAAAAGGTGGTAAACAATCGTTTAGTAAAGTACCTTGAGAATTTCGATCTGCTATCTGAGAGACAATTTGGCTTTAGGCAGAAACGTTCCACCGAGGACGCCACCTCACTTCTTATCAACCTTGTTGCTTCTTATTTAGACAAAAACTTCAAATGTGTGGGCGTCTTCTTGGATTTGGCAAAAGCCTTTGATACTGTATCGTATCCAATTTTGCTGCGGAAACTACAGATGTTAGGCATACATGGTGTACCGCTGTCGTGGTTTGAGAGTTATTTGTCTGCGAGAAGTCAGCTGGTCAGAGTAGGCTCTTACAGTAGTAATATGGAGCAAATTAAATTTGGCGTGCCGCAAGGAAGCATACTCGGACCTACTCTATTCATAATTTATATGAACGATATCCTAAATCTGAAAATCCCAAATTCTGAAATAATCTGCTACGCCGACGACACGGTAATTCTGTTCAACGATGTTAGCTGGGAAAAAACAGTAGAGGCTGCTGAAAACGGCATGAAACTGGCTTCGGACTGGTTTCGTGCAAACCTCTTAACCCTAAATAACAATAAAACAAAATTTCTCTGCTTTCACAAAACCACCTCGTCGAGACCATCCTTCAATCCTGTTATCAAAATTCACTCGTGTAAAGATTTCCCTGCCACCTCCTGTAATTGCGACTTCATCCAGCGCACTGATGTCATTAAATACCTGGGTCTGTTTGTAGACGAAAAACTAAATTTCAAACACCACATTCACAGACTTTCCGCAAGAATTAGAAAATCTATTTTTATATTCAAAAAACTTCGCCAATCTGCAGATAACTCTCTGTTACTATTAGTATACACTGCGCTGTGCCAGTCAGTAATCAGCTACTGTATTACAGCATGGGGCAGCGCAGCAAAGACCACCATGTTGGAAATCGAAAGAGCGCAACGTTCAGTACTGAAAGTTATGTTAAAAAAGCCTTTTCGGTATCCAACTGCGACGTTGTATGACGAATCACATGTTTTAACCGTACGCCAACTTTTTCTACAAAAAATTTCATTACTTACACACAAAACCTCTAAATCCATGACTTGCTATGACACATTACTTAGAAAACGCGTCTTCAGGTTACCTGTTCCTAGGGTGCTTTCCAGTTTTGGCAAACGTTTTGGCAATTACATTAGGGTATCAATCTATAACACCTTGCTCAAGAATTGTAATCTAACAAGCTGTACTATAAATGAAGCAAAGACACTTATTTTTAAATTTCTTCATTCACTTAATTATGCAGACACCGAAGACATTTTAGATATCTAAGTTAGTTTCTAAGTTAAAACTTTTTAATGTTCACTATAGATTTTTTTTTTTCTCCACCAAATGTAATAAAATATCTAGATTCTAAGGTAACTTACTTCTGAAAATAAACTCTAACTGGTTCTCCACGATACAGGCGTAGCCTAGTGTGGGGACCCCTGGTAAATATGTAACAGAATGTGTTTGGAATAAATGATTATTTTATTTTATTTTATTTATTTTTTATTTTATTCATTTTAGACATCATGTTTTATATGCTTAAGACCTACACAATCGATATCTAAATAGAAATAGTGTTAGTTTTATTTTTAAAAACGTCCGGGTTCGATTCCCGAGCTGACTACAAGTTTTTTTAATGTATGAGCAGTTTTTCTAATAAAAGTATTTTCTTTCTTCTTTCTTTGTTACTAAAATCGATGACATGGTTCCTAAGAAGAGATCTCCGTATGTCTTATAGTTTCAGCTTTACCATACTGACCGATCTAAATGTGCCACCCTGTATACCCATTAGGTATACTTAATTAAAGTTACTATATTTCAATTCAGTTCGGGCTTTCGGTTTTCGGTTTATGTAATTCACATGGACTTTACTTATACATAATTCCATTGCACTACATGAAAATGATAAAAAATAAACGAGGGCTCGTTATAAAATTCTCCATTGCGTGGGGTTTAAAACTCTTTTTCAGAATTTGAACCAAAAGCCGTTCTAAATTGATAATGTCTGTGAACTATCCGGATTGGCCGAGTTTTACGGAGAATTATGTATGCGCTCGTTTATGCTATATTAGCTGCCCGCGCGGCTTCGCCTGCGATTTGCAAAGAACGCAGGCAAACCCGCGGGATATGGGTCGTTCTTCTTTTTTACCGACAATGAACCGAGGTTTTCCTTTTTTTTTGGTTTTTGAACTATCGAAAATTGTGATTTTGAACTGCGATTTAAAAAAAAATACATTGGTTTCTTCATTAACACTAATTAAAGTTTCCTTTCCGGCCAATATACATATTTGTTTACGTGTGGTTTTAAAAAAAAATATGTGACAAAGTGGACTCTTTCAGTGGGGACTACATTTTGGTTTACCACTCTGTCACGGACTTCTACGATAAAAATACGTTTAAAAAAAATGCTAGTTAGAGAAACTAAAATATTAAATAATACTAATTAATAAAATACTATGGACGTTCATTTTCGAACATTATAAAACCGTAAAATCATTACTCAAATGAGATGCTGTAGTAAGACGAAGGACAGGCTATTGTCGGTCGAAAAGAAGAACGACCCATATAACACAGCCTATGTCCATTCTGAAAGTCTCTTTATACGCATAGAAAAAAAAATAAAGCTGGATATGCGGTTCCAGAGATTACCCTAAACATACAAAGCTACAATTTCATAGACAATCTTTTTTATAATATAGGTATAGATAATGAATAATTATAAACAAATATGTGTTTAAATTGCCGTTATTTTTTCTGTAACCTCTTTCTCGTAATTTGTCACCACTTTGCTTTGTCACGAAGGAAAAAACAAAGAGAAACTTGAACATTTCTACGAGTATGACATGCCGGGAAAATTACATTTTGACAGAATGTCACGAAGTAAATCCTGACACCTGACACCGAAAAGCCTATGTCCATCACGTAGATCCATATAATGGTAAAAGCTTTTTTTGAAAATGGATGAATCTCAGTAGGACTATTGTTTCAGGAGATGCATTACCGTTTAGTAATTTCTAGTCACGAGTTATTTGGCTATTATTTTAAACTAACGGTCCCGCCTTCGTCCATCCCAATTTTGTTTATCGGATTTTAACTCCTAAGATTACCCCCTACATTACATACAAACTTACAGAGAAAATAATATTTATTTACAAATATTATGACAAACAGATTCACAAGACTGTGAAGTTCCTTACACTTACCTTCTTGTGTCAGGTACCCTCATAAACAGAGAAATAAACGCTTCTGCAGAACAGTAAAAAGTACCAAAGGCCCTTAAAAAACGGCGAACTCTGTCCACCGTCCCCTATTTGCCAACTTTTATGTTTATCGTGCTTGTCCAGTACTTATTACCCACATAAATTATCCCAAGGAACAGACCGTATTCTTCTAAATTACTTTTCTAAAAGCAAATTGCCCGAGATGTTGGGTAGGAAAAGGAAATAAAACTACCCATTTCATAAGCTATGAGGGAAAAGTTATTGGATATTTTCATAAAAATTCACTTACCACACTAGCTAGACTGGACTCCACAAGAAATATTTCAAAAGTTATGCCAGATGACCGCAGAAGGCGCAATTGAAAGATTTGAGAAACTTATAAATACACGACAAGTCATAGACAACAACTGGCATCAACGACTTAACGCCCTTCCAAAATATCTCAATCAGTGACCACTCAAAGCAATCCTCTATCCTCAGAAAATATTGCTCTGACACGCGATTCTGTATCGATCTACGAACGCTGCTGACTTGAGCTATGAGCATCTTATGCGCCACTTACCAGCATTATCAAAAAGTCCCCTTGCCACGATTTAATATAGGTACTATGACTATTGAACACACAAATTATGCAACAACTGTGCCTATATCCGACATGCTTTAATAAAAGTTATTTACCGATTATTAAACACATACATTTTCTCTCTTTGCATTTGTTTCCGCGCGAGTACGACGTTTGAATCATAGGATTACTTTTTTCCTGGTATTTGTAACTATATGTATGTCGGATGGTAGCTAGTTTCCTCGCTCGGTTAGAAAAACTTGCACCTACGACGCTGTGTAAGGCCTACATCACACTGGCGCGGCCTGCGGTGGCGGTCCATTGTAAATTTGACAGCTAATGACAAGTTTACTATTGTCCGCCGCGGCCAGGCCGCGCCAGTCTGTGAGAGGCCTAATTCTTAGGCCCCGTGTGGCCGGCCAATTCGCGTACTAGCGATCGGAGGCGGCGCAGCGTGGCCTGTCCGAGCTCCTCCAGGATGCAACTGGGATAACGCTATGAAGAGGATGCCCTATCGAAAGGTGGATGTGGACCCAATAACGCGTTTTGACGTATCGAAATGTTGAGTGAATGCACGGCTACCACAAACTCACTCGCGAGATAGACTATTCACCTTTTTATTTCTAACCAAAATACAAAAAATGGCATGGGTTTATCTCACGCTTTGCACGTTAGACTGTTCGTCTCGTTCTTTCGCGCTCGGCCTTGTGCTAGCCTTCCTGGATCATCTCTTTCTAGCATAAGCGCATGGCCACGTAAGTGCGAACGTCACGCTCAGATATTGAAGTATTGGAACATTCCAATTGTGAGTTGCGGAATGGTTCCATTCCACAGCTAACGTGATCCAGCCGTTTGTAGTCTCAAAAGGAACGACCCCAATTTCCTGTGCCCACCGCCGCATTTAACCTAATCAGTGCACCTTCCGTTGTCATTGTAGTGCTAGCATGGACTTTAACGAATAAAGCCGCTTCATCGTTGGTCGATGAGTCGGTCGATATTAGAGATGCGCCGAATATGGGTTTTATTTGCCAGCCGAATATTCGCCGCACCGCTCCTTTTGTTCCTCGTCTAAATTTAATAGAATTGTAAGTCTATTTGTCACTAGGTTTCCACACAACACATAAGACACATTGCCTTGCGTTCTGGACTGGCCTATTTAAATAAAAAAAAAAGTCTTAGCTTACATACTCTTTGGAGCTGGTTCCTGTCTCGGAAGCTTGACAGTTTCCTATGGAATGACAGTTGTTGGCGCCATGTTTAAAATCGCTGTCAGTCAGTCTACCAACAGCCGGTTTCGTCAAACACTTATTGAAATACTATTATTTTCAAGATAATTTCAGCTTGATGCGATAAATTTAATGCATATTATTTTAAGGCATGGCAGGGAATGGCCTAATTTCATAAATTAAACAAAACAAACTATTATAACTAACAGGGATGTTCCAGATATTCGCATCAGCATCCGTGGAAGTTCCGTCCGCATGAATTGGGAATGGATGAAAATTTTAGACGTGCCTGATATTTTTTTTAGTGATAGGAATAGCTTTCTTTAGCACCAGAAAAAAGTTTAAGACTTCAGCTGCGTCAATTATTTTTGAAAAATATAAACAGTTTCCTTACTTACGTTTTGGGTCAAGGAAGGCACTCTCCTCGATCTGTCAAATATTACAAAAAATATCTTAAATATCTGTGGTAAATTGACACTGGCAATGATATTGACAGTTGCAGCAGCTATATTTGTAATTAAAGTATCAGTTTTTAAGATATTTAAGATATTTTTTTGTAATATGAGACGGATCAAAGAAAGTGAATCCTTGACCCAAAACGTAAGTGAGGAAACTGTTTATATTTATCAGAAATAATTGACGCAGCTGAAAAATCTGAATCTTTTTTCTGGTGCTATGGAAGGTTAATCCTATTAATTATTTAATTATTTATTTGTCTACTTACTTTTTATCTAATGCTGTGTTGCGTTCCGTGGGCCACTTGCGGTACTGTCTGAAAACCAGCGCTGTAGGTGTCTATCTGACACCTCGGCACAATGCTGAGACAGCGACCGTTTCACTGCCGCGAAGAAACACAATATGTGTCAATTGTATTGTATGTCTACTCCCTTTATCTCTGTGTGTCTTTTGTGTAGTGAATACATATCTTCTTTTCTTTTCTTTTTCTTTTCTATTACCAAAAAAATCAGGCACTTCTGATATTTTCATCCATTCCCCATTTCAACATCAGCATCCGCATCCGCTAAAATCGATGCGGAGTTTTTGCGGATGTAGTGCACGACAAGAAATTACCGCGCGCATTTTAGATATTTTCGCCATTAGTCAAATAAAACTTCGTTTCTGTGACCAAGAGCAGACGCGTTTTTGATTTGTTCGCTACCATTGTAATGTGATATCATAAAATGGACGTTCTTTATTTACGTGTTCTAGTGTCTGACCCCTAAATACGCACACATCCGAGGATGTGTGCGCCCAAATATCCGCATCCGCGGATGTCAAAAAAATTGCATCCGCGACGCGACATCCCTGGTAACTAATTCCGCTTTGCAACAGATTTATCATTTAGGTTGTTAATACTCGTATCTTAAATTATTTTAGTTATGACTGTAATATATCACGTTGTTTGTATAAAAATCTCAACTCCTTATTAAAACATAATAACTCAAATCCTACACCCAAATTGTTTCGTTCCATAATAAAAACACGAAATCCTTTAAACAAAGTAAACTTAACACATTTCATACGTAATCCTAAAACAACAGCGCTGAACAAAGCTCCATTCCAGTTAAAAACAACTTCCGGTTAAAACACCTGGGCCAGAAGCCGTAACTTCCAATTTTAATTAACAAATAGGCTGAGTGCGAAGTTTGCTTATTTGTGCATGTTGTAAGACACACAGACAGTTAAAAACAATGTTCTTACTTCGTCGTTCCCAATATTTCCAATAAAATTTTGGGAATTAGTATTTCCGGGAATGGGAAAAAATTCCATTCGCGGAAATACTGTCACTGGCAATATTGCCTATGCCTATTTTAATGCACAGTTGACGTCAAATATATGTTTACATTTTTCGCCATATTATAATGATATCTTAGACCTCGACTATTCTGGGATGTTTTGTTTAGCTAATATTAATTATGAGCGTTTACATAGACGAAGATTATTTATTAATAAAGGTATAGTAAATTTTATTCCTTCAATAAGATTATTTTATTAAAAAGTTTCAGATTTTTCAGCAGCGTCAATTATTTTTGAAAATTAGAAACAGTTTCCTCACTTACGTTTTGGGTCAAGGACGGTTAGTAGACACTTTCGTTGATCTGTGTCATAATACAAAAAAATATCTTCAATATCTGTGGTAAATTGACACTGGTAATGACAAATATAGCTGTGCAAATGTCAATATCATTGCCAGTGTCAGTTTACCACAGATATTTAAGATATTTTTTTGTAATATGAGACGGATCAAGGAAAGTGCCGTCCTTGATCCAAAACGTAAGGGAGGAAACTGTTTATATTTTTGCAACTTTTTTCTGGTGCTAAGGAAGGTTATTATCACCAAAAAATTATCAGGCATTTCTAAAAATTTCATCCATTCCCAATTATAAATGTAATATTTTTTTATTTTTAATGCTAAATAGTATAAAGAAAAGTTGGGTGTACGCATACACCTATTAATATTTTTCTGAAGCTCGGTGACTAAAATATATACCTTTATCTAAAATGCCGTTAAAATCAGTTCGTCTTTATCTGTCATTGTCATATTTGTGTTTGCCAGAAGGGAACATTTAACACGTTTTAGTCAATAGAGGTTTGTTTAGTTTTATGAACAAATGGGTAACAGTTTAAAGAACGCGACAACAAGCGTCTGTGGCTGTCAGTCTGAAAGTTGCCGCTGCCGGAAATTTCCCAATGTTTTCGGTAAGTCGTTATAAAACAACTAACCCAAATTGTTTCCAGACGAATGGAAATAGAACACCTAGGTTATCGAGTTGTCGGAAGTTTAGCACTTCGGGGCAATCGGCAGTCGTGACTATGCAAATTACGCTTATGTGTGTATCATCGAATTACTGTCTTCAGTAGTCAGCTCTTGACACAAGTTTACAACAGAGTGCCCCAAATTGTCAGCAAACTTCGTCACCAAACTCTCGTCTCGTATGTCCGAGTTCGCGATGCTCCTTTTACTGTTGTATACAGTGCAGTTATGCTATTTACACCGTCCCGACAACCCAGTAACTTGATCCAGAGCTCCCTAATAACTATGGCAGATCGGGGGTCACAGATTAACTGGTTGGCCCAAGGCGTTGTGAGTAGGTAGTCTAGTGGTCGTGCGAGGTCGATAGCTTGAAAGTTGGATAAACTGCTGTAATTTATTACGTTTCACTGGTGCCACACTGTGTTTGTAGTCGGAGGATATGTTCGAGACAATTATTATCTCAGTTAAGAAATGTAGATCTATTTGACTGGATATTGATCACTGAATTACAGTCACGAGCGTTAATTTGGGACCCACCTAAGGTGGAATATCGTATAGCAAACTGAAGACATTTAAAGCTAATATTTTAAAGGAGTGTCAAAGTTTGCCATGCTGACAACGTCAACCGGGCGGAACGAGTCAAACGATCATTTCCGATTTTTTCCGACTAATTGTCACCCGTGTTTGAGGCCCTATCTTCTCTCCGGCCATATTTGTTATTTGCAAATAATATTTTGTGAAAATGACAGTTTTCAATAAATTTTCTTGTCTGACACTGACGCACAATGACACATGTTCGTAATTAGAAAACTGTAATGATAGCTTTTGGCAAAGACGTTATCAATTCAAGGGCCCATTGAATAATACATTTAATTGTGTCATCTTGACACTTCACAATTATTATTGAACTGAAGTTTTCGACCTTATTGCATTGTAAATGTTCTAACAACACAAGGAAATGGGTCCCAAATTAACGCTCGTGACTGTACCTATCTGTCAAACAGGTCTTAGTGAAAGCACAGATTCTGAATAATATATTATGGTATAGGTTACTATCGTAATCAGTTCACACATTCACTGCCTTGAAAATCTTGAAATCGGCACGAGCGTAGCGCGTGGCGATTCTTGGATCGCCACGCGCTACGCTCGTAGCGGATCCCGTGGCTTCCCTCGTATGTAGCGGAAAGCGACTACGGCGTA
Source organism: Epinotia nisella (assembly GCA_932294315.1). Lineage (NCBI taxonomy): Eukaryota > Metazoa > Arthropoda > Insecta > Lepidoptera > Tortricidae > Epinotia > Epinotia nisella. The sequence continues at coordinate 16,321,217 of OW028688.1, read as the reverse complement.
GGCGCCCGCTAGGCAGGTTCCTGGCAGTGAACGCCTAGGCTAAGTTCAGATGAACGCGCGACGACGCGCGGCTGGCTCGGCGCGCGGTTTGAGATTGTAACAAATCAATGTTGTTGTGTACATGACCGCGCGTCACCGCGCGTACACGCGCGCACCGCCATGCATCGCGCGCAAGATCTTGACACGCGCGTCATCGCGCGGTGACGCGCGGTTTGTGATCTACACTCCTGTATCAACCTGTTCAGCGTTCGCGCGTCATCGCGCGGTGACGCGCGGTTTGTGATCTACACTCCTGTATCAACCTGTTCAGCGTTCGCGCGGTGTCGCGCGGTGACGCGCGGTGTCGCGCGGTTTAAGATCTACAATCCTGTATAGAGCTGTTCAGTTAACCCGCACGGTTTGACGCGGACGAAGCCGCCGCCATCTGAACAGCTGAATCGCGCGTCAGCGCGCGTCGCCGCGCGGTCATCTGAACTTAGCCTTAATCACACTGATGCGGCCTGCGGTGGCTTGTCGTTATTGTCAAATTTACTGTTGACAGTTATTGTCTACTGTTGACCGTCACCGCAGGCCGCGTCAGTGTGATCCAGGCCTTACGGTTTTGACACTGTAATCGACAACAACTAAGTGGCGATATCGCTCGCCGGTGTAGTGTGCAGTTATCTAGAGTAACACAGGCACTCATCGTCAAAGACCTTACGAGTACCTGTGCAGGGTAAACCACATCAAATGGAACCGTTATTGTACTTACCAGTTGGCGCCAATCTGGCGTGTCGGGTCCAGAAGTATAGCTGTTAAAGTTTGTTATTACGGGCGTAAAACAAAATTTACATTTAAATCATTGTTAAAACAGTAGACAAATTATTTCAAATTATAACACTTATTATGGCTACTACTCTTTTTCTTAGATACCCTTTTAAAGCACTGACATTCAGTGATTAATCTAAGGTACAGCAAAATATTCACAACATAATTCTAAATTTAGAAATAAATCCGCGTAGCCCACCCAAAAAACCCGACATTTCGGAAACCCGACACTACACCAGACACTACGCCTTTAGCGGTGAATTCACTCGCGGTAGTCCTCATTATATAGTAGCCCTAGCAGTACTAACCAGACTCGCCACTATAATAATACTTACCACTACCGAGTGAGATGGTCATATACAAATCTCAATAAGTGTGACAATGAGGGATATACCTACTCGTTGTATCTATCATAATTTAACCGTCTTTTGTTTGTCCCAAACTATTTCATATTTTATTTAGCGCAAACAAACGATTAACCGCCCAAATTAAGAAGAAACTATGGTAAGCCGCCAGACAATTTAAAACAAATTCTCAATTTAGCTGCATCCGCGCATTTTCGTCTCTTACGGTGGCACGCATACGGCGTCTCTGTCTATATGTATGTGTTCAGTTAGTGCTAGACTAACGCAGGATAGATAAATACGGTTTCCACACACGTCGTTATGTGGAGGAAGCGCCTAGGGCGATGTCGCTCGCTAATGTTTACCCGGCTTTATGGGGCGACTTAGCATAATAATAAAGCCACTTTATAGTAGACTGACGTCTGTGTGTAAGTAAGTCACTCAAGGACTGTATAAGTTGAGTGTGTCGTCGGTGGTACACTAAGTTCAGTGTTATTAGAATAAGTCATTTATTTAGTAAGTAGGTTGGTGGAATGTTCGCGATCCCATGGCGCCCCCTTAACGGTAATGCGGGGGTGTATTTTTAGTGGGTATGCTCCTCGGAAGGCGGCGGGAGGAGAGAGTCCCACATAACCCCCAAATGGGCCTTCCCCGGGTCGGGGGTATGCTTAAAGCATTTTCACATTGTCAAAAAAAAAAAAGGTAGGTATAACACAACGATGTTTAAATGTTAGAAAGGAGCGCACATTTGCCGACATACTGCCCTCAGTTTGGCGAAACAGGAAATGCATACTTGCCGACCTTACCGTTAAGTAATTAAAAAAAAATAGTGTGAGCATGTGCAAATGAGTAACCTCTGGAATGCACATATAATTCAAGATTTGACATAGCGAAACGACAACCGTCTGACCTTCCAACACAGAATCTAGAGAGAGAGACATAGGATAAGTAGGCATTGTTGTGGGATTCCTCGCGATGTTCTCCTTACCGAAAAACGACTGTTAAATATTAGATGAAATTTAAGTTTTTTTAAACCCCTTTGGGTTCTACCCAAGACCTAGGTAGATCTAAATGTCAATTTTTATATGGCAAAATGACAGTTGAATTGTCCTAAAGCGCGTTCGAAACGCCCCTCTGTACGTACCAGCTCTAGAGTGTAGGTATCATGTTACGGGTCGAAAACCGAAATATAAAATTCTCCAAAGGCTTCTAAACTGAATAGAGGCTTAACCGAAGCTCACGCTCCGTATCGCTTCGCTTATTAATTGGCCACAGCTGTCTTTCTGATCCAATTAGCTTTTATTGACAATTCTCCCGCGGGCCCGTCCTAATGAAATCTACGGTCTAGCCCGTTTATTATATGTACAATGTTTAAGTGAGGAAGTTTCGAGTCGAGTTTTTGCGTTGCGATGAAGGCAAATTGTGGTCGTTTTCCATGTCCAAGAGTGCACGCGAATATTTTAAATGTGAAAATATGTAACTCTGTTTGTACTTTTTTCACGTTTAAACTGCCGAGCACAGTTTAATTTGGTATGGAGATATAATTTAAATACAGAATTTCAAATTAATGGAGACTGATTCAAACCTGCGACCTTTTAGCATAAGCAGCCATAAAAAAAAGCTGTTTATTTCAATTTTATTGTCACAAATTATTATACTATGCAATTTACTACAATCTCAATTTTTCACTCACTTTGTAAGTGTTTTGTGACAGCGCAAAAAACTCTTTCTGTTTATACACGGCTATCATACTCATCCAGGTATGCATAAGTTAAATATTACAGACTTCTACTATACCTACTCAGAAAACTAGGTACCTACTGTAAGTGCTGAGCATATTATTTCAGTACAAATTAGCAAAAGCACTAGAGGGCTAAGTGACTAGGCACTTTAATAACCACGATGCTGTTGTAATCTAATTGAATCTGCCATAGCAGGGTGGTATGAGCACGCCTCTGTCGTAGTGAAAATGTAAGCATTTGATATAGAGGTGTTTTTAGTATAACTACCTACTACTGCTACTGGGCGGGGCACAATGAACGTAGAAAGATGGCCATTCGAGCGGAAAGGTTCTCAAGTGGCGACCACGTACCGGAAGCCGCAGCGTGGGTAGACCCCACGAGGTAGACTGATGGCCTGGTAAAGGTCGCGCGAATCCGCTGGATGCGGGAGGCGCAGGACCGGTCACTTTGGCACGTGTTCAGCAGTGGACCTTTTTCGGTTGATATGATGATGATGATGATTACTACTGCATAAATAAATGAAATATACCAGAGCTTGTGTTAACCGCGATGTTTGACAGAACACGAACATATCCCCACGTTGTTAAACTTAAGTTACCTTAATTATTCAGTACAGTTTTGCCGCGTTGTCAGTCACAGTCAGTGAGTAGACCAGTTAGCATTCTTTAACCATCCAGCTTACTACAATACAATACAATACAATACAAATACCCTTTATTGCACACCTCACACAAAAAAAGCAGTTACAGAGAGAAACAATACAATAACATGTAGGTAGAGGTAGACAACAGGCGGTCTTATCGCTGAAGAGCGATCTCTACCTTATATACTCCAGGGAAAAAAATAGGTACCAAGTACTCTCTATAATGTCTCTTCATGGTGGTTCTAACACGGACAAAATCTGTACAAAAAATCCAAATACACAAAGTATGCTCATCGAGCCAAAGGTACTTGAAATTATCATACGAGCGGACATCTGACGTAATCTGGGATTTTGTCCCTATGATTGAGATGTGAATGATACCTACTGGGCAGTGGGTTGCGACGGATCAGGTGGCTGGGACTTTGTGGGTGACCGAAGGAAAGGGAGCGGAAAGCTATGGATAAGGCACTTGTCCCACCGCCGGCGACGAGCGATGAGCTATCGGCGATTTTCTCGCCCAAGAAACGAACAAAAGATAATCGCTCCCGTGTAAATAAAAGAGAGAGATATAGTTCATCGCGGTGTGAACAGCCAGCGATGAACTATAAATATATATCTCTCTTTTATTTACACGGGAGCGATTATCTTTTGTTCGTTTCTTGGGCGAGAAAATCGCCGATAGCTCATCGCTTACTCGCCAGCGGTGGGACAAGTGCCTTACGATTACTTCGAGGCTTCCTCATGCGGAAAGTGACACGTACTTTTGAAAAGAAATGATAGCAAAACCTTCCCCGAGGCGGCAATAACATGCGGTTTAAAAAAATCCTAAAATTGTAATATGCCTATCGTGAAATACGTCTACTTTTCTGCTTAGGGGAATTTTTCCTAGAAAGCGAATCCATTAAAGTAGTTAAATACAAGATATCTAACTCAAGGCAATTGAAGTGACAAACAGGGTGTCAACGTATGGGATTCGGGTCGATCACGTAACGCATTGTACACGCGTCAGGTAGATCTAAATGTCACTTTTTATATGAAAAACCGGACAAGTGCGAGTTCAACTCGCGTGGTGAGGGTTCCGTATATAATACACAAAAATATTGAGAATTTTCCCGTTACTTTGAATACTCAAACTTCTTATAGGTTTTCCTGTAATCTTTAGGCAAGGAACTATTTTCCATATTTTTTCAGAATTATAAGCCTAGTAGTTTCGGAGATAAGGGGCGGGGGGGGAATGATAAATTTTCGTCTTTTTTCCTATATTACTACTAATTTGTTTGTGCTAAAGTTATAAAAAATATATATCCGAGATGCTTACAAGAACCCCTTTCATTTGATATGTCACACAATACAGTTTGCGAAACTTTTTTTTTTAATTTTCCAGTTTACCCCCCAAAAGTGGCCCCCTTGTTCGGAATTCATTAATTTACTTTACGCGTCGATCTTTGGGTCACCAATTGACATGTGTTTACCAAATTTCAACTCAATCAGTCCAGTAGTTTCGGAGCAAATCGGCTGTGACAGACGGACAGACAGACGCACGAGTGATCCTATAAGGATTCCGTTTTTTTTCCTTTTGAAGTATCGGAACCCTAAAATAACGCGCGTTCAAAACTTTACGTCAGGTAATAAACATTGAGACTTATGAACATTGTACAAACTGTTTTTCATTACGTTTGGTTAAAAATGAAATGAAATTCAGAAGACCCCTTAACAACAGCTGTCAGCTGCCGGGGTAAGTCCGGTACATCATTAATTTCAACCCATTCTGTCTGTCCTCTAAACACAATGAAGAGGGATAGCTTAAGGTTTAAGCCAGACTTTAGTTTTAGGACAGTAATGTGACCATGTTAAGGCTGAAATTGATTTAGGACTTAAACAAATTGGTTGTCTATAAAGTCGGTTTATGGACGATAATTTTACGTGATAACGTCATAAGAAAACATTGTGCTGCATTTGTTTGAGCATCTAATCTTGTTTCCCCATACAAAATTTGGACCCCCATTTCACCCCCTTAGAGGGTGAATTTTGAAAAATCCTTTCTTAGTGCACCCCTAGACCTCATAAGGAACCTACGTACCAAAATTGGAATCTCTAGAACCAGCGGTTTGGGCTGTGCGTTGATATGTCAGTTAGTCAACGAACGGAACGGAGTCACACTTTTTCGTGCGTGCTGCAGGTGTTCATCGATTTATAAGACGTTATCACGTCAAAAAGTCGTTTATTTAGCAATTAGCTCTCTTAACAGCACACAAACTCAAAAAAGTTATACAACGCGACGCTGATGTTGAGGACCCCAAAAAAATACAATTTAATAATTATGTTATTCAATGTGTAATACGTAATTTATACAGGCTGCCATAGACGAAACGTTGAGCAAGTTCAATTAGAAACCGCCACCCATTAAGAAAACCTCTTAATGCGCCAACAATGGATAACCACAGCATAGCCTACGTCCGGCTATACAAGACTTTCCGCCCTCGGTGGAAAACTGACTTAACTATCCAGCGCTCCTTCCAAAGTTACTCCGTTTCGCGCAAAAGCGCGCCAAGCCCTTCTATCACATTTCCTGTATTGCTGTATCGACGTCGTTTCACTTCCCGTTGTGGAGAAAGTACGATATTACTACACTGTCGGAGCACGATCTTGTTTTGCAATATTGTCGTTATTGGATTGACTGTAATCATCACATCGGCCTACTCGGGTGGTCTCGTTTCCCATTTAAATGCCACACTTGTGATAACCATATGAGTACTTACATCTCATTTCCAAATTTGCCTTCCAAAGCACGGTACCGCACAGTACGTAAAAACTCAAAGCGACCAACGTTGTATTAACTCGCCCAACCACTGCGATCGACACTAGGCGTTGAACGATCAATTAAAAAGCTAACGGCTAATATCATAAATTCTGAAAAACTCATTTGCACGAACCAGGATTCGAACGCGCGATCTCAAGAATTAGAGTTGCACGATTGAACAATTAACCTATTAGCAATTAATGACATCCCGTGACACTCTGACGTCATCAGTCAATTTCATAGGCATTCTATTTTAGTGATATAACAAAAGAGGATCAGCAAAACACATGAGGTTCCATACATAATTATACACAAGGTAGATTTAAGTTGACGTTTTTCCTGTTGATGCCAAATCAAAGGCAAAGGAGCTTAGTTTTTGGTTGGACTGTTAAACCGCATGAACGGCATCATATGATAGGCATATAATTTGCGAAAAAAAACATTTTATATACCTACTTTACACGGGTCTAATATTTGTTTACCTTTATTTTTGACATTTCAACACCGGTCATGGTCCCAGATATGTGTGCACAATATTTCACTACCCTACAAAAGTTGATAAAAATGTGGAGGGTAGACCCATAAAAGTCCACCATTATTTCACTAATTGTCTAACTGGGGCACGGGCACGACACACAACACTCATTTAAATACGCGCAGGTACAAAGCGCGAGAGTTTAAACTTTTAGACTGACTTTTTTGACTCTGTATGACTGCCACTAGGCAACTATTTACTAAGCTCTTATTGAAAGTGAGGCTTTTCGAAAAAAGCTGGAAAAGTCTGTTAGTGCCAAACTGCTAGCATGTTACCTATAGCATCAATAACAGTCGTTGGCACGATTCCATGCCGCCGGCTGCTCGGATATTAATATATCTTCTTTTTTTCACGGATGACCAGCCTGTATTGACGATAAAAAATAACCGATTTTATTAAAAAAAGAGTTTGTTTACTTAAGGTCAATGAAGTACTTAAGGAAATGAGTTGATAGGTACCTACCTATCGTTTACCTCTTTGCTATGAATTAAGATTCAAGTGTATATATGGTCAGCAGCAAGCACTGGGACGTTAGTTAGTTCTACACGTAAAAGCGTACCTAGATCTAATAAGTACAACTTAGAAAAGTTGAAAAACCCCCGATTTTTTCATTTCAAAGTTCAATATCTCAGAAACGGCTAAACCGATTTTGATGAAACATAGCTTAAAACACTCGGGTTAAAATTATCTATGACACAAAAAAACCGCATTCAAATCGGTTCATCCGTTTGGGAGCTACGATACCACACACAGATACACAGATACACGTTAAACTTATAACACCCCTCTCTTTGCGTCGGGGGTTAAAAAAACAAAGGATTTGGCAACAGCCAAATCCTTTGTTTTTTGTTTAGAGCTAGAATAGAGCGATAGTTTGAATAACAATTCGAACTATCGCTCTATTCTAGCTCTAGTTGCTTTTAACTTGTCTAAGATGTCTTCTGTTATTTTTTCATGGAAACCTGTCCCTACTTTAGTAAACATAGCCTTAACTTATCCGTTCTTCACTTTTAGTCAGGGTCCAACATAACGACGTAGGCGAAGTAGCCACTCATTTTGGAAATAATAACAACTATCCTCTGACATTCCAATCCAAAATAATTAGGTCTTGAATACGTAATGGCGATCCGTTTACCGATGGCCGTTGGAACAGAAAGGTTCTCGAGTGGCGACCACGTACCGAGGGGGCGCAGCGTCGGTCGGTAGGCCCCCCACAAGGTGGACTGATGACCTGGTAAAGGTCGCGGGAGTCCGCTGGATGCGGGTGGCGCAGGACCGGTCATTGTGGAACTCTTTGGTGGAGACCTATGCCCAGCAGTGGACGTCTTTCGGCTGATATGATGATGAATACGTAATTAATAATAATAATAATAAATATTAGGGGACAATCTTACACAAATCGATCTAGTATCATAGTAAGCTCAATAAGGCTTGTGTTATGGGTACTAGACGAAGATATATTTAGAAAGAAAATATTCATGCTCATCTCATCACACAAATATTTGCCCTTACCGGGATTCGAACCCAGCAGTTTCAGCTTCGAAGGCAGCGTCACTACCCACTAGGCTAACCGGTCGTCAAATGAGTTGTTACTCATCCATTTTCCGTAACTACTAAACTATAAAATGAAAATAGAACCGTCGTCAACTCAAACAGCATAAACGGCGCTAAAGTCATGTCACGTTTTACTCAACTCAAACCCTGCCTGCAAATAGGACGTCTAAATAAACATTAACTGTCCGGAGTTCATGACTCCTTGGTAAACAAATTTTGTTGTTAATATTGAATTCTTACCACGTTTAATGTCTGAAAAACATGGGGTGAATATCCACCACTTGTGAATTCT